>OV702279.1:410394879-411843037 GCA_916181665.1 Avena sativa
ATGGTTAGGAAACCTTAACCATCATTAATCAATGAGCTAGTACATAGAGGCGTACTAGGGACACGGTGTTGTTCACAAACCACACAAGTATTAAAGTTTCCGCTTAATACAATTCTAGCATGGAATATAAACATTATCATGAACAAGAATTATAATAATAACATCTTTATTATTCCCTCTAGGGCATAATTCCAACAGTCTCCCACTTGCACTATAGTCAATAATCTAGTTTACATTTGGCAACAATCTCACACCCATGGCACTAAGGTGTTGATCATGTTTTGCACGTGGAAGAGGTTTAGTCAATGGATCTGCGACATTCAGATCTGTATGTACTTTGCTAATCTTCAGATCTCCATCTGCTATATAATCTCGGATTATATGAAACTTGCGGTTGATATGCTTGGTCTTTGGATGATATCTTGGTTCCTTAGCGAGTGCTATGACGCCAGTGTTGTCACACAATATCTCAAGTGGGTCCAATGCACTTGGAACCACGCCAAGCTCAGTGATGAAGTTCCTGATCCAAACTCCTTCACTTGACGCTTCTGCAGCAGTCATGTATTCCGCTTCTACTGTAGATCCTGCGATCACGCTTTGCTTGCAGCTTCTCCAGCTCATAGCTCCTCCATTCAAAATATAAACGTATCCTGTCTAAGATTTAGAATCATCCTTGTCGGTGTCGAAACTAGCGTCGACGTAACCCTTTACGACGAGCTGTTCATCACCTCCATAGACTAAGAACATTTCTTTAGTCCTATTTAGGTACTTTAGGATGTTCTTCACGGCTGTCCAGTGTTCCACTCCTGGATCACTTTGGTATCTGCCCGTCAAACTAAGAGCATTGGACACATCCGGTCTAGTACACAGCATGGCATACATGATAGAACCTATGGCCGAGGCATAAGGCACTTTGCTCATAGCTTCTCTATCATTTACCATAGCTGGACACTGAGCCTTGCTCAATATCTTACCTGACAACATAGGAACTGAACCTTTCTTTGCCTTATCCATTCTGAACCTTTTCAGAACTTTGTCTAGGTATGTACTCTGGCTTAAAGCTATCAGGCGTCTTTGTCTATCTCTATAGATTTTGATGCCCAATATATAAGCAGCTTCACCTAGGTATTTCATTGAAAAACACTTGTTCAAATAACTCTTCACATCGTTAAGCATGTTAATGTCATTTCCAATAATCAATATGTCATCCACATATAGTACCAGAAATGTCACTGAGCTCCCACTCACTTTCTTGTAGATACAAGCTTCGTAGCAATTTGGAACAAATCGAAAGCTCTTGATCACTTTATCAAAACAAAGGTTCTAACTCCGAGATGCTTGCTTCAGTCCATAAATGGAACGCTGAAGTTTGCATACTTTATCAGCATCCTTAGGATCGACAAAACCTTCGGGTTGCATCATATACAACTCTTCATCAATGTTGCCATTGAGGAACGCAGTCTTGACATCCATATGCCATATTTCATAATCATGAAACGCAGCAATTGCTAATAAAATCCGAATGGACTTAAACATCGCTACGGGAGAGAAAGTCTCATCGTAGTCAACATCTTGAACTTATCGAAAACCTTTTGCGACAAGTCGTGCTTTATAGACGGTAACATTACCATCCACGTCCATTTTCTTCTTGAAGATCCATTTGCACTCAACGGCCTTTCGGTCGCTAGGAGGGTCCACCAAAGTCCATACTTGGTTTTCGCTCATGGATCCCAATTCGGATTTCATGGCCTCTAGCCATTTCTCAGAGTCTGGGCTCATCATCGCTTCCTCATAGTTCGTAGGTTCACTGTCTTCTACCAACAAGACAGTCAAGACAGGGTTGCCGTACCACTCAGGAGGGGCACGCGACCTTGTCGACCTGCGACGTTCAGTAGCAGCATCGTCCGAAGCTTCATGATCCTTGTCATTAGCTTCCTCTATTATTGGTGCAGGCGGCACTGGAACAATTTCAGGTGCTGCGCTACTCTCCAACTCAAGAGAAGGTTCAACAACCTCGTCTAGCTCTACTTTCCTCCCACTCACTTCTTTCGAGAGAAACTCCTTCTCAAGAAAGGAACCGTTCTTTGCGACAAACACTTTGCCTTCGGTTCTGTGATAGAAGGTATACCCAATAGTTTCCTTAGGGTATCCTATGAAGACGCATTTCTCCGCTTTGGGTTCGAGCTTGTCCGGCATCAACTTCTTGACGTAAGCTTCTGTGGCATCCCGCTAAAACCACTACTAGAAAATCGCGTTATTTTTGTGCATTGCATCATCATGATCCCATGCTCATGTCATCATGCCACATTGCATTTGAGCATCGTCATCATCATGCATGGTTTTTGCCTAAACTATTTTCGAAAAAGTCTGATTTTGTTTTCTAAACGCCCCGTCTTGATTTCAAATTAAAACCCGGGTCTATCCGGAATATTTGTTTTGTCTACCAACGTTTTACAAACGCCTTGTTTTTAATAAATAAAATATTTAAATTATTTTAGGGGGGCAGCCGTACCGGGCCGATCCGACCCAGTCGGCCACCCCCAGTGCAAAACCAGTCTACCCAAAATATTTTCCTACCCCACCCTAACCTACCCAGCCCCCCTCCACCTCACCCCGACCATTCGCAAACCGCCACCTCACCACTCCCTTCCCCCCATCCACTCCCATGCCGCCACGTCACCCTGGGCCCCACCCCGCCACCGCACACACGCCACACGCACCACGCACGCCAACCGCGCGTCCCCTTCCCCTCTCTCTCTCTTCCCTGGCCCCACCCCGACCCTGCTCTCTCCCCTGGCTCTCTCCTTCCCCCGCATCGGGCCCTCCCCTCACCGACAGGTCGCCGCCGGCCTCGGCCTCAACCCGTCGTCGCCGTCGACCGCCTCCCTCTCTATCCCTCGGAACCCCCTCGCCCGCTCACCCCATCCCCGCCTCGCCGTCGCGCCCCCTCGCCCTCCCCGCTCGCCCGTCTCCCTCTCTGCTCGCCGGCCGCGCCGCCGCGGGTCCCCGCCTCCCTCACCGGCCCAGAGGCGCCGATCTCCTCCGCCGCCGCGCTCTCCTCCGGTCGCCACCGGCCCGGCCCTCTGTGCCGCCGCCAATATCCAGCGGCCTCGCCGGCCTCCGTGCCGCCGTCTCCCGCCCTTCCCGGAGCTCCGTCCCGCCTCCGACCGTCCTCCGCCTCGAGCTCCGGCCTCCCCGCCGCCAGGACCACCCTCTGCGCCGTTCGCGAGCGCAGCCTCGCCTCCCCGAGGACGCGGACGCCACCAGCTTGTGCCACCACGGGCCCCCTCACCTCCCCTGCAACCTTGGCGCCACCGCTCGAGCGCCTGTGCCCCGCTTCCCCGTTGTTCGCCTCCTCCCCGATCACCTCCCTGGTGTTGTCCACCTCGCCGTCAGGACCTCCAGGCGTCATCGCTCGCAGGCTCGCCTCCGTCCGCTACCTCCCTGGACGCGCCCTCTCTCTCACTGCAACCCCATCATCGCCTCCGCAGCCAAGGGCCCGTCCCGTGAGATCCTGCGTCATCTTCCTCCGACATGCGTCCTCCCTGTCGCTTCCCCTGTGTCCCCTGTCGCTCGTGCGCACATGCACGCTTAGCTTCGTGTTTTTGTTTGTGGTGTTTTCCAATTAAGCATGATGCTCACCACATGTTTGACGGAAATCCCGCAAGATCTCGACAAGATCGTCCATAGACCCAAGTACCACGAAAACCGATGCCAAGAGCAACTGAACATGGAGAACCTGGACAAAGCGACAAGATCTTCATCGATGACAAGACCGCCGTGATCTGCCAAGTTCGTCTACCGCCGGTGCCACTCGAGACCGACATCAACCACCGGAATCCAGAATCTGGGGACAGCGATGCTCGACCCAAGGTCCCCTTCCATGGAGTGCCAAGATTGCCGACATGGATCCGATGGTCGAACCCTGAAGCCTCGTGTCCGAAGACCGATCCCGGCGAGACCGAACCCTGTCGACCCCGAACCAAGATCGTCGAGCCCCTCTAATGTGTGACCCCTCCCGAGCCTCTATTTTATAAATTGATATATCATACTTGTTGCATATAATTAATCATGCTTGCATACATATTGTGGGGTGTTTGGGGGTGTTTTCGACGATTCACCTAAATTAAATATGGGGCCCATATGCGGGCAAATCTAGTCTTATATTGGCCCCATTTAAATTTGTGTAGCGAACCGGTGATATATTTTGCCATGTTAAGACAACATTTAAATTGCGGGTATCTAAATAACTTGAGCCATCTAAATAAATGTCGGGACCCCGGTTCCGCTTAATATGACCTAAATGCATCGCATCTTTGCCATGTCATACATTATACATGCATCATGCCGATCTTCTGTTGTAGTATTAAATAGTGCATCCGGTGTTTCTTCTAGTGTTTTGGTTCTTCGCGGATAAGGCCGTTGAGTTTATGCGAGTGTCGACCCGATCTTCGGTTGAACCTTCGGCAATGTTTTCAGGCGAGCACCTCCCCCTTTCTACCTATCTTACTTTTCTAGTCTTTATTTCCTCCTGTTGATCTATTGCTATCTGTGTTGCGTTGCTCTAGCTTTCGTACCCGTGATATCCCTTGCAGCCTTAAATTGCATTGGACACATCCTATTACCTGTTGTTTGGTAGATAGTTGGACTTGCGCGTCGTAGTCGCTTGCTCAAGTGCTGTTGCGTGTCGTCCAGTACCACAGTTGTTGGAGTATTGCCGCATGTTTAAGGTTGGAGATGATCATGGCTTTAATTATCGTTTAATTCAATTACTGTTTAATAACTAAAATTGAAGTAGGTAAATGCAGAGGCACATGTGGGCAATAGATGTTATTTGGTTGTTAACCGTCCACTTGTGTCCCGTAGGACCCCGAGTTCTTGACACCTGTTCCGAGATCGAGCGCGCTAACCACAGGTGGGGTGTATGGGCACCCCCATCGATTTAGTACCTGATTCCAAGTACTGTACTGGGGGCCACAATTAGTTTGGGGCTTTATTACTATCCTGTACTTATGCCATGCTTTACTGCTTTATTTACGATTGTGCGAGGAGCACCTGTACTGTTTAGGATCGTGACACGTTTTCGCTGTATCGACAAGCCCGAGAGTTTCGGGTTCCCAGTCGTTTACAGCCGTCTCCACAAACCCTGAGTCCGTCTCGGAGACCGGCCGACTTCGTTGCGGGTAGCTTAGTGGGGTGGCCCCCCGTGCTTGCTTTGGGTCTGGGAAACGTCGTGTCCGAAACCCCGTCGACATACCGTTGGGTGTATGTTTTGTGATCTTGTACCTACCTGATCCGACAACAAGGGTGTAGGTGCGTGTGGGAACTTTGGTGCACCCCTGCAGGGTTAAATCTTTTCGAGAAGCCGTGTCCGCGGTTATGGACGACTTGGAGCACAGGTCTCGATCATAGACAACCATAACTAAAGTTTACTGTTATAATTTGACTGGTATCCGATATGACTAGTAATCAGCTCCACTACAACGGAATGGCTAAATAAAAGTACCAACAACTGCTGGGTTTTGGGATATCTCATGCTTATTGTATCTGACTAGTAAGTGTTGCAACTACAACGGAATGGTTAACTAAAATTGCCCACTGTTTTTTATATCAGGATGACTATCTATACCTGACTAGTAATTGCTGCAACGATAACTGTATGAATAAAACTGCCAACTGTGTGATTTCCTCGGTGGACTTCCTCGTTTGGTCTCGAGAGGGAAATACCAGGATGGGTATGTTTGGTGGTAGAATCAGGTTGGTTCCGAATAGTTCTTTCTTACCCCTCTCTGATAGCCGCTAGTTGTATCGAGTCTCTATAGGTTGTTTAGTGCATGCCGCGCTGCCGCTCAGTCCACCATACCTATGTAGGCGAGGACCGCCGAATTCTAGCCTCGCCGTGTACTGGCCTCAGTACTGACCGCTCTTTCTTTTTGCTTTGCCCTTTGTCGGCACCCCTTTTGTTTAAGCAGGTTTTGAGATCGACATCGTTAGCAGGGTTACCCTTCCGGCTTGGCCTGGGCAGGGTTATGGACGCCATTGGTTATTCTTCAGGGCTCTTAGCCCCATTTGCATCTTGTCCGTAGTCGGACGATGTATCATTTTAAAGGTGATTTGGATCTTTGTACTGTATATCTGCATTCTTGACTCTTTGAGTCGTTGTTGTATATATATGTTTTGTGGGTTCCATCGAGGACTATTGTGTAATGGTATTACTTCGTTTTCCACCCGCACGCAAGTGCCTGGTGGGCACCTTTGAATCGTTTCTATGCGGGTTTTGGCGGGAAGCGCTGAAACTTGCATAGGGCCGATTCTGAGGGTGTTACAGCTTCGCATCCCCAAACTTTAAGAAACGGCAACTTAGGTTTAGCACCAAACCACAGTTCATACGGTGTCGTCTCAACGGATTTAGATGGTGCCCTATTTAAAGTGAATGCAGCGGTTTCTAATGCATAACCCCAAAATGATAATGGCAAATCAGTAAGAGACATCATCGATCGGACCATATCTAATAGGGTTCGATTCCGGCGTTCAGACACACCATTGCGCTGTGGTGTTCCGGGTGGCGTGAGTTGCGAAACGATTCCGCTTGCTTTAAGATGCGTGAGAAAATCATAACTCAAATATTCACCTCCACGATCGGATCGTAGAAACTTAATCTTTCTGTTACGATGGTTCTCCACTTCATTCTGAAATTCCTTGAACTTTTCAAATGTTTCAGATTTATGTTTCATTAAATAGATATACCCATATCTACTTATGTCATCAGTAAAAGTGAGAAAATAGCAATATCCACCGCGTGTCGAAACACTCATCGGTCCGCATACATCGGTATGTATGATTTCCAACAAGTCCGTTGCTCGCTCCAACATTCCGGAGAACGGGGTTTTGATCATCTTTCCCATGAGGCATGGTTCGCATGTGTCAAATGATTCAAAATCAAGAGACTCCAAAAGTCCATCAGAATGGAGTTTCTTCATGCGCTTTACACCAATATGACCTAGACGATAGTGCCACAAATAAGTAGTACTATCACTATCTACTTTGCATCTCTTAGCCTCAATGTTATGGATGTGTGTTTCATCCCTTTCGAGATTTATAAGAAATAAACCATTCACAACAGGTGCATGACCATGAAAGATGTTACTCATATAAATAGAACAACCATTATTCTCCGATTTAAATGAATAACCGTCTTGCAATAAACACGATCTAGAAATAATGTTCATGCTCAACGCATGCACATAATAACACTTATTAAGGTTTAAAACTAATCTCGAAGGTAAAACTAAGGAGAGCGTGCCGATGGCCATCACATCAACTCTTGATCCGTTGCCAACACGCATCGTCACCTCATCCCTCGCAAGCCGCCGTCTATTCCGTAGCTCCTGTTTCGAGTTAGAAATATTAGCAACTAAACCAGTATCAAATACCCAAGCACTACAACGAGGGCTAGTAAGGAAAACATCAATAACATGTATATCAAATATACCTTTGATGGTGCCAGCCTTCTTGTCCGCTAAGTACTTCGGACAGTTGCGCTTCCAGTGACCCTTGTCCTTGCAATAGAAGCACTCAGTGTCCGGCTTGGGTCCAGACTTGAGTTTCTTCTCAGCAGGGGCAACGCGCTTGCCGCCGCCTTTATTGAAGGGCTTCTTTGCACCCTTACCTTTCTTGAAGGTGGGGGGCTTGTTGACCATCAACACATGATTATCCTTTTTGATGTCCACCTCCGCAGCCTTCAGCTTTGCGAAGAGCTCGGTGACCGTATCAGCGGAACCAATCTGATTATGAGTCACTACAAAACTTTTGTAGCTGGGAGGGAGTGATTGCAGAACCCTGTCAATCTTGAGCTCCTCTGGAATCTTGCAGTCCAGTTGCTCAAGGCGTTGAGTGTAGCCTGACATATTTATGGCGTGCTCACTAACGGAACTCCCTTCCTCCATCTTGTAGTTAAAGAATTTCTCAGAGATATCATATCTCTCAGAACGGGCCTGATTCTGAAACATAGTTTTCAGCTCCTCAAGAATCTCAAAGGGCCCGGGATAGTCTTCAAAACGATTTTGAAGGTCCGATTCCATAGCAAACAACATGGTGCTCTTAATCACACCATAATCATCTTTGCGCGACTGATAGACAGCTTTCTCATCAGCCGGCGCATCTACAGCAGGGGCGTTACCTAGTGCATTATCAAGGACATAGTCCTTTTGACCGCTAGAGAGAATGATTCTCAGATTGCGGAACCAGTTGGTGAAGTTAGACCCATTGTTTCTAAGCTTTTCTTTCTCAGCAAAAACGTTGAAGTTGAAGTTGGACTTAGCCATTTGATCTACAATATTTGCAAGTACAAATTAGACTATGTTCATGATAACTAGTTCAACTTAATCAAATTACTAGATGAACTCCCACTAAATTCAACATCCCTCAAGTTGTTTAGTGAACATGATCCAAATTCACCACACCTAATCCGATCTTCACGAGAAGAGATGTGGTTTAAATGGTGGACAACAAAGTGTCGATCATATCATTCAAATGACTCATGCTTAACCTTTCGGTTCTTGTGTCCCGAGGCCATGTCTGTACATGCTAGGCTCGTCAAGTAAAACCCAAGTATTTCCGCGTGTGCAAAACTGGCTTGCACCCGTTGTATGTGAACGTAGAGTCTATAGCGCCCGATCATCACGTGATGCTTGGACACGACGAACTTTCGCAACGGTGCATACATGGGGAGAACACAGTTTTATCTTGATCTTTAAGTGAGGAATCATCTTATAATGCTACCGTCGCGATCTAAGCATAATAAGATACATAAAAGGATAAACATCACATGCATATAACTTTATGTAACATGGTATAGCCAATCTTCGCGCAATGATCTCCATCTTGTGCGTGCCGGCATGATCTCCATCACTCCACCATGATTGCCTCCACCACGAATAACAACTACAACTATTGCTAACTACTTAGCGATAAAGTAAATCTATTACATGGCGTATAACAAGTTGACATACAGGTCATACACAATTATAAAGACAACCATATGGCTCCTGCCGGTTGTGTACTCATCGACATGCAAGTCGTGAAACATTACAAAACATGATCATTGCATACAACATACACATCACATCTTGGGCCATACCATATCACAGAAAACACTCCCTGCAAAAACAAGTTAGACGCCTCTACTTTGTTGTTGCATGTTTTACGTGGCTTATGGGAGTAGCAAGCTAAGAAATATTCTTACCTACGGAAAGCCACAACGGTGATATTATGGTTGCCAAACTCCGGTGTAAATCCCATGACAACTATAGTGAGAGAAACTGGCATCCACCAGCCGCATGTGTGGAACAAGCCACACGTCAAGTGCGGAGCCGGTCTCGCGAACGACGTCGCATAAGGTTGGCCTGGGCCGCTTCAATCTCACTATCCCGCGTCATAAGAAGAACACAAACAAGAGGATTGCAACAGAAAACATCAACGCCCGCAACAACCATGTTGCGTTCTACTCGTGAAACACATCTACGCATAGATCTAGCTCTGATACCACTGAAGGGTTTCGCAGCATAGTAAATCAGAAATTTTCTACAGATGCGAACGGGAAAGCCAAGATCTAATCTAGGAGATGCAAACAACGAGGGGGATTAGATGAGATCTTGATACCCTTGAAGATTCGCACAACGGAACGTTCGTCGGAACGTGGGTGATGTAGTCGTACTCGCTTCTCCTCCTCGCGATCCGATCCGATCTAACACCGCAAGTGGCGATGCCTCCGAGAGATGCACACGTGCGGCACCTCGATGTCTCCTCCTTCCTCGGTCTAGCAAGTATGGTGGAGAGACGGATTGGATCTACAACGCGACGGCGCGGTGCAAGTGGTGGAGAGTTTCTGCAGCAGGGCTTCGCCTACGTGCAGTCGGGAGGGAGAGAGAGAGGAGGGCAGCAAGGCGGCTAGGGCTTGAGGAGGAGGTGTATCAGGGGGTGCGCCCCCAGCCCTCTTTATATAGAGGGGTGGGCGGCCAGCCCTTGCCCCTCCCCCAAGCCCTAGGGCCGGCGGCCAAGGAGGGAGGAGTGGGGGGCAAGTTCCCCCCCTTCTAGAAGCTCCCCTAGGGTTTCCCCTAGGTTTGGCCAGCTGGGACCTATGGGGCCTTGTACCCCTAGCCCAATGCGGCCAGGGCACTCCCTCATAGGCACATGCCCCCTCCCGGCAGGTGGGGCCACGTTGGTCCCCCTCCGGAAGGTTCTAGAAGCTTCTGATACAATACCGATTAACCCGAAACAATTTCGAACTCCAAAAACTGCATTGCCTTATATGAATCTTATTCTCCGGACCATTGCGGAACCTCTCGTGATGTCCCGGATCCCATCCGAGACTCCGAAAAAAAACTCATAAACCAATTATCCAATCTATCCTAGCGTCGAGACATGTTAAGTGTGTGACCCTTCGGGTTCGAGAATATGCAGACATGATCTTCTATCAATAATCAACAGCGGGGTCTGGAAACCCATATTGACTCCCACACATTCATCGATGATCATATCGGATGAACCACGATGCCAGGATTCAATCAATCCCATATATATATATTCCCTTCGTCTCGCGATATTTTACTTGCCCGAGATTTGATCGTCGGTATCGTCATACCCAGTTCAATCTCGTTCACAGCAAGTACTTTACTCGTTCCGTAATCCGATATCACTTTGTGATTAACTCCTTAACCACATGCTTGCAAGCGGTGTTGATATCGATTACCGAGTGGGCCCGAAGTATATCTCTCCGACTTGGGAGGGACAAATCCCATCTCGATACATACAACCCAACGGGTACTTTCCGATCACCTGAGAGACACCTTTATGATCACCCTCTCATAGGATGACGTTTGATGACCTCAAAGCTTTCTTCCGATACCAGGGAGTTGTATTATCTCATGGTCTAAGGAATACAATATTTGATATAAGAAAAGCTTCGCAAAGATGAACACGATGACACGATCTAATTGCTCCGCTTAGTTTGGGTCTGTCCACCATATCATTCTCCCAATGATATGATCTCATTATTAATCGACAACTCATGTCTATGGTTAGGAAACCTTAACCATCATTAATCAATGAGCTAGTCCATAGAGGCGTACTAGGGACACGGTGTTGTCCACAAACCACACAAGTATTAAAGTTTCCGCTTAGTACAATTCTAGCATGGAATATAAACATTATCATGAACAAGAATTATAATAATAACATCTTTATTATTGCCTCTAGGGCATAATTCCAACAACATTTTCGCATACTCATTTAGAGGAGGCAACACACCATTGTCCACCAAAAAATATTCATATTCATCAGACCACCTCCAGAAATCACAACCTCCAGGCTGCATTACAAATTACCAGAAAAATAAATTCAGCTCAAATTCGCTAAGAACGACAGAGAATTGGAGGGGAACTAAATCCAGAAACACAGAAGTGAACCCACTAACCTTGTGATTAGGACACTTGTAGAAATCTCTGTTCAAGTTGCCATGGATGTTGGTCTGCGCGGTGTACTTCTTCATGAATCGGATGCAACATCCATCGCACTTGACAATGGGAAGCTCCCTCTTGGGCACACGGTATCCCTTCCTCAAGCTCATGCTAGACCCACCCGAGCCGCTCGCCATTCTTGAACCAGACACGGGCGCCGCTCGCCGGAGGAGGTCGGGACAGAGAAAGGGGATTGAATGAACTAGGTTTAGGGATTAGGACCAGGGCCTACATATATGCGACTAATAACAAACTCGGGGGTTATTGCATAATATAACTGGTCACGGGCGGGCTTTAGTGCAAAATTAGCGCCCACGTGTTGTCCACGTCAACGCTAATTCGTTAGCAATCCTTGCTTTGGACTAAATTGTGTCAAATCAGCAAGTTCCTGACAACGATTCTGCAAATTGACAGTACAAGGACTAAATCGAGCTAGACGGACAAGTACAAGGACTGTTACTGTATTTAACTCTATTGGAAACCATATAATCCCAAAACTTTCTTACCTCCTAGGCGCATAAACATTTAATTTGAGAGAAAGGGCCAATCAGATGATTAGTTAGACCCAAATTAGCCCTAATTAAAAAACGCCTATGACCCAGAGATTACCATACGTGTTCTTTGAACCGGGATAGAGGGAGTATTATAGATAGATATCGTATCATAACACATATCTAATGCAAGTAAATCTTTTACATAATTTTATATTAAGATTCTACAAATCATTAACTATAATAGTACTATGATATTATCGTATGATACCGTGCACTATAGAGATAATATCATACACTAATATCATGTGCGTAACACTAGTACGATACTTCAACTACGACCAACATAAGTCGGCTGAGCTATTGGCATCCTGTTATAATAAGTAGATGGTAAATTGATGATCTAAATGTGTCGTATAATCATTTATTGTATCCAGTAAATTCAGCCGGCGCGTTGGTAGTTCTGGTCGTGTGTATGTACTGTAAGAATCTTTTATATATGTTACGAATCAGGTCAAGTACCGTACCGTGACTCTATACTAATTGTGTGGGAGATTACTCCCACTAGGAGGACTCACTTGCCTCCTCTATACGTACAATCTCAGCAGCATTGCATTTGCATTTTGGTAGCTATAGGTAGCGCGTGGGCAGTAGGAGAAGAATATGATCTAGCCCGCCGATCGGGCACAGATTCTCGACGAAAGCAGCAGCTCAAAACCGGGGGAAGAAAAAGAAAGGAGCATAGGATGCGGTGTGTGTGCCTGGCCTCGTCAAGAACCGTACGCGGTACTGTGGGCTACGGCAGTATCGATCGCTGGCTGAAACCGGAACAACACCTTGAACGCCGGATGGCGCGGCACCAACCAACCGCCCTGCCTCCTCTGCTTTTCACGCATATCTCGCGACCGGACAAACTCAGCCAACTCTACGGACGATCTCTTGACCTTTTTCATTTTTTTGCCAATGATCTCCTCCGAGCATACGCGTGGCGTGGCGCCGGCGGTGAGCAGGACAGCCATGTGCGAGCGGCAAGCGGGCCATCTGGATGTGGATAGAGACTCGGCACGAAGAGACAGAGCAAGGTAAAAGACTTTTTTTTTTTGCCAATGATCTCCACCATGCCACTTAACCAATCCTAACCCGTCCGAGCAGACCGGCGGACATCTGCACTGGTCGCAGCTGGGCGAACACATCCATGCATCAGATTTGCTCTTTGGTTGGTCGGCCCGAACAGCACGTTTGTTCTCGCGTGTCCTTTCACTAGTTCGTCTGAGCCCTTTCGCGAGTGGCATAACAAACAATCTTCTCCTTAAACCCTCGCTCTTCATATCCCGCGACCAGAGCAAGCGCAACCGTTGCCGCCGCCATTGCCCGATGCCGTCGACACCCCCACGATATCGACCAGCACCTTAGGCCACGCGTGTTGCCGGAGTTGTCGCGCATCACCTTTACATGGACTACTTCCACCCATCTAATCCGGTCTTTAAAATGCTGTTAAAATGATGGTTTCAGTAATAGAAACCGGGGTAGCCCTTTTCTTCTAAAAAAAGCTCTGCTGAGCATGGAAACAAAGAACCAAAATCACCTGAAGCGAAGAGGATCGCGGGAGCAGGGTCCTGGTGGACCACGCCCACATCTACCCTGCTCATGGACTTCGAGCAAGATACCATTGCAACTCGTGTTTGATGCACCTTTGGGCTTTGTATTTAGTTTTAATTTCCTTTTCTTCGTTTAATTAGGCTCTCCTTTGAGTACTGGTCTTATCCTTGAGTTTCTGATTTTGCTAGCCGTGGAAGCAAAATTGCTTCATAGCGATCATGCTCTCCCTGCAAAAAATGCTTTGCCAATGTAATCAGTGACATGTGGCTATGGTTTCGTTATTTCTATCATGGAACCGGGGAAAACCATGTTATTCTAAAAAGAACATCAGATACAACCGGGGTAACGAAGCTAACAAAAGGGGGATTACAACCAAGACCACATGCCTCAAAATCATTGTTGAACTCGTCCTTGTGTTACTTCTTCCGACCCATATTAATTAACTTGTATTAGTTAAAATTTGGATGAACCTATATACTAAATATTGTCTAGATTCATTCAAATCTAGAAAAATTTGAATCAACTAATATGGGTCGAAAGGAGTACTATATCTCTCGCCAGCGATAGAAAAACAAATTCACCTACTGTGTAGAGAAATTCGTGGAAAAGGCTCTTTAGAAGCTACATGGGAATTTTTCGGAGATTTATGGATATAGAAGATGTATACGAGACAAAAAAAACAGAGCTTCCATAAGGTTTAATCTCATGCTACAAATTCTATGATTTTTTTTTTGCAAAACCGCTGTTATAAACTCCAATGAGTACTTTTTCTTATTGATACGGTTCAAAGTACGTAAATAATTAAATCATGTACTCCCTTCGATCCATATTAGTTGAGTTGGATTTTTCAAAATTTGGATGAACCTATATACTAAATAGTGTCTAGTTTCATCCAAATCTAGACAAATTCAAGTCAACTAATACAGGTCGGAGAGAGTAACAGTTTGCTAAATATCAAAAACCCTGGAAAGATTGGTACTTGTAAGTGCAACAACAGGCTCTAAACAAGTCCTGATATTACCCCTTGAAGTAGCAACCACAGGGTATCGCCCTTTCTGCATCCGGTAACATAAGTTCAGAACCGCAACTCGTTTTCAGTTTCCTCTGGGTAGAAGCAGCGAACAAGCAGCAGATTGATATGGCACATCAAAATCGAACCGCAACTCGTTTTCAGTTTCCTCCGGTCCAAATGGAACCTACCACCTCTTGTTTCACTTTTCCAAACATCAAAATCTTGGCACATGAGACAAAAAAAAAAGAATGCATAGCAAATAGAGTACTAACCCGTCAAAGAGCTGAAGAAATTCAGCATGAACCAAAACTACAACAGAACTTACAGAACGCGCTAAGAGAGTGCTAACATCAGTTCAGATGAACCAAAGGTGTAGTAGAAATTAGTACAGGAAACTATAAAGCTAAGTCTATCTAGATGGCCTCGAATCTACGATTCATAAGTTATACATAACGGATTCTACATCTTTCCTCTGAATGGAACTAGCATAAGACGCACTAGCAAAAAAAGACAGAAACATCGACGCGGCACATAAGCTTAAGCCTTGCATCTATAATCCACCGGCAATCCAGATCCTCTCACCCTTACTCAGAAACTGAAGCCTGTACACAAATGAAAAAATATCTGGTGTATTTGCATTGACAAAAAATCGCAGTTAAAGAAGTGCAAGCTATCTTAACATGAATCTGGGCACAAACTTTGTTTATAAGATGTGGCATTTCCTGGCTGATAATCTAATGAAAAACATCTAACTGAACTGCTCTCACAAGAGATTGCAGAAAATGTCATAAGAAAATCCATGGCAAACGTAAAGGGAAACAAGCAATAAACGTCATACACTACTAGACATGTTATGTGTTGTGTAAACAGTAAAGACTCCCCAGGCAAGTCTATAAAAATTGCGAATATTTTTTGTGCCGGAACAATAAGCAAACCGAGTGCCAAATAATTTAGCTCATAAGAGCAAGGAGCTGTTCAAAGTCTAATTAGCCTATAAAATTTATTATTGATTAGCACCAACTGTTTGACAACATAATGAGTCAAGCTATCATACTACTGCTGACATTTGAGTTATCATTCAGACCTAATCAACATATGAAGATACTGTATCGAATGGAACAATAAAGACATCTGTTCAGAGCTAATAAATGGCTTGTTTTCTTTTCTTTTGGTACCTCACCAGACATTGTAAAATGTTTCCATGACTAAAATAATTTGGTATCCCTATAAATTTTTCTTGCTACATAGTTCAGAAGTTTCATCTCCACTCCTTGCTTTCTTAGTTCCTTGTCCACATATGGAAGCTAATTTCAGAATATAGGGAGCATGGAAAGTGTTATAATAGGCTTACATATATTAAATGCAGACATGAACTTCAAAACTTTGAGAATTCTCTCGTCGACCACATTACACTTGACTTCAACTATGTTAAGGTGCTCGGATATTGCAGACGGTCCCTCCATTGAGCAGTAGTGTCCTTTCATTTCCACTTTATGATTTGGTCCCTACAGTAGTAAAAGAACATTTAACGATGATGGATAATCGATAATAGCTTTAGTATTGCCAGAATTGCCCAATGAGAAGATTTATACCTTGGAGAAAAGTTGAAGCGTGAGCTTCTCCAAAACTGGTGAGTTTTTTAGAATGCAAGTTAGTGGATCCAAATTAGGAGCCTCACACCAGTACTCGTTGAGCAACAAAGTCTTCAACTTGCTAAATGTAGGGCAGCATTTCAAATCTCTTGTGAAAACGAACTGGAAAGAAAACACAAAAGTATGAAAATCAAGTAACCAGTACTGAGAATGCGAGATAATGATCTAAGATGCCATGAAAACGGTGTTGATGCATATGTAATCTGTTTATTCCCAATGTCCAGGAACAACATAGATAGTGGAACACATAAGGGCATAACATAAAGGATTTTAAGACGAGTGCCATACCTTTCCACTTTCAGATAGCAACTTGAGGTGTCTAGCACTTGAGATACCACCCAGAAGTACACAATCGCTGCTGCAATCGTCTTCAATAGGAACACAATTGTCACATGCATTGTTATTAGCTCCACAGAAAACACCAGAGTCAAAACTCAAACAGACATCCTCGCAGTGAGGACCAAGATACACAGCTGCAGTCTCCAGCAACGCCATGTTTTGAAGAAAAGGTGTTCTACCAGAAAAATCATCTAGTTCCAGAGATACAAGGCCCGGAGCAGAAACATGGACCCGGCAATGCGAGTCAGACCAGCAGCGAGTGATACTCAAATGCTTCAGGGAACGAGACGATACCTTACCATCACAGATGTTGCAATGAGCAATCTTCAAATCCTCCAGTGAAGGACAGCTAGCAAAATCAAGAAAGGTCCCTTGTAGGGCTATACCATCAACGTGTAATGTTCTCAGATGCTGGGAGACAAGACGCATGTCGCCTAAGTAGAGATCGGGTTCATAGATGTCAATGCTGAGCACCCGAACTTTGCACATCACAGCAAAACGGATCCAAAGCTTCACATAGTGCTCGACGTCATCGTTGTCAGAGGGTTCACCGAGTTTGATCTCGACAGTGCCTAGGTCGGTGCGATCGCGCAGGATCAGGAGATGGTCCATGAACTTCCGGAGTTGTTGGAATTCGACAGGCTCCTCGTCGTCAAGGCCGAGGATGCGCAGGCCTGTGGTGGACCTCCAGAGGTGGCGCCACCGCCGTGCGAGCACACACGTCCGCACGGCCGCCTGCACGGGTAGGAAGGAGAGCACGTGGTGGAGCATGCTGTCGGGGAGGGCGCCAATGCGGTCGGCGACCCTCGGTGGCGGCGCACTGTTGCGCTTCTTCCGAGGAGGCATTCCGTCGAACGGGAGGCGGGCGTAGTCGGTGCTGAGAGGCAAGAAACTGCTAAACTACGCAAAGGTGGAGAAAATGCGATTGGAGGGACAGATGCATGCCTTGAGGCGTCGATGCTCCCCTCACGTGGTCGCCGGCCGGCAAGTCCGAGTCGCCCTGCCGCAGGAGGTAGCAGAGAGACTGAGGACGGACTCTCCCTTTTGTTTTATTAAAAGGGCAAACAGACGTCCCGAGCCAGTAGCGAGTGGCGCTGCTGCTGCCCCCTTCTTCCCCGACGGCTTCGTCCCGCTACTCCGCGACAAAGGACACCGCCACCCCGTTTCTCGTCCGCCGCTGCCGTCTCGCTACTCCCCCGACGCCGCCAGGGGACGGAACAGAGTGCGGGCGAGGGGGGAACCAACGAGCTGGATAGGGGAAAGGGCTCGCATGTATGTACAAGTAGCTAGCTATACGCGTGCGTACCTAGCTACAGGCAGGCAGGCAGGCAGTCGTATAGTATGGCTAGCCGCCCACCCGCCCGCCCGGAACTTGATCCGTCCGTCCGTCCTTCTTCACGCACATCATCATCAGCTTGATCCAGTTCGTCGGGTTTCATCCGGCGGGCATATTTTACCGCCGGCCGACCCAGCGAGGCTCAACCATCAAAGAGCTAGCTCCGTACGTACTACCTGCGCGCGCGCGCGTGTATATATGCCAACACACACAAATAAAAAAACAGATCAATTAAGAAGAAGAAGAAAATTGATTCATGTAAACCAACAACAATTTTGACAGAAGCGGCAGGGTCTAGATTATTCACCTGCTGTAGCGCCATGCTCCGCCAGCAGAATCATGGTATCACCGGAGTGCCCCTTGTCCTCTCGCTCTCGCTCTCAACAAAGAGGCGCACGGAGACCAAACCTGGCTCTGCTCTCCGAACGCGCCCACTGCAACAAGGCTCACTCCAGCTTCTTCATCTTCACACAAGAAAAAGGCATGGAATTTTTCTTCAAGGAAACAAATTAATAATCTAGTACGTACTACTAGCAGTCCAAATTTGGCATAAAGCATCCATAATATCAACTCCGATCCATCGCTGACTTGAGAGTTAAGATCAAGAGGATGCCATTGTGGTTACAGATGAGGAGGTGCAAAGGCAAAACGATACTACTGTATTACTTACATACATACAGGCTTATTATCCTCTGCTTTGCTTGCTTGTCACAACAACAACTCTGACCCAACTTTACAAGACTGACTACTACTACTACTACTACTACTACTACTCCCTCCCTGCTACGTATATATGGATGATGTAATCCCATCACATGCACGTAGTTAGTCTTTTCTTCCCATTTTCCGTTTATTTTCTTATGCCAACCATGGGTGCAATCGCAAACAATGGCACCGCAGCCGATGGCAATGCCGAGTGCGGCGGAGGACCGGTGGACTCACGTGTCCTGTCCTCGGCGGCGTAGGAAGAAGGCCAATGACCAAATTCTACGAGACTCCTGGGTCAGAATTGAAACCCTATTTCGCCCCGTCACTCATAATACACCGACGTCCTCCTATGTCGCCGCCAGTTAACTTGTGACGCTATTGTTGTTGCTTGTGGTCTCGATTGATTATAATGTTTCTCTTATCGTGTCGATGAATCAAAGATGGATCGGATTTCATTGTGCAATAGCCGGCTAGAGCCGGGATGACTATGAAGGGTCGTGGCGCCAATCACGAGGAACAAGACGAGAAAATATCTTAGACGGCTACATACTACTCCCTCGGTCCCAACGGTTAGGGAGTATATTTTTGGGAACGGCGATTAAGGAGCCTGCCGCGACGCTTTCCTTTTCATGTCCTACCCCTAATTACTCGTTCCCCATCACAGCGGACACCTCGCCTCCACATCGTCTTGCAGCACGGGAGCCACCGGCAAGCCTCCTCGCCCCTAAGCCCGCCTCGCCCAGTTCTGCACCGCTTGGGAACCACCTCGCCCCTAGGTCCCAGCGGCCGCCTCGCCTCCGCATCGTCTCGCAGCGTGAGAGCCACCACCAAGCCGCCTCGCCCAGGTCTGCCGTCGCCAGGAACAACCTCACCCCAGGTCGTAGCGGTCACCTCTCCTCCACATCGTCTCGCAGCGCGGAAGCCACCAGCCAGCCGCCTCGCCCCAAGCCCGCCTCGCAGCCAAGTCCGCGCGGGAACCGCCGCCATGCTTCCAACTCGCAGCGCCGCTCATGAACGGCTGGATCGACCCAGGCCCCGCCGCTGTTGCGGGGTCCTCGGCAGGGATTCCTCCTCCTAGTTGTGGCGAATTGGTCCTCGTTGAAGCTAGGTCGGGGATGAAGGTGGAGGGAGAGATAAGGCCGTGGACGGCGTGGGCGACGCCGATTCAAGAGTACAACCGCTCGGGAAGGAGGGAAGGGGGATGGGATGGAGGGTATTATCAGGATATTAGCGTCAAATTATCACCTAGAACTGCCCACGCCTTAAGCTCTGAGTAAAATCCGGTAAAAAAAAAGTTGTGCCCTAAGCCCTGGGATGGAGGGAGTACCAAATAATTGTTATGTATATCTAGCTCGTAACATTTGCATATTGTCAACCACGTATGTACTCATGTGCCTTTCCTTCCGTTTATTTTACTTCACTGTGCCAATATTTTATAGGGTTGCAGGAACAATGGAGAGCATTATCCCTTCGTCATTACCGCCGCCCATGACAACAAGGATTTAGGTCAGTGTTGGTCATCCGCCATCGGTGGCGGCGCACTTAAGCCATGTGCCAAAACATTACCTCCTTGATACCATATTATCACTTTAACAAGGATTTTAATAAATATGTTTTTACTTATATCACAAGTCTTTCACTGACACCATCTCCGCATGTGGTCGACGACAATAACAAAGTCACGTCGCTCGACAAAAACTTCGTTCCACACCATCCATCTCCGAGGCCATCTTTGAAAATATCATGGCGAGTTAAGCTAAAAAAAAGTGTATTACTTCTTTGCGAATCACCACTAATAGACCCACGAGCCCGTCAGTGGTATATGTATTTTAATCGACGTATGTGTTTGTGACGGCCTCATACTCATCATTATATATTTTGTTAGATTTTTCATCATTGTCTATTTTGGCCCCACACCAAAAGGCTTTTCATGAGGTGGTGCGCATTCCTTCCCTTCTGATCACTATGCTCTTCAGGTGAAGTCTTATATCCGTGTCTCTCAAGATTGGGCGATGGTGGCACCCCGTGTTGCCTTCTTGAAGGCATCATATACCATCCCCTCTCTCCACCCCTTGGGTTATTGTCCGGGTGGTCAAATGCTTAGTAGCACTCTAGCATCGTCGCATAGTCTTGCCTATTGTTTGTGCCAAATATGCACCTTGATATTCTTGTGCTTAGTGTGTGCACATTTCCTCGGTTCGTCTGGTGGCCCTCACCGCCTTTGGTGTCGTCGGTTCACGGCGGAGTTCGTGTCGTCTCATGGCTTTTTGGTCTATGTTTGACGTGTCATTCGGCGACATGGACATTATGCCATGTGACATGGTTTTATAATAACTTCATAAATCCGCCATCCTTCAAGCCATGATTGCTTCTCTCGAGTTGTCCGTGACTACTGCCTTCATCCCAAACTTTAAGGATCTTTTTAAAAGTCAAGTTACGAAAAGTTTGACCAAACTTTCAGAAAAAACTATCAAGAGGTATGATATTATATAGATACCATGTCAAAATATGGTTCATGATTTATCAAAGAGTATAGATTTCGTATTTAAATATTAATATTTTTCTCTAAAACCTTGATCAAACTTTACATAGTTTGATTTTTTTTAAAAAGCCATAAACTTTGGGACGAAGGTAGTACCATCTAATCAATGCTTATATCTACCCTACCCGACTCATCCTGCCTCGATAGGATTTTTTCGACGATATTGTCAAGTTTGGAATCTTACGCATTATGACAAAGTGTAAGGGCGACGGCAGTCATGTATGCGAGGCTGAGCGTGCACCATGTTTTGTTAATAACCAGTGTCGTGGTAGTTGGTAGAGGCACGTACAAGCATGCATCAGCTGAGTGTTTTATCGTATGTACTTGAGGCGCCAAAACGAAATTTAGGAGCCAATATTTCATTTAGGCGCCAAACTTTTTGTCTCGGGCCGAGCGGGAATTTTGAGCCCAAACCAAAATCTGGCCCCCGACCACCAGCTACTCGGTCATTGTCAGGAGACACGGTCCGTTCCTCTCGCTCGTGCATTCTGCCTTCTCACCTCCCAAAACCTCCCCGATCCCCTTTCTGCCGCCTCCGTCGCTGGTCGATTCCGGCCGGCTCCGGCGAGTCCCCGCGATGCAGACCACCGCCCCAGCACCACCTTCCCCTACTCTACTGATTCCATGGCTCAGTACCGCGGACCCCTTGCCCCACCACAAACCCTAGACTAGGATTGCGGTTGTGTACAGAGTAGTACGCGGACAAAGGCTCGACCTTTGGCGTCCATGGCGGCCGCGCGTCAGCTGGTGGCGGCGAAGCGGCTGGTCCGCAAGGAGAAGATCTATCATATGCCGCGGCCCTCACTAACGCCACATCCGCGCCTTGTCTGTCGGCTCGAGATGGAGGCCGTACGAAGAAGGTCTGGGCGCGGACTTGATATGAACGCCGGAGAAGGTGAGGCCGCTGCGGCCTACGGAGGGAGGCGGACAAGAACGCCGTGGCGCTCTCCGTCAAGGAGGTCCGGTTCTTGTCCAGATTCCCGTGTACAACGAAAAGGAGGTATCACTCTGTTCTGAACTTCTGGTCATATGCAGCTGGACTCAGGTCTCAACTCACTAACGTACTCTGTACTCTGACACTGTTACTTCTTTGCCATGTACCAGATGCTACTCATTCATAGTTTTGGCAATTCCAGCATCTCCTCCAGATTGCTTGAACAGAATCGTTGTTGCTGTCGAGGAAAGACTAATTCAGGTCCTTAGTTTGTTCCATGTCATCCATATCAACAAGCATGAAATTTCAAAAATTCTTAGCCATCCATGTCGCTCTCCTTATTTATGTTTATTGTACTGGAGAACGTTTGAAGATTGTACCAAGGCAATATTTTTGAATATTAAATGAATCTGATGATGTTCAGCGATTAGCTAACTTTGTCCCTAATCCTGAGTTCTAAATTGCATCAGTCATAAACAGTTGTAGTTGTTGAATGTTCTGCCGAGGGACACTTTGTATGAGCTGCACCAACCATCCGGATGGTGTATGCATACAAATTTCTAGTGGAGATTTTAGGAATCCATTATCCCTTTTCTGATATTTTCTTTTGCAGATTTTTGTAGTTTCAGCTGGAACTAACACTTGTTCGGAGTCACACTAGTACCCCTTTGTTTCAGCTACTTGTTTAAAGTAATGTCTACCGTTGGTTTCTTGACGTTCTTATTGCTTTGAATACACCAAGTTAACATTATCTACACCTCCCTTCAATACATCCTCACCAAACTTTGCTAATTAGTTTGTAATTTGGCGGAGTATATGCTAACTGCTTAATTTCTGACCAGACCTACACTTTGTTCTTTGTTAGGACTACTTTGATTACTTCCTCAACTCTGGTGGTGGTGTATCGGCCTTGGCTCCACCCCCCCCCCCCCCCACCCACCCCACCCCTTTGGTGAGCTCCTCGAATCTTTGGTGAATTAAGAGCACTGTTTCTGTGGAACAATGTTCAGGATATCATTTGTTGTTAACTTATCAGCATGTTGGCGATTAGCGATAAGTAATCAAACCGGCAAATCGGTCACCCACCAAGTAGCATTTATCAGCCAATTAATAACTTAATCGGATGTCTTTTTGAACACTGATGTGGACCCATTATTATTCTATATCCATGCGATTGATGGTCACAATAACTGCCTGTTTCTGGATAAGAAGTTGGCGAGATAACGAGTCCGTAATTCTGATGTTTTGTTAGGATCCTTTAAGACTCATTGTATCTTGCACTTTTGTACTAGTATGCTCATGTATGATTATGAAGAAGGCAGTAGGAAACCGTTGCTCTTACCTATCTTAGTTTATTTAAATAAAACCGTAAGACCTAATAGCCCTGAATCTATACATATTAACTGGCTAGCATCTGTTAGGCCAATGCTATCCGTTAAGATGAAGAAACCTGCTGCGTATGTGTTGATTAAGATGAGGAAACCTGCTATTGACATCCATTAGGCCAATGCCCACCTCTGAGAACCCTAGAGATGTGATGGTCGGCTGAGGGAGGAGGATGCATGGGGGCGGACGTCATAGGTGACAACCACAAGCGCCACAATGAGGCTCTCTCTTGGGCTACAGATCGATTAAGAGGTCTCTGCCAACAGAAGTGCCACATCATTGAGTCCTGCCTGTCCATAGCACAACTAGGCTAACTCTTTAGCAAAGCGAAGGTGAAAACCTACTGCCTGTTATTATGACCTGCATAGCCTCCTTATGAATCAAAATATGATATTTTTGGTTATTTGCTCATTTCACATGTGGTAATAATGTTTTATCTCGGGTTTCTGTTATTATGGCCCAGTGGCTAAGCTGGAGCTAGGAGTGAACATGGATGACTACGCCGAAGGGGAGGTGGGGACGACCTGGACATGCTTACCGAGGAGGTCATCTAGTCCCACCTTGAGCTCAAGGGAGATGTTGTCAAGGACGACCACGATGGTGTGTTGCAAAAGGTCCTTTTCCTATTCTGCTCTTAAGTTAGTTTATTATTGATCCGGTTGCAAAATAGCTACTGTAGAGAAACATTGCGGTTGGCAGCACTAGCTGAGTTGTGGAAATCCTTGTGTTTTTATGCAGCATCTTCGTTCATTAAGATGAAGAAACCTACCGCTGCCATCCTTCATGAAGACATGCTGTTCAGCAGCCTTCTGTGTGCAGGGGTCAAGAGGCTGCTTGTGTATGAGTACATGTCTTTCGGCAGACTAGGGAGCCATTTGTTTGGTGAGTTCTTCGCACATGTCGGGCTTGCTGTTTGGTCTAGTTTTCTGCCAGCAATATTCCGGTTATGGACTTGATATGACTGTCTGTGATCTAGCAGGTTAAGCATCTCTGTTGACATGTTTTGGCTTTTACTGTACTTATGCATGTGGTTGACTTTCATACCAGTAATGGTACTTTTCAAGAGCATGTTTGTAGTACTCCATTGACAACTTCCCATGCTGAAGAGCGTGGTTCATTTACATGTGCTTGTTGCATGGGTGTTGCTCTGGACTTTATGGCTACTACAAGGTAATTATGACGTCTACATCTTATGCAAGTGATCATATGCTCGATTCTAGCAGCTTTCCTTTATGATGAGGAAGAGACGATGGTAGCATATTCATCTTTAGTCTTGCAACATATGGCATCCCATTTGAAGATAAAATCCATATCTTCTCATTTGGAAATTTGTATTCGTATAGGATGATGAATCGGTTATCGCTGCTTCCTTGTGCACAAGACAGTGTAATTTTGGCCATGCTAAATCATACCTTACCTCATGTTTGGTAATTGATAGACACAGAAGTTTGATGCATAAGTTATTTTTTCATGCATGGTTTGAAGTCACTCAAGTGATTTGCTACTGTCTACTTGGTATTCTCTGCTTGATAAAATAATTAGGCCCAATGTATGTGGGCTAGAATAGCCTGGTTCGGCTGCATTGATCGGGCAGTTGTGACTGGTTTTAGGTGATACCAGTTTCTGGTTTGGAAGCATGGTGTGTGAATGGTGATATTGTTGATGCACCAAATTGTTTTTCTGGGATATTAGCTTATTTGCCACCACTAATTTGTGCCTTGTGAACTGTTAGAGTTCCTTTCATGAAACATCAACTATCTTGTCCTAGTTGATTTTACTCGTGTGTTGAGCGTTCCTTGGGGATGTTTTTCTAGGCTGGTGATATTCTTGTTAGTTTACATGAAAGTGTATGGATATTCACATGCTTATGAGAATTAGTGTCTTGGCAGATTATATTTGCTGTTGTGATTGAATATTGGATGTTTGGCAAGTACATGCTCTTTTCTACTTTCCCGTTTCGCACAACTTGTTGAGCTTAGTGAGAGCGGGAGGCACCTGCTGTTCCTGGGATACTAGATTGTTTGCCACTATATTTGTGCCTTGTGAACTGATACATCTCCTTTAGTGAAACGCCAACTATCTTGTCCTGGTTGATTTTACTCGTTTGTTAAGCATTCCTTGGATATGTTTTTCAAGGTTGGCGATACTCTTGTTAGTTAATAGGAAACTTGATTTTTGTACATGGATAGCCACATGCTTATCAGAAAGTGCCTTGGCAGTTTTTGGTTGTCGTTGTGGCAAATGCATGCTCTTTTCTACTTTCCTATTTCACATAGGTTGAATTATATATTTGAAAGTCACACAAGTTGTGTTGTCTATTTTGAAGAATTACTCCCTCTGATACATAATAAGTGCTTATTATGGATCGGAGGGAATATAATATTTGTGGTGAGATGTGGATGTCCAAAAAACAACATAGGTGAAGCCAAAATTTTCTAAGGCTTGCTAATTGCGCTTGTATTGATTAGTTAACTGCTACTTCCTTTTTAAAGATGATCCGAAATGTCCATGGTTTTTTCTTTCTTTATTCATGTGCTATAGGATTATTTTATTTTTCTAGCTAGTTTGGCACTTCGGGAAAGGTACAATCATAGCTAGCTAGTTGATTAATTAGCTTAACTAGTACTTTCATTTCTTAAAGAAAGTCTTAATTAATTTCCAGCTCTGACTGTGTTGTGTAGGTTAATGATGCACCCTGGAAAGCGCATCTCTGTGCAACTTGGAGATGGTTAAGCCGACGAGGGTTCGCTCCTGCTTGGCTGGCTGTGGCCTCGCGCGTCGTGGTAGGCTCGACTGGCCCCTGGCTTCGACTATCTCCATGGCACACGCCGCAACCGTGGTGGTGGTGACTTTTGGCCTCTCGTCTACACCAACAAGGCTCAGGTTAGCTCCTTGGGTTCCTGTTTTCCTCTTTCTGTGTGCTCTTTTGTGATTCAACACAATGCTTCCTTATTCTATTGCTTGTTTGAAATGTCTATGCTACAGCTTACCAAAAGATGAATTTTCTGATTTAGTGTAGTGATATCCACATGCTAATGCTCTTTTGGTATGCCAAGTAGATTTTTGTCTTGGCTGGGCTGTGGGCTGAATGGATGTTTATGCCAAGTCACTTTTGATCAATAAATCCACATTCCTTGTTTTTGATAGAAAGATGTGTCACTCTAGTTAACTTGTGGGGTTCTTTTTGTTATGGGCTAAACCTGGGGGCTTGAGGTCCTTGTATTGCTATATAATGTGGATGTTTTGCACTTATTGGAGCTGATCTGTACTAGATCTCCAAAGTTTTCAAGTTGGTTGATCTTTGGTAATTCAACACAATTAATGTTGCCTAAGATAATTTCTCTTGCTGCCTTATTAATGGTTGTGCTGATGCTTATCTCGAAAAATGCAATTGTTATATGGTTAGAGATGTATCAGGCCTCATTGTATAGTTTCGGGTTATCTGCTAGCACTCGCATAATTTAATCATTTTGAAACTTGCCATTGTCTAATGAAACATGACAACAACTTGTAGTGTGCTAGTAGAAGTGATTTGGTCATGTTGACAGGTTGCAAGTTTAGTGTGTTGCTCAGGGAAGCAAAGCTAATTTTGCACAGATGAATTAACTACTCTTATTTTAATCTTCACTGTGTTATTTAAACTTCATTGTGTTGTTTGATACATCTTTGATGTATAGTTTGCAGTACTGCTTTGCATTATTGCCAAGTTCCTTCCTTGTGCTATGTTTTCTGTGCAATCAAAAAGTATTGGTGATGAACACGTTATTGATGTTGTTTCTGTTATCTGCAGGTTTTCACTTGCAGGAGTAGGTGATGTGGCTTGGTGCGAGGTCGATCCGGCCCAATCCCGGTTACAACCTCTATGGTGAGTTCCTGATTTACCCCTTCGATCTCTGTCGCCCTTGTGCTTGTTGTGGCTATGTTATACTCTGGCCTATCATGCCATCTAGCTTTCTAAAATCTATTGCTGTGAATCTGATATACAGGCCTTGTTATTTGAGGTCCTGGTGCAAGTATTCTTGTTAAGCCACAACCCAACTTTATTCAAAGTAAAAGGTATCAAACAAAACCAAAAGGCAGAGTGAGAAAACCTACCTGTCCAACATCTCCAAACTAAGCTTCCTAACTACTAGGGGGGAGGAAGAGGAAAAAACTTGAACTTGATGGTTTTTCTGTTACGAGCCTCAACTTTCTGTTGTATGGTTCTAAATCAGGGATGCAGGGGATGTCCACTAATCCAATCCCTCATGTCTTCTACTTCTATCTAGAGATCTGGACCAACTTAGTTAATTAGTGAGTTATAGAAATTTTGCATGCAGCCGTCCGCCTTGTCTGCCGGACGGCTGGCCAGAATTCCTATTCTAAATGCTACTGGTTAGTATTGTGTGATGATCAGGTCTTGTTTTGGTCTGGTTCTGCTGAATTGAGTGGGCAGTGGTGTCACGTTCTAGGAGATGCCAGTTTTTGGTTTGGAAGCATGGTGTGTGAATTTGGATGCCGTTGATGCACCAGTCTTGTTTTCCTGGGATGTCATCTTGTTTTGCACTGTATTTGTGCCTTGTGAACTATTACAGCTCCTTTATTGAAATGACAACTATCTTGTCCTGGTTGATTTTACTCGTGTGTTAAGAATTCCTTGTGGATGTTTTTCTAGGTTGGCGATATTCTTCTTACTTAACATGAATCTTGGCTTACTTTGGTGTACATGGATATCTACATGGTTCTGAGAATCATTGTCTTTGCAGTTTTTGTATGCCGTTGTGATTGACTTCTGGGTGCTTGGCAAATTAATGCTCTTTTGTACTTTCATGTTTTGTGCAGGTTGTTGAGCAGAGTGAGAGTGTGAGAAGCACTAGCTGTTTCTGAATGGCAGGCTTAGTGTTCATCTTCACCTGTGTGATAGGAGCCTGCCGAAGCTGAGAAGCAGGAGACAACTGCCGGCTTTGGTGGTGCTGCTGCTCCTGCTGGGCTAGCCGTGGCCTCCCATGCCTCGCTTACGGTTGTAGTCTCAGCTACCCCCTTGGCTTTGACTACCTTCTCGGCTCCTCAGAATGGCGGCGCTCAGCCTCGGCTGTAAGCTCTCTGGTAAGCTACTGGTTTAACCCCTTTGTTTTCTGGCTTCCAAGATCTTTGTGTTTGGTTGCACTTGTGCTCCGGCTTGATGGCCGATGACCCCTGTTTAAATTATGGTGATGATGTTCATCTGGTCACCTAGTTCCTATGTTCTGTTTCTAAAATTTGACATCTGGTCTCCTAGTTTTCTATATTCCATTGGCTGTACTTATGTCTTAATTGTCATGACGAATCGGTTATTGCTGCTTCCTTGTGCACAAGAAAGTGTAATTTTGGCCATGCTAAATCATACCCTACCTCATGGTTTTCTATTGATAGACACAGAAGTTTTGCAATCTGATGCATAAGTTATTTTTTCACGCATGGTTTGAAGTCACTCAAGTGATTTGCTACGGGCTACTTGGTATTCTTCTATTGTATATCTGCTTGATAAAATAATTAGGCCCAGTGTATGTGGGCTGGAATAGCCTGGTTCGGCTGCATTGATTGGGCAGTGGTGGCAGGTTTTAGGTGATGTCATTTTATGGTTTGGAAGTATGGTGTGTGAATTGTGATATTGTTGGTGCACCAAACTTGTTTTCCTGGGATATTAGCTCGTTTGCCACCACTATATTTGTGCCTTTTGAACTGTTTGCAGAGCCGTTAGTGAAGCACCAACTATTTTGTCCTGGTTGATTTTACTTGAGTGTTAAGCGTTCTTTGGGGATGTTTTTACTGGCTGGCGATATTCTTGTTAGTTTACACCAACAAATCTCATGTGAGCTTCTGGGTTCCGTCTTCCTCTTTCTATGTGTTTTTTTATTCAACACAATTTTGTCTTATAAAGATGAATTCTGTTTCCTGTTTGAAATGTCTATGCTGCTACTAACCAAAAGCTGAATTTCTGATTTAGTGTAGTGAAATCCACATGCATGGGGGCTTTAATTTGGTATGCGAAGTAACTTTTTGTCTCAATTGGGGCTGTGGGGTGAATGTTTGTGCAATAAAAAACCAAGTTGAATGCACGTTATGCCAAGTGACCTTGGATCAATTAATCACATCCCAAGTGGCTAGATGAATATTATTTAATAGAAAGATCTGCCACTTAGTTAACTTGTGTGGTTGGATAGGTCGACTTAATCAATGTCAACCTTAAACCAGTTTCTTTTGTTTTGGACTAATCTTGGGAGCTTGAGGTCTTGGTATTGCTATATATAATGTGGATGTTTGCAATTGTTGGAGCTGATCTGGACTAGATCTCCAAAGTGGCCAAGTTGGCTTATATTTTTCAACACAATTAATGAATTCTCGTGCTGCCTTTTTGATGGTTGTGCTGCTGCTTATCTCAAAAATGCCATTGTTACTCATCTTATCCATATCTATTGAAGCATGGTTGGAGATGTATCATTGTATAGTTTTGCATTGGTTAGAGATGTATCATCTTATCCATTTGACATTGTTCTAGTTCTGAAGAAATAGAGTAAGAACAATTGGGTTTGTAATGTTCTGTGAAGATGTCATTCTTGTTATTTTAAGCATTTTCCCTTTTCTAGTTAATTGCAATATTTTTTGTTTGTTTTGTGCCTTGTTGGTTTCTCAACCTTTTTCCTTTTGACCCAGCAAAAGAAGGAACATAATGTTTGGTTTAACTTTTGGATAATCTGAGGACTCATAGTTTTGAAATGAAACTAGTGTCGGTGTTGTGGTGGTACTGATGGAATGCAAGAGATGCCAATATCATATTTTACATGTTACTAATTCTTTGGCCTTTTTAAGTTACTTGAATGCTTTGCGTACATGTGTTCTCCGATATGGTACTTGCTTAAACTAAATTCATGCTCTTTTGATTGTGTGGTGAAATAGTGATCATCTAGTATCTATTCATTTGGTGTGGGCTAAACCTGGAGTTTGCCTTCTTGATATTTAGGAGGATTTGTCTATGATGTTGCTGGTAGCACTTGTAGGAGCCGATCTGGACTAGAACAAAGTGGCTATAAGCTCTTTCGCTTATCTGTACTAGATGCACTCTGCTACCTTATGTTGTTGTCTCTCTACTGTTGTCTAGTAAACTGTTGCTCATACTTCATATATGCGTCCATGTGTTACTGTTGTCTAGTAAACTGTTCTCCTTATGTGTTTGCCGAAAGGAAAGGGAGAATAAAAAGAATAGCTAGCTTGGTTGCTAAGTATGTACCTAGTAGGGCATGGATTTCTCGGTGAGGAGTGTGCAGCCTGGCGTAGATGAATGCTATTCATTTTCAGCGAGCAGAACAGGTTGGGCAAGCTAATAAATCTAGCTCTATTGTTCCATTCTCAACCTTGCTATTGTGTTATTCAAGTGCCCTGGACTTGCTTTCCGAGTGGGCATTCGATGGATTCAAAGGAGAAGAAAGGAGCAGCTTTGTTGCTACGTGCATGCATTTCTTGGCACGGTTAGATTTCTTAGGGCGGCGTGATTTCTAGCTTAGCTTTTTAGATCCCTTCTCTTGGATTGTTGAAGCTAGCTAGCAGGAAGGAGATGTCACGCGCGGTGAGATCAGCGTGAACTCACTGGCTTGTTGGTGTTTCTTGGTTCTCTTAACTTCTCTCTTTTTGTGTAAGTGATTCTTTTTGTAACATTTTAGCACTGGTCAAGAAACTTAGGCAGCAGATTTGTGCACTGACGTTTCTCTGTGTAATCCTTAAATATTTCCCCCATGAAACATGATTGTGATGTTGGGCTAGATTGGGGAACATGCTTGAAGCAGTGGACGAGTTCTAGATGTGGTTCTATATGTCTGATTTACTCCATCATTTTTCCTGATGTGCTTGTACACATATACGTTGGTTCAAGTCTTCTTGAACAACACGAGTACTTCATACCCCGTTCTGTTCTTGTAGGTGAGATCTCTTCAAGAGCATGTTGGTAGTACTGTGTTGACAACTTCTTCCCATGTTGAAGAGCATGGTTGATTGACATGTGCTAGTTGCATGGGTACTGCTCTGGACTTCATGGCTACTACAAGGTAATTATGACTGTCTATATCTTATGCAAGTGATCATGTGTTTGATTCTCGCAACCTTTGTGATGAGGAAGAAATGACGTTTGTGATTCTCGCAACATTTTAGCTAAATCATACCCTACCTCATTTTTGGCATTAGATACACATTTTATGGTTGGAAGCATGGTGTGTGAATTGTGATATTGTTGATGCATCAATCTTGTTTTCCTGGGATATTAGGGCTGTCAACGAGCCGAACTCGAGCGAACATTGTTAGGCTTGGCTCGACCTTGGCAGAAGCTCGAGCCGAGCTCGAGCGAGCCTAGGTTGACCTTCGAGCCTACATCTAAGCTCGAGTTCGGCTCGACCAAAGCTCGAGTAGGCTTGAGCTCGGTTCGTTGAAGCTCGGTAAAAAAAATTTAGTACATCGACATGCAGCTACATAGCAAGAAAATAGTAAAGTTTGAAAACGAAATAGCAGAAATGGCTTGGAGTCTTATATAATAGTAATACAGTCCTAACATGCCAGCATAATTATTTTAGCAGTCTCACAGCAGATGAACTAATAATAGCAGTCAATTTTGCAGCTGTACAAAAATCACGAGTTTTATCGAACTGTTTGAGTTCGGCTCGTCTAAGCTCGCGAGCTCGAAAACAGGCTCGAAAACAGGCTCGAGCTTGGTTTATTAGGGAGACGAATCAAGCTCGAGCCGAACTGTTAACGTACCGAACTCGCACAGTTTGTCAAGCCCGAACTTTTTTGACAGCCCTATGGGATATTAGCTTGTTTTCCACTGTATTTATGCCTTGTGAACTGTTACAGCTCATTTAGTGATACTCCAACTACTGTTGAAGCGCATGTCCTAGGCATGGGATGCCTTAGTTGTCACTGCCTTGTTGGTGTTTTCTTGTTCTTCTAGCTAGCTTTTCCCTTCGTTTTCGTGAAGTGATATTTTTACTCCCTCCGTATCAAACTAGGCATGTGCTTCCCGTTGTCGTGGGCGGATCATGTTCACATGTAAGGTTCATGGATCGCCGGCAACTCATCCAGGGGGTAAGATTAGTGCTAGCAGTATGAATTACTCTGTTAGTTTTCCTGTGATGGATGATCATCCAACTCATGTGTGAAGAAGTATACTTGCTTAAGTTAGTTGAGAATTCTGGATGACTGAATTGCTTATGCTGTCTTGGTATTGGTTGTATCTGATCTGACATATACAAGATCTGTCGAGCTTGCATGTGTGGTATATGAGTCCATGGCTACATGCCACTTGTCTTGTATGGTTTCCTTGATATGTGTGGTATATGAGCCTATGTGTGTGGTCTATCTGTCTTATATGATTTTACTTGTATGTTAAGAATTCCTTGGGGATGTTTTTCCAGGTTGGTGATATTCTTGCTACTTACATGAAACTTGGCTTACTTTGGTACATGGATATCTACATGGTTATGAGAATTCGTGTCTTTGCAGTTTTTGTATGCCCTTGTGATTGAATTCTAGGTGTTTGGCAAATTAATGCTCTTTTGTACTTTTCTGTTTTGCGCAGGTTGTTGAGAGTGAGAAGCACTAGATGTCAGGCTTAATGTTCATCTTCACCTCTGTGTGATAGGAGCCTGCCAAAGCTGAGAAGCAAGAAACAAATGTCGGCTTTGGTGGTGGTGTTGCTCCTGCTGGGCTAGCCCTGGCCTCCCACGCATCGCTTATAGTTGTAGGCTCAGCTGGGCCCCCCCGGCTTCGACTACCTTTTTGGCTCCTCAGTATGGCGGCGATGCTCAGCCTTGGCTGCAAGCTCTCTGGTGAGCTACTGGTTTAACCCCTTTGTTTGCTGGCTTCCAAGTTATTTGTGATTGGCTATACTTGTGCTCCGGCTTCTGGCTTCCAAGTTTTTCTGGCTTGATGGCCGATGACCCCTGTTTAAATTATGGTGATGACATTCATCTGGTCACCTAGTTTCTTTAAGTTCTGTTTCTCAGAATTTGACATCTGGTCTCCTAGATTTCTATATTCCATTGGTTGTACTTGTTTTTAATTGTTATGGAGAAGTATCCGTGGTCTGTTTTTCACTTCACTTGCATGTAGAGCTTTGTCCGATCACCTGTGTGGCATAGCCAGTTAGTATCATTAGTAGATGTCTCTATTTAAGTAATTAACACCTAGAAAGCATCAGCTCATTGGATGCTAGTTCTGTATTCTCAGAGGTTGCTCTGCTATTCTCAGACGTTGCTGAAATGCATGGGTGGAGTTTTTCAAGAAGCCTGAAGCTGATTCATGGCGCCCGAAGCAGCGGAGGAAAATGGAGCTTGTACTTGCCACCATGGAATGGGCCGAAGATAAATCCGCATTCTAAAGTTTATTAGTTCTCTAAAAAGAAGAGTTTGTTTAATGATGTAAAGTGTGCGTGTAAAATTAAGAGGTGGCTCGCTTAGTTGTCGAATGTTTTTTTTTATTTCTCTGAGTCGGTACTTGTCAGGTGATTTGTTGTTGTCGTATCAAAGTTAGGTTAAACTTGCAGGGCTGCAAGATTTAGATATTGTTGTGGCTAGTTTGATTTTTTGCGTACTTGAGGAATGAAGGTGAATGGCAGATAATTGAGCTTGGTGTAATCTTGGTTTTTTTGTATGTCCAGCTGATGATTACACTTGTTAGATGACCCACCAACCTGCTCTTGCCATGTGTTTGATTATGAAATAGTAGGAATTTTGGCGTTCTGAGGCGCAATGCATCTAGGAAGATGCATGTGAGAAAACGTTGGATTTGGAAGTTTTCTCAGGCTTGTGGTATGAATATTATCGGCATGCCCGTAGAAGGGCGTAGGAAGGAGGAGGCGCTATTTTGACGTTGGCTCGTTGAACCATCGGCCACCTAATGTAAACTATCAGGAAGCTCGTCTTGGTCTTCTTCTTCCTAATTTTCTCGCTCATAGCAAGACCGTGGCTTATCTGGTTCAAATAAAAGAAAACAGGGAAAAAGAAAAAGCATGTAATTTTGATTCGTGTTTCCAGAAAAGAAAAGAAAAAGGAGAAAGGGTTTTGCCATTAATTCTGGCTTCACCCCGTTGTTCCGATGATGCTACAATCACATGTGACAGTAAAAACATCACGTAATTAGGTGGACATTTGTGCTGTGTACAGGTCTGACTGCAAATTCGCAGTCTCAGCTGGATTCTTTAGAGTTGTATAGTATAGTTGAGGTGCTCGATCGACGGTCGGTAATCTGGGGACCACATATATAGATGACTTCTGTTCGGGTATAACTAAGGAAGGAGTTGATGTTCGCAAAATTCATGGCAAGTAAAAAAAAAAAAAAAAAGGAAAGATAGGGGAATTATAAGGATCGAAGACGGAGTTGAGGTGTGGCTTAATTATTAATAATTAGGCAAGGAATAATGAAATCAGTGAAATTCGAAACGGCAGCAATCAATCATTATTACGAGGTAGTTAGGGGGGAGACTCTTCGTTTCTTTCCTACTATCACGGGACCACACCACACATATATGCCACGTCACCGATCCGTGGGCAGTTGACACATCTCGTCCGTCCGATCCGTGCGTCCGGTAACAAGCAAGAAACAGAATGGAGCGATTGAAAAATACCACTTAGCTAGTCCCGCACAATTCGCGCGCCTAGTTTTCTCTCCCTCAAACTTGAAAGCCTCTCGATCTCTTCCCTCAGCTCCAACCTTGAAGTAGCTCTTTAAATAGCCGGCCATCATCAGCGGAGCCGCGTGCGTTATGCGCCGCCCGCCTATGATGACCTCCGCATCTTCGGCTGCAATTGTTACCCTAACACTGCTGCCACCGCCGCACACAAGCTTGCGCCCCGCTCTCTCCCTTGTGTGTTTCTTGGCTACCCCGCCAACACCAAGGGCTACCGCTGCTACGACCCGGTCTCACATCGCGTCCTCACCTCCCGGCATGTGTACTTTGACGAGTTGGTTTTTCCGTTTCAGTAGGGACTCTTGGCGACGCCTCCGATGACACTCTCGGCGCCCGCCGGCCCCTTGTGGTCGGACCCGCGCACCGATGACTGACCACGGCGGCCCCCTCTGCGTCGGCCTCGCCTGGTCCCGCGGCGCCCCTGTCGCCCGCTCCTGCGACGCCTCCGGCGCCGTCGACCAGCCCGACCGCCTCTTCGTCACCCGCTTCATTGGCCGCCTCAGCCCCCGCCTCGCCGCCCGTCGCTGCGGCTCCTGCGCCCATGCTCACCCGAGCACGTGCGAGCATGAGGCGATCGTCTACGCGCTACCCCGCCGACCAGTACGTCTGCACGGCGTCCCCGTCCGCCGCGTCTGCCTTCTGGGCCAGCGGGAACAGTGTTCTGCCGCATGACGGCGGGGTGCCGTCGTCCCGCGAGGGGGAGGCGCCCTCCTCGCTGCCGAGTGTGCCGTCCACCTCCGCCCTCTCGCCGGTGCCCACCTCGGCTCGCGCCGCCTTGCGCGACCCGCACTGGCGCGCCGCCATGCAGGAGGAGTATGACGCGCTGCAGCGTAACCGGATCTGGGAGCTGGTTCCCCGGCCTCCTCGTGCCAACGTCATCACCGGCAAGTTGGTCTTCAAGCACAAGCTCGGCTCCGATGGTACTCTCGAGCGCTACAAGGCGCGCTGGGTCGTGCGTGGCTTTCGGCAATGCGCTGGTGTCGACTTCACGGATACGCTTGCCCCGGTTGTCAAACCGGGCACGATCCGCACGGTGCTGCACCTCGGCGCTTCTCGCGCGTGGCCGGTGCATCAGATGGACGTCTCCAACGCCTTCCTCCATGGCCACCTGTCGGAGCAGGTATACTGTCAGCGGCCCATTGGCTTCGTCGACGCCGAGCGCCCCGATGACGTGTGCTTGCTCTCTCGGTCCTTGTATGGACTGAAGCAGGCGCCCCGCGCCTGGTACCAGCGCATCACCGCGTTTCTGCATCAGCTCGGCTTTCGCTCCACGCGTTCCGATGCGTCGTTGTTCGTCTACCAGACCAGCAACGACATGGCCTACATGTTGCTGTACGTCGACGACATCATCTTGACGGCCTCCACCGCTGGTCTTCTTCGACAGCTCACCGACAGTCTTCGCGCTGAGTTCGCATTGAAGGACCTCGGCCCGCTCCATTACTTCCTCGGCATCGAGGTTGTCCGGCGTGCGGACGGATTCTTCCTTCATCAGCAGAAGTATGCCCGCGAGCTTCTCGAGCGTGCACGGATGCTTAACTGCAATCCTGCGCCTACTCCTGTCGACACGAAGGCCAAGCTTTCGGCCAGTGATGGGTCGCTGGCTTCCGACGCGCCGTTCTACCGCTCCATCGTAGACGCCCTCCAGTACTTGACGTTGACACGTCCGGAGCTCCAGTACGTTGTGCAGCAGGTGTGCTTGCATATACATGCTCCTCGGGATGCCCATTGGGCTGCGGTGAAGCGGATTCTCCGCTACATCTGTGGTCTGTGGCACCATGGGCTACGGCTTGTCGCCGCATGCTTCGCCCTCGACGTCGACCGACCTCGTCGCCTACTCGGACGCGGACTGGGCGGGCTGCCCGGACACGCGACGCTCCACCAGCGGTTACTGTGTCTACCTCGGCTCGTCGCTCGTCTCTTGGTCCTCCAAGAGGCAGCCCACCGTGTCTCGCTCCAGTGCTAAGGCCGAGTACCGCGCCGTGGTTAACGCTGTGGCCGAGTGCACGTGGCTTGCCAGCTTCTCTCCGAGCTCTCTTGTCCCGTTGACAAGGCTACAGTGGTCTTCTGCGACAACGTGTCGGCTGTCTACCTCTCCACCAACCCCGTTCATCATCGGCGCACCAAGCACATCGAGTTGGACATCCACTTTGTTCGTGAGCAAGTTGCCCTCGGTCACGTTCGAGTTCTTCACGTACCGACATCTCACGTACCGACGTCTCAGTTCTTCACGTACCGACGTCTCAGCAGTTTGCCGATATCATGACGAAGGGATTGCCGTCCACGACTTTTCCTGAGTTTCGCTCCAGTCTATGTGTCGGTGCTGACCCTTCGACTGCGGGAGGTCTTGAGTAACATATTGTACTAGGTATAGATCCCCGTGTTTTGTCAGGATCGTACCTATAATTGTACATGTGTCCGCATATATATACATGAGCAGCCGGTCCAATTGGTGCTGTGCAATCTCCAATACCTTTCTACAAAATAGACCCGTGTTTTGTCAGGATCGTACCTGTAATTGTACATGTGTCCGCATATATATACATGAGCAGCCGGTCCAATTGGTGCTGTGCAATCTCCAATACCTTTCTACAAAATAGAGTACTAAGTAGAGTACTAACCCGTCAAAGAGCTGAAGAAATTCAGCATGAACCAAAACTACAACAGAACTTACAGAACGCGCTAAGAGAGTGCTAACATCAGTTCAGATGAACCAAAGGTGTAGTAGAAATTAGTACAGGAAACTATAAAGCTAAGTCTATCTAGATGGCCTCGAATCTACGATTCATAAGTTATACATAACGGATTCTACATCTTTCCTCTGAATGGAACTAGCATAAGACGCACTAGCAAAAAAAGACAGAAACATCGACGCGGCACATAAGCTTAAGCCTTGCATCTATAATCCACCGGCAATCCAGATCCTCTCACCCTTACTCAGAAACTGAAGCCTGTACACAAATGAAAAAATATCTGGTGTATTTGCATTGACAAAAAATCGCAGTTAAAGAAGTGCAAGCTATCTTAACATGAATCTGGGCACAAACTTTGTTTATAAGATGTGGCATTTCCTGGCTGATAATCTAATGAAAAACATCTAACTGAACTGCTCTCACAAGAGATTGCAGAAAATGTCATAAGAAAATCCATGGCAAACGTAAAGGGAAACAAGCAATAAACGTCATACACTACTAGACATGTTATGTGTTGTGTAAACAGTAAAGACTCCCCAGGCAAGTCTATAAAAATTGCGAATATTTTTTGTGCCGGAACAATAAGCAAACCGAGTGCCAAATAATTTAGCTCATAAGAGCAAGGAGCTGTTCAAAGTCTAATTAGCCTATAAAATTTATTATTGATTAGCACCAACTGTTTGACAACATAATGAGTCAAGCTATCATACTACTGCTGACATTTGAGTTATCATTCAGACCTAATCAACATATGAAGATACTGTATCGAATGGAACAATAAAGACATCTGTTCAGAGCTAATAAATGGCTTGTTTTCTTTTCTTTTGGTACCTCACCAGACATTGTAAAATGTTTCCATGACTAAAATAATTTGGTATCCCTATAAATTTTTCTTGCTACATAGTTCAGAAGTTTCATCTCCACTCCTTGCTTTCTTAGTTCCTTGTCCACATATGGAAGCTAATTTCAGAATATAGGGAGCATGGAAAGTGTTATAATAGGCTTACATATATTAAATGCAGACATGAACTTCAAAACTTTGAGAATTCTCTCGTCGACCACATTACACTTGACTTCAACTATGTTAAGGTGCTCGGATATTGCAGACGGTCCCTCCATTGAGCAGTAGTGTCCTTTCATTTCCACTTTATGATTTGGTCCCTACAGTAGTAAAAGAACATTTAACGATGATGGATAATCGATAATAGCTTTAGTATTGCCAGAATTGCCCAATGAGAAGATTTATACCTTGGAGAAAAGTTGAAGCGTGAGCTTCTCCAAAACTGGTGAGTTTTTTAGAATGCAAGTTAGTGGATCCAAATTAGGAGCCTCACACCAGTACTCGTTGAGCAACAAAGTCTTCAACTTGCTAAATGTAGGGCAGCATTTCAAATCTCTTGTGAAAACGAACTGGAAAGAAAACACAAAAGTATGAAAATCAAGTAACCAGTACTGAGAATGCGAGATAATGATCTAAGATGCCATGAAAACGGTGTTGATGCATATGTAATCTGTTTATTCCCAATGTCCAGGAACAACATAGATAGTGGAACACATAAGGGCATAACATAAAGGATTTTAAGACGAGTGCCATACCTTTCCACTTTCAGATAGCAACTTGAGGTGTCTAGCACTTGAGATACCACCCAGAAGTACACAATCGCTGCTGCAATCGTCTTCAATAGGAACACAATTGTCACATGCATTGTTATTAGCTCCACAGAAAACACCAGAGTCAAAACTCAAACAGACATCCTCGCAGTGAGGACCAAGATACACAGCTGCAGTCTCCAGCAACGCCATGTTTTGAAGAAAAGGTGTTCTACCAGAAAAATCATCTAGTTCCAGAGATACAAGGCCCGGAGCAGAAACATGGACCCGGCAATGCGAGTCAGACCAGCAGCGAGTGATACTCAAATGCTTCAGGGAACGAGACGATACCTTACCATCACAGATGTTGCAATGAGCAATCTTCAAATCCTCCAGTGAAGGACAGCTAGCAAAATCAAGAAAGGTCCCTTGTAGGGCTATACCATCAACGTGTAATGTTCTCAGATGCTGGGAGACAAGACGCATGTCGCCTAAGTAGAGATCGGGTTCATAGATGTCAATGCTGAGCACCCGAACTTTGCACATCACAGCAAAACGGATCCAAAGCTTCACATAGTGCTCGACGTCATCGTTGTCAGAGGGTTCACCGAGTTTGATCTCGACAGTGCCTAGGTCGGTGCGATCGCGCAGGATCAGGAGATGGTCCATGAACTTCCGGAGTTGTTGGAATTCGACAGGCTCCTCGTCGTCAAGGCCGAGGATGCGCAGGCCTGTGGTGGACCTCCAGAGGTGGCGCCACCGCCGTGCGAGCACACACGTCCGCACGGCCGCCTGCACGGGTAGGAAGGAGAGCACGTGGTGGAGCATGCTGTCGGGGAGGGCGCCAATGCGGTCGGCGACCCTCGGTGGCGGCGCACTGTTGCGCTTCTTCCGAGGAGGCATTCCGTCGAACGGGAGGCGGGCGTAGTCGGTGCTGAGAGGCAAGAAACTGCTAAACTACGCAAAGGTGGAGAAAATGCGATTGGAGGGACAGATGCATGCCTTGAGGCGTCGATGCTCCCCTCACGTGGTCGCCGGCCGGCAAGTCCGAGTCGCCCTGCCGCAGGAGGTAGCAGAGAGACTGAGGACGGACTCTCCCTTTTGTTTTATTAAAAGGGCAAACAGACGTCCCGAGCCAGTAGCGAGTGGCGCTGCTGCTGCCCCCTTCTTCCCCGACGGCTTCGTCCCGCTACTCCGCGACAAAGGACACCGCCACCCCGTTTCTCGTCCGCCGCTGCCGTCTCGCTACTCCCCCGACGCCGCCAGGGGACGGAACAGAGTGCGGGCGAGGGGGGAACCAACGAGCTGGATAGGGGAAAGGGTCTCGCGTCCACAGCTGTCAAGCAGGAGCTGGCAGCGACCGAGCGGGAGGGGTGGTGACGTGTTATACGCCGCTTGTAGGACGCCTGCGCCGCCTGAAGACAACGCAAGATGGGCCGGCCCATTTTATTTCCGTTTCTCGTTCGCTACTTTTTTTCACGAAGTTCGACTCGACCGATAAGATCAAGAGTAAAATACATGAGGCATCACGGAACTTGTCCGTATAAATCAGTTTGATCCTTGTACTCAGGAAAGTTCAATTTACGGTCCTCAAAGAAGTTTTGGAGGGTCATCTACGGTCACTGGCGACGGTTTGGTTACGTATTTGATGACGTGGCGTGACCTTTGACCGGTAAAACTATCCGCATAAGCCTCCAGCTGTGTATTTCTTATTAAAAGAACCCCAGCTATTTGGTCAACCGCTGCACACCTGTACCTCCGGCCAACTCCACGCCCGCCTCGACGGCATCCAGTGCTCGAAGTCCAAGGCCGGTCGATTCGTCTTGCTCGAACCCCAATCTCCTTTTTTATACAAACACGTACTACAGCGACGCTATGAGCTTTTTGCGCCATGCCGGAGCCAAAGACATCAGGACTTAGTTTCCGCACAACCGCTACCAGTCGACGCAGTCCAGGTGGTGTGAGCTACGGAACGGGCTTATGCACGGCCGGCATACGCCGCCGCCTTGCCTCCAGAGCACGAAACAAAGGTCCACTGTGAAGCAGTGGTGGGAGGTACGCTGGCGGCATGGCGGGGCTCCATGGCCCGTTGTACAATCCGTTCTTGGAGGCGGCCGGCGGCAGAGCGCCGCGCATCGCGGGGGTGCGCATCGCGGGGGTGCGCATGCTCGCCTGAAGGAGCGTGCAGCGTGCCAATGTGCTCAAGTTAGGCGGCTTCGAGCATGTGGGCGAACTCGCCGACGTCATACTATAATAACCATGTCGCCGACGTGACGTGTGCTGTTCGCATTCGTGCTCTGCGGTACAAGGGTGGCATGAGCATGGTGCATGCAGGTGAACGTGAGAAGACCGTGGTGCTGACCATCTCTCTCTGCTTCATGTAAGCCTTCGTGTGTGCAACCAGCAAGCCATGCTATTGGACTGCTGCTGGGAAGTAATGAGGAATGATCGGTAGTGCCGCGGCGTAGATGGCCTGGTCAGGGTCCTTGCTGGAGGCCACGTCGAGGGCGAACCAGTGCGCGTTGAAGAAGCCTCGACGGCAGCAGCAACCAAGGAGAACGTGCAGAAGAGCAACTGGAAGATTGGCGAGCTCTACGGCGAAGCACGGGCGGCGCTAAACACGGTATCAACAGGAAATGATGGGGAGGGCGTAGAGGGACCGTTCTAACCGAGTTCTCACCTCGAACACCCTCGGGTGATCAGGAAAGGTAGGGGGCCGCGGAATTGAGGGCCTCGTCGCCGGCAGCCGGAGTAGGGAATCACGGTGTGGTCGGTCCAGGATGGCGCGAGCTTGGGAAACATGTCATGTGGCTTTATTGGGACGAAGGGGCGAAAAGGAAGACTAGGAGTACGACCAGGACAAAGCCGTGGAGGAGATTGACGAAGCAGCGGCGGCCAACCGGGGACGGGGAAGACGAACACAGAGCTCTGCTACTCCGCTACTGGATTCCTTCGGCTGGGAGGAACATGACAGCGATGTGGAGCTACCTGACATGGCCTCAACAGACTGCGTGATAGTTGGCCGACGCGGAGAGAAACGACGCCGGCATGGCGTGAACCGAACGCGGTCGCCTTAGTCCAGTTTGTAAAAAAAAATTACAGCTGGAGGGGCTTACGTGGATAGTTTTACCGGTTAACGACTTGCCTGTCATCAAATACGTATCCAAACTGTTGCCGGTGACCGTAGATGACCCTCCAAAGCGTCTTTGAGGACCGTAAATTGAACTTTGCTGAGTACAAGTATCAAACTGATTTATACAGACAAGTTCCATGATGTCCCATGTATTTTACTCTAAGATCAATGTTGCACGCGCTTGGATATTCGCGACTCGCCTTGCTGCTGTTTTCTGGAAGTGCCTTTTCTCTTTTGATTAGCTTTTTCCTTTATCTTTTGCACAACATGATCATTTTTATACCGACCATATTTTTGCTGGTAAGTATTTTTCTAAATACTTCCGCTTTTCCAAATTATAACGTAATTTGGTAGGATATAAAATACATTGAGAAAATTTCTTATTTGATATTACTCCTTAATATGATTTCTTATTTGGCATTGAAAACTTTTCACTTTTTTATATGACCACTTCTAAAATTTCTATGCCGCATGACATTACCGTTAGTTTCATTAAAAGATTCCATTAATTTTTTTCTAGTCAGACGCAAATATTTCTGGTTTAATAGTTTGACTCATATATGTGGTTTGTACATATGAGAAATTATCCTATTCGCTCCCTTTTTCAGATGAGAAATTATGTACTATCTGATGTGTATATATGGTACCTTGGGATTTCAGACGATGCATCGCGTACAGCGTGTCTACACGTCTTTGTACATACGCATCATCCAATCCAAAATGACGGTGTGTCCTTCTTCCAGCCAGGTATGCACCGGTATACCCTGCGGCCCAGCTAGCTATTCTTCGTTTAAATATACTCCTTCCGTTTCAAAATATAAGATGTTTTAGGTTTGTAAAGAAAATGAATCTAGACTTGTTTTAGCATGTAGGTTCACTCAACTTTGGAATGAATCTACACACTAAAAGAAATCTAGATTTATTTTCTTCACAAACCTAAAACATCTTATATTTTGAAATAGAGGGAGTAGTTGCGGACCACCCACTAATTACTGATGTGAGTTATACTTTGTCTTGGTCGATAGTTGCTTGACCATCCGATTAATTAATGATATGAGCTTTACTTTATACAAACGCTTGAAGCTACTTCGTACACTATGTTAGTAGTATATGGGCTACATGTCTACTATTACCTTGTAATTTAATCAACAAGTAATTAATCTTTGGAAGTCAAGTATATGATTAATTTTTATAGGTAGGGTCGTAGCTTTTTGTAAGGTCTTTTATTTTGCTATTTATTTTAGTACAATCGACTGTATCCTTATTTTATGGTTGAATATTTTAGAAATTTAGGATGAAACGTAATGGCAAGGATCTAAAAGTATAATAAGGGCACTCCCTGGATGTTACCATAAAAAATAGATTAATTTGGCCGTCCGATCAAGTCCTAATGGCGAATCTGGACTGTTGCTTCGCGGTTAGACTGTTTTACCTACGGTAAAAAACCAATTCGCTGCGCGCACATGCTTTGTACCCACGGCCACGTCTATCTCTGCTCGGTCTCGTCCTGTACCCATAATAAATGGTCTGGGCCCGCTTGTCGGCCTCCCTGGTAAAGTTTTTGGTTGGTATTTATGGAGTGCTCGTTGTCTGGCAGGGGCAGCGGCCCCGCGCGCGGCGATTGTGTGAAAATCCTAGCCAAACACGATTAGTCCCTCAGCGTCCTCCTCCAGTCCTCCGTGCCGCCAATCCCATGAGCACGGCCGCCGTCACGCCGCATCCATTCTCCTCATGTCCTGTTGTGAGCCGCTGCCGCTCGTGGCCCTTGTCTCCACACCGGCCTCGAGAAGGGCGCATGGCTACGACAGCGAGAGGGGCGTGGAGAGCAGGGCGCGGGCCGACGGCGGCGAGCGGGGTCAGGGCACGGCCAGCAGGCGACCACGGGCATGCAACGACAGCGGCCAGCAGGCGGTGACGGGCGAGCAGGGGCAGGACGTGCAGCGACGGCGGCGAGCAGGGGCAGGGCGCGCTGGTTCCCTCTCTACGGTCACCTCCATGGCTTTGGTGAAAAAAATCCGCAATCCCTAGGTAATTAGTGGTCTGGCCATGAATTATATCCTTCCAATTTGTCTTTTCTATGCAGCTAGCGTCTTTGGCCTCTGTTTGGTGTGTGCTATGGCCGTGTGCCAGTGTGTGAAACTATAGTTGTATCTCTGACTTCATATTTTATCTTGACAGTGTGTACATAGGCTTGTTGTATAAACATGAAAACATATTTTTCTTCTTCTTCTTTTCAGTATGACGTGCTTTACTGATTGTCCTGCATATTAGCTTTTCAGAGTTTCAGCACGTAAGCTTATTTGGAGTTGTCAATTTCCAGTCTTTATGGTAGATAAAGAAACTCAAGATATTCCTAACCACATGAATATTGATGTGTGATGACCTGAAGATTGATTCCTTTAGTGGCTTCATATGACTACAATTCTTAAGGTAACTGTGTTCTTATCGGTTATTCCGCCTTTTCTTAGGTTGTATTGAGAAGAAGGATGGAGCGGGAGGGTTAGTGAATTTCCAGTGTCCCTTCGAGTGTGACGGTAACCCTCTTTCATATTGCCATGCTCTACAAAAAAAATTGTGTGCAGCATATAATAAACATTGTCAAGAACTAAAAACTGTTCAAGAAAGCCACCATTGAGGTGTTTCCTTTTATAATAACGTAATACAAAACTGTTATTTATATTCTCAGCATAAATTTCGGTTTCCTTGCAATATTTGTGTACTTATTAATGTCACGAATAGAGGTATATGTGATCTGTTTTTGGTTTTGCAGTATCTCTATCTGATTTGTTTTTGGTTTTGCACTAGATGTATAGTTTGCCCATTATAAGATGGTCATGATCTTTTTACCTATTTTCTCATTTGTTCTGCTACATAGTTCACCAACACGAGTTTGAGTGAATTTGTTTTTGGTGCTGAGATGTAAGAGAGTGTTGTATCTGCTTTTCTATCTACCTCTATGTGTTAACTCCAGCTGCTGTTTGTTTTCCTTTTCTAGAGTCACCATGTGCAGTTTGAATATAAGAGGAGTGAGTATGGAAGCAGAGGGGTCAAGGATAATGAGCAACAAATCCATTGCTACACCGCTGAATTTATAAAGTAAGGTGTTTCTTGATTCTTGCTGCCGCAGATGGTTGTGTCTCTATTGCAATTTGTCTCCTCGCCTTAGATGTACTCATAATAGCGGCATAGTCCAACTATAAATACCAGGCATAATTGTGCAAGATGTGGCAAGTCGTCGACGAGAGGCAGTGGCAGCTGTCGTGTCCCGACTCCTTGGCGAGTGTTAGAGGCACACAATGCGACCATGGCCCCAAGATCCTCATCCCCTTTCTTCGTATGATGTGAGGCACCAGTAGCAGCAGCACCTTCGCCCTCGCGCCCCAAACCTGCAATGAGGTGATGCAATGGATTTGTTAGCTATGTTGTTCATTTAGTTTTTCCTTGTGAGGATTTTTGCTAGGGCATGAAGAAAAAGAAGGCCTGAATAAACATAATGCGTGCCTTCTGCGACCGATCAAGCCCTTGTCGAGCAAGGGAAGCAATAAGGATTGCGAGCGATTAATCCTCAGGTGACTAACTTGGATTGTTTGTTTTCCTGTTGCACATGTGAGTTTTATCTCCTATTAGTTGCTAACCTCCAATTAAAATGTTTTTTATGCTACCCTAGCTAACATAAATCTTCAAATTTTATTCTCACAACCTTGTATTTTTGCTTTACTTGAGTATTTTGGACGAATAGTCTTTTCTTCATAGATAACCATAACAATCTTAATTCTGGACTTAAGCTACAGGATGTTTCTCGGCTTCCTCTCCATATGCGATGGACCATTGATAAACAGGAAGACCAGATGCATGCGGCTCAAGTGATTTGTTTTTGTCTAAATCATGTCACAAAGGTAAGTTGAGTTCAGATCTCATCAGTTTGTTATGTTACTATTTACTTCCAATTGAATTTCCTTATTACCAGTAAATGGGATTTTATTTTTTGACATACTATGGGAGTTTGTTCCCTAATTTATTCTTAAAACCACATATGTATTTTTTAGGTAGCAATGAAATTTAGAAGCTCTGATCCTTCTTTGGTTTTCAGGGCGTTGGCTATTCGTCTATTCGAGTTAGGTGTGTCGATATGGGGTACCTTAATGGCAACACAGTGCTTCTACGCTTGATTCATCATCTTTTTTGCAACCGGATTGAGATTTCTCCGACCATCCATATTCTCTGAGCTTTCCTTCTGTTAGTGTGTTGAATCTTTTCTGTGCAAATTAAGAGTACCGGATGCATTATGTAACCATATAGATTTTGTAGCATGTGACTATATTTGTCTTTTCTATTGTTTAAATGGATGCAAAAAGATAAGTTATTGCATCTCTTCAATCTGCATCTGTTTCTGTTATTTAGATTTGTTTTTGTTCTAATGTTTTTTGCTTAATACTTATTTACTGTAGTCTCCTAGATTTACAAGCTGAAAGGTGGAGGAGTCTACCCCTATGGGATTTCATGAGGTTGATGCTCCCATGAAAGGTAGGATGTTAGGTACATTGCTTAGATAATATAGTCTCCTAAATTATTATTTGGTTGACTGCTTTCTTTCCTGGTTGCACTTTATTTACCATTTGGTCTCTAAACACTTACTGTTTTTTCCCTTGTTTGTGCTCATGAAATATTTATTATTGAAAATATGGAGTTAGCAATATGTGTATTGCCTTTTTACTGGAATTAAAAGGGTATTGATTAGTGCATTTGATGTTCTGTTTCTTATTATAAATAAGTTAACAGCTCAAAAATGGTATATTGTGTGGCTTGTCATTGAATTGTTTTATAAGGTATCGCCTTTTTTCCAAATATTATAGAGCAGATAAATTTTTTACGCAGACAACTGGGTTTTTCTGAGTTAAGCTTACTAATTAGTCTTTGGCCGCTCCTAAATAGGTTCTATTATTCTGGAAAGTTTTACCTGATGATTTGATCTATCAATGATCTGTGTGAGTTGCCAATGAAAGACCACTTTTGTTTCCTATTCGATGAATGGGATAAGTTGAGGGAGATGAACATAGAAAGACAAACCGAGTGTTTATAGATATTGTTTGGCTGACTAAAATTTAGGTTGCTTGGTACCACATATATTTACATTTCAGCACACTTTGTCCAGTGGTCCGGAGCACCTACTATCTTTAGTGGTGAAAAATTCTTTGATATAATAATATACTCCCTCCGTCCCAAAATAGGTGTCTCAGATTTATCAAAATTTAGATGAATCTAGACACTATTTAGTATATAGGCTCATCTAATTTTTGACAAATCTAAGACATCTATTTTAGGACGGAAGAAGTAATAGATCTGTGTGGTACATCTCCGTTTCTTGCGCTGATTCAAGTCTTCTTGTAAACATTTCTAGAAGTGGGATCTTAGAGGGATGCACCGTCTAAGAAGAAGGCATGAATCAGAAACAGGTATAATGTCTCAAATGTTTTGCATATCTCTTCTTACGTGTACTCTTGGATATTCTTGCAGCTTTATATGAATTTCTCACAGCAAGTAGATGCTAAGCCTATGCTCTTTATCTTCTGATCTAATTTTCTTACGTTTTACATCTCCTGTGGGATCATCTAAAGTGCAAATGAGGCGCACCAGCTCTCATCCCGTCTGACCCGTACGTACACCAGCTCTCCTCCTGCACCCCTCCTCCTCCCGCACCCGCGCCGTGGCGCTGCGCCACGCCGGGCGGCCTCTCCTCCTCGCCGCCGATCCCTCCCTCCCGTGTCCTCTCATTCCTGCCGCCGCCGCCCGGATCATCGCCAGACAAAGACCTGGGGGCGTGACGGCGGCGGCGACGTCCCTGATCGCGATCTGGCAGATGGCGGCGGCGTCCGTCTCGGCTGGTTTGGCGGTGGTATTGCGGCGAGCGGCGGCCGGTGATCCTCAACCCAGATGGCGGCAGCGGCGGCGGGGATCTGGGCCTAGCCGCGATCTATCCCGTCCGTTGGCCTCGACGCCGGCGTCTAGGCGACCCGGGCCTTGTCCGCGACACTAGGGCGCTTGGGGCATCTGCCCCCGACATGGTGGTGGTGGCCTCCTTCTCCATCGGAATGGTCGACCGGGTGGTCTTGCCGTCTTGCGACGGACCCTGCTAGTTTTCGGCGGGTGCGTGGGGGCTGTTGGCTCGGTTTAAATAAGGAGGTGGTCCTGGATCCCTCTCAAGCCAAGACGATGATCTGTCGGATGTTAGTCTCCATTGACCTGGTTTCTGTGTCGTGTTTCGAAAGGCTCCGCCGGCGAACTCCATAAGTGCTATCATGCCGTGAGTTTGCTGGAAGGATTGAATTCGGTCATTCACACCCATGCTTTACTCTGACTGTTTGGTTTCAGAGGGTGTGCTTCGGAGCTTTGTTGGCTGTTATTATTATGGGGCATGCTCTCTTTCCATGGTGCTGACGGAGAAAGTCATGGAGATCTGGATCTGAGGACAGACAATGGTGATTCAAGTCTGGGTGGTGACGAGGAATTGGCTAGGTGACTTGTGAATTGGAGCAGTGGCATGCAAGTGGGGGCGACTGCACAGGAGAGGTTCATGGTCCTACCTCTCAGGGTGAAAACCCAGGGTCTGGCCTTAATTGGTTGTGCCTGGCAATGACCTTGTTGAAGGTATTGTTTTGAGAGCATGGACTTTCTTGAAGGTGAAAACCTAGATCTTTGATCGGACAATGACGGTATTTGTGCACTATTCTATTCTTGGAGGCGTCGTTTTTGGAGAAGCTGGATTTCTGGTGCTGTCTTGGTGGTGGTAGCACTGTTGTTTCAATGAATGATCACTGTAGTGGGACTTTTCTTTTTTTTTAATTCTTCTTTCTTTTTTTTGGCTATGGTGCATCCGTGTGGCCGCTAGGGCAATGCGTCGTTGCAGAGGCTGGGTGTAATTGATATCCGCTCCTTTCAAAAAAAATGCTCTTTATCTTCTACTTGTTTAAGCTTCAGATTTATCGCTGCCTGATTTGTGTTGCTATTGTTTTTTTACTTGTGTAGTTTGTTCTATCCTTTAGTGGCTTGCTCAGGAAGAGATTATTGTAAATTCCTGGTGCAATTCCACTCTGCACTTATTAGTATGTGGTTCATTCTAGCCTACTATGGCTTAGTCAGGAAAATATTGTTGAAAACTCCTGGTTGGGTACAATTATCTACTTATTAACATGATTTCATCCATGGTTCATATGATAGTGGTCTTCTAATGTTACTACTGTTTGGTGAATATCCACTTTTGTAAGGGCTTGGTGTGTATGTCCTGTTGCCCGGCTTACTTCACATGTTTTATTACTTGAGTTATCTGTTTCAAACACTTGTTCCTATGCATTTTCTTTGTTAAAGGTTTAGAGCATTGGAGTTTGTTGATTTCATTATGTATTAATATTATAAGCACCATCGTTTCGAATGCTTTGCAGCCATGTCCCAATTTCCCAAGTATTAGAGGCTTTCTTGGATTTATGGTTTGCTGTGAATTAACTTTGTTTAGTAAGTTGAAAAGGTGGAATGGTTTTGGTTATGTCTTCTTTATCATGTCCCATGTTAATGCTGATTCTTTCACTTGTCTGTTGCCCATATTAATTGCACTGTTTTCTATGTCTCTTTTGATCGATGGTGGCTATTTGTGTTTACTTGGTTCTACAGATAGGCATGGTTCCTTGCAATTTTGTTGTTTGATTCGAAGGGTTTCGGTACACTACCTTGTGTTAATTTCTGAGGAAAATTGTGTAGGTTCTGGTCGGTTTAACTTGTTGCATAAGTACAGTACAACTAAATAGCTCGATAACCTGTGAGTTGTAGCAACTAGAATATCCATTAGCCCGATCCCATATACAAAGCTTGCTCTGTCCATAGATTATTGATTCTTTTTGGAGATCCATGTGTATATGCATAGAACAACAAAACTCTTTAGAGAATTGGTATTACTGATACCTAAGAGCATCTCCACTCGGCCACCCAAGACGCCGATCCGGACGCCAAAATTTCGTCTGGACTCCGAAAATCGGGCCAGTCACGTACCTAGGAACCTGTTTTCGGCCGGATTTAGGCCAATTTCCGTCCGGACTACCCAGGCTGAACCCAGGTTCCCGGCTACGCCCTGGAAACGCTGCGTCCAACGAACTCGGCGAAAAAAAGGAAACGGCACGTGGACCCGCCAAGTCAGCGTCGGAAGCCGAGTCGTCGTCATCCCGGGAGCCACGCGGCGACCGCCGGACATTAACTACCCATCGCGTCGGCCACGCGTCGCCGAATTGCGGCGCCACCGCCGCCGCCTCGGCACCCGCAACGGACCGACGGGCACTAACTTTCAGTTGTTTCCCCTTTTCCCGCCCTCGCTGCTACACCCCTCCCGCCCTCGCCGCTCACCTCGGTCTTTATAAGCCGTACCCCCTCGCCGGAGTTCTTCACACTCTCTCACAGCTCCCCCAGCCCACCAGCCCGAACTCCGGTGAACACTCTCCCACAGCTCCCTTTCCCAGCCATGGCCGAGCGTTACCCCAACGACAGTGCGGCGGCGAACGGCTTCGGCCGACGCACCCTCCAGGCTTGGGAGGCGCATGCTCTACGAGGCCGGCTACATGGCGCCGCCGGACCACGCGGACCCCTGCGGGGTGGAAGCTAAGCGCTGACGGCATCCCCTTCCCGCCGGTGCCGATGCCGGAGGAGCTGCCGTACGAGATCCAAGAGTACATCGGCACCATGGACGACCCCTCCGACGTCGAGAGCGCCGACAACCTCCTGTACTGGGAGCAGTTCTTCGCGGACCGCCGTGCCTAGGAGCTTTCCCGCCACAAGGGGCCGTCGAAGCGCAACAACTCGGCTGGCCGCCGGCGTTGGTGGAGCGCGCCAGGCCGGACGCTCAGGGCGGTGCTGGAGCACATCAACGCCGAGAACACGCCGCGTCTCGGCTTCCCGCGCACACTGACGCCGGCAGCCAGGTCGGGGCGGCGCCCTTCGGCAAACTGGATACCGAGGAGGATGGCCAGCATGAGCTCCTCCTCCTCCTCGGCCTCCCACTCCTCGGGCTCCACGCCGATCCCTGCGGCGTCTAGGCCTTCGTCGGGGATGCGCCCAGTCAAGCGCGAGGCGGTCTCGCCTGTGCGCTCGCAGCCGCAGACACGCTCGCGCGACCTCGTCATCGGCGAGCCACGCGCGACGGCGTCGCCCACTCGCCACCTGCGCCTTCGCCGCCCGAAGGTTAAAGGCTCGACACCGCCCGACGACAGCGCCTTGAGGATGGCGCTAGAGCAGTCGCTCCGTGACTCGGCGCCGCAGCCGCCGTTGTTGGAGCCCTCCTCTCCAGACATCCTGGAATGATCCAGGAAGGACTGGGAGGAGTAGGAGCGGCAGCTCGTCCAACGCCTGCAGCAGCAGGCCGAGGAGCAGGCGGCCCGGAGATGAGCGATGTCCGGGCACGCGCTCGCCTACCAGGGCGCCCCGCTCTTCGTCCTCGACGACGACGAGGAGGACGACCCTTCCTACCAGTCGTGGAGGTGCGGCGACCCAGGTCAGGGGAGCTCCCGCCAGCACCAGCCGCCGAGCGACGACGACGGCGACGGCGAGGATGATGGCCGGGCTGATCCCGGCTACACGGCGTTCTATAGCAACTTCGACATGTAGGACGGCGACGGCACCGGCGAAGGCCACGGCGGCGGCCTTTTTAGTTTATTATGTACTACTTTAGTTTAAATTCGATATAATCCGCCTATATTCACCCATCTTAATGAAATTCGTAATACGCGAGTGGGAAACTCGGCGTACCCAGGCCGAAAACTTGTTTCATCCGGCCGAGAAAAGGTCCGTTTTTCGGTCTGGGTTCACCCAACCACCGAACGAGTGGAGATGCTCTAAGTCTTCAACACTATGTATGCTCGGACAAACAGTAGTGCTATCATAATCTCAACTCTGAATGAAATTGTTCTAAGTGAAAGAGAAAGATTAAATTTTGGGATTGCTAGAAGATTATTCCCAAGCATTGCCTGCATGCTTGATCAAATTGGGTGCCCTTCCTCTTGATCAGAACAACTTCTACCACCAAAGCCTAATGTAAACTTCCTCCGTCCGAAAATAAGTGCCCTAGATTTGTCTAAATTCACATGTATCTAGACACGTTTTAGTTTGTTTTAGTTTGTAGATACATGTGAATCTATACAACTTAAGTCACTTACTTCCGGACGGAGGGAGTAGTAATTTAATACGCTGTAGTCATACAAGAGGATGGAGCAGCGCCGCTGCGTCGGCATGGACGCAGGATCCATTGATTTCCAGCTGGATCCGGTAGACAGGTAAGTAGATCTTTGAATCCCCCATTGTAGCTTTTCCTCAGATTTCTGCCCTGGTCTTTGAATTTGATTTGGGTGGCTACAGATCGTACATGTACATGCTCAAATTCCATGATTCAACCGCGGATGTGGCTCTTGTGGGTCCTAGATATGTGATACTTGTAGAGGATGAAGGATCAGTTAGTATAATGGCTGCTAAGATGGAGCAAATCAGGGGGAGGGGGACGGACAAGGCTGGCAGTGTCGGGCCGGTTAACTGCAAAGTAGGTGTTCCGATGAAGATACCACCAGTGAGGTTGCAGATGATCCACTCTGCGATCAGAATCAATAGCAAGAGGAATGCTGGAATGTACGAGGATGGACAAAGAGGTAAGTTATGTAGTTTTATTTGGCTGAAGAATATTGCACCTAATCATGATGAAGAACTTTAAACCTGACGTGGTCTGAATAAATTATGTGCTAGTGTGCTGAATTGTTGTGAGAAAATAATTAATGCTAGGATTTACATGTAGTTGTGTAAACTGAAAATTTAAGTTTTAAGAAACATGATATATATTTCTAGGCTAAACTCTAGGAAACATTTTTTTATGTGCTCGACGCAACCATTCTGTATGTAGATATTCATGCTGACACATTTAACCAGCTAGCCAATGTCTAAATAACATTGGTAGTTATATGCTGAATTTTGCGAGTCGATAATTAATCTCAGCATTTACATGGTACTAGGGTAACCCACATAATTTTGTGAAACCAGGAGCATGGTATCCAGTACTGATGGTATCTGCTTTTAGCCTGACCTTTTGCGAAGCAATTTTGTTTGTGATTCAGGGTAAGGATTGGAGTTAAAGCTGCAGAAAGAACTCCGTGTGCCAACATAAATCGGGTGTTGGAGAAATCTATAAGGAGTTACGCTGAGACTAGAGGCGAGCATGTTGTTTACTGTCTTTAAGGATGATGTTCGACTCGCTTGGAGAGGCATATGACTTCTACAACCTGTACTTGTGGGAAGATGGATTAGTATCGGGTGTGGGGAAAAAGACGGCATGGTTGTGCTGTCTACTGTCAACTCAAACAAGAAAGCAGGGACAAGGCATCACACGAAGGGTCTAGCAAGTGTGATGTGGGAGTGGTGACACTCTGAAGCAGCAAAGGAAGGTAGGGAAGTGCACAAACTGTGGTGACTGGGCATAGGAAGAACACATGCACCAGGCAGGCTGCTATAAAACTGACTTTATTTACATACCATATATGATATAATGCGTGACTATTAACATAGCCTGTTTTTGTATTAACAGAGCCCGTTTATGTACTGTAAAAAACTTATTTCTGACAATGAGGAGTTGTAAGTTGCATTTAGTCTGTGCGTGGTGGAACTGTAGATCTAAAGTCCATGAGCCGTGAATTGGTAACAACTAGAAAATGACCTAGGTCTGAAGGAAACTCGGAGGGAGCTGTCGGCTGTACTCGGGGGTTGTGAAATTGATGTGAAGCAGCACTGTAGCGTTTAGAGTGCATGATGTGTCTTAAAATAAAATTGGATCACATTTCAAAATTAGATAACACTTGAGGGAAATAAATCGCTGGCCTTGTCATGACCAAAGGCTACACATGATGGTGAAACGGCCAGCAACTCTACATCATATGATATTTCCTGCGGTGGCCAACTTTCAGTTTATAAGTAGTTTCTCAAAATTAAAGTTTCAGTTGCAGTATGAAGATGGTCCTCAAACATTGTTCAGGTTTTACCTGATAATAGCAACATTGTTAGACGATCTAAATACTATCAGTCCCATTTGTGAAACACAGTGGTATAATTAGCGTCCATTCGGATCACAATCAAGCTCCAAAAGCCCGGGGCATAGACGGTTCCAAATTCCATAACACAAGAAGCTACAGTATGCTGTTTTACCAATCTATAGATAATGCTGACAGCAGTGAAACATAGAGTTGTTCAGATCATAAAGGACAACCAAAAACGATAAAATGAGTGCCAAGATAGCATCACAAAAAAAAGTAAATCACCGGTGCATCACAAAAAAAAGTAAATCACCGGTGATACACGGGAACGCTCATCTTAACCATCTCACGGGCAAGGTCATCGGCAAATTCAGTTCTTGGGTTCCTAAGTCTAATTACCTCCTTATGAGCACATCCTTTTGAATTTAAATCGTCTATCAAGTTTAAGCCTTGACACTATGTTCAACCGGTTTGGTAAATATTGTTGCTACTTATAATCGTAAAATTGATTCAAAATCAAGGGGATCGTACGCCAAGGCGCACCCCTAAATCTAGTTTAGTTGAATATTAGAATGCCCCGGACGACCATGCATGTCTTCAACAATTTACCTATTCGAGTATAAGGCAAAATCCCTTTATATTATTTCATTATTTTATAATTATTAATTTTTATATTTTAAGGCAAAATATTTGTTAATAGACATATCAAGTGGCATACCTTTGGTAAAATTCTAGATCCGCCACTGGGACGTGCATACACATGACACATACGCGCGCCCAGTCCGTGCATGGGGAGCAGTACATTGCTTTTTTTCTTTGAAAGAGCGGCGTATTTGCTAATCAGTATGTAACAGCATGTATAATACCACGTTTATCTCATCGTCCATATGTTCGGTAGTCAACACGATACGCATACGCGCAGCCTCTGGGCCGAACATATTCCGCAAAATAAACTGAACCAACTTCACGTGGCTTGTTACTTGTTACCGAAACGGCATAACTTTTATCAATGCCACACGGTTATATTAGGCATGTGTAAATTCTTCTCAAACCGTCATATTATATACCAGGGACAAAAACGTCTTTATAGATTCATAGTTAACCCATTAGCTCTCAAAATACACTGAAGTGTTATATAAGTCAAAAAAATTACACAAGTAGTCAAATAAGGAAGTTAAAACTTTTTAGTGTCAAAAAAGTAATCATATTGAGAAGTAGTGTCAAATAAGGAATTTTTGAAGAGTTTCGCAGTATAGTAAATCAAAAAATTTCTACGAATGCGAACGGGAAAGCCAAGATGTAATCTAGAAGATGCAATCAACGAGAGGGATAGATGAGATACCCTTGAAGAAATCGCACAGCGGAAACGTTCAACAGAACGTGGTTGGTGTAGTCGTACTCGCCTTCTCCTCCTCGCGATCCGATCCGATTCATCGCCGCAAGTGGCGGCGTCTCCGAGAGATGCACACGTACGGTTCCGCGACGTCTCCTCCTTCCTCGGTCCAGCAAGTGGGGTGGAGAGATAGATTGGATTTACAACACGACGGCGTTGTGCTATGGTGGAGAGTTTCTGCGGCAGGGCTTCGCTTACGCGCAGTCGGGAGAGAGAGAGGAAGGGCAGCAGTATGGCGGCTAGGGTTGAAGGAGTGGGGGGGGGGGGCAGGAGGGTGCGCCCCTGCCCTCTTTATATAGAGGGCTGGCCGGCCCCCTTGGCCCCTCCTCCAAGCCCTAGGGCGGCGGCCCCAAGGGTTGGAGTGGGGGGCAAGTCTCCCCTCCCTTCTAGAAGGGTTCCTAGGGTTTCTCCTAGGTTTTTGGCCGGCTGGGCCTATGGGGCCTTGTGTCCCTGGCCCAATGCGGCCAGGGCACTCCCTCGTAGGCCCACACACCCCTCGGACAAGTGGGGCCACGTTGGTCCCACTCCAGAAGCTTCTAGAACCTTCTGGTACAATACCGAACATTCCGAAACGATTCCGAAATCCAAAAACTGCTTTTTTTTATATGAATCTTATTCTCTGGACCATTCCAGAACCTCTCTTGATGTCCTGGATCTCATTCGAGACTCTGAACAAAAACTCGTAAACCAATTATCCATTCTATCCTAGCGTCGAGGCACGTTAAGTGTGTGACCCTATGGGTTCGAGAATATGCAGACATGATCTTCTATCAATAATCAACAACGGGATCTGGAAACCCATATTGACTCCCACATATTCATCGATGATCATATCGGATGAACCACGATGCCAGGCTTCAATTAATCCCATATATATATTCCCTTCATCACGCGATATTTTACTTGCCCGAGATTCGATCGTTGGTATCGGCATACCTAGTTCAATCTCGTTCACGACAAGTACTTTACTCGTTCCGTAATCCGATATCACTTTGTGATCAACTCCTTAACCACGTGCTTGCAAGCGGTGTTGATATCGATTACCGAGTGGGCCCGAAGTATATCTCTATGACTTGGGAGGGACAAATCCCATCTCGATACATACAACCCAACAAGTACTTTCCGATCACCTGAGAGACACCTTTATGATCACCCTCACATAGGATGACGTTTGATGACCTCAAAGCTTTCTTCCGATACCAGGGAGTTGCATTATCTCATGGTCTAAGGAATACAATATTTGACATAAGAAAAAGCTTCGCAAAGATGAACACGATGACACGATTTAATTGCTCTGCTTGATTTGGGTCTGTCCATCATATCATTCTCCCAATGACATGATCTCATTATTAATCGACAACTCATGTCTATGGTTAGGAAACCTTAACCATCATTAATCAATGAGCTAGTCCATAGAGGCGTACTAGGGACACAGTGTTGTTCATAAACCACACAAGTATCAAAGTTTCCGCTTAATACAATTCTAGCATGGAATATAAACTTTATCATGAACAAGAATTATAACAATAACATATTTATTATTGCCTCTAGGGCATAATTCCAACAATCTCCCACTTGCACTAGAGTCAATAATCTAGTTTACATCTGGCAAAAATCTAACACCCATGGCATTAAGGTGTTGATCATGTTTTGCTCGTGGAAGAGGTTTAATCAACGGATCTGCGACATTCAGATCCGTATGTACTTTGCTAATCTTCAGATCTCCATCTGTTATATAATCTCGAATTATATAAAACCGACGGTTGATGTGCTTGGTCTTTGGATGATATCTTGGTTCCTTAGACAGTGTTATGGCGCCAGTGTTGTCGCACAATATCTCCGGTTGGTCCAAGGCACTTGGAACCACACCAAGTTCCTGATCCAAACTCCTTCACTTGACGCTTCTGCAGCAGCCATGTATCCCGATTCTACTGTAGATCCCGCGATCACGCTTTGCTTGCAGCTTCTCCAGCTCACAGCTCCTCCATTCAAAATATAAACGTATCCTGTCTGAGATTTAGAATCATCCGGATCGGTGTCGAAACTAGCATCGACGTAACCTTTTACGACGAGCTGCTCATCACCTCCATAGACCAAGAACATTTCTTTAGTCCTATTTAAATACTTTAGGATGTTCTTTACGGTTGTCCAGTGTTCCACTCCTGGATCACTTTGGTATCTGCTCGTCAAACTAAGAGCATTGGACACATCCGGTCTAGTACACAGCATGGCATACATGATAGAACCTATGGCCAAGGCATATGGCACTTTGCTCATAGTTTCTCTATCGTTTACCGTAGCTGGACACTGAGCCTTGCTCAATATCTTACCTGAAAACATGGGCACTGAACCTTTCTTTGCCTTATCCATTCTAAACCTTTTCAGAACTTTGTCTAGGTATGTACTTTGGTTTAAATCTATTAGGCGTCTTTGTCTATCTCTATAGATTTTGATACCTAATATATAAGCAGCTTCTCCTAGGTCTTTCATTGAAAAACATTTATTCAAATAACTCTTCACATCGTTAAGCATACTAATGTCATTTCTAATAATCAATATGTCATCCACATATAGTACTAGAAATGTCACTGAGCTCACACTCACTTTCTTGTAGATACAAGCTTCGTAGCAATTTGGAACAAATCCAAAGCTCTTGATCACTTGATCAAAACGAAGGTTCCAACTCTGAGATGCTTGCTTCAGTCCATAAATGGAACGCTGAAGTTTGCACACCTTATCAGCATCCTTAGGATCGACAAAACCTTCGGGCTGCATCATATACAACTCTTCATCAATGTTGCCATTGAGGAACGCAGTCTTGACATCCATCTGTCATATTTCATAATCATGAAACACATCAATTGTTAATAAAATCCGAATGGACTTAAACATCGCTACGGGAGAGAAAGTCTCATCGTAGTCAACACCTTGAACTTGCCGAAACCCTTTTGCGACAAGCTGTGCTTTATAGACAGTAACATTACCATCCGCGTCCGTTTTCTTCTTAAAAATCCATTTGCACTCAACGGCCTTACGGTCGCTATGAGGGTCCACCAAAGTCCATACTTGGTTTTCACTCATGGATCCTAATTCGGATTTCATGGCCTCTAGCCATTTCTCAGAGTCTGGGCTCATCATTGCTTCCTCATAGTTCGCAGGTTCACTGTTGTCTACCAACAAGACAGTTAAGACAGGGTTGCCGTACCATTCAGGAGTGGCACGCGACCTTGTCGACCTGCGACGTTCAGCAGTAGCATCGTTCTAAGTTTCATGATCCTCGTCATTAGCTTCCTCTCTTGTTGGTGCAGACGGCACTGGAACAATTTCAGGTGCTGCGCTACTCTCCAACTCGAGAGAAGGTTCAATAACCTCGTCTAGCTCTACCTTCCTCCCACTCACTTCTTTCGAGAGAAACTCCTTCTCAAGAAAGGATCCGTTCTTTGCGACAAACACTTTGTCTTCGGATCTGTGGTAGAAGGTATACCCAATCGTTTCCTTAGGGTATTCTATGAAGATGCATTTCTCCGCTTTGGGTTCGAGCTTGTCCGGCATCAACTTCTTGACGTAAGCTTCGCATCCCCAAACTTTAAGAAACGACAACTTAGGTTTAGCACCAAACCACAGTTGATACGGTGTCATATCAACGGATTTAGATGGTGCCCTATTTAAAGTGAATGCATCGGTTTCTAATGCATAACCCCAAAATGATAACGGCAAATCTGTAAGAGACATCATCGATCGCACCATATCTAATAGAGTTCGATTCCGACGTTCAGACACACCATTACGCTGTGGTGTTCCGGGTGGCGTGAGTTGCGAAACGATTCCGCTTGCTTTAAGATGCGTGAGAAAATCATAACTCAAATATTCACCTCCACGATCGGATCGTAGAAATTTAATTTTCTTGTTACGATGGATTTCCACTTCGTTCTAAAATTCTTTGAACTTTTCAAACGTTTCAGATTTATGTTTCATTAAATAGATATACCCATATCTACTTAAGTCATCAGTAAAAGTGAGAAAATAGCAATATCCACCGCGCGTCGAAACACTCATTGGTCCGCATACATCGGTATGTATGATTTCCAACAAGTCCGTTGCTCGCTCCATTATTCCAGAGAACGGGGTTTTGATCATCTTGCCCATGAGGCACGGCTCGCACGTGTCAAATGATTCAGAATCAAGAGACTCCAAAAGTCCATCAGAATGGAGTTTATTCATGCGTTTTACACCAATATGACCTAGACGGCAGTGCCACAAATAAGTCGAATTATCACTATCTACTTTGCATCTCTTAGCCTCAATGTTATGGATGTGTGTTTCATTTCTTTCGAGATTCAGAAGAAATAAACCATTCATAGCAGGTGCATGACCATAAAAGATGTTACTCATATTAATAGAACAACCATTATTCTCCGATTTAAATGAATAACCGTCTTGCAATAAACACGATCCAGATATAATGTTCATGCTCAACGCAGGCACATAATAACACTTATTAAGGTTTAAAACTAATCCCGAAGGTAAAACTAAGGAGAGCGTGCCGACGGCCATCACATCAACTCTTGATCCATTGCCAACGCACATCGTCACCTCATCCCTTGCTAGCCGCCGTCTATTCCGTAGCTCCTGTTTCGAGTTACAAATATTAGCAACTGAACCAGTATCAAATACCCAGGCACTACAACGAGCGCTAGTAAGGTAAACATCAATAACATGTATATCAAATATACCTTTAATGGTGCCAGCCTTCTTGTCCACTAAGTACTTCGGACAGTTGCGCTTCCAGTGACCCTTGTCCTTGCAATAGAATCACTCAGTGTCCGGCTTAGGTCCAGACTTGAGCTTCTTCTCAGGGGCAACGCTCTTGCCGCTGCCTTTCTTGAAGGACTTCTTTGCACCCTTACCTTTCTTAAAGCTCGGGGTCTTGTTGACCATCAACACATTATTATCTTTCTTGATGTCCACCTCCGCAGCTTTCAGCTTAGCGAAGAGCTCAGTGATCGTATCAGTGGAACCAATTTGATTGTGAGTAACTACAAAACCTTTGTAGCTAGGAGGGAGTCATTGCAGAACTCTGTCAATCTTGATCTCTTCTGGAATCTTGCAGTCCAGTTGCTCAAGACGTTGAGTGTAGCCTGACATCTTAATGGCATGCTCACTAACGGAACTCCCTTCCTCCATCTTGCAGTTAAAGAACTTCTCAGAGATCTCATATCTCTCAGAACGGGCCTGAGTCTGAAACATGGTTTTCAGTTCCTCAAGTATCTCAAAGGTCCCGGCGAACTCCTCAGACGATTTTGAAGGTCTGATTCCATAGCAAACAACATGGTACTCTTAATCACTCCATAAGCATCTTTGCACGACTGATAAACAACTTTTTCATCAGCCGGCGCATCTATAGCAGGGGCGTCACCTAGCGCTTTCTCAAGGACATAGTCCTTTTGTCCGCCAGCGAGAATGATTCTCGGATTGTGGAACCAGTTGGTGAAGTTAGACCCATTGTTATTAAGCTTTTCTTTCTCAGCAAAAACGTTGAAGTTGAAGTTGGACTTAGCCATTTGATCTACAAAATTTGCAAGTACAATTTAGACTATGTTCATGATAACTAGTTCAACTTAATCAAATTACTAGATGAACTCCCACTAAATTCAACATCCCTCAAGTTGTTTAGTGAACACGATCCAAATTCACCACACCTAATCCGATCTTCACGAGAAGAGATGTGGTTTCAATGATGGACAACAAAGTGTCGATCATATCATTCATATGACTCATGCTTAACCTTTCGGTTCGTGTGTTCCGAGGCCATGTCTGTACATGCTAGGCTCGTCAAGTCAAACCCAAGTATTTCCGCGTGTGCAAAACTGGCTTGCACCCGTTGTATACGTAGAGTTTATAGCACCCGATCATCACGAGGTTCTTGAACACGAAGAACTTTCGCAACGGTGCATACATGGGGAGAACACAGTTTTATCTTGATCTTTAAGTGAGGAATCATCTTATAATGCTACTGTCGCGATCTAAGCATAATAAGATACATAAAAGGATAAACATCACACGCATATAATCTTATTTGACATGGTATAGCCAATCTCCACGCAACGATCTCCATCTTGTGTGTGCCAGCATGATACCCATCATTCCACCACGATTGCCTCCACCACGAAAAGCAACTATTGCTAACTACTTAGCGATGAAGTAAAGCTATTACATGGCGTATAAGAAGTTGACACACAGGTCATACACAATTATAAAGACAACCATATGGCTCCTGCCGGTTGTATACTCATCGACATGCAAGTCGTGAAATATTACAAAACATGATCATTGCATACAACATACACATCATATCTTGGGCCATACCATATCACAAAACACTCACTGCAAAAAGAAGTTAGACGCCTCTACTTTGTTGTTGCATGTTTTACGTGGCTTATGGGAGTAACAAGCTAAGAACGATTCTTACCTACGGAAAGCCACAACGGTGATATTATGGTTGCCAACATCCGGTGTAAATCCCATGACAACTATAGTGAGAGAAACTGGCATCCACCAGCCGCATGTATGGAACAAGCCACACATCAAGTGCGGAGCCGGTCTCGCGAACGAGGTCGCGTAAAGTTGTCCTGGACCGCTTCGATCTCACTATCCCGCGTCATAAGAATTACACAACAAGAGGCTTGCAATAGAAAACATCAACGCCCACAACAAGCATGTTGCGTTCTACTCGTGAAACACATCTACGCATAAATCTAGCTCTGATACCACTGAAGGGTTTCGCAGCATAGTAAATTAAAAAAAATCTACGGATGCGAACGGGAAAGCCAAGATCTAATCTAGGAGATGCAATCAATGAGAGGGATAGATGAGATCTTCATACCCTTGAAGAAATGGCACAGCAGAAACGTTCAACAGAACATGGTTGGTGTAGTCATACTCGCCTTCTCCTCCTCGTGACCCGATCCGATCCAACGCCGCAAGTGGCGGCGCCTCCGAGAGATGCACACGTACGGTGCCGCGGCGTCTCCTCCTTCCTCGGTCCAGCTAGTGGGGTGGAGAGATAGATTGGATCTACAACACGATGGCGTGGTGCTATGGTGGAGAGTTTCTGCGGCAGGGCTTCGCCTACGCGCATTCGAGAGAGAGAGAGAGAGGGCAGTAGTATGGCGGCTAGGGTTGAAGGAGTGGGGGGGGGGCAGGAGGGTGCGCCCCTGCCCTCTTTATATAGAGGGCTGGCCGGCCCCCTTGTCCCCTCCTCCAAGCCCTAGGGCGGCGGCCCCAAGGGGTTGGAGTGGGGGGAAGTCTCCCCCTCCCTTCTAGAAGGGTTCCTAGGGTTTCCCCTAGGTTTTTGGCCGGCTGGGCCTATGGGGCCTTGTGTCCCTGGCCCAATGCGGCCAGGGCACTCCCTCATAGGCCCACGCACCCCTCCGACAAGTGGGGCCACATTGGTCCCACTCCGGAAGCTTCTAGAACCTTTCGGTATAATACCGAACATTCCGAAATGATTCCGGAATCCAAAAACTGCTTTCCTTTATATGAATCTTATTCTCCGGACCATTCCGGAACCTCTCGTGATGTCCTGGATCTCATCCGAGACTCCGAACAAAAACTCATAAACTAATTATCCATTCTATCCTAGCGTCGAGGCACGTTAAGTGTGTGACCCTACGGGTTCGAGAATATGCAGACATGATCTTCTATCAATAATCAACAACGGGATCTGGAAACCCATATTGACTCCCACATATTCATCGATGATCATATCGGATGAACCACGATGCCAGGATTCAATTAATCCCATATATATATTACCTTCGTCACGCGATATTTTAATTGCCCGAGATTCGATCGTTGGTATCGGCATACCTAGTTCAATATCGTTCACGGCAAGTACTTTACACATTCCGTAATCCGATATCAGTTTGTGATCAACTCCTTAACCACGTGCTTGCAAGCGGTGTTGATATTGATTACCGAGTGGGCCCGAAGTATATCTCTCTGACTTGGGAGGGACAAATCCCATCTCGATACATACAACCCAACAAGTACTTTCCGATCACCTGAGAGACACCTTTATGATCACCCTCACATAGGATGACGTTTGATGACCTCAAAGCTTTCTTCCGATACCAGGGAGTTGCATTATCTCATGGTCTAAGGAATACAATATTTGACATAAGAAAAAGCTTCGCAAAGATGAACACGATGACACGATTTAATTGCTCTGCTTCATTTGGGTCTGTCCATCATATCATTCTCCCAATGACATGATCTCATTATTAATCGACAACTCATATCTATGGTTAGGAAACCTTAACCATCATTAATCAATGAGCTAGTCCATAGAGGCGTACTGGGGACACGGTGTTGTTAATAAACCACACAAGTATCAAAGTTTTCGCTTAATACAATTCTAGCATGGTATATAAACTTTATCATGAACAAGAATTATAACAATAACATCTTTATTATTGCCTCTAGGGCATAATTCCAACAATTTTCTCAAATACATTACCAAAAAAGTATTATATTTTGGACCAGAGATAGTACATGAACATTTTTATAATTTCATGATCATAATTTTTCAAACTCAAGGAATATTTTTTTGGAACTCGTGAATATTTTATTGAACTACTAAATAATTTTTCAATATGAGAGAACCATTTTTTTGAATCAACGAACGTTATATTTGAACCATGAACACTTTTTTCTATAGCGTGAATATTTTCTGCATCTATGAACACATTTGTTTTGAACCAATGAAAAATATTTTAAATATCATGAATATTTATTGAATCAGTGAACTTATTTTTCGAACCAATGAACAATTTTTGAGCTTATGAACCAAAAATTTAAAATCATGAACCAATTTTATAAATGTCATGATTTTTTTTTCAAAATCGTAAACCAATTTTACAAATGTCTTCAATTTTTTTTCAAAATATGAACCAATTTTTAAAACCATGAACCAACTTTTAAAACCATGAACCAATTTTTAGAATCATGAACAAATTTTCAAAATCATGAAACCAATTTTTAGAAGCATGAACATTTTTTTCCAAATACCATGAACAATTTCTTAAAATCATGAAAATAATTTCATAAAATTTGTGAATTATTTTTTGAACATTGTGAATATTTGTAAATGCAATAACATATTTTTATAATCCATGAACAATTTTAAAAATATGTATAAGAAATATATAATATGATAGAGCCCCGTAATAACCCCATGAACCGAGTCAATTTATTATATGAAGAAACATAAAATAGGAAAATAAAACAGACACGACAAATCCCTACTAGTACTAGATAGCAGAGTGGAACGAGGAAAACAGAAAAGAAAATACTACGTTTCAGGTGGACATGCTAGTTCAGGTGGACATGCTAGTTCATAGGAATAGTTGATGCACGTGGCTGACTCTTCTGTCTTTGGACGAAACAACGTGATCTACTTAGAATTGAGTTTCCGGACTCGAAACCGGAAAATAGCTGGCGTAATTCGACTCACAGGAGTCGAATTCCAGTGTTTAAGTTATGTTCCTAACGTGTCTGTCAAGATTTTTTATCGTGCATGTTGATACGTAATATTACTGGCAGAGCACAGTCAGGTGCGGTACCAGGCCATCAGATGATATCTGTAGGTCTTATCATTGCGTCATAGACACAACATTTAAAAATTTATCATGAAAGAGGTGTTTTGGGTGACCAATGAGATATTATCCCTCTTAGCATTAATGTGGGCACAGTTGCCAATTGTTTTTGAAATCAAATTTTATCATTAATCATAAGGGATCCGAAGGATCTCAGTCGAATTGTTCATAGGGTGCGCGACCAACGCTCCCTATGGGAGTAGCCCCCAAGTGTCTGTTCAAGTCATAGAATCGAGCAGAGACTTTAATCTTGCGGATGCCATCAACACAGTGCTTTTTACGGGAGTCGTAGACTTAAGCAGAATCTTTTAAATTTTTAGTCATGAAACACGATGATCCAAAAATCTTTCGAATGACCGGCGCTCCCTCTGGGAGTATCCCCCGAGTCCGTAAGGGAGTCGTAGAACCGAAGGAGGACTCGAAGCTTGCTGACCATTCTGAGGACTACACCAAACTTTCAGGTGCGTGACCAGCGCCCCTGATAGGAGTAGCCCCCGAGTATTTGATTGAGTCGCAGACTCGAGTAAGTACTCTTGCCCTTATTCTAAAGCATGTAACCATTGCTCGCTTTTCCTTTTGCGAGATACTGACATTGTTGCTGACGCCTGGTGAGCTCAACCGCGTGCGGTGACAAAGGTGATGTGACTAGACGACCATGTGTCCCACTTACTGACCAGGATTTGACTAGTCACGCGTAGTTTACGCGATAATTATGGTGTCTCCTCGGTTTCCACGCGTAGTGGACAGCGTGCTCGCGACGGTTCGGGAGATGCCCGCCACGTGTGTGGTGCGATGAAGAGCACGCATTAGGGCAAGTAGATCGACGGTTCTGCGTCATCGTATTCGCTGTTTTATACGGCGAGGAGGTGCTAATTTTTCCCTTCGCCATTCACTCTTGCCTTTCGCCATTTTTGCCTTCACCATTCTCAGAGCTCGCGTGCACCATGCATTGGATTCCCTTTGCACTTTTCCTTCCTCTTTCCTTCGCACCCACCATACTGCGCGCCGCGCGAACAAGAATGGGAAGTGCAAGAAATCCGCCGCCACCGCCAGGACGAGCACCGCAGGTGCTACCAAAAAGTCCTCCAACACCGGCCGCGTCACTAACGGCAGCTGGCAGCGATCGACCGTGAGGGAGGTGGACTTGCGCTGCCTGCGTGATTCGCACCTGATTTCCGAGAAGAAGGGCGACGCCATTATCCCCAACAACGAGGTAATTCCTCGTCCCGCGAGGGGTTCGTTGTCGTTTTTGTTGCCTTCCTCATTCAAGGTATGTCCCTTCCTTCCCACGACTTTCTTCGTGGGATTCTTTTTCTCTACGGGCTTCAACTCCATCATTTGACGCCCAATTCCATCATGCACATTGCGTGTTTCATCATGCTGTGCAAGTGTTGGCTCGGTATTGAGCCGCACTTCGGCCTCTTCAGGAAACTCTATTCCCGGAAGAGGCAGTCGGGCTCCCAAGGAGTCTATGAGCTACGCGGGTGTTGGAATTCCATCCGCCCCAATCTTTAGTATTTCTCCTTCTCTCTCTGCGAGTCCGTCCAAGGATGGCGCGACAAATGGTTTTATCTACGCAACTCCAAGCTCAACAACCAGCACTTTGGCATTGATCCTTTTGACGCCAGCAAGATGATATCTCGCAAGCGCTCGTGGTCAAACGAGGTTCTTGCGGGTGAGACCGCTGAGGTGGAGCAGCTGTACAAGCGAGTTGAATCCCTCCAGCAGGTGCCAGGAAAAAAAAGTTTTTGGATTCGACATCATCCGGACGTTCCTCAAGGATCGGGTGCAGCCCCTCCAAGCAAGGGCTCATCCGATGTTTCAATACACTACCACCAGCGACCCTACTAGGGTGACCAAAGCGGACATGTCTTCGGCTAACCTGGACAGGGTGCTCCGGCCTCTGCTCAAGTACAAGGCTGACGAGCCTCTGCCCGCGGAGTCGTCGATTGCACCCTTTAGTGTGCGAAACGCAGTTCCTCAGGTATGATCCTTTGGTGCTTTAAGACCTATGTATGTTGCTAATCTTCTTGCATTGATCACTTAATTGAATTCGAAATTTTCTCTTGGTGCATAGGAACTGAGTGTTGCGGGCATGCTCCCACCTCTTCCTGAAGAATACTCAGCTCCAACAGATGGTGGATATGCAGACTCGGAGTCTACCATCCCCCAAGCTCAGTCACCTGCAGGTGAGGAAGCCCCCGAGCATAGAGGCGAGTGTTCTCTGAAGAGAGCCTGCAACAAAAGCTCGGATGCCTCAACGCCATTAACCCCGCAAGGGCCTGCTCATCTGGAGCAACATGACTTTGGGGATGGCGCTTCCTCCCCCTTTCCTGTCGTTCCTATTCGAGCGGTGGCTCCTCAGGCGCCAACGAATAATAAAAGGAAAGAAGCGCTGCTCGTCAACCTCTCCGACATTCCTTCGTACGTTTCTTGGTACTCTTTTGTTTTTGGAGTGCTAGGTGTTTGTCCCTTTGGTTCTTCGACTAACTTGCTTTCTTCAACTGTATCAGGAGGAACTCCTCAGATGAATCCTTCAAGGAGGAACTTGATGACATGGCTGGGGAGTCGAAGGCTGTCAGTGCTGAAGCTGATGTGGACTCCCCGAAGATGCCAGCCAACTCCGACGATGAAGCTTCGAGCTCCTCAAAGCCAAGGACTCACACGGTTATCATTCAAAATACACAAGATAGACCCTCGGAGTCCTCGGGTGCCCACGTAAGTGTTTTTCGACTGCTATACTCGAGCCCCCGAGAGTCTTCTGCTCCTCCAACCTTCATTTTTTCCACTATAGCCCATCATGCGCGATTTGCAACGCATCGGCCAGCAGTACATGTCCTTGGAGGATAGCTTCCAGCAACTCCAAGGTGAGCATTTTTTCGTTATGTTGCGACTTCTAGTGTTATAGTATATCTTCTTATTCTTTCGTACTTTGCTTTTGGCAGATGAGAATAACAATGCTCTCTGCAAACTGGATGCTCTTGGAAAGGAGAAAAGCCAGGTGTAGACCAAGGCCAAGGACGTTGTGGAGGCCCTCGAGCGCTACAAGCAAGAGGCTCAATATCGCGAGAAGCAGCTGATGGCTGTTACTACCTCCTGATAGAAAGAAATGATGGAGCGGCTTATGGCTGCTGCCAAGGCGCTGTCAGGTTAGTCATTGTTTTTCTTCCTCTTCTGAATTTTTGCTTGCGTCCTTATTTTTGATCTGAGCATTCGTTCATCCTATTTTCTTTAGATGCCACTGGCGTTGCATTCGATCGCGATGTCTTGGACCACGGGGATCCCCTCGCGGATGCAGTTGTTACGGTCGAAGACCGTTGCAGCTCCTCCGTTGAGACGGTGGGGAAAGCTAAATAGGTTCTGAGTCGCTTCTACTAGGAGATCTTCCCCAAGGGAGTAGCCCTGGATGACGTCGACTCCCTGGTGGAGGCACTGTCTGGGGATGCACCGACGATCTACAAGAGGGCCTAGAAGGGCGTAGGTGCCACCCTTGGTCTGTCCATGGCTATGGCCTCTAGCTCCCAATTGAATCTGGGCCAGATCACCTCCAGGATTCCCGTTGCAGATGATGGCATCGAGGTAGCCTTCGCCTCCTATGCGTCATGATGCAAACCCTATGGCCCTCGCCTGATCGACATGCTGGCCACCTACACCTTAGGGCATGTCGTGGTGGTGTCACGGCAGATGCCAAGGGTAGGCTTAAGTTGGGGGCCGAATGGATGCTTGTGGTAACTGGGGAGGGAGTACACAGTCTAGGCGCGCACGATGAACATGAAGAACTCTCCAGACTTATGATTTTTATTCCTCCTAGATGTTTACAAGTGCTCCTAGAGCTGTTTGAGCATAGCCTCAGGGCACTAGTTCACTACTTGGTAGAACCTCTCTAAACCCTAGCTATGCCACTCCTTACATAGGCGATGGGGTAGCTAGGTTACAACTTTGGGACCTAGGGTTTACTATTTGGATCTTTGCCCTTACTATACGGGCCGGGTCACGGGCCAGCCCTTGGCCCTTGACCCAGTCCACAAAACTGTACAGCCAACGGTCTTCCCGTACGTAGACTCCAGCTCTTTGGCGTTATACGATGCTTTTGTATGCCAGCCCTTGCTTTTGGCGTCACCCGTCTCCTGTATTGTCTCTCGGCGGCGCCCTTCCCGTTTGACCATGCTTTACCATGGTACCTTCTTGACCTTACTCGGAAAGCAGCCACACGTTCTTCTTGACTCGGCCTTCCTGAGTGAGATCCGGCCTGACATTACCTGCAAGACAAACAACTTTGTCCTATACGGGCCGACATACTTCTTATGCCGGCCTTACATAGGCTTCGTATCTCGGCCGACATGACCCAGCCAATGGTTTCTCTGACTCGGCCTAAGCCAAGCTGGGCAATGTTTTACCCCGTATGACCCTACCGGGGGTTATCCCCTCGACATTAGTCCCCGAAGTTGGTGAGGCCTAGCGGTTTTTGCTGTTAGGCGTCTCCAGGTTCCTTTAACGTACTTGGAACCTCTCTTTTTACTCTGTTTTCTCTTGCTGGATGGCCTATTTGGTGTTACCTTGATCTTTGCCGAGCCTATTTCTGGCTTTGTCAAGTCACCTTGGACTTTTTATATTAACCTTAGTCACTAACATGTTGTAATCATGATTGCTTGCCTCAAATTTTGTCTCAAATCATGACCGCACTGTGATAGCAGCGTAGTTACTCCCGTCATTGTGGCAGTCCCATCGCTTAGCGCCTCGTGTCTTGCGCAGCGTGATGTGTTGTGGCTTGGCTCGTTTACTACGCACACATGGCGTCCGCTGATGCTTTTACCCGGCCGCATACATGGCCACACCATGGCCACACGGCACAGAGAGATCCCACGCCTAGGGTTTTTAGTCCCCTTAAGTAGGGGCGTGGGGGAACTTAGCCACCCTCGCCGCTTCAGTTTTCCCCAAGCCTTCTTCTTCCTCACGCCTCCCCAATATGCAACTGCCTCTTAGTTCTTCTTCCTTCTATCTCCACTGGCCTAGCAATTCCCTATTCCTTCCTTCGATTCCGCGACAGGTCCTCAACATTCTAGGTCGCTTCCGACGGAGGAAGGGCCTGAGCCACTAGAAATCATGGACGCGCGCGACAGAGGCGAGGAGGTGGAGGAGCATGAGTCCGCTGGTGAGCGCGGTGCTTGGGAGGGCTCGAAGGTTACCGTCCAGGAGATTGAGTGGCTGCGCTCCACCATGCGCATCCCTCTTGAAGTTGATTGTCGCCTTCCTCTTGATGAGATTGCTCCTAAACCCGAGACCAACGAACGGGTTGTTTTTCTTTCGCACTTCGAGCGCGGCTTTGCTCTTCGTGTTAGAAATTTCTTCAAGTCGTTTATGTCTACTAACCCATAATCTTCCTGCCAATGCCATTGGCTCCCTTTCTTGCTTTATCTCTGCCTGCGAGGGCTACCTTGGTCTTTGGCCCACTATTCTTATTTGGGCCAAGTACTTTAGCTTTCGGATCCAGGTTGTTCCTGATCCCGGTGTTCCTTCCTCTGAAAAGAGGCCTACTCGGTGTGGTGCTGCTAGCATCACGCCCAGGAGGGATTCCATCTTTCCTTGGGTCACTGGCATTGATTCTTGCAAGGAGTGGCATAGAACCTTTTTCTATGTCAAGAACAGCGGGTCCAACGACTACATCCATCTTCCCCCTTTAAAGATGAAGTTCCCAGCAAGGATCTTTGGAAGCTTGACCCGCGGGACAAGAATAAGGCGGTGAATGAGGCTCACGGCATCATTGAGAGGTTGCTTGACCCGGAGGAAGAGTCCCACCTGACGGAGGAGGACCTCATTTGCACTTGTATCTCTCGCCGAGTCAGCCCCATCCAGGCCAGATGCCATAAGATATGTCTCATGAGTGGCTCTCATGACCCCACTAGGCACTCCACTCTTGAGCTCTGCCATGATTCTGTTGCCCGCCAAGTCAGCTCCATTTTCAAGCTGAACTTGGCGGAGGACTGGGCTTGGAGTTGTCCCCCTTTAGACGAGATATGCTCGTTCCATGGGTAAGCCTCTAAGTAACCGTGCGCTGCAGACATATTTTTTACCCGACACCTACTTGTCACTTGTTGTTTGTATTGATTTCCTTTTTCTTTGACTTTTGCAGAACCTTGTGCACCGGGTTGATGATAGCACCGTCCCTCTCGGCCGTTAGTTCGAGGATCAATCAGACGACAACGAGGCCGGGTATGAATTGGAGTGCTTTATGCCTATTCCGCACGCTGCTGCCGCTCCGACTCCGGGTAAGAATCTCACCCAAAATCCTTTGCAGGATTGGTCAGATGATGACGATGATGATTGTGAGATTCTGGAGGTACTTGTCCTTTGCCTCAAACTCCTGCCTTATCCCGTTGAGCCTTGCATTTACTGCTGCAGCTGGCCAGGTACTTGAGGATCCTCCGCTCGCTGTTGGCGGTCGTGGCAAAGTTCCTGTCCCCAAGTCAAGTAATCATCATGGGGCCTCCTCCAGTACTCAGCCCTCCAAGAAGCGTCGGTTTGAAACTGTCGTGGCCCCTAAATCCACGGCTTTGCATCCCCACAAGGCTCCACGCCGGGTCGGTCGATCAGTACCGCGCGACCCCACCATTTCCGGGTAACTTTCACTGCCTGTTACCTTACATTTTTTCCTTTCTGTGGTTGTTTCCTTATAGGTTTAAGATTTTATTTTCAGCGCTGCCTTTTTAGCAAACTAGCCAGCTTCCTGCATGGCCTCCCCTATCTCAAAACCAGTCTCTCCTCCCCGCGCCGCTCCAGATTCATAGAGTCCCGTTCGGGTCTCTGCCCCCACGGTTGAGGCTTTCGAGCCTCAGCCTGAGATTGATCTGGTGGCGCGTTCATCGGAGGAGACTCAGCCTCTTTCTCCAGCTGTTTCTGTTAACCCGAACTTGGGACCCGGTGCCAGCAGCATCGACGCCAAGTCCACCCAGAAAATGCCTACAACACCTCCTCCAGTTAGCGATAAACCAGATAAGTCAGCTTTTGCTCCCCAGCCTACTACTGAGCCTGCTCACTCGGATCCATTGTCTCAACAACCCAGTATAAGATCTTCTCCTTCAGCCCCTGTAACCAAAATCCAGACCCGGCCTGCTCCGCAAGGCTAGACCCAGACCGCGCATGTAAAGACGTCAGGTCCCAGGCAGCAGACTTTGGTCTTTGCTCCTGGCTTAGCTCTGCAGATCAAGCCAACCTCAACAACACTTCGATGGGTCAGTTGCTTCGGCGGGTCAGTTGGGTGGATCTGCTCCTACCGGATCTGGCAGCGTTCCTAGGGCGAGCACTTTACACGTCAGTGCTGCTGCCACCCGTGCCGGAGTGGGGGCTACCCTGAAAGGGGGGCAAGTCCTTACCCGGACGCTTAGCGGGCAGAGCCTTGGCTCCATTGAGCACTTTGCCTTGGATTGGAACGCTGCAGGCGATCAAGAGGCAAGCTCGGGTTTTGGTCAGCAACTGCAGATGGATAAGGCACAGGCCTCCGAGTCTGCGACTGCTTCGGATGCAGTGGCTCCTTAGGGTCTTCTCTTGCGTAGTTTGTAGCTCTTTTGTTAGTTGTAGTTGGCATGTAATGTACTGAATGACTCTTGACGCGACCACGTGGTGGTCCTTTTGATGTGAATATATGCATTTCTTCTGTTCCTTGCACCTGTCCTTATGCACTGTTATTTGTGCGCCTCTTAGGGCCCTTCAAATGCTGACTCGGTGACTCAATCACCTGTTCTGGATCCTGCTCATCCGACGACGAGTGAGGCGTCGCAGTTGCCTTTGTTGCTCGATCTCATTCGAAGCCTAGGGAAGGATGTCCTTATTATCCGGGGTCACGCCGATGTTTGGAAGTCGAAAACGAGCAAGCTGCTGCCAGGGAGGAATACTTGCTTGAGGAATTTCGGCAAATCGATGAACAAATCCAGTGTAAGTGTGTATTGGGTGCCTCCCACTATTTTTCTACTATTATTATTTTGAGTGCTTTCTGAGTTGTTGCCTGTTGCAGTTGTCAATCTACTTCCACTGGAAGAGAAAGACTGTGTTTCCATTCGACTCAACTGCCTCACTCAACAGGAGCTAGAAGATGGAGGGTTCTTTTGGAAGGACCACGGTCGAGCGACTATAGTCGCGACAGTACAAGATCGCGTCCATCAAGTGTTGTAGGTGCTGAAGCGCGTGAGGTCGACCTTTGCGGCTATATGGACTACCATGTTCCCGTTAGATGTGGCTCCCTAGAGCTTCCTCAGGATGTTGGGGAAGTTTCGGAGTGCAGATGATGTGCATGATCTTGTGCATCAACAGCTTGTTACGGGTGCCAAGGCGACGCTGGCTCTTGTTCGATTGCTTCGACCCGATGTAGATTTGGCTCATATAGCAGCGGGACCGCCTGCCCCGCCGGATGGCATGGCATGGAATATGCGTCCCCATTACGTGGCGGTGTCTCGTCATGCGGAAGACGTTGTGCGCATTTTTTATGATCGTACTAATGTACTTCTTCATCGTGGATGATTCTACTGCGAAAATTGTAAATGACTTATGTAAAATTTGTATAGTTGCTACTGGGCTGTTGCTGCCCTTGTAAAATTTATAATATGTGTTTTGCATGTAATGCTGTAAAGTTTGCGTGCCCTTTTCATTAGCCTGACGCGGTCAGCTACTCGGGTGAATGCGTTTAATGTATGAGTCAACGAAGTCGTAAGGTGAGGCGCAGCCCCCGAGTATATTGAAATAAAGTAAAGATGTGCACAAGGGAATTTGTACTTAGCCAAGGTACTTAGATTTTATTCATCGCATAGTTGGAGATACAGAGTTCGGCTCGTAGTTGTGTGACGTTCCAAGGGTTGGAGTATGAAACTCCTAATGCGGTGTCCTTGAGGTGATAGACGGCACCTGTATGACTTCGGTGACCATGTAGGGGCCTTCCCATGGTGATTCGAGCTTTAGGTGCCCCTTTTTTGAGCCGTAAGACCAGGTCTCCTTCGACGAAGGATCACATGCGCAGTCGTGGCTATTGTAGTTGCGGAGGCTATGTTAATACACTGCCAAACGGGAGGCAGCGATGTTGCGTGCTTCATCTAGCAGGTCGACGACGTCTTCGAGTGCGATCGTTGATTCTTCCTCGCTATAGGCGACGACCCTTGGGGTTTTGTAGCGCACTTCTGCAGGTATCACTGCTTCGGCTCCATGCACCATAAAGAAAGGCGTGTATCCTGTTGCACTATTTGGTATTGTGCACAGGCTCTAGAGGACGGAGGGTAATTCATCTGCCCATGCTCCCGCCAGTCGCTCGAAAGGGCAGAGTAGTCGTTTCTTGATCCCCTTGCAGACAAGGCCATTGGCCTTTTCAACCTGACCACTAGTCTATGGGTGTGCCACTGAAGCATATGTGACGTTGATGCCAAGCCCTTCTCAGAAGTCTTGAAACTCCTTCGAGGTTAAGTTCGTGCTGTTGTTGGTGATGATGCTATGAGGCACTCCAAACCTATAGACAATGGACTATAAGAACTTGACCGTGGAGGAACCAGTTTGGTTAGTGACGGGCATCACCTTGACCCACTTGGTGAACTTGTCAACTGCCACCAGGAGGAAGACGTAACCTCCGGGTGAAGATTTCTGCAGTTTGCCGACCATGTCGAGTCCCCATTGGGTGAAGGGCCAGGCCAATGGTATCGGCCATAGTCCTAAGCCGGGCACATGTGGTTTATCAGCAAACCTCTGGCAGGCGTTGCACCTCTCAATGATGTACTTAGTGTCACGCATCGTAGTTGGCCAGTAGAATCCATATCGCAGATCTTTAGCAACCAGGGCACGACTGCCAGCGTGGTGGTCGCAGGTGCCTTCGTGGATGTCGAGGAGGATGGCTTTCCCATCACGGTTGGCGACGCACCGTTGGAGTACTCCGGTGATGCTTCGCTTGTATAATTCTCCGTTGATAACGATGAATGCTTTTGATCGTTGCGCGATATGCCTGGCGTCAGTAGGGTCGTCCGACAGCTGCTTGCTCACCAGGTACTTGACGTATGGCTGAGTCCAAGTTTGGTCGATTGCTAGGACCTACATGAGGTTTACTAGTTCGAATTCTGTGTCCATCTCTTCGGGTGTGATATGTCGGAAACGTATCTATAATTTTTGATGCTCCATGCTTGTTTAGTATCTACTTTGCTTTACTAGTCTATAGTTTGAGGTGCTTTTGACATGTTTTCTGGTACTAACCTATTAACAAGTTGCAACAGTGCCAGATGCCTGTTTTCTGCTGTTTTTGGTTTCAGAAAGTTAGTAAAGAAATATTCTCGGAATTGGACGGGACAAATGTCAAAGTCAATTACTTTCCGTGGGGAACAAGAAGTCTAGAGGGGAGCCGGAGAGGCAAGCCAGGGCGGCAAAACCCACCCTAGGCGTGGGTGGGCCCCGCCCCGCGCCTGGGAGGGGTGTGGGGCCCCTGGTCGCTGCCTCGTCCACCCCCTTCTCCTATAAGAAGCCCCCGATGCAGAAACCCTAAGCACCCGATCAAATATCCACGAAACCGGCTGTATCCGCCGCCACCATCATCCCTAGATCGAGGGGGATCTGAAGTTCTTCTTGAAGGGTTTCGCGACATAGTAAATCAAAATTTTCTACGGATGCGAACAGAGGGAAAGCCAAGATCTAATCTAGGAGATGCAAACAACGAGAGAGATTGGATTAGATCTTCATACCCTTGAAGATTCGCACAGCGGAACGTTCGTCGGAACGTGGGTGATGTAGTCGTACTCGCTTCTCCTCCTCGCGATCCGATCCGATCTAGCACCACAAGTGGCGGTGCCTCTGTGAGATGCACACGTGCAGCACCTCGACGTCTCATCCTTCCTCGGACCAGCAAGTATGGTGGAGAGACGGATTGGATCTACAACACGACGGCGTGGTGTATATGGTGGAGAGTTTCTGCAGCAGGGCTTCGCCTACACGCAGTCGGGAGGGAGAGAGAGAGGAGGGCAGCAGGGCGGCTAGGCTTGGAGGGGAAGGTGTGTGGAGGGGTGGTGCGCCCCCAGCCCTCTTTATATAGAGGGGTGGGCGGCTGCCCTTGCCCCTCCCCCAAGTCCAAACCGGCGGCCCCAAAGGAGGAGGAGTGGGGGGCAAGGAAACCCCCCCTTCTAGAAGCTCTATCTAGGGTTTAAACCCTCTTTGGCCGGCTGGGCCCTATGGGGCCTTGTGCCCCTGGCCTAATGCGGCCAGGGCACTCCCTCATAGGCCCATGCCCCCACCCGGAAGGTGTGTCCACGTTGGTCCCCTTCCGGAAGGTTCTAGAATCTTCCGGTACAATACCGATTAACCCGGAACAATTCCGAACTCCAAAAACTGCACTGCTTTATATGAATCTTATTCTCCGGACCACTCCAGAACCTCTCGTGATGTCCCGGATTCCATCCAAGACTCCGAAAAAAAACTCATAAACCAATTATCCAATCTATCCTAGCGTCGAGACACGTTAAGTGTGTGACCCTACGGGTTCGAGAATATGCAGACATGATCTTCTATCAATAATCAATAGCGGGGTCTGGACACCCATATTGACTCCCACACATTCATCGATGATCATATCAGATGAACCATGATGCCAGGATTCAATCAATCCCATATATATATTCCCTTCGTCTCGCGATATTTTACTTGCCCGAAATTTGATCGTCGGTACCATCATACCTAGTTCAATCTCGTTCACAGCAAGTACTTTACTCGTTCCGTAATCCGATATCACTTTGTGATTAACTCCTTAACCACATGCTTGCAAGCGGTGTTGATATCGATTACCGAGTGGGCCCGAAGTATACGACTTGGGAGGGACAAATCCCATCTCGATACATACAACCCAACAGATACTTTCCGATCAGCTGAGAGACACCTTTATGATCACCCTCTCATAGGATGACGTTTGATGACCTCAAAGCTTTCTTCCGATACCAGGGAGTTGTATTATCTCATGGTCTAAGGAATACAATATTTCACATAAGAAAAGCTTCGCAAAGACGAACACGATGACACGATCTAATTGCTTCGCTTAGTTTGGGTCTGTCCACCATATCATTCTCCCAATGATATGATCTCATTATTAATTGACAACTCATGTCCATGGTTAGGAAACCTAAACCATCATTAATCAATGAGCTAGTCCATAGAGGCGTACTAGGGACACGGCGTTGTTCACAAACCACACAAGTATTAAAGTTTCCGCTTAATACAATTCTAGCATGGAATATAAACATTATCATGAACAAGAATTATAATAATAACATCTTTATTATTGCCTCTAGGGCATAATTCCAACAGTCTCCCACTTGCACTAGAGTCAACAATCTAGTTTACATTTGGCAACAATCTCACACCCATGGCACTGAGGTGTTGATCATGTTTTACACGTGAAAGAGGTTTAGTCAATGGATCTACGACATTCAGATCTATATGTACTTTGCTAATCTTCAGATCTCCATCTGATATATAATCTTGGATTATATGAAACTTGCGGTTGATATGCTTGGTCTTTGGATGATATCTTGGTTCCTTAGCGAGTGCTATGGCGCCAGTGTTGTCACACAATATCTCCAGTGGGTCCAACGCACTTGGAACCACGCCAAGCTCAGTGATGAAGTTTCTGATCCAAACTCCTTCACTTGACGCTTCTGCAGCAGCCATGTATTCCGCTTCTACTGTAGATCCCGCGATCACGCTTTGCTTGCAGCTTCTCCAGCTCACAGCTCCTCCATTCAAAATATACACGTATCTTGTCTGAGATTTAGAATCATCCTTATCGGTGTCGAAACTAGCATCGACGTAACCTTTTAGGACGAGTTGTTCATCACCCCCATAGACTAAGAACATTTCTTTAGTCCTATTTAGGTACTTTAGGATGTTCTTCACGGCTGTCCAGTGTTCCACTCCTGGATCACTTTGATATCTGCTCGTCAAACTAAGAGCATTGGACACATCCGGTCTAGTACACAACATGGCATACATGATAGAACCTATGGCCGAGGCATAAGGCACTTTGCTCATAGCTTCCCTATCATTTACCGTAGCTGGACACTGAGCCTTGCTCAATATCTTACCTGACAACATGGGCACTGAACCTTTCTTTGCCTTATCCATTCTGAACCTTTTCAGAACTTTGTCTAGGTATGTACTCTGGCTTAAAGCTATCAGGCATCTTTGTCTATCTCTATAGATTTTGATGCCCAATATATAAGCAGCTTCACCTAGGTCTTTCATTGAAAAACACTTGTTCAAATAACTCTTCACATTGTTAAGCATGTTGATGTCATTTCCAATAATCAATATGTCATCCACATATAGTACCAGAAACGTCACCGAGCTCCCACTCACTTTCTTGTAGATACAAGCTTCGTAGCAATTTGGAACAAATCCAAAGCTCTTGATCACTTGATCAAAACGAAGGTTCCAACTCCGAGATGCTTGCTTTAGTCCATAAATAGAACGCTGAAGTTTGCATACTTTATCAGCATCCTTAGGATCAACAAAACCTTCGGGTTGCATCATATACAACTCTTCATCAATGTTTCCATTGAGGAACGCAGTCTTGACATCCATCTGCCATATTTCATAATCATGAAACGCAGCAATTGCTAATAAAATCCGAATGGACTTAAACATCGCTACGGGAGAGAAAGTCTCATCGTAGTCAACACCTTGAACTTGTCGAAAACCTTTCGCGACAAGCCGTGCTTTATAGACGGTAACATTACCATCCGCGTCCGTTTTCTTCTTGAAGATCCATTTGCACTCAACGGCCTTTCGGTCGCTAGGAGGGTCCACCAAAGTCCATACTTGGTTTTCGCTCATGGATCCCAATTCGGATTTCATGGCTTCTAGCCATTTCTCAGAGTCTGGGCTCATCATCGCTTCCTCATAGTTCGTAGGTTCACTGTCTTCTACCAACAAGACAGTCAAGACAGGGTTGCCGTACCACTCAGGAGGGGCACACGACCTTGTCAACCTGCGACGTTCAGTAGCAGCATCGTTCGAAGTTTCATGATCCTTGTCATTAGCTTCCTCTATTGTTGGTGCAGGCGGCACTGGAACAATTTCAGGTGATGCGCTACTCTCCAATTCAAGAGAAGGTTCAACAACCTCGTCTAGCTCTACTTTCCTCCCACTCACTTCTTTCGAGAGAAACTCCTTCTCAAGAAAGGAACCGTTCTTAGCGACAAACACTTTGCCTTCGGTTCTGTGATAGAAGGTATACCCAATAGTTTCCTTAGGGTATCCTATGAAGACACATTTCTCCGCTTTGGGTTCGATCTTGTCCGGCATCAACTTCTTGACGTAAGCTTCGCATCCCCAAACTTTAAGAAACGACAACTTAGGTTTAGCACCAAACCACAGTTCATACGGTGTCGTCTCAACGGATTTAGATGGAGCCCTATTTAAAGTGAATGCAGCGGTTTCTAATGCATAACCCCAAAATGATAACGGCAAATCAGTAAGAGACATCATTGATTGGACCATATCTAATAAGGTTCGATTCCGGCGTTCAGACACACCATTGCGCTGTGGTGTTCCGGGTGGCGTGAGTTGCGAAACGATTCCGCTTGCTTTAAGATGCGTGAGAAAATCATAACTCAAATATTCACCTCCACGATCGGATCGTAGAAACTTAATCTTTCTGTTACGATGGTTCTCCACTTCATTCTGAAATTCTTTGAACTTTTCAAATGTTTCAGATTTATGTTTCATTAAATAGATATACCCATATCTACTTAAGTCATCGGTAAAAGTGAGAAAATAGCGATATCCACCGCGCGTCGAAACACTCATCGGTCCGCATACATCGGTATGTATGATTTCCAACAAGTCCGTTGCTCGCTCCATCATGCCGGAGAACGGGGTTTTGATCATCTTGCCCATGAGGCATGGTTTGCATGTGTCAAATGATTCAAAATCAAGAGACTCCAAAAGTCCATCAGAATGGAGTTTCTTCATGCGCTTTACACCAATATGACCTAGACGATAGTGCCACAAATAAGTAGTATTATCACTATCTACTTTGCATCTCTTAGCCTCAATGTTATGGATGTGTGTTTCATCCCTTTCGAGATTTAGAAGAAATAAACCATTCACAATAGGTGCATGACCATAAAATATGTTACTCATATAAATAGAACAACCATTATTCTCCGATTTAAATGAATAACCGTCTTGCAATAAACACGATCCAGAAATAATGTTCATGCTCAACGCAGGCACATAATAACATTTATTAAGGTTTAAAATCAATCCCGAAGGTAAAACTAAGGAGAGCGTGCCGACGGCCATCACATCAACTCTTGATCCGTTGCCAACGCGCATCGTCACCTCATCCCTCGCAAGCCGCCGTCTATTCCGTAGCTCCTGTTTCGAGTTACAAATATTAGCAACTGAACCGGTATCAAATACCCAGGCACTACAACGAGGGCTAGTAAGGAAAACATCAATAACATGTATATCAAATATACCTTTGATGGTGTCAGCCTTCTTGTCCGCTAAGTACTTCGGACAGTTGCGCTTCCAGTGACCCTTGTCCTTGCAATAGAAGCACTCAGTGTCCGGCTTAGGACCAGACTTGAGCTTCTTCTCAGCAGGGGCAACGCGCTTGCCGCCGCCTTTCTTGAAGGGCTTCTTTGCACCCTTACCTTTCTTGAAGGTGGGGGGCTTGTTGACCATCAACATATGATTATTCTTTTTGATGTCCACCTCCGCTACTTTCATCTTAGCGAAGAGCTCAGTGATCATATCAGTGGAACCAATTTGATTGTGAGCAACTACAGAACTTTTGTAGCTAGGAGGGAGTGATTGCATAACTCTGTCAATCTTGAGCTCCTCTGGAATCGTGCATTCCAGTTGCTCAAGGCGTTGAGTGTAGCCCGTCATCTTAATGGCGTGCTCACTAACGAAACTCCCTTCCTCCATCTTGCAGTTAAAGAACTTCTCTGAGATCTCATATCTCTCAGAACGGGCCTGAGTCTGAAACATGGTTTTCAGCTCTTCGAGAATCTCAAAGGGCCCGGGATAGTCTTCAAAACGATTTTGAAGTTCCGGTTCCATAGCAAACAACATGGTGCTCTTAATCACACCATAATCATCTTTGCGCGACTGATAGACAGCTTTCTCATCAGTCGGCGCAGTTGCAGCAGGGGGTCACCTAACGCTTTCCCAAGGACATAGTCCTTTTGACCGCCAGAGATAATGATTCTTAGATTGCGAAACCAATTGGTGAAGTTAGACCCATTGTTTCTAAGATTTTCCTTCTCAGCAAAAACGTTGAAGTTGAAGTTGGACTTAGCCATTTGATCTATAATATTTGCAAGTACAAATTAGACTATGTTCATGATAAATAGTTCAACTTAATAAAATTACTAGATGAACTCCCACTAAATTCAACATCCCTCAAGTTGTTTAGTGAACATGATCCAAATTCACCACACCTAATCCGATCATCACGAGAAGAGATGTGGTTTCAATGGTGGACAACTAAGTGTCGATCATATCATTCATATGACTCATGCTTAACCTTTCGGTTCATGTGTTCCGAGGCCATGTATGTATATGCTAGGCTCGTCAAGTTAGACCCAAGTATTTCCGCGTGTGCAAAACTGGCTTGCACCCGTTGTATGTGAGTGTAGAGTCTATAGTACCCGATCATCACGTGATGCTTGGACACGACGAACTTTCGCAACGGTGCATACTCGGGGAGAACACTGGTTTTATCTTGATCTTTAAGTGAGGAATCATCTTATAATGCTACCGTCGCGATCTAAGCATAATAAGATACATAAAAGGATAGACATCACATGCATATAACTTTATGTGACATGGTATAGCCAATCTTCGCGCAATGATCTCCATCTTGTGCGTTCCGGCATGATCTCCATCACTCCACCATGATTGCCTCCACCACGAATAGCAACTACAACTATTGCTAACTACTTAGCGATAAAGTGAAACTATTACATGGCGCATAAGAAGTTGACACACAGGTCATACACAATTATAAAGACAACCATATGGCTCCTGCCGGTTGTGTACTCATAGACATGCAAGTCGTGAAACATTACAAAACATGATCTTCGCATACATTATACACATCACATCTTGGGCCATACCATATCACAGAAAACACTCCCTGCAAAAACAAGTTAGACGCCTCTACTTTGTTGTTGCATGTTTTACGTGGCTTATGGGAGTAGATGCTAAGAACGATTCTTACCTACGGAAAGCCACAACGGTGATATTATGGTTGCCAAACTCCGGTGTTAATCCCATGACAACTATAGTGAGAGAAACTGGCATCCACCAGCAGCATGTGTGGAACAAGCCACACGTCAAGTGCGGAGCCGGTCTCGCGAACGACGTCGTGTAAGGTTGCCCTGGACCGCTTCAATCTCACTATCCCGCGTCATAAGAAGAACACAAACAAGAGGCTTGCAACAGAAAACATCAGCGCCCGCAACAACCATGTTGCGTTCTACTCGTGAAACACATCTACGCATAGATCTAGCTCTGATACCACTGAAGGGTTTCGCGGCATAGTAAATCAAAATTTTCTACGGATGCGAACAGAGGGAAAGCCAAGATCTAATCTAGGAGATGCAAACAACGAGAGAGATTGGATTAGATCTTCATACCCTTTAAGATTCGCACAGCGGAACGTTCGTCGGAACATGGGTGATGTAGTCGTACTCGCTTCTCCTCCTCGCGATCCGATCCGATCTAGCACCACAAGTGGCGGTGCCTCCGTGATATGCACACGTGCAGCACCTCGACGTCTCCTCCTTCCTCGGACCAGCAAGTATGATGGAGAGACGGATTGGATCTACAACACGACGGCGTGGTGTATATGGTGGAGAGTTTCTGCAGCAGGGCTTCGCCTACACGCAGTCGGGAGGGAGAGAGAGAGGAGGGCAGCAGGGCGGCTAGGCTTGGAGGGGAAGGTGTGTGGAGGGGTGGTGCGCCCCCAGCCCTCTTTATATAGAGGGGTGGGCGGCTGCCCTTTCCCCTCCCCCAAGTCCAAACCGGTGGCCCCAAAGGAGGAGTGGGGGGCAAGGAAACCCCCCCTTCTAGAAGCTCTATCTAGGGTTTAAACCCTCTTTGGCCGGCTGGGCCCTATGGGGCCTTGTGCCCCTGGCCCAATGCGGCCAGGGCACTCCCTCATAGGCCCATGCCCCCTCCCGGAAGGTGTGTCCACGTTGGTCCCCTTCCGGAAGATTCTAGAAGCTTCCGGTACAATATCGATTAACCCGGAACAATTCCGAACTCTAAAAACTGCACTTCCTTATATGAATCTTATTCTCTGGACCACTCTGGAACCTCTCGTGATGTCCCGGATTCCATCCGAGACTCAGAAAAAAAACTCATAAACCAATTATCCAATCTATCCTATCGTCGAGACACGTTAAGTGTGTGACCCTACGGGTTCGAGAATATGCAGACATGATCTTCTATCAATAATCAACAACGGGGTCTGGACACCCATATTGACTCCCACACATTCATCGATGATCATATCGGATGAACCATGATGCCAGGATTCAATCAATCCCATATATATATTCCCTTCGTCTCGCGATATTTTACTTGCCCGAGATTTGATCGTCGGTACCGTCATACCTAGTTCAATCTCGTTCACAGCAAGTACTTTACTCGTTCCGTAATCCGATATCACTTTGTGATTAACTCCTTAACCACATGCTTGCAAGCGGTGTTGATATCGATTACCGAGTGGGCCCGAAGTATATCTCTCCGACTTGGGAGGGACAAATCCCATCTCGATACATACAACCCAACAGATACTTTCCGATCAGCTGAGAGACACCTTTATGATCACCCTCTCATAGGATGACGTTTGATGACCTCAAAGCTTTCTTCCGATACCAGGGAGTTGTATTATCTCATGGTCTAAGGAATACAATATTTGACATAAGAAAAGCTTCGCAAAGACGAACACGATGACACGATCTAATTGCTTCGCTTAGTTTGGGTCTGTCCACCATATCATTCTCCCAATGATATGATCTCATTATTAATTAACAACTCATGTCCATGGTTAGGAAACCTTAACCATCATTAATCAATGAGCTAGTCCATAGAGGCGTACTAGGGACACGGCGTTGTTCACAAACCACACAAGTATTAAAGTTTCCGCTTAATACAATTCTAGCATGGAATATAAACATTATCATGAACAAGAATTATAATAATAACATCTTTATTATTGCCTCTAGGGCATAATTCCAACACTTCTCGGCACCCTGCCGAAGGGGAGATCATCCCGGAGGCCTTCTCTGCGGTATGATGCGTGAGTAGTTCCACCTTGGACTATGGGTCCATGTAGTAGCTAGATGGTTGTATCTCCTCCTTTGTGCTTTCATGTATAGTGTAGGGGTTCGTAGCATGGAAAACAAAAATTTTCTATCGCATACAAACAAACAAGCCAAGATCTATCTACTAGATTGTAGCAACGAGTCGATAGAGGAACTCACCCTCGAAGATTCCAAAGCGGTTAACGAGAGCAGATTCTCGTGGGTGATGTAGTCATACTCTTCCCGATCTCAAGATCGCGTAGACGATCCTTCCGGCGCCACGTTCCGGCAGCGCTCCCGCAGTCGGTCACACGTTCGGTACTCGACGAAGACCTTCCTCTCCCTTGTTCCAGCAGGCAGCGGAGGTTGTAGCACTCTCCTCGCAATTCCGGCAGCACAACGGCGTGGTACCGGAAGTAGAGGGGAAATCCCGCAGGGCTTCGCCTTAAGCCGGTGCGAGTATGGTGGAGCTTATGAGAGAGGCTATTAGTGGTCTAGTAATTAGACACACCAATTAGAAGGCTCTAAACCAATTAGAAGGCTCTAAACCGCTGGCTAAAGCAATTATAAGCTCTAAACCAAAACGGCTCTAAACCTGAGATTTAGAGGTGGAAACTTGTGTGTCTCAAGGAGGAGCCCTGCCCCTCCTTTTATGGGTGGAGGGGCCTTGGCGCGCCAGGGAGGGAGGGAGTCCCTCCCCAACTCGGCCTAGGGCTGGGCGCCGGCCAAGGAGGAGAGGAAATCCTCCTCCAAGTTGGTTTCAACCTCCTCTTGCTTGTTTCCCACAGTTTCCTGTTTCCCACAGTTTCCTGTTTTCCACAGTTTCCTGTTTTAGCCGTTTGACTTTCAAACTGGCAATTTGACTTTCATGTTTTTGGAACAGCAAGAACACTTAGTACATGATGCAATCATTCAATGACACACTCATGTACCCTCCCCCCCCGGAGTGCCGGACAATCCGGAACCTTCTAGAACATTCTCGATGAAAACACCGGAATCATTCCCGAACTCCGAAACGGGACTTTCCTTATATGAATCTTATTCTCCGGACCATTCCGGATCACCTCGTGATATCCCGGATCCCATCCGAGACTCCGAATAACATTCGGTCTCTTTCTCATAATACCATAACTACTCAAACCAACGTCGAATCCTTAAGTGTGTCTCCCTACGGTTCGTGAATTATGCGGACATGATCGAGACACTTCTCCGAACAATAACCAATAGAGGAATCTGGAAATTCATATGGCTCCCACATATTTCTACGATTACTTTGCGATCGAATGAACCACTTACATACGACACCAATTTCCCTTTGTCTCACGATAGTTTACTTATCCGAGGTTATGATCGTCGGTATCTCTGCATACCTAGTTCAACCTCGTTACTGATAAGTACTCTTTTCTCGTTCCCGTGATATGTGATCCCTTGTGAGCCAGTCACATGCTTGCAAGCTAATTGGATGACATTTCACCGAGAGGGCCCAGAGTATATCTATCCGTCATATGGATGGACAAATCCCACTCTTGATCCATGTGTTTCAACCAATACTTTCTGAACACTCAATGCCACCTTTATAGCCACCCTGTTACGGTGTGGTGTTTGATGTCATCAAAGCATCCATCCGGTAAAGGTGATATGCATGATCTCATGGTCGAAGGAATTAGGTTACTATGTATCAGAAAGCATATAGCAATTGAACTATTTAAAATGACTTGATCTTTATGCTACGCTCATCTATAGGAGTATGTCCATCACATCATTCTCCTAATGATATGACCCTGTTGTTAATAACATCTCTATGTTCATGATCAGGAAACCATGATCATATATTAACCAACAAGCTAGTTTAACAAGAGGCTTTACTAGGGACTCTTATTTTAGTTTACAAATCACACAAGTATTAATGTTTCCGGTTAATACAATTATAGCATGGTATGTAAACATTTATCATAAGTGTGAAGATATGATAATAACCACTTTATTATTGCCTCTTGGGCATATCTCCAACAGTCTCCCACTTGCACTAGAGTCAATAATCTAGTTTCAAACCTTTGTGTATTCAACACCTATGGCTTTCCGGTGTTGTATGTACACGATTGCTAGTGGTCAACTGATCTCCGAATCTGACACTTCCAGGTCCGTGTGTAATTGCATGTCTTTGCGTCTCTACGCATCACTCATTCTCTAATGAGATGGCTTTGTATAAATTTGGTCTTTCGGTGTGACCTTTAGCTCTTTGGGGTTAAAACATGTTGATAATATTGTCGCACAATATATCTTCATAGTATTATCCCACTGTGAACCACACCTAGTTTGATAACAAACTACTTGACACAAATGCCCTCTTTTGCTGCTAAAATAGCAGTCATATACTTAGCCTTTTGTTGTAGTATCTGTCACAATGTCTTAACTTTGGAACTTATCCAAATTCATTATGGAACTCACTTTCCATTATATTGTGCCACCCTTAGTTTAGATTGAGATAAACTTAATTTGTACTTTGTGACAAAGCTAGTATCAATGTAGTACTTTTACAATGAACTAACCATCTATTTGTCACTTCTACAAATAATATACTCTTAGTTCTTCCAAAAGATCATAAGAATATCCTTACTATTGTCCAATGATCATCTTACGAATCATTCTGGTATATGCTCACAACATTTAGAGCATAGGACATATCTGGATTTGTACATATCACAGTATGATTGATATAAATACTCTTTGTGATTTCATACATCAAGTATCAATCTATACTTGATTATTTGTTTCACTTTACCAAATGTCAATACACTTGAATATATCATCAACATTGAACTCATTCAATCCTTTCTGTGCGACAAGAACCTCTCTTGTAGTTTCTATATTGAACTCATTCAATATCTTGTCTATGTACTTCTGGCATAACCATATTAGCGTCTATTGATGCCAAATATTTGGGTTTTGCCTAAGTCTTTCATCGGGATGAAATTCTTAATATGTGTTAATAAAAGATACATCATTTCCAATCAACAATATGTCTTCCACATAATGTATTAGAAATATGTCTTAGTGCTCCCACTTAATTTCTTGCAAATGCAAGCATCTTCATTGTCTCTGATGAAATTAAACCCTTTTATCAGTTTCATCATAGTGAAGATTCCAACTCCGCGATGCTCACTTTAACCATTGAAGTTTGCATATGCTTTTAGCATCCTTTGAATTAACAAAACCCTATGGACCATGTTATGCACATGTCCTAGGTAACGATTCTATTAGAAGAACTTGTTTTGTTTATTCAACTACCATATAACAAATTATATGTAGTGGTTGCTACATTAATCCGTCTAGACTAAAAATCGCTATGAAAGATCAAATCTTGTCATATACAACCTTTGAACATTGTTGTGAACTCTTTCCCAACATGTCGACTATTTCATAGATGTGAAACATCCATGTCTATTTCTTTATAGATCCAAATACGACTGTAAGGTCTTACACCTTTCTCGAGGGTCCTTCAAGTTCAAAACTTGATTTCTCGTGTATGGAACTATCACGGATTTTATGGCTTCAAGCCATTTGACGGAGTCAGGGCCCATCATCGCTTCTTTGTATGTAGTCGGTTCATTATTCTCAAATAATGATTCAACCCTCAAATCTTGGTATTTGATTGTTTACCCGATCTACTTGTTTCAATAGGAACTTAGATCTCCGTGACCACAACCTTTGAGGCACGTGAGCCATGAGCATTGTTGCTGCCTCCGGAACACTTTTCGGTGCTGCGCAACTCTGCACATATAGCTAAGGTTCTTTTAACCTTATCAAAGTTCTATTGTCCTCCCACTTAACTTTTCACGAAAAATTCCTTCTCAAAGAAACTTGACGTTCTAAGCAACAAACACTTTTGTCTCCGGTGTTTATGGAGGAATACTTAACAGTTATACAAAGACAGGTTCATCCGACTTTGGTTGCAAACATCTTTCTTATGTATAGCATACCAATGTTTAAGAAAGGACTACTTGGGTTTTATCCCAAACCATAATTTTATATGGTGTCATTTCAACGGATTATGATGGAGCTCTTTTCAGTGGAAAAACGGTAATCTCTAAAGCTTTTAATCTTTAAAATATAATGGCATTTTATGAATTATACCTTTGATCTTACCATGTCAAACAAGGTTTAATTACATATCTCGAACGTTCCATACTCTTATGGTGTTTCGGGAAAATGCAAATCCACGGAGCGATTCCTTAAATCTTAGGTATTATGCTAAACTCTGTAACTCAAATATCTTCCTTTATGATCTTATCATAAACTATTTATATTCTTGTTACAATGATTTTGCACTTCATCTCGAAAGTCTTTGAACTTTTCAAATGTTTCACACTTCATCCTTATTAAGTAAATATTCATATATTCACTCAAATTTTCGGAGAAAGCACATGAAGTTGAAATCCATCGCTCTTGACTATACATAATGGACTTCATACAACAATATGTACAAGTTCCAATAAGCTTAATCATTCGTTCCCTTTTGGCCTATGAACGAAGTTTCAATTATCTCTAGGAAAGTTTCACAAGCGTCATTTGATCAAAATCAAATAGACTCCAAAATTCCATCCATATGGATTTTCTTCATGTTTTCTTTCCAATATAATTTAAACGGCGATGTCACTTCCTAAGTGATCAAATTGTCTTTCGACATTTTTAGCACTAGTTTTATGGATGTGATTTCTCCAACGAGATTTGTGAATCATTCATCTTTTATGGATTATGGCAATTATTTGAACAACCCTTTTGTTCTCATAATACCTGATAAAACAAATCTTGAAGGCAAGCTTTGATGTTTTAACGAGCAACACAATAACCCTTTATTTGTTCTCGATGAACATCATCACATATTCTTTTGCTAGTTACTTAGGCCATTGTAGTTCATGAATTGTGTTGTTTCGTATGACGATTCACACCAACAAATTCAGTATCAAATACTTGAGAACCACATTGTTTAACAAGCAAAGAATATAGCCATAACATGTATATCATCTATATACTTAAACTGAACAATTCTAGTCTTTTCTTTTCTGCCATATACTTATGAGATTTTCTTTCAATATTTCCTTCTCTGTTTGAAAGAGTCTATCAACATCAATAGTGGAGTCATACATATGACACATAGTCCAAAACATGTATAGTTAAATACCAATGTCTTCGGACTTGCACTTTGAAGTAGATCACCATCATCAAATGTTTGGTGTTCTTTCAAATTCCTTTATTTAGTAATCTCTTGGTGTAGTAAACATTTTACCTACATCAAATATTCATCCTTATCATGTAATCGTCCATGATCAAACTGCCTTTAGCTTATAACGATGAATTACGACTATAATGTTGCTATCCAAAACCTTTTGGAGGATTAGGACAACAAGTGTCTACAACCCTTTGCAAATTCTCATCAAAATATGAGAACATGAACTTTGCCATATTATACTCTATCATGTTGCAACCAAAACTTTGTTTCAGATATCACAATATCTTCCACACATCATGGTTTCTGAAACAACTCTTTCAGATCCTAGATAACCTTGATATTAAGAGAATCCTTTAAATATCAAGAATCATGGAGACAAACATGATACTTATATACTAACACTTGGAATTGTTACTCTTGATTTAATACTAATTATTAAACTTCATGGAGTAACCGGAACTTACTGAAAGTTTGCAATAGGACTTTTAAACTTTAGATTAACACTTCAAAACAATACGATACCAGTTCGTAAAGTAACTAACCAGAATTCTATAGTTCTATCATCTCAATTATAACTAAGCGCAAGGTGGTAAACGGATGCCAATGACTACAACAACTATGCAAATTCACTTTGATTTAGTTTATGATAAATTGAGTTCTAATTAATAATTAAATTAATCTAGGTGAACTCCCACTCAAAACAATATCCCTCACATTGTTTTAGTGATCACACGAACCAAATCCACCACATCAAAACCGATCATCACGAGAGTTGATATAGCTTCAATGGCGAACAATCAACATGTTCATCATATCTACTATATGACTCATGCTCTACCTTTCGGTAATCCGTGTTCCTGAGGCCATGTCTGTACATGCTAGGCTCGTCAAGATCAAACCTTAGCTTCCGCATAAGCAAATCTGGCTTGCTTACGTTGTATACACTTGCTGAATCTAACACACCCGATCATCACGTGGTGCTTCGAAACAACAAGCTTTAGCAACGGTGCATACTAAGGGTGAACACTTAAGAACTTGAAATTGTGTGCTTGAGGGATCATCTTATAATGCTACCGTCGTCTACTAAGCAATACAAGATGCATAAAGGATTAACATCACATGCAATTCATAATATGTGATATGATATGGCCTTTCTTCTTTGTGCTTCCGATCTCCATCTTCTAGCACGAACATGATCTCCATCATCACCGGCATTGCATCAAGGTCAATGACGCCTTTCCATGGTTGTCGTCCACCGGTTTCAACTATTACAACTACTTTGAATAGACACGCGGGTCTTAACATAAATTAAAGACAACCATATGGATCCTGCCGGTTGCCAACTTACAATAAGGAACATTGCATACATCAAATATAATCACAATCATGGCCATATCACATCACTGCACACCCCTGCAAAACAAAGTTAGACGCCTCTACTTTCTTTGCATATTTTACGTGGTTTGGGGCTTTCAATAAGTGTCGTTCTAACTTACGAACAAGAACCACAACATTGATACTAGTATTGTTAATCACCCGTTGTAAATTGGATCTTAACTATGCTAGGAGAAACAGGCACCCGCAAAGCCACTTATGCAATACAAGTTGCATGTCAAGCGTGGAGCAAGTCTCATGAACGATGTCATGTAAGGTTAGCCCGGGCCGCTTCATCCCAACATACCGCAAGATGCAAAGTACACAAGAAGCAATCGACAATAAAAGCATCAATGCCCACAATGACCATTGTGTTCTACTCGTGCAACAGATCTACATATAGACACGGCTCTGATACCACTGTAGGGGTTCGTAGCATGGAAAACAAAAATTTTCTATCGCATACAAACAAACAAGCCAAGATCTATCTACTAGATTGTAGCAACGAGTCGATAGAGGAACTCACCCTCGAAGATTCCAAAGCGGTTAACGAGAGCAGATTCTCGTGGGTGATGTAGTCATACTCTTCCCGATCTCAAGATCGCGTAGACGATCCTTCCGGCGCCACGTTCCGGCAGCGCTCCCGCAGTCGGTCACACGTTCGGTACTCGACGAAGACCTTCCTCTCCCTTGTTCCAGCAGGCAGCGGAGGTTGTAGCACTCTCCTCGCAATTCCGGCAGCACAACGGCGTGGTAGCGGAAGTAGAGGGGAAATCCCGCAGGGCTTCGCCTTAAGCCGGTGCGAGTATGGTGGAGATTATGAGAGAGGCTATTAGTGGTCTAGTAATTAGACACACCAATTAGAAGGCTCTAAACCAATTAGAAGGCTCTAAACCGCTGGCTAAAGCAATTAGAAGCTCTAAACCAAAACGGCTCTAAACCTGAGATTTAGAGGTGGAAACTTGTGTGTCTCAAGGAGGAGCCCTGCCCCTCCTTTTATGGGTGGAGGGGCCTTGGCGCGCCAGGGAGGGAGGGAGTCCCTCCCCAACTCGGCCTAGGGCTGGGCGCCGGCCAAGGAGGAGAGAAAATCCTCCTCCAAGTTGGTTTCAACCTCCTCTTGCTTGTTTCCCACAGTTTCCTGTTTCCCACAGTTTCCTGTTTTCCACAGTTTCCTGTTTTAGCCGTTTGACTTTCAAACTGGCAATTTGACTTTCATGTTTTTGGAACAGCAAGAACACTTAGTACATGATGCAATCATTCAATGACACACTCATGTACCCTCCCCCCCGGAGTGCCGGACAATCCGGAACCTTCTAGAACATTCTCGATGAAAACACCGGAATCATTCCCGAACTCCGAAACGGGACTTTCCTTATATGAATCTTATTCTCCGGATCACCTCGTGATATCCCGGATCCCATCCGAGACTCCGAACAACATTCGGTCTCTTTCTCATAATACCATAACTACTCAAAACAACGTCGAATCCTTAAGTGTGTCTCCCTACGGTTCGTGAATTATGCGGACATGATCAAGACACTTCTCCGAACAATAACCAATAGAGGAATCTGGAAATTCATATGGCTCCCACATATTTCTACGATTACTTTGCGATCGAATGAACCACTTACATACGCCACCAATTTCCCTTTGTCTCACGATAGTTTACTTATCCGAGGTTATGATCGTCGGTATCTCTGCATACCTAGTTCAACCTCGTTACTGATAAGTACTCTTTTCTCGTTCCCGTGATATGTGATCCCTTGTGAGCCAGTCACATGCTTGCAAGCTAATTGGATGACATTTCACCGAGAGGGCCCAGAGTATATCTATCCGTCATATGGATGGACAAATCCCACTCTTGATCCATGTGTTTCAACCAATACTTTCTGAACACTCAATGCCACCTTTATAGCCACCCTGTTACGGTGTGGTGTTTGATGTCATCAAAGCATCCATCCGGTAAAGGTGATATGCATGATCTCATGGTCGAAGGAATTAGGTTACTATGTATCAGAAAGCATATAGCAATTGAACTATTTAAAATGACTTGATCTTTATGCTACGCTCATCTATAGGAGTATGTCCATCACATCATTCTCCTAATGATATGACCCTGTTGTTAATAACATCTCTATGTTCATGATCAGGAAACCATGATCATATATTAACCAACAAGCTAGTTTAACAAGAGGCTTTACTAGGGACTCTTATTTTAGTTTACAAATCACACAAGTATTAATGTTTCCGGTTAATACAATTATAGCATGGTATGTAAACATTTATCATAAGTGTGAAGATATGATAATAACCACTTTATTATTGCCTCTTGGGCATATCTCCAACATATAGATCTTGTGAGCTTCGTTCATGATCAAGATCTAATCTATTTGTAATCATGCATGTTGTGTTTGCGGGGATCTGATGGATATTGAGATTATAATGTTGGTTTGATTAATGGTTTTGTCTTTATGATTCTATCATGTCTGTGTTGTTTGTGATCTTGCATGCTCTCTGTTGTTATTAGCTATCTTGGCCAAGTAGTTGCTAGTGACTCCAAGAGGGGGTATTTATGCTCGATAGTAGTTTCATGCCTCTAATTTCCAAGGGAAGTGACAATAATCTCTTAGGTTGTAGATGTGTTGTTGATACTAGGGAGAAAACAACGGTTTCTTGTTCATGGAACATGTGGACTGTTTACCTTACACACTTTGATTAATGCAGTTGTCTGTTGCTTGGAACTTAATACTGGAGGGGGTTCGGATGATAACCTGAAGGTGGACTTCTAGTAATAGATGCAGTTGGATGGCGGTCTATGTATCTTGTTGTATTGCCCAATCGAATCTCATAGGATCTTTATGACTAGTAATTGCATTATTATGCCTTGCTCAGTTCCTGTAAATTGCCCTGCTATAATTTGTTTACCCTTCATGCCATGTTGTTTATCTAAGGAGAGCACCAATAGTGAACTATGGACCCCGGTCCAATCTTTACCATTGATACATCTTCCACTGTTACCTGTTTACTTGCTGCAAACCATTACCTTCCACACCATACGTTTAATCATTTTTTACAGCAAACCGGTGAGCTTGACAACCTCACTGATTCGTTGGGGCAAAGTCTTGAGTTTGTGTTGTGCAGGTCTCCGTGTTGCTTGCAACACCTGTGTGATGTTTCCTTCCTCCTTCTGGTTTGATAACCTTGGTCTCAACTGAGGGAAAACTTACTGCGGTGCTCTTCACACCCTGCGCTTGGGGTTACCAACAAAGTGCCACGTCGAGCACCATCAAGGCTTTCAGCGTCGTTGCCGGGGAGGTTTTGGTCCTTTTACCTTCCTCCACGTCAAACGCCATCAAAGTCTTTTTTGGCGCCGTTGCCGGGGAGGCTAAGGACGTCTTCACAAGGGGAGTCCTTCACTTCATTTCTCTTTACTTTGTTTTTAGTTTGCTTTTTTTCTTTTTCTTGGTTTTGTTTGCCTCTTCCCAAAAAATCCCAAAAAATTAGTCTAGTTTAGTTTGCTTGCTTTATTCAAAAACACAAAAAAAAATAGTTCCCGCTCTAGTGGCTGGTCTCTTATTGCCTTGCTTGGTCATGCTTTCTATCAATGGATGGTTTCTTTGAAACTAGTTCTTATTGGCAAGGTGGGTTCATGGAAGAACAAAGGTATTATTATAAGGAACACCGTTTGTCACAAAAAGGGAAACACTTATGGGAATAAATTGATAAGTTGAATACTATTGCTAGAGACGTGTGCTATACTTATAATGTTACTTATTGCTTTGATAAGTCTTGTTGTTGTAGGAGGTATAAACACCTGCCTTTTCAATGTGAGTATAATGATAATGTTACCATATCTTCTTATGTTAAAGGAAATTATGACTTTTATGATGTGGAACAAATTGAAGAATTTATTGCTTTCAAGGGTGCATTTGAACTTGCCAGTTTGCTTGAAAATACTGATGATGCACCTTATGAATGTGAGGTTTTGGAGATACTTAAATTTTTCTTTGATAATTACAAGGAAGAAAATAGCTATATTCTTGAATATCTTAATAGATGCTTTACACATATGGAAGAGACTAATGCCTTGCAGGAGCCCATGAAAGAAGAAATTGCTGAAACTGAAAGCTCATTAGATAAAAAAGAGGAGGAGAGTGATGAACAAAAGGAGGAACAATGGATCTACCCATGCCTACCTTCTAATGAGAGTAACTCTTTATCCCTTACATTACTTGATTGTCCCCCTTGCTTACCAAAGGAGGATGAATGTTATATTCCTGTGGAAGCATGGTTTTATGCATCTCAACAATATTAAGTTTCCCCTCTTTATGTTGAAAGTCTTGAAGATGCACTTGTTTTGCTTTCCTATGCTTGTTGCTTTGTTCTTTCCTGACTTGTTTTCTTATAAGATTACTATGCATAGGAAGTGGGTTAGACTTAAATGTGTTTTGAATTTGCTTCTTGATGATCTCTTTGACTTCAATTCATATTTCTTATGTGATCATCTTCTCAAGCTATCAAGCCTAACTTAAAGGCGTTAAAGAAAAGTACTTGTTGGGAGATAATCCAAGAGTTTTCTTGAGTCTTAGAAGTTATTACTTCAGTAATGACCTCTCCTTATCTTTTTTGTTTGCTTTTTGTGCCAAGAATGACCTCTAATAAGAGGGAAGTAAGATTTGGGGAGTTGCTGTCCCGAAACAGATTTCTGTCCTCCACCAAAAAAAATCGTGAGGAGTCTCTGTAACTAGGATTGAGCTCAAAATTTACGAATAAATCCCACAGTATGTTAGATAACTTTCGTTAGTTCAACACTTTTTGATTTGAGCAACAGAAGATGTTCGAAAAAATCGGTTTCTACCTGCTGGTCTATTTTGATAAGATTTCTGCCATTATTTGCATTTGCTTCTTATTGGTTCCTTTTTGAGTTCTATTTAGGTGAATTGATATTTTTGAAGGATTTACTACAGTATCTTGTGTTTTTAGTGAAAAGACTTGTTGTTCCAAAGCTTTTCTAGGGGTATAATATCTTTTGAATACACTAATGTTGCTATTGAAGATTGTGTGAAGTTTGGTATGAAGGAAAAATTTCAGGTGTAGAAAGAGAATGATGCAATGAGATGAAGAATGGACAAAAGCTCAAGCTTGGGGATGCCACCCCGGTGTCACCCCAAGAAATATCCAAGAGGTACAAGCGTCAAAGCTTGGGGATGCCCAAGGCATCCCCTTCTTCATCAATAAAAAGTTCAGGTCTGTCTAGACACTTCGTTTTTATTGTTTCATGCACAGTTGTGTTGTTCTTGGAGCGGCTTAGTTTTCGTTTGCTTTGTATAGTTTGTTTAGTTTGCTTGAATAAAGTAGTTTGGACCCCTGTTCTCGCTGTGTTGTTTTGCAAATAAGTTGCTTGGTGTTGGGAAGGAGTAGTAAGTTCTTGCTTGTAAGTGCAAGAGGAGCTTGCATTGACTGTGACTTAAACTTTAGCATGACATGATAGGCGTTGTTTTGATCTTATGCTTAGTTATTATTGCTGTAGCATGTCCTGTTCCAAACAATTGGGATTGCTTAGTCTGCCTTGAAGAAATTATGCGTTGTTTTAGCATGCAAAAGCATAGTATTGTGGTATTCTCCTTTGATGTTTTGCTTGGGTTGACTTGGAACATGCTCACACCATGTTATGACTATGAACAAGTAACCATTAGCCTCTATGATCATTTAGTCCTTGACTTGTAGTACCACTCTTTGCTTTGATTAGTATGCTTTGTTGCACTGCATGATTATGGCCATTATGCTCTCTTAGTTGGTTGCTCCCAGTCTATTGCTAGACTCCACTTGTATGAGTAAGTTCTACTCATGCTTCCAACTCACAAGAAACCAAGTTATTCCAAAGTGTCCACTATAAAATCCTATGCATGGTGTGTTACATCATTCGTATATTCTTGTTTTCAACTATCTTCCAATTAAAAAATATTTTGTTATGTGAAAACTTAGTGATTAAAGCCCTCACGAACTTGATGGCACACTTTATATTTTTTGCCCCTAATAAACTTGAACCATTGTGACAACTTTGTTGTATATGCTTGCACTTATACGTTGGAATTAGCAGAACTGTGCTGTCACGGGGAACGCTTTCAACATTGCACTTATACTTTGTACTCAGTTGATATCATGCTCTTTTGTCTATGGATGTCACCGGTGTGAAATAAAGAGGGAACTTGTAAGTCCATGGAGTTTGTATTCTGTGTTAGAGAAACACCTGAGCCGCTATCCTAAGCCATGCCTAATCATGGTGGAAACTTGCAGCATCACCATATTGAGTTATCTATGAAGCATCCTCAATAAAAAGCTATGCATATGGTAAATAAAAAGATTACTGAGATGCTTATTTTCTGCTTGCCTTGTCATTTTGGTTATGGGAAAGCTCCTGTACCATGTGCAAGGGGTACCCCGTTGGCGGTTCTCAATGATATGCAAATACTTACAATGACAAGAACTTACCTGGATCCAAAGTTGAGTATGCATGAGGTGTGGCCCTCGTATTCAAGGGACTTGAGATTGCCAACTTATACTTTGTCAAGCATATACTCCATCTTTGCTATTTTAACCTTAATCACTTCAAGATGCTTATGATAGGGGCAATGAGGGCTGAAAGCTAACAAGTACCATAATTTTTGGAAGCTCTTTTTGAAACTTGTGATCCCTGCTTCCTTTACAAAAAGGCCTTTCTTGCACCATTATTGAGTATCCACCTTCTACCTTTAGGCACTATTAAGAGAGCATAGTTGTCATTCTGTGTGCAGTGTTCCAAAGCTTATTGATTGATGCATATTGTGATATTACTTGTTCTTGTACTATTTGTTTCTAGTCACCCTTGTGAACTTTGAAGGTGTCCTATGCATCTATATTGCTACTCTATGAGGGACAAGCTGATTGCCACTTTGCTATGTTTTCTGTATGTGAAACAAACAAACATTTTTTTGTGAAGATTTGCCTCATTTTTTTGTGAAGGTCCGGAAATCACATCAAGATCTACCTCTAGTGGAAGAGCTCACACTTTATTTGATCACACTTGGATAAGAAGGCTAGACCTAAGGGATCATGTGGACTTAGTTTACCACGGCCTCTCCAGCCGAGATTAGAGTCCCCCTAAGGACCGGACTTTGGGATACATCTTAGGCCCCGCTTGGTTGGCTGTTTTTTAGCCCAAAAAGGGCGTAACTTACGGTTCCGGATTGTTTACGAATCAGATCCTAAAACGGCGCTTGGTTCGTTGTTTAGATTTCCCATTCTGACAGGTTTTCGGCCGATTGCCCCCGTTAAACTTACGGACCATCGATGATCACGCAAAAAATCCGATGGGTTTGTTGTGCACGTACAATTTCCCCAGAGATAATTACGTGGGGGGAAAATAAACAAAGTTTCCAAGCGGGGCCTTAGTGTGCTCGTGTTCTTCCATGTTGGTTATTTCTATCCTCTCTAGTTTTTACCTTGTAGTTGATTTGCTTCTACCTTGTTTTTACTGTTAATCTTGCTTGCTGGAGTAACCTTGCCATCTAGGATTGGTCACCTAGTTGAATTTTAGAGAATCCTATTATTGCGCACCTCCCTAAAATCAGATAATGTGTTCCTAAAATTAGATGACGTGTTAATTTTTGTATTCACCCACTCACCTCCAATCCAACAGGATCCTTCAAATTGGTATAAGAGCCAAGGGCTCTCATGGTAGGTTTTACCGCCTTGGTAGAAAAGATGGAAACGACTAGGACTGCCAACATGCGTGCTAAATTTACTGCTCGAGCTGAAAGTATCCATACAATAAATGATTATGCAAGACATTTAGCTCAATATTTTACCATGACCTTGTTGTAAGGGAATGCCAATAGCTCAGTCGACTAAGAAACCCTTATTTTTCAACAATAACTTATGGAGTTGAGATGAAGATTTACTCTCCACTTCACTTGCCTACATGAATCCTGAAGTTGGATTGACCAGTTTTCAACATTGATTCAGAAATAGCAAAACCGCTATTATAGACTCCAATGAATTGTATTCTTATCCGTACGGTAAATCACGTAATATTTGAATGAATATTGACAGCCCTGGAAAGCTTCGTTCTTGTAAGCGAAACAAGACGTTCTAAACAAGTCCTGGTATTACCACTCGAAGTAGCGACTACAGGGTATCGCCGCTTCTGTTGCTGGTATCATACGTTCAGAACTGCAACTTGTTTTCAGTTTTCTCTTCGTAGGAGAAACATCGAACAAGTGGAACCTAGCACCTCTTGTTTCACTGTTCCAAACATCCAAACCTTGGCACAGGAAAAAAAATAAAGGCATCACAGCACAAGATAATGAGTTATGCGCCGATGCAAAGAGAGTACTAACCAGTCCGAAGAGCTGAATAAATTAAACATGAACTGAAAGTGCAATAGAAATTACAGGATAGGTAAAGCGAAGTCTAGCCAGACGGTCTGCAGTCTCCACTCTCTAGAGCTCATAAGTCCTATGCATCACGGATTCTACACCGTTCCTCTTAGTAGAATCAGCATAAGATGCACAAGCAAAAAAAAAACAAGATGGAAACATCGTCACAGCATATGCGCTCAAGCCTTGGATTTCTGAATAGAAACACTGGCAGCCTAGATTTTGCCACCCTTACTCAGAAACTGAAGACTGTACACAAATGAAAAGACACTATAAGGGTCTGGTATATTTGCATTGACAAAGAAATCTCAGTTAGGACAATGAAAATGAATATACTAGTACAGGTAAATATGAAGGAGATTCACTTTACCAACCACAACTTATCTTAACATGAATTTGGGCACAAACTTTGTCTAGCCATTTCTGGCTGATAATCTAACAAAAAACAAATAGCTGAACATATCCCAAAAGATATTGCAGAAAATGTCATAGGTTTTACTTCATAATAAACGAAATGTGAAACAAGCAATCACACATACACTACTAGACATGTTATGTGTTATGTGAACTGTGAAGACTTCCCAGGAAACTCCATAAACATGGCGAATAATTTAGTGCTGGAATGATAAGAAAACCTAGTGCCAAATAATTTAGCCCATAAGGGCAAGGAGCTGTTCAAAATCTAGTCAGCCATAAAAATTGTATCACTGCAGACATTTGAGTTATTATTCAGAGCTAATCAACATCTGAAGATACTGTATCGAACAAAATGATAAGGACATTTGTTTACAGCTAATAAATGGCTTATATTCTATGTTTTAATTTGGTGCACCCTAGACATGGTCAAAAATATTCATGACAAATAATTTGATATCCCTGTAAACTGTCCTTGCTATATATATATTCAGAAGTTTCTTCTTCACTGCTTGCGTTCTTACTTTCTTCCCCATCTGTGATAGCTAATTTCAGAATAAAGGGATCATGAAAAGTGTTATAGTTAGCTTACATATGTTAAATGCAGAAAGGAACTTTAAAACTATGATAATTCGCTCGTCGACCACACTACACTTGACTTCAACAATGTTAAGGTGCTCGGATATTGCAGACGGTCGCTCCACTGAACTATAGCGTCCTTTCATTTCCACTTTATGATTTGGTCCCTGCGGTAAAGAAAGAACATTTAACCAAGATGGATAACCGATAATAACTTCAACACTGCAGCAATTCTCCAAGTAGAAGATTTATACCTCTGAAAAAAGTTGAAGAGTGAGCTTCTCTAGAACTGGTGATTTTTTCAGAATGCAAGCTAGCGGATCCAAATCAGGAGCCTCGCACCAGTATTCATTGAGCAACAAAGTCTTTAACTTGCTAAATGTAGGGCAGTGTTTCAAATCTCTTGTGAAAACGAACTGGAAAGAAAATACAAGAAGTAAGAATATCAAGTAACCAATACTGAGAATGCGAGATGATGATGAACTAAGATCCACATATGCAGTCTCTAGCAGCGCCATGTTTTCAAGAAAAGGTGTTCTACCTATAAAGTCAACTAGTTTCAGAGAGATAAGGCCTGGAGTAGAAACATGGACCCGGCAATTCCAGTCGGAAGAGCTTATAGAGATGCTCAAATGCTTCAGGGAAGAGGACGATATTCTACCAGCGTTGATGTCACAAAGATCCATCTTCAGATCCTCCAATGCTGGACAGCTAGCAAAATCAAGAAATCTCTCTTGTAGGGCAACACCATAAAGGTCTAGTGTTCTCAGATGCGGAGAGACGAGAGGCAGGTTGTCTAGGCAGAGATCCACAGGGGCATTGATATAGAGGGTGAGCGCCTGAACTCTGTGCATCAAAGCGAAACGGGTCCATAGGTTCACATAGGGCACGTCGTCTTCCAAGAATTTATCGAATTTGATCTCAACGGTGTTTAGGTCTGCGTGCCCACGCAGGATCAGCAGATGGTCCACGAACTTCCGGAGGTCGTGGACTATGCATTCCTGCTTGTCGTCAAGGCCGACGATGCGCAGGCCTGTAGTTGACCTCCAAAGGTGGCGCCATTGCCGGGCCAGCACACACGTCCGCACGGCCGCCTGCGCTGGGAGGAAGGAGATCACGTGCTGGATCATATGGTCTGGGAGGGCGCCGATGCGGTCGACGCCGCTCACCGGCGGCGTACTCTTGTGCTTCTCCTGAGGAGGCATTCCGTCGAACAGGTGGTGGGCGTTGTCGGCACTGCGAAGCAACAAATTATCAGACGACACGAGGGCGGAGAGAATGGCATGGGACGGGAGGAACAGATCGATGCCTACGCGGCGGACCGCCGAACCCTAAAATCGTCTCGCGTGGCCGCCGATAAGTCCAGTCGCGACTCGCGAGGAAGACGAGAAGCAGAGGAGGATTCCTACTTAGTATTAACACAACAGAGAACGTCGCATCACGATAAATATCTACGATAAAAATAAATACTTCCTACATTAATGTCGTCTCTAGAGAGACCAAGTAGTTCAAACTTAGGGTACCATTTATCCTTTTTAATTTAATATAAAAAAGAACTATTTAAACGAAAGGGGATAGAGGATATCGTAATATTGACCCACTTACATCTTTAGTCTATAATATTTCATTTTTGACGTCTTCACAATCTACCCTAACATTGCCTGCCTGTCCAAGAGGCGCCGCAACGAAGACCACCGCGATGGAAGTGCTAACCAACAAGCAATGCTACAATGCATGCGATGCTTATCAACATCGGGCGCGACATCCCATGCACGGTCATGAGGCATGTGGCCGACGCCCTACCACCGACCGACTCGTTAAGCCCTACCACATGTGGCTCTGAATTAAGGGCCTCTCCGACGAGGCGTGGACATCGGACATGGTGGAGCGGGGAGCGCATCATCATCGGCTGTCGTGGGATGGTGCACTTCATAGAGGGCTCTTCGTCACGCCGGGAGTACACATGCACCCTCAACGTATGGGATGGATGACCGACCCAGCGATAGATTCAACGATTAATCGGCCAATAAATGCTACTCGATGGGTGATCAATTCTCCGATTAACCAATTTATCATTCAATAGCCAATTCTATTATTTATCAATAAACGATATCCTGAACATTGTTTCATAGAAACAGTGATCTTAATTCACCAAAGATTCAAGGAGCTCACCAAAGGGGGGTGTAGCCAAGGCCGATACACCACCACCACCAAAGTTGAAGAAGTAATCAAAGTAGTCCTAACAAAGAAAGAAGTGCAGGTCTGGTCAGAAATTTTGAGAAGTAAAAGAGGTGAAGCAGTTAGTACATACTCCTCCAAATTACTAACTAATTAGCAAAGTTTGGTGAGGGGTATATTTCAGGGAGGAGTAGATAATGTTAACTGGGTGTATTAAAAGCAATAAGAAATATAATGAAACGGTACACATTACTTTGAACAAGTATAAAAAAAAAGTGCTATAGTTCTAGCTGAAACAGGGAGGTAGCCCGTGTCACTCTGAACAACTGTTAGTTCTAGCTAAATCTACAAGAAATCTGCAGAAGCAAATATCAAAAAAGGGATAATCAATTCCTATAATCTCCACTAGCAATTTGCATACATACTACACCATCCATATAGTTGGCGCAGCTCATAAAAAACAGCTAAACCAAAACAAAGCCCTCATCGGTAGAACATTCAATCAACTACAACAGTTTATGAAGGCCACAGTTTGGGACTAAGGCTCATGTACAAAGTTAGCTAATTGTTGAACATCATCAGATTCCTGCTTTTGAATATTCAAAATATTGCTTGGTATAATTTTCAACCGTTCTCAAGTACAATAAACATAAATAAGGAGAGCGACAACAATAAGGTCTGTCAAAAAAAAAACATAAATAAGGAGAGCGACACGGATGACTAAGAATTTTTGAAATTTCATGCTTGCTAATACGTATGACTACAAGGAACCAACCGAGGACCTGAGTTACTCTTGCCTCGACAGCAACAATGATTCTGTTCAAGTAATCTGGGCGAGATGCTGGGATTGCCAAAACTAGCATCTGATACATGGCAAACAAGTAACAGAGTGTCATAGTACATTAATGGGTTGAAACCTGAGTCTAGCTGCATATGACCAGAAGTTCAGAACAGAGTCATACCTCCGTTTCGTTGTACATGGGGATCTGGACAAGAACTCAAAATTTATGCAGTGATACAATGGTTTTGGCTTAGTGTGTCGTTGAATGGTTGGTGCTAATTAACAGAAACTTTTATAGGCTATATACTGCTGGAGGTTCGTGGACCATCTGCTGGTCCTGCGTCAACGCACCGACCTGGACACCGTCGAGATCAAATTCGGACACCTATGGATCCGTTTCGCCATGATGTGCAAAGTTCGGGTGCTCACCCTCCGTGTCTCTCATCGGTATCTTTGGCTGCGCCCTTTTGTCTCTGGGCATCTGACGACACTGGACGTCTATGGTCTTGTCTGATTTTTTTACAAATATGACCCTCTGCAATTCGTCATTGCCAAAAATACCCCTCTCGCGTCGCAAAAGCCAATAATATCCTGGCGGGAGGCTAAAAAGGTGACACGTGTCATCTCCCGCTATGGGGGGTAGCGGGATGTTCCTCCCGCCACAGAGGGTGGCGGGATGTTCCTTCCGCCAGGGGGAATGGTGGGATGAGGTGGGCCCCACGGCCGGGCCAGCGAGGAGGTTCGACTTGGCGCTGGCGGGAGGTTCGACTTGGCGCTGGCGGGAGGTTTGACTTTGCGCTCGCGCTGGTGGGCCCCCACGGGGTCATTCCGCCACCGCCACAGGCGAAAGGAACATCCCGCCACCCCATGTGGCGGGAGGTGACACGTGTCGCCTTTTCAGCCTCCCATCAGAGCATTTTTGGCTTTTGCGGCGCGGTAGGGATATTTTTGGCATGGCGAATTACAGAGGGTTATATTTGTAAAAAAATTGGTCTTGCCCTAGAAGAGGACACTCTTGATTTTGCTAGCTGTCCAGCGTTGGAGAATCTGAAGATGGGTAGCTGCGAAATCTATGCTGTCCAGCGATGGAGAATCTGACGACATCTGACCTCTATGGAGCGCCATGAGAACGAGCAGACGAAACGAATTCGCCGAGTGGACCAGCCCTGTCAGCGATAGAAGCCGAGTCGTCCTCATTCTTCCCGGCATTTCTATTTTTTCGTCCATGCCGCTACACCCCTCCCGCCCTCGCCACTCTTCCTCCTTTTCCCGCCCTCGCCGCTACACCTCTCCCGCCCTCGCCACTCTTCCTCCTTTTCCCGCCCTCGCCGCTACACCCCTCCCGCCCTCGTCGCCGGCCTCGGCCTACAAAAGCCGTATATCTCGCCGTATCCCTTCACACTCTCTCACACCGCTCCCAACTCCGGCGAATTCCAAACGCTCGCACCTTTCCACCTCCATAACTCCGCCGAAAATCCATGGCCGAGAGATTCACCGGCGACATCACGACGGCGAACGGCCGCCGCACGCTATAGCCGTGGGAGGCCCGGCTGCTCCACGACGCGGGCTATACGGCGCCACCGGACTTTTGTCTCCCCGTCGGCTGGAAACTCAGCGCCGACGGGATCCCTATTCCGCCGGTGCCGACCGGCGAGATCCAGGCGGCGATCTTGCCGAGGATCCTGGCAACCTGGTCTTCTGGAAGCTGTTGTTCGCCGACAGACGCCTCTAGGGGAAATATCATCATACATGATTGCCTCTAGGGCATATTCCCAACAAGCGGAACTTTTTCTGAAAGTATGATAGATTATTTAGGGTTTTCTCCCCGGGGCTTCTTATAGGCGCAGGAGGCAAGGTCGGTGGAGGTCCAGAGGGCCCACATCCCCTGTGGGCGCAGCCTAGGGTGGGCCCACGCCCACCTAGGTGTGGCCACCCTGGTGTCCTCCTCCGTCTCGTCTTTGGCTTTTGTCCCGTCCAATTCCGAGAATATTGATTTTCTGTATCGCTCATGGAAAATATGAACTTTGGCTTTTGTCCCGTCCAATTCCGAGAATATTGAACTTCTGCCTTTCTGGAACCAAAAATAGAAGAAAACAGGCAACTGGCACTATGTCAACTTGTTAATAGGTTAGTTCTAGAAAATATATAAAAACACCTCAAAGTGTAGACAAAACAAAGCAAAGTAGATACTAAACAAGTATGGAGCATCAAAAATTATAGATACGTTTCCGACGTATCAATCATGCACAAGCTGGCTTGTGGTAGTCGGAGATCTCATCCATGACTACCGTCAGTCTCTTGAAGAGATTGGCGAAGCCGTTGATCTTCCCAACCTTCACAAGCTTCTGGCTCTGGAGCTGTGTGACAAGGCGAAGGATTTGCCTCAGTTGGTTTGGGACTAGAAAATGTCATATGCCCGCACGCCCGCACAGAATTCCCTCACTATTGTAATGAGCCACCATGGAAACATGAAAATTTCGCAAGTTACCAAGGGTTATGCAACTGAATACGAAGATGGCAAGGCTCAGAACGTCAGACAATTATGGGAATCTTGTGCCGGATACGCTTGCCGTGTGGCCGAGATGACCAACTACGAGAAGTCGTTCTTCACTCTTGTTGTAGTGCCACCAATCCCCCCAGCCGAAGACGAAAAGGAATCTGAGGATGATGAAGATACCAAGTCTAATATCCCCTTCTCGGAAAAAGATCAGCGCAGCACCGCTGATTCGGCGAATCCTTCTCCTCCACCTATAGCATAGATTCCAAAGAAAAACTTTGCATTATTCTGAGACAAGCGTTTATGTAATAAGTAAACTACTTTATTTTTTGGTGCTGGTGTGTAAGAGCTGATACTTTACTACTTAGCACTTTGTATATATTTGATGTATGCTCGAAAATTTCTTAAGAACTTTGTGTTTACACTTCTTGTTTTATCTGGCTCTTTCCTCGTCCCTTTCATGAGACGGCCAACCTTTAGCATAGAAACTTTACCAAGCAACATAACTCAATTGCTAAACCAGTTTAAACTTGGAAACAGAACCGACTTCTAGTACCAATAATTCATTACTCAGAAAATAATCGCATCTAAGTAATCGATAAAAAACCAAAGTATAAATATAAAATGATATTTACACCTGAATGTAACATATTTATAGGTTTTCAAAAATCATAACTAGAACGAACATGAGCATAGAGTACTTTCAAGCATTCTGGGATTTTTGAAATTGACATGCTCTTTTGGAAATAATATGGTAAAAAACTTCTCAGAAAATTATGAGGTAACCAATACTTTATTTCACTTTGAATATGTACGTATAATTACAAGGAAATATAATTGAGAATAGAGAAGACTTAGCTATGCAATATTGCATAGACGGTTTAACTCATCCGGGTCTGTACTAGCACCAGCTCTATTTCTCTTCCGAGTATCGGGTATATCCTTGATTGGTCTCATATCGGTTAAATAATATGAACATATTATGCAGAACTCGGCTGATCATAAAAGGTCCTTTTCAAATCGGGGAAAGTTTGTGCTTTCGTTTTTGCACGAGTCATAGAACCAAATCACCCTTTCTGAAAGAACGATTTTGAACTCTTTGACTATGGTACTTACGTAACTTCTGCTGATAGCCTGTAGATCTCTGTTCATAAACAACGTGAACTTCTTCGATTATATCGAGATCATCCTGTCGAGAGACTTTTGTATCTTCTTCGATATACGCTTTGACTCGGGAGATTGATAGATTAAATCACTCGGAAGAACTGCTTCTACACCGTAGACCAATAAGAAAGGAGTATATCCGGTTGATATGTTAGGAGTTGTTCGCAAGCTCCATATCACAGACGTTAATTCTTCCGTCCAAGCCCCTGCAACACGAGGAAGTGGTGCTTCGAGACGAGGTCGGAGTCCTTATAAAATGAGACCGTTTGCCCTTTCGACTTGTCCATTTGCTTGTGAATGTGCGACTGATGCAATATCGAGTCAAATCCCTTGATCTTTTCAGAATTCGGCCAGCTCTCCCATAGAAAAGTTGCTTCCGTTGTTAGTAATAATATTATGCGAATATCCGAATCGGATAATTACATCCTCGAATAATTTTCTAGCTGTGGCTCCATCGCAATTTGTTACGGGTTTAACCACTAAGGATTTGGCTGCAGCATGATGACCGCATTCGCCTCTGTGGATCTCTCGTAAGATTTTCACTCCATCTTCCGGAGAAATACAACGCTGAAAAACCCCAGGAACACTCCGCTTATAGAGTTCACCATTTATAATTGTGTAGGCTTTTGCTCATCGGACGATATGTCGGCCTAGAACTTCGACTTCGGGTAATTTTTCGTCTATCAGGAAATCCAGATAGGGTAGTATCTAGCTGGGAATTATAGCCAGAACTGCTACTAAAGGTGAGTCGAATTTCTTCGGATAGCCTTCATCAACTCCTGTGATACCACCACTTTATCGGTAAACATGGGAAGAGGACATTTTGTGCTCACAAGCCTTTGAAAAGCAAGACATGGCTAGAATCTTAATAATTTTATCTGTCATATGGGACTCGAGAAACAAATTGAGTCATGATGATCAATGCTATATGACAACAAAGGCGGTTGAGCCGAAACATTGTATTTGTTGTGAAAAAAGTGAAGAAAATGTATGCACATTGCATGGACCGACAGAAAGGATTAGTGAAAGGAATTCTGATGGTGCAATCAGGGTAGAAGATGGCATCGTCTCGAAGGATGGTGTAGCGCGAAATTCAGAGGGGTTCAAAGGATCACGATGCAAACTCTAGCACTTCGAGGTGCGGTTATAGATCTTTGCAAACCAACATCACTTTAGAAATGTTACATTCGAGTCTAACCGCTCAGACTCGGTGAGTCTTTGACATGAAAGCAGTCATCATAGGACAGTAATTGCTCCCATTATCAAGTGAGATTAGTGAACATAGGTTAGCATTTTCTAGTTTTAATGTCGGTTTCATCGGTAGATCTGCTAATGCGGTAGCACATTAGTGTGCATGTTTCGGTTGTGCTCCTTCCACACCTGTTGTCTGGCTAGACGAGAGTACATCTAGCATCTTCTCCTCTTTGTCTCATGCTAGGTTCACGACTAGGGCTAGTTGAAGGCAAGACGACATCCTCAAAACGACCATGAACTTTGATGAGGAAGAAAGGAGTAGGTCGGGAAGCTGGACACACACACAGCTCAAAACGACCTCCTCGCACTGGCCAACATGGCCCAGACATTACGCTACTGTCTGAATAGACTACGCCTTCCGTTCTGGGACACGCCTCATCTTTGGCCTTGATCTACGTCACCCTCGGGATGCATGTCTGGCGTGACACCAGATCCGCCGCCGCCGCTCCAGACCAGATCAAGATCCCATAACTCGACCGGATCCATTTTCTGCGATCCTCTCCTCTCCCCTAAACTACGGCGCGATGGAGTCCCCGTTGAGCAAGGTGGTCGAGCTCCGCCCCTGCACGCAGGGCTACAGCCTCCTCGTCAAGGTCCTCAGCGCCAAGCCCGTCGCCGTCCACAGGCCCGGTGGGGGAGGAGGGTTCAGGCAGGGGCAGCAGCCGCAGATGAGGATCACCGAGTGCATCGTCGGGGATGACACAGGGGTCGTCGTATTCACCGCGCGCAACGAACAAGGTGAGCAGATTTATCCAACCTTCATCCTTTTTTCCTCCCTAATTTCATTTCCATACTTCTATCTACTGTTAAATAGAAAATACAAATCTAACAAGTCAGGTATGAGGAATTCTACTCGTTCCATTGTCAGACCGGGCATTTACTAACTCACACTACCAGATCATGATCCGTCGGTGCCTGTCGAGAGTGCGTTCAAGCTGAACAAATAGTGGCCTACTGCATGTTTCTGTCGGAATGTCATGTACTGGCTGGCTGCTGGCTTCACTTAATTACAACTGCTTGGTTCCTTCTTTGCCACGCTCGTTGGGATTTTAATTGTGCGAGTCTTCCTAATACTACTACTGCACATATGCCGCTTGATGGCGTAATCAGGGTTCAGCTATCTGGATTTGCAAAATTCACTGGATCCTGCTGGTTTCAGGTGGATTGCCTGCCCGGTTTTCAACAAATTCTTTCTTCTCTACACATCTGTTTCTCGAATTGTTTTACAGATCTTACTCATTTCTGTCTTTTAATGAGAAGCTAATCGCTCTATTTCTTCTTTTGAATGCATTGCTGTACACTAGTAGTTGTTTGGATTTTAATTATGCAAGTATTGCTCTGATGATAACCTTTCAATGATCATGGCATCCTATTTTTTTCCCCTTAATATTGTTGTTTCATACTACACCTATTATCGTTGCTATTACTCTTTCCGTCTCTAAATGGAAGTTGGTGGATATTGCCAGTTGACATGTATTCTGTAAGGTGGACTCTGCCAAGTGTATTACAAATTGAACCTACTAGAGCTAGTGCTTTCTAATGTGCTACAGAGTACATAAAAAAGCTTGTATATGTTCATGGTATTTGGCAAATTAGTCTCTTATATTCATTTTCCTTCTCACAACCAGTTCTTTAATAAACAACGTGGAAACTGACGTGAAGTCATCTGTTTTCTCGCCAGTGGACATAATGAAGGTTGGTGCGACCGTGGAGCTGAAGAATGCGAAGGTGGACATGTACAAGGGGTCGATGCGGCTGGCAGTGGACAAGCGGGGCACGGTGAAGGCCGCAGAGAGCCCGTCATCGCAACTCAGGGTGAAGGAGGACAACAACCTATCATTGATCGAGTTTGAACAGGTCACCATGGTGATGTGAGAACAGGGTTTTTATGAGGAAGGCACATAAGCGATTCGTTTCAAATAAGCAATAAGCCGATGTGGTTGATGTTAACCTTGGATGGATTAGTATATTGTTATGAAGATTTCAGCCCTACCGTGTTGGACCTGTTGCTATGTGTGGACTGGTATATGAGTTGCCTTGTTTGTTGCCTTGTGGAAAAGATGTTTCGGTTGATGGGGCACTGAATAGGGAGTGCTAAATGCTAATTGAGTGCTCGTAATAATGATCATGACGATCTTGTTCAGTATTGTGGATGGTTTATGGAGGCTACACACTAAAACAAGTCATACATGCCTTTAAGAAAAAGGCTAGAATGTTTATATTAGTGAACGGGGGGAGTATTTGATTTTCTTGGTTTTCTTCTTCTATATGGCTATGAAGTTGTGGTTTAAACACTTGCCTCGTAGGGGCGTGCCCGATGTATTTAATGTTCATAACTTCTCATCTAAGATCAGTCCTGTTTGTGCATATTTGAGAAAATTGCAAAAAATCCACATTTGGGACTAGGGTTTCAAAAAACCACCAGGTTGTGAATTTGTTTCAAAAAACCACCAACATTCACTAACATCGTTGCAAGAAACACTGGTTGGTCGTTTGGCGGATCGGTCATTGGGCTGATGTGGCTGGGGTTGACGGTTGTTAACAGTTGTCTCCTTGTTTGAGCCACACCCATTCTCATCGCAGTTTATGTCGAGCCGCTCCCCCGTTTTGCCTAGTCCTTCATTGTTGCGCTGCCATGCCGTCCTAGAACATGACGAGACCAGCGGCGATGATCTGCTCCGTCCTACGAGAGCTCGGTCAACCCGGATGTGAGTTCATCTTTCAGTATGTTGATTCTCTATCAGAGTTCACCAAAATGTTCAGTTGTTTACAAGCATTGTTCTCTGTTAGATACTTCAAATTGGTTACCATACTCTAGTGGATCTAATGATAATAAAATTATCTGTTATTTATAAACATAGAACACCATGTTATTTGTACAATTGAATTAGCTACTTAAGTTTAATTCAATAAATTTTATAAGTTTTTTTCTTCCATATTTATTTGTGCTACTTTATAGCAGGGGTTTGTGGTGCGGTGAACTAGCTTGATGACCCTTGGTGAGACCATCCGAAGAAGTGTTTGGTTAGGCTATTGGAATTGTGTGATCATGAAGAGAATGATAAAATCAAGCAGAACTGTGAGCATTTTACAGCATACTATGTTCTGAATCAAGAGAAGAAGAAGAATAAACAACTGGTGCCAGCTTCATGATACAAAATGTTCTTTCACCAGATATCTAACTTCCTACCATAAAGAAAAGACAACCATTCTGTTGGCACATTGCTATGACTCTGTCCTTGCAATTTCTTTGGTTGCAGAAGGCTATTCTCATCATACCACATTCTAGAGGCTTCCTTTTCTTTGCTCTTTCCTACCACTTGGCAGCACAAATGGCAACTGAATTCCTTCATCTGAATCATCTGCAGCCTCTAAATTTTCATCGGAGGAGGGAAAATAGTCAGTCTTGCATGTACTTGCTAAACTGCAATGTGATCGCCTTTCTTAACTGGCAGCTTCTTGAAAGAAGAAATGGGAATGCATCCATCTGAATCAGAGTCTGACACAAAAGTTGTTCCACACCTGTATCACCTTGAAAGTGGCTCATTGCCTCTGCTTTCTTGCTCTTCAGACCAACATATATATCTGATTTATTTCTTCTTTTTTCTTTCATCATTTTCTCTTCATTTTCTTCCTTTGCATCTTGTTCCAAATCTTCATCTACATTTTCAAAATCAACTCCATAGTGATTTGAATATGCTATATCAAACACACAAGCCTGCTTGTTGCTCTGTTCTGGGACCAGATAATCCTCTCATTCGCATTGGAACTTCAGACCCTGGCCATGGCTGCCGCCTCCAGGAACACCGTAGCCACTACGAGGTTCGAGCTACCGCAGTAGTCGTTGTCATCCGCGAGTTTCTTTTCCATCCCACCGCTACCAGCACCACAGTCCCCAACTAAACTTGGATTTGCACCGCCGCCGCCATCCTCTGCACCACCGCCGACAGTCTCCATGTCAAGGAGATAAGTGAGGGACAGTGAGACGAGAGTCTAACCCGTTGACCCTAAGCCCCTCTGCCTGTTACCCCCCCCCCCCCCCCCCCCCCCCCCCGCGCCCCCGCCACGTCAGCCCAACATCGGGGTCCACCGGCTAGAACCGTTGTTAATGAGCACCAAACAACCGATCAGTGTTTCTTGCGACAATGTTACTGAATGTTGGTGGGTTTTTTAATCAAATTCGCAATCTGGTGGTTTTTTGAAACCCTATACCCAAGTATGGTGGTTGTTTCCAATTTTCTCATGCATATTTTCCTTCTGCAATTTGGAATGTGAGGTGCCAAAAAAAACTCCAAAAATAAGTGATTTGAATTTGTCTAAATTCGATGTATCTATACACTAAAATACATCTACGTACATGCGTGTCTAGATAAATCCAAATCATTTATTTTTTGATAGGGAGACAAACATTTATTTGAACCATGGTTTTGGTTACCGGTTGAGAAATCCGGTTACCGGTCGGTAACCGGATATCCCGACCACCCTCGGGAAATCAGTTTACCGGGCAAAAAATCCCGAATTTATTTGAATTTTTTGAAATTTATGAATTTTAACAAAAAAAACCGTTGTAAATAGTTATACCTATGACTTTGAATTCGAATTTTAGAATTTAAATTCGTCCGGTAACCGGTCGGGATTTCCCGGTAACCGCGGTAACCGGAAATCCCGACCACCCTCGGGATTTTTTCCCTACCGGGAACCAAAACCTTGATTTGAACAACAATATTGTAACTTCTATTTTTATCCCGAATCTTTATCTTTTGTCTTTTTTAGATTACCTTTTGTATCCTCTTTTTGTGGTCAATGGTCAACAAATTGACAGGCCATCTAAAAAAAAATTGATAGGTAGACGGTTCGTTAAGTTTTTTTTTAACAAACAGTACTTCTATTTATAGAACATATCAGTACAGATTTGGTACACGTACAAGTAACAAAATACAAGGAGGATACGAACGGTTGTACTGCTGTAAACAACCATCACTGCAACTATCAGGCACACACTTTCTTCGTCATCGCCAGAGAAGAAAAGCACTAGGAGTTGGTCCACTCATTGGCGCTGAAGAAGCCCCTAGTCATGAGGCGTTGACGAGCCGCGATAGCCACCAGCCCCGTAAGACTGGATCTAGCCAAATAAGAAACATCGGCCAAAGGAGCCCTCCAAACATTTTCAACACTGGATCCGAGGCCAGCGCCACCCCGCCCTTCAGGCGGCCGGATCCCTCACCGTCTTCCACAAGCAAGCAACAGTCAAAACCGCCGCACTCCAGGAGTAGCCCATCCCTGCCACTGCGTCAAGACGCGGCACCAGATTGAAACCACTCCAACAGCTTGGACTCCACAAGCCTCTCGCCGGCATCAGCAACACCTCCGGCGAGCAGAGACATGGACTGGGAGACCATTATTCCTAGAAGCACCATCAACATCTGCCCCACACGGCCACACGACGCCGATGGAGGAACCACAAAACCTAGAAAACCTAGGACTACGAACAACACACATAGAGACGAGAACAGTACCTCCCCTTCCCCTCGCGATGCCTGAACGGCGATCGGAGGGAAAGGGGAGCGCTGGAATCGCCGGGTGGAGCCTGGCTGGAACCAAACCTGGCCATCGTGTAGGGGTTCGTAGCATGGAAAACAAAAAATTTCTATCGCATACAACCAAACAAGCCAAGATCTATCTACTAGATTGTAGCAACGAGTCGATGGAATAACTTACCCTCGAAGATTCCAAAGCGGTTAACGAGAGCAGATTCTCGTGGGTGATGTAGTCGTACTCTTTCCGATCTCAAGATCGTGTAGACGATCCTTCCGGCGCCACGTTCCGGCAGCGCTCCCGCAGTCGGTCACACGTTCGGTACTCGACGAAGACCTTCCTCTCCCTTGTTCCAGCAGGCAGCGGAGGTTGTAGCACTCTCCTCGCGATTCCGGCAGCACAACGGCGTGGTACCGGAAGTAGAGGGGAAATCCCGCAGGGCTTCGCCTTAAGCCGGTGCGAGTATGGTGGAGCTTATGAGAGAGGCTATTAGTGGTCTAGTAATTAGACACACCAATTAGAAGGCTCTAAACCAATTAGAAAGCTCTAAACCGCTGGCTAAAGCAATTAGAAGCTCTAAACCAAAACGGCTCTAAACCGGAGGTAGAAGATAGGAACTTGTGTGTTCTAGGAGGGAGCCCTGCCCCTCCTTTTATAGGTGGGGAGGCGCGGCCAGGGGAGGGGAGTCCCTCCCCAAGTCGGCCTTGGGCTGGGCGCCGGCTTGGAGGAGTGGGACTCCTCCTCCAAGTTGGTTCCAACTCCTCTTGCTTGTTTCCCACAGTTTCCTGTTTCCCACAGTTTCCTGTTTTAGCCGTTTGACTTTCAAACTGGCAATTTGACTTTCATGTTTTTGGAACAGCAAGAACACTTAGTACATGATGCAATCATTCAATGACACACTCATGTACCCTCCCCCCCCGGAGTGCCGGACAATCCGGAACCTTCTAGAACATTCCCGATGAAAACACCGGAATCATTCCCGAACTCCGAAACGGGACTTTCCTTATATGAATCTTATTCTTCGGACCATTCCGGATCACCTCGTGATATCCCGGATCCCATCCGAGACTCCGAACAACATTCGGTCTCTTTCTCATAATACCATAACTACTCAAACAACGTCGAATCCTTAAGTGTGTCTCCCTACGGTTCGTGAATTATGCGGACATGATCGAGACACTTCTCCGAACAATAACCAATAGAGGAATCTGGAAATTCATATGGCTCCCACATATTTCTACGATTACTTTGCGATCGAATGAACCACTTACATACGATACCAATTTCCCTTTGTCTCACGATATGTTACTTATCCGAGGTTATGATCGTCGGTATCTCTGCATACCTAGTTCAACCTCGTTACTGATAAGTACTCTTTTCTCGTTCCTGTGATATGTGATCCCTTGTGAGCCAGTCACATGCTTGCAAGCTAATTGGATGACATTCCACCGAGAGGGCCCAGAGTATATCTATCCGTCATATGGATGGACAAATCCCACTCTTGATCCATGTGTTTCAACCAATACTTTCTGAACACTCAATGCCACTTTTATAGCCACCCTGTTACGGTGTGGTGTTTGATGACATCAAAGCATCCATCCGGAAAAGGTGATATGCATGATCTCATGGTCGAAGGAATTAGGTTACTATGTATCAGAAAGCATATAGCAATTGAACTATTGAAATGACTTGATCTTTATGCTACGCTTATCAATAGGAGTATGTCCACCATATCATTCTCCTAACGATATGATCTTGTTGTTGATAACATCTCAATGTTCATGATATGGAAACCACAATCATTTAATCAACCAACAAGCTAGTGAAGTATAGAGGCTATACTAGGGACTTCAATTTAAGTGTACAATTCACACAAGTATTAATGTTTCCTTGTTAATACTATTATATCATGAATATAAACATTTATCATAAACACAAAGATATAATAATAACTATATTTATCATTGCCTCTAGGGCATATCTCCAACAGTCTCCCACTTGCACTAGAGTCAATAATCTAGTTTCAAACCTTTGTGTATTCAACACCTATGGCTTTCCGGTGTTGTATGTACACGATTGCTAGTGGTCAACTGATCTCCGGATCTGACACTTCCAGGTCCGTGTGTAATTGCATGTCTTTGCGTCTCTACGCATCACTCATTCTCTAATGAGATGGCTTTGTATAAATTTGGTCTTTCGGTGTGACCTTTAGCTCTTTGGGGTTAAAACATGTTGATAATATTGTCGCACAATATATCTTCATAGTATTATCCCTCTGTGAACTACACCTAGTTTGATAACAAACTACTTGACACAAATGCCCTCTTTTGCTGCTATAATAGCAGTCATATACTTAGCCTTTTGTTGTAGTATCTGTCACAATGTCTTAACTTTGGAACTCATCCAAATCCATTATGGAACTCACTTTCATTATATTGTGCCACCCTTAGTTTAGATTGAGATAAACTTAATTTGTACTTTGTGACAAAACTAGTATCAATGTAGTACTTTTACAATGAACTAACCATCTATTTGTCACTTCTACAAATATTATACTCTTAGTTCTTCCAAAAGATCATAAGAATATCCTTACTATTGTCCAATGATCATCTTACGAATCATTCTGGTATATGCTCACAACATTTAGAGCATAGGACATATCTGGATTTGTACATATCACAGTATGATTGATATAAATACTCTTTGTGATTTCATATATCAAGTATCAATCTATACTTGATTATTTGTTTCACTTTACCAAATGTCAATACACTTGAATATCATCAACATTGAACTCATTCAATCCTTTCTGTGTGACAAGAACCTCTCTTGTAGTTTCTATATTGAACTCATTCAATATCTTGTCTATGCACTTCTGGCACAACCATATTAGCGTCTATTGATGCCAAATATTTGGGTTTTGCCTAAGTCTTTCATCGGGATGAAATTCTTAATATGTGTTTAATAAAAGACACATTATTTCCAATCAACAATATGTCTTCCACATAATGTATTAGAAAATATGTCTTAGCGCTCCCACTTAATTTCTTGCAAATGCAAGCATCTTCATTGTCTCTGATGAAATTAAACTCTTTTAACAGTTTCATCATAGTGAAGATTCCAACTCCGCGATGCTCACTTCAACCATTGAAGTTTGCATATGCTTTTAGCATCCTTTGAATTAACAAAACCCTATGGACCGTGTTATGCACATGTCCTAGGTAACGATTCTATTAGAAGAACTTGTTTTGTTTATTCAACTACCATATAACAAATTATATGTAGTGGTTGCTACATTAATCCGTCTAGACTAAATATCATTATGAAAGATCAAATCTTGTCATAGTCAACCTTTGAACATTTTGTGAACTCTTTCCCAACATGTCGACTATTTCATAGATGTGAAACATCCATGTCTATTTCTTTATAGATCCAAATACGACTGTAAGGTCTTGTACCTTTCTCGAGGGTCCTTCATGTTCAAAACTTGATTTCTCGTGTATGGAACTATCACGGATTTTATGGCTTCAAGCCATTTGATGGAGTCAGGGCCCATCATCGCTTCTTTGCATGTAGTCGGATCATTATTGTTAAATAATGATTTAACTCTCAAATCTTGGTATTTGATTGTTCATCTGACCTACTTGTTTCAATAGGAACTTGGATCTCCGTGACCACAACCTTTGAGGTACGCGAGCCATGAGCATTGTTTGCTAACTCCGGAACACTTTTCGGCGCTGCACAACTTTGCACATATAGCTAAAGTTCTTTTAACCTTATCAAAGTTCTATTGTCCTCCCACTTAACTTTTCACGAAAAATTCCTTCTCAAAGAAACTTGACGTTCTAAGCAACAAACACTTTTGTCTCCGGTGTTTATGGAGGAATACTTAACAGTTATACAAAGACAGGTTCATCCGACTTTGGTTGCACACATCTTTCTTATGCATAGCATACCAATGTTTAAGAAAGGACAACTTGGGTTTTATCCCAAACCATAACTTGATATGGTGTCATTTCAACGGATTATGATGAAGCTCTTTTCAGTGGAAAAACGGTAATCTCTAAAGCTTTTAATCTTTAAAATATAATAGCAGTTTTATGAATTATACCTTTGATCTAACCATGTCAAACAAGGTTTAATTACATATCTCGAACGCTCCATACTCTTATGGTGTTTCGGGAAAATGCAAATCCACGGAACGATTCCTTAAATCTTAGGTATTATGCTAAACTTGTAACTTAAATATTTTCCTTTATGATCTTATCATAAACTATTCATATTCTTGTTACAATGATTTTGCACTTCATCTTGAAAGTCTTTGAACTTTTCAAGTGTTTCATACTTTATCCTTATTAAGTAAATATTCATATATTCACTCAAATTTTTTGGAGAAAGCATATGAAGTTGAAATCCATCGCTTTTGACTACACATAATGGATTTCATACAACAATATGTACAAGTTCCAATAAGCTAGTCATTCGTTCCCTTTTGGCCTATGAACGAAGTTTTAATTATCTCTAGGAAAGTTTCACAAGCGTTATTTGATCAAAAATCAAATAGACTCCAAAATTCCATCCACATGGATTTTCTTCATGTTTTCTTTCCAATATAATTTAAACGGCGATGTCACTTCCTAAGTGATCTTTTAATCAATTTGACTTTCGACATTTTTAGCACTAGTTTTATGGATGTGATTTCTCCAACGAGATTTGTGAATCATCCATCTTTTATGGATCACGGTAATTTATTTGAACAACTCTTTTGTTCTCATAATACCTGATAAAACAAATCTTGAAGTCAAGCTTTGATGTTTAACGAGCAACACAATAACCCTTTATTTGTTCTCGATGAACATCATCACATATTCTTTTGCTAGTTACTTAGGCCATTGTAGTTCATGAATTGTGTTGTTTCGTATGACGATTCACACCAACAAATTCAGTATCAAATACTTAAGAACCACATTGTTTAATAAGCAAAGAATATAGCCATAACATGTATATCATCTATATACTTAAACTGAACAATTCTAGTCTTTTCTTTTCTGCCATATATTTATGAGATTCTCTTTCAATATTTCCTTTTCTGTTTGAAAGAATCTATCAACATCAATAGTGGAGTCATACATATGACACATAGTCCAAAGCGTGTATAGTTAAATACCAATGTCTTTGGACTTGCACTTTGAAGTAGATCACCATCATCAAATGTTTGGTGTTCTTTCAAATTCCTTTCTTTAGTAATCTCTTGGTGTAGTAAACATTTTACCTACATCAAATATTCACCCTCATCATGGATTTATCCATGATCAAGCTACTTTTAGCTTATAACGGTGAATCATGAGTATAATGTTGCTCTCCAAATCCTTTTGGACGATTAGGACAACTAGTGTCTCCAACCTTTTGCAAATTCTCATCAAATATGAGAACATGACTTTAGACATATTATACTCTATCATGTTGCAACCAAAACTTCGTTTCAGATATCACAATATCTTCCACACATCATGGTTTCTGAAACAACTCTTTCAGATCCTAGATAACCTTGATATTAAGACAATCCTTTGAATATCAAGAATCATGGATACAAACATGATACTAACACTTGGAATTGTTACTCTTGATTTAATACTAATTATTAAACTTCATGGAGTAACCGGAACTTACTGAAAGTTTGCAATAGGACTTTTAAACTTTAGATTAACACTTAAAAACAATACGATACCAGTTCGTAAAGTAACTAACCAGAATTCTATAGTTCTATCATCTCAATTATAACTAAGCGCAAGGTGGTAAACGGATGCCAATGACTACAACAACTATGCAAATTCACTTTGATTTAGTTTATGATAAATTGAGTTCTAATTAATAATTAAATTAATCTAGGTGAACTCCCACTCAAAACAATATCCCTCACATTGTTTTAGTGATCACACGAACCAAATCCACTACATCAAAACCGATCATCACGAGAGTTGATATAGCTTCAATGGCGAACAATCAACATGTTCATCATATCTACTATATGACTCATGCTTTACCTTTCGGTAATCCGTGTTCCTGAGGCCATGTCTGTACATGCTAGGCTCGTCAAGATCAAACCTTAGCTACCGCATAAGCAAATCTGGCTTGCTTACGTTGTATACACTTGCGGAATCTAACACACCCGATCATCACGTGATGCTTCGAAACAACAAGCTTTAGCAACGGTGCTAACTAAGGATGAACACTTTATGACTTGAAATTCATGTGCATGAGGGATCATCTTATAATGCTACTGTCGTCTACTAAGCAATACAAGATGCATAAAGGATTAACATCACATGCAATTCATAATATGTGATATGATATGGCCTTTCTTCTTTGTGCTTCCAATCTCCATCTTCAAGCAGGAACATGATCTCCATCATCACCGGCATAGCATCAAGGTCAATGACGCTTCTTCATGGTTGTCGTCCACCAGCTTCAACTATTACAACTACTTTGAATAGACACGCGGGTCTTAACAGAAATTAAAGACAACCATATGGCTCCTGCCGGTTGCCGACTTACAATAAGGAACATTGCATACATCATATATAATCACAATCATGGCCATATCACATCACAACACACCCCTGCAAAACAAAGTTAGACGCCTCTACTTTCTTTGCATATTTTACGTGGTTTGGGGCTTTCAATAAGTGTCGTTCTAACTTACGAACAAGAACCACAACATTGATACTAGTATTGTTAATCACCCGTTGTAAATTGGATCTTAACTATGCTAGGAGAAACAGGCACCCGCAAAGCCACTTATGCAATACAAGTTGCATGTCAAGCGTGGAGCAAGTCTCATGAACGATGTCATGTAAAGTTAGCCCGGGCCGCTTCATCCCAACATACCGCAAGATGCAAAGTACACAAGAAGCAATCAACAATAAAAGCATAAACGCCCACAATGACCATTGTGTTCTACTCGTGCAACAGATCTACATATAGACACGGCTCTGATACCACTGTAGGGGTTCGTAGCATGGAAAACAAAAAATTTCTATCGCATACAACCAAACAAGCCAAGATCTATCTACTAGATTGTAGCAACGAGTCGATGGAATAACTTACCCTCGAAGATTCCAAAGCGGTTAACGAGAGCAGATTCTCGTGGGTGATGTAGTCGTACTCTTTCCGATCTCAAGATCGTGTAGACGATCCTTCCGGCGCCACGTTCCGGCAGCGCTCCCGCAGTCGGTCACACGTTCGGTACTCGACGAAGACCTTCCTCTCCCTTGTTCCAGCAGGCAGCGGAGGTTGTAGCACTCTCCTCGCGATTCCGGCAGCACAACGGCGTGGTACCGGAAGTAGAGGGGAAATCCCGCAGGGCTTCGCCTTAAGCCGGTGCGAGTATGGTGGAGCTTATGAGAGAGGCTATTAGTGGTCTAGTAATTAGACACACCAATTAGAAGGCTCTAAACCAATTAGAAGGCTCTAAACCGCTGGCTAAAGCAATTAGAAGCTCTAAACCAAAACGGCTCTAAACCGGAGGTAGAAGATAGGAACTTGTGTGTTCTAGGAGGGAGCCCTGCCCCTCCTTTTATAGGTGGGGAGGCGCGGCCAGGGGAGGGGAGTCCCTCCCCAAGTCGGCCTTGGGCTGGGCGCCGGCTTGGAGGAGTGGGACTCCTCCTCCAAGTTGGTTCCAACTCCTCTTGCTTGTTTCCCACAGTTTCCTGTTTCCCACAGTTTCCTGTTTTAGCCGTTTGACTTTCAAACTGGCAATTTGACTTTCATGTTTTTGGAACAGCAAGAACACTTAGTACATGATGCAATCATTCAATGACACACTCATGTACCCTCCCCCCCCCCCGGAGTGCCGGACAATCCGGAACCTTCTAGAACATTCCCGATGAAAACACCGGAATCATTCCCGAACTCCGAAACGGGACTTTCCTTATATGAATCTTATTCTCCGGACCATTCCGGATCACCTCGTGATATCCCGGATCCCATCCGAGACTCCGAACAACATTCGGTCTCTTTCTCATAATACCATAACTACTCAAACAACGTCGAATCCTTAAGTGTGTCTCCCTACGGTTCGTGAATTATGCGGACATGATCGAGACACTTCTCCGAACAATAACCAATAGAGGAATCTGGAAATTCATATGGCTCCCACATATTTCTACGATTACTTTGCGATCGAATGAACCACTTACATACGATACCAATTTCCCTTTGTCTCACGATATGTTACTTATCCGAGGTTATGATCGTCGGTATCTCTGCATACCTAGTTCAACCTCGTTACTGATAAGTACTCTTTTCTCGTTCCCGTGATATGTGATCCCTTGTGAGCCAGTCACATGCTTGCAAGCTAATTGGATGACATTCCACCGAGAGGGCCCAGAGTATATCTATCCGTCATATGGATGGACAAATCCCACTCTTGATCCATGTGTTTCAACCAATACTTTCTGAACACTCAATGCCACTTTTATAGCCACCCTGTTACGGTGTGGTGTTTGATGACATCAAAGCATCCATCCGGAAAAGGTGATATGCATGATCTCATGGTCGAAGGAATTAGGTTACTATGTATCAGAAAGCATATAGCAATTGAACTATTGAAATGACTTGATCTTTATGCTACGCTTATCAATAGGAGTATGTCCACCATATCATTCTCCTAACGATATGATCTTGTTGTTGATAACATCTCAATGTTCATGATATGGAAACCACAATCATTTAATCAACCAACAAGCTAGTGAAGTATAGAGGCTATACTAGGGACTTCAATTTAAGTTTACAATTCACACAAGTATTAATGTTTCCTTGTTAATACTATTATATCATGAATATAAACATTTATCATAAACACAAAGATATAATAATAACTATATTTATCATTGCCTCTAGGGCATATCTCCAACAGTCTCCCACTTGCACTAGAGTCAATAATCTAGTTTCAAACCTTTGTGTATTCAACACCTATGGCTTTCCGGTGTTGTATGTACACGATTGCTAGTGGTCAACTGATCTCCGGATCTGACACTTCCAGGTCCGTGTGTAATTGCATGTCTTTGCGTCTCTACGCATCACTCATTCTCTAATGAGATGGCTTTGTATAAATTTGGTCTTTCGGTGTGACCTTTAGCTCTTTGGGGTTAAAACATGTTGATAATATTGTCGCACAATATATCTTCATAGTATTATCCCTCTGTGAACTACACCTAGTTTGATAACAAACTACTTGACACAAATGCCCTCTTTTGCTGCTATAATAGCAGTCATATACTTAGCCTTTTGTTGTAGTATCTGTCACAATGTCTTAACTTTGGAACTCATCCAAATCCATTATGGAACTCACTTTCATTATATTGTGCCACCCTTAGTTTAGATTGAGATAAACTTAATTTGTACTTTGTGACAAAACTAGTATCAATGTAGTACTTTTACAATGAACTAACCATCTATTTGTCACTTCTACAAATATTATACTCTTAGTTCTTCCAAAAGATCATAAGAATATCCTTACTATTGTCCAATGATCATCTTACGAATCATTCTGGTATATGCTCACAACATTTAGAGCATAGGACATATCTGGATTTGTACATATCACAGTATGATTGATATAAATACTCTTTGTGATTTCATATATCAAGTATCAATCTATACTTGATTATTTGTTTCACTTTACCAAATGTCAATACACTTGAATATCATCAACATTGAACTCATTCAATCCTTTCTGTGTGACAAGAACCTCTCTTGTAGTTTCTATATTGAACTCATTCAATATCTTGTCTATGCACTTCTGGCACAACCATATTAGCGTCTATTGATGCCAAATATTTGGGTTTTGCCTAAGTCTTTCATCGGGATGAAATTCTTAATATGTGTTTAATAAAAGACACATTATTTCCAATCAACAATATGTCTTCCACATAATGTATTAGAAAATATGTCTTAGCGCTCCCACTTAATTTCTTGCAAATGCAAGCATCTTCATTGTCTCTGATGAAATTAAACTCTTTTAACAGTTTCATCATAGTGAAGATTCCAACTCCGCGATGCTCACTTCAACCATTGAAGTTTGCATATGCTTTTAGCATCCTTTGAATTAACAAAACCCTATGGACCGTGTTATGCACATGTCCTAGGTAACGATTCTATTAGAAGAACTTGTTTTGTTTATTCAACTACCATATAACAAATTATATGTAGTGGTTGCTACATTAATCCGTCTAGACTAAATATCATTATGAAAGATCAAATCTTGTCATAGTCAACCTTTGAACATTTTGTGAACTCTTTCCCAACATGTCGACTATTTCATAGATGTGAAACATCCATGTCTATTTCTTTATAGATCCAAATACGACTGTAAGGTCTTGTACCTTTCTCGAGGGTCCTTCATGTTCAAAACTTGATTTCTCGTGTATGGAACTATCACGGATTTTATGGCTTCAAGCCATTTGATGGAGTCAGGGCCCATCATCGCTTCTTTGCATGTAGTCGGATCATTATTGTTAAATAATGATTTAACTCTCAAATCTTGGTATTTGATTGTTCATCTGACCTACTTGTTTCAATAGGAACTTGGATCTCCGTGACCACAACCTTTGAGGTACGCGAGCCATGAGCATTGTTTGCTAACTCCGGAACACTTTTCGGCGCTGCACAACTTTGCACATATAGCTAAAGTTCTTTTAACCTTATCAAAGTTCTATTGTCCTCCCACTTAACTTTTCACGAAAAATTCCTTCTCAAAGAAACTTGACGTTCTAAGCAACAAACACTTTTGTCTCCGGTGTTTATGGAGGAATACTTAACAGTTATACAAAGACAGGTTCATCCGACTTTGGTTGCACACATCTTTCTTATGCATAGCATACCAATGTTTAAGAAAGGACAACTTGGGTTTTATCCCAAACCATAACTTGATATGGTGTCATTTCAACGGATTATGATGAAGCTCTTTTCAGTGGAAAAACGGTAATCTCTAAAGCTTTTAATCTTTAAAATATAATAGCAGTTTTATGAATTATACCTTTGATCTAACCATGTCAAACAAGGTTTAATTACATATCTCGAACGCTCCATACTCTTATGGTGTTTCGGGAAAATGCAAATCCACGGAACGATTCCTTAAATCTTAGGTATTATGCTAAACTTGTAACTTAAATATTTTCCTTTATGATCTTATCATAAACTATTCATATTCTTGTTACAATGATTTTGCACTTCATCTTGAAAGTCTTTGAACTTTTCAAGTGTTTCATACTTTATCCTTATTAAGTAAATATTCATATATTCACTCAAATTTTTTGGAGAAAGCATATGAAGTTGAAATCCATCGCTTTTGACTACACATAATGGATTTCATACAACAATATGTACAAGTTCCAATAAGCTAGTCATTCGTTCCCTTTTGGCCTATGAACGAAGTTTTAATTATCTCTAGGAAAGTTTCACAAGCGTTATTTGATCAAAAATCAAATAGACTCCAAAATTCCATCCACATGGATTTTCTTCATGTTTTCTTTCCAATATAATTTAAACGGCGATGTCACTTCCTAAGTGATCTTTTAATCAATTTGACTTTCGACATTTTTAGCACTAGTTTTATGGATGTGATTTCTCCAACGAGATTTGTGAATCATCCATCTTTTATGGATCACGGTAATTTATTTGAACAACTCTTTTGTTCTCATAATACCTGATAAAACAAATCTTGAAGTCAAGCTTTGATGTTTAACGAGCAACACAATAACCCTTTATTTGTTCTCGATGAACATCATCACATATTCTTTTGCTAGTTACTTAGGCCATTGTAGTTCATGAATTGTGTTGTTTCGTATGACGATTCACACCAACAAATTCAGTATCAAATACTTAAGAACCACATTGTTTAATAAGCAAAGAATATAGCCATAACATGTATATCATCTATATACTTAAACTGAACAATTCTAGTCTTTTCTTTTCTGCCATATATTTATGAGATTCTCTTTCAATATTTCCTTTTCTGTTTGAAAGAATCTATCAACATCAATAGTGGAGTCATACATATGACACATAGTCCAAAGCGTGTATAGTTAAATACCAATGTCTTTGGACTTGCACTTTGAAGTAGATCACCATCATCAAATGTTTGGTGTTCTTTCAAATTCCTTTCTTTAGTAATCTCTTGGTGTAGTAAACATTTTACCTACATCAAATATTCACCCTCATCATGGATTTATCCATGATCAAGCTACTTTTAGCTTATAACGGTGAATCATGAGTATAATGTTGCTCTCCAAATCCTTTTGGACGATTAGGACAACTAGTGTCTCCAACCTTTTGCAAATTCTCATCAAATATGAGAACATGACTTTAGACATATTATACTCTATCATGTTGCAACCAAAACTTCGTTTCAGATATCACAATATCTTCCACACATCATGGTTTCTGAAACAACTCTTTCAGATCCTAGATAACCTTGATATTAAGACAATCCTTTGAATATCAAGAATCATGGATACAAACATGATACTAACACTTGGAATTGTTACTCTTGATTTAATACTAATTATTAAACTTCATGGAGTAACCGGAACTTACTGAAAGTTTGCAATAGGACTTTTAAACTTTAGATTAACACTTAAAAACAATACGATACCAGTTCGTAAAGTAACTAACCAGAATTCTATAGTTCTATCATCTCAATTATAACTAAGCGCAAGGTGGTAAACGGATGCCAATGACTACAACAACTATGCAAATTCACTTTGATTTAGTTTATGATAAATTGAGTTCTAATTAATAATTAAATTAATCTAGGTGAACTCCCACTCAAAACAATATCCCTCACATTGTTTTAGTGATCACACGAACCAAATCCACTACATCAAAACCGATCATCACGAGAGTTGATATAGCTTCAATGGCGAACAATCAACATGTTCATCATATCTACTATATGACTCATGCTTTACCTTTCGGTAATCCGTGTTCCTGAGGCCATGTCTGTACATGCTAGGCTCGTCAAGATCAAACCTTAGCTACCGCATAAGCAAATCTGGCTTGCTTACGTTGTATACACTTGCGGAATCTAACACATCCGATCATCACGTGATGCTTCGAAACAACAAGCTTTAGCAACGGTGCTAACTAAGGATGAACACTTTATGACTTGAAATTCATGTGCATGAGGGATCATCTTATAATGCTACCGTCGTCTACTAAGCAATACAAGATGCATAAAGGATTAACATCACATGCAATTCATAATATGTGATATGATATGGCCTTTCTTCTTTGTGCTTCCGATCTCCATCTTCAAGCATGAACATGATCTCCATCATCACCGGCATAGCATCAAGGTCAATGACGCTTCTTCATGGTTGTCATCCACCAGCTTCAACTATTACAACTACTTTGAATAGACACGCGGGTCTTAACAGAAATTAAAGACAACCATATGGCTCCTGCCGGTTGCCGACTTACAATAAGGAACATTGCATACATCATATATAATCACAATCATGGCCATATCACATCACAGCACACCCCTGCAAAACAAAGTTAGACGCCTCTACTTTCTTTGCATATTTTACGTGGTTTGGGGCTTTCAATAAGTGTCGTTCTAACTTACGAACAAGAACCACAACATTGATACTAGTATTGTTAATCACCCGTTGTAAATTGGATCTTAACTATGCTAGGAGAAACAGGCACCCGCAAAGCCACTTATGCAATACAAGTTGCATGTCAAGCGTGGAGCAAGTCTCATGAACGATGTCATGTAAAGTTAGCCCGGGCCGCTTCATCCCAACATACCGCAAGATGCAAAGTACACAAGAAGCAATCAACAATAAAAGCATCAACGCCCACAATGACCATTGTGTTCTACTCGTGCAACAGATCTACATATAGACACGGCTCTGATACCACTGTAGGGGTTCGTAGCATGGAAAACAAAAAATTTCTATCGCATACAACCAAACAAGCCAAGATCTATCTACTAGATTGTAGCAACGAGTCGATGGAATAACTTACCCTCGAAGATTCCAAAGCGGTTAACGAGAGCAGATTCTCGTGGGTGATGTAGTCGTACTCTTTCCGATCTCAAGATCGTGTAGACGATCCTTCCGGCGCCACGTTCCGGCAGCGCTCCCGCAGTCGGTCACACGTTCGGTACTCGACGAAGACCTTCCTCTCCCTTGTTCCAGCAGGCAGCGGAGGTTGTAGCACTCTCCTCGCGATTCCGGCAGCACAACGGCGTGGTACCGGAAGTAGAGGGGAAATCCCGCAGGGCTTCGCCTTAAGCCGGTGCGAGTATGGTGGAGCTTATGAGAGAGGCTATTAGTGGTCTAGTAATTAGACACACCAATTAGAAGGCTCTAAACCAATTAGAAGGCTCTAAACCGCTGGCTAAAGCAATTAGAAGCTCTAAACCAAAACGGCTCTAAACCGGAGGTAGAAGATAGGAACTTGTGTTGGAGATATGCCCTAGAGGCAATAATAAATATAGTTATTATTATATCTTTGTGTTTATGATAAATGTTTATATTCATGCTATAATAGTATTAACAAGGAAACATTAATACTTGTGTGAATTGTAAACTTAAATTGAAGTCCCTAGTATAGCCTCTATACTTCACTAGCTTGTTGGTTAATAGATGATTGTGGTTTCCCTATCATGAACATTGAGATGTTATTAACAACAAGATCATATCGTTAGGAGAATGATATGGTGGACATACTCCTATAGATAAGCGTAGCATAAAGATCAAGTCATTTCAATAGTTCAATTGCTATATGCTTTCTGATACATAGTAACCTAATTCCTTCGACCATGAGATCATGCATATCACCTTTACTGGATGGATGCTTTGATGTCATCAAACACCACACCGTAACAGGGTGGCTATAAAAGTGGCATTGAGTGTTCGGAAAGTATTGGTTGAAACACATGGATCAAGAGTGGGATTTGTCCATCCACATGACGGATAGATATACTCTGGGCCCTCTCGGTGAAATGTCATCCAATTAGCTTGCAAGCATGTGACTTGGTCACAAGGGATCACATATCACGGGAACGAGAAAAGAGTACTTATCAGTAACGAGGATGAACTAGGTATGCAGAGATACCGACGATCATAACCTCGGATAAGTAACATATCGTGAGACAAAGGGAAATTGGTATCGTATGTAAGTGGTTCATTCGATCGCAAAGTAATCGTAGAAATATGTGGGAGCCATATGAATTTCCAGATTCCTCTATTGGTTATTGTTCGGAGAAGTGTCTCGATCATGTCCGCATAATTCACGAACCGTAGGGAGACACACTTAAGGATTCGACGTTGTTTGAGTAGTTATGGTATTATGAGAAAGAGACCGAATGTTGTTCGGAGTCTCGGATGGGATCCGGGATGTCACGAGGTGATCCGGAATGGTCCGGAGAATAAGATTCATATAAGGAAAGTCCCGTTTCGGAGTTAGGGAATGGTTCCGGTGTTTTCATCGGGAACATTCTAGAAGGTCCCGGAATGTCCGGCACTCCGGAAGGGGGGAAAGGGGGTACATGAATGTGTCATTGCATGTTGGAATGATTGCATCATGTACTAAGTGTTCTCGCTGTCCGAAATAAAGGGTTAATTCAAATCCTAATTGAAAAAGTCAAACTGCCAGTTTTCGGTCAAACTGCCAGTTTTCGGAAAGAGGAGAAGGAGGAGAAGTGGAAGCCGACTTGGGGGAGGAGTCCCCTTGGCCGGCGCGCCTCCCAAGGCCGACTTGGGGAGGGACTCCTCCCCTTGGCCGCCGGCCCTCCCACCTATAAAGGGAGGGGCAGGGCTCCCCTCTCTACAACACTACTAGTTCCTATCCTCTAAACCTAAACCCTAGATCTAGACCCCGGTTTAGAGCTATTCGGTTTAGAGCCTTCTAATTGGTTTAGAGCCCTCTAATTGGTGTGTCTAATTACTAGACCACTAATAGCCTCTCTCATAAGCTCCACCATACTCGCACCGGCTTAAGGCGAAGCCCTGCGGGATCTCCCCTCTACCTCCGGTACCACGCTGTTGTGCTGCCGGAATCGCGAGGAGAGTGCTACAACCTCCGCTGCCTGCTGGAACAAGGGAGAGGAAGGTCTTCGTCGAGTACCGAACGTGTGACCGACTGCGGGAGCGCTGCTGGAACGTGGCGCTGGAAGGATCGTCTACGCGATCTTGAGATCGGAAAGAGTACGACTACATCACCCACGAGAATCTGCTCTCGTTAAACACTTTGGAATCTTCGAGGGTGAGTTATTCCATCGACTCGTTGCTACAATCTAGTAGATAGATCTTGGCTTGTTTGTTTGTATGCGATAGAAAATTTTTGTTTTCCATGCTACGAACCCCTACAGTGGTATCAGAGCCGTGTCTATATGTAGATCTGTTGCACGAGTAGAACACAATGGTCATTGTGGGCGTTGATGCTTTTATTGTAGATTGCTTTTTGTGTACTTTGCATCTTGCGGTATGTTGGGATGAAGCGGCCCGGGCTAACCTTACATGACATCGTTCATGAGACTTGCTCCACGCTTAACATGCAACTTGTATTGCATAAGTGGCTTTGCGGGTGCCTGTTTCTCCTAGCATAGTAAAGATCCAATTTACAACGGGTAATCAACAATGCTAGTATCAATGTTGTGGTTCTTGTTCGTAGGTTAGAACGACACTTATGGAAAGCCCCAAACCACGTAAAATATGCAAAGAAAGTAGAAGCGTCTAACTTTGTTTTGCAGGGGTGTGCAGTGATGTGATATGGCCATGATTGTGATTATATTTGATGTATGCAATGTTCCTTATTGTAAGTTGGCAACCGGCAGGAGCCATATGGTTGTCTTTAATTTCTGTTAAGACCTGCGTGTCTATTCAAAATAGTTGTAATAGTTGAAGCTGGTGGACGACAACCATGAAGAAGCGTCATTGACCTTGATGCTATGCCGGTGATGATGGAGATCATATTCGTGCTTGAAGATGGAGATCGGAAGCACAAAGAAGAAAGGCCATATCATATCACATATTATGAATTGCATGTGATGTTAATCCTTTATGCATCTTGTATTGCTTAGTAGACGACGGTAGCATTATAAGATGATCCCTCATGCACATAAATTTCAAGTTCTAAAGTGTTCACCCTTAGTATGCACCGTTGCCAAAGCTTGTTGCTTCGAAGCACCACGTGATGATCGGGTGTCTTTGATTCCGCGGGTGAATACAACGTAAGCAAGCCAGATTTGCTTATGCGGTAGCTAAGGTTTGATCTTGACGAGCCTAGCATGTACAGACATGGCCTCAGGAACACGGATCGCCGAAAGGCAAAGCATGAATCATATAGTAGATATGATGAACATGATGATTGTTCGCCATTAAAACTATATCGGCTCTCGTGATGATCGGTGTTGATATAGTAGATTTGGTTCGTGTGATCACTAAAACAATGTGAGGGATGTTGTTTTGAGTGGGAGTTCACCTAGTTTAATTTCATTAATTAATTTGAACTCAATTTGTCATAAACTTAGTCTAAACTATTGCAAATATGTTGTAGATCAATGGCAGCCCCTACCATCAATTTTAATGCGTTCCTAGAGAAAGAAAAGTTGAAAAACAATGGAAGCAACTTCGCGGATTGGTTCCGCAATTTGAGGATTGTCCTCACAGCTGGTAATTTGACCTATGTGCTGGATGCACCGCTAGGTGACCCACCTGCAGCTGATGCTACCGATGAAGTAAAGAATGTTTACCTCGCTCGGAAGAATCAGTACTCCATAGTTCAGTGTGCTATCTTGTATGGTTTAGAATCGGAGCTTCAGAAAAGGTTTGAAGAGTCAGATCCATATGATATTGTCGAGGATCTCAAATTAATTTTTGAGACTCATGCGGCAATTGAAAGTTATGAAGCTTCTGAAAAGTTCTTTAACTGCAAGATGGAAGAGGGTAGCTCCGTCAGTGAGCATGTGCTTAAAATGTCTGGGCACGCGAATAAACTTCAAAGCTTGGGTATAGTGATTCCTAATACTTTGGGAGTTTACCGCATCCTCCAATCACTACCACCAAGTTACAAGAACTTTGTGATGAACTACAACATGCAGAACATGAACAAAGAGTTGCCAGAACTATTTGCTATGTTAAAATCTGCAGAAGTGGAGATCAAGAAAGAGCACCAAGTGTTGATGGTCAATAAGACCACCAAATTCAAGAAAGGCAAGTCTAAGCAAAAGGGACACTTCAAGAAGGGTGGTAAGAAAGTTACCATGCCAACGAAGAAGACCAAGGCTGGACCTAAGCCTGAAACTGAGTGCTTTTACTGCAAGGGAGAAGGTCACTGGAAGCGGAATTGCCCAAAGTACTTGGCGGATTTGAAGAACGGCAACATCAAGAAGAAAGGTATATTTGATATACATGTTATTGATGTGTATCTCACTAGTATTCGTAGTAGTGCCTGGGTATTTGATACTGGTTCGGTTGCTCATATTTGTAACTCGAAACAGGAGCTGCACAATAAACGGAAGCTAGCGAAGAACGAGGTGTCGATGCGTGTGGGAAACGGATCAAAGGTTGATGTGATCGCGGTCGGCACGCTACCTCTTCATCTACCATCGGGATTAGTTCTATACTTAAATAATTGTTATTTGGTGCCTGCGTTGAGCATGAACATTATATCAGGATCTTGTTTATTGCGAGACGGTTACTTGTTTAAATCAGAGAATAATGGTTGTTCGATTTATATGAGTAATATGTTTTACGCACATGCACCTTTGATAGATGGTCTATTCTTATTGAATCTCGATAGTAGAAATACACATCTTAATAACATTGAAGCTAAACGTTTGAAATCAAGCGATAATTCAACCTATATATGGCACTGTCGTCTTGGTCACATTGGAGTGAAGCGTATGAAGAAACTCCATTCCGATGGACTTCTTGAATCACTTGATTTTGAATCACTTGAAAGATGCGAGGCATGTCTGATGGGTAAAATGACTAAGACTCCATTTTCTGGTATAATGGAGCGAGCTACAGACTTATTGGAAATCATACATACCGATGTGTGTGGTCCAATGAGTGTAGCATCGCGCAGTGGTTATCGTTATGTTCTTACCTTCACGGATGACTTGAGTAGATATGGGTATATCTATTTCATGAAACATAAGTCCGAAACTTTCGAGAAGTTTAAGGAGTTTCAAAGTGAGGTAGAGAATCAACGTAACAAGAAGATTAAATTTCTACGTTCTGATCGTGGAGGTGAATATCTAAGTTACGAGTTTGGCGAGCATTTAAAGAAGTGCGGAATACTTTCACAATTGACACCGCCGGGAACACCACAGCGTAATGGTGTGTCTGAACGTCGTAATCGAACTCTCTTAGATATGGTTCGTTCTATGATGTCACTTACAGATTTACCGCTAACATTTTGGGGTTATGCATTAGAAACAGCCGCATTCACTTTAAATAGGGCACCATCTAAATCCGTTGAAACGACACCGTATGAATTATGGTTTGGGAAGAAACCTAAATTGTCGTTCTTTAAAGTTTGGGGATGCGAAGCCTATGTAAAGAAGTTACAGCCGGACAAGCTTGAACCCAAAGCGGAAAAATGCGTCTTCATAGGATACCCGAAGGAAACTATTGGGTATACCTTCTATCATAGATCCGAAGGCAAAATCTTCGTTGCCAAGAATGGATCCTTTCTAGAGAAGGAATTTCTCTCGAAAGAAGTGACTGGAAGGAAAGTAGAACTCGACGAGGTTGTCGAACCTTCTCTCGAAATTGCGAGTAGCGCAGCACCGGAAGAAGTTCCTGTGGTGCCTGCACCAATAAGAGAGGAAGCTAATGATGGTGATCATGAAACTTCGGTTGAAGTTGCTACAGAGCCTCGGAGGTCAACGAGAACTCGTACCACTCCAGATTGGTATGATTCCGTTATGAATGTCATGTTGGTGAACAACACCGATGACCCCGAGACATATGAGGAAGCGATGATGAGCCCAGATTCCAATAAATGGCAAGAAGCCATGAAATCCGAGATTGGATCCATGTACGAAAACCAAGTATGGACTTTGGTGGACTTACCGGATGGCCGGAAGGCTGTCGAGAACAAATGGATTTTCAAGAAGAAAACAGATGCTGATGGTAATGTTACTGTCTATAAAGCTCGACTTGTCGCAAAAGGGTTTCGACAAATTCAAGGAGTTGACTACGATGAGACTTTCTCACCGGTAGCGAAGCTAAAGTCTGTGAGGATTATGTTAGCAATCGCTGCATATTATGATTATGAGATATGGCAGATGGATGTCAAAACAGCATTCCTCAATGAAGACATTGATGAAGAGTTGTATATGATACAACCCAAAGGTTTTGTCGATCCTAAAGACGCTAACAAGGTATGCAAGCTTCAACGGTCCATCTATGGATTGAAGCAGGCATCCCGAAGTTGGAATCAACGTTTTGATAAGGTAATCAAAAGTTTTGGTTTTATACAAACTTATGGAGAAGCTTGTATTTACAAGAAAGTGAGTGGGAGCTCTGTAGCATTCTTAATACTGTATGTGGATGACATATTGTTGATTGGGAATGATGTAGACCTTCTTAATAGTGTCAAAGAGTATTTGAATAATAGTTTTTCAATGAAGGATCTTGGCGAAGCAGCTTACATATTAGGCATAAAGATTTATAGAGATAGATCGAAACGCCAAATATCATTGTCACAAAGTACATATTTGGACAAAGTTCTAAAGAGGTTTGGAATGGAAGATAGCAAGAAAGGGTTCTTGCCCATGTTGCCCAATACGACCTTGAGTAAAACTCAAAGTCCGACATCGGCAGAAGATAGAGAAAGGATGAGTAAGACTCCCTATGCCTCAGCCATAGGATCTCTAATGTATGCCATGCTATGTACTAGACCCGACATTGCATATGCTGTTAGTTTAACTAGCAGATATCAAAGTGATCCAGGAGTGGATCATTGGACAGCGGTCAAAAACATCCTTAAGTACTTGAGAAGAACTAAGGATATGGTTCTTTCTTATGGAGGTGATGAACAGCTCGTTGTTAATGGTTACACCGATGCTAGTTGGAACACTGATCCGGATGATTCTAAATCACAATCTGGATACGTATTTATTTTGAATGGTGCAGCAGTTAGCTGGAGGAGTGCAAAGCAAAGCGTTGTGGCGAGATCTTCAACTGAATCGGAATACATGGCTGCTTCGGAGGCTTCACAAGAAGCGATATGGATGAAAGAGTTCATTACAGAGCTGGGTGTGGTTCCTAGTGCGCTGGACCCAATGTCTATCTACTGTGATAACATGGGCGCCATAGCCAATGCGCAAGAACCAAGGTCACACAAGAAGCTGAAGCATATCAAGCTACGTTTTCATGCTATTCGAGAACATATCCAGGATGGGGATATAAAGATTTGCAAAGTACACACAGATCTGAATGTGGCGGATCCGTTGACTAAACCTCTCCCGAGGGCAAAACATGACCAACACCAAACTGCCATGGGTGTTCGGTATATTACCATGTAATCTAGATTAGATGACTCTAGTGCAAGTGGGAGACTGTTGGAGATATGCCCTAGAGGCAATAATAAATATAGTTATTATTATATCTTTGTGTTTATGATAAATGTTTATATTCATGCTATAATAGTATTAACAAGGAAACATTAATACTTGTGTGAATTGTAAACTTAAATTGAAGTCCCTAGTATAGCCTCTATACTTCACTAGCTTGTTGGTTAATAGATGATTGTGGTTTCCCTATCATGAACATTGAGATGTTATTAACAACAAGATCATATCGTTAGGAGAATGATATGGTGGACATACTCCTATAGATAAGCGTAGCATAAAGATCAAGTCATTTCAATAGTTCAATTGCTATATGCTTTCTGATACATAGTAACCTAATTCCTTCGACCATGAGATCATGCATATCACCTTTACTGGATGGATGCTTTGATGTCATCAAACACCACACCGTAACAGGGTGGCTATAAAAGTGGCATTGAGTGTTCGGAAAGTATTGGTTGAAACACATGGATCAAGAGTGGGATTTGTCCATCCACATGACGGATAGATATACTCTGGGCCCTCTCGGTGAAATGTCATCCAATTAGCTTGCAAGCATGTGACTTGGTCACAAGGGATCACATATCACGGGAACGAGAAAAGAGTACTTATCAGTAACGAGGATGAACTAGGTATGCAGAGATACCGACGATCATAACCTCGGATAAGTAACATATCGTGAGACAAAGGGAAATTGGTATCGTATGTAAGTGGTTCATTCGATCGCAAAGTAATCGTAGAAATATGTGGGAGCCATATGAATTTCCAGATTCCTCTATTGGTTATTGTTCGGAGAAGTGTCTCGATCATGTCCGCATAATTCACGAACCGTAGGGAGACACACTTAAGGATTCGACGTTGTTTGAGTAGTTATGGTATTATGAGAAAGAGACCGAATGTTGTTCGGAGTCTCGGATGGGATCCGGGATGTCACGAGGTGATCCGGAATGGTCCGGAGAATAAGATTCATATAAGGAAAGTCCCGTTTCGGAGTTAGGGAATGGTTCCGGTGTTTTCATCGGGAACATTCTAGAAGGTCCCGGAATGTCCGGCACTCCGGAAGGGGGGAAAGGGGGTACATGAATGTGTCATTGCATGTTGGAATGATTGCATCATGTACTAAGTGTTCTCGCTGTCCGAAATAAAGGGTTAATTCAAATCCTAATTGAAAAAGTCAAACTGCCAGTTTTTGGTCAAACTGCCAGTTTTCGGAAAGAGGAGAAGGAGGAGAAGTGGAAGCCGACTTGGGGGAGGAGTCCCCTTGGCCGGCGCGCCTCCCAAGGCCGACTTGGGGAGGGACTCCTCCCCTTGGCCGCCGGCCCTCCCACCTATAAAGGGAGGGGCAGGGCTCCCCTCTCTACAACACTACTAGTTCCTATCCTCTAAACCTAAACCCTAGATCTAGACCCCGGTTTAGAGCTATTCGGTTTAGAGCCTTCTAATTGGTTTAGAGCCCTCTAATTGGTGTGTCTAATTACTAGACCACTAATAGCCTCTCTCATAAGCTCCACCATACTCGCACCGGCTTAAGGCGAAGCCCTGCGGGATCTCCCCTCTACCTCCGGTACCACGCCGTTGTGCTGCCGGAATCGCGAGGAGAGTGCTACAACCTCCGCTGCCTGCTGGAACAAGGGAGAGGAAGGTCTTCGTCGAGTACCGAACGTGTGACCGACTGCGGGAGCGCTGCTGGAACGTGGCGCTGGAAGGATCGTCTACGCGATCTTGAGATCGGAAAGAGTACGACTACATCACCCACGAGAATCTGCTCTCGTTAAACACTTTGGAATCTTCGAGGGTGAGTTATTCCATCGACTCGTTGCTACAATCTAGTAGATAGATCTTGGCTTGTTTGTTTGTATGCGATAGAAAATTTTTGTTTTCCATGCTACGAACCCCTACAGCTTTGCGGGTGCCTGTTTCTCCTAGCATAGTAAAGATCCAATTTACAACGGGTAATCAACAATGCTAGTATCAATGTTGTGGTTCTTGTTCGTAGGTTAGAACGACACTTATGGAAAGCCCCAAACCACGTAAAATATGCAAAGAAAGTAGAAGCGTCTAACTTTGTTTTGCAGGGGTGTGCAGTGATGTGATATGGCCATGATTGTGATTATATTTGATGTATGCAATGTTCCTTATTGTAAGTTGGCAACCGGCAGGAGCCATATGGTTGTCTTTAATTTCTGTTAAGACCTGCGTGTCTATTCAAAATAGTTGTAATAGTTGAAGCTGGTGGACGACAACCATGAAGAAGCGTCATTGACCTTGATGCTATGCCGGTGATGATGGAGATCATATTCGTGCTTGAAGATGGAGATCGGAAGCACAAAGAAGAAAGGCCATATCATATCACATATTATGAATTGCATGTGATGTTAATCCTTTATGCATCTTGTATTGCTTAGTAGACGACGGTAGCATTATAAGATGATCCCTCATGCACATAAATTTCAAGTTCTAAAGTGTTCACCCTTAGTATGCACCGTTGCCAAAGCTTGTTGCTTCGAAGCACCACGTGATGATCGGGTGTCTTTGATTCCGCGGGTGAATACAACGTAAGCAAGCCAGATTTGCTTATGCGGTAGCTAAGGTTTGATCTTGACGAGCCTAGCATGTACAGACATGGCCTCAGGAACACGGATCGCCGAAAGGCAAAGCATGAATCATATAGTAGATATGATGAACATGATGATTGTTCGCCATTAAAACTATATCGGCTCTCGTGATGATCGGTGTTGATATAGTAGATTTGGTTCGTGTGATCACTAAAACAATGTGAGGGATGTTGTTTTGAGTGGGAGTTCACCTAGTTTAATTTCATTAATTAATTTGAACTCAATTTGTCATAAACTTAGTCTAAACTATTGCAAATATGTTGTAGATCAATGGCAGCCCCTACCATCAATTTTAATGCGTTCCTAGAGAAAGAAAAGTTGAAAAACAATGGAAGCAACTTCGCGGATTGGTTCCGCAATTTGAGGATTGTCCTCACAGCTGGTAATTTGACCTATGTGCTGGATGCACCGCTAGGTGACCCACCTGCAGCTGATGCTACCGATGAAGTAAAGAATGTTTACCTCGCTCGGAAGAATCAGTACTCCATAGTTCAGTGTGCTATCTTGTATGGTTTAGAATCGGAGCTTCAGAAAAGGTTTGAAGAGTCAGATCCATATGATATTGTCGAGGATCTCAAATTAATTTTTGAGACTCATGCGGCAATTGAAAGTTATGAAGCTTCTGAAAAGTTCTTTAACTGCAAGATGGAAGAGGGTAGCTCCGTCAGTGAGCATGTGCTTAAAATGTCTGGGCACGCAAACAAACTTCAAAGCTTGGGTATAGTGATTCCTAATACTTTGGGAGTTTACCGCATCCTCCAATCACTACCACCAAGTTACAAGAACTTTGTGATGAACTACAACATGCAGAACATGAACAAAGAGTTGCCAGAACTATTTGCTATGTTAAAGTCTGCAGAAGTGGAGATCAAGAAAGAGCACCAAGTGTTGATGGTCAATAAGACCACCAAATTCAAGAAAGGCAAGTCTAAGCAAAAGGGACACTTCAAGAAGGGTGGTAAGAAAGTTACCATGCCAACGAAGAAGACCAAGGCTGGACCTAAGCCTGAAACTGAGTGCTTTTACTGCAAGGGAGAAGGTCACTGGAAGCGGAATTGCCCAAAGTACTTGGCGGATTTGAAGAACGGCAACATCAAGAAGAAAGGTATATTTGATATACATGTTATTGATGTGTATCTCACTAGTATTCGTAGTAGTGCCTGGGTATTTGATACTGGTTCGGTTGCTCATATTTGTAACTCGAAACAGGAGCTGCAGAATAAACGGAAGCTAGCGAAGAACGAGGTGTCGATGCGTGTGGGAAACGGATCAAAGGTTGATGTGATCGCGGTCGGCACGCTACCTCTTCATCTACCATCGGGATTAGTTCTATACTTAAATAATTGTTATTTGGTGCCTGCGTTGAGCATGAACATTATATCAGGATCTTGTTTATTGCGAGACGGTTACTTGTTTAAATCAGAGAATAATGGTTGTTCGATTTATATGAGTAATATGTTTTACGCACATGCACCTTTGATAGATGGTCTATTCTTATTGAATCTCGATAGTAGAAATACACATCTTAATAACATTGAAGCTAAACGTTTGAAATCAAGCGATAATTCGACCTATATGTGGCACTGTCGTCTTGGTCACATTGGAGTGAAGCGTATGAAGAAACTCCATTCCGATGGACTTCTTGAATCACTTGATTTTGAATCACTTGAAAGATGCGAGGCATGTCTGATGGGTAAAATGACTAAGACTCCATTTTCTGGTATAATGGAGCGAGCTACAGACTTATTGGAAATCATACATACCGATGTGTGTGGTCCAATGAGTGTAGCATCGCGCAGTGGTTATCGTTATGTTCTTACCTTCACGGATGACTTGAGTAGATATGGGTATATCTATTTCATGAAACATAAGTCCGAAACTTTCGAGAAGTTTAAGGAGTTTCAAAGTGAGGTAGAGAATCAACGTAACAAGAAGATTAAATTTCTACGTTCTGATCGTGGAGGTGAATATCTAAGTTACGAGTTTGGCGAGCATTTAAAGAAGTGCGGAATACTTTCACAATTGACACCGCCGGGAACACCACAGCGTAATGGTGTGTCTGAACGTCGTAATCGAACTCTCTTAGATATGGTTCGTTCTATGATGTCACTTACAGATTTACCGCTAACATTTTGGGGTTATGCATTAGAAACAGCCGCATTCACTTTAAATAGGGCACCATCTAAATCCGTTGAAACGACACCGTATGAATTATGGTTTGGGAAGAAACCTAAATTGTCGTTCCTTAAAGTTTGGGGATGCGAAGCCTATGTAAAGAAGTTACAGCCGGACAAGCTTGAACCCAAAGCGGAAAAATGCGTCTTCATAGGATACCCGAAGGAAACTATTGGGTATACCTTCTATCATAGATCCGAAGGCAAAATCTTCGTTGCCAAGAATGGATCCTTTCTAGAGAAGGAATTTCTCTCGAAAGAAGTGACTGGAAGGAAAGTAGAACTCGACGAGGTTGTCGAACCTTCTCTCGAAATTGCGAGTAGCGCAGCACCGGAAGAAGTTCCTGTGGTGCCTGCACCAATAAGAGAGGAAGCTAATGATAGTGATCATGAAACTTCGGTTGAAATTGCTACAGAGCCTCGGAGGTCAACGAGAACTCGTACCACTCCAGATTGGTATGATTCCGTTATGAATGTCATGGTGGTGAACAACACCGATGACCCCGAGACATATGAGGAAGCGATGATGAGCCCAGATTCCAATAAATGGCAAGAAGCCATGAAATCCGAGATTGGATCCATGTACGAAAACCAAGTATGGACTTTGGTGGACTTACCGGATGGCCGGAAGGCTGTCGAGAACAAATGGATTTTCAAGAAGAAAACAGATGCTGATGGTAATGTTACTGTCTATAAAGCTCGACTTGTCGCAAAAGGGTTTCGACAAATTCAAGGAGTTGACTACGATGAGACTTTCTCACCGGTAGCGAAGCTAAAGTCTGTGAGGATTATGTTAGCAATCGCTGCATATTATGATTATGAGATATGGCAGATGGATGTCAAAACAGCATTCCTCAATGGAGACATTGATGAAGAGTTGTATATGATACAACCCAAAGGTTTTGTCGATCCTAAAGACGCTAACAAGGTATGCAAGCTTCAACGGTCCATCTATGGATTGAAGCAGGCATCCCGAAGTTGGAATCAACGTTTTGATAAGGTAATCAAAAGTTTTGGTTTTATACAAACTTATGGAGAAGCTTGTATTTACAAGAAAGTGAGTGGGAGCTCTGTAGCATTCTTAATACTGTATGTGGATGACATATTGTTGATTGGGAATGATGTAGACCTTCTTAATAGTGTCAAAGAGTATTTGAATAATAGTTTTTCAATGAAGGATCTTGGCGAAGCAGCTTACATATTAGGCATAAAGATTTATAGAGATAGATCGAAACGCCAAATATCATTGTCACAAAGTACATATTTGGACAAAGTTCTAAAGAGGTTTGGAATGGAAGATAGCAAGAAAGGGTTCTTGCCCATGTTGCCCAATACGACCTTGAGTAAAACTCAAAGTCCGACATCGGCAGAAGATAGAGAAAGGATGAGTAAGACTCCCTATGCCTCAGCCATAGGATCTCTAATGTATGCCATGCTATGTACTAGACCCGACATTGCATATGCTGTTAGTTTAACTAGCAGATATCAAAGTGATCCAGGAGTGGATCATTGGACAGCGGTCAAAAACATCCTTAAGTACTTGAGAAGAACTAAGGATATGGTTCTTTCTTATGGAGGTGATGAACAGCTCGTTGTTAATGGTTACACCGATGCTAGTTGGAACACTGATCCGGATGATTCTAAATCACAATCTGGATACGTATTTATTTTGAATGGTGCAGCAGTTAGCTGGAGGAGTGCAAAGCAAAGCGTTGTGGCGAGATCTTCAACTGAATCGGAATACATGGCTGCTTCGGAGGCTTCACAAGAAGCGATATGGATGAAAGAGTTCATTACAGAGCTGGGTGTGGTTCCTAGTGCGCTGGACCCAATGTCTATCTACTGTGATAACATGGGCGCCATAGCCAATGCGCAAGAACCAAGGTCACACAAGAAGCTGAAGCATATCAAGCTACGTTTTCATGCTATTCGAGAACATATCCAGGATGGGGATATAAAGATTTGCAAAGTACACACAGATCTGAATGTGGCGGATCCGTTGACTAAACCTCTCCCGAGGGCAAAACATGACCAACACCAAACTGCCATGGGTGTTCGGTATATTACCATGTAATCTAGATTAGATGACTCTAGTGCAAGTGGGAGACTGTTGGAGATATGCCCTAGAGGCAATAATAAATATAGTTATTATTATATCTTTGTGTTTATGATAAATGTTTATATTCATGCTATAATAGTATTAACAAGGAAACATTAATACTTGTGTGAATTGTAAACTTAAATTGAAGTCCCTAGTATAGCCTCTATACTTCACTAGCTTGTTGGTTAATAGATGATTGTGGTTTCCCTATCATGAACATTGAGATGTTATTAACAACAAGATCATATCGTTAGGAGAATGATATGGTGGACATACTCCTATAGATAAGCGTAGCATAAAGATCAAGTCATTTCAATAGTTCAATTGCTATATGCTTTCTGATACATAGTAACCTAATTCCTTCGACCATGAGATCATGCATATCACCTTTACTGGATGGATGCTTTGATGTCATCAAACACCACACCGTAACAGGGTGGCTATAAAAGTGGCATTGAGTGTTCGGAAAGTATTGGTTGAAACACATGGATCAAGAGTGGGATTTGTCCATCCACATGACGGATAGATATACTCTGGGCCCTCTCGGTGAAATGTCATCCAATTAGCTTGCAAGCATGTGACTTGGTCACAAGGGATCACATATCACGGGAACGAGAAAAGAGTACTTATCAGTAACGAGGATGAACTAGGTATGCAGAGATACCGACGATCATAACCTCGGATAAGTAACATATCGTGAGACAAAGGGAAATTGGTATCGTATGTAAGTGGTTCATTCGATCGCAAAGTAATCGTAGAAATATGTGGGAGCCATATGAATTTCCAGATTCCTCTATTGGTTATTGTTCGGAGAAGTGTCTCGATCATGTCCGCATAATTCACGAACCGTAGGGAGACACACTTAAGGATTCGACGTTGTTTGAGTAGTTATGGTATTATGAGAAAGAGACCGAATGTTGTTCGGAGTCTCGGATGGGATCCGGGATATCACGAGGTGATCCGGAATGGTCCGGAGAATGAGATTCATATAAGGAAAGTCCCGTTTCGGAGTTGGGGAATGGTTCCGGTGTTTTCATCGGGAACATTCTAGAAGGTCCCGGAATGTCCGGCACTCCGGAAGGGGGGAAGGGGGGTACATGAATGTGTCATTGCATGTTGGAATGATTGCATCATGTACTAAGTGTTCTCGCTGTCCTAAATAAAGGGTTAATTCAAATCCTAATTGAAAAAGTCAAACTGCCAGTTTTCGGTCAAACTGCCAGTTTTCGGAAAGAGGAGAAGGAGGAGAAGTGGAAGCCGACTTGGGGGAGGAGTCCCCTTGGCCGGCGCGCCTCCCAAGGCCGACTTGGGGAGGGACTCCTCCCCTTGGCCGCCGGCCCTCCCACCTATAAAGGGAGGGGCAGGGCTCCCCTCTCTAGAACACTACTAGTTCCTATCCTCTAAACCTAAACCCTAGATCTAGACCCCGGTTTAGAGCTATTCGGTTTAGAGCCTTCTAATTGGTTTAGAGCCCTCTAATTGGTGTGTCTAATTACTAGACCACTAATAGCCTCTCTCATAAGCTCCACCATACTCGCACCGGCTTAAGGCGAAGCCCTGCGGGATTTCCCCTCTACCTCCGGTACCACGCCGTTGTGCTGCCGGAATCGCGAGGAGAGTGCTACAACCTCCGCTGCCTGCTGGAACAAGGGAGAGGAAGGTCTTCGTCGAGTACCGAACGTGTGACCGACTGCGGGAGCGCTGCGGGAACGCGGCGCCGGAAGGATCGTCTACGCGATCTTGAGATCGGAAAGAGTACGACTACATCACCCACGAGAATCTGCTCTCGTTAAACACTTTGGAATCTTCGAGGGTGAGTTATTCCATCGACTCGTTGCTACAATCTAGTAGATAGATCTTGGCTTGTTTGTTTGTATGCGATAGAAAATTTTTGTTTTCCATGCTACGAACCCCTACAACTTGTGTGTTCTAGGAGGGAGCCCTGCCCCTCCTTTTATAGGTGGGGAGGCGCGGCCAGGGGAGGGGAGTCCCTCCCCAAGTCGGCCTTGGGCTGGGCGCCGGCTTGGAGGAGTGGGACTCCTCCTCCAAGTTGGTTCCAACTCCTCTTGCTTGTTTCCCACAGTTTCCTGTTTCCCACAGTTTCCTGTTTTAGCCGTTTGACTTTCAAACTGGCAATTTGACTTTCATGTTTTTGGAACAGCAAGAACACTTAGTACATGATGCAATCATTCAATGACACACTCATGTACCCTCCCCCCCCCCCCCCGGAGTGCCGGACAATCCGGAACCTTCTAGAACATTCCCGATGAAAACACCGGAATCATTCCCGAACTCCGAAACGGGACTTTCCTTATATGAATCTTATTCTCCGGACCATTCCGGATCACCTCGTGATATCCCGGATCCCATCCGAGACTCCGAACAACATTCGGTCTCTTTCTCATAATACCATAACTACTCAAACAACATCGAATCCTTAAGTGTGTCTCCCTACGGTTCGTGAATTATGCGGACATGATCGAGACACTTCTCCGAACAATAACCAATAGAGGAATCTGGAAATTCATATGGCTCCCACATATTTCTACGATTACTTTGCGATCGAATGAACCACTTACATACGATACCAATTTCCCTTTGTCTCACGATATGTTACTTATCCGAGGTTATGATCGTCGGTATCTCTGCATACCTAGTTCAACCTCGTTACTGATAAGTACTCTTTTCTCGTTCCCGTGATATGTGATCCCTTGTGAGCCAGTCACATGCTTGCAAGCTAATTGGATGACATTCCACCGAGAGGGCCCAGAGTATATCTATCCGTCATATGGATGGACAAATCCCACTCTTGATCCATGTGTTTCAACCAATACTTTCTGAACACTCAATGCCACTTTTATAGCCACCCTGTTACGGTGTGGTGTTTGATGACATCAAAGCATCCATCCGGAAAAGGTGATATGCATGATCTCATGGTCGAAGGAATTAGGTTACTATGTATCAGAAAGCATATAGCAATTGAACTATTGAAATGACTTGATCTTTATGCTACGCTTATCAATAGGAGTATGTCCACCATATCATTCTCCTAACGATATGATCTTGTTGTTGATAACATCTCAATGTTCATGATATGGAAACCACAATCATTTAATCAACCAACAAGCTAGTGAAGTATAGAGGCTATACTAGGGACTTCAATTTAAGTTTACAATTCACACAAGTATTAATGTTTCCTTGTTAATACTATTATATCATGAATATAAACATTTATCATAAACACAAAGATATAATAATAACTATATTTATCATTGCCTCTAGGGCATATCTCCAACAGTCTCCCACTTGCACTAGAGTTAATAATCTAGTTTCAAACCTTTGTGTATTCAACACCTATGGCTTTCCGGTGTTGTATGTACACGATTGCTAGTGGTCAACTGATCTCCGGATCTGACACTTCCAGGTCTGTGTGTAATTGCATGTCTTTGCGTCTCTACGCATCACTCATTCTCTAATGAGATGGCTTTGTATAAATTTGGTCTTTCGGTGTGACCTTTAGCTCTTTGGGGTTAAAACATGTTGATAATATTGTCGCACAATATATCTTCATAGTATTATCCCTCTGTGAACTACACCTAGTTTGATAACAAACTACTTGACACAAATGCCCTCTTTTGCTGCTATAATAGCAGTCATATACTTAGCCTTTTGTTGTAGTATCTGTCACAATGTCTTAACTTTGGAACTCATCCAAATCCATTATGGAACTCACTTTCATTATATTGTGCCACCCTTAGTTTAGATTGAGATAAACTTAATTTGTACTTTGTGACAAAACTAGTATCAATGTAGTACTTTTACAATGAACTAACCATCTATTTGTCACTTCTACAAATATTATACTCTTAGTTCTTCCAAAAGATCATAAGAATATCCTTACTATTGTCCAATGATCATCTTACGAATCATTCTGGTATATGCTCACAACATTTAGAGCATAGGACATATCTGGATTTGTACATATCACAGTATGATTGATATAAATACTCTTTGTGATTTCATATATCAAGTATCAATCTATACTTGATTATTTGTTTCACTTTACCAAATGTCAATACACTTGAATATCATCAACATTGAACTCATTCAATCCTTTCTGTGTGACAAGAACCTCTCTTGTAGTTTCTATATTGAACTCATTCAATATCTTGTCTATGCACTTCTGGCACAACCATATTAGCGTCTATTGATGCCAAATATTTGGTTTTTGCCTAAGTCTTTCATCGGGATGAAATTCTTAATATGTGTTTAATAAAAGACACATTATTTCCAATCAACAATATGTCTTCCACATAATGTATTAGAAAATATGTCTTAGCGCTCCCACTTAATTTCTTGCAAATGCAAGCATCTTCATTGTCTCTGATGAAATTAAACTCTTTTAACAATTTCATCATAGTGAAGATTCCAACTCCGCGATGCTCACTTCAACCATTGAAGTTTGCATATGCTTTTAGCATCCTTTGAATTAACAAAACCCTATGGACCGTGTTATGCACATGTCCTAGGTAACGATTCTATTAGAAGAACTTGTTTTGTTTATTCAACTACCATATAACAAATTATATGTAGTGGTTGCTACATTAATCTGTCTAGACTAAATATCATTATGAAAGATCAAATCTTGTCATAGTCAACCTTTGAACATTTTGTGAACTCTTTCCCAACATGTCGACTATTTCATAGATGTGAAACATCCATGTCTATTTCTTTATAGATCCAAATACGACTGTAAGGTCTTGTACCTTTCTCGAGGGTCCTTCATGTTCAAAACTTGATTTCTCGTGTATGGAACTATCACGGATTTTATGGCTTCAAGCCATTTGATGGAGTCAGGGCCCATCATCGCTTCTTTGCATGTAGTCGGATCATTATTGTTAAATAATGATTTAACTCTCAAATCTTGGTATTTGATTGTTCATCTGACCTACTTGTTTCAATAGGAACTTGGATCTCCGTGACCACAACCTTTGAGGTACGCGAGCCATGAGCATTGTTTGCTAACTCCGGAACACTTTTCGGCGCTGCACAACTTTGCACATATAGCTAAAGTTCTTTTAACCTTATCAAAGTTCTATTGTCCTCCCACTTAACTTTTCACGAAAAATTCCTTCTCAAAGAAACTTGACGTTCTAAGCAACAAACACTTTTGTCTCCGGTGTTTATGGAGGAATACTTAACAGTTATACAAAGACAGGTTCATCCGACTTTGGTTGCACACATCTTTCTTATGCATAGCATACCAATGTTTAAGAAAGGACAACTTGGGTTTTATCCCAAACCATAACTTGATATGGTGTCATTTCAACGGATTATGATGAAGCTCTTTTCAGTGGAAAAACGGTAATCTCTAAAGCTTTTAATCTTTAAAATATAATAGCAGTTTTATGAATTATACCTTTGATCTAACCATGTCAAACAAGGTTTAATTACATATCTCGAACGCTCCATACTCTTATGGTGTTTCGGGAAAATGCAAATCCACGGAACGATTCCTTAAATCTTAGGTATTATGCTAAACTTGTAACTTAAATATTTTCCTTTATGATCTTATCATAAACTATTCATATTCTTGTTACAATGATTTTGCACTTCATCTTGAAAGTCTTTGAACTTTTCAAGTGTTTCATACTTTATCCTTATTAAGTAAATATTCATATATTCACTCAAATTTTTTGGAGAAAGCATATGAAGTTGAAATCCATCGCTTTTGACTACACATAATGGATTTCATACAACAATATGTACAAGTTCCAATAAGCTAGTCATTCGTTCCCTTTTGGCCTATGAACGAAGTTTTAATTATCTCTAGGAAAGTTTCACAAGCGTTATTTGATCAAAAATCAAATAGACTCCAAAATTCCATCCACATGGATTTTCTTCATGTTTTCTTTCCAATATAATTTAAACGGCGATGTCACTTCCTAAGTGATCTTTTAATCAATTTGACTTTCGACATTTTTAGCACTAGTTTTATGGATGTGATTTCTCCAACGAGATTTGTGAATCATCCATCTTTTATGGATCACGGTAATTTATTTGAACAACTCTTTTGTTCTCATAATACCTGATAAAACAAATCTTGAAGTCAAGCTTTGATGTTTAACGAGCAACACAATAACCCTTTATTTGTTCTCGATGAACATCATCACATATTCTTTTGCTAGTTACTTAGGCCATTGTAGTTCATGAATTGTGTTGTTTCGTATGACGATTCACACCAACAAATTCAGTATCAAATACTTAAGAACCACATTGTTTAATAAGCAAAGAATATAGCCATAACATGTATATCATCTATATACTTAAACTGAACAATTCTAGTCTTTTCTTTTCTGCCATATATTTATGAGATTCTCTTTCAATATTTCCTTTTCTGTTTGAAAGAATTTATCAACATCAATAGTGGAGTCATACATATGACACATAGTCCAAAGCGTGTATAGTTAAATACCAATGTCTTTGGACTTGCACTTTGAAGTAGATCACCATCATCAAATGTTTGGTGTTCTTTAAAATTCCTTTCTTTAGTAATCTCTTGGTGTAGTAAACATTTTACCTACATCAAATATTCACCCTCATCATGGATTTATCCATGATCAAGCTACTTTTAGCTTATAACGGTGAATCATGAGTATAATGTTGCTCTCCAAATCCTTTTGGACGATTAGGACAACTAGTGTCTCCAACCTTTTGCAAATTCTCATCAAATATGAGAACATGACTTTAGACATATTATACTCTATCATGTTGCAACCAAAACTTCGTTTCAGATATCACAATATCTTCCACACATCATGGTTTCTGAAACAACTCTTTCAGATCCTAGATAACCTTGATATTAAGACAATCCTTTGAATATCAAGAATCATGGATACAAACATGATACTAACACTTGGAATTGTTACTCTTGATTTAATACTAATTATTAAACTTCATGGAGTAACCGGAACTTACTGAAAGTTTGCAATAGGACTTTTAAACTTTAGATTAACACTTAAAAACAATACGATACCAGTTCGTAAAGTAACTAACCAGAATTCTATAGTTCTATCATCTCAATTATAACTAAGCGCAAGGTGGTAAACGGATGCCAATGACTACAACAACTATGCAAATTCACTTTGATTTAGTTTATGATAAATTGAGTTCTAATTAATAATTAAATTAATCTAGGTGAACTCCCACTCAAAACAATATCCCTCACATTGTTTTAGTGATCACACGAACCAAATCCACTACATCAAAACCGATCATCACGAGAGTTGATATAGCTTCAATGGCGAACAATCAACATGTTCATCATATCTACTATATGACTCATGCTTTACCTTTCGGTAATCCGTGTTCCTGAGGCCATGTCTGTACATGCTAGGCTCGTCAAGATCAAACCTTAGCTACCGCATAAGCAAATCTGGCTTGCTTACGTTGTATACACTTGCGGAATCTAACACACCCGATCATCACGTGATGCTTCGAAACAACAAGCTTTAGCAACGGTGCTAACTAAGGATGAACACTTTATGACTTGAAATTCATGTGCATGAGGGATCATCTTATAATGCTACCGTCGTCTACTAAGCAATACAAGATGCATAAAGGATTAACATCACATGCAATTCATAATATGTGATATGATATGGCCTTTCTTCTTTGTGCTTCCGATCTCCATCTTCAAGCACGAACATGATCTCCATCATCACCGGCATAGCATCAAGGTCAATGACGCTTCTTCATGGTTGTCGTCCACCAGCTTCAACTATTACAACTACTTTGAATAGACACGCGGGTCTTAACAGAAATTAAAGACAACCATATGGCTCCTGCCGGTTGCCGACTTACAATAAGGAACATTGCATACATCATATATAATCACAATCATGGCCATATCACATCACAGCACACCCCTGCAAAACAAAGTTAGACGCCTCTACTTTCTTTGCATATTTTACGTGGTTTGGGGCTTTCAATAAGTGTCGTTCTAACTTACGAACAAGAACCACAACATTGATACTAGTATTGTTAATCACCCGTTGTAAATTGGATCTTAACTATGCTAGGAGAAACAGGCACCCGCAAAGCCACTTATGCAATACAAGTTGCATGTCAAGCGTGGAGCAAGTCTCATGAACGATGTCATGTAAAGTTAGCCCGGGCCGCTTCATCCCAACATACCGCAAGATGCAAAGTACACAAGAAGCAATCAACAATAAAAGCATCAACGCCCACAATGACCATTGTGTTCTACTCGTGCAACAGATCTACATATAGACACGGCTCTGATACCACTGTAGGGGTTCGTAGCATGGAAAACAAAAATTTTCTATCGCATACAACCAAACAAGCCAAGATCTATCTACTAGATTGTAGCAACGAGTCGATGGAATAACTTACCCTCGAAGATTCCAAAGCGGTTAACGAGAGCAGATTCTCGTGGGTGATGTAGTCGTACTCTTTCCGATCTCAAGATCGTGTAGACGATCCTTCCGGCGCCACGTTCCGGCAGCGCTCCCGCAGTCGGTCACACGTTCGGTACTCGACGAAGACCTTCCTCTCCCTTGTTCCAGCAGGCAGCGGAGGTTGTAGCACTCTCCTCGCGATTCCGGCAGCACAACGGCGTGGTACCGGAAGTAGAGGGGAAATCCCGCAGGGCTTCGCCTTAAGCCGGTGCGAGTATGGTGGAGCTTATGAGAGAGGCTATTAGTGGTCTAGTAATTAGACACACCAATTAGAAGGCTCTAAACCAATTAGAAGGCTCTAAACCGCTGGCTAAAGCAATTAGAAGCTCTAAACCAAAACGGCTCTAAACCGGAGGTAGAAGATAGGAACTTGTGTGTTCTAGGAGGGAGCCCTGCCCCTCCTTTTATAGGTGGGGAGGCGCGGCCAGGGGAGGGGAGTCCCTCCCCAAGTCGGCCTTGGGCTGGGCGCCGGCTTGGAGGAGTGGGACTCCTCCTCCAAGTTGGTTCCAACTCCTCTTGCTTGTTTCCCACAGTTTCCTGTTTCCCACAGTTTCCTGTTTTAGCCGTTTGACTTTCAAACTGGCAATTTGACTTTCATGTTTTTGGAACAGCAAGAACACTTAGTACATGATGCAATCATTCAATGACACACTCATGTACCCTCCCCCCCCGGAGTGCCGGACAATCCGGAACCTTCTAGAACATTCCCGATGAAAACACCGGAATCATTCCCGAACTCCGAAACGGGACTTTCCTTATATGAATCTTATTCTCCGGACCATTCCGGATCACCTCGTGATATCCCGGATCCCATCCAAGACTCCGAACAACATTCGGTCTCTTTCTCATAATACCATAACTACTCAAACAACGTCGAATCCTTAAGTGTGTCTCCCTACGGTTCGTGAATTATGCGGACATGATCGAGACACTTCTCCGAACAATAACCAATAGAGGAATCTGGAAATTCATATGGCTCCCACATATTTCTACGATTACTTTGCGATCGAATGAACCACTTACATACGATACCAATTTCCCTTTGTCTCACGATATGTTACTTATCCGAGGTTATGATCGTCGGTATCTCTGCATACCTAGTTCAACCTCGTTACTGATAAGTACTCTTTTCTCGTTCCCGTGATATGTGATCCCTTGTGAGCCAGTCACATGCTTGCAAGCTAATTGGATGACATTCCACCGAGAGGGCCCAGAGTATATCTATCCGTCATATGGATGGACAAATCCCACTCTTGATCCATGTGTTTCAACCAATACTTTCTGAACACTCAATGCCACTTTTATAGCCACCCTGTTACGGTGTGGTGTTTGATGACATCAAAGCATCCATCCGGAAAAGGTGATATGCATGATCTCATGGTCGAAGGAATTAGGTTACTATGTATCAGAAAGCATATAGCAATTGAACTATTGAAATGACTTGATCTTTATGCTACGCTTATCAATAGGAGTATGTCCACCATATCATTCTCCTAACGATATGATCTTGTTGTTGATAACATCTCAATGTTCATGATATGGAAACCACAATCATTTAATCAACCAACAAGCTAGTGAAGTATAGAGGCTATACTAGGGACTTCAATTTAAGTTTACAATTCACACAAGTATTAATGTTTCCTTGTTAATACTATTATATCATGAATATAAACATTTATCATAAACACAAAGATATAATAATAACTATATTTATCATTGCCTCTAGGGCATATCTCCAACAGTCTCCCACTTGCACTAGAGTCAATAATCTAGTTTCAAACCTTTGTGTATTCAACACCTATGGCTTTCCGGTGTTGTATGTACACGATTGCTAGTGGTCAACTGATCTCCGGATCTGACACTTCCAGGTCCGTGTGTAATTGCATGTCTTTGCGTCTCTACGCATCACTCATTCTCTAATGAGATGGCTTTGTATAAATTTGGTCTTTCGGTGTGACCTTTAGCTCTTTGGGGTTAAAACATGTTGATAATATTGTCGCACAATATATCTTCATAGTATTATCCCTCTGTGAACTACACCTAGTTTGATAACAAACTACTTGACACAAATGCCCTGTTTTGCTGCTATAATAGCAGTCATATACTTAGCATTTTGTTGTAATATCTGTCACAATGTCTTAACTTTGGAACTCATCCAAATCCATTATGGAACTCACTTTCATTATATTGTGCCACCCTTAGTTTAGATTGAGATAAACTTAATTTGTACTTTGTGACAAAACTAGTATCAATGTAGTACTTTTACAATGAACTAACCATCTATTTGTCACTTCTACAAATATTATACTCTTAGTTCTTCCAAAAGATCATAAGAATATCCTTACTATTGTCCAATGATCATCTTACGAATCATTCTGGTATATGCTCACAACATTTAGAGCATAGGACATATCTGGATTTGTACATATCACAGTATGATTGATATAAATACTCTTTGTGATTTCATATATCAAGTATCAATCTATACTTGATTATTTGTTTCACTTTACCAAATGTCAATACACTTGAATATCATCAACATTGAACTCATTCAATCCTTTCTGTGTGACAAGAACCTCTCTTGTAGTTTCTATATTGAACTCATTCAATATCTTGTCTATGCACTTCTGGCACAACCATATTAGCGTCTATTGATGCCAAATATTTGGGTTTTGCCTAAGTCTTTCATCGGGATGAAATTCTTAATATGTGTTTAATAAAAGACACATTATTTCCAATCAACAATATGTCTTCCACATAATGTATTAGAAAATATGTCTTAGCGCTCCCACTTAATTTCTTGCAAATGCAAGCATCTTCATTGTCTCTGATGAAATTAAACTCTTTTAACAGTTTCATCATAGTGAAGATTCCAACTCCGCGATGCTCACTTCAACCATTGAAGTTTGCATATGCTTTTAGCATCCTTTGAATTAACAAAACCCTATGGACCGTGTTATGCACATGTCCTAGGTAACGATTCTATTAGAAGAACTTGTTTTGTTTATTCAACTACCATATAACAAATTATATGTAGTGGTTGCTACATTAATCCGTCTAGACTAAATATCATTATGAAAGATCAAATCTTGTCATAGTCAACCTTTGAACATTTTGTGAACTCTTTCCCAACATGTCGACTATTTCATAGATGTGAAACATCCATGTCTATTTCTTTATAGATCCAAATACGACTATAAGGTCTTGTACCTTTCTCGAGGGTCCTTCATGTTCAAAACTTGATTTCTCGTATATGGAACAATCATTTAATCAACCAACAAGCTAGTGAAGTATAGAGGCTATACTAGGGACTTCAATTTAAGTTTACAATTCACACAAGTATTAATGTTTCCTTGTTAATACTATTATAGCATGAATATAAACATTTATCATAAACACAAAGATATAATAATAACTATATTTATCATTGCCTCTAGGGCATATCTCCAACACATCGGGCCGTGCCTGGGCGGGCCGGCCCGCGGCACGCCAAAAAAGCCCGGCCCGAGCACGTGGCTTGAGGCCCGTGGCACGCGGGTGCCGTGCCCGTGCCGCGTCCCCGGGCACGCGGGCCAGCCCGGCACGGCCCGTTTAGCATGTGCTCAGGAAATATTTTGACAACGTATGCAAAAAAGGGTGTTCCTGGAAGTCGAACCCGCGACCGCCTAGTTTCCAGCCGTCCTCTCAGCCACCAAAGCACCGAAATATAGCTAATTCATCTAAAATTAAAACCTTTTTTTAGTTAATTTTGGACGGACCAACAAAAAAGGCCATGGACCAACGTGCCTCACGTGCCACGGGCCACGTGGCCTGGCGCCGTTGGCCAGATTTGGCTGGAACCGCTCTCGTGCGGTTTCTCGTGAGGAGAGGCGGAAGTTCGCGTCTGGGAACTCGTTGGTTTGTTAAGTTTTGGAAGGAAAGCGGGAGTCCATCGTCCTCACGAGTCGCCGCACGGCATCTCTCCTTACATTAACATCCCAAATCTCTCCCCTCTTGCGTCGTTTGATCTTTTCTTGCCTGGCAGCGCCGAGGACGCCCGCCGCCAGGCATCCATCTTTCCGCAATTCCGTCCATCCCAACCTCGCCAACCTCGCATCTCTTAATTTCTTCTCGCCTTACAACGCGGGCGACGCCCACCGCCTGTTCGACGTAATGCCTCCTAGGAAGAAGCTCAAGAGTGCGCCGCCGGTGATCGGCGTCGACCGCTTCGGCGCTCTCCCTGACCACATGCTTCACCACGTGCTCTCGTTCCTCCCAGCGCAGGCGGCCGTCCAGACTTGCGTGCTCGCCCGGCGCTGGCGTGACCTCTGGAAGTCCAGCACGGGCCTGCGCATCGTCGGCCTCAACGACCTGGACGAACTCAGTGTCCAAGACATCCACAGGTTCGTAGACTATCTGCTGATCCTGCGTGACCGCACCGACCTAGACACTGTCCAGATCAAACTCGACGAGTTCTCGAAAGAAGACCAGCCCTACGTGAACCTATGGGTCCGCTACGCCGTGATGTGCAAAGCTCGGGCGCTCACGGTTCATATCACCGACGGAGATCTCTGCCTAGACGACCTGCCTCTCGTCTCTCGGCATATGAAAACGTTGGAACTTTCTGGTGTAGCCCTGCGGAAGACCTTTCTTGATTTTGCTAGCTGTCCAGCTTTGGAGGATCTCAAGATGACAGATTGCGGCATCGAAGCCGATATGATTTCGTCCGTTTCCCTCAAGCACTTGAGTATCACTGACTGCGACTCAGACTTGGATTGCCGGATCCGTGTTTCTACACCGGCCCTCGTATCTCTGAAACTAGTTGGCTTTTCGGGAAGAACACCCGTTCTTGGAAACATGGCGTTGCTAGAGACTGCATATGTAGATCTTGGCCCAAACTGGGAAGATGGCTGCTTGCATTATGACTCACATGGTGTTTTCTGTGGAGCAAATAATAATGCATGTGAGAATTGTGTTCGTATTGAAGACGGTTACAGCAGCGACTGTGTACTTCTGGGCGGTATCTCAAGTGCTAGAAACCTCGCGTTGCTATCTGAAAGGAGAATGGTATGGCACTCGTCCTAAATCCTTTATGTAGCATTTTTTTTTGTGTGTTTCACTATCTACATTGTTTTTGTTCATCAGCAATAAGCAGATTACATATCCATCGCCACCAATCTGGCGGTGTCTTAGAGATCGTCATCTTGCACTTTCATTATTGGTTACTTTATTTTCTTATCTTCTGTATTTTCTTTCCAGTTCGTTTTCACAAGAGATTTGAAGCACTGCCCTACATTTAGCAACTTAAAAACTTTGTTGCTCAACGAGTACTGGTGCGAGGCTCCTGATTTGGATCCACTAGCTTGCATTCTGAAAAACTCACCGGTTCTAGAGAAGCTTACTCTTCAGCTATATTCCAAGGTATATAAATCTTCTAACTGGACAATTGCTGAAATCTTAAAAGTTATTGTTGATTATCCATCTTGGTTAAATGTTCTTCTCTTACCATAGGGACCAAATCATGAAGTGGAACTGAAAGGAAGTTACGCACCTATGGAGGGACCGTCTGTAATACCGGAGCACCTTAACATAGTTGAAGTCAAGTGTACTGTGGTCGACAAGAGAGTTCTCAAAGTTTTGAAGTTCCTTTCTGCATATAACATACGTAAGCTAACCAATGGCACTTCTCATGCTCCCTATATTCTGAAAATAGCTTTCATATTTGAGAATGGAACTAAGAAAGCAAGCTGCGAAGAAGATAGTCCTGAATTAGTGTGTAGGAAGAACAGTTTGTACGGGTACTTAATTATTTGAGTCATGAAAATCTGAACCGGCACAAAAAGGAAAACCAGTATTTAATCCATTTTGTTGGCAAAAGAGGTTTAGTTTAACAGTGTTGCATAAATTATGTGTGTAACACAACATGTGGACTCAGTTGATTAGTTCTGGTCTTGTGAGCACTTGTACAAATGTCTATATCGATTAATTAATCAGCGCAGTGATATGGCATAATCACATGTTGATTAGCTCTGAACAGTAACTCAAACGTCTGCAATAATAACAATAGATTGCGTCGTTTCATTGTTGCATAACTGGTGGTGCTAATTAATAACAATTTTGTAGTCTTGTTAAATTATCCCGTAAACAGTTCTTGTTCATGCCGATTAACTGTAGTGTGATATCGTTATATTATTTAACCGTAGTTGCACCCCCAACTGTATGACATCATTACATTATAGTTTTGCAAGAGATTCATTTCTTTGTTCCTGGGAAGTCTTTGCAGTTCACATTGTATTTTCTTCAGAAAAGAAAGTATGTACATAACATGTCTATTAGTCTATGTCATGACTCCTTATTTGAATGTTCCCTCCCCATTAAAATTTCCTCATATATATTATTAGTGTTTTTCTGTTAGATTGCCAGATTATGCTAGAAATGGTCGTATAAAATATAATCATGGTTCGTCCTCGGAGTCATGTCAAGATAAATTGCACCTGCTAAGTAAATCTCCTACTTTCTTCTGCCAAACTCTGTTCCAGTATTCTTCATTTTCATTATCAAGTAACTGAGCAGATACACCAGACTCTTACACTACCTTTTCGTCTGTGTACAGGATTTAGTTTCGAGTAAGGGTGAGAAGATGTGGGTTGAGGGTGGATCTGCCATCACTTGACTATTATTCACGGATGTATGCGAGGCTGAAGCATGTATGCTGCGACGATGTTTCCGTTTGCTGTTTTAGTGCATTTTTCGTTTTATTATGTCAGTTGTTACACGTTGAGGACAGTGTAGAATCCGCAGTAGCGTATATCCTGTAATTCCTCTTGCACTTTGGTTCTTGCTGGAATTATTCAGATCAGTACTATTACTGGTCAGCCCGGCACGGCGGCACATCGCGCGTCGGAGTCTGAACTGACACCGCTGAAATGCGCAGCAATTCCCCCACCTGGAGGGGCGAGTTCGTCGCCGCTGACGCCATCAGCACCAGCCTGCCTGGTTCACGACCACCCGTGCTGGGCGAACAACATGATTTGGGCGGCGGTGGCAACCTGGATGGCGGCGGTGACGTCACGACCTGGGTGGCGGCCGTGACACGAGTTGGGCAGTGGCGACGGCGTGTCCTTGGGTGGCGGTGGCGGCGCGTCGGTGGAAGAGGAGAACTTGGGGGGTGGGGGGAGAGAAAGAGTGGGTGGGGGCCGAGACCACATTAGTATATATTTCAGTGACGGTGGGCCACGTCGACAAAAAAGTTAAATTCGGCGATCATAGGATGTTCCCAACGCTCCGAGGAAACGCCGGACGTAAATTGGATAAAAATCTGTCTAGGAGCGCCAAAAATCGGGATCGTGCGCCTAGACATACAGAGGCAGAATGGACAAAAATAACTCAAATTTGAAAGGATTTCACAAAATGACCCATCTGGAAAACTATTTCACTGCACTAACCCTTTTTGTAGCGCCTAACAGCAAGGCGCTACACTCTACAGTGTAGCGCCTTTCAGCTAGGCGCTATGCCCCTGCCAGCGTGGCACCGCTTGGCCCCGCCCTGGCCCCATCCCGCCGTGTGACGCCCAGGCGCTATGCCTGGGGCGAGTAACGATAGGTGCTACACCCTGAGACATAGTCTGTCGGACGCAGCCCCCTCCCCATTCAGTCCAGTTCGACCCAAGCAGGAAGAATCTCTAAGTCAGGGTGTAGCGCCTGTCTGATAGGCGCTATGCTCTGAGGTGTAGCGCCTATCAGACAGGCGCTACACTCCTGAACTGGCCTAGTTTCAAACAACATGTACTCAAACAACACTTGTTATACTAGTTTCAAACAACATATACTCAAACTGCACATATACTCAAATAACATCAACGTAGTGCCATACATGAACATAGTCTCAAACAACATCAACGTAGTGCCATGCATGAACATAGTCTTAAACAACATCAACATAGTGTCATACATCAACCCATACATAGTCTCCAACCTAGTGCATCATCATCAACATTGTGCCATACATGACCTACTTCCGTCCACGCGTCCTTGGGCCTCGGCCCCTCCTTGGAGGTATTTTCTTTGTCACCTCCTCTTCTTGCGACTCATCTTCATCATCATACTGTAGGCCTCTCGTCCTCCTAGTCGCTCTTGACCTCCGTGGCGGCTCGTCCTCGACAACATTGGCCTTTCCCTTGTTACGGAAGTCGTCCGGCGTCCAGCGATTGAACTGTTTCATTGGCTTCAGCTGGTATGCGGAACGAATCCGGTACTCCTCCTCAGTCTCATTCTCCATATGAGGCAGCTACATGTAAGATTGTATGGCTATGAGAAATGCATGGGAAACAGAAAGCACTAAATGCATGTAAGGTTGTCCCATACCTCATCTTCCGAACGAATCACCGAAGTGGTGTCATCCTCAACATCATCCTGAAGATGGGCCGACGGATCAGTAGTCGACTTGGACCTAGAACCGGACGGGGTTGTGTACTCGGGATCGCGGCAACCTAGCACGTTAGATAAGCGACGCATCTTTTGGGCCGAGCGCTGTAACAAATAACAACATAAGTCAAAACAAGAACATGCCTATCTTGAGGAAGTCTCGCATCCATACCTTAAGGAAGTCTCGTATCATGCCTTCTCCCTTTTTCCCCTTAGGGGCAGCAAAAAGAATCGCCTCGGCATCGTCGGCATATTTCTTTACCTCCGTTCTCTACAGAGTCAAGAACAAGAACATGTTAGGCAAGAAAGAGATGAGAGTGCAAGGAAAGTAATGCGAAGGCAACGATAACTTTACCGCAAAGTTGAGTGAGGAAGAAAGCGGGATGTCGGTCCCCTTCCTGACCTGCCGGTTCTACTGAGTGTAGGCAAGTTCATCGAACTGGACTGGCTCCTCCAATATTTCTTCCTCGTAGGACGGCGGGCAAATGGAGACACGGGTACTACCAAGAAACCAATGGATGTAGTTGTTAAATGCAACTGGGCAATGTGCTCTTCCATTATTCCATTCCGTTCGTCGAGCATTCTCCACACAAAGGAGGAACTCCATGACGTGCCTCCTATGATGGTGATCACAATTCTTGATCTTCCTCTGCCTCTTTCTGTCCAACCTGAACAACAACAAAGAACCATGTTAGTACCATCCAAAGCAATTGAGCACAAGTTCTCATGCTAACTAACCGATGAAGCTCCTTGTCGGTGTCCTTCCACACGGGAGGGTTGCACTGAAACAACCCGAACTGCCTCATCACCCGTTGTGGCATATGAAACTCAACCGCCCAATTGCAAATCAATGGGCAGCACATGAGCCAGAGAGATTGTTCCTCCAAGCACTTCGGGTTAATATCAAACCCGGGAGCAATACCAAACTCGTCCCCACAACCATAAGGCTCCCACTCCACCTGCAACATATCACAAGAACATGTTTGGTATCGATTTTGACTCGTGAAGTAAATATTATGGATAGTGATGTATAGATAAACATCTACCTGCTCGGGCGTAATCGCATCAAACTCGTTCGTGTACTTGAGGTACATGGCATCAACATCGCTTGTCATCTCCGATACCACGTCCCACTTGTAAGCCCAAGTCGGCTGGCGTAGAGGGTTTCTATTATACTCTATTATACACTGGCCAAGGATGGTGGCCCACCTCTTTGGGACGACCAACTGGTAAGCGTTCCCAGCTCCATATCGAGAGAAGAACCATAGCACCACCTATTCCGGCATTTTCGCCTGCCCTACGACAGGCATCGTCCAACTACAAGTGAACAAAAACGAGGTCAGTATAGCATATGTGTGGACAATGACATATACAAATGAATGTAGAGTGCACATGTGATTACCTGCCGGTACAAGTAGGCAAGAGTCGCCGAACCCCAGCTGATATTGCTATCCCAGTTTGCTAGTGCCTTGAGCCACATCCACTGAGCGGTCCTACCTCCGCTGTCAGCAAACAGAGTCCTAGAAAGGACATACCACACGTACACACGAGCATGTGTCTCGATCACCTCAACCTCGGCGGGGTTCGGGCATTGCCTAAAGTTCTCCACGATCCACGCATATGTCGCGCCTGCTGGGACTCTATCTTTGCTCTTATCTTCAAGTTCTTCAGGAGCCATGCCAATAAGTAGCTCCATCGCATTGCACCACCCATCGGAATCTGTGCTCATACAGAGAGGCTCCCTCGCGATAGGAAGTCCAAAGATCATGGAAACATCCTGAAGAGTAGGAGTTATCTCGCCGGTCCGGAGGTGGAAAGTGTGCGTCTCTGGCCTCCACCGGTCGACAAGTGCGGTGATAGCAGCCGCGTTGAGGTTCGGCGTCGACCGGCTCACAAGCGTGATGAAAGGGAGAAGGCCTAGCCGCTTGATGTACTCGGTGTACCGCTCGTCGTACGGCATGTCATTCGAAGACGCGCCATGAGACCGAATCTTGAGGGGACGAAGCCTCTGCATACATACAAGATCGAACATTATGCTTTTTCCAACACAATTGAATCAATAGAAAAAACAAAAGCAAAGAAGTTCAACCATGGTTTTATTACCATATGCTTCTCCGCCATCAAGTATGCCCGGTGTTGATGATCATAGTAATCCTCAAGTAGCCACACCATCCTACATATATATTTCAAACATCAATAAAATGTGTGTGGTATGTGGCCATTGTTTGAATTTATACAATAAACTACAAAGAATAGGATAGCATATTATTCAAACATCCATACAAATCCATATACAACCATCATATACAATGCAAATCAACAACACACTTTCATTCCCCATCAAATACAACTAATTTATAACTACCAAGTAACTAAAAACATGCACAAATAGTCCATATTATGAATCCAACTACATCTAGGGTTTGAGGCTAATGTGCAAGATTTATTGGATGAAAGAGAGGGGAAAGGAGGGGATTACCTTGAGGGAGTGATGGGGGAGCTAATCCACGGTGCAATCCCTCAGATCTGTTGGATTTGAGGTGGGGATTTGAGAGGGAGGGAAGGAGGAACCGCCGTCCTCCTCTATCTGTTCTTCTCTCTGCCTGTGACTGAATGGGGAGGGGGGCTGCGCCCGACAGACAATGTCCCAGGGTGTAGCGCCTATCTGCTAGGCGGTACACATTAACACACGGCGGGGTGGGGCCAGGGCGGGGCCAAGCGGTGCCACGCTGGCAGGGGCATAGCGCCTAGCTGAAAGGCGCTATACTGTAGAGTGTAGCGCCTTGCTGTTAGACGCTACAAAAAGGGTTAGTGCCAGTGAAATAATTTTTCAGATGGGTCATTTTGTAAAATCCTTTCAAATTTGCGTTATTTTTGTCCATTCTGCCACATACAGAGGCCACGCCATCGTTTTGTGGGCTGCGTTGGCGAAACGCTTGGGCAAGTCCACACTCCACAGTGGTACGCGTTGAGGGAGGCGGCTTGTTGGACTTGTTTATGCTTTCCAGATCCGACGCTACCACCATCCATAGTTGACATCACCGTCCATACATACTTCTCCTGCTTGACCTTGAGTAGTAATCACTCCCTCACTCATTCGCTCCCTCCCTCCCTCCCCTCCGTCGCTCGCGCACACACAAAACACACTCTACTCTAGTACTCCGCAGGCACGTAGGTTCACGCACATGGACCGGCGGCGGGCGGGGAGCCCGACGTACGGCCACCGGCGCTTGCCGGCAGGGGGGATCTACTCCGCGCCCGCGTCCCCGGCGCACCCCCTCGTCCTCCAGCCCACGTCCTCGTCGCCGGTGCACCCGCTCGCCGCGCGCTCCAAGGCCCGAGCCGCCGCGGCGCTGGCGCACGTCATGGCGCGCCCGACGGGGCCGCGAGTCGCCGCGGCCGCCGCGGAGGAGGAGGACGACGGCTACTACGAGAACGGATACGGAGATCAGGCGGACACCAACGGGGGGCGGCGGCACGACGGTGGCGGCCGGAGCCCTTTGCACGGGTACAGCCGCCGGACCACCGCCGCCGCCGCCGGCAAGGACAAGGACAAGTACTCCTTCGGTTTCGCGTTGCCCAAGGTATGTAGTATGTATTTACTGCTAATTACTGCTGTCCTGCTGGCGTCGTGTTATTAGCACCGCTAATTAATGTTTCCTATTTTTGGGCGCCTTTGCTTCTTCCTTCAATTTCAATCTTATTCTCTGATAGTAGTAGGAGTTTATAGTTGGCTAGAAATGATGGTGCAAAATGTTATTACGCATATCCCATAATCCTCGTCCTTTTTTTACCGACGATTATATATAATCGAAATGCACACATATTCCGTGCGAAATTAGATAGCTGTAGGCAGCTGCTCAATTATCACTCGAACCGATCGGTCGAAACAGCCACTCCTATACAGTGAGAGGATGGATGGATGGGCTACTTAATTATTCGATCATCGTTGCTCAAGTGTTGTATTTTTGGCCGCGCCGGCAAGAACTCTAGCTTCATCTACTACCAGTAGAACTAGTACAATAGTCAGAGCTTAGTACTCAACGCGTACTCAATGCGTGGCTTGATCTACTACCAGTAGTACTAGTACAATAGGAGTAGCTTAGTAGTGAACCCAAAAGTTAAATTACGAATCTCGAGACAGGTCTGGGTCGACCAAGCCACGCACCCCATGAAGTAAGTACGGTCAACGTGCCTAATTAATGCGTGCTCTGACCTTGCGGTAGTATTAGCTTTGTTTAATTATTCGGCATCATATCGATCCGCCGACCAAAGCTGGAAAAGAAAAGCCTCACCGACTCGACGCCATAGAGCGCGTGCACGCCGCGGCCAACATATTTTTTTTTTTGAACGAGAAGAGCCCCGAAGGCCTGGAAGCTTTATGTTAATCACCACGTACAATATTACAGAAGACTTCAGAAGAAGAAATGAACACATAGGTCCCCATTTTAAGTGGATAAGGCCCTGCTGAAAATTTTGAGTTGCTATCAGGTCCCTCCCTATCTCCACTATCTCCACTGCCGAGCTGAAGGTCAGCTGCACCGCCGCCGAGCACCGTCGCGGGGACAGAACCACTTGCTTCAGAACCGACGTTGGACGCGGCCGCTGACCCGAAAAAGGGTCCCCGATGGAGGTTAATAAGATGTTGGAGCTCACCGGCTATAACAAACGGCATGCAGCCGTCAAGATAAAGCTCGTCAATGTCGCTTCCAAGCTTCGGTAATCCCTGACGGAAGAAACCTCGCTAGCTCCGTCGATGTAGAGCAACCCGCACTCCAGCACGACGCCCCTGCCACGGGTGGGTGAAGGCGGGCAAAGATGGTCGGAGAAGCGGGGAGAAAACCGTCGGAAGGGGAAAGACCAAAACTCCCTAGAGCGCCCTGGCCACGCCTTTCTCTCGCTGCTACCTGCAACCTCTCCTCGCCGCCACAGCCGACCAAGAGGAACAAGGGAAAGCAGCGGGCATCTAGGCTGGCCCGAGCGCCAAACACGCGCTTATTACGAGGATTCGCTTGGAGTGGCATCACCAGCGTCTTACTTCTCTGGAGGTCGCCAGGAATCACCCACCGCGGCCTCCTGCCGCCACACAGATGCGTCAGGAGATAGAATCCATCACCTCTTCCTCCTGTGGTCACATCCCTGCTAGAACCCCTCCTCCCCTCGCCGCCATGGCCGGCCGAACAGAGGGAGAGCTAGCAGGTCACCATCACAGGGAAGAAGAGGCAAACAAGAGCTCAAGCACCGAGCCACCGTCGGACGAAGCTCCCCCATCCCTCGCCACCATGGCCGGACCAAAGGGGAGCACCCAAACTCCAGCAGCACCGAGCTCCAGCGAGCCTTTATTGAGGGAGATGCGAGCCCTTCCCCAGCACCACCCTCACCAGCGAGGCAAGGGGGCAAGGGGGGTGCACCGCCGCCGCATCCCGACCAAGGAAAAGGACGGCCTCCCGGCAGCACCTGGACACTGAACACGGGGACAAGGCCCCAAAACAACCTACTACTACTACAACAACCGACGCCCCCCCTCCGCCCAGATCAGCCAGCAGCGCCGGCGAGCGAGGCTTCAGGGCGCGGCGTGGAGGGAGGCTCAGGGAACTGTAGCTCGGGGGAGGAAAGGATAAGGTCGGGGGAAAGGATAAGCTCGCGGCCAACACAAATACTACTACTTTTAATGGTCCCTTGATTGTTTGCAAATTTTTATGGAGAAAACACAAATACTTTGACATCTGTTAAAAAGACGAATTGAGTGCCAAAATTGCTACTACTTATTTACAACACTAAGGGAAAACGTACATGTTAAATTTGCACAAACCCGAACCATAGTAACAAAACACAGGTGCACAAACCCAAACCATAGTAACAAAACACAGGTGGACAAATCCAAACCGTAGTAACAAAACATAGGTGGCAGAGTGCGGGCGACGGGGCGACGGACCCGGGTCTCTATGGGCGCGGATGGAGGCCTTGTGGTTGCTGGGGCAGCGCCACGGCCGGCGCTAGGTAGGCAGCTTGGAGCCGTGCGATGGCTTGGACCAATTGGGCCTAGGGCGGGCCCCGGGCAGTCGACATGCTTGCGGGGGCGGTGAATGGCGACGAGAAGAGTAGGAGGTTCGCGTGGAGGAGCTGCTTCATCGAGGATCTGATGGGTCTCGTGTCTGTGGCCTTGCTGTAGGTTGCTCCAGTGCCAGCGTGTTAGGTCGGCGCGACGCCAAGCAGAAGTTCGACCGTAGTAGTCGGGGCCTAGGGATGCCTCTCTTTGACCGACGCACTCCTTGCAGGTAGAGGCAGGGGCGGTGGCCCTAGGATCGACGACTTCGGCATGGGAGTTGTTGTGTAGGAGGTTCCATGTGCGCCGTACGGTGAGAAGGAGGTTGCACGCCGTGGTACCGCTCTCTGGACAACAAGGAAGTCGGGGCGCCGGCTTCAGGTAGGCGGCCGTGGTGTGGGACTAACGTGGTCTGTGAGGTTCCATGTCTGACTACCGCATGTGTTTGGTTTCGATGGTAGGCAGCAGAGCCACTCCGCTCGGTGTGCTGCTCCTTAGCCCCGAACCTAGGGCCTGGCGGTCAAGATCATGCTCCAGGAGGCATCGCCTTGGAGATCTTATAACTCACGGTGTGAAGGGTTCACGCCTGCCGTGTGGGGTGACTTTTTGGTCAAGGCAGTGGATGTCGGGGCGACGGCTCTAGACGGTGAACGTGTGCCGAGACAGGGAACGTTTGCAGTCATGGCTCTAGGAGACATCTATTAATGGAACCGATAGCCAGCCGTTGCTGAATCTAAAAAAAAAAGAATATTAGGAACATGCTAATGCGCCAAGGGGCCAAATAACTAATGCATCAAAGGACAAATTGATTAAACTCCAACCGAACTAAGCCTCTACGGAACGATGGGCTTATGCCAAATTTACGGCATGTTGCCCATTCCGTTTTTGGTCGGTCTTGTTCGGTTTGAGTGGCTAGAAACCGAATTCTACAAAATCTAATTCGGTTTGTATAAATGGAAAACCCAAGAAAGCAGGTAACGGAAAAAAAGTTTCGGTTAGTTCGGTTTCAGCTTCAATTCGGTTTTCGGTTTCACGGTTTTTATGCCCCATAGTCGCCATGCTAACATACTTCCTCCAGTCTAAAATAGTGTATGTTCTAGCTTTAAAATTTATATTTCAAAATATTCTACATTCTAGGTTTTAGTCAGCAAGAACACAGATAACAAAATGCTGCTCTCTCTATTGGATGTTGTTATTTTTGGTGTTCTTTGGATTGGTTGTTCAGATATCTAAGTAATATGCAATACTAAGTTTTCTGATTTTTTTAGGAGGTAGACTAAGTCAGAATTTCTAACCTGATCTAGTTGATAGAGTTTCTTTCACCTACATTTAAAAATGAAGAAAAGGTAGTTCTAGGCTTTGGTGAAGACTTGCTTTCGGAACTACTATGAAGTGCAATTGGACGCATCCCATGATCCAAACGCGAGGCTCGGGTGGGCAACCGGAAAAAACTAGGACCAAAGCAGAGCAGTAGACCGAAACCTTCAGTCCCTTGAATTATCCCCCTCCCTCCCTCCACCTCTGTTGTCCAGTCCGGCGGCCGCGGTGGTGGTTTGGCAGCCAGCGCCCCGCGTCATCTCTTCTCTCTCTACTCCGGCGACCGGCGGCGGTGGTCCGGCGACCTGCGGCGGCTCCCATGCTGCTTCGCTTCTTTTCTTCTCCACCCACCGATCGGTCAACGTTTCCGCAAAACCGAAATTCTGTACTACTGCCCAGGCCTACGCGAGGCTGGCAGAGGGAAGAGGAAAAGTCAAACTGAAGTCAAAGCTGCAGCGTCGACCAAACTAGTAATTCCAATGGACGCGGCCCGGCGCGGCGGCGCGCGGAGGCCGGGACCCTCCGCTGCGGCGTCGGACCCCCGACGCGCGGCGGCGGCGCGGGAGGCCATGGCGCGCATGGAGGAGGTGATGCTCGCCCACGCGGGCGCGCCCGGCGAGTTCAGCGTCATCCTCGAAGCCCCGCTCCCCACCCTCCAGCGCTACCGCCGCAACGCGGCGCCTCCGACGTCGGGCTCGTCCCCGCAGCGGCGCGGCGCGGGCGTCGTAAGGGACGAGGTCCCCGCGCGACTGCGGCGCGAGGGAAGCGTAACCACCGAGGACATCGGCGGCGCTCACGCTCCGAGGGCGCGACCTGCTGGCGCGCACGGAGTGGCAGTGCGCGGCCATGAGGAGGAGGAGGTGGAGCCCCCGGTGCGGATGAGAGACCCGCGGAGCATGCGGAGGGAGACCGGCCGCGTCAGCGCGCCTCCCGCCAGGGTCGCCGCCGCCGAGGTGAAACCGGTCGTTGCGTCGGAGACGCCGCTGGAGCAGCTTGCGCGCGGAGGGCGGAGTTCCAGCGCGGATAGGCGCGTGGAAGAGACACACACACCGGAGCCTCCCTTGGCTGCGAGGCCATCGAGCCGACGGTCAAGGCGGGGGAGCAGTGCGGAGGAGGAGGACGTTGTAAATGCGAAGGTAGCTGAGCCGGTGGTGGAGATGGAGGCCCAAGTGGAGAGTGTCCGGTGGCCTAGCAGCCAAGGGAGCGAGGATGGAGAGGAGGAGGAGCTGATGGCGCCTCCAAAGCCGCCACCGGAGGCAAGAGTCACCGGAGGCCATAGCAGGAGCAACTCACCGGCCATAAGTAATGTCAACGATGATAGCTTTCCTTTGTTAAGCAATTTTTGTTTTTTATGAAGGATTAGAGTTTAGCATGATACCAATCTGCTCAAATTAGGCTAATATGTTCTGCTCTGTCTGCTGGTTCTGAAACTAACAATCCTTCCATTTCCCCCCTTTATAAATAAAACTAAATAAACAACACAGCACCATCAGGTTACGCGACATTTAGTTGTTAAAAGTGGACAAACTGCATTAGGATCTAAGTGGTGGCTGGTTAATGGATTGGTTTGCAGATATACTGCTGTTGATTGCCTAATACTTTTGGTTGTTGATAGTAGGAACCGTAGATAGTAAGTTATATTTTCGTAGTGGTGCTGCATTTGATGCTTTTTGTTGGTGCGATTTTAAGCTTGTTGTCCTTTAAGCTGAATGGTGAAAAAGATAATAACAAAGTTGGTCTGACTTTCAGTTGTCGTTTAAGAAAATGGAAGTGTTGATGCATGTGCACGATAATCCGGTTATCATAATTGAAGAAGAACGATGTGTTTTTTTCCAGTTTTCAGTTATACGAAATGACCGGCTTATTATATTTGTCCTCGTTTACCTAGTTAGGTCGGAACGGCGTGGACTCAGGTGCAACAAACCGCCCACAATCAGCAGGAAGGTCAAGTTTCGCACCACCTGTTGGGGCAAATGTCAGACCACTGCAAGCTGTGGAGGTGCCCAATGGGACAACTAGGGAAAGAAGGTAAGTTCATATAATTTTATTTTCTTGGCATCGTAGTGTCGTATGGCCAACAACACTTCTCAGAACATAAGTGTTACACTATTACTTGCATATTGCAATTTATGTTTTTCTCCTCGGACACGCAGCTGACCGCGTGTCATATTGTGTTATTAGAACAAAAGTGTCGAACTGACGCGTGGCTTACAATCGGAGATGAAAATAGCCAAAAGAAATCGCAGAAAAATAACCTAGCTATGAAAAAAGCTAGGCTAACCAAACAAAGAAAACAGCTAGAAAACTGAACAACTATACATGGATGGATGTTCAGCCTTGTACGCAAGTTGGTTCCCTTTACCCAAGTCCAAAGTTGGTTCCTCTTGGTTTTAGGAAAAAGATAAGAGATATTGTTCATCTTATTCATGGTGATTTCAAATGATTTATGATTTTTTTCCAGTGGGATGTATGACATACAAATACAACCATAGTGGTGGTACGCAGTTCTGAAATATCAAGAAAGCTGGAACAAAATTCTTAACATATAAGTGAATGTGATAATTTTTTCAATGCTGTGTAGAACCTAAACTGCCCAGGATCCCTGGTAGACATGAAATAGGGATTTTTTTTTTCACTTTTAACCATGCACCAAGGGTCTTATTCCTAGTTCTGAAAGTACGGCAGTGACGTGTTGCGCTGATCGGTTTGGCACAGGTGAAGTCAAACGACTTATTTATATGGTTTTTTATCAAGGAATTGGGGGCATGAGGATCTCCACCGTATAATTTATATGTAGTTTACAAAATAATTTCTACTAATTTAGTTCCTGTTTTGATTCTACTAGTAATGTTGCACAAGAGAGTAAATGTGTCAGCCTATAAAAGAATTATCTGATACCACCATCTTGTCAACCAAATTGGCTAGCAACATACATGTTTATGTATCTTTCAACTTTTCAGCATGAGCATACTTTGTGCGTTGACCTTATACTGTTCCAACCGCTACACCCCCTGCATCTCTTCTATTGACTCAAAATGCTACACGAGAGACCTCGCCAAAGTACTCTCGCATACTGTTGTTATTGTCTGAATAATTACATATTGCTGTTATTGTTGGAATAATTTTCACTAGTTTTGTCAAGATCAATCATCCGTAATGAACTTTAAGTCAAGTATACTCATAAATATGAATTGACAACATATTGCTGTAATCAAAGTTAATATATTTACATTGGAATGCTTTGTAGGACAATCTATCCAGATCCTACTTTTGCGCAGTCCGCAAGATCAAAAGACTCACATGACAGTTCAACACTAACAGAAGAGGTTCGCCCCTTAACTTTGTTGTTTTCAGATCACGTTATGAGTTTTGACACTTTACTGTTTAAATATTGGTTCTATAATGAAATTTTTTCATGAATAATAACGGAGTAACTTGATACGAATGAGGCTACATTGGATTATGGTTGCTTTACTTTTTCAGGTCGAGATGCTCAAAGATGAGAATGTGAATCTTTTGGAAAAGGTGTGTGCATGTGTTGTGAACAATTCAGTGAAATAAGTGAATGGGAAGTGTCTTTCTTGTGTATGGCACTCATGGTAAATTTTTTTTTCAAATTTAGCTTGCACTAGCAGAAGAGAAATTTAGACAATCTGAAGCGCGAACAGGGGAGCTTGAGAAGCAGGTAAGTTGTTTATTATTCTTGCATGCACATGAACATACCAAGATTATATTTGCTAATTCTGTACATATATAATTATATAGTCCTAGTACGAATGATAGTAGTGTTTCGCAGCCTTAAGTTTGGTTAGTTTCATCTTTTTCAAGATTAAACTGAACTTCGTATGCACATTCCAAGGGGTTCATTTGGTCGTGTAACTGGTTAGCTGACTTGGTGTATGAAAATTAATAAACACATATTACCAGTGCAAGGAGATAATGTAATTATGACGATCACATGTTACATCACACATTTTTTTGGTTAATATGTTCAGGTTGCTAATCTTGGTGATGGGTTATCTATGGAAGTTAAGCTTATGAAAAGGTAACCATGAGTATAATTGGGTCCTCTTGCATGTTAGCTCGGCTGCCACATTTTTGATGGTTTCTGACTTGAATGCAGGAGGGAAGAGATGCTAGTGAGAAAGGAGGTAGAGTCTTTGTTTTGCATAGTTAAATGTTTTCTACTTAACAGTTTATTGCTAATTTTAGAAAGTTGTTAGATAACATTGGCATTGATACCCCCAAATGTGATGAATAGTGCACTGGGTTCGTATTTTCACTGGACAAACTGGCATGATAATTTTCGCTAGATTAATGCAATGTACATGTATATATGCACCTGCATGCACTTCAGTTGGGGCATAGAAGTACATTCTTTTTGTTAGTCATATACTAATATTGCTACTGTTTGCCTGGTGGATGTTGTGCATAAACATGATATTGATACATGTGTTTTTTCCATGAAATAAAAACAGCAAGAAATAAGGAAAGCGCTTATATCCAAGAATGATAAAAGTGAGGAAATCACCACTCTCCAACAGCAACTCCAGGTAAAGTACTTGACTACTAACAAAAACAGTATCAGTTCAATCATCTGTGGTCAACTGTTGTTCTGTCTTCTAGTCTGCAAGCGAAAAGGCAGCACTTGCTGAGAGGAAACTCAACGAAGCCGAATCTGAAATGGAAGCCTTACGCACAATGACACACAGGATGATCTTGAGCAAAGAAGAAATGGTTATTTTCCTTTGCCTTTTAATCCAAAGATGCAAACTGGCAGAGAGGTCCACGTTCTTGTGAAAATGCTAATTTAAAGTTCATGATTTGTAGGAAGAAGTTGTTATGAAGAGATGTTGGCTTGCCCGCTACTGGGGCTTGGCAGTTCAATATGGTAAGTTAACGTCAGGGACTTATCAAATAATGCTGAATAAAGACTAAGATTCAAAAGGAGAGATATTCTTTAAGCAATTTATTTTTCTTAAAACTCAATGCTAGTCATGACATATGGGGACTTGAAATATGAGTGTTCATACCATCAAATGGTACTTGTCCTCATTGTATTCAAACAATCTGCTCTTTTCTGTGTTTCTTAACCCCCCATGAAAAAACAATAACTTCACTCCCCATTTTAACTTGCCAATCTATTTCTGCAAGTTCCAAGTTGATTTTTGTATTCTTCAGGCATCTATCCAGACATCTCTATGTCAAAATATGAATACTGGTCTTCGTTTGCTCCTCTTCCCCTTGAGTATGTGACATCTGCTGGACGGAGAGCTAAGAATGGATCTCATCATAGTGGCAAGTTATCAACCTTCTGACTGTATGAACTTCGAAGTAATTCATGTATTAAATGTTTAACTGTTCCCCGTTGTATTTTGTAACAGGGAGTACTGGTTTGGAAGAAACAGACATGCTTGTTCATGATTTGACTGTCACGGCGGGAGAAGGCAACATAGAAACAATGCTTGCTGTTGATAAAGGACTTAAAGAGCTTGCCCTTTTAAAGGTTCTTATGTAAATTGATCGGAACCCGATATTCCTATTTTGTGTTCGCTGTTCTGAACTCTAACACTGTTTGTTCCTAATTATAAGGTTGAAGATGCTGTTCTTATTGCTCTTGCCCAACATCATCGTCCTAATGTTGCAGAGCTATCAGATCCAGGTCTCTTAGTGTAGTAGATTTTCCTTCTTTTTATTGACCGTGTAATAACTGAAATTATTAAGAAATATATTTTATAAAAATAATATATTAAGGTTTCATTCTTAAATCTCTATACATCAGAGAGGGTAACACATTTTTTATGTTTTCTTATTTGCAGATATTAAATCATCTGGTGATGAAAAATTCACTGAAGCATTTGGTACCATCATCTTTATCTTTATTTTCTTCTGTCTTCATATACTTACCTACATGAGAATGCTGTTTGGATCTAGTTAGCTATTGCACAATGCTATGCTATTCTTATCGGAATTTTACAATTTTCTAATCACATTGCGTAACTTAATTGTGGCTCTGCAGACCTAAGCAAAGAGGAAGAGGAAGATGTATTGTTCAAGCAGGTATCTACTGAATTATATCCCTTTCGTTTGATAATATAAGGCATTTTTTTGTTCATACGTATATGATGTATTTCATATTCCATTGCATAATAAATGCTCCGTTCACTCGATACCCCTAAGATATACAACTTTACTTGGTATACCCTACATGTATGCGTCGAATATAGTAGTCTAGATATAATAAGTAGGGTAGCTTGGTCCTTTTCAATGTCTATTTGGTCTAAGTGCAAGACAATATATGTCATATGTTTTTTAACGAAGAGACTTAATTGATGATTGTGTGGGAGCATCCTAATATTTCTCCATGATGAACATGTCATTTGGTCCTATACTGTTTTGCTTGTATGTAGCAAGGTTGTTTGAGGTACCAGAACCATTTCTGTAGGTTTTTTATCACACGACTGATCCTAGCCTGTCTGGGTAGTGTTTGTATGTTCTTGTAATGAAGATGCATATACCAATACTTGCTTATAGGGTAAATAATGTGGCACTTAAGTTAATGAAGTTGAATTGAGCCCACCTTTTTAGCATCATCTGACCGAGTTTCTAAAACTGCTTTTAATAATTTGGAGTTTTTCATTAATTTGTACAAAATATATTGCCGCCGCAAAGTTGCCACTGCTTGTGAATGACAAGTGGGTCCAGTTCACATGCCACCGAGTCACCCATTAACATTTTCCAAAGCTGCGAACTTGTGGCATGTATCATAGTATAGACTGTAATAGGGTTCAGTGAACAATTAAAAACATTTCAAGGTCTGCTAATCACAGTTTCATTGTTGGGTTACTTAATTCAACACTCTTCTGGCGGTTCAGTTTTATGTCGAGCAAGTAACATCTAGCCATCTCAGTTCTCATTTCTCAGATGAACGTATCTTCTGATATCTCTGCCATGTTTCCATTTTCTAAGTAAATCTACAAGTTCTTCCTGTTCTTGGGGACCAACATACTCCTAGCTTTTTTGTATCAAGTCTTAGCTCTTGCTTATTTACCAAGGTATTAAGTATTAACCAAAGGATTTAGAACAGCTAATTACAGCCACCAATTCTTGATGCAATCCTGATTAGTGATTACAATTTGATCTGGAAGAAAAAAAACATGAACTTAAATATGCAGAATGCAAATTCCCTTTCTGGAAATTAAGAGGAAGATGAGAAAATAATGTACAGGTGGCATTCAATTGAACAGTGGGGAAGCGAGAAGAACCCAGAGAATTAGTTGCAATATTGATTCTTGAGCTTCCGCTTCTCTGTTCCTTATTATGCTGTTATTTTGCCCATAAAGGTGACCCTTCACTGTGGTATTACTCAGGCTTGGCTCATCTATTTCTGGAGAAGGGCTAAATCCCATAATGTGGAAGACGATATTGCGGAGGAGCGGTTGCAGATGTGGATTGATCGACATGACCAGCAACCTACTTCACATGATGCTGTAGATGGTATGTGCTTAACTGGTTATACATTGCCCACTTGAGCTAATTTTGTTTGTTTCTTCATTTCCTACAAAACCTGCAGGCTGGAACAAATTGTGTTGTTCCAAATGTGAACACGTGACTTTGCGTAATCGAGCCATACATAATTTACAAATTACAGCACCACATCTCATTACCTTAAACTCATAACTCAAACCTGCCCCAGAACGAGCTGATTGAGATGCACGTAGCAGTAGAATGAACCTTGAGGACTTAAAGTTGGACTTTCTTCATGTAGATAGAAGGTTAACCATTTATTAGGTGAAAAATTACATTAAATTGCTGATGCCGGGCCTACACAATCTACTAAGCGACGGCGGCCATCCATTTCGCAAACTTGAACCCCACACATTTCTCTTCCATTCTGCATTCCGTTTTGACCACTCTTGAAATACATTTTGATTGATACAGTTGAGCAAGGCATACATGAACTGAGGAAGCTGGGAATCGAACAACTGTTGTGGGAATTCTCCCGCCAGGAGGTGAACACGGCGGCCAAAGGTGAGTTGGCTGATGCCAACGGTGAATTGTCTGACGCTGAGGACGATCTGACGTAGGAGACTCAGTTTCTCAACAAGAGGCCACAGTGGGATCGCTCCCATTCGGGTCAGTGGGCAGTGGCACATGTGTGTACTATACAGAAACCATAGGACACTACAAAAATGTTTCTGGTTTTGGTTTGGAGTTCAGAGTTCTAGCTCCAGAATAGTTCATTGATTTTTTTGTGTACATAAAGTTACTAAAGCAGCTTTTAAGGGTGAATATATATGCTTAAGCAATGGGTGGCAGGTCTTCTCACCGACAGCCAAGAGCTCCTCACCCTTACTCAGAAAGTGAATCCTGTACTTAAATAAAAATACAATGTAAGGGCCTGGTATATCTTCTGCGGTAGAACAAAAGGGGCAGTTGCTAGACAATGAAGATGCCGATACCGGAACAGAGCTCAGAAAATATGTATTCCCTCCGATCCATAATAATAATGCACTAAATCACCGACACTTATTATGGAGGGAGTAGGAGATTCACTATAACAGGTGCAACTTGACTTAACATGAATCTGAACACAAACTTTGATTAAATCTCTCCAAGATGGGAACACAAAATATGTCGTAGTAAGAAATTTCATGGCAAAGAAAAAGTGAAATAAGGAATCATGACATACATGTTATGTGCAGACCTTCTTTTCTGAAGAAAATGTGATGTAAACTATAAAGACTACTTCCCAGGAACAAAGAAATGAATCCCTTGCAAAACTATACTGTAAGGACATCATACTATGTGTATATAATGTAAGGATATCCTACTCCCTCCATAATAAGTTGGTGCTAACCAATAACTATTGCCCATAGACTTAACCAATTACAGGATAATTTTACCTCTATGGGCAAGGAGCTTGCTCATATCCAACGAGACTATAAAAACTGTTATTGGTTAGCACCAATTTATGCAACAATAATAGCATATTGCTGCATACATTTGAGTTACTTTTCAGAGCTATTCCACATGCGCAAATGCTAGTATATCACTACTCTGATTAATTGATTCGGACGTTTGTACAGGTGCCCACAAGACCAGAACTAATTAAGAAGTCCACTTGTTATGTTACGCTTATGGTTTCTGCAACATAGTTAAATTCCTTCGGCAACAAAATGGATCAAATACTGGTTTTCCTTTTTGTGCTTTAAGTTTCTTCTTCGCCGCCTGCTTTCGTAGTTTCTTACCCCTATAATGAAATCTAGTTCAGAATATAAAGAGTAAGGGAAGTGTTATTAGTTAGCTTACGTATGTTAAATGCCGTCAGGAACTTCATAACTTTGGCAATCTTCTTGTTTACCACGCTGCACTTGATTTCAACTATGTTAAGGTGCTCTGATATTGCAGATGATCTCTCTATTGAGCTGTAGCATCCTTTCATTTCCACTTGATGATTTGGTCCCTGTGGTAGGAAGACCTATTTAACTGGCTGAACTAGACCAAAATATGTTATATTTTCATTGTATGCCGAATTATGTTTATTTTCATGCCAACTATGTTTAAATTCATGCCGAACTAGCCCGAACAGTGCTCTGTATTCATATTATGCCAAGCATGCCGAAAACTGGTCAAATTTGAGTCGAATTTAGACGGAAAAAAGCCGACCTGAGAACTCGGTCTGAAAATGCGAGTGGAAAACTAAGAGTTCTTCGAGCCGCCGAAAACCAACTCAGTCCGGTGCTATTTAGATCCGAATTTTGACCTAGAAACGGTCAACTGGTGGACGTGCTCTAAGGATTATTTTTTGAGCGGGTTTTGAACATCCAGCGACTATCATCTGCAAATCCAAAACTACCGGGCGCTTCCAGGTCGTCGTGGGCTACAGGCCTACAGCATGCAGTACATAGGGCTTGGGCCCCCAAACCCAGGCAGCCTAACCCCCGTCAAATCTCCTCGTCGTAACCCAATCCACTCCCCCTCCGGCGAAAAGAAGGCGACGCGAGATGGCGGCGAGCACCTTCATGGGGTCGCCGTCCTGGCTCCGCATCCGGCTGCTCCCGTCCGGGCCCCAGCGCCTCGGCCGCCGCGCGCTCTCCTCCCGCGTCTCCGCGGCCGCCGCCGACGCCGGCGGCCCGGTCCGCGTCCGCTTCGCGCCGTCGCCCACCGGCAACCTCCACGTCGGGGGCGCCCGCACAGCGCTCTTCAACTACCTCTTCGCGCGCTCCAGGGGCGGCAAGTTCGTCCTCCGCGTCGAGGACACCGACCTCGAGCGCTCCACCAAGAAGTCCGAGGAGGCCGTCCTCAGCGACCTCGCCTGGCTCGGCCTCGACTGGGACGAAGGTATTCACTTTTGCTTCACATTGCTGTAAGCATGAACTTTCTCGTGACTAAATCTCTGCGCATTGCTGCTCTCGAATTGTTGCGTTAGACCAAAATGGAGCATGCAATTTGCAATGGTTGTTTCTTGTAAGAAATCTGCAATGGTCCAGTTGATTATTAGGTTCTATTGGAATATTGGATGGCAAGTAGAATCTGTTACTAGACCTGTTGCTTTCTGTACAAAGCAGGGCGATAAGCCTGTAGTCGAAAAAAAGTAAATCTGTTTACCTACAAATTGGTGTGCTCACCTCTGTACCTGTTTAGGCCCGGACATTGGCGGCGAATTCGGCCCTTACCGCCAGTCGGAGCGCAACTCGCTGTACAAACAGCATGCCGAGAAGCTAATGGAGTCTGGTGCAGTTTACCGCTGCTTTTGCTCCAGCGAGGTATCTTTCACCCATCTCTTGACCTGCATGTTTGCCTTGCTTGATTGGTGAAACACAGAGTTTTGTGATTCCAGGTGCACATAGGCTGTTTTTGTTGGCTCCCATGAACATATGACTGTCCTAAAATATTCTTTTGGTTGTTTTGGGTAAACTGCTTGTGATTTTTTGCTTCTAATGGAAAATTGATGTAACTTATCCTACCATGACCACTGACGAATGAGTCAGTTAAAACCTGGTGAACAATTGATGGCGTTATTTCAAGCAGATTCATGACCTGATCTGGCTGTAATATGCACTAATTAAATAATAGATCGTTTGACAAGTGTTATCGATACTTCAGGAACTTGAGAAAATGAAGGAAACTTCCAATCGGATGAAGCTTCCTCCTGTGTACATGGGGAAGTGGGCAACTGCTTCAGACGCAGAAGTACAACAGGAGTTAGAGAAAGGCACACCCTATACTTACCGTTTCCGAGTGCCAAAGGAAGGTTTCCTGAAAATTAATGACCTTATTCGTGGCGAGGTAATGGCGTAACGCATATGCTTTGACACTACCATATGTGAACTGATTTCAAGCTCACTATTGTTGATAATTCAAAATTGCGAACTGTGCAAAGTGATATTACATACACTGAACATCGGATAGTTTTATAAAGGTCAGTTGGAATCTAAACACGCTTGGTGATTTCGTGATTATGAGAAGCAATGGCCAGCCAGTGTATAACTTCTGTGTCACTGTTGATGATGCTACCATGCGCATATCTCATGTTATCAGGTATAAAAAGGTTATAGAAAGTTGTTACATTTTGGTCCTTCTGACGGTCTGGCCCTGAATTCATGCATTTTCATGGTTTTTCTAGGGCCGAGGAGCATCTACCAAACACATTACGACAAGCTCTCATTTATAAGGTAATTTCCTACACCTGCTTTTATTGCGTCTCGTGATAATATTCTTGACCGTCAGAATCTCCTTCTCAACTTAAATGTCTACTGCAATGCTTTCATCTTCTGCAGGCTCTTGGATTTGCAATGCCTTTATTTGCTCATGTCTCACTCATTCTGGCTCCTGATAAAAGTAAACTGTCTAAACGTCATGGGGCTACTTCTGTGGGGCAGGTAACTAATTGACTCTTGGAAATACTTGGTGTTTACCTGCATCAAAATATGTTACTGCAAGGTCGCATTCTTGATTTAAACTCCTTTATAAGGTAGAAAGGTGAAACACTCTTTTGTTTTTCTTTCTCTGAACAGTATAAAGAGATGGGCTATCTGCCTCAGGCAATGGTAAATTATTTAGCACTCCTGGGCTGGGGCGATGGTACTGAAAATGAGTTCTTCACTATTGATGACTTAGGTTAGTTTATCAACTCTTCTTACACTGACCGATTTTGAAAACCAGAAGGACCTTTTTGTTTCATGAATTCTCACTTTCGTGTTCCATCACTTGCAGTTGAAAAGTTCACTATAAATCGCGTCAACAAAAGTGGAGCAGTCTTTGACGCAACAAAATTGAAGTAAAGCAAAGATTTTAACAATTCACATATTGCCATGAACTTCTCCACTCACTTGAACATGTGAAGTTATATATGTGCTTCACTGATCTATTTTGGAATAATCTGGTTTATGTATAGATGGATGAATGGACAGCATCTGCGCTCACTTCCATCTGATTTACTCATCAAGGACTTCGAAGATCGGTGGAGGAACACAGGCATTCTTCTGGAGTCTGAAAGTGATTTTGCTAAAGTAAGATTTATTTTTCTCGCATCAGGGGTGTCTGTACTTTGGAACTACCTGCCGGGTATTTGACCCAGTATTTGGTTCCAAGAGTTTCTGTTTCTTTCTGACAACCACCAAAAGAAAACTATGTACACAGAAGAATGCATGTTTGTTCTTGATTCCATCATCGCCAAGTCATTTATCTCTCATTTATTGCAACATTTTTAGGAGAATTTATTAGAACTAGTTGCTATCTTGGGAGGCTTCAATAATAATGCCCTATTTTGCGCAGGAAGCGGCTGAGCTTTTGAAGGAGGGCATTGATTTGGTAACAGATGCTGATGCGGCCCTTTGTAATTTACTGTCCTATCCCCTTCAAGACACTTTAAGCAGGTCTGCAAAACAGTCTAGTGTATAAAATTTGATGCCTCATTAACTCTTTATTTACCTTTTTCCTGAAACTACCGCCAAAATTGTTGCCAAAGGTGTAGTCTTGTAAATTACTTCGACCGAGTTGTTTTTTGTGGTAGGCCTGTTCCAGTGAATAAGTTTTTTATTCGCATGTTTTTAATGTCCAGTGATGAAGCTAAACCTGTGGTGGAAGACAAACTTTCTGAGGTTGCGTCTGCTCTCATTTCTGCTTATGATAGTGGTGAGCTTGGTCAAGCACTAGCTGAAGGCGATGATGGTTGGAAGAAGTGGGTGAAATCTTTCGGCAAGACTCACAAAAGGAAGGTCAGTATTGATGATGGCAATTGTAGCTTGCTTTTGTCATCACCAGAATAATCTAGGGATGTTAATTGATGGTTTCCACAGATAGGACAAACCACTGGAGCATCCAAAAACATTTATTATATTGAACTGACCCAATACATGCATGCAAGATTTAGTACACATTATTTTCCAGCCCTACCAGAAACCGTAACTTCTTCCAGAATCAACCTACCTCCGTCACCTAACCCATGATATGTAGCTATGATGAAAGTGCAGCTAACTAATAATTAGTTTGATGCAAACCTTGACAATCCTGGCTGGTAGCAAAGCCCCTTGTTCAGCTCCATAAATACTGATTTCCTCGAGTCATATACAACTGAAAGAAATAACTAATATTCATTGTGTTTGTTGTATCAATCTGTGACCAGGGGAAATCGCTATTTATGCCGCTCCGAGTACTGTTGACCGGGAAGCTTCATGGGCCTGCCATGGGCAGCGCCATACTCCTCGTGCACAAAGCAGGCGCCTCTGGAGTAGTAGGCCCTCAGTCTGGTTTCGTGAGTCTCGACGAAAGGTTCAAGATCCTGAGAGAGGTGGATTGGGATTCGTTGCAGAAGGGGCAGGAGTCTCCTGCTGAATCCGCTGTTCCGGTGGCTTCGTAAAATTTTGTGTGGATTTCAGATCAAATATAGAATGTGAGATAGTAATGGTTCCGTGTTTTCATTTTGCGTGTGTTGGTGGATATTGGTTTCTTACTTCCTTTTTTTATCTATTTTGCGTGTGTAATAGATATGGAGGATTTTTCCATCTCGATGTACGTATTTGTAGGTTATTTCTGTGCTTTGGGTTGCCTATTTCTTGGGTTGCTGGGAGGCTCATATGTCCGTCTAGTAAGACGTAGTGACAGTTCGGGGCTTAATAAAGTGGGCTTTCTTTATCACGTTACAGGCATGTGCTGCAACTCCCAAATTTGATGTTCTAAGATGTTTTGTATGCCATGTTCGTTTGTATCTCAAATAAAAATAATAACTTTTACATTTCAAAATTAAATTCTCCTAAGTTCTGATTTGAATTTTTTCAATAAAGTATCAGTGTATATTTCATTAATTAACAGAAAGGTATCTTAAGATGCAACTTGGATCTCTCTCTCAAAAAAAGATACTCCCTCCAGATTCATATTAGTTGACTTGGATTTGTCTAGATTTGGATGAATCTAGACACTATTTAGTATATAGGTTCATCCAAATTTTGATAAATCCAAGTCAACTAATATAGATAGGAGGGAGTACAACATTGAAGGTTTTAAATTTAGACATGAACACAATTTTGAAGATACAACCTTTTTTTTTTGCGAATCTTGAAGATACAACCTTTGACAACAAAAATAAATTTATTCTATACAAATAGACCAGTGTACACTTTTTAGCATGAGGATTCTCACGGGGTAAATCTATAGAATACTCCATCCGTTTCGGTTTATAAGTCCTGCACGTAGTTTTATGTCGTCAAATTGAGCAACTTAGTATGATGTATATATTACAAAAAATATATCACCGGAAACTTTAAAATTTGTATTTTCCAATGATATAATTTTTATATTATATAATTCAAATTATATAGGTCAAATTGATAACCTAGATATACGCGTAGGACTTGTAAACCGAAACGGAGGGAGTACTATTTTCTGGCAAGTTATTATCAGGAACATTAGTTGCGTGAAACAACGAGACACCTTATTACCAGGAACATTAGTTGTGCGAAACAACGAGACACGGCATTTTGAGCTAATTTCCTCCTATTAATGTTAATATGAATTTTCAAACTTCCATTGAATCTTTCTTTTGATTATAAAATTAGAGATAAAAGTGGATTTAATCCCTTGTCCTATGTTAAGAGAGAGGCCTTAGAACATGGACAAATATGTTTTTTGGTTCTTAATCGATTTACCTAAGAATAATAAGGAATACTCGGCTAGTGAAAATGGACAAAAATGGCTTGTTTCTAAAAGTTTAGCACGTCTTTGGTTAGGGCGTCATGATAGATATCACAACGTCTTGGCCTGCTTGGCGTGACAACTTCGTCTACGAAGGGCGTCGTGTCATCTAGCATGACGCTCCAACCTAAGCGTCGTGCTATCTAGCACGGCGGTCATAGAAAGAGGCTATTTCGTGAAATATTTTCAGATCCAGTCTATTTTATGCCAATGTTTACAAAACATGCTGAAGTTTCCAAAAACATGCCATTTCCGTCCAGGGTCACGCTAAACTTGTGCTTTTGGGGGGTTTTAGGTCTCGTGCCGCTGCTTTCTCGCCCGACCACTCCTTTTGCGCCGCCGCCGCCGCCACCACCGCACCCGCGAAAACCTCTCCGCCGCCGCCGCCGCCGCCGCATCCTGCGCAGCTCCTGGCCCCTCCTAAACCCCTGCCGGCCATGGCGTCCTCCTTACTATCCGACTGCTCCTCCTGCGCGACCTCCCGCCTCCTCCCCCTCCGCCGCGCCCTCCACCCGCCGCCGCCCCGCTTCCGCCCCTCTCCCGCTAAGGCGCCGTCGACGCCAAGGTCTCTCCTCACCGCCGCCGCCCCGCTCCCTCTCCTCCCGCGCGCGCGCCGCATGGCCGCGCTCTCCGCCGCCGCGGCCTCTTCCGCCGACCCAGGTGCGCCCGCTCACTTCACTTCCTGTTCCTGAGCTGTCTTTACTTGTTCATTTGTGCCCGACTGTCCCTCTCGGAGTGCTTGCTCTCTGTGAGCAGAAGCACAACCTTTATACTACTTTTTTTTTCTTATTGCATTAGTTAATTGTAGCAACGAACGAATTGTGCCAACCGAATTGGTACATGTATACATCTGTAAATCTTGTTCTACACTTCTACCTCATTTTGTTATAGTTGTGTTGATGGATTGATTCATTTGTGCAGCGACTGCCCTGGCCGATGGTTCTGCGAGGATCATCGACGGGAAGCTGGTGGCGAAGCAGATACGGGACGAGGTCGGCGTCGAGATCGCGAGGATGAAGGAGGCCACCGGGGTGGTGCCCGGGCTGGCGGTCATCCTGGTCGGCTCGAGGAAGGATTCCCAGACCTACGTGCGGAACAAGAAGAAGGCGTGCGAGGCGGTCGGTATCAAGTCGTACGAGGTCAATCTGCCAGAGGACTGTTCCGAGTACGAGGTTATCAAGAACATAGCGACATTCAACGATGATCCGTCGGTGCACGGCATCTTGGTTCAGTTGCCCTTACCCCGAGTGAGTTCTCAATATATGCTACTCTATGTGTAGTTAGTGCAACTGACTGGCATATTTATATCCTATTTTAGTTTTTTTTATTTCTAGCGACTACCTACCTAGATATTATGTAGCATGCCACTGAAATACGGTTCAGGTATAATAGAACTGTTGAGGCTTCAACTTCAATGATGGCAGAATTCATCTACCCTACACCAAGCATTTCCATTTATAAATTCAAGTAACTGCATTGGTGTTGTATGATGGTGTTTAGAGAAGCCATCTGGTTACATTCTTTAGAGCTCATGGACAGTACAGATGAACACATATTTTTCGTGTGTTTGGGTTAATGGTCATATGTTAATTATTTTACTGTGTTTGTTGTCAGCCTTCTTTTCAAATTGACTGTCTTAGCTGATCATTGAGCTTCATTGTTCACCCGTATGTTATATTAATTTGCAGCATATGAACGACGAGAACATACTGAATGCTATGACTACATTCTTTAGAACTCATGGATAATACAGATGAACAGGTTTTTTTTATTTTGGCTACTGATCATATGGCAGTTGTGGTCTTGTGTTTGTTTTCAACGACTGAGCTTTCCTTCCAAATTGACTGTCTTTGCTGATTCTTGAGCTTTCATTTCAAATTGACTGTTGTTGCTGATTCTTGAGCTTTGTTATTCACCCAGATTTTGTTACTAATTTGCAGCATATGAATGATGAGAACATACTGAATGCTGTTAGTATCGAAAAGGATGTCGATGGCTTTCATCCACTGAACATTGGACGACTTGCGATGCAAGGTCGGGATCCATTCTTTGTTCCATGCACCCCGAAAGGATGCATGGAGCTGTTACACAGAAGTGGAGTTGAAATAAAAGGGAAGAGAGCCGTTGTAATTGGACGAAGCAATATTGTGGGGATGCCTGCTGCTTTACTCTTGCAAGTACGAACTAGTTTTTCATTTGAAATAGCTGGATCAACTTTGTTTCAGCGTTTAATCTTTTTTTTCATTGTTATTAGAAAGCAAACGCAACTGTGAGCATTGTACATTCACAAACCAAGAACCCTGAGGAAATAACAAGACAAGCAGATATTATCATCGCAGCTGTTGGAGTTGCTAACCTGGTCAGAGGGAGTTGGATAAAGCCTGGAGCTGCTATTATTGATGTGGGCATCAATCTGGTTGATGTAAGCCACCTACTCTTTCTTAGCTACAACCTTTTATTCTTCTTTTCCTGTCCCTTTTCTTGTTAGTGTTAAGATGATCTGTTTACTTTTTACACACTATTGTTTCTAAATTGAAAAGCTTTATGGTTTTATTAGTTAAAATATTATGAAGCTGTGCAACAAATGTTTTCTCTCCAGTTCCCTCCCTGTGATAAAACCCTATGATAGAGATACACAGTCCCGTGCTTCTACGGTTCTACCATTGGGGAGAGGTTTATGAATGTTGCATTGCAACTAGCTTCTTAAGTTTCTGCAAACCCCACATTTGACTGCTGCTGGTGAATTATCTGTTGTTCTTTTTTAAGTTTGGTCAGCATGTAATGATCAATATATTCAGAACTCTGTTAATACCAGGAAGGTTTGATTTGACTCACGTCTGCCAGTGTATATTTCTTCTTTTACTACTGGTATTTCCCTTGCAGCACGGATCTTACTTTTGCTGCTTGATATACTTACTGCTGATTTGAAATGCATCAGGATCCAGCCAGCCCTCGAGGTTATCGGCTCGTTGGAGATGTCTGCTACGAGGAGGCCTGCAAGGTTGCAGGAGCGATCACGCCAGTTCCGGGCGGTGTTGGGCCCATGACAATTGCGATGCTTCTGTCAAACACACTCGAGTCTGCTAAGAGGATTCACAACTTCAAATAACTGTGCAACCCTGAACCCAGAACTTAGGAGAGTGCTTGCTTAACCTTTGGTTTGGTCTAATCTACCAGGCAAAGATTTTGCCAACTGTTTATGTGCCTTTTGTTGGACCATGAAAGGTCAAACAAAAGTCATAGAATAAAATTCTGACAGGAGTGAGAAATTGATCCTGGCTTCGAACTGTACCGTGTTTGCTAATGTTCCATGAAACCCCAGTTCAGTCTGGTACAATTTGATTATCGGAGTGGTGGGCCCCGTTGATGATTTGGCAAGGAGAGGGGAGGGAAGGAAACAATAGCTCCAAGCTAATCTATCCAGTTGGATTCTTGGATTTTATTAGCTGTCTCAACTATTCTATGTATGGTACACTGCACTCATATGAATATGTGGTGGTTTGTTGGTTGCTCCTAACTGCTCCCACTCACAGCTGGATGGGAAGTTAGCTCATGAACCGTTTCTGTTCAGACAAGTAATCACTACAGTTTGTAGGCATGATATTGCTTGCATCCAAATGCAGGATGCTATCAATGGCCTCTTTGATTTGCTTGCTGGGGAAAAATGATTCTGAAAAAGAGTTCTAGATGTTTCCAACCTATAACTATGACCTGGAACTGAATCAGAAATGCATAGAAGGTACTAGTATATAAAATAAAAACATGTATATGTGCAACTGAAATCATATGGGTCAATAACTCAATATAGCTCACCCTGCATCATATGGGTCAATAACTCAATATAGCTCACCCTGCATCATATGAGATGTCAGTTCAGGATCTTGATGGCTTGTCTTTCATCCAACAAATCTCACTTTTTATTCTTTTTCTGGCAAGGCTGCCTAGTGCCTAGTGCCAAGATGACACCCTGAAAAGAGAGTGACGTGCCAAAAATTGGTGGTGTGATGTTGGTCGACATGAATAAAATATTGAGGAAAAGTTGAAAATGATTAGAGAAGAGGGCAAGAGCAGTTGCGCAACCACCCTGATGGATTGTTGCTTAAGCTAGCCGTTTTGTCAATATTTTAGTTACTTGTATTGTATCCTACGAAATTCCTGCAAGAACTATATGCGGTTGAAACAGGTCAGGTCAGAGAGTTTTCTGAGGACCCATTTTTTGGTCCAGTCCTCTTGGTAGTTACTTCTAGATTTACATATATATTTTGGAGGATAAACAACTCATACAGTTCTATTCTCATAAGCAAAGTGAAAAACAAGGAGAGAGACAGATCTTACATAGGTGCCATAGTCTCTGATATTAAGAGTAGGGCTCCAAAGTTTGTATCTTGCTGTTTTACTCATATTAATTGTTCTTGTAATGTGGCGGACATGCATGATGCAAGGTCGAAATGAGGATGTCTCTCTCCTATAGCGACGCGCTTTGTCCTGTAGCGACCCAAGGTCCTGTTCATGGCGGGGGCCTAATCCCTCCCCATGGAAGGTTGCGAGGGTCCCCTTCAAAGAGATACGTGCTAGCCTCTGTCCTCCCCATTTCCTCCGCCTCACCAACCAAGCTCGCCGGCGAGAACTCCGTTTTCTCGCCGCTAGCTCGTCACGTTGAGCCCCGATCTGGAGTTTCCCGTCCGTTGACCCTGGCGATCTTCAAGGACGGAGGCCCCAATGAGCCGTGTGGGGGTGCGCGAACAGCGGAATCTGGAGCGCATGAGTGGATTGGAGATGAGTAGCTCGGAGACGGGAGCAAAGCTCGACGCTGCTTGGGGGATTCGGAAGCCTCGCTCGGTAAGGCTTCTCTCTGGGGACCGGGATCTGGGAGCTTCAATCTCTGCATTGGATCCTTCGACCCTATCTCCATTGTTGCAAGCGGCGCGGGGGAAGCTTCGATCTCGGAGGAGGCGCAGGACTACGTCTCTGAATACTCTGGTGCGGGGCTGCAATTCAGGCGTGCGGGAGATGGATCGGGTGGAGGTGTCTCTGAAGAGGCCCAGGCGGGGGAGACCTCGTAGGGCGACCTCACCGTTATCGAGGCTGGAGCAGAAGCTACGAAGTCCTCTCATGAAGCTCTGCAACACAATCCAGATGGTCCCAGATTTCTCGAGGAAGGAACTGGGTGCGGCAGTAGGGTTGTTGGACCTGAACCTTCAGTTAACTCTTTTCAGCGATCTTCTGAATGCTCTGCGGTAGTTTCAGAGATGGAGGTGAGCTCTGTTTGTTGACGGGAAGAGAAAATTGAGGAAAGCAGAGGAGGTCAGCATAGGAAATTCAACATGTGGAAAGGTCATGGAGTTGATGTGGATGGGCTGGAGGAGAGCTGGAAGGATGGAGGCATGGAAGGCTTTATCTCCCAGCTTTGGGTTGGTCCTTTATAGCCCATGTTCCACCAACTGCTCCCACCACCATCCCCTCCCAGAAAGCCACCTGCCGCTCCATATAAAAACAAGGAAGCTGTAAACCCTAGACCACCTTCCTTCCCCCTTTCTCTGGCGGCGGTGGTAGAGCTTACTTGGGGTTGGAGGAAACAGATCCTAGTGTAGTGCTTGGCTGTCTGGACATGGGAGATAGAGGCGGAGGGGGCAAAGGGAGAGGAAGAGGAGGAGGCAATGACCAAGACAATTGGCAGTTGCAGCAAGGGGGGCAACCTCAGATGCAGCAGCAACCTCAGAAGCAACTCAACCCTTATGATTTTGGGCAGTTCAACCCATAGTTCTTTCCCCACCAAGCTCCTTTTGGGTTCCATCCAGGTAGTATGCCACCACCTTGGGGATTCAATAACCCTTTTGACATGGTTATACCCTACAGGTACACGACCTTAGCATACCTGGTCCAGCCCAAGGAAGGCCCACGAGAATATACGCCAGCCCAAGAAGACTTTCGGGTGGCAAGGGTCCATGACGCCTTCGGATCCTTGGAGAGCAAGACTAGAATAGATAGAATATTCAAAGGGGCAAACCCTAAAACCGGTAACCGACTTGATTTGTGCCTGGGACCTGCCTATCTCTATATAAAGGCTAGGAGGACACGACGAGGAGGGCACTTCATACCACCGCATACACACCTCCACGCCAGATTGCATCTGCGCACCCCTGTAACCTTCGGTTCCGCCGTAATCAAGAGCAGACAAGCAGGAGTAGGGTTTTCCCTCCGGGGGCCTAAACCTGGGTAAACCTCGTGTCCCCGTGTTGCTTGTTTGCTAATTGTTACGCGATCTCCAGCATCCCCATCTTCTCCAAAACCCAAGCTCATAACAATGGGCATTGATGAGATCAATCCTCGTCACCTTTCCCTCCTTTCCCAGCCCAGCAGCAGTTTGGTTTGCAGTCCAACCAATGGATTGCCGCCCCCCCCTCAATGGCAAAATCTGCAAGTTCCTGAACAGGCTGAGAAGACAAAATCTCAGAGTCAGCAGAAGAATAAGAAGAAGCAAGCTACTACACAGAAAGATGTTGCTCTGTCTCAGCCTGCCAATTCTCAGTGGAATTATGTAGATGCCATCTGCTGGTGTTGTGGAGAACCTGGGCATATTCAGGACAACTGTGAGAAAACCCTTGTCTGTTTTATATGCAAGAGCTCATCTCACACTGTTGACAAGTGCCCTGTCAGGAAGAGGCCTCACCAAATGGCCAAGTATATTGGTAGTGGTGCTCCTGGTCTGGGTTTCTACCATAGTGAGATGCCAGACTCTATGGCAAACCCTGTGGCTTCTACCAAGAACTGTGGGATTGTGCTTGTGGGAGAAGGCTCTCTGACTGAAAAAGGAGCTTGCTATGGAATTCTCCAAGATCTACAAGACCAACTGGCCTTGGCAGATTAGGGATCCGGGGACTGAAAACACCTTTCTGGTTAAGTTTCCTCCTCATATTGTGGTAGAACAGGTGATAGGCTACCCAAAATTTGGTGTTTCAAAACCAAGTGTGTGGGTCAAGGTGGAAGCTTGGAGTGATGATCCTGAACTAGTGGAGTCTCTGAAATCTACTTGGGTGAAAATCACAGGCATGCAAACTAAGTGGTGTGAGTGGAACACTTTGGAACAAGCTGTCTCCACTTGTGGGATCCTTGTGGATGTAGACTGGATGAGTATTTTGAGGAATAATGCAAAGGAAGTGAGGGTGCTTATCAAATGCAAAGATCCTTCAAAACTTCCCGCTGGTACACTTTTTAACTTTCAAGATTAGATGTTTCATCTGGGTTTTGTGGTAGACAATTCTGTTCCAATGGCTGAGGAAGAGGTTGCTCTGTCTAAGGATCAAAATAGGCAAGATAGTGTTGGAGATATGCCCTAGAGGCAATAATAAATGTAGTTATTATTATATCTTTGTGTTTATGATAAATGTTTGCATTCATGCTATAATAGTATTAACAAGGAAACATTAATACTTGTGTGATTTGTAAACTTAATTTGAAGTCCCTAGTATAGCCTCTATACATCACTAGCTTGTTGGTTGATAAATGATTGTGGTTTCCCTATCATGAACATTGAGATGTTATCAACAACAAGATCATATCGTTAGGAGAATGATATGGTGGACATACTCCTATAGATAAGTGTAGCATAAAGATCAAGTCATTTTAATAGTTCAATTGCTATATGCTTTCTGATACATAGTAACCTAATTCCTTCGACCATGAGATCATGCATATCACCTTTACCGGATGGATGCTTTGATGACATCAAACACCACACCGTAACTGGGTGGCTATAAATGTGGCATTGAGTGTTCGGAAAGTATTGGTTGAAACACATGGATCAAGAGTGGGATTTGTCCATCCATATGACGGATAGATATACTCTGGGCCCTCTCGGTGGAATGTCATCCAATTAGCTTGCAAGCATGTGACTGGCTCACAAGGGATCACATATCACGGGAACAAGAAAAGAGTACTTATCGGTAACGAGGTTGAACTAGGTATGCAGAGATACCGACGATCATAACCTCGGATAAGTAAACTATCGTGAGACAAAAGGAAATTGGTATCGTATGTAAGTGGTTCATTCGATCGCAAAGTAATCGTAGAAATATGTGGGAGCCATATGAATTTCCAGATTCCTCTATTGGTTATTGTTCGGAGAAGTGTCTCGATCATGTCCGCATAATTCACGAACCGTAGGGAGACACACTTAAGGATTCGACGTTGTTTGAGTAGTTATGGAATGAATGAGAAAGAGACCGAATGTTGTTCGGAGTCTCGGATGGGATCCGGGATATCACGAGGAGATCCGGAATGGTCCGGAGAATAAGATTCATATAAGGAAATTCCTGTTTCGGAGTTGGGGAATGATTCCGGTGTTTTCATCGGGAATGTTCTAGAAGGTTCCGGAATGTCCGGCACTCCGGAGGGGAAGGGGTAAATGAATGTGTCATTGCAAGTTGGAATGATTGCATCATGTACTAAGTGTCTTCGCTGTCCAAAATAAAGGGTTTATTCAAATCCTAAATTGAAAAGTCAAACGGCTAGTTTGAAAGTCAAACGGCAAGTTTTGGAAAGAGGAGGAGGAGGTTGAAACCGAGTTGGGGAGGGAGTCCCTCCTCCCCAAGCCGGCGCACCACCCAAGCCGAGTTGGGGAGGGACTCCCCTCCCTCCCCTTGGTCGCCAGCCCCTCCACCTATATAAGGAGGGGCAGGGCTCCCTCCTAGCACACACAAGTACCTCTCCTCAAACCCTAGCTTGGCGCCTACCACCATAGCCGCCGCCGCCCCCTAGGGTTTTGCCCTAGCCGCCGACTTGGGGGTCCCCGGAACCCTAGCCGCCGGCTCTAGCCTCTCCTCCTTGGTGTGCCTAAACCCTAGATCGCCGAGGAGCTCTCTCATACTCCACCATACTCGCTCCGGCTTAAGGCGAAGCCCTGCGAGATCTCCCCTCTACTTCCGGTACCACGCCGTTGTGCTGCCGGAATCACAAGGAGAGTGCTATCCGCTGCCTGCTGGAACAAGGGAGAGGAAGGTCTTCGTCGAGTACCGAACGTGTGACCGACTGCGGGAGCGCTGCCGGAACGCAGCGCCGGAAGGATCGTCTACGCGATCTTGAGATCGGGAAGAGTACGACTACATCACCCACGAGAATCCGCTCTCGTTAAACACTTTGGAATCTTCGAGGGTAAGTTATTCCATCGACTCGTTGCTACAATCTAGTAGATAGATCTTGGCTTGTTTGTTTGTATGCGATAGAAATTTTTTGTTTTCCATGCTACGAAACCCTACAGATAGAGGGAATGCTGAATACAATTATGATCATTTTGGGGGAAATGGACAAAATGGCTTGGCTTGTGGTGGCACTTCCTCTCAAGCAATTAGTGGGATTACTAGCAGAGAGAATGGCCAAAACTCTAGCAAGGTCAAAATGGCTATTGATTCTCCCAATGGATCCAGTGCAGTTTTCCAGTTGTTGGTACAGAGGGGCTTAGTGGATGCTGAAGGGAACTTTATTTGGGACAGATATCCTATGGCTCCTGAGGCAGAAGTGGAAGCTAATAGATTCTGGATTGATGGACAGTCTGAAGAGATGGAGTACTCACAGAAAGAACCTGATGTGGCTTCACAAGTTGAGCCTAGTTGTATTGCCCTTCCTGATGATATAATGCCTACCTTCAAAGATCTTGTGGTGAGAGAATGATATGATTCTCTTCTCACACATAAGGCTCCTAAAAACAGAAGTAGTGGGTGCCTGTACAGCCAACTAGATAGAGTGCTAGGGTGGACAGGTCCAGGAACATTCTGGAAAAAGCAATGGATTTAAAGAAAGTGGCCAACCTGGAGGTTCCTAAGAGCATGAAAGGTATAATGTCTACTAATCCTTTCTCTGCCTTAGCTACTTCTGATATTGAAATGTTAACTGATAAGATAGGCCTTGATATATCTAGTGATAATTCTGCTAGTACTGTGTTAATTTGAGTAGTTCTTCCCTTCATACTAGCTCTTCACCAGCATTTGAGAGTGCAGATGAGGAAGCAGAAGGATGGTTTGAGGTTATTCATAATTCTCGGGGCAAGCACCCCAGGGAAAGACGGTTATGATTAGTCTCTTTTGGAATAGTAGGAGTATTAGTGCTTCAGGTAGACATAAATATATAGATGATTATATTAGACCTCTTAAAGTAGATTATATTGGTTTTCAAGAAACTAAGAAAGATAGTTTTAGTAATTCCTTTCTGGAAAATCTCCTTGGGAATAGGAATTTTGCTTGGAATTTCCTTCCTTCCCAGGGGACTGCTGGTGGTATTTTAGTTGGTGTTAATTTAGATCCTTTTGATGTTATTTCTTGGTATATTAGATCCTTTTCAGTTAGTGTTATTCTTAAGAATAAGATTACTAGTTTTACTTGTAGAATCACTACTGTTTATGGGTCAGCTTATGAAGAGAAAAAACAGGATTTTCTCTCTGAGCTTCATGAACTTTTTTTAAATTGGGAAGGCCCAGCTCTAATAGGGGGATTTTAATCTTGTTAGATCCCCTGAAGATAAATCCTCTAGGAATGTAGACTTTAAATGGGTTAACAAATTTAATGTTTGGATGGACCTTTGGGCCCTTATGGAAATTGGTCTTTCTGGTAGAGCTTATACTTGGGGCAATAATCAGGCAGACCTGATTATGTGTAAATTGGGTAGGATTTTTTATACCACTAGTTTTGATAATAAATTCCCTTTGGCTAGTGCTAAGGCCCTTAATAGGATGGGAAGTGATCACGCCCCTATAGTTTGGGATTCAGGGGAGGAGATCCTTCCAAGACCTTCTAGGTTTAAATTTGAAAAATGGTGGCTTAGCATACCTGATTTTAAGGACATTGTTTGCAAAGCTTGGTCTCTTAATGTTAATAGAGTTGATCCTTTAGAGGTTTGGCAGAATAAGGTTAGATATTTTAGAAAACTAGCTAAAGGCTGGAATTATAATACTGAGGCAGCTATTAGGAAAAATAGAAAATATCTGATGGATGAATTTGATGAGTTAGATATTAAGTCTGAAACTCACCCCCTTTCAGAGGATGAAAGAGGTAGATTAGATTGTATCTACTTAGAACTTCATAAATATTGGGTTCTAGAGGAAATAAAGGCTAGACAGAGATCCAGGGACGGGAATGTCCTGGAGGGGATAGGAACACTGCATATTTTCATGCAGTTGCTAACCAACGTAGGAGAAAAAATTGGTTAGTGTCCTAGAGGGTCCTGAGGGCCCTGTCGCTGATATTAAAGACATGATTAAAGTAGCTACCGATTACTATAAGGATCTGTTTTCTTGGGAACCTAGACCTAATATTCAGTTGAAACATGACTTATTTTTTGAAGAGGAAAAAGTCAATGATGCTGAAAACTTGGGGATGGAATCTGCATTTACTGAGGAAGATATTAGAGTAGCAGTTTCTCATTCTTATGTTGATGGGGCCCCTGGCCCTGATGGCCTCTCTTTTATGTTTTACCAAGCTTTTTGGGATATCCTTAAAGGTGACCTTCTGTCTATGTTTAATGCCTGGCATGAAGATAAGTTGAACCTTTTTAGGCTGAGTTTTGCTATGATTACTTTAATCCCTAAATAAAATGATGCTAGAACCATGAAATTTTTTATACCTATTAGTTTGTTGAATTTCTCCTTTAATTTTTTTACTAAAGTTTTGACTAATAGACTGGCTGTTATTATAGGGAGATTGATCTCTCCAAATCAATCTGCCTTTATTAGGGGCCAGTTTATCCTAGAGAGTGTGTTTACTGCTCATGAGGTTCATAGGAGTAAAAACAAAGGTCTAGTCCTTAAGATAGATTATGAGAAAGCTTATGATAGAGTTAATTTAGATTTCCCGTTTGAGGTTTTAGAGCTTAGGGGCTTCTGCCCAATTTTCATCAGATTTATTAAGCAAATTACCAGAGGAGGCTCTTTTGGGGTTAGAGTTAATGATTTTGAGAGTGAATTTTACCTTTCTGGAAAAGGTCTTAGACAGGGAGATCCTATTGCTCATCTTCTTTTTAATCTAATGATTGATGTTTTCTCTAGAATGTTAATTAAAGGTGTTGAATATGAGGCTATTAGAGGGTTGTGCCCTAACTTCATTCCTAGAGGGATTGTTTGTCTGCAATATGCTGATGACACTCTCCTTTTCTTAGAGGCAGACATATCTGTAGCTACTAATTTGAAATGGATTCTTACCCGCTTTGAACAAATTTCTGGAATGAGAATTAACTATCATAAGAGTGAGCTTATCCCTATTAATATGGATGAAGCAGAGACAAATCCTTTCTTAGAGATCTTTAACTGTATTATGGGTAAATTCCCTGTTAAGTATCTAGGTATTCCCTTACACTTTGAGAAACTAAAAAGGGAGGATCTACAACCTTTAATAGAAAATCTTCTTGGTAGAATTACTGGCTGGAGGGAAAAACTTCTTCCCTATGCAGCAAAAAGAGTTCTGATTCAAGCTTATCTCTCTAGTATTCCTATCTGCATGCTTTCCTTCTTCAAATTCCCTAAATGGGCCCTTAAGCTCCTAGATTCTCATTGAGCCAACTTTTTTTGGAATGCTGAAGAAGGTAACCATAAGTTACATTTATCTAATTGGCCCTGTATTTGCATGAAGAAAAACTTTGGAGGTTTGGGCATTCCAAATCTTTAGGATCTGAATTTGTGCTTGCTAGGTTCTGAAGGGTTTCGCAGCATAGTAAATCAAAAAAATTCTACGGATGCGAACGGGAAAGCCAAGATCTAATCTAGGAGATGCAAACAACGAGGGGGGGTAGATGAGATCTTCATACCCTTGAAGATTCACACAGCGGAACGTTCAACGGAACGTGGTTGATGTAGTCGTACTAGCTTCTCCTCCTCGAGATCCGATCCGATCCAACACCGCAAGTGGCGATGCCTCCGAGAGATGCACACGTACGGCACCTCGACGTCTCCTCCTTCCTCGGTCCAGCAAGTGGGATGGAGAGATAGATTGGATCTACAACACGACGGTGTGGTGCAAAGGTGGAGAGTTTCTGCAGCAGGGCTTCGCCTACGTGCAATCGGGGGAGAGAGAGATCTGGAGGGCTGAAGGGAATATGCCCGAGAGGCAATAATAAAGTGGTTATTATCGTATTCCTTATTTATGATAAATGTTTATTTTGCATGCTATAATTGTATTAATACGGAAACGTTAATACATGTGTGTTTAATAAACAAAAGGTAGTTCCTAGTTATGCCTCTCTCATAAACTAGCTCGTTGATTAACAAGATGATCAAGGTTTCCTGATCATGGACATTGGATGTTGTTAATAACGGGGTCACAACATTAGTGTAATGGTGTGATGAACATTCATCCGAGGTATAGCATTACGATCAAAGTCATTGAGTTTATATTGCTATAACAACTTACGAAGTGATCCTAATCCTTAGACCATGAGATCATGTCAATCACTAACACCGGAAGAGTTTCTTGATAACATCAAACGTCACACCGTAACAGGGTGATTATAAAGATGGGTTCAGAACTACTAAAGTGTTATGTTGAGGCCCATGGATCGAGAATGGAATTTGTTCATCCCGATGACGGATAGATATGCTCTGGGCCCTCTCGGTGATATCACATTGATTAGCTTGCAAGCAAGTGATTTGATCACTAGAATGTTATATCACGGGAACGAGAAAAGAGTGCATGTCGGTAACGAGATCAAACTAGGTATGGAGATACCGATGATCGAATCTCGGACATGTAATATATCGCGAAACAAAAGGATTAAGATACTAGCGTAAAAGGTTCCGACGATCACAAGAAAGTCATCGTTGAATGTGTGGGAGTCAGTATGGGTCTCCAGATCCCGCTTCTGATTATTGATCCGAGAGGGGTCTCGATCATGTCCGCATTATTCGCGAACCGTAGGGTGACACACTTAAGAGACACCGACATCCATTTGGAGCAAAAGTTTCATGCCGAAAAGAATAACAAGCGCAGGAATTTATTTCACTAGATACCGAAACGGGTTTTCGGGTGAAATTGCAGAAAGTGTTTCTGCATGTGAAATGAAATACTAGCAAGGGGTTATTTGTGAATGTTTGTCATTAAAGTAATTGACAAAATTCTGAATAAAATAAAAGAGTTTTATTTAATGAGAGTTTGCATTAAATTTGGTGGAAATTTAATGGGAATTTGAGTGGGTTTTTGAGTGGAGAAAATTGAAGGGCCATTTTGTGAGTGGAGTGTCCACCCACATGAATGAGGGAGAGGTGGGGGCACCCTCCATGGCCGGCGGCCATGCCCCCTTGGGCTGCCCCCCCTCCCCTATATAAGGAGTCCCTCCTCTCACTTCTCACTCACACCTCCTCGTGAAGGATCTCTCTCCCCCTCTAGTATTTATCCTCCATGGTCTCGGACTAGCGAGATACATGTTCCCGGTGGCTTTTCGGCAAGAAAGAGTTGTGCTTCCGCTGCATCGCTGGAGCGAGGAGGCGGAGGTTGCTCGGTGCCTCGAACGTGTGTGCGAGCACGGATGCGCTGCTGTTTTGCGGCACTAGGACTTCCTCTCGATCTTGAGATCGGCAAGAGATCGTCTACATCAACCACGAGTTTGGACTCGTTAAGCTTTGTCGGTCTTCAAGGGTATGTTCTCTACGGATATACATCCGCCCGTTGTTTGTATCTAGTAGATAGATCTTGGTACATAGTTGTTCCCATCGTAGGAAAATTTTTGTTTTCTATGCTGCGAACCCTACAGTGGTATCAGAGCCGGATCTATGCGTAGATACTTTGCACGAGTAGTACACATATGAGTATGTGGGCGATGGTGATCATTTTATTGCTTCTTAGTTGTACTTTGGATATTGGTGGCATAGTGGGATGAAGCGGCCCGGACAAACTTTACATGTCCTCGCACATGAGACCTGTTCCACGCTTGACATGCAACTAGTTTTGCATAAGTGGCTAGCGGGTGTCTGTCTCTCCTACTATAGTCAATATCTAATTTGCAACGAGTTGTCAACAATTTGGTTATCCTCGTTGTGGTTCACGTTCGTAGGTAAGAACGGTTCTATCTTCGAAAGCCCTAAGCCACGTAAAATTTGCAATGGATAAATTAGAGGCGTCTAGTTTAGATTGTTGCTGGGCTAGTGTTATGATATGGTGATGTTGTAAGTAGAAGTATGAGATGATACTCTTACAACATACATAATGTGTAAACTCCATAGACCTTGGATTTACACATAAAGGTATGATAGTGATCATACCACGGTGCACATGATAGAGATCATATGCGAGAACCATATCATTCCACTAATAAACATGTGATGTTTGATAGCATCTTATATTGCTTGTTTGGCGTTTTATTAGCATAATAAGATGATCCCTCATTTAGATATCAAGATAAAAATGTGTTCTTCCTTAAGTATGCACCGACAATGTTTCGTCGCTTCAAGACATCACGTGATGATCGGGTGTACTTGAATCCACGAGCATATCTCGGGTGTAAGACAGTTACACACGCGAATACTAAGGTTCTTACTTGGCGAGCCTAGCATGTACAGACATGGCCTCGGAACACGGACCGAAAGGTTAAGCATGAGTCATATGTTTTGATATGATGACCATATGGATGCTCGCCTTTGAAGCTACGCCGACTCACGTGATGATCGGACTTGGTGTAGTGGATTTGGTTCATGTAATCACCAAAAAGGCACGAGGGATGTCGTTTTTGAGTGGGAGTTTATTTCTAATTTGGATTAGTAGAACTCAATTTATCATAAATTAAATCAAAGTGAATTTGCATAATTTGTTGTAGTCATTGGCATTCGTTCACCGCCTTATGCATAGTTGTAATTGAGATAATAGAACTATAGAATTTTGGATATATACTTTACGAACTGGTATCGTATTGTGTTGAGTGTCAATCAAAGTTTAAAGTCCTATTGCAAACTTTCAGCAAACTCTATTTACTCCGTGAAATTTAATAATTGGTATTAAATCGAGAGTAACAATTCCAGTGTTAGTATCTTAAGTATCATGTTTGCCTCCACGATTCTTGATTGTTTTAATATCAAGTTTATCTAGGAGCTGAAAGAATTGTTTCAGAAACCATCATGCGTGGCAGATATAACGATATCTGAAACAATGTTTTGGTTGCAATATGATAGAGTATAATATATGTTCTCATATTGGATGAGAATTTACGAAGGTTGGAGATGCTAGACATCCTAATCATCCAAAAGGGTTTTGGAAAGTAATGTTATACTCACGATTCTCCTTTATAAGCTAAATTGGCTTGATCATGAAAGTCGTCATGATAAGGATGAATAGAAGATGTATGTAAAGTGTTTACTACACTAAAAGATTACTAAAGAATGGATTTTGAAAGAATACCGATCATTTTGATGATGGTGATCTACTTCAAAGTGCAAGTCCCAAGGTATTATTATTTGAATATACACGCTTTGGACTATGTGTCATGTATATGGCGCCACTTTTGATGTTGATAGATTCTTTTAACAGGAAAAGGAAATGCTGAAAGAGAATCTATAAAATATATTTGGCAGAAAAGAAAAGATTGGAAATATCCAATTTAGGTATATGGATGATATACATGTTATGGTTGTATTCTTTGCTTGTTAAAAAAAATGTGGTTCTTGGGTATTGGATACCGAATTGGTTGGTATGAAATTTCATACGGAATGACGCAATTCATGAACCACAATGGCCTAAGTAACTAGCAAGAGAATATGTGATGATGTTCATCGAAAACAAACAAACCGTTGTTTGTATTTCTCGTTGACATCAAAGCTTGACTTCAAGATTTGTTTTAATAATTGTTATTTGAATCAGGTATTATAAGAACAAAGGTTGTTCAAATAATTACCGTATTCCATATAAGATGGATGATTTACAAATCTAGTTGGAGAAATCACATCCATAAAACCTAATGCTAAAATGTCGCAAGACAAATGATTGAAAGATCACTTACGAAGTGACATCGCCGTTTAAATTATATTGGAAAGAAAACATGAAGAATCTCCATTTTCATGGATTTTTGGAGTCTTTGATTTGATCAAGTGACGCTTGTGAGACTTTCCACGTGATAATTAAAACTTCGTTCAAAGGCCAAAGAAGAACGAACGACTAAATTATTGGAATTTATACATATCGATGTATGTAGTCCATTATGTGTAGTCGTAAGCGATGGGTTTCAACTTCATATACTTTCTCCGAAAATTGAGTGAATAATTCACTTAATGAGAAAGAAGTGTGAAATATTTGAAAACGTTTCAAAGACTTTCAAGATGAAGTGAAAATCATTGTGACAAGAAAAATAAATGAATTATGATTTGATCATAAAGGGATTTATTTGAGTTACAAGTGTAACAAGAAAAATAAATGAATTATGATTTTATCATAAAAGGGATTTATTTGAGTTACAATTTTAGCAAAACACCTAGATTTACATCTCCCGAAACACCATAGGAGTATGGAGTGTTTGAGATTTGTAATGAAACCTTGTTTGACATGGTTGGATCAAATGTGTTATTTATAAAACTGCCATTATGTTTTAAAAGATTAAAGCTTTAGAGAATACCGCTTTTACACTGAAAAGAGCTCCATCTTGATCCGTTGAAATGACACCATGGAAGTTATGGTTTGGGGTAAAACCCAAGTTGTCATTTCTTAAATTTTGGTATGCTAAACATAAGTAAGATGTTTACAACCGAAGTCGTATGAGCATGTCTTTGTAGGTTATTTCGAATAACAATTGGTTATTCCTCCATAACACCGAGGACAAAAGGGTTTGTCGCTTGAAATGTGAAGTTTCTTGAAAAAGGAATCTTTCGCAAAAGTTAAGTGGGAGGACAATAGAACTTTGATAAGGTTAACGAACCTTAGCTAAATGTGCTGAGTTGCGCAGCGCCGGAAAATGTTCCGGAGGCAGCCAGAATGCTCATGGATTATGTGCCTCAAATGTTGCGGTCACGGAGGTCTAAAGTTCCTATTGAACCAAGAAGGTCGGTTAAACAATCAAATGCTAAGGTTTGAGAGTAAATCATTATTGTTTGACAATGATGAACCGAATACATACAAAGAAGTGATGATGGGCCCTGGCTCCGTCAAATGGCTTGAAGCCATAAAATCCGTGATAGTTCCATACACGAGAAATCAAGTTTTGAACTTGGAAGACCCTCCGGAAAGGTGTAAAAACCTATCGGTCGTATTTGGATCTATAAAGAAACAGACATGGATGTCTCACATCTATGAAATATTCGACATGTCGTAAAGTATTTTATGACAATGTTCAAAGAGTTGACTATGACAAGATTTGATCTTTCATAGCGATATTTAGTCTGAACGGATTAAAGTAGCAACCACTACATATAATTTGGTATATGGTAGATGAATAAACAAAACAAAGTTCTTCCAATAGAATCGTTACCTAGGACGTGTACATGACACGGTCCAAAGGGTTTTGTTAAATTCAAAGGATGCTAAAAGGGCATGCAAACTTCAATGGTTGAAGTAAGCATCGCGGAGTTGGAATCTTCACCATGATGAAAAATGAGTTTTTCATCTAGAGACGATGAAGATGCTTGCATTTGCAAGAAATTAAGTGGGAGCGCTGAGACATATTTCTAATACATTATGTGAAGGACATCTTGTTGATTAGAAATGATGTATCTTTTATTGACAAAGGTTAAGAATTTCATTTCGATGAAATACTTAGGCAAAACCCGAATATTTAGCATGAATGTCTATAGTGGATAGACTGTGACGCTAATACGGTTGTGCCAAATATACATATATGAGATATTGAAGGAGTTCGATATAGAAACGACAAGAAACATTTCTTGTTGCATGGAAAGGAATTGAATCAAGATTCAAGTGTATCGACACTTGATAAGTGAAACAAGATTCAAGTGCTTTGACACTTGATGAGTGAAATCACGAGAATGTTTTGATCAATCATACCATGATATGTACACATCCAGATATGTCCTATGCTCTAAGTGTTATGAGCATATACCAGAATGAATCATAAAATGATCATTGGACGATAGTGAGGATATTCTTATGATCTTTTTGAAAGAACTAAGAATATATTTGTGTAGAGATGACAAACAATTGCAAATAGTTCATTGTAAAGAGTTACATTGATACTAGTTTTGTCACAAGATACAAATTAAGTTTATCTCAATTTAAACTATGGGTGGCACAATGTAATGGAAAGGAGATTCCATGATGGATTTGGAAGAGTTCCAAAGTTAAGACATTGTGACGAATACTACAACAAAAGGCTAAGTATATGACTGCTATAGTAGCAGCAAAGGAGGGAATTTGTGTCAAGTAGTTTGTTATCAAACTAAGGTGTGGTTCGCAACGGGCTAACACTAAAGATATATTGTATGACAATAGTATCGACGTGTTTTAACCCCAAGGAACTAAAGGTCTCACCGAAAGACCAAATTTATACAATGCCATCTCATTGGAGAATGAGTGATGCGTGAAGACGCAAAGACATGCAAATACACACGGACCTGAAGCGTCAGATCCATAGATTATGTTAACCACTTGCAATTGCGTATATGGAACACCGGAAAGCCATAAGTGTTCAATACGCAAAGTTCTCAAACTAGATTATTGTCTCTAGTGCAAGTGGGAGACTGAAGGGAATATGCCCGAGAGGCAATAATAAAGTGGTTATTATCGTATTCCTTATTTATGATAAATGTTTATTTTGCATGCTATAATTGTATTAATACGGAAACGTTAATACATGTGTGTTTAATAAACAAAAGGTAGTTCCTAGTTATGCCTCTCTCATAAACTAGCTCGTTGATTAACAAGATGATCAAGGTTTCCTGATCATGGACATTGGATGTTGTTAATAACGGGGTCACAACATTAGTGTAATGGTGTGATGAACATTCATCCGAAGTATAGCATTACGATCAAAGTCATTGAGTTTATATTGCTATAACAACTTACGAAGTGATCCTAATCCTTAGACCATGAGATCATGTCAATCACTAACACCGGAAGAGTTTCTTGATAACATCAAACGTCACACCGTAACAGGGTGATTATAAAGATGGGTTCAGAACTACTAAAGTGTTATGTTGAGGCCCATGGATCGAGAATGGAATTTGTTCATCCCGATGACGGATAGATATGCTCTGGGCCCTCTCGGTGATATCACATTGATTAGCTTGCAAGCAAGTGATTTGATCACTAGAATGTTATATCACGGGAACGAGAAAAGAGTGCATGTCGGTAATGAGATCAAACTAGGTATGGAGATACCGATGATCGAATCTCGGACATGTAATATATCGCGAAACAAAAGGATTAAGATACTAGCGTAAAAGGTTCCGACGATCACAAGAAAGTCATCGTTGAATGTGTGGGAGTCAGTATGGGTCTCCAGATCCCGCTTCTGATTATTGATCCGAGAGGGGTCTCGATCATGTCCGCATTATTCGCGAACCGTAGGGTGACACACTTAAGAGACACCGACATCCATTTGGAGCAACAGTTTCATGCCGAAAAGAATAACAAGCGCAGGAATTTATTTCACTAGATACCGAAACGGGTTTTCGGGTGAAATTGCAGAAAGTGTTTTTGCATGTGAAATGAAATACTAGCAAGGGGTTATTTGTGAATGTTTGTCATTAAAGTAATTGACAAAATTCTGAATAAAATAAAAGAGTTTTATTTAATGAGAGTTTGCATTAAATTTGGTGGAAATTTAATGGGAATTTGAGTGGGTTTTTGAGTGGAGAAAATTGAAGGGCCATTTTGTGAGTGGAGTGTCCACCCACATGAATGAGGGAGAGGTGGGGGCACCCTCCATGGCCGGCGGCCATGCCCCCTTGGGCTGCCCCCCTCCCCTATATAAGGAGCCCCTCCTCTCACTTCTCACTCACACCTCCTCGTGAAGGATCTCTCTCCCCCTCTAGTATTTATCCCCCATGGTCTCGGACTAGCGAGATACATGTTCCCGGTGGCTTTTCGGCAAGAAAGAGTTGTGCTTCCGCTGCATCGCTGGAGCGAGGAGGCGGAGGTTGCTCGGTGCCTCGAACGTGTGTGCGAGCACGGATGCGCTGCTGTTTTGCGGCGCTAGGACTTCCTCTCGATCTTGAGATCGGCAAGAGATCGTGTACATCAACCACGAGTTTGGACTCGTTAAGCTTTGTCGGTCTTCAAGGGTATGTTCTCTACGGATATACATCCGCCCGTTGTTTGTATCTAGTAGATAGATCTTGGTACATAGTTGTTCCCATCGTAGGAAAATTTTTGTTTTCTATGCTGCGAACCCTACAAGGGCAGCAGTATGGCGGCTAGGGTTGAAGGAGTGGGGAAGGAGGGCTGCGCCCCTGCCCTCTATATAGGGGGCTGGCCGACCCCCTTGGCCCCTCCTCCAAGCCCTAGGGCGGCGGCCCCAAGGGTTGGAGTGGGGGGCAAGTTTTCCCCTTCCTTCTAGAAGGTTTCCCCTAGGGTTTGGCCGGCTGGGCCTATGGGGCCTTGTGCCCCTGGCCCAATGCGGCCAGGGAACTCCCTCGTAGGCCCACGCCCCCTCCCGGCAAGTGGGTCCACGTTGGTCCCACTCCGGAAGGTTCTAGAAGCTTCCGGTACAATACCGAACAATCCGAAACAATTCCGAAATCCAAAAACTGCTTTCCCTTATATTCATCTTATTCTCCGGACCATTCCGGAACCTCTAGTGACGTCCTGGATCTCATCCGAGACTCCGAAGAAAAACTCATAAACCAATTATCCATTCTATCCTAGCGTCGAGACACGTTAAGTGTGTGACCCTACGGGTTCGAGAATATGCAGACATGATCTTCTATCAATAATCAACAGCGGGGTCTGGAAACCCATATTGACTCCCACACATTCATCGATGATCATATCGGATAAACCACGATGCCAGGATTCAATTAATCCCATATATATATTCCTTCGTCACGCGATATTTTACTTGCCCGAGATTCGATCGTCGGTATCGGCATACCTAGTTCAATCTCGTTCACAGCAAGTACTTTACTCGTTCCGTAATCCGATATCACTTTGTGATTAACTCCTTAACCACGTGCTTGCAAGAGGTGTTGATATCGATTACCGAGTGGGCCCGAAGTATATCTCTCCGACTTGGGAGGGACAAATCCCATCTCGATACATACAACCCAACAAGTACTTTCCGATCACCTGAGAGACACCTTTATGATCACCCTCTCATAGGATGACGTTTGATGACCTCAAAGCTTTCTTCCGATACTAGGGAGTTGCGTTATCTCATGGTCTAAGGAATACAATATTTGACATAAGAAAAAGCTTCGCAAAGATGAACACGATGACACGATCTAATTGCTCTGCTTGATTTGGGTCTGTCCATCATATCATTCTTCCAATGATATGATCTCATTATTAATCGACAACTCATGTCTATGGTTAGGAAACCTTAACCATCATTAATCAATGAGCTAGTCCATAGAGGCGTACTAGGGACACGGCGTTGTTCATAAACCACACAAGTATCAAAGTTTCCGCTTAATACAATTCTAGCATGGAATATAAACTTTATCATGAACAAGAATTATAATAATAACATCTTTATTATTGCCTCTAGGGCATAATTCCAACAGGTTCTTGGATTAAAAGGTATATCCAGGGGGAAGGAGCTCTGTGGAGGAAAGTGATAGATGCGAAATATAAAACCAAATCCCCTAACATTCTATGTTGTTATGATGTTCATCCTTCTACTTTTTGGAAAGGGATCATGTGGGCCTCTAGGGCAGTAGACATAAGATATAAATGGCATGTAGGGGATGGTAAATCAATCAGATTTTGGGAGGACATTTGGTTTGGAAATTCTAACTCAGCCACCCAATTCTGGGAGATTTATCTAGTTTCAAATTAACAGACTAAGACAATAGCTGATTTCTGGGATGGTACTCAACTTAAGTGTGATTTTAGAAGAACCTTTGATGAAAATATGATGCTTCAGTGGTAAGAGGTATTAGGTATATCCCAGTCCATTGTCTTCTTTGATCAATGAGCTAGTCCATAGAGGCTTACTAGGGACACGACGTTGTTCATAAACCACACAAGTATCAAAGTTTCCGCTTAATACAATTCTAGCATGGAATATAAACTTTATAATGAACAAGAATTATAATAATAACATATTTATTATTGCCTCTAGGGCATAATTCCAACAGTCTCCCACTTGCACTAGAGTCAATAATCTAGTTTACATCTGGCAACAATCTAACACCCATGGCACTAAGGTGATGATCATGTTTTGCTCGTGGAAGAGGTTTAGTCAACGTATCTGCGACATTCAGATCCGTATGTACTTTGCTAATCTTCAGATCTCCATCTGTTATATAATATCGAATTATATGAAACTTGCGGTTGATATGTTTGGTCTTTGGATGATATCTTGGTTCCTTAGCCAGTGCTATGGCGCCAGTGTTGTCACACAATATCTCCAGTGGGTCCAAGGCACTTGGAACCACACCAAGCTCAGTGCTGAAGTTCCTGATCCAAACTCCTTCACTTGACGCTTCTGCAGCAGCCATGTATTCCGCTTCTACTGTAGATCCCGCGATCACGCTTTGCTTGCAGCTTCTCCAGCTCACAGCTCCTCCATTCAAAATATAAACGTATCCTGTCTAAGATTTAGAATCATCCTTGTCGGTGTCGAAACTAGCATCGACGTAACCTTTTACGACGAGCTGTTCATCACCTTCATAGACTAAGAACATTTCTTTAGTTCTATTTAAATACTTTAGGATGTTCTTCACGGCTATCCAGTGTTCCACTCCTGGATCACTTTAGTATCTGCTCGTCAAACTAAGAGCATTGGACACATCCGGTCTAGTACACAGCATGGCATACATGATAGAACCTATGGCCGAGGCATAAGGCACTTTGCTCATAGCTTCTCTATCGTTTACCGTAGCTGGACACTGAGCCTTGCTCAATATCTTACCTGACAATATAGGCACTGAATCTTTCTTTGCCTTGTCCATTCTGAACCTTTTTAGAACTTCGTCTAGGTATGTACTTTGGCTTAAAGCTATTAGGCGTCTTTGTCTATCTCTATAGATTTTGATGCCTAATATATAAGCAGCTTCCCCTAGGTCTTTCATTGAAAAACATTTGTTCAAATAACTCTTCACATCGTTAAGCATGTCAATGTCATTTCCGATAATCAATATGTCATCCACATATAGTACCAAAAATGTCACTGAGCTCCCACTCACTTTCTTGTAGATACAAGCTTCGTAGCAATTTGGAACAAATCCAAAGCTCTTGATCACTTGATCAAAACGAAGGTTCCAACTCCGAGATGCTTGCTTCAGTCCATAAATGGAACGCTGAAGTTTGCACACCTTATCAGCATCCTTAGGATCGACAAAACCTTCGGGTTGCATCATATACAACTCTTCATCAATGTTGCCATTGAGGAACGCAGTCTTGACATCCATCTGCCATATTTCATAATCATGAAACGCAACAATTGCTAATAAAATTCGAATGGACTTAAACAGCGCTACGGGAGAGAAAGTCTCATCGTAGTCAACACCTTGAACTTTTCGAAAACCTTTCGCGACAAGCCGTGCTTTATAGACAGTAACATTACCATCCGCGTCCGTTTTCTTCTTAAAAATCCATTTGCACTCAACGGCCTTTCGGTCGCTAGGAGGGTCCACCAAAGTCCATACTTGGTTTTTGCTCATGGATCCCAATTCGGATTTCATGGCCTCTAGCCATTTCTCAGAGTCTGGGCTCATCATTGCTTCCTCATAGTTCGCAGGTTCACTGTTGTCTACTAACAAGACAGTTAAGACAGGGTTGCCGTACCACTCAGGAGGGGCACGCGACCTTGTCGACCTGCGACGTTCAGTAGTAGCATCATCCGAAGCTTCATGATCCTTGTCATTAGCTTCCTCTATTGTTGGTGCAGACGGCACTGGAAAATTTTCAGGTGCTGTGCTACTCTCCAACTCAAGAGAAGGTTCAATAACCTCGTCTACCTCTACTTTCCTCCCACTCACTTCTTTCGAGAGAAACTCCTTCTCAAGAAAGGATCCGTTCTTTGCGACAAACACTTTGCCTTCGGATCTGTGATAGAAGGTATACCCAATCGTTTCCTTAGGGTATCCTATGAAGACGCATTTCTCCGCTTTGGGTTCGAGCTTGTTTGGCATCAACTTTTTGACGTAAGCTTCGCATCCCCAAACCTTAAGAAACGACAACTTAGGTTTAGCACCAAACCACAGTTCATACGGTGTCGTCTCAACGGATTTAGATGGTGCCCTATTTAAAGTGAATGCAGCGGTTTCTAATGCATAACCCCAAAATGATAACGGCAAATCTGTAAGAGACATCATTGATCGCACCATATCTAATAGAGTTCGATTCCGGCGTTCAGACACACCATTGCGCTGTGGTGTTCCGGGTGGCGTGAGTTGGGAAACGATTCCTCTTGCTTTAAGATGCGTGAGAAAATCATAACTCAAATATTCACCTCCACGATCGGATCGTAGAAATTTAATTTTCCTGTTACGATGGTTTTCCACTTTGTTTTGAAATTCTTTGAACTTTTCAAATGTTTCAGATTTATGTTTCATTAAATAGATATACCCATATCTACTTAAGTCATCAGTAAAAGTGAGAAAATAGCGATAACCACAGCGCGTCGAAACACTCATTGGTCCGCATACATCGGTATGTATGATTTCCAACAAGTCCGTTGCTCGCTCCATTATTCCGGAGAACGGGGTTTTGATCATATTGCCCATGAGGCATGGCTCGCACATGTCAAATGATTCAAAATTAAGAGACTCCAAAAGTCCATCAGAATGAAGTTTCTTCATGCGTTTTACACCAATATGACCTAGACGGCAGTGCCACAAATAAGTCGTATTATCACTATCTACCTTGCATCTCTTAGACTTAATGTTATGGATGTGTGTTTCATTGCTTTCGAGATTCAGAAGAAATAAACCATTCATAGCAGGTGTATGACCATAAAAGATGTTACTCATATAAATAGAACAACCATTATTCTCCGATTTAAATGAATAACCGTCTTGCAATAAACACAATCCAGATATGATGTTGATGCTCAACGCAGGCACATAATAACAATTATTGAGGTTTAAAACTAATCCTGAAGGTAAAACTAAGGAGAGCGTGCCGACGGCCATCACATCAACTCTTGATCCGTTGCCAACGCGCATCGTCACCTCATCCCTCGCTAGCCGCCGTCTATTCCGTAGCTCCTGTTTCGAGTTACAAATATTAGCAACTAAACCAGTATCAAATACCTAGGCACTACAACGAGGGCTAGTAAGGAAAACATCAATAACATGTATATCAAATATACCTTTGATGGTGCCAGCCTTCTTGTCCGCTAAGTACTTTGGACAATTGCGCTTCCAGTGACCCTTGTCCTTGCAATAGAAGCACTCAGTGTCCGGCTTAGGTCCAGACTTGAGCTTCTTCTCTGCAGGGGCAACGCGCTTGCCGCTGCCCTTCTTGAAGGGCTTCTTTGCACCCTTACCTTTCTTAAAGCTGGGGGGCTTGTTGACCATCAACACATGATTATCTTTCTTGATGTCCACCTCCGCAGCTTTCACCTTAGCGAAGAGCTCAGTGATCGTATCACTGGAACCAATCTGATTATGAGTAACTACAAAACCTTTGTAGCTAGGAGGGAGTGATTGCAGAACTCTGTCAATCTTGAGCTCCTCTGGAATCTTGCAGTCCAGTTGCTCAAGGTGTTGAGTGTAGCCCGACATCTTAATGGCGTGCTCACTAACGAAACTTCCTTCCTCCATCTTGCAGTTAAAGAATTTCTCAGGGATCTCATATCTCTCAGAACGGGCCTGAGTCTGAAACATAGTTTTCAGTTTCTCAATAATCTCAAAGGGCCCGGGGAACTCCTCAAAATGATTTTGAAGGTCCGATTCCATATAAAACAACATGGTGATCTTAATCACACCATAATCATCCTTGCGCGACTGATAAACAGCTTTCTCATCAGCCGGCGCATCTACAGCAGGGGCGTCACCTAGCGCTTTCTCAAGGACATAGTCCTTTTGTCCGCCAGAGAGAATGATTCTTAGATTGCGGAACCAGTTGGTGAAGTTATACCCATTGTTCTTAAGCTTTTCTTTCTCAGCAAAAACGTTGAAGTTGAAGTTGGACTTAGCCATTGATCTACAAAATTTGCAAGTACAATTTAGACTATGTTCATGATAACTAGTTCAACTTAATCAAATTAGTAGATGAACTCCCACTAAATTCAACATCCCTCAAGTTGTTTAGTGAACATGATCCAAATTCACCACACCTAATCCGATCTTCACGAGAAGAGATGTGGTTTCAATGGTGGACAACAAACTTTCGATCATATCATTCATATGACTCATGCTTAACCTTTCGGTTCGTGTGTTCCAAGGCCATGTTTGTACATGCTAGGCTCGTCAAGTCAAACCCAAGTATTTCCGCATGTGCAAAACTGGCTTGCACCCGTTGTATGTGAACGTAGAGTTTATAGCACCCGATCATCACGTGATGCTTGAACACGACGAACTTTCGCAACGGTGCATACATGGAGAGAACACAATTTTATCTTGATCTTTAAGTGAGGAATCATCTTATAATGCTACCATCGCGATCTAAGCATAAAAAGGATAAACATCACATGCATATAATTTTATGTGACATGGTATAGCCAATCTCCGCGCAATGATCTCCATCTTGTGCGTGCCAGCATGATCTCCATCACTCCACCATGATTGCCTCCACCACGAATAGCAACTGCAAATATTGCTAACTACTTAGCGATAAAGTAAAGCTATTACATGGCGTATAAGAAGTTGACACACAGGTCATACACAATTATAAAGACAACCATATGGCTCCTGCCGGTTGTGTACTCATCGATATGCAAGTCGTGAAATATTACAAAACATGATCATTTCATACAACATACGCATCACATCTTGGGCCATACCATATCACAGAAACACTCCCTGCAAAAACATGTTAGACGCCTCTACTTTGGAAAGAAGTCCATATCACCCCCCTAACTAACGAGTTTGGTCTACTAACCCCCCCTAACTAATAATTGGGGCAAATTACCCCCCTAACTATACTAAACCGGGCAAATTACCCCCACAACGGTATCTCGTGGTGGTTTTGGCCAGGGTGGACACCGGTTTGGATACTAGATGCCACGTTGGGTGCAAATAACCCCCCAGGTTTTCCCCACACACACACGCAGCTGTGCCGAGTGCCGACACTCCCCCACTGCCTCGTCCTGCCCCATCCCCTACTCCTAGTCGCCCCATCCCGCCGCCCGTCTGCCCTGTCCCGCCGTCCGTCTGCCCCATCCCGCCGCCCGTCCCCGACCTCACATCGCCGCCCCCCTACTCCATTCACTGACCCCAGTCGCTATCCCCTACTCCAGAGAGCTAGCTGCCCCTCCGCCACATCGATCCCGTTGCCGTCCTCTGCTCCACATCGCCGTCCTTTGCTCCACATCCGCTGCTCCACATCTTCCCGTCGCCGTCCTCTGCTCCACATCGCCGCGTCGCTGTCTGCTGCTCCACATCCCGCCTCCCAGTAGCCTTTGCCCACCATCCAATCGTCGGCCTTTGCTCCCCATCGCCTACCAAATCAGTCGGGCACCGAATCCTATGGAGGGGGCAAAGTTGAATGTGGAGGGGGCGGTGGAACATGAGAGGAAATTTGAGCATCGGTGCTACCTGCAGCTGCCATCGAAAGAGGGGCAGGAGATTGAGGATGGTGTGGCTGCGTTGTTGAATTTGGCGTAGGCGCCGGTACAGGAGGTGAACACTCCTCGGTGTTACAGGGATTTGTTCCCGATGGGTGTGATGTGCAGGCGCAGAGGGGGCGAGCTGGTGATTCTGTGGGATGCCGATTTCAAGTGGGAGGGGGTGCTGGAGTTGCCGGCTTCGACCATGGCCTCGTACAGGGCTCGCGCGACAGCAGCCGGATCTTCGTCACAGGAGACGTCTCAGGTGATCAAAATCACCAAATATGCTGGAGGGATGCCATTCACTGTTGAGTATGTTAGTAAGTTAGAGCTGCGCCAGTTGATGCTGAAAGCTGCACAACACCCGCGCCGTACTTGGTGTGGTCGTTTAGCTGAATCAAGAGAAGATGAAGTGTAGTGTAGTAGCTCTATGTTAGCTACAAATGGCTCTATGTTAGCAATCTTTTGGTGCAAGTGTAGTAGTTGTTTATTGTAGTGTAGTGCAGCTGTCTACTGTAGATATGTAGTGTAGCAAAGTAGTAGAAATATTTTGGCATAGCATGGGAATGAAGAAGAAAAAGATGGGCATGAAGAAGAACTTGGTATGTAGTAATGAGCCTAGCTATGTAATCTTGCAACCTTTTGGTTTGAATGTATGGGAAATGTTATGTTAGCTGAATCATGCTATGTTTCTAGAATTTATGTTCTCTATACATAGCACTTGCATGATGTTTATGCATTGAAAGTTGACAGCATATACTTAATTATGAAATTTTTTACAGCATGTATCTACTATTTGTAAGATTGACAAAACAGTTGAATGTACATATCACAGTGGGGCACCACATAATTATTGAACTGATTCTATTATTGCATAATAGCAACAAGAAAAAAATATTTGAATGTGACCAACATATGACAGGTTTGCATATCAATCCCACTTAATTTAATACATCAAAACTTCACAAGTTTGTACTCCTTTGACACATACTACTGGAAGTAACAATCTTGTCCATTAACTACTGTGGTCCACCTTCTCCACATTGTTTTCTCTTTTCTCCCAATAACCATTTCATCCTCCCATGTTTTGGCACAGGTTCAGTAACAACTTGGGACATTGGTATGGTCTTTGAAAGCTTGTCCTGTTGGGGCACTTGATTGTGATGCACATGAGCTTGCTGCAAAGAGTGAGTAATTGAATATTAAGCATGTTAGCGTGACTCCATAAAATAGTACTTGTTGTATGTTTTAATTTTTGGATATTTTTACCTGAGGAGGAACAAATGGCCTGAAGCCGGCAGCTTTCTTATGGGGTGTTTCTTGCTGCAGGACATGTGCTTGGTGAATGGCTGTAGGTTGCTGCAGGGCAGGAGCTTGATGAAGGGCAGGAGCTTGATGCATGGCAGGTGCTTTCTTTCTTGATCTAGCTTTCTTCTCAGTATATAGCACATGTTTCTCTTGTTGCTGGGGTGGTTCTTGCTGTATCCAACATTGTAAGAATCAAGTAACAATATAGTAATATCAACTTAAGTACAAGGACATCAAAATAATTTTACTAACCTGAGCTGTTGCTTTATCTTGCTTCTTCCTAGAACTCCTGACTGCTTTCTTGTTGTGGGCATGTTCTCTCACAACATCTGGATTACTAGTGCACTTCCTTTTGTTATTCCCTTTCCCTCCACATGCAGAGCATGTAATTTTGCATCCCTTTCTTGTTAATTTGTCACCCTTTGGTTTCTCTTGATCTTCCCTTCTTCTCTCTGTCTTTGGCCTTCCGGGCATTTTCTTCTTAATTGGTGGAAAGGGCCTTGGGTTTGGACCTATTGGCCAGCTCTCTTTGCCCTCCACTGGATGCAAGACATGGTTGTACACCTGGTCGTACACATCAATCCTATAACAAGGTGCAATAAAATCATCCAACTCTCTTTTCACTGTATATATAGCACTGATGGCATGGCAACATGGCAAACCAGACAGATCCCAATATCTACAGCTACATGTATATGTTTCCAAGTTGACGGTGAATCTTCTCCATGTCCCTTCCATAACCTCAAATCCTTCAGTTCCATTGTAGAGCACTTGGCAGATACTTGATCTTTTAACATTCAACTTCAGCTTCTTGAAAATGTTGGGGCATATTGTTCCAACCCACCCTTCTGATTTTGCCTTATTCTCTGCTATTCTTGTCATCACCTTTCTCCTCATGATTTCCATAGAAGTAATTACAGGATAAAACCTTGCTCTCATTATAGAATTGTTAAATGACTCACACAGATTATTTTCAACTGAATCACAGTAGGAACCAAGCTTAAAATTGGCTCTACACCAATGTTGAGGAGCAGTATTCATCATATCCCTTGCACCTTCTGGTGTTTTCAGTGCAAGCTTGGCCCTATTGTAGTTGAACTGAATCCTATCACTTGATTTAGCACAAGCCCAAAACAGCTTTTGGAAAGATTTGTCTCTATGTTGCTTTCTCCAATTGGCATATATATGTCGTGCACACATTCTATGTTCTGCCTCAGGGATTATCTCATTCACTGCCTTGATAAGGCCCTTCTGCTGATCAGATATGATAACCCATCCATCACCTTGGTTATTGATCTGTATGTCCTTTTGCAATAATGAAAGAAACCAGTACCAGCTGTCATAATTTTCTCCTTCAAATGTAGCCCATGCAATTGGGTACATTTGGTTGTTTGGGTCTCGGCCAACTGCACATAATATTTGGCCACTAACTGTACCTTTCAGAAAACAACCATCAAGCCCAACAACTCTCCTACAACCAGCAAGAAAACCTCTCTTGCAACCTTCTAGGCAAACATAAATTCTTTCGAAGACAGGCTTGTCGGTTACATCTGGGTTTAAAGTTACTGACACTGTGCTTCCAGGGTTGCTTCTGACTAGTTCCATATGGTAATCATACACTCTAGAAAATTCTCCATTTGTTCCATCAACAATCCTCTCCAGCACAATCCTTTTTGCTCTTTTGCATTTTGAGTCACTAACATCAGCACACAAGTCCTCAAGCACTCTCTCCTGCATCTTCTCAATCCTCCACCCAGGATTATCCCTGATCTCCCTAAAATACTTCTCTGCTATCACTGTGCTAGTGACTAGCTTGTTGGTCCTCCTTGCTACACAATGGTGCACATTGTGGTACCTGCTAACTGTGAACCAATGTGACCTGTTGGGTACTAGTGAGCCATATATGCTCGAGTTGCAACCAACCCAACTGCATTTGGCCAACACTCTTGTCCTCTCATCCTTGGGAAAAATTAAGTGCTTAAAATTTTTTAATCCATAATTTACTAGTGCTTGTTTGAATTGCCTGCTATCATGGAAAGCCTGCCCAACCTCAAACTCTTGCACCTCAGCACTCTCATCATACACTCTATGTTTTGTCTTCCTTGTTCTAACATTTCCATCACTATCTTCATCATACGACAGTTCGTCTTCGGAGTCAAAGCAATCACTTCCATCTTCTTGATCTTCCTTAACATTTTCTGGAACAATGAATTCTTCTGGCACTCTTGTTCCTTGCTGCTCTTCCTCTCCAAGCATTTGCCTCTTTACTCTCTTCTTCAGCTCTTGTGCTTGTTTTCTGTAACAAATGGCCTCTTCGTCTTCAGCACTGCTATCATCACTATCTACTTCATGGACATCATCGTAGTCACTATCTGAACTGTCCTCACCACCTTGGTCTTCATGTATCTCTTCTATCTCCTTACCTTTATGCTGCATTGCTGCCCTAACAACTGGCAATTTACTTGCAAAATTTGACTGAACTAGCTGCTCCTCTTGGTGCTTCTCATGCTGAAGTTCCTGCCGCTCGTGGTGCTGCTCTTGGTGCCAAATTGTGCTTTGCTCATGCTGAAGTTGCTGCTCCTCTTGGTGCTTCTCGTGCTGAAGTTCCTGCCGCTCATGGTGCTGCTCTTGGTGCCAAATTGTGCTTTGCTCATGTTGAAGTTGCTGCTGCTCTTGATGCTTCTCATGCTCAAGTTGCTGATGCTCTTGATGCTTCTCATGCTCAAGTTGCTTCTCGTGCTGCTGCTCATGCTCAAGTGGATGGTGATCTTGATGCTTGTCTAGCTGCTGCTCATGCTCAGCTTGATAATCAACTGCAAATTCTTCCGCCCCATCATCTAAACTGGTTATCTGTGGGTGCCTTACAAAGATCTCAACAAAACCAGCACATTCTCTTGTCACGTAACTAACCATACTGCTCACAGTTAGATGATCAACAAGGCTGCACATGAATTTTTTCTCCTTCTCAACTAGTATCCAACTCAGATTTATCTCCATCAAATCTTCATCGGAAAGCACCATGAAATCAGACAAGTGCTTCTTCAAATCCGCCACAGTTAGCTTTGTAATGGGCATAGTTGACACGGCACTCCTTCCCCCGATGTACTTCCATTCCTTATCAACGTATTCCAACGTCCCGCGATAATGGAAACGAACAGACAATGATTCCATCCTACAAAAACAATATGAACAATCTGAAATTTTTAGTGCCAATGCTGCTACCAGATGCTGCTACTTTGTTAAACTTAACTAAACTAAATTTATACTCAAACTGAATTTTACTGCCAATGTTGCTACCAAATGCTGTTACCAGATGCAGCCAATGCACTGTCTAAACTGAACTAAACTACTTTAACTGGATTTATAGTTATGGACAAAATATTTGCCTAGCTATATGAACTTTGTGATACTAGGTAAAGGTTACCCTGAAAATATTTGCCTAGATAACTGAATGTACTGTAAAAACTGCATCTGCTGCATTTTCTGAATTCTAACACTTTTTTTGACAGTGCCCAAACCACCTGGGTTGGATCGGATTGATACAGAGAAAGATGAAGTCATCTCACCTGCACTTCGACGCTGCACTACAACCACAAATCAATTCCACCGATCCTCAACAATTGATGCCACCGATCCAGCTGTTTCCAAGGCTACTCCACACATGTAGTCTAGTTGAGAAAACTGGATGTCAGGAGGGATAGAGCAAAGTGAGATCAGAGGGACATACCAGAGGGAGAGCAGGGGACATACCAGAGGGAGGAGCACCTGCTCGCCAGAGAGAGGAGCACTGTAACACCCTCAGAATCGGCCCTATGCAAGTTTTAGCGAAACCCGCCAAACCCGCATAGAAACGATTCAAAGGTGCCCACCAGGCACTTTCGTGCGGGTGGAAAACGAAGTAATAGCATTACACAACAGTCCTCGATGGGACCCACTGAACAGATATATATATACAACAGCGACTCGAAGAGTCAAGAATACAAATATAATATACAAAGATCCAAATCACCTTGAAATCGATATAGCGTCCGAGTACGGACAAGATGCAAATGGGGCTAAGAGCCCTGAAGAATAACCAATGGCGTCCATAACCCTGCCCAGGCCAAGCCGGAAGGGTAACCCTGCTAACGACGTCGATCTCAAAACCTTCTTAAACAAAAGGGGTGCCGACAAAGGGCAAAGGAAAAAGAGGAGCGTCAGTACTGAGGCCAGTACACGGCGAGACTAGAATTCGGCGGTCCTCGCCTACATAGGTATGGTGGACTGAGCAGCAGTGGCAGCATGCACTAAACAACCTATAGAGACTCGAAACAACCGGCAGCTAGTAGAGAGGGGTAAGAAAGACCTATCCGGAACCAACCTGATACTAACACCAAACAATCCCATCCTGGTATTCCCCCTCGCGACCAAACGAGGAAGTCAACCGAGGAACTCACACAGTTGGCAGTTTTATTTATTCAGTTATCGTTGCAGCAATTACTAGTCAGGTAAAGAGAGTCGTCCTGATAAAATAAGCAGTGGGCACTTTTAGTTAACCATTCCGTTGTAGTTGCGACGCTTACTAGTCAGATACAATTAGCATGGGATAACCCAAAACCCGGTAGTTGTTGGTACTTTTATTCAGCCATTCCGTTATAGTTGCAATACTTACTAGTCAGATACAAAGGTCGCAAGCGACAACCCAAACAAGCAATTGTTGGCAGTTTTATTTAGCCATTCCATTGTAGTGAAGCTGATTACTAGTCATTATAAAGTCAAATTTATAGCACTACTTTAGTTATAGTTGTCTATGATCGAGATACTGTGTTCCAAGTCGTCCATAACCGCGGACACGGCTTTCAGAAAGTTTTAACCCGGCCGGGGTGCACAAATAGCAACACACACACGATCAACCTCGGAAAAACCAAATCAAAACCCAACGAGGCTTTCACGACAAAGCAATCACAGGATTCAGAAATATTTCAGGGGGCCACCCCTTGGAGTACACCCGCAACGAAGTAAGCTAGCTCCGAGACGGACCCGAGGTTGTGGGGACGGCTGTGAACGACTGGGAACCCAAAACTGGGCTTGTCGACACCGCGGAATCGTGCCACTGTCCTAAACAGTACAGTGTGCTCCTCGCACAATCGTAAATAAAGCAGTAAAGCATGGCATAAGTACAGGATCGTAATAAAACCTCAAACTAGTTTGTGGCCCCAAGAAATAAGACTGAATCAAGCTCTGGCTAAGGGGGGCCCATAATTCCCCGTATGTGGATAGCGCGATAAATCAAGGAACAGGTATCAAGTACTCGGGGTCCTACGGGACACAAGTGGGCGGTCGGAAACCAAATGTTATCTATCACCCACCGATGCCTCTGCTTACTTACTTCAATTTTAGTTGTTAAACAGGAATTAAAGTGAACGATAAGTAAAACCATGATCATCTCCAACATCAACATGCGGCCATGCACCAACAACTGTGGCACTTGACGACACGCAACAGCACTTGAGCAAGCGACTACGACGCGCAAGTCCAACTATCTACCAAACAACAGGTAATAGGATGTGTCCAAGGCAATATATGGCTGCAAGGGATATCACGGGTACGGAAACTAGAGCATCGCAACACAGATAGCAATAGATCAACAGGAGGGAAATAAATACTACAAAAGTAAGATAGGTAGAAAGGGGGGAGATGCTCGCCTGAAAACATTGCCGAAGGTTCAACCGAAGATCGGGTCGAAGCTCACATCAACTCAACGGCCTTATCCGCGAAGAAGCAAAACACTAGAAGAACACCGGATGCACTATTTAATACAACGGCAGAAGATCGGCATGATGCATGTATGATGCATGGCATGGCAAAGATGCGATGCAATTAGGTCAATATTAAGTGGAACCGGGGTCCCGACAATTAATTAGATGGTTCATGTTATTTAGAACCCCCGCAATTTAAATGTTGTTAAACATGGCCAAAATATAGCACCGGTTCGCTACATCAATTTAAATGAGGCCGATATGAGACTAGATTTGCCCGCATATGGGCCCCATATTTAATTATAAGGTGAATCGGCGTAAGGCCCCCAAACCACATGAATGTATGCATGCAAGACAATTATTATGCGACAATTTGTATCATGTTATAAAATAGGGTTTCGGGAAGGGTTCACACATTGAGGGGTCTCGACGGTCTTGGGGTTCCGGGGTTCGGGGTCGGTCTCAGGGTTCAGGGTTCGACGGATACGTTCTCGGCGGAAGCGTTCTCGGATTACTAGGGTAGATCTTGGCGCATCCGGGAAGAAGTACTTGTCGCACGTGTGGCCTTCGGGTCCGGGGGTCTCGGCGTCCGTGACGAAGATCATGGCCTCCGGGTTCCCTGTCGATGATCTTGTCGTGTCGATGTCGGGGTCTTGGAAACCGTGGAGAAGGCCTTGTCGTCCTACATCGACGGCCTTGGGTTTCCGTGGCGGAGATCTTGAGGCGTGGCGGTTTTCGAGACGAAGATCTTATCGCCCGATGTTCCTCGGTTTGATGCAGACAGCACACAATAATCCTTGTTCATGTCTTGCCAGCTCACGGCCACACAAGCTCACTCGTTCTCTACCCTGGTAACGCTGGTACACTCAACACCCCATGGCAGTGGCTAGTCCAGCACAACTACGAATAGGCATCGCTGACGGAGCTGAGGTCGACGCGGTGCTGGGAGGGGGCCGCGTCCGTGAGGTCGATGCAGGGCCACTGCTGGAGAACGGGTCGGTGCTGCGGGGCCGGCTTGGGGCAGGGGCTCGCCGGAGGGCAGAGGCCGGCGGGCGGCAGAACCGAGGCCAGGGGACCCGGCGATGGGCTGGCTCAGGGGCACGGGGTCGGATCCGAAGAGGGCGGCGGAGGAGCTGAAGAGGAGGGCCGCAGCGGCGGGCAGGAAGCCGCGGCCGACGGCGACGGGAGGCGCGCTGCTGCTGGTCGGCGACGAGGAGCCGAAGGCGGAGGCGAGGCTGGGTGGCGAGGAAGAGGCCGACGAGGCGACGGGGGCGGCCAGGCGAGGGGACGCGGGGAGGGCGGCGGAGGTGCGCCGGCGGCGGGAGGCGCGGCCGAGCGGGGAGGCGCGCTCGGGGGAGCCGGCGAGCGGGCGTCAGGGAAAAGGCGGAGGCGACCGGAGCTCGGGCGGCCGGGCGGCGGAGCGGCGGGAGGTTGCTCGGGCCAGGGCGAGCCGGCGGAGAGACGGCCGCGGAGGGGGAGGGGCGCGCCGGAGAGAAGGGCGGCGCAGAGGCGAGGTCGGGGTGGGGGGAACGGGCCGCGGGATGGGAAGGTTGGGGAAGGAGGGCGGTAGGTGGGAGGCAGAGAGGTTGGGGCAGGCGGGGTCGGGTGGTGGCCCGGGGGTTTGACCGCGTGGTGGGGCCGGACTGTCAGTGTGTGGGGGTATGCTGCGTGTGGGTGGGGTGTGTTGTGTGGTGGGTGAGAGAGAGAGGGTCTGAGGTGAGGTGGCAGCGTGTGAGAGGTGGAGGTTTGGGGAGAGGTGAGGTGGCGAGCCGCGAGTGGCTGGGGTGAGGTGGAGGGGGTGTGGGTAGATTAGGTTGGGTGCAAAAGGGGTTTGGGGTGGACCGATTTAATTATGGGGGTGGTCGTTCGGGTCGATTCGGCCCGTTCGACTGCCCCACTAAAAATAATTAAACATTTTATTTATGTTAAACGGACCGTTTGCAAAACATAGTTAGTCAAAACAAAAGCTTCCGGAGACTCGGTTTTGGTTTTGAATTAAAGGCGGGGCGTTTAGAAAACAAAACCAGGCTTTTCAAAATAGCTTTAAGCGAACAGATGCAAGATGATGACGATGCTCAAATGCAATGTGGCATGATGACATGAGCATGCGGTCATGACGTTGCAATGCACAAAAACAACGCGATTTTCTAGTAGTGGTTTTGCGGGATGCCACAAGCACCAGATCGCCGAATAGAGGAGCACCTAATCGCCGCCCTCGCGAGATAGCAGCCCATAGCGCCGCAACTGCCATGATTCTGGATCAGCTCGATCAGCGCCGCAACTGCCGTGATTATCGACTAGGTGCAACCGAACGGGTCCAGCCCAAACAGGTCTAAGGTCTATAGACCCAAACCTGGGGGGGGTTATTTGCACCCAACGTGGCATCTAGTATCCAAACCGGTGTCCACCCTGGCCAAAACCACCGCGAGATACCGTTGTGGGGGTAATTTGCCCGGTTTAGTATAGTTAGGGGGTAATTTGCCCCAATTATTAGTTAGGGGGGGGGTGTTAGTAGACCAAACTCGTTAGTTAGGGGGGTGATATGGACTTCTTTCCTCTACTTTGTTGTTGCATGTTTTACGTGGCTTATGGGAGTAACAGGCTAAGAACGATTCTTACCTACGGAAAGCCACAACGATGATATTATGGTTGCCAACATCCGGTGTAAATCCCATGACAACTATAGTGAGAGAAACTGGCATCCACCAACCGCATGTGTGGAACAAGCCACACGTCAAGTGCGGAGCCGGTCTCGCGAACGAGGTCGCATAAAGTTGGCCTGGACCGCTTCGATCTCACTATCCAGCGTCATAAGAAGTACACAAACAAGAGGCTTGCAACAGAAAACATCAACGCCCGTAACAGGCATGTTGCGTTCTACTCGTGAAACACATCTACGCATAGATCTAGCTCTGATACCACTGAAGGGTTTCGCAGCATAGTAAATCAAAAAAATTCTACGGATGCGAACGGGAAAGGCAAGATCTAATATAGGATATGCAAACAACGAGGGGGATAGATGAGATCTTCATACCCTTGAAGATTCGAACAGCGGAACGTTCAACGGAACGTGGTTGATGTAGTCGTACTAGCTTCTCCTCCTCGAGATCCGATCCGATCCAACATCGCAAGTGGCGATGCCTCCGAGAGATGCACACGTACGGCACCTCGACGTCTCCTCCTTCCTCGGTCCAGAAAGTGGGGTGGAGAGATAGATTGGATCTACAACACGACGGTGTGGTGCAAAGGTGGAGAGTTTCTGCAGCAGGGCTTCGCCTACGCGCAGTCGGGAGAGAGAGAGATCTGAAGGGCAGCAGTATGGCGGCTAGGGTTGAAGGAGTGGGGAAGGAGGGCTGCGCCCCTGCCCTCTATATATAGGGGGCTGGCCGACCCCCTTGTCCCCTCCTCCAAGCCCTAGGGCGGCGGCCCCAAGGGTTGGAGTGGGGGGCAAGTTTTCCCCTTCCTTCTAGAAGGTTTCCCTAGGGTTTCCCCTAGGGTTTGGCCGGCTGGGCCTATGGGGCCTTGTGCCCCTGGCCCAATGCGGCCAGGGCACTCCCTCGTAGGCCCACGCCCCCTCCCGACAAGTGGGGCCACGTTGGTCCCACTCCGGAAGGTTCTAGAAGCTTCCGGTACAATACCGAACAATCCGAAACAATTCCGAAATCCAAAAACTGAATCTTATTCTCCGGACCATTCCAGAACCTATCGTGACGTCCTGGATCTCATCCGAGACTCCAAACAAAAACTCATAAACCAATTATCCATTCTATCCTAGCGTCGAGACACGTTAAGTGTGTGACCCTACGGGTTCGAGAATATGCAGACATGATCTTCTATCAATAATCAACAGCGGGGTCTGGAAACCCATATTGACTCCCACACATTCATCGATGATCATATCAGATGAACCACAATGTCAGTATTCAATTAATCCCATATATATATTCCCTTCGTCACGCGATATTTTACTTGCCCGAGATTCGATCGTCGGTATCGGCATACCTAGTTCAATCTCGTTCACAGCAAGTACTTTACTCGTTCCGTAATCCGATATCACTTTGTGATTAACTCCTTAACCACGTGCTTGCAAGCGGTGTTGATATCGATTACCGAGTGGGCCCGAAGTATATCTCTCCGACTTGGGAGGGACAAATCCCATCTTGATACATACAACCCAACAAGTACTTTCCGATCACCTGAGAGACACCTTTATGATCACCCTCTCATAAGATGACGTTTGATGACCTCAAAGCTTTCTTCCGATACCAGGGAGTTGCATTATCTCATGGTCTAAGTAATACAATATTTGACATAAGAAAAAGCTTCGCAAAGATGAACACGATGACACGATCTAATTGCTCTGCTTGATTTGGGTTTGTCCATCATATCATTCTCCCAATAATATGATCTCATTATTAAGCGACAACTCATGTCTATGGTTAGGAAACCTTAACCATCATTAATCAATGAGCTAGTCCATAGAGGCGTACTAGGGACACGGCGTTGTTCATAAACCACACAAGTATCAAAGTTTCCGCTTAATACAATTCTAGCATGGAATATAAACTTTATCATGAACAAGAATTATAATAATAACATCTTTATTATTGCCTCTAGGGCATAATTCCAACAAGTTCTTGGATTAAAAGGTATATCCAGGGGAAGGAGCTCTGTGGAGGAAAGTGATAGATGCCAAATATAAAACCAAATCCCCTAACATTCTATGTTGTTATGATGTTCATCCTTCTACTTTTTTGGAAAGGGATCATGTGGGCCTCTAGGGCAGTAGACATACGATATAAATGGCATGTAGGGGATGGTAAATCAATCAGATTTTGGGAGGACATTTGGTTTGGCAATTCTAACTCAGGCACCCAATTCTAGGAGATTTATCTAGTTTCAAATTAACAGACTAAGACAATAGCTGATTTCTGGGATGGTACTCAACTTAAGTGTGATTTTAGAAGAACCTTTGATGAAAATATGATGCTTCAGTGGTAAGAGGTATTAGGTATAGCCCAGTCCATTGTCTTCTTTGAGGATGAAGATCAATTAATCTGGCAATATGAAACTAAAGGTCACTATTCCTCTAGTTTGATGTACTCTTCAGTTAATTTTAGAGGGGTTACCCCTATTTTTATTCCTGCTGTTTGGAAACTTCTTATCCCTCCTAGAATTCATATTTTTCTTTGGCTTTTGTCCCAGAATAAAATTTTGACTAGTGATAATCTTAGAGCTAGAGGGATTCCAAAACCTGTGGAATGCAAATCTGTTCACCATTTATTTTTTGAATGTATAGTTTCTAGGCTGTTATGGTTAGAGGTGCTTGACACTTTTGGTGTCTTAATTGTAGATTTTGAATCTCTTGCTTCAAAATGGATTGCTAATAAGAAACATTTACGGTTGAATGTTGTTTCTTCAGCTGTTCTTTGGATCATTTGGAACAATAGAAATAGCCTTGTCTTTAACAAGACATCTTGGATTAATATGAAACAGGTTTGGAGCCTGGTGCTCTCTTACCTGAAGGTGTAGCAGATGACGTCCAAAGACCTGGAAGGAGGGAAGATCGCCCTCATCATGGAAAAGATGCTCTGTAGACTGAAAAATCCACTAGTGATCGCACTAAACTGATCTGCTCCGGGTTCGAGTGGATTTCCACTTGGAAAACCACGGCGAAGTCGATTTATGGGGGACACGCCTCGCAGGAGTACCTCCAGGCTCATCCTGAGGAGGAGGAATCTACTCATGTGGTGCTTTAGTCTGCTGTTTTTGTCTTTTCGGTGCTTGTCGTCTATGGCCTGATCTTTGGCTTCGATGTTGTCTGCAGTAGTAGTATTCTGAACTATCTACTGCTTTTGGTCTAAGGACCTTCTGGAGATGAGGCTCTGTTTTCAGTTTTTACTCTTTGAACCTTTTGTAGCTCTTGAACTTGGTGGTTTCATTCTCGTTAATGGAACTGGGGACAGAGTCCCTTTTGATCTAAAAAAAATGATGCAGGGTCATATTGGCTTAATGAAACACCTAATGTAATCAGGGCCATTGTATGTACTGAACAATCTCGTATGAATGAATGAAGCTGCCCATTATCTAAAAAAAGCCGCTGAAAATCATGTGTGCATCTTATATTGTACTCAGATTTCTCACCAAAAAATACACAAGTCTAAAAAGGGAGAAACGACGACACAAAATGAAAGAGGAATAATCATACTGCTCCGTTGGAACTCCGAAATGCTCAATTTTTTGGTAGTTTAAGTATTTCAGATGAACTTACGAGTTGACAACGATGTGGTCTTGGGGATGCACCTCCTGGTAGCTTCTTGTTGTGGTTCCGACGAGTGAGAGCTTCGTGACGACGGTGCCTCTAGGCGTCGTGTTCCTTGTTGAAGGCGTCACAAGGGAAACTCGTGCTACTTGTCCGGCGGTGGCAGTTGGGAAGGTTTGGTGCCTCTCGACTTCAGCTCTTGTTAGTCGTGTGAGCTTGGCTAAATCAGATGGTGACGGTAGCGGTCTTGCTGTGAGCTCCGTGTTCTAGTGTGGTCTCGGTTGATCGGACCCCTTCAACGGCGCAGGTCATCTCCTCACCTTGCAAAGTGCTTGCGGATGCCCCTTTGGTTGGGTTCGTGGTCAAGGTTTGTGATGCTGATGGAATCTTGGTCTTGCAATGCCTTCCGATGGTGTTGGCAGAAACTCCTTGTAGTTCTGGCACTCAATCATCCGCGCGAGCTTCATGTCTACATCATTCTCTCGGCGGAGTAAGGCCCTTCGACTATGCTAGATTCACTCGTTGGTCCTCGTGTGCTTCTGGTTTGCCAGCTAGTGGTTAGTCGCCAAGCAAGCAGGTGGTATTGCAATCTGCAAGGTCTCGGGATTTTGATTCCCTTCGATGGCGCTAGTGGCACTCATCTGTGCGCTGCCTTTGCATGTCTTCCCTGGCGATGGCCGTCATGCGAGCACACCCGTCAGTGCTTCATGAATGCACCTCTAACTTATCCCTTCCCTTGTGTGTGTTGTTTTTGTTTTGTCTCCCCCTCAGTTTCTCCCTATAAAACTCTAGTTCACTTGAACCCATATTGTAATAGGCCACAAAGCCTTATAGGAAAAAAATGAATACAATTCATGTGGAGGGTCTTCTCCCTCCCCCGGTGACCATAAAAAAAAACTTACGAGTTAACCGGGCTACAAAAACAAGTAGGATCCAAACGTGCCCAAAGTTTTGCTGGGATGCATAATTGTACCTTAAAAAATCACCAACCAAACAACTCAATCTGTTTGAAGATTTTTTTGATTTACAACATGCCCTGTTCTGTCTTGTGTTGACACTGTCTTTCTATGAATTTGTTGAACTTTATGTAGTAGCATGCTCTAGCATTGTCCTCCAATTGAGATTAATATTTATTGTGTTGTAGGTCATGATATTGAGAAGTTCACACTACAAATAGAGCATAATGGAATTTTCTATGGACTACATGTGAATCTTCAATATATCTTTGGGACGTGTGACTTATTTGACAGTTGCAGCACTGAAATCTTCTCTCTTCTATGGATTCATGATTCCATTCAACATTTTGGTCATCCAATTGATGAGAGACTAAGTGTGCAGATGGTTTGTACTGCATTGAGTCTGATTCTCACATACTAGAAATGTGTGTAGGTGCTAAGGAACATAAAAGCTTGACCATCTTACTAGATCATACCAACTTCCTAAAGGGACTGAGAGAACAAGTAATTATGAATAAAGCTCCGCCTGGTATGAAAAATGCCAGACTAGCTGAAGAAGAATTGGAAGATTATGAAGAAGAACGGGAGGATGAGACATATTCAGAGTTCTTTGACAGTGACTATGATGTTGCTAATGGTGATGATGACCTATTTGATGCTATAGCTGACAAGGAAATGAATGAAAACAATGAGCAAGTAGTGATAATAGGGCATGAGGATGATGCTGAGCTAGATAATGAGGACTTGCAACTGACAAGGGAACAACATCTTGAGTTGGCATACAAATTCAAGACTTTCCATCCAAAAGTGGATATGGAAAGCCCAATTTTCATAGTGGGCATGCTTTTCTCTAGAATGCCATAGTTTAGGAAGGCACTGACTTCGTACACCATAAATGAAAGAGTGAAGATTCACAAGACAAGAAATGAATCTATCGGACTAGATGCAATCTGCACTCGAAAACTACAACAGGGAATTGCCCTTGGATGATACAGGTGTCACGGGATATAAGGAAAGAAGCAATTGTAGTGAAAAAGCATTGTGCACTTCACACATGTGAAGAGTTTGGGAGATGAAGTAGTTGTCGACCCCTTTTTTTACTCAATATTTCATTGATGAGTTCATAGATAACCAAAAGATGGGATTGCAAACATTTGCTACAAAAATTCAGAGAAAATTTAGTATGTGCCCCAATAGGTTAAAGTTAGGAAGAGAAAGTAAAGAGGCACTGAATATTATTCATGGTGATGATGCGGAGCAATTTAGCTTGATGTGGGACTATGGTAAAGAACTGAGGATATCCAATCCTGGATCTAGGTTTTTCCTTGGCACAAATAAGGCAAAATATCAGTCAAACCTGGTAGAGAGATAACATATGGAAACCTTGTAATGGTCCTATAATGGATGCAAGAGGGGATTCCTAAAAGGATGCATGAAGTCGATTTGTCATTACAAAAATACCACCTGATGTGCGACACTTTTTTGGGGCAGCATAAGGGAAAAGTACCTGCATAAATAATATAGCCGACGGTTGGGTATTCTCGACACCATTTTTTACACAGTGGGGACTTTTACGCCATGGCAGAGTCCATACCGTCATATAAATGTGCTGTGAAATATGGTAATCAATGGTGACACATTTTACTGCCGTCGTAGTTCAAAGGAGGCACAAATTACTGCGCTGTGGATTTCCACATGGGGTAGTTGTGACATACTCCATAGTAATTGTTCAATTTAGTGTCGCTGACTGGTGGGTATAATCTCGGTTCGTTGCACATAAGCATCTAGAGGATGGAGAAATGAAATCCTAGACCTAAATGAAGCTCATTATCATCACATGGTCATGTTCATCTCATTATCATCTCTTTGGAGATGAGGAAGCAAGAAATGAAATCCTAGACCTAAATGAAGCTCTACAACCCGAAGATAATGCAAAAGATGTGCAACTCACTCGAAATGCATCTGTTGAGTGAATTTCCATCTTGTAGTTCCTATTGAACTTCATTTCATATGTGAACTTTGAGAGTCTGTTTTCATGTCACTAGGTACATTGTGTGACAACTTGGAGACATTATTTGTTACTACATTATTACAACAGTACATGATCTTGCCACTACAATAATTATAATACATTATTTCTACTACAAATTCACTCAAGTAGGTAGATACATACCGAAATACATCAACACCTCTCTTTCTTCTATTTCTTCTCCTTCACATTTCTAATCCTATTGATGACTCGATTCCTTTCTTGATCTTGCACAAAGAAGCAACATCTTCGATTTCTGGGCCCAATCTTTCAGGAACCATAGCAGGCAACACAAACTCAATTGAGTGGTCATACCTAGTGTCTTGCATAGCTTCATACATAGCCAACCTAGGATGCATTCCATCCACTCTTCTAGGTAGTTCATGCATTATAGGAATACCTGTCATACAGTTAGGAGCATTTGGTGCTGGCAGACCCTGACTTGGGCATACACAATTCCTTCTCCTAGCTCTTCTAGTCCTTGAGCTGCCTCTAACCTCTCGTGTCTCTCCTGCCTCTCTTGTCTGTCATTCTTATGTACTCCTACATCTCATTCTCCTTCCTAGCACCAGTGGATCGCCTATGATAAACATGCTGCAACTCCATTGCTACAATGATGTGAATGTTGGAGAAGATGGGATATGAAGGAATATAAAGTGATAAACTACCAGAGGTAGAGAATGAAGACACATGTTGCACAATTCAGATCTCAAAAGACAACAATGCCAAGTGCACACAAAATTGCACATCTTTCATGATATCAGGGAAATATATTTTATTTCAAACCCAGTTGTCTGGATACAAACTAAGATTCTTATAACTATCAAACAAAACCCATGGAAAACATTGCACAAAAGTGAATACGTGAAAACATCCCAAACATGAGTACAAGAGCAACATCCCTAATTTTTAGTTATGCCTTCATCATCTTCTTCTCAATCTTCAACCTTTCGATGACTGCATTGAGCTCTTCCACTTTAGACATCACTATAAAATTCTCTTTTGCTACTCCTCTAAGAATCCTTGTGCTCATGCATTGCTTCTTGGTGCCAGCAAAGTCACACCCCAGTTGCACACCATTGCTTCTATCACTTGAATCTGCACCGCGTTGCTGCTTATACAAATAAAAAATTCAAAAAAATTGGCATGTTTGAATCTTCACTGCACTAAGATATAGTACCTAATTCAGAGATTTCAGAGAGAAATTGGCATGTCTGCAAGTTCAACTTCGATCCGTTCTTCTGGTTCGGGTCATAGTACACCACACTGGTCACCTCCCACTCCCCGCTGTCGTCATTGCTGCTGGAGCTGCCACCTATGCTTGCGTCGAGCATCGCACGATGCTCCCTCGTGCCGCTCGAAAAGGCCCTCGACGGAGACATCCATCCCTTGTGAAGGTCCCCCACCCACCAGCGGCGCGCGCCCACGAGCCTCCCGCCGACGCGCTCTGCACTCATGTCGCTCGCAACAGCTCTGTCCGAAATCAGGGCTAAGGGGAAAGGATATAGGATCAAAACACGAATTAAATTCTATACAGGGGGTTATCTACAAATTCCTAGGAAGCGCGCGCCACAAGCCAATGTGGTGTCCTAACGACGGTTTGAGACACTTGTATGACTGATGCACCCGGCTAACAAGTTCGTGTACCACCTAAACACAATTTGCAAGTTTTTGAATGAAAATGCACTTAATGACAAATATTTGTATGATCGGTGCAATTACCTCATTTGTTTTCAGTATTTTTTATACCTAGAAATAACATTTTCCTATTTATTTTCGAAAAAACTAGGGCACAAGGTGCTCAAGTCACGTACCTTATATCAGAAAAATAAACTAACATGAATTATGGATAATAAAAGTAAATTAGCATGATTTCTTACAGGAGGAAACGCATGAATTAGCATTAATTATGAGCGTGATGATAGCCGGGGGGACGGTAATAAAGAAGGGAAATGATGCGCGCGCACACCGTGCCCACCTCCACCTTACCCACCCCACCCCACCCTACCCACCGCTCTCTCCCCTCCCCTCCCCCTCTTCTTCTCCCCGAGCCAGCCAGCCAGCCAGCGAGAGGCGAGAGACCAGGCCGCTAAGCGGAGGAGGCACCACCATTCCATTTGGGCTTGCGGAGACCGGTTCCCCCGCTGCACCCCCGCAACCCTCTCCCCCTCCTCCCCCGCGCTCCCCTCCATTTGTCCCCTCCCCCCGCGCTCCCGATCTTAACCTCCATACCCCGGCCCGGCCTCGCTCCTCTGGCCCCCAAATCTTAACCCAGCTTTCCTCTTCTTCTTCTTCCCCTTCTTCTTCTAAAAGGAAAGGGAGGGGAGAGGCTCCCGTCTTTCTAGAACCCACAGACAGGGAGGATGAGCGCCTCCAGGTTCATAAAGTGCGTCACCGTGGGGGACGGCGCCGTCGGCAAGACCTGCATGCTCATCTCCTACACCTCCAACACCTTCCCCACCGTGCGTCTCTCCCTCCCTCTCTTGCTTCTTTCGTTCTTGCTTCTTCTTGTTTAATGTCGTGCAAATGTTGCGCCTTTCAAGCGGATTGATTGATTCTTGGAGGGGTACTTCCCAGTTTGGGTTAGGGTAATATAGAGCCTGGTTCTTGATCTGTAATTTGGGGGCGTTTCCGCGCTTGATTTGAGCCCGGCGGCCCCGAATTCGGGCAATGCGGCCGCGAATTTCGATCCCCTCTCGTCTAGGGTTGCTACTTTTTGTTGCTACCGAAATGGGGGATCTTCCCTGTTGATACGCCCCCAAATTAGGAGGTAGATATTTTATACAGTATACAGTAGGAAAAAGTTTCGCCAGTGATTGCGCTATCATTTATTTAGGAAGGAACGGCAAGCATCGCGGAAAAATTTCCTCCATTTCGTACCGACTTGGCTCCACTCCCAGCGAATGCGGGGGCAGCGGATCCGTTTCAAACAGAGGCGGAGATCGCTTTCCAGCCTTTCTTTTTAGCACTACCCTCCCTCCCTCCTCCACCACTCACGCCGTCCGTATGGTTGGTGGGTCAGTCCCATTCCTTGTTCCTTTCACGCAAATCCACACCAATTGCAGCGCCACCCACCTTTTCACGCATGCTTTCGTTTTCAAATGTACTCGAATTTTTTTTCTTGAGGAAAGATATCTTCGAAACAAGGGCAAGATTCCACTCACGAGTTGCTTGCTTGTTTGTTTGTTTGGGGGATGCTACTAGAAGATTAGCTTGGAGCCATGAGTCATGGTGGCCATGTAGTAGCAGCAGCAGTAGAATATCCCTTGGACCACCGCCTATAATACATGGGGTCTGCTGCTGTGCCATCCTGGTGTGCTTGTCTTCAGGCGGAGTGGCTCGCACATTTACCGTCCAATTTAATTGCTCATCTGCCGGCCATGTGGCTGTTTTTTTGTAGAACCTGGAAGAAATTATTTGGTTGCGCACATTATTGTCTTATATACTCCTACTACTATTGCTCTTTGCAGGACTATGTTCCGACGGTGTTTGACAACTTCAGTGCTAACGTCGTGGTTGATGGCAACACTGTCAACCTCGGGCTATGGGATACTGCAGGTAATAACTGGCTGTTCTTTCTGTCTTATTAGTTCCCTAATGGTTACACATGTTTCTGGTACCCAAGTTGTAAAAGTTCCTTCTTTTCTTTGGGGCTGCAACAGGTCAGGAGGACTACAACAGACTGAGACCGCTGAGTTATCGTGGAGCTGATGTCTTCCTTCTGGCCTTCTCACTTATCAGCAAGGCTAGCTATGAGAATGTTTCAAAGAAGGCAAGAGACCCATCCTTGTTATCTCTTTTCTGTGAATATATATTTTTCTACACATTGCTGGTTCCAGAAATTTGTGGACAAGTTCAGTGTGAGATACTCCTCTGTTCTGTAACGTAAGCCTTTTTCAGTAGTTCAATTTGAACTGCTAAAGAGCCTTTACATTTAGGAACAGAGGTAGTAGTTTATAAGATTTCATGAGCTATCTGTAAGAGATTATTATGCTTCCACCCATGTCTATGATGTTTGATGAGTGTTTTTCTTCAGTGAGATATGGTTCCATGTTGTGAAATATGCTTTTAAAACATCTTATATAGCAGGTCGAAATGCACTTTTTAAAATGGGTCTTCCATTAGTTTCCTATTCATTAGAGATGCTATAATAATCTGCCTAATTTATGTTCCCTGGTCAGTGTCCTGACTTGTTAATTTTTGGTCTAATAATTTTTATGGTTATACATATATGGTCTAATCAGTTTCAGTTGCCACTTGTGATATGAAGATTTAACCTATGCGTTTATTGAATCTGAATTCCTTTTATTTCAGTGGATACCTGAACTGAAGCATTATGCACCAGGCGTGCCTATTATCCTCGTGGGAACAAAGCTTGGTAAGAAAGTGACATGCCTGCATTTTATTTGAAATCTGACCTTTTGTTGTACTCCCTCCGATCCATATTAATTGTCACTAGATTGGATGTATTTAGCACTAAAACATGTCTAGATACATCCATTTCTGCGACAATTAATATGGATCGGAGGGAGTATTTACTATGGAAGTGATCTTGGGTTCTAGGTACATACAAAATAAATGAGTTTCTTAATCTAAGCATCTGTGAAGCTCCATAGTATTACCACTCTGCTCGAGAATATTGCTAGATACATAGATGATTTGTTCACTCTTTAGTGTATCCCTTGGTTTGCCGTTTACCTGCCACGTTCAGTTTTGTTGCATTGTTCTCGGTGCTGGTGTTCTACTACCCTTGAACCATTGATACTTCAGACTGCCAGTTGACTCCATTTTCACCTTGTACATTTCCCTGGCAGATCTTCGAGATGACAAGCAGTTCTTTGTGGACCATCCTGGTGCTGTTCCTATCACTACTGCTCAGGTATGGACTTGGGATGGGGTGATATACCTCGTTACCCAAGCATTACATCAAGACTTGCTCTTTGTCTTAGTTTTCTCGCTCTTTCCCTTGACTATGTTGGCTAACTTTCTTTACATGCCAATTTTTTTTTGTAGGGGGAGGAACTAAAAAAGCTAATAGCCGCCCCATACTACATTGAATGCAGCTCGAAGACCCAACTAGTATTGCTATCTGCTCAGTTTGTTTGTTTAGTAGTGTAAAATATCATGTGGGATGCTGACAGGGTTTTGTGGTCCTTGTGATTTGCAGAATGTGAAGGGCGTATTTGATGCGGCAATAAAGGTGGTACTAGCGCCACCAAAGGCTAAGAAGAAGAAAAAGGCGCAGAGGGGGGCTTGCTCCATCTTGTGATCTAATCAATCGGTAGACAAAGAAGAAGGGCGAAGTTGCCATGCTATATTATTGTTACGTCTTGCTTCAGCGGATCAGCACTCATGGTCGTCTCTACCCCACCCCCTAGGTTACTACCGGCAGCTGCAGCAAGGTCTTCCTTTGTCGAGGCATCGAGCGATCCATTTGTTTCAATTTTCTTCTTCCTGCCTTGTGATTATCGCGTGTTGACTGACAAGTCGTGGCAATTAGGTAACTTGCTTAGATGGTATTTTCCCGTGTTTGAGACCCCGTAAAAAAATATCTCGTTGTTATCTCGGTTCCATAAGTAGAGACATTATGATGTAATCGCACTCAGTTTATTTTTCGTTGTTTATTTTCACTTTTCAATGGAAAATTATGTTTCCCTTCTCATGGTGGTCTGATTCTTAGCATCCATGGAATGTGCTGTCATGTTTTTCAGCATTTTGTTTTGAGCATGTGCAGTGTTTTGACCTGCCTGTTCTGATACCAGTATCACAGCTAGCACTTGGCAAACATATAATTGTAGATCATGGAAGGCATGTTTGCAACAGTGTATGGTTGTGAATTGCTAGTATATCATATTGGTAGGGTTATCTGCTGGGATAGAATATTTGAGATAGGTATGAGTCCTTGCTAGTCAGACATGTCAGTATGTTTATTTAAAGTATATAGTAGTAGTAAGGTGTACATGCCGTCGTTTTTCATTGGATATGGTGTGTTCATTGGCTACCACTTGCCAGATGCAGCCGCTCTGAGTCTCAATTTTCCTCAAAACTTTCAATTGGCTCATTTAACTGGTAGATTTGATCACGTGTCCCATTTTACCTTGCACTTTGATGATTTGTCCCCTGGTGTGAAGTAAAGTTTGGAAAATTATCAACTCCCTCCATTTGACCCACCTAAATATTAAGATGCAAAGGGTGAAATCAGAGACTTCAAATAATCTTGATGCAACTTTTAGTTTTATCGAGAATCTCTTTTGTTCTTCTTGTTTCTGCATAGTCTATCCGATTATCAGGCTGTAGATTTTGGTGCTACAGCATGTGAGATCCCGATGAAATATATATTAGGCTATCTTTGGTCAAATAATACAACAAAGGTAAATACAACTTGCACTACAGATACCACAGATATGTTACAGTACTATTCTTTAATGCATGCCAAAGTTGATACCCTTGAGGCCTTGAACTTCTTCTAACAGAACTAACTGACTTCACTAATAACCGAAACAACTTACATTAGATTGACTAATTAAACAAAAAATACAACGAGCCACACAAATGATTGATAAACTAAAAGTTAAATGAAGATCATTTGAAGTCGCCATCTCAGGTGCATCTTCCGCAGCTGAATATTTCTCCATGCACAACCTGTTGATGAACCATCGATGATAAGACCTCAACAAGCTAGACTAACATCTAAGGTTCTTTATCTCGAAAAAAAACATCCAAGGTTCTCTATCTCGAAAAAAAAACTAAGGTTCTGAATAGTGTCTTTATTTTGGTGTTTTGGCTTATAGGTGTAAATGCACCTATTATAAAAAAAATGCATAAAAACATAATTCAAAATGTCAAAAAAATTCCGGACAATTTTTTTGTCTGTATATCTGAACATTCTATGTTGCTTCACAAAGCTTCGCAAGAAAAGGACATTTTTTATGGCTTGTGCAAAAAAGACAAAAATTGACTTGTGAAAAGTCATATTGGAGCATTAAAAATTGTCTTTTTTGTACCGAACCCACGCAAAATGTTGTTTTACACCAAATTTTTGTGTGCAAACATAAAAATTTCCGAACATACATGGGGATTTTTTTTCCAGATTTTTTTGACATTTCCAAATATGTGTTTAAACAATGGGTGCATCTACACCTATGAGTCAAAGTGAATTTCCCCTTTATACAACCACCTCCATAGGTGACAATGTAAGATCTTTGAATGCACAGTGGACGGGGACGCACCTAGCAGGCTATCGAACCACTGTTTTATCACCATATTGTTGGGGGGAAAAGACTAGGTCCTCAAACTTTTTCAATGAACAAAATATTTTTTTTAGGTCCTCAATTGTTCATGGTATTCAAAGGGTCATGTTAAATATACATAGATCAAATTTCTACCATTGTGCTTCGACTATAGGAATCTGAAACCATGGGGATTTCATTGTTCAATAGCTAGCGGACATGGTCCCATAACAACATCGTCCCTCAGTGCATGTTATAATGGAAGAAAATACTCGATCTCTTAGCCGGTCTGTACTTAGTGGAACCACATCGGTGCAATGTTTACATTTGCTACCATGGTGATAGAGGACCGAATCACCAAATGAAAATGGAATTAGAACAAACTCTAATCTACAATGGCAACACTCATGGATGTGCTATCTCCTTGGGCCTCGACACCTCACAACACATATGTAGTTCCTTGAATCAAACATCATGATGCCTCCTATTTCTATGCGCAATGATGCCTCTGTGATGCACAATCCAAACAAAATAATGAAGTCTCAGGAGACAAGAGAATGCCTATCCCTGGACAAGATTTCCATGGTCTCAAATCGTTCCCGAGTGTCTTTTTTCTACATCCATTCACTTTATATTTTGACACTCACTCCATTGTGTTGTCCTCCTTATAAGCGCGTGGGATTCATAGAAGTCCTCTTGAATACATAACCGCTAATGGAACACATGTGCCTGTCTTTGATCAATATTACAACCAAGTCAATAAGAATTCAATACTTCCCCATATCATTAGTATATGTTCATGTCATATGAGTTATGACTGTGGATCTATAGACGCGACAGTTGTTGATACACAGACATGCAACTCTTCCCCATATATATGGAGAAAGAAACTTTACCTACCATTTGTAAAATAATGCTCGTTCATATTCAACATGTCTAGCTAAAATGCATGCCTAGCAATATCATTGGTCTGCACAATGTAGGATCTTCCGTTATAGACATCCTTGCCGACCTTGCGTGACCATGCATAGTCAGCTCGCATGAGATAGCTAGAGGGACACATCACACGTGGAGTTTGAACTTGTGTTTCCTCTAATAGGAGAAGCATTGTTGTCAGTAGAAATGAGTGTTTGGAAATCTTTATTTTCAAAAATTCTCCAACATATGTTCCTTATGATCATGAAAGAACTACTCACAACTATAATAGTAAACACCACTAGGTCATATTTGGGTGCAGGGTGTAGAACTATTTGTGCATGTAGGCTACCGTTTGATATATCAGAACATTAGACCGATGAGGATTTTATGATTCCTATAATCCTAGATGAAGGAATTAGATGTGGCATCCCGCAAAACCACTACTAGAAAATCGCGTTGAATTTGTGCATTGCATCGTCATCATCATGCATTGTTTGCCTAAAACCAATTTCGAAAACCTATTTTGTTTTCCAAACGCCTCGTCTTCGTTCAACACGCAAACCCGGGTCCCCGGATTATTTTATTTTGGCCGCTATGGTTTGCACACGGCCCGTTTAAATCAAATAAAAAGTTCAATTGTTTTTAGCGGGGGCAGTCGAACGGGCCGAATCGACCCGAACGACCACCCCCATTTCTAAATCGGTCCGCCCCACCACTTCCTAAACCTACCAGATATCCTACCCTCACCCCTCTCCACATCACCCCACCCAATCCTGAAGCGCCACCTCACCCCTCCCCTATTCCCTAGCCTATCCCTGCATGCCACGTGGCCTAGCCTCCCTCTCCCTCTAAACCCACACGCTCAAACACACGCCCCACACACACTGCCAGCCGGCCCCACCCGCACACAACCACACCCTTGCCCCAACCCCACCTGTCCCCACACAACCACCCGCGCCACTCACGCGCACGCCGCCCAGCGCCCGGCCCCACAGGCTCCCCACCAACCCCGCTCACCCTTCTCCCTTCCCCGCTCTCTGCGCTCGCGCGCCGGCGAGCCTCACCCTTCCCCGGCCGCAGCTCCGCCCTGGCCCCTCTCCGGTGTAGCGCCGCTCTTCCCCTCTGGCTCCCGCCGCCTCTCCTCGCCCACTTGCTCTCCCGACCTCGCCTCCCTCCTTCCCTTCTTCTTCCACCCCGGCGACCGCGCGCCGCCGTGCGGCCCCTTTCCCCCAAGCCCGCCGGCGCCTGCTCAGCCGCTTCCCTCCGCGCGTCTCCCACCCGACGCGACATGCCTCCCCGTCGCGCCCATCCGCCTCCCCCCCCCCGCGTCCGGCCACCCCTCTGCCCCGCTCCGGCCACGAGCGCCGCCCTCGCGGCCGGCCCGCGCCGCCGTGCTCCTCCTTCCACCGGCCGGCCCCTTCCTCTGGCCGCCGGGCCCGCCTCCACCCGCCTGCTCTCTCGCCTCCTCCAGCCGCCGCGCGAGCTCACCGCCCCGCCGGCGCCTCCTCCGACCGCCCCGCCTCCGTCCTCCGGCCGCCTCCCGCCGTCGCGCTCAGGCCGCAGCCGCCCAGCACCCCGCCTCCTCGCCGCTCGCCTCCACCGACCCTTCCACGCCGCGCTCCTCCCAGCCAGCCTCGGCCCCGCCCTCCGGTCAACCTCGCCTAGCCGCGCCCCCTCTCCGCGCGTCGCGCCTCCGCCGCCGTCGCCGGAGCGCCCTCCCGCGGCCCGCCTCCGCGCGCGTCCCCGCCTCACCGCCCCTGGCCGCTCGAGCCTAGCCGCCGCGTCCGTCCACCCTGCTTCTCCTCGCTGCAGTCCACCTCGCGCGCGTGGCCGCGCACGTCTCTGTTCCGGTTCAGCGCGGTGATGTTTGGTACCAGCGAACGGAGGCGTTATGGACGGCATGGCTTGGCTTGGCGTCACTCGAAGGCCCGGCACCGATTCCAAGATCGGCACCGACCCTCAAAGTCCGAAGACCGTTTCGAACCAAGGGGAACCATCGACAAGAGCTTCCTCGGAGCACCAAGAACCCCTTCATGGGTCCGAAGGCCGAACCCTCGAACGACATGAACTATCCCCGGGAACCCAAGTTCACCCCTCGCCAAGATCTTCGTCGAACCCGGTGATCTCCTACATGGACCTGAGAACGAACCCGAAGGCCACCGACAGCGGACCCTGAGGCCCTCGACGCGACGATGCCTGCTTCCAAGATCTCCGGCTTGGATCGAAAAGTTCCCCGAAGACCGATCCCGATGTACCGGAGACCGGACCCTCGACACGCCAGGATCTACCCTCGGACACCAAGACCCGAACCGGGAAGACGCAAAGATCGCCACGAGAACGACAAGCACTTCACCCCGAAGCCAAGACCGACCCGACTTGAGGACCCGACAAGATCTGTGCAACAACAAGAACGGCACCGACCCGGAAGATCCGATGCGCCCCCGACACCGACCCAAGTCCTGCTTCACGGATGCCAAGCGACAAGATCTACTACCCCGATCCGAGACCCTAACCCCGGAGTTCGAGAACGACCCCGTCAAACCCTGGACCCCGAGATCGGACCCTGGACCCTGTCGAACCCCGAACCCCGGAACCTCAAGATCGTCGAGACCCCTCAATGTGTGACCCCTTTTCCGAACCCTATTTTATAAATGCTAAACATAAAACCTGTTGCACTTTAATTGCCATACTTGCATGCATAATCATGTGGTTTGGGGGCCTTATGCCGATTCACCTAATAATTAAATATGGGGCCCATATGCGGGCAAATCTAGCCTTATATCGGCCTCATTTAAATTTGTGTAGCGAACCCCGTGCTATCCTTTGCCATGCTAAAACAACATTTAAATTGCGGGGGTCCTAAACAACTTGAACCACCTAATTAATTGTCGGGACCCCGGTTCCGCTTAATTTGACCTAATTACATCGCACTTTGCCATGCCATGCATCATACATGCATCATGCCAATCTTCTGCCGTTGTATTAAATATTGCATCCGGTGTTTCTTCTAGTGTTTTGGTTCTTCGCGGATAAGGCCGTTGAGTTGATGTGAGCTTCGCCCGATCTTCGGTTGAATCCTTCGACAATGTTTTCAGGCGAGCATCTCCCCCTTTCTACCTATCTTACTTTGCTAGTATTTACTTCCCTCCTGTTGATCTTTGCTATCTGTGTTGCGATGCTCTAGATTTCGTACCCGTGATATCCCTTGCAGCCATATATAGCCTTGGACACATCCTATTACCTGTTGTTTGGTAGATAGTTGGACCCGCGTGTCGTAGTCGCTTGCTCAAGTGTTTTGCTTGTCGTCAAGTACCACCTTTGTTGGAGAATTGCCGCATGTTGTCGTTGGAGATGATCATGGTTTACTTATTGTTCACTTTAATTCCTGTTTAACAACTAAAATTGAATTAAGCAGAGGCATCGGTGGGTGATAGGTAAGATTTGGTTTCCGACCGCCCACTTGTGTCCCGTAGGACCCGAGTTCTTGACACCTGTTCCGAGATCGAGCGCGCTAACCACAGTTGGGGAGATATGGGCCCCCCATTGATTATTACCTGATTTCAAAGTATTGTACTGGGGGCCACAACTAGTTTGAGGTTTTATTTACTATCCTGTACTTATGCCATGTTTACCGCTTTATTTACGTTTGTGCGAGGAGCACACTGTACTGTTTAGGATCGGGACACGTTTTCGCGGTGTCGACAGTCCCCGTTTGGGGGCAGACTGTCGCTCACTGCCGTCCACCCAAACCCTGAGTCCGTCTCGGAGACCGGCCGACTCCGTTGCGGGTGTCGACTCGGTGGGGTGGCCCCCATGTACTTGCTTTGGGTCTGGGAACGTCGTGACTTAGGCCCCGCCGACATACCGATGGGTGTATGTTAACTGATCTGGCAAAAAGGGTCGAAGTGACTGTGGATACTTTGGTGCACCCCTGCAGGGTTTAATCTTTTCGAGAAGCCGTGTCCGCGGTTATGGACGACTTGGAGCACAGTGCTTGATCATAGACAACTATAACTAAAGTTTACTGTTATAAATTGACTTGTATCCGATATGACTAGTAATCAGCTACACCACAACGGAATGGCTAAATAAAAGTACCAACAATTGCTGGGTTTTGGGGTTGTTTCATGCTAATTGTATCTGACTAGTAAGTGTTGCCACTATAACGGAATGGTTAACTAAAGATGCCCACTGCTTTCTTTATCAGGACGATTATCTAAACCTGACTAGTAATTGCTGCAACGATAACTGAATAAGTAAAACTGCCAACTGTGTGAGTTCCTCGGCTGACTTCCTCGTTTGGTCTCGAGGGGGACACGCCAGGATGGGTTTGCTTGATGATAGTATCAGGTTGGATCCGCATAGGTCTTTCTCACCCCTCTCTGATAGCCGCCAGTTGTATCGAGTATCTATAGGTTGTTTAGTGCATGCTGCCGCTGCCGCTCAGTCCACCATACCTATGTAGGCGAGGACCGCCGAATTCTAGCCTCGCCGTGTACTGGCCTCAGTACTGACGCTCCTTCTTTTTCCTTTGCCCTTTGTCGGCACCCCTTTTGTTTAAGCAGGTTTTGAGATCGACGCCGTTAGCAGGGTTACCCTTCCGGCTTGGCCTGGGCAGGGTTATGGACGCCATTGGTTATTCTTCAGGGCTCTTAGCCCCATTTGCATCTTGTCCGTAGCTGGACGCTCAATCGTTTTCAAGGTGATTTGGATCTTTGTACTGTATATTTGTATTCTTGACTCTTTGAGTCGCAGTTGTATATATATCTGTTCTGTGGGTCCCATCGAGGACTGTTGTGTAATGTTATTACTTTGCCTCCACCCGCACGAAAGTGCCTGGTGGGCACCTTCGAATCGTTTCTATGCGGGTTTGGCGAGTTTCGCTAAAACTTGCATAGGGCCGATTCTGAGGGTGTTACATTAGACTAAAGCTATTTGGTGATTTTTTATACCTACCAATTTCCAAAGGAATGTACGACACACAAACTTATGAAATCTTGTTTCTTCCATTGTCTTACATTCCTAGGTAACTTTTGTTAATTTTTTGCAAAACGCGGAAATCTTTTCAGGGTACCCATTGTTTCCCTGGTATCCTCCCACCATTTTAAATATCAAACGCTCACCTGTGGATTTTCGGTCATGTTGGTCTCGCATGGCAGGGAAGATACCCGGTCTGACAAGCTAAGATGTTCTCTTCTTTGCTTTAATCATCCTTCTCCTTACTAAAATGTGTGTCAATAGAAGTTTGTCAACTTATGACATTTTTATAATGCGAGCCCTTAGATCTTCTAGTGACACTATCTATCGTAAACCATTGAAATTAATGGTGGTCATGTTTGCCACCGAAGTTGGTATAAAATTACTAGCAATTGTTACTTAGTATGTATGATGGTTCTATGTAGACTATTTTGTATATAAAACATGCTTAGGTTCTCTGATTTGTTCTTTCCCTAGGTATGCACAACGTGACACTCTGCCTTCCTTGTGCTAATTTACAGTATTCCAAGCCAAGCAGAAGAATAAAACCTCACAAATTTCTGGAAAGCAATATAAAGAACAACTTGACCTCACTTAACGAGCAATAAAATGATGCTAAAAATATTAATTGTCATATGGGGTGGCGGTGTGATAGTTGGGGGCCCACCGAGGGCTAGCCAATGTCAACCGTCCATGCCCACGTGAACAACAAAATATATTATTTGTGATACATGGTACCACATTGTACAAATATTGACTAGTCACAAGTAAGTATTTGTTTGACTACCATAGTACAATCCAATCCCACCATGTATTTGCGATTCCCTATTGTCTGATATGCCATGATTTTTTGCTATGCTACGCGACAGCTGTCTAACCAGCTGTTTGATATGCCATGATTTGTCTGCGCATGGTACTATTTGCATGTGAGCATGGTGCTCTGATGCTGAATTTCATACTGCCAATGGCATCAGGACGAGCTGATAAAGCAATGGTAGCACATTATGATCCACCCATGCATAATCTAGATATCCCGATACCTCCCATTCATATACGCACACACATATGCCAAACATTGGTACAAGGATCTCATATTCTCATGCTTGTGGCTCTCAGATAAGTATATGTGTCTTGCCCTCTATGTGAGATTGATACATGCGATCCTGTAGCTCCTAGAATATATATTAGGACATATTTTGTAAAATAGTACAAGAATGTTAAATACATGTAAGTCTCTACTCCTACCACTGATTTGCTTTAATGCATGTCAATATTGATTTGTTCGACAAACAAAATATAATAATATCTCGAAGATACCAATTATACCCATTCTCTACACCAACAAAGTGTCCATCTAGGAACTGAGGATGCACACAGCAACAGTGAACAATCACTCGCAACAACAGCACGCTAACCATCATCAAAGACAACACCCAGACTACAAAAGAGGTTCTCCAAAGATGATACTTCCAAGAAGGGAACAAGGCACAAGCACCGTCATCACCTGATCAATGATATTAGGTTTTCACTCTGGAAAAATTCTGAGTTCTGAAAACAATGCCTTCAAGAAAGTCATTGCCAGGTATAACCAATGAAGGTTAGACCTTGGGTTTTCACCCTGAGAATCAAGACTCAATACTCAAGGAGTACCACCAGAAATGAAGTCCTCCAGTGTTGCCGCCCCCACTTGTCAAGGTCATTGCTACAAGTTACTAAACACCAAGATCAGTATTCATCGCATCGAAGCACCTCTCCACCATTTTTTCTGATCCTCCAATTGCAGCCGTCATGACATTCTCCGCCACTCTCAATACCATGGAAACTGAGAAGTAGACATGTCCCGTGGCATCGACAAAAAAATGGAGGTTCGTACCACCACTTTAAACCACACACAATAATGCACAGTCGCTCATGACCGAATCAAATCCGATCCAGAAAACCAAGAGCGTCCTGCACCAATCCGTAGATCTCCGATGGAGAATTCTAGAACTCGTCATCAGCCACATCAAGGATGATCGGGGATTGGTAGATTGTCAGTTTGGCGCAAGAAGACCGGTAGGGAAGCCACCTTTTATTGACCCAGGTCAGCAGCCCACACATCACTAAACCACGGGACCATGCCGCATTGATCTCTCCCACCAGCAATCGAAGCCCCAAGACCGAGATGGAGAGGTAGGAGATAACAACACGCCCCAACAACTCGAGAACGCATTGATGCCAGGCCACCACACGTGCCTACGCGGTGCTGCCACATGACCACACCGCTATCCCCCTCACTTAGCGCCGTGTTCTGCACCGCAACTGTCATATGATGCAGAGAGGGGATCTTGCGTCGACCGGGCTTTCCCAAAGATGACCTCTCCATTGGCAGCGAGGAGGGCGTGGGGGAAGGAGCGAACTAGGGGGTGGTGGCGGTAGGAGGGCTCCTGGTCGCTCACGGGAGCGACGTAGGAGCTAACCCTATTTTTTTGGTCCACTCTACCTATAATTATGTCAATGTTGATGACCTCAAACTTTTTTAAATAACCGTATGCTACTTTACTCATAATCAGGACCATGAAGAGACAAGAACAAAATTTTAATGGTAAAATTAAAAGTTGCATCAAAATAATTTATATTCTTTGATTTCGTCCTTTGCACTTTGATAATTTTACATGCCCTTAGTCATCATCTTTCCCAAGTTGTAGAAGCCATCGCCTCCTCATGATCTGCAACTCCATCGAGCCCCAACCCACCCCATCCACTTCATCAACACCGCGGTTACTCACATGAACTACCCAATGTCCTTCGGTAGTCCTTGCTAGCACGAAGCCTCACCATTGTATTTCACCACTATAAACGGATACACGTCTGCCACGTGACGAGGCCATCAGTGACATGCCTCTCATCCATTTCTAAAATCGTGTTTAAGGCCTAACGCTATGTCGTCGATCTCCTTGTGTCCTTGGCATATCCTTGAGGAAGTAGTGATGTGATTCTGCGGCTGGACCATTCTACGCCAACCCCGCCAATCCACTTCATTCACACTATGGTGACTCACATGAACTAGCCGATGGCCTCCGCCATTCCACGCCACCGCCACCGGACAAAGCCATCACCGCCAATCATATCCGAACACCATATCTAGGGCCTCACGTTGCACCGTTTGCAGCCTTATGTCTTTGGCATACATCAGAGGCAGTAGTGATGTAGTCTGAAGTTGGAGAGACAGTTCGGTCAGACCAAGAAATAGTGGTTAGGTTTAACTAATTCATCAGGATCGACTCGAGTTAAATAGTCTAATCCTAGTCTTAGAAGGACGACTTATTGATTAGACCGCATAATCTGAACATCAAACCTTTTTAAAGAAAGTAAATAGTGAATAAAGACCACGGTTGGCATTACGGTGTGGACTATCATAATCTTGTTTGCCCCACCCGCTCTTTGCCCAATTTAGTGTTTGTTGGACGACCTGCTTCTGAATAATTTTGTGGCTGATTCTTGGCGGAAGATTGTGAGATAAGAAATATACAACACGATATATAACAATAAAAAACCGAGAGCTGGAGTTGACTAATCCTGGGGCAAATGATTTTTCGTAGAAACAATAGTGAACTGCACGACCACCTGGCAGGTTTGGTGTGCAAAATACAATTTTTAAAAACATTAAATTGGACGTAAATCTCACTCTGCAAATATACTAGCGCAGATGTTACTCTTTTGAAGAAGGAAAGAAGTCAAAAAAACAAGCGACGCCTGAGAGATTCGAACTCTCGCGGGGAAACCCCATGTACTTAGCAGGCACACGCCTTAACCACTCGGCCAAAGCGTCTGTTTGATGAGTAATTTTTGATTCTTATTCTCTTAGTTTAAGTAATTAGACGAAGAGAAATTTCCCAAAATATTGTTCCTTCTGTAGTCTTGTATTCCTAAGTAACTTTCTTAAACTTTTACTAAACACGGTAAATCTTTTTTAGGTTACCCATTGTTTTCCTAGTATCCTCCTAGAGTGTTAGGGATTCAAGACACTTTGGATAAGCTTAGGTATTTTGTACTAATTGTTTCATACACCCTTCTCATTACTCCTATACATCTGTCCATTGGCGGCAGCCAGGCATTAAATCTGCCAGCAATGCTATCGCAAGCCGTTGAAATGGTGGTCATGTTTTGCCACAATATTTGGTAACAATTACCAGGGAATGTTATTAATTAGTATGCAACGATCATTTTATGCAGTCTATTTTGTAGTATGTAACAACATACTAGGTTCTGATTTGTTCTTTTCTGAGGTATGCACAACATGAGTATTTGCCTCCTTCACGCTAATTTAGTACTCCGCTTCACAGAGAATTGTGAGCTCTACCATGGTGCTCCGGTCTGAAGTTTGTACTCAGCTGGAGCAGCCAGACCCACGCCTGGAACACACATCAATGATGTACCTTCTCAATTTAAAATAATCGAAATCTCTTAGAACATAAAAGGAGCACCATCTAGATATCTTGATACCTCCCACTTGTATACATACACACATATAACATGCATTGCTACAAGCATCTCATTTTCCAATGCTTGTATTTCTCAAAAAGATAAGTGTGCTCTTCAACATGCGAAGATTCATACATGCTAGCTTGTGGCCGATGAGATGAGTATTTGCCTCATTCCATACCAGTCGCTCTCGCAATCGCAAAATGGTACCACATTTGACCCTGATTGTAGCAATGTGCCCTGATATGCCTCTGATAGCGAATTAACACTGTTTAACACCCGCGTGCCCACCTGTCAGGGCCACGTGGCCCGCGTTAGACGCCGCCCCGACACGCCCCGCTAACGACCGTTAACAGGCGCCGCTTCGGACATGCTAGGGTACGGTTAGTCTCGCGCGCGCCTGTCTGTCTCTCTCCCCCCTCACTAGCGATGGCGGCGGCGACTCCCGGCGGCAGTGAGCTTGGCGGTGGCGACGAGTTCGACGGCGTAGGAGATTTTGAGGAGGGATCACGTGGTGGAGGTGCCAAGCACTTTCTCTTCCCCAATGGCTCGCCGCTGCATCTCTCTGCCTCTGTTGCCGCGTTGGCCAAGGCGGTGCTGGCCTCGCCGGCAAAGAGTAGCCAATGGTGGGTTACGTCCTTCGGCGGTGGACTCGAGTAAGTGCATCCCCTCTCTCTCCGACAAACATCCCTGTTTTCCCCTTATTTTCGTAGAGATGATAGTGTCAGATTTGCAATGTATCATGCATTTAGTAAAGGTTAGTGTACTAAATGTTTGATCTTGCTTTTGTAATGGTTCATTCTTCAGTAAATAATGCTTCTATAATTGTGAAATCTAGCAGTAAAGAAGGTTGATTACTGTAATTGTGTACTAAATGTTAGATCCTTCTTTTGTATCCTGATTTAGCAATAAAGAAGGTTGATTACTGTAATGTTGTATCCTGATGACTGTAATGTTGTATCCTGATGATTGTAATGTTGTAATTCCATATACATGTTGTAATTGACCATAGATGATGATTGTATTTAATGGATTGTTTAAATTTCATAAGTTCTATCATTGCTATAATTGACTGTAGTGTTGTTCTTTATTTCACTTATGCAGTTTAGATGATGACATATGGGAGATAAGGTTCCATTTCCCTGGGCTAGACAATTTAGAGAGAACATTGGGCCAATCAGACATAACAGTGCTAAATTTTTTAGCACTTGTAGAAGGGCATGGATATGGAACCAACAATAAGTTGTATTATGTTGAAGAAAAAGGTAAAGGAAAGAGTGGAATGGAGACAATTGACAGTATGGGAAATGTGTACAGGATGTTGAAGAAATTTGAGGATAACAAGCTGCTCAACATCACTGTACTGGATTCCACAGCCCTATGGCCTGTTGAGTTGAATATTGATGACACAGAAGCTCAGCCTTTGCATGATGATGTTGTGTTTTTAGTTGACAAAGAATGTGTGACTTATTTGTCAGATTATCAGTCAGATGACCAAGAACAAGAAGAAGAAATAATCCCTGTTGATGATGACTATTTTTTCCCAGTAGCTATTGATGTTATAAAAGCCTTATATTTTGGCACACAGCAAAGCTCCAATCTATAGAAGGGAAAGTCATTTGATGTTGAATGCATAAGTGAAGATGAAGAAGAGGACTGGTTCCAGTACAACACATGTGAATTTAATCCTGAAGAGCACAATAAAGGGATTGAAGTTGAGCTGACCCTAATTAGAAAATTGAGGGAGGAGAGGAAACATAGAGAAACGGATGATGCTGAGCAAAATATTCTACTGGGAGCTGAGGTTGAACTTGTTAGGAAACTAAAGGAGCATCAACAACATAGAGAAGTGGAGGATAATGAGGAGGCAGAAATGTTGGAGCTTCTCAATGAACAGAAGAGGCAGAGAGAAGACCCTCTTCTTCACTGTGAAGGAGACACTGACATTGAGGAGTTATTTCAGGATGAAGGAGATAAGGAATCAGATGTTGAAGAATTATCTGAACCAGACATATTTTCAAAGAAGCCAGCAAAGAGGCTAGGTCCTACTACCAGGGCTCATCATGAGGCTGGTTTTGAAGAACCTTACTATTTTATCCCAAGTGATGATGAGATATGGAGCCATGATGAGTTGTGCTCTGATGATGATGATGGATTTGGTACAAAGTTTGCTACTAGTTGTGGAAGGAAGATGAAATTGAAGAAACCAACAAAAAGGATATGGTATGATCCAAACAGAGCTAACACCCATGAGCAATTTTGTCTCAAACTATGCTTCAACACTGTCTATGATTTTAGAATTGCTCTTAGGACCTACCATATTGCACAACTAAGAAATTATCACTATCACAGAAATAGTAGTGAAAGGATCATTGTTGATTGTACTCAGAGAGGGCCCCCTCAGAACTGCCATTTCTTGCTATCTTCTTCCAAGATTGCACATGAGAAGACCTTCACAATTAGGAAATTTAGAGCCTTGCATACATGTATACCTAGTGGAGAGAACACCAAGGTCACTATTAATTGGGTAGCTCATCAATCTGAGTAGGCTATGAGAGTTGATCCTAACACATGTGTGGATACTCTCACGGACAATGCTAGGCAGAAATATGGTGTACAAATTCCAAGAAGCAAAGCTTATAGGGCTAGGACTAAAGCATTCAAGGCTGTGATAGGTGATCAAAAGAGGCAGTACACACGTCTTAGGGATTATTTGCAGGCTGTTCTTGATACAAATCCAGGAAGCAGGTGTGTGGTGACTACTAAGCATCTTTTTGAGCATCCTAGCCCAAATCCTAGATTTCATGGGCTGTTTATTTGCCTAAATGCTTCAAAGGAGGGATTTTTAAATGGATGCATGCCTTTTATAGGTAACCTAACTACTAATTCTTTGTTTGAATTCATGGTTGTTGCATGATACTTTCCTTTTGGCTAATTTTTCTTTGCTATGCAATCTAGGTTTGGATGGATGTTTCATAAAGCTCACCACTGGACAACAAATTCTTGCAACTTCTAGAAGGGATGGGAATAACAATATTTTTCCCATTGCCTTTGGTGTAGTTGACAGAGAAGACAACTAGCTGGATGTGGTTTTTAACCCAACAAAAGTATTGCTTAGGAGAGGCTTCTAGGTTTGGTACCTATACCATCATCTCTGATTGGCAGAATGTACTAAACCCACCTTAAACATTTCTTCCACTACATTTATTATTCTAGTATTGCATTACCATGAACTGTGATAGGCAGAAGGCACTAAACCCAGCTAAAAAAATTGTGTAGGGACTGCTCAAAGAAATATCCACATTATTCCCAAACTCACCACAAAGATATTGTCTTAGGCATATATATGCAAATTTCCAAACAACTGGCTTTAGAGGAGAATCACTTAAGAAACACATGTTTGCAGCTCCTTATTCATACACTAGAGAAGGTTTTGACATTGCAATGCAATCTATAAAATATGATTGTGAAGAAGGTTATAATTGGCTAGTTCAAATCCCACCTGAAACTTGGGCTAGGCATTTGTTTGACACAACATGCAAGACAGACCTAGTAGTGAACAACCTCAGTGAGCTTTTTAATAAGATGATCTTGAATGTTAGAAACAAGGCAATCAGAACAATGCTTGAAGGGATAAGAGACAAATTGATGGTGAGGTATAGTGGGATCAGCAAAAAATATGCATAGAATATACTGGGAAATCACACCTACTTATTCTGAATTGCTGGCAGAGTCCAAGAAGTATTATAGGGATTGCATTGCTAAGAACTGTGAGGTTGGTTTATGGCAAGTCACATCTGGGGCTAGAATCCTTACAGTGGACCTGAGGGCAAAAACATGCTCATGTAGGAAATGGGATGTCACAAGTATTCCCTGCTGATACGTCGGAAACATATCTATAATTTTTGATGCTTCATGCTTGTTTAGTATCTACTTTGCTTTGCTTTGTCTACACTTTGAGGTGCTTTTTATATGTTTTTTGGTACTAACCTATTAACAAGTTGCCACAGTGCCAGTTGCATGTTTTCTGCTATTTTTGGTTCCAGAAAAGCTAGTAAGGAAATATTATCGGAATTGGACGGGACAAACGTCAAAGTCAATAACTTTTCATGGGAAACATGAAGTCTAGAGGGGAGACGGAGAGGCGTGCCAGGGCAGCCACACCCCCTAGGCATCGTGTGGGGCCCCTGGCCACCGCCTCGGCCTCCCCCTTCGCCTATAAAAAGCCCCCGATGCAGAAACCCTAAGTACCCGATCAATATTCCACGAAACCTTCTGTAGCCGCCGCCACCATCGTCCCTAGATTGGGGGGGGGGGATCTGAAGCTCTTCTTGGCACCCTGCCAGAGGGGAGATCATCCCGGAGGCCTTCTCTCCAGTATGATACGTGAGTAGTTCCACCTTGGACTATGGGTCCATGCAGTAGCTATATGGTTGTATCTCCTCCTTGTGCTTTCATGTATAGATCTTGTGAGCTCCGTTCATGATCAAGATCTAATCTATTTGTAATCATGCATGTTATGTTTACGGGGATCCGATGGATATTGAGATTATTATGTTGGTTTGATTAATGGTTTTGTCTTTATGATTCTATCATGTCTGTGTTGTTTGTGATCTTGCATGCTCTTCGTTGTTAGTAGCTATCTTGGCCAAGTAGTTTCTAGTGACTCCAAGAGGGGGTATTTATGCTCGATAGTGGGTTCATGCCTCTAGTTTCCAAGGGAAGTGACAATAATCTCTTCGGTTGTAGATGTGTTGTTGCTACTAGGGATAAAACAACGGTCTCTTGTTCATAGAACATGTGGAATGTTTACCTTACACACTTTGCTTAAAGCAGTTGTCTGTTGCTTGCAACTTAATACTAGAGGGGGTTTGGATGATAACCTGAAGGTGGACTTCTAGTCATAGATGCAGTTGGATGGCGGTCTATGTATCTTGTTGTATTACCCAATCGAATCTCATAGGATCTTTCTGACTAGTAATTGCATTGTTATGCCTTGCTCAGTTCCTGTCAATTGCGCTGCTATAATTTGTTTATCCTTCATGCCATGTTGTTTATCTAAGGAGAGCACCTCTAGTGAACTATGGACCTCGGTCCAATTTTTACCATTGATACATCTTCCACCGTTACTTGTTTACTTGCTGCAAACCATTACCTTTCACACCATATGTTTAATCCTTTGTTACAGCAAACCGGTGAGCTTGACAACCTTACTGATTCATTGGGGCAAAGTCTTGAGTTTGTGTTGTGTAAGTCTCCGCGTTGCTTGCAACACCTGTGTGATGTTTCCTTCCTCCTACTGGTTCGATAACCTCGGTTTCTTACTGAGGGAAAACTTGCTGATGTGCTGCTTCACACCTTGCTCTTGGGGTTCCCAACATACTCCACATCAAGCACCAAGTTCTCTGGCACCACCAAGGAGTCATCAACAAGTTTTCTAGCGCCGTTGCCTGTGAGGCTAAGGACGTCTTCACTAGGGGAGTCCTTCACTTCCTTTCTCTTTACTTTGTTTTTAGTTTGCTTTGTTTATTTTTCTTGGTTTTGTTTGCCTCTTTTCAAAAAACCCCAAAAAATTAGTCTAGTTTGGTTTGCTTGCTTTATTCGAAAACACAAAAAAAATTAGTTCCTGCTCTAGCTGCTGCTGCTGTTTTTGGCTTGCCCACCTTTTCCAAAATGAACTCTGCTGAGAACACCAAGCTGTGTGACTTCACTAGCACCAACAACAATGATTTCCTTAGCAAAACACAGAAATCTTTTCTGGGTACCCATTGTTTCTCTGGTATCCTCCCACCATTTTAAATATCAAATGCTCAGGTAAGGATTTTCGGTCATGTTGGTCTCGCATGGCAGGGAAGATACTCGGCCCGACAAGCTAAGATGTTATCTGCTTTGCTTTAATCACCCTTCTCCTTACTAAAATGTGTGTCAATAGTAGTCTGTCAACTTCTGAAATTTTTCTAATGCGAGCCCTTAGATCTACTAGTGACACTATCTATCGTAAACCATTAAAATGGTGGTCATGTTTGCCACCGAAGTTGGTATAAAATTACCTGCAATTGTTACTTAGTATGTATGATGGTTTTATATAGACTATTTTGTATATAAAACATGCTAGGTTCTCTGATTTGTTTGTTTTCCCTTAGGTATGCACAACGTGACACTCTGCCTTCCTTTTGCTAATTTATAGTATTCCAAACCAAGAAGAAGAATAACACCTCACAAAATTTCTGGAAAGCAATATGAAGAACAACTTGACCTCACTTAACGAGCAATAAAATGATGCTGGAAATGTTAATTGTCATATGGGGTAGCGGTGTGATAGTTGGGCGGCCTACCGAGGGCTAGCCAATGTCAATCGTCCATGCCCACGTGAACAACAAAATATATTATTTGTGATACATGGTACCACATTGTACAAATATTGACTAGTCACAGGTAAGTATTTGTTTGACTACCATAGTACAATCCTATCCCACCATGTATTTGTGATTACCTATTGTCTGATATTCCATGATTTGTTGCTATGCTACGCGGCAGCTGTCTAACCAGCTGTCTGATATGCCATGATTTGTCTGAGCATGGTGCTCCGATGCTGAATTTCATACTGCCCATGGCATCCAGACGAGCTGATGAAGCAATGGTAGCACATTATGATCCACCCATGCATAATCTAGATATCCCGATACCTCCCATTCATATATGCACACACATATGCCAAACATTGGTACAAGGATCTCATATTCACATGATTGTGGCTCTCAGATAAATACATGTGTCTTGTCCTATATGTGAGATCGATACATGCGAGCTTGTAGCTTCTGGGTATATATTAGGATATATTTTATAAAATAGTACAACAATGGTAAATACATGTGAGTCGCTACTCCTACCACTGATTTTCTTTAATGCACGTCAATGTTGATTTTCTTGACAAAGAAAATATAGTAATATCTTGAAGATACCAATTATACCCATTCTCTGCACCAACAAAGTGTCCAACTAGAAACTAAGGATGCACACGGCAACAGTGACCAATCACTCACAGCAACATCACGCTAACCACCACCAAAGATAACATTCGGACTACAAAAGAGTTCTCCAAAGATGATGCTTCCAAGAAGGGAACAAGGCACAAGCACCGCCATCGCCCGATCAATGATCTTATGTTTTCACTCTGGAAAAAGTCCGAGTTCTGGAAAAAATGTCTTTAAGAAGGTCATTCCTAGGTATAACCAATGAAGGTCAGACCTTAAGTTTTCACCTTGAGAACCAAGACTCGATACTCGAAGAGAGTACCGCAAAAAATGAAGTTCTCCAATGCTGCTACCCCACTTTTCAAGCCCGCTGCTGCAAGTTACTGAACACCAAGATCAGTCTTCATCGCATCCAAGGCACCTCTCCGCCATTTTTTTCCGATCCTCCAATTGCAGCCGTCATGACATTCTCCGTCACTCTCAATACATGGAAACCGAGAAGTAGACATGTCCCATGGTATCGACAAAAAATGGAGGTTTGTACCGCAACCACTTTAAACCGCATAGTCTAATGCACGAACACTCATGACCGAATCCCATTCGATCCAGAAAACTGTAGGGGTTCGTAGCATGGAAAACAAAAATTTTCTATCGCATACAAACAAACAAGCCAAGATCTATCTACTAGATTGTAGCAACGAGTCGATGGAATAACTCACCCTCGAAGATTCCAAAGTGTTTAACGAGAGCAGATTCTCGTGGGTGATGTAGTCGTACTCTTTCCGATCTCAAGATCGCGTAGACGATCCTTCCGGCGCCGCGTTCCCGCAGCGCTCCCGCAGTCGGTCACACGTTCGGTACTCGACGAAGACCTTCCTCTCCCTTGTTCCAGCAGGCAGCGGAGGTTGTAGCACTCTCCTCGCGATTCCGGCAGCACAACGGCGTGGTACCGGAGGTAGAGGGGAAATCCCGCAGGGCTTCGCCTTAAGCCGGTGCGAGTATGGTGGAGCTTATGAGAGAGGCTATTAGTGGTCTAGTAATTAGACACACCAATTAGAGGGCTCTAAACCAATTAGAAGGCTCTAAACCGAATAGCTCTAAACCGGGGTCTAGATCTAGGGTTTAGTTTAGAGGATAGGAAACTTGTGTGTCTAGGAGGGGAGCCCTGCCCCTCCTTATATAGGTGGGAGGGTGTGGGCGCGCCAGGGGAGGGAGGGAGTCCCTCCCCAACTCGGCCTAGGGCTGGGCGCCGGCCTGGAGGAGAGAAACTCCTCCTCCAAGTCGACTCCAACTCCTCTTGCTTGTTTCCCACAGTTTCTTGTTTTTGGCAGTTTGACTTTCAAACTGGACATTTGACTTTTCTGTTTTAGGATTCAATTTAATCCTATATTTGGGACAGCAAGAACACTTAGTACATGATGCAATCATTCCAATATGTAATGACACATTCATGTACCCCTTCCCCCCCGGAGTGCCGGACAATCCGGAACCTTCTAGAATATCCCCGATGAAAACACCGGAATCATTCCCGAACTCCGAAACGGGACTTTCCTTATATGAATCTTATTCTCCGGACCATTCCGGATCACCTCGTGATATCCCGGATCCCATCCGAGACTCCGAACAACATTCGGTCTCTTTCTCATAATACCATAACTACTCAAACAACGTCGAATCCTTAAGTGTGTCTCCCTACGGTTCGTGAATTATGCGGACATGATCGAGACACTTCTCCGAACAATAACCAATAGAGGAATCTGGAAATTCATATGGCTCCCACATATTTCTACGATTACTTTGCGATCGAATGAACCACTTACATACGATACCAATTTCCCTTTGTCTCACGATATGTTACTTATCCAAGGTTATGATCGTCGGTATCTCTGCATACCTAGTTCAACCTCGTTACTGATAAGTACTCTTTTCTCGTTCCCGTGATATGTGATCCCTTGTGACCAAGTCACATGCTTGCAAGCTAATTGGATGACATTCCACCGAGAGGGCCCAGAGTATATCTATCCGTCATGTGGATGGACAAATCCCACTCTTGATCCATGTGTTTCAACCAATACTTTCCGAACACTCAATGCCACTTTTATAGCCACCCTGTTACGGTGTGGTGTTTGATGACATCAAAGCATCCATCCAGTAAAGGTGATATGCATGATCTCATGGTCGAAGGAATTAGGTTACTATGTATCAGAAAGCATATAGCAATTGAACTATTGAAATGACTTGATCTTTATGCTACGCTTATCTATAGGAGTATGTCCATCACATCATTCTCCTAACGATATGATCCTGTTGTTAATAACATCTCTATGTTCATGATCAGGAAACAATGATCATATATTAACCAACAAGCTAGTTTAACAAGAGGCTTTACTAGGGACTCTTATTTTAGTTTACAAATCACACAAGTATTAATGTTTCCGGTTAATACAATTATAGCATGGTATGTAAACATTTATCATAAGTGTGAAGACATGATAATAACCACTTTATTATTGCCTCTTGGGCATATCTCCAACAGTCTCCCACTTGCACTAGAGTCAATAATCTAGTTTCGAACCTTTGTGTATATAACACCTATGGCTTTCCAGTGTTGTATGTACACGATTGCTAGTGGTCAACTGATCTCCGGATCTGACACTTCCAGGTCCGTGTGTAATTTCATGTCTTTGCGTCTCTACGCATCACTCATTCTCTAATGAGATGGCTTTGTATAAATTTGGTCTTTCGGTGTGACCTTTAGTTCTTTGGGGTTAAAACATGTTGATAATATTGTCGCACAATATATCTTCATAGTATTATCCCACTGTGAACTACACCTAGTTTGATAACAAACTTCTTGACACAAATGCCCTCTTTTGCTGTTATAATAGCAGTCATATACTTAGCCTTTTGTTGTAGTATCTGTCACAATGTCTTAACTTTGGAATTCATCCAAATCCATTATGGAACTCACTTTCCATTATATTGTGCCACCCTTAGTTTAGATTGAGATAAACTTAATTTGTACTTTGTGACAAAGCTAGTATCAATGTAGTACTTTTACAATGAACTAACCATCTATTTGTCACTTCTACAAATATTATACTCTTAGTTCTTTCAGAAGATCATAAGAATATCCTTACTATTGTCCAATGATCATCTTACGAATCATTCTGGTATATGCTCTCAACATTTAGAGCATAGGACATATCTGGATTTGTACATATCACAGTATGATTGATATAAATACTCTTTGTGATTTCATACATCAAGTATCAATCTATACTTGATTATTTGTTTCACTTACCAAGTGCCAATACACTTGAATATATCATCAACATTGAACTCTTTCAATCCTTTCTGTGCAACAAGAACCTTCTCTTGTAGTTTCTATATTGAACTCATTCAATATCTCGTCTATGTACTTCTGGCACAACCATATTAGCGTCTAATGATGCCAAATATTTGGGTTTTGCCTAAGTCTTTCATCGGGATGAAATTCTTAATATGTGTTAATAAAAGATACATTATTTCCAATCAACAATATGTCTTCCACATAATGTATTAGAAACATGTCTTAGCGCTCCCACTTAATTTCTTGCAAATGCAAGCATCTTCATTGTCTCTGATGAAATTAAACCCTTTTAACAGTTTCATCATAGTGAAGATTCCAACTCCGCTATGCTCACTCTAACCATTGAAGTTTGCATATGCTTTTAGCATCCTTTGAATTAACAAAACCCTATGGACCATGTTATGCACATGTCCTAGGTAACGATTCTATTAGAAGAACTTGTTTTGTTTATTCAACTACCATATAACAAAATTATATGTAGTGGTTGCTACATTAATCCGTCTAGACTAAATATCACTATGAAAGATCAAATCTTGTCATAGTCAACCTTTGAACATTGTTGTGAACTCTTTCCCAACATGTCGACTATTTCATAGATGTGAAACATCCATGTCTATTTCTTTATAGATCCAGACACAACTGTAAGGTCTTACACCTTTCTCGAGGGTCCTTCAAGTTCAAAACTTGATTTCTCGTGTATGGAACTATCACGGATTTTATGGCTTCAAGCCATTTGACGGAGTCAGGGCCCATCATCGCTTCTCTGCATGTAGTCAGTTCATTATTCTCAAATAATGATTCAACCCTCAAATCTTGGTATTTGATTGTTCATCCGACCTACTTGTTTCAATAGGAACTTGGATCTCCGTGACCACAACCTTTGAGGTACGTGAACCATGAGCATTGTTACTGCCTTCGAAACACTTTTCGGCGCTGCGCAACTCTGCACATATAGCTAAGGTTCTTTTAACCTTATCAAAGTTTCTATTGTCCTCCCACTTAACTTTTCACGAAAAATTCCTTCTCAAAGAAACTTGACGTTTTAAGTGACAAACACTTTCGTCTCCGATGTTATGGAGGAGTACTTAACAGTTATTCGAAATAACATACAAAGACAGGTTCATCCGACTTTGGTTGCAAACATCTTTCTTATGCATAGCATACCAATGTTTAAGAAAGGACAACTTGAGTTTTATCCCAAACCATAACCTTATATGGTGTCATTTCAACGGATTATGATGGAGCTCTTTTCAGTGGAAAAACGGTAATCTCTAAAGCTTTTAATCTTTAAAATACAATGGCAGTTTTATGAATTATACCTTTGATCTTACCATGTCAAACAAGGTTTAATTACATATCTCGAATCCTCCATACTCTTATGGTGTTTCGGGAAAATGCAAATCCACGGAACGATTCCTTAAATCTTAGGTATTATGCTAAACTTGTAACTCAAATATCTTCCTTTATGATCTTATCATAAACTATTTATATTCTTGTTACAATGATCTTGCACTTCATCTTGAAAGTCTTTGAATTTTTCAAGTGTTTCATACTTTATCCTTATTAAGTAAATATTCATATATTCACTCAAATTTTCGGAGAAAGCATATGAAGTTGAAATCCATCGCTCTTGACTACACATAACGGACTTCATACAACAATATGTACAAGTTCCAATAAGCTAGTCATTCATTCCCTTTTGGCCTATGAACGAAGTTTTAATTATCTCTAGGAAAGTTTCACAAGCGTCATTTGATCAAAAATCAGAAGACTCCAAAATTCCATCCACATGGAGTTTCTTCATGTTATCTTTCAAATATAATTCAAACAGCGATGTCACTTCCTAAGTGATCTTTCAATCAATTTGTCTTTCGACATTTTAGCACTAGTTTTATGGATGTGATGTCTCCAACGAGATTTGCGAATCATCCATCTTTTATGGATTACGGCAATTATTTGAACAATCCTTTTGTTCTCATAATACCTGATAAAACAAATCTTTGAAGGCAAGCTTTGATGTTTAACAAGCAACACAATAACCCTTTATTTTGTTCTCGATGAACATCATCACATATTCTTTTGCTAGTTACTTAGGCCATTGTAGTTCATGAATTGTGTTGTTTCGTATGACGATTCACACCAACAAATTCAGTATCAAATACTTAAGAACCACATTGTTTAACAAGCAAAGAATATAGCCATAACATGTATATCATCTATATACTTAAACTGAACGATTCTAGTCTTTTCTTTTCTGCCATATATTTATGAGATTCTCTTTCAGTATTTCCTTTTCAGTTTGAAAGAATCTATCAACATCAATAGTGGAGTCATACATATGACATCTAGTCCAAAGCGTGTATAATTAAATACCAATGTCTTTGGACTTGCACTTTGAAGTAGATCACCATCATCAAATATTTGGTGTTCTTTCAAATTCCTTTCTTTAGTAATCTCTTGGTGTAGTAAACATTTTACCTACATCAAATATTCACCCTTATCATGGAATCGTCCATGATCAAGCTACTTTTAGCTTATAACGATGAATTATGAGTATAATGTTGCTAACCAAAATCTTTTGGAGGATTAGGACAACAAGTGTCTCCAACCTTTTTGCAAATTCTCATCAAATATGAGAACATGACTTTTGCCATATTATACTCTATCATGTTGCAACCAAAACTTCGTTTCAGATATCACAATATCTTCCACACATCATGGTTTCTGAAACATCTCTTTCAGATCCTAGATAACCTTGATATTAAGAAAATCCTTTGAATATCAAGAATCATGGATACAAACATGATACTTATATACTAACACTTGGAATTGTTACTCTTGATTTAATACTAATTATTAAACTTCATGGAGTAACCGGAACTTACTGAAAGTTTGCAATAGGACTTTTAAACTTTAGATTAACACTTCAAAACAATACGATACCAGTTCGTAAAGTATCTAACCAGAATTCTATAGTTCTATCATCTCAATTATAACTAAGCGCAAGGTGGTAAACGGATGCCAATGACTACAACAACTATGCAATTTCACTTTGATTTAGTTTATGATAAATTGAGTTCTAATTAATAATTAAATTAATCTAGGTGAACTCCCACTCAAAACAATATCCCTCACATTGTTTTAGTGATCACACGAACCAAATTCACCACATCAAAACCGATCATCACGAGAGTTGATATAGTTTCAATGGCGAACAATCGACATGTTCATCATATCTACTATATGATTCATGCTTTACCTTTCGGTGATCCGTGTTCCTGAGGCCATGTCTGTACATGCTAGGCTCGTCAAGATCAAACCTTAGCTACCGCATAAGCAAATCTGGCTTGCTTACGTTGTATTCACCCGCGGAATCAAAGACACCCGATCATCACGTGGTGCTTCGAAGCAGCAAGCTTTGGCAACGGTGCATACTAAGGGTGAACACTTTAGAACTTGAAATTTATGTGCATGAGGGATCATCTTATAATGCTACCGTCGTCTACTAAGCAATACAAGATGCATAAAGGATTAACATCACATGCAATTCATAATATGTGATATGATATGGCCTTTCTTCTTTGTGCTTCCGATCTCCATCTTCAAGCACGAACATGATCTTCATCATCACCGGCATGGCATCAAGGTCAATGACACTTCTCCATGGTTGTCGTCCACCGGCTTCAACTATTACAACTACTTTGAATAGACACGCGGGTCTTAACAGAAATTAAAGACAACCATATGGCTCCTGCCGGTTGCCAACTTACAATAAGGAACATTGCATACATCAAATATAATCACAATCATGGCCATATCACATCACTGCACACCCCTGCAAAACAAAGTTAGACGCTTCTACTTTCTTTGCATATTTTACGTGGTTTGGGGCTTTCCATAAGTGTCGTTCTAACTTACGAACAAGAACCACAACATTGATACTAGCATTGTTGATTACCCGTTGTAAATTGGATCTTAACTATGCTAGGAGAAACAGGCACCCGCAAAGCCACTTATGCAATACAAGTTGCATGTCAAACGTGGAGCAAGTCTCATGAACGATGTCATGTAAGGTTAGCCCGGGCCGCTTCATCCCAACATACCGCAAGATGCAAAGTACACAAAAAGCAATCTACAATAAAAGCATCAACGCCCACAATGACCATTGTGTTCTACTCGTGCAACAGATCTACATATAGACACGGCTCTGATACCACTGTAGGGGTTCGTAGCATGGAAAACAAAAATTTTCTATCGCATACAAACAAACAAGCCAAGATCTATCTACTAGATTGTAGCAACGAGTCGATGGAATAACTCACCCTCGAAGATTCCAAAGTGTTTAACGAGAGCAGATTCTCGTGGGTGATGTAGTCGTACTCTTTCCGATCTCAAGATCGCGTAGACGATCCTTCCGGCGCCGCGTTCCCGCAGCGCTCCCGCAGTCGGTCACACGTTCGGTACTCGACGAAGACCTTCCTCTCCCTTGTTCCAGCAGGCAGCGGAGGTTGTAGCACTCTCCTCGCGATTCCGGCAGCACAACGGCGTGGTACCGGAGGTAGAGGGGAAATCCCGCAGGGCTTCGCCTTAAGCCGGTGCGAGTATGGTGGAGCTTATGAGAGAGGCTATTAGTGGTCTAGTAATTAGACACACCAATTAGAGGGCTCTAAACCAATTAGAAGGCTCTAAACCGAATAGCTCTAAACCGGGGTCTAGATCTAGGGTTTAGTTTAGAGGATAGGAAACTTGTGTGTCTAGGAGGGGAGCCCTGCCCCTCCTTATATAGGTGGGAGGGTGTGGGCGCGCCAGGGGAGGGAGGGAGTCCCTCCCCAACTCGGCCTAGGGCTGGGCGCCGGCCTGGAGGAGAGAAACTCCTCCTCCAAGTCGACTCCAACTCCTCTTGCTTGTTTCCCACAGTTTCTTGTTTTTGGCAGTTTGACTTTCAAACTGGACATTTGACTTTTCTGTTTTAGGATTCAATTTAATCCTATATTTGGGACAGCAAGAACACTTAGTACATGATGCAATCATTCCAATATGTAATGACACATTCATGTACCCCTTCCCCCCCGGAGTGCCGGACAATCCGGAACCTTCTAGAATATCCCCGATGAAAACACCGGAATCATTCCCGAACTCCGAAACGGGACTTTCCTTATATGAATCTTATTCTCCGGACCATTCCGGATCACCTCGTGATATCCCGGATCCCATCCGAGACTCCGAACAACATTCGGTCTCTTTCTCATAATACCATAACTACTCAAACAACGTCGAATCCTTAAGTGTGTCTCCCTACGGTTCGTGAATTATGCGGACATGATCGAGACACTTCTCCGAACAATAACCAATAGAGGAATCTGGAAATTCATATGGCTCCCACATATTTCTACGATTACTTTGCGATCGAATGAACCACTTACATACGATACCAATTTCCCTTTGTCTCACGATATGTTACTTATCCAAGGTTATGATCGTCGGTATCTCTGCATACCTAGTTCAACCTCGTTACTGATAAGTACTCTTTTCTCGTTCCCGTGATATGTGATCCCTTGTGACCAAGTCACATGCTTGCAAGCTAATTGGATGACATTCCACCGAGAGGGCCCAGAGTATATCTATCCGTCATGTGGATGGACAAATCCCACTCTTGATCCATGTGTTTCAACCAATACTTTCCGAACACTCAATGCCACTTTTATAGCCACCCTGTTACGGTGTGGTGTTTGATGACATCAAAGCATCCATCCAGTAAAGGTGATATGCATGATCTCATGGTCGAAGGAATTAGGTTACTATGTATCAGAAAGCATATAGCAATTGAACTATTGAAATGACTTGATCTTTATGCTACGCTTATCTATAGGAGTATGTCCATCACATCATTCTCCTAACGATATGATCCTGTTGTTAATAACATCTCTATGTTCATGATCAGGAAACAATGATCATATATTAACCAACAAGCTAGTTTAACAAGAGGCTTTACTAGGGACTCTTATTTTAGTTTACAAATCACACAAGTATTAATGTTTCCGGTTAATACAATTATAGCATGGTATGTAAACATTTATCATAAGTGTGAAGACATGATAATAACCACTTTATTATTGCCTCTTGGGCATATCTCCAACAAAAACCAAGAGCGTCTTGCACCAATCTGTAAATCTCCAATGAAGAATTCTAGAACCCGTCACCGACCACATCGAGGAAGATTGAGGACTGGTAGATCATCAGTTTGGCGCGAGAAGACCGGTAAGAAAGCCACCTTTTATTGACCCAGTTCAGCAGCCCACACACCACTAACCCACAAGACTATGCCGCCCTGATCTCCCCCACCGGCAACCGGATGCCCAACGCCGAGATGGAGCAGTAGGAGATGAAGACACACACCAACAACTCGAGAATGCGTTGATGCCAGGCCACCACACATGCCTACACATCGCTGCCACATGACCACCCTGTTGTGCTCCTCACTTAGCGTCGTGTTCTACATCACAACCGTCATATATACGATGTGAAGAGGGGATCCGTGTATGGCCTAAGCTATGCCGTGTAGCGCCTTGTGGCCTTGGCATATACTGGAGGAAGCAGTGATGTGATTCTACAGCTAGACCATTCTACGCCAACCCTCCCCATCCACTTCATTCACACTACGGCGACTCACATGAACTAGCCGATGGCCTCCGCCATTCCATGCCACCGCCACCAGACAAAGACATCACTGCCATGTCTAGGGCCTCACATTGCACTGTATGCCGCCTTGTGTCCTTGGCATACGTCGAAGGTAGTAGTGATGTGAGTCTGAAGTTGGAGAGACAGTTTGGTCAGATCAAGAAATAGTGGTTAGGTTTAACCAAGTCAACAGGATCGGCCTGAGTTAGACAATCTAATCCTAGTCTTAGGAGGACGAGTTGTTGATTAGACCGTGTAATCTGAACAGCAAACCTTTTTAAAGAATATAAATAGTGAAAAAAGACCACGGTTAGCATTACGGTGTGGACTATCATAATCTTGTTTGCCCCACCCGCTCTCTGCCCAATTTAGTGTTTGTTGGACGACCTGCTTCTGAATAATTTTGTGGCTGATTCTCGACGGAAGATTCTAAGATAAGAAATATACAACACGATTTATAACAATCAAAAACCGAGAGCTGGAGTTGACTAATCCTGGGGCAAATGATTTTTCGTGGAAACAATAATGAACTGCACGGCCACCTGGCAGGTTTGGTGTGCAAAATACAATTTTTATAAAGAGTAAACTGGACGTAGATCTCAATCTGCAAATATAATAGCGCTAATGTTCCTCCTTTGAAGAAGGAAAAAAGTCAAATAAATAAAACGACGCCTGAGAGATTCGAACTCTCGCGGGGGAACCCCATGTACTTAGCAGGCACACGCCTTAACCACTCGGCCAAAGCGTCAGTTTGCTGAATTTTTGATGATTTCTCGAATGTTATGTTAAGGAACTAGACGAAGGCAATGTGGTAAGATTATTTGACACTACCTGCAAATTTCCGAAGGAATGTACAATGCATAGATTTCGGAAATCTTGTTCCTTCTGTAGTCTTGTATTCCTAAGTAACTTTCTTAAACTTTTACTAGAGATATATACACTTTTAATCACATATCTTGCATAGTAGAAACGTTTTAATCCCACATCTTGTAAAATGAGCAACACAAGTCCCACAACTTGTATCCCATAAGTATTTTAGTCCAATTTGATTGACTTTTAGCAAGTTTGACCAAATTCATCCACCTATGGCGTCGTAATTTTTCAAAATGACCTGTTTATTTTTTTCTCTATCAGTGCAAATAATAAAATATCTAGCAGCAGTGTAAGGATTTTAACTCACGACATTCGGTTGTAACATGTACATGTTTGCCACTACAGCGCAAGCGGGGACGTGATAAACTGAAGAACGTTACTTTACTACTACGCTGTGTCGTGCTAGCTTCGGTGCTCGTCTTCAAGCTGCACACATGCGTGACGGCCATGAAGCCTATGATGTGGACGTCGTCGCTCATTTCATTGGTGAGCTAGAGATGAATACCTATAGTAGCACACACACGTGAGAGAAGTGAAGATTGATTGATTGAGTGTATACATAAGCATTTATTTTGGACATTAAAAATACGTGTTGTATAGTTTTGAAAGATTTTTCTTTTTTCTTTGAGAATAAATTTTGAAAGATTCTAAAAGAAGATGTACTTGCAAGAGATGCTTTATGTTTCAAGTATGCAAATTTTCAGTCAGAAATAATTTGTGTTATGAGCTACATAGAAAAGACAAAATTAGAAATCTAGTTTTTTTAATGCATTACAAGAAAACGGTTATACGCCGACGGTCGGAATCTGCCGATGGCTACCCTACGGACAGCTACGCTGATGGACATAATAAAACCATCGGGTATAAAACCCTCGGTGTATCTTGAGCTATGACAACGGCCACCCTCGGTGTATCTCAGCCTTGGGCATACATGGACCTAAGCCGACGGTCATCATCGGCGAAGCTCAGCCTTTGGCATAACAACCCGCCATGTGTCCCTGTCGTGCCCGCGGATGGATGACGTCAGAGATACACCGACGGCTCTAATGGATAGTCGTTGACGTAGCTCCAGGTTAACGTATGCCGACGGCCATGGCCCTCAACATAGATTTTTTACTTTATTTTTAAATATTTTTATTTTTTTCCACCGTCGCGACGTCGAAGGTTTTTCTGCCTGCGCCGAGGGCTTGGGCCATCGGCATATAACCGTTTTCTTGTAGTGACGGCGGACCTTCAATTGGTACTAGCACGCATCAAATTATCTGGTACTTTAGAACGCGTGTCTAGCTAGGACACACAACGCGGCATCAGCCTAAACCATAACATATAATAAAATAACGTACCTCACTTTAGCATGTCTTTGTTTGTGCTGTAGTGGCAAGTATGTACTTAGTGCAGGTTGTGGGTTCAAATCTCTCTACAATTCATAGATTCTTAGATATTTTATTATTTGCACTGATAGATGGACCCTCTTGTTAGGTCGTACCAAGATTCGCAAGTGATTGAGAAAAATACGAAGGAGATATTTTGAAAATATTGCGATATCGTAGGTAGACGAATTTAGTCAAAATAATTCAAACTTGCTGAAATTCGCTAAAATTGGACTAACATGCTCATCGGATGCAAGTTATGGGACTAGTGTTGCTTACTTTACAAGACGTGGGACTAAAACGCTCTCACTGCGCAAGATGTGAGACTAAAACTATATATACCTCTTTACTAAACACGTAAATCTTTTCAGGTTATCCATTGTTTTCCTGGTATCCTCCTAGAGTGTTAGGGATTCAAGACACTCCATTGGAAAAATACAAAGGAGATATTTTGAAAATATTGCGATATCGTAGGTAGACGAATTTAGTCAAAATAATTCAAACTTGCTGAAATTCACTAAAATTGGACTAACATGCTCATCGGATGCAAGTTATGGGACTAGTGTTGCTTACTTTACAAGACGTGGGACTAAAACACTCTCACTGCGCAAGATGTGAGACTAAAACTATATATACCTCTTTACTAAACACGTAAATCTTTTCAGGTTATCCATTGTTTTCCTGGTATCCTGCTAGAGTGTTAGGGATTCAAGACACTCCATTGGATAAGCTAAGGTATTTTGTAATTGCTTTAAACACCCTTCTCATTACTCCTATACATCTGTCCATTGGCGGCAGCGAGGCATTAAATCTGCCAGCAATGCTATCGCAAGACGTTGAAATGGTGGTCATGTTTGCACCAAATTTGGTACACAATTAGCATGGAATGTTATCAGTATGCAACAATTATTTTGTACAGTCTATTTTGTATGTAAGAACATAGTAGGTTCTGTGATTTGTTCTTTCCCTAGGTATGCACAACATGAGTCTTTGCCTCCTTCACGCTAATTTAGTACTCCGCTTTACAGAGAATTGTGAGCTCTGCCATGGTGCTTCGGTCTGAAATTTGTACTCAGCTGGAGCAGCCAGACCCATGGCTGGAAGCGAATGTCCCAATATTGGCACATTCTTATCAAGATCCACATAATCTAGATATCCTGATACCTCGAACTCGTATAGATAACATGCATTTCTACAACCGATCTCATATTCCCATGCTTGTCTTTCTTAGAAAGATAAGTGTGCGCTGCAGCATGCGAGATCCATATATGCCAGCTTGTAGCCGATGAGATATATACTAGACCATCTTTTGTCAAATAGTACAACAATGGTAAATACAAGTGGGGCGCTATTCCTACCACCGATCTGTGACTTACTATTCTTTAATGATGTCAAAGTTTTTTAAAATAACTATATTCGACTTTAGTAATAATATAGATAATGCAGAAACAAGAAAAACAAAAAAGATTCTTGATAAAACTAATAGTTGCATCAAAACTTTTTGAAGTCTTTGATATCACTCGTTTGCACTTTGATAATTTGTCCCGCCCCATGAGTTCACACTCATCATCTTTTCCAAGTCCAACAAGCCTTCGCCTCCTCTGGTCTACAACTCAATCAAGCCCTGACCCTTCGCATCCACTTCATTGACACCACAGTGGCTCACATGAGCTAGCTGATGTCCACTGGTAGTCCTTGCTAGCACCTAACCCCCCTTGGCTTCCACCATTCTCCACCATCGAGCCATCACCGCCACCGACATTCATCACAACCAGTGGCGGAATTACAACAAACTGGTCCAGGGTGCACATCTTTCCCATACTCGACAATGTACATAATTTTGTAAGAAACAATACACTAAATATTGAAGTCTGTATCAGTTTTGAGCACATATAATTTTCCTTAAAAATAGAGTCAAGAAAATGGGGTAATAACTGAGAAGTGGCAGACAAAATATTAATAAATATGGAGAATTCATTGACTGGACACTACAAATAAAGATGACATTGACTAACAACATATGTTGCTCCGCACAACTTAGTTTCGTTAACGAAAACACCATTTGCGATCTTTCTAATCCATGTGTTCCAATGGGCAATCTATAAAACATAATGAATATGAAGAATTTTTAGTAAGAACACAAAATAGTACAATGAATAGATGAAATTAGTTAAGTGGACTAGTTACCATTACCTTTTAGAATTTACAGCCCCTCAATTTCATGAAGCGGTCAACCATCGGTTCATTAGTCACTTTCTTCATTTCTTCCTTCTCCACATAGCAAATAAGGTTATCACTCAAACTTCCATCATTGAGGCGATTGCACAAATATGTTTTCACAATCTTCATTGCTAAAAAGCATCTCTCAACGGTGGTAGTGGCAACCAAAGGATAACATAAATGTTTTCTTGTTTCAACCAATATCCGAGACAACTCAACAATTGTTTGTACATTGGAGAATCTCTCATCTGATTGCACATCTGCAATATAGAGACAAAGATGATGACTAAGATCCCTCAGTTCTCCAGAATCGAAGTCTCTAGGGTAAAGTTTGGCCAAACTCATCAAATTCTCCGAATTAAAATCATGGAATGAGTCTCTTGGACTAAAAGATGTGGACCATACCAGCAAGTCAGATGTTCTCTCGTTGAAGAGACCGTCAAGCTCTTGAACTAGCCAATCAAGAACATCATTGAAACAATCCACTTGAAAATGGTGCTTGTTGGTAATTCCAGTTCTTTTCCATTTGTTCTTTGGGTTAATATACTCTTCTTCCAATTCCAACTTGTCAAGATCATGTTTATCACAAAAGGTAAACACTTCATGAAGGAGAGGTTTCCATCTGTGTCCTCTAAGCTCAACCAAGTGACTTCTAGTTTATTTCACACACTTCATAGCATTCACTATATCTTGATCCTGCCGTTGAAGTGCTTGTGACAAGATTTGTGTTACTATCAAAATAGTCACCATGAGCTGCAAATAACACACCATGTCCAATTTCTTGAAGAATAGACTGCAATATTTCCTTTGCAAAACAACTAGCAATATCTTTCTATACATCAGGACAAAGCATAATAGATTTGCTTACACCATCAATACTCATGGGCTTGTGTAATTCTAGATCACGCTCTGCTAAAAAATCATGGGTCTCTAAAAAATTACCTTTGTTTAAAGAAGTCTTCGACTATCATGACCACGAAATGCCAAACCTTGTTTCAACAATAATCTAGTAGCATCAACCGAGCCATTTAGACAAGTATAATAAGCATGCTTGGCATCATCACTTGATCTTTGCATAGCTACATCAATGTGTAGCTCTTGTTTTAATATAGCCTCATAGTTTTTCATTGCCTGGTTGTGAACACTGCCAACATCACCGACATGATCCTTTAGTCTGTCACATTTGTTCCAACTATTCCAACCTTTAGCAACAAATGCATCATAACCAGCCCCTTTACTATTCCGTGCCCTAAACAAGAAGCAACAAAAACAATATGCTCTATCCTTGGACTCGCTATACTAAATCGAGACTTGGTCACTTCAAAATTGGATTTAGGGATTGGCTAATTGGAGGAGGCATGGACGGAATTGTGAGTGGAAAGGACTGATGTGGATCATCTTCCAGCGTGTTACAATGTCGCCGACAAGCGGCGGAATCAAGGCGTCCGATTCGGCCTCGCCGGGGAGACACCTGCCCTACGCTAGGACGGTTGAGTCCAGGACGGGGATGAGGGGTACGATCGGAATATGCGGCCTCGCAAGGGAGCCGCCTGCGCTCGCCAGTTGTGACTCCTGGAGTTTCTAGAGTTTACTTGTTTTGGCTTCACGTTCGTGGGTTGTTAGCCAGTAGGCCAGGGTGCACACATCTTGGGCTCAAGGGTGCACACGGTGAAAATTAGCTGGTATGTAAAGAATTTTGTTTTGGACCCTGTGTTCTGTGAACCTGGTTGGGCCAACTGAGCTCCGCCCGTGATCACAACCATCTCCGAATCCCATGATCACGGCCTAGCACTGCACTGTTTCGTGGCTTTGTGTCCTTGGCATATGCTAAAGGAAGTAGAGATGTGAGTCTGAAGCTGCAGAGACAATTCGTTGAGAAATGTGAGTTTAATGCTATAGAGACAGTTTGTTGAGACAGAGGCTGTGGTTAGGTTAAACCAAATCAGCACGACCTGCCAGAGTCAGATGCCACCTAGTCTATTCCTGGTCTTAGGAAGATCAATCGTCAATGAAATTGTGTAATCCTAGGCCATCAAACATCTTATTAGAACAAATAGTGATGAAGGCTGCATTTGTTTCGTATAATTCCGTGGCTAATTCTCAACCAAAGATTATACTCCCTCCGTCCCAAAATAGATGTCTCAAATTTGTTAAAATTTGGATGAATCTAGACACTATTTATATATAGATTCATCCAAAATTTGAAAAATTTAAGACATCTATTCTTGGACCGAGGGAGTATAAATAATAAATTAAGAACAATACTAATTCCGTGGCTAATTCTCAACCAAAGATTATACTCCTATAAACAATAAATTAAGAACAATACAAACTCAATTTAACGATCAAAACCAAGCCCTAGTTGACTAATCTCCAGCCAATTTAAGGAAATGTTAACTGGGTGACTACATGGCACGTATTGTGAGCCGATCTGAAAAATAAAATCTTAAAAAATGATGAGTCGGAAGTAGATCTTACTCTCCAAAGATTATACGGAGTATAAATAATAAATTAAGAACAATACTAATTCCGTGGCTAATTCTCAACCAAAGATTATACTCCTATAAATAATAAATTAAGAACAATACAAACTCAATTTAACGATCAAAACCAAGCCCTAGTTGACTAATCTCCAGCCAATTTAAGGAAATGTTAACCGGGTGACTACATGGCACGTATTGTGAGCCGATCTGAAAAATAAAATCTTAAAAAATGATGAGTCGGAAGTAGATCTTACTCTCCAAAGATTATACGGAGTATAAATAATAAATTAAGAACAATACTAATTCCGTGGCTAATTCTCAACCAAAGATTATACTCCTATAAACAATAAATTAAGAACAATACAAACTCAATTTAACGATCAAAACCAAGCCCTAGTTGACTAATCTCCAGCCAATTTAAGGAAAGGTTAATTGGGTGACTACATGGCACGTATTGTGAGCGATCTGAAAAATAAAATCTTAAAAAATGATGAGCCGGAAGTAGATCTTACTCTCCATATTTACTAGCGTTTAAGAGATGGAATAAATAAAAAAAAAATATAACGACGCCTGAGAGATTCGAACTCTCGCGGGGAAACCCCATGTACTTAGCAGGCACACGCCTTAACCACTCGGACAAAGCGTCTGTTTGATGTCTTTTTTTATGATTCCTCTTCTCGTAGATTAAGGAGTTAGACGAGGGCAACGTGGTGAGATTATTTGACACCTGCAATTTTCCGAAGGAATGTACAACGCATAGATTTCCGAAATATTGTTCCTTCTGTAGTCTTGTATTCCTAAGTAACTTTCTTAAACTTTTACTAAACACGTAAATCTTTTCAGGTTACCCACTGTTTTTCTGGTATCTTCCCAACATCTTTCATATGAAAAGCTCTCCTAGAGACCTAGGGATTCAACTTTCAAGACACTCGGTTGGATAAGCTAAGGTATTTTGTAATTGATTTAATCACACCCTTCTCTACTCCTATACATGTACATGTGTCCATTGGCGGCAGAGAGCCATTAAATTTGCTAGCAATGCTATCGCAAGCCTCTGAAATGGTGGTCATGTTTGCCACCAAATTTGACACACAATTAGCAGGGAATGTTATTAGTATACAACAATCATTTTGTATAGTCTATTTTGTATGTAACAGCATACTAGGTTCTCTGATTTGTTCTTTCCCTAGGTATGCACAACATGAGTCTTTGCCTCCTTCACGTTAATTTAGTACAATATTTTAAACCAAGCGGAAGAACACCGCTTTCACAAAATTCTTACAAGAGAATTGTGAGCTCTGCCTAGCGGAAGTTTGTACTCAGCTAGAGAACTGTCTTGGCAGCCAGATCACGGCTAGAACACGAATCAATAATGCACCTTCTCATTTGGAAAGGATCGAGATCTCTTAGAAGATAGAAGGGTACACCCATTCCTCCTTCGTTGTTATCCGAATAATGGCACACGATCGTCAAGCTTCACATAATCTAGATATCCTGATACCTCCTACTCGTATACATACACATATATAGCATGCTTTGCTAGCTACAAGCATCTCATATTCCCATGCTTGTCTTTCTCGGAAAAATAAGTGTGCGCTGCAGCATGCGAGATCGATACATGCCAGCTTCTAGCCAATGAGATATATATTAGGCCATCTTTTATCAAATAGTACAACAATGATAAATACAAGTGGGGCGCTATTCCTACCACCGAATCCATGACTTACTATTCTTTAATGATGTCAAAGCTCATCCCCTCAAATTTTTTTAAAATAACTATTTCCTACTTTACTGAAGATAGATTATGCAGAAACAAGATGAACATAAAAGATTCTCGATAAAACTAATAGTTGCATCAAGACTTTTTTAAGTCTTTGGTATCACTTTTTTGCACTTCGATAATTTTCCCTGTCCCTTGAGTTCACCATCATCATTTTCCCAAGTCAAATAAGCCTTCGCCTCCTCTTGATCTGCTACTCCATCGACCCCGACCGTCTCGAGCCACTTCATTGACACCGCAGTGGTCACATGAACTAGCCGACATCCTCTAGTAGTCCTTGCTAGCATGTAACCCTTGTCTTCCACCATTCTCCACCATCGCCACCCGACAAATTCATCACCACCATTGCCATGCATCACAACCATCCGTGAATCCCGTGATGATGGCCTAGTGTTGCATAGTTTCCTTCTTTGTGTCCTTGGCACACGCTCAAGGCCGTACACGGTGCGAAACAAAAATTTGGGATCTCAACGTAATCATTGACACAGTTAGAGAAAGGTTGGTGGTACTCGCTCCGACCCATATTAGTCGACTTCAATTTGAATGTATCTAGACAAGTTTTTGTGATAGATACATCCAAATTGGAGTCAACTAATTGTTGAATAATAGAGCAATTTACCAAGCGAATTACGCATAATAAACGCTAGATAAAACATGATTAGAATAAAAGACAAAATACTAATCATGTGAAATAGTGAAAACAGATTAAGACAGGTAACCAAGCAGACTGCAAGACATAGGTCTTGAGATGCGATCAGAACAAGATTGATAAAGAAAACATACACGGCAGCGGCAACAGAAGAGGAACCGCCGGTGTTCGTGTTGGCACCATCGTTAGCCATGTCGTCGAGGAAGAGGGTGCTGATGTCGGGGAAGAAGTCCTCGTTGGGGAAGACGTCGACGCAATCGGTATCCGAGAGGGAGTCCGTGATGAAGCCAGTAGTCGCGCCGATAGCGCTCCCCAAAAACCTTATCGCCCTTCTCCCGTACAGGACTCGAAGCAGCGGGGTCTCGGAGGCCTACTGTCCTGGCTCACGGTGCATGCCTCAAGACGGGATGGGGAAGATCTAAGTAGCACAGTGCTCTGGAACCGGAGGCGCTAAGGGTTTGTGGCAGTGTATCTAAGAGGAGGCGCGACCTCTCTCTTATATAGTCATAGAGGGGTAGGCAAACAGGCTGCGCTGAAGATGAAACGAACGGACAGAAGTTGAAACGAACAGGCAGCAGCCCACCGGGCAGCCTCCACTCAGCTCATATTAATTTAGCTCGTATTAAAAGTCCAAAACGTTTCAACTTCTGTACGACTTTTCATATTCGGCGCGCGCGCGTCGTGGCGAGGCGAGGCATGGCGAGGAGGAGGAGGAGCGCGCGTGTGGAACTCTCTCCTTCTCCTTCTCATCCTTTTACCAAGTGGTAAGAGAGCTCACCTTATAAGCTGGTCCAACTTTCACTCAACTAGCAATGTGGGACTAAACATTTGTCCCAGCTCTTGCCTTGCATGAATGGGCCACATGAGCCTCTAGGATTTTCAGGAATTATTGAAATAGAAAATGGGCTAGACTATTTGGGCCAAAATTCCAACACTAATATGGGTCAGAGGGAGTATAATTTTTGGAAGAATTACATCTTATCAAAAGGCGATCTCAGAATGCAAAACTTCTCCTTGAGAGAAGAGTTTTAGCAGAAACATGATATCCTTCTAGCATTCCTTGAGATAAAATCTTCAATTATTTCTTCATAAGAAACTTTCTCCAAAATATTATTTTCAATTGCTACCATAGCCAACCCATATGTTGATTGCGAGAATTAGAGGAAAACTCATAAATTCAAGTCACATATTTCCAGATAGAGGGAATACAATACATGATGTATTGGAAAGTGTGTTCCTTGTGAACTACTACCTCGGTCCCTAATAATTATAAGACGTACCAAAACGTCTTATCTTATAATTAGGCACATCGGCAACAATTGATGTTTTTGTTAATAGTACATGTCAGTTATATGAATAGGACTTGTGCATACGGTAGCTGATTTTTTTTAACATACAGTAATATTTTTCAATATGATGTCCATAACTATATTCTGACTCATTGGACGATTTCATCGACATCATATCCATGGCAGAGATCGTCGCCCACACCGACAATTATGTGGATCAAAGAGGAAGCCCACCATCTACCGAAGGAGCACAAGAGCTTGGCCCAAAACACGGGCACTATGTTCAGATCATCATAATATGTACCATCGCCTGCAGGGGCGGATCCAGGCCCAGGGCAACCTGGGCCATGGCCCGGGGCGCAGCGAAAATCCCCCTTACCATACCATATAACGATAAAAAGAAATTTGGCCCGTAGTGTACCCCAGGACTGGCCCATCTTACCTGTTCGCTCGACCCTGAGTCCGTGAGAAGCCTCATCGCTCAACTCCTTCGCGTCCAGCTCGCCCTCTCTGTCGCTAGTCGCTATAGGAAACGTGCCGCCACCAGTCAAGCCGCCAGGGTCCAAGAGGGAATATATGTTCTTCGATCTAATTGCAGGCTGTTTGTCGCTCCCCAGACCCCATCTTCCCGACTCTCCCTGAGGCCCTGATCCCTGTGCTATGAAGGTAAGAGCCTGCCAGGCTGCGACCCTGCCTGCCCGCCGTCATGGCCTGATGCCGCCAATCTTTCACACCTCGCTGGCCGCCCACCTCCGGTAGTCTGGTTTTTCTGCAGCTCCTGCATACCCTCCTCCAGATGCTCTGCCTCCTCAGCTCGGCTCCTGCTAGGTAAATTTTAGTAGCAATTTCAGTGGTAAATTGGATGCACCGATAACTGGTTGGAATTCGCAGTCCTTGAGAATTTGGGTAGTTGGATTTATTTTTTTGTAACTGGTTTAATGTTGCGAGAACACAAGATGAAGATATTTGGTAAATATTTTTTGTATTGCGTATTACTATTTCTAGTTTTTCCCCATCTCTTTTGTTGTTCTTCGATCATTAAGATGGATTGAATATATATGTTCTTGTTTGCTATCGTAACACATTTTCTATGCTATTATAAGTTTTTTAGCAGTTTTTTCTGCACTTAGATTTTGGCCCGGGTCTTACTCCAATCCTAGATCCGCCACTGATCGCCTGCACCCTACTCTGTGAATTACCAATAGGAAATATGGAAGCTTCCCACTTATGTAAAGCAACATAGTCTATGTACCAGCGTGCTGTCTGGCTACAGTCTAGTGTGAATACATCTGCTACTTTTCTTATATCCTGCGTATTGGCTAACATCTAACAACTACTCAAATTCATATCAACGTTGAACCTAACGGTATACACAAATGAGTTAAGCCGTGGGCACGGCTTTTCAGCGCGCCGTCTTTCCTTGTATTATATATATATATATATATATATATATATTTTGTACACCTGAGTGTACATACTCCGACGTTCAATATACCGTGAACATAAGTTTATTATACCCGTTTATAATTTCTAATATACTTCGTAGCTACATACTACATGCCCTAAAATGAATTTTATGAAAAAAATCATTTAAGTCTATATACCGTATATTATTTGCATATATATAGTTTTTCTGTATATAAAAGTGGTATATTAAAAAAACTAAGGGTATTGATGAAATTTTTTCCATACTACTTGTATCGAGATATCTTATATTCAGTATGAGAATAGGTACACTCAGGAATATATAAAAGGAGTCCTATGCTTGACCAGTTATATATGAGAAAGAAAGCAGTAGAGAAGCCCTAGACGGTCTTCTTGGGGTTAGAGTGGTGGTGGTAACTATACAGGTCTTGTAGCTTGTTCCAGGACCCCTCCCTCTGCATCTTGACCTGCTTGTAGAAGTTGGCGATGAACGCGTCGGCCTTGGTGAAGAGCTCGTGCTTGCTCATGAGGTGATCACCGGAGGAGGAGGAGGAGGAGGCGTTGTCGACCTTCCACTTCCTCTGCGCCTTCTCCGCCTCATCATGACCCTCCTGGACCGTCGACGCCTCGCTGTCGTCGTCGTCGGGGTCCACGCTCCCGAGGAAGAAGATGCTTGCCCTAGAGGGGCACCTCCTGATCTTCTCCTTGAGTTTCCTGCCGACGCCCACCACGTCCTTGATGGCAAGCAGTTTTACCTTTACCTCCCTAAGTTGTATTATCTCCTGCTGCTTGATGGGCAGCGGCGGCGAAGCAAAAGTAGTGGCACCGCTAACAATGTGGTGGTGATCCGCGTTGGTCGTCATCATAACAGCCTGGTTTACTAGCTTGGTCTGCAGGTTTGTGGACGACGATGTTCCTGGCGTCGACGACGACGACGACGACGACGAGGAGGAGGAGGACTTGTTTTCGCCACGCAGGCCTGCGGGCGAGAGGAATCCTGCCTGGACGGCGAGGACGAGGACGAGGACGTTGAAGAGGAGGTAGAGGTAGGGCGCCCTGAGGGAGGGAGGCAGGAATGGCACGAGGAGGAAGAGGAGGAGGAGTGCAGCTATCCTGGCCAGAGCCGGGCCAGCTATCGCCGTCTGCTCCATAACCAGCTGTACCAGTTCGAGGCCAAACACTTGGTAGCTAGCTAGCTAGAACTGGAAGGATCGGAGACTCTCTATATAGGAGTAGTAGCAGTGGTACTCTCTGGGTATTTATATATATACTGTGTGTACCGTGTTGGCTGAGCGCATGCATGTGCTAGCTGCGTGATGTCTAGATCTAGACGATAATAAGCTCTCTTACTGCGAAGGACCGATCGACCGATGGTGACGAAACTAAAGCTGGCTCGCACGTATATATCGATCGCCACATGCACATCTAAGGCTGGTACCACTAAGCTAGTGAAGTAGTGATGCACACAAAAGATAGACGATCGACGCACGCAGTGGCGATCGTCGGAATAGTGACTTCCTCCGGTGATACGTACGTGCTTGCCTACGAGCCAATTGTGTCGGTGTTGTGGGGGCAAATTCCAGCCGCCCACCTTTTCTCCTGAAGTGATTTCAACCCTGCGATCCCTGATGCTACTTTTTGTATGGCACTGCATGTCGACCGGCAGTCCTGATCCCACTTGGTAGATCCGTGGTACATTTCTCACCATAACTTTTTTTTTCTATCTCTCTCTCTCTCTCTCTCTCTCTACATTCACCTTTCTATCCTTTGCTTTCTGTCGATACTGCTACCATTTTGTTCTTTCAGCTTTCTATCCTTCCTATATTTCTCACCCGTACGTGCTACCATTTTGCTTTCCTGTATTTAGTAAGATCTTTCTGTTGGATGAGATTTTAATTTGTCATGGGGTTTTATTAGGTTAACAATTTTCAGATACAGACAAGTGTATCCAGACGTACTATTCTCATCATCAAGTAAAAGAAAGAGAAGCAGAAGCATGATGTACATTAGAGAGACAAAGATAGTACTATTAGTATCGCCTGGTAGGGCACTGAATATACACGCAGGTGTTAAGTGCAATTTGCCTGGTTTAGTACGTACATGGGTGAGGGTGACTAGTACATGCATGGATTAATCGATGCGTAGCTTGGGTCATTTATCAACACGTAGATGTACGACTTGTTTTTCGAAGCTGCACGTATGTGGGGCAACGATTCTGACTGCCGTTGGCTAGTTTGATTGATCAAACCTTGCACTACGGCGCGCAATATGCCGAGGACAAAAAAGTTATCGGCATAGGACAAAAAGCCCTCATTGTATGCTACGCCGACGGCTGCTCTCGGCATAGACTCCTTGGCAAAAGTCTCCCTCAGCAGAGCACACAGAGACGTCGGCGTATCGAAATATCGTCGGCATACGCTACGCTGATGGCTGTCCTCGGCGTAGCGGCCGTCGGCATAGCCTGTCAGCCGGTTGCAAAAATATTTATAAATTTTTTTTTTATTTTTTTCAATTTTTTTAATCTTTGAATTGTTTGACTCGTTAATCTCTCACTTTGAACATTTTTAATATTAATTACACTTAATATTTGATTAAATTATAGTCTTGGTCAAACTTTCCGGTCGGTCACCCATCCTCACTACTTCAGCTCCAGCACGCTTAACTTCCTCGTTCCTTTAGAATTTGTTTCCATAAACCAATTCATACATTATTGTCAATACTATGATATCAATCCTATTCACTTTTATATCATCATGTCACATGTTTGTATTTTTTGAAATTACAAACAATTATTTAAGTAAAAATATTATTGAATTCAAATAAAAATATAATGATTTTATTTTTTTCTATTTTTCTATTTAATATGGAATAATTCATCTATATCTATACTACTTATAAAAGCACCAACATTTTCTTTCCTACGGCCACACCCGAAGTGCACCCAGGGCAACTTGTGTCATTAGATCACCCCCTTAACCAAATCTAACTGTACAAATCAGTCTAATCTAATATCCCATGCGGAGTTAGCAATTACCATCGAGAGTGGAGCACTCTGCCAGTACGTGTTCCGATGAAAGCGTCTTTTCCCAATTCGTGCGACGCCCTGGCCTCGCCCCCAACCATATCTCACGAGCCACGCCAGCCCTGCCGCCATCGCCCTCCTCTCATAGGCGCACGAGGCCGCCCGACCATGCATGCCCATGCTGCCACCGCGCTTCCCATTAGCATCCCATGTTAGGTTACCGCCGACGGCCGCCTTGCACACCCTGCTGCATCCGGCCCTGGCCCCTTCCTGTGCCCGCCCCTTCTTCCTACGACCAGATTTTTGTGCACGCGTGACGAGCTAGCAGCCAGTGTTTTGGCAACAGAGGCGCATCCCTCTCAGGCCTTGTTTACTTCTAGGGTATTTGAGGGGATGAGACGGGATTATTTCGTATCCCGAAATTTCCCCGATAGGTCGTTTACTAGGCCGGGTTTGGAGGGTATAATCCCGAAATATCCCTACAAATCTCCTCCACACTAGTGTATTTTTGGCTAGATTAAAAACTCTCCATCATGGTAGAGTATTTTAGGGGAAGGGTATTTGAGGAGATTGAAGAGTATTGGGTGAACACCAAATCCCGGCATATCCCCATATCTTTTGGGGATAAAAATACCGAAGAAGTAAACAAGCCCTCATTCAGAATCCACCACCGGCCACTGCCTATGTGTTTATCTCGGTTTCCGTTTACCCAAGGGATAACATATAGGAAGTGCTATTATTCAGCGGTGCCCTTATCCTGGTATTGAGGCTGGAGGAGCAGCCAAGGCAAACAGGCTTGTATGGCCTTGCTGGTCATGGCCCTACCTTCCCAGCCGATAGGTAGCTTTGCAAATTGCAATGGCTACGATGTGAAGTAGATTTGGCTGCAGTCATGTAGTCATAGTTTTGCTTGCAGAGATAAATTGTTTTGATTCTTCCAGGTGGTCGACGAATTGACTCTGAGACGGAGGAGTGTTATTTTCATCGTATGGATGTGACGTGGGAGACATAGAATCAGAGGCAGTTTCGGCGAGTGGGGTAGGAGTCCCTACACGCCGCTTCACGGTGCATCGCCGGTGAGTGCTCAGCACAATGTTTTATGTTTACGTTCTATCATTGAATTTATATGATTGAACGACTTCTAAAGATTGTTTATTTTCCTACCGGTACAGCCTTATTAGCTACATTCTTTAATTCATACAGTAGCTGTCAAACTAATCTTGGCTTTAGGTATGCTTATCCATGGTACAAAAAGAAAATTACTTGAAAATAAAAGATGGTGTCCAGCAATTGATGCCAGAGGAGAATGCTCTTTTTCTCAGATCATTGGACATGATAGTACTATAAAATTATACATTGTGGCTGGAGAATTCAAAATTGGAAAAGGCCAGTTGGAAGTTCTCACTTTAGCTTATCAAAATGAGGTATGGACATATCGAAATATCTTTATTTTGCATCAAACATGTATTATACTGCTATTTCTGATATCTTAATTATCCTGCTTCTTGTTGATTCATATTATGTTAAGTGAGTAACGATACACTTTTGAACCTTCTGGCTTAATAATATTTCCCTAGAATCATTCGTCACAAATAGCGACGTTGGATTACATTGGTTCTTTAGAAATTGATTAATTTCTCTTAACAAATGAGGGCAATCTAGATAAAGTTCCTGATGGTCATCGCATGTTTGGTTTCCTCTTTGTCATACAACATATTTATTTTGTATTATACCAACCTCAAACATCTCCTTGTCTCAGCTGAATGTGTCACTGGATTGTTCAACAATACCTACTGTGCAATTGTGTACCTTTACAAAATGAAAATGTCATGCACTAAAGCTACTTTACACCCCCTGTACTGAAGTTGCACACCCAATGCTTGTTCATGTGGTAGGAGTTTTTTTCTTGTCATCGGCACATGGTTTCTTGAAAAATTATGAGATAACATTGGGAAAACTGATTAGAGAAAAACTGTGGCTTCTCTGTTACATTTCTTTATCCGAGAAACTCAACCTGGTTCTGTTATGCATCAACTGTGCATTGTAATTTTTTAGAAAATTGCTACCTCAATAGCTATTTTGTGTTCATATTTGAGCCTAACTAAACTATGTTCCGTCATATTTGTCCATATATTAACTTTTACAATGTAACATACAAAAGATACCAGATATAAGTAAGTTGCTCTACACTGATGACACTAGCGCTTCAGCTGGAAGTCAGCAAATATGCTCGATTAGAGTACTTAAAATCCTTCTACAGCTGAATCGCCACAAGTTCTATGTTCATGCAAAGGGCCGACTCCAATTCTATAAATCAGAATTTTTATGTATACTGCAGAGAATGGTTCTTCTATAATAATCTCTCTTCCAAACTTGAACATATATCTCGTTTCATAACTGTCCATCTAGGTGCAATAGATATGAAAATTGTTTGTCCATACTACCATGTGAGTATGTTTGATAGTCTGCTAAAGAGTAGGAACTAAGTAAACTGCTCATGCCTTCACAGGTTGATTAACATTGTATTGGCTGTTGGCCGTACAATCTTCAGATTGGTGGCATCAGTTTAGAAACAATGTAAGAGAACACATGCAATTCCTTAGACAAAACCAATAAGAGAATAATTCTACGGGTGCCTGTAATGCATAATTTTCTAGCAACAAACATGCTACTCTTACATGATGTTGTAGTTTTAGTGAGCATGCTGGGACTGTCTTGGCGGCAATGAAAATTTTCTCGTGAAGCGATAAAAACCATGAACTCTACACTGTTCTTTCCGTGCCTGGCTTATTTAAAGTTCAGTATAGTCCTTGGCCCTCTTGGGTATCTCTACTTTAGAGTTTACTCTTGCAACTAATTGCCCTAGGTTGTGCCCCGAGAGATTCAATGCTGGTATTTTCTTTCCACAAGTTGAGCATCTGACATGCTCTGTTTTATGATACCTGGAAACAGAGTATGCAAATAGACTATATATGCACATCTTGTGAAAATGGGCATGTTGATTATGATCTCTATGTCTAATTTGTGACAACTTCACATCTGCTATATATTGCATATCTGAGGGGGACATTTTTCAGCTTAATTAGAATATGTGTCCTATAAATACGTGTGTTGCACGGGCACACTTACTAGTATCTTTAAATCTATAAATTGGAATTCGACAAATAATATGTCTAAATTGATCAGAAAAATGAAAGGAATCCATATATGATATCAATATCAACTTATCACAAACTATGCAGTGATTCTAGCCATAATTTTATTAGATCGTTTAAAATGGAAAATGGCTTTTTGGCAACCTCGAATGAGATAGGTCATTTTGTGAAGGTTTTTTTTAGACATAATCAATATAAAAAGTTTGATATTTTTCCTTGGAACTATGTCACATAATATGACACCACCCGAAGGTTTCACATTGTTTGGATCGTTTTTTGAATTTCTTATGCCCGTTTTAAACTATCGTCAAACTTTGTCGAATGGTGGGCATGACGATTCTTAGCTCGAGGCTGAGCCTCGATAAACTTGAAGTGGATCCCTGATAAAATAGCATATTGTGAACCTAAAAATTATTTTTGTAAAAATTATGAGCATGAGATCATGTACCTATAATTCATATCTGACCCACTTCCTACCGATTCAACAGGAATTTATCTTTTTCACCAGGGATAGACGGAAAGGTTTAAGATCCCCCTGTTAGGGCATTGTCCATATAAGGTGGTATAGTATTTTATAAAAATATGGTGGTAGCATTTTGAATTAGCCATTTGGTGGTTGCTTCACAAAACCGTCTGTCTTTTGCACTCGGAAAATGGAAAATGGCTTTTTGGTGCAAAAAAAAGGAAAACTTCCTCCTGCAATATTGTTCGCCATCCCATGATACACATGTATGCACAATATCGATACATTATCATAAACCATGCCTTGATTCTAGCCATAACATTCATCATTTGACCCGAAAGCCAAGAAACCTCGAATGAGATAGGTTATTTTGTGAAGGTTTTCTAGACATAATCAATATACCAAGTTTGATGTTTTTCTTCTAACTATGTCAAATAATATGATACCACGCGAAGGTTTTGCATTATTTGAATCATTTTTGAATTTCTTATGCCCGTTTTAAACTATATATAATATTTTATGTTTCACTTAATTTTTATTTATAAATGTGTAATATTTGAGTGTAGATAGATAGATCTTATTTTTCTGTAAATTTTGATATATTATTTGTATTTTTCTGAATTAGAATGATTTAGTTATGATTTTTCAAAGTTTAATAAGCTAAAAGGAAAAATAGCTACGCTGAGGGCGGCTGTTGGCGTAGGCTACGCCTAGGGCAGTTATCGATGTAGCATAGACTACGCCGAGAGCAATTCTATGCTGACGGCTGCTTGAGGGCTGACCTGGTCACGGCCTACGTCGTTTGGCCGTCTATGTATCCATCCATTCTAGTGTTGGGATAAGTATCGAGCGCAGCTCTATATCCATTTTTGTTTCTGGCCAATAGCTGCGGAGAGACCTGGCGTGACCTCTCGAGATACCTAGTCGCTACTAAACATATAAAAGGAGCCTAATGACGGCAGGCACATATAGGGCTAATCCTTTTCCGGCCGGCCGCGCAAGCCTGGATCGCATCTGATCAAAGAACCATTTATTTGTACACCAAACTGGTTATGTAACAGCTGGCAGTCTATGTAACCATTTATTTGTATACAAGAGTGCACACACGCCTGCACTTAAAATGCCAATGCAGATAAATTAAATATTTATCTTGCTAAAATACTTTCCTACTAAGTTGTTTGGCTAATACACTAGTGCAGAGCCCCCCCTTTAACTCCGGTTGGGAGGGCCCTCTAACAGCGGTTCCCCAACCGCTGTTGAGGGTTCGGTGTTAGAGGGGGCTACGAACCGGTGTTAAAGGGTGGCGCACGTGGGGCTGCCGCAGGCCTCAGCCCCCCCCCCCCTTGAACACCGGTTCGTATCTGGAACCGGTGTTAAAGGTTCTTCTGCCGCGGCAGAGATTTAGGCCGTTTTTCTGCCGCGGCAGAACTCTGCCGCGGCAGGAAAACGGCCTAAATCTCTGCCGCGGCAGACTTCTGCCTCTGCCCCGTTCTGGGCGTATTTCTGCGGGAGGGGGGGGGGGGAGCGAGGGGAAATCGATCGGGAGCGGTATACTTATAAATCGTCATCGGTACATACGAGTACATGAATAATTAAGCAACTATTATTATACACAAACATCGTCATTGGCACATACACTAGTACAAAGAGCTCCATGCATCCCGGTTCGTATGGGCCTTTAGTCCCGGTTGCCCAACCGGGACGGGACAATCGGGACTAAAGCCCTAACCTTTAGTCCCGGTTGTCCCACCAACCGGGACAAAAGGGTGCACACGTGGCCTGCCAGGGAGGAAGGACCTTTAGTCCCGGTTTGTAATACGAACCGGGACTAAAAGTTTTTTCTAATTTTTTTTTAATTTTTTTTTAATTTTTTTTTTCAATTTTTTGAAAAAAGTTTTCTTTTGATTTTTTGAATTATTTGGCTCGTTAATCTCCCACATCTCTCATTTTTAACACTAGTTATACTTAATCTTAGTTCAAATTGTACTTATAGTCAAACTTCCCATCCGGTCACCCATCCTAGCACTACTCCACCCCCAGCACGCTTAACTTCTTCGTTCCATCTCTCCCACCTGCGCGAAGGACCAATATATCTTGTTGTCAAGACTAGTATATCAATCTTATTAACTCATATCGATATGTGACACGTTTTTATTTTTTGAAATTAAGAACAACTATTTTTAGTAAACAACAATAAATAATTAATAATAACATTTTATTCTAATGAAAGTAAAAACTAATTAAATTAATATTTTATTCATTTTTTCCATTTATTCATTTAATATGACATAAACAATATCTTCAAATATGTAAATCGAAATTTAACAAATAATATATCCATTATTATCAGAAAAATGCGAGGAATTCAAATATGACATAAAAAAAATACTAAAATAATTTTTTTCTGAAATAATTTTTTTTCTTTTCGAATTTTAAGAATCCAAAACGGCCTAAGTATGTTGAAATCAAAGAGCTAATTTTTTCTGCACGTTTTGATAGGTTGAGCGCTTCGTCTAATTTTTCCTGCGGCGGACTGTACGGACGCGAAAAACAAACTCTATTTAGCGCCCGGGTTTAACGCCACGCGATGAGGAACAAGGGCGCTTGCCTAATTTTCTTTTTTGTACGTATTGTTTTTAATCAGTTAAACGTCTATCTAAACGTCTGGCAGTGTACATGGCCTAACTACAGAGTTCCTAAAATCACAAACACGTGGATATTTGTATCAAAATCCTAGTTTCTTTAATTCCTCCAAGATTGATCATGCTGTTGCGATGATTTTCTAAGAGATTTTACTTTTAGAGAAAAGGGCACCCACAATCAGCACAGGGATTTTACTTTTAGAATTTTTATAACCTTTAGTCCCGGTTCGTATCACCAACCGGGACTGTCCCGGTTGGTGATACGAACCGGGACTAAAGGGATTGGCACCGGGGCACCCCTTTTAGTCCCGGTTGGTGATACGAACCGGGACTAAAGGTCCCATTTGACCCGGGACTAAAGACGTATGGCGTTCTAGCCGTTGGAACCGGGACTAATGTTCACATTAGTCCCGGGTCCAACCATAACCGGGATTAATGCTCCAAGCTAGGGTGGACGTATGGCTCTTTTTCTACTAGTGATACATCGTCATCGTTCATTTTGGTGGATATCTAAAGAGGTCTCCGCCAGGCGTGACGACCTCATCAAGTATGAACCCCGCCAATTCCTCTTGAATGGCTCGTATGCGTTCAAATGGTAGGAGTTGGTCCCGCATCCGTTCAATCTGAATATATATGAAGAATGGGCCGTCAATATATATAAGAATAAAACTCAACACAATTGATGGTAATAAAATAATATTGTGGACTTTGTTTACTTACTCTAAGTTGTTCTAGTGCGGCTTGGCCTGTCGCACATATCGTGTTGCGAATGAATTCGCAAACATAGTACCTACATAAGTTATTGCCGTGTCCCTGATGCGCGCACTTTACGAGAATAGAGAGTTCAATCAAAATAATAATCAATAAAAATGATATAATGGAATTGGAAGCTAGCTAGTATTACTTACATTTTGGTCTACAAATTTTAGTTCTTCTGACCATTCACCCACGGCCCTGCCCGTGAACATTTTCCAAACCCTGTCCGACAAAGAAAATGGATAAAGGAGTAATTAATTACTTATTGTCACGAAAGTTGCCGATCTAGTGCGATAATATGATTGAAATTACCTCTGGAGCATCTCTCTAAAGTCTGCCCATAGCTCTTTTTCTTTTCGTAACGAGTCCATGAAAAGGACTTTTCCTGAGTCGGGTTGAATGACTAGCAGAATAAAGTGGAACCTACATCTTCTGTTTGCCCGGGTTTGTCTCTTACCACTTCTTCATGAACTCTATTTGGGTCAACGAACCCAATGTCAAAAGGGCCTCCTTTCATGCATTCCATAACCTTTTTCATGCATAATAGTATATACATATATGGTGAGCATATATATATACATGCAATTAATGAAGTGAATGAGATGAGATAAAAATTACAGAAATAGTACTTACACACAATAAAGGCTGATGGCAGATTTGTCGAGTTCCTTCTGATTGAATAGAAAATGCAAGTCTTGAATGTTGAAGTCGATAGCGTCGTCTCCGCACAAGAAAATCTGATCTCTTATATGCGTCGTGATCCATTCTTCTTTTCTCGTCTTGCAGAAATGAAGGTACCACTTGTGCAATTTTCGCATCTTTGTTGGTAGATTCTTGAGCTCCTCTTTCTTGACTAGATTCTTCCCATACTTCCATGGCTGTATGGGGTTGACATCGCATTTGGGCAAGTTGTCTCCCATGACGTTCAAGTATGCAATGTAAGTCATCCCCATCTCATTGGCCTTTCTTTGTAGCTCTGCCTCGTAATCATCTACGGGAGGAGCGTCCCGTTTGTCAAACACTTGGAGCGGGGCGCATGATTGGTTTTCCTGCTCTCCGAGCATGGGAACTGTTTTCTGGGGTGCCTCACGACTGCTACTTTCAGTCTCCCTACGGCGCCTTGCATCCGCCTTCAAAATCTGGCGCTCGTAGTCCGGCACAAGTGGGGTTTCAGGTTTCAAAAGATTTTTGTAAAACTTCTCCACCACCGCCGGATCTATTTTCTCCTTTGGCTCGGCCCGTCTAGGTGCAAAGAATTTCTTGACCTGTTCTCCCGAGATCCTATTGGTCTCCTCGTCGCTGCGATTCCACGGTAAAACCGGCAATGGCTTAGCGGAAGGCTGCGGGACGTAGTTTTTTGAACTCTTTGGCGTACGGTTTCCTGCGGATTTCTTTGTGGCAGTGCTACTGATGCTCCTCGTGGCAGTGCTCTTCCGCTTACGCTGAGGAGATGGCTGAAGCACCGGAGATGGCTGACGGGCCGGAGATGGCTGCCACGCAGGAGATGGCTGACGGGCCGGAGATGGCTGCCGCGCAGGAGATGGCTGACGGGCCGGAGATGGCTGCCGCGCAGGAGATGGCTGACGGGCCGGAGATGGCTGCCGCGCAGGAGATAGCTGAAGCGGCTCAGACTGCTGACGCTGCGGAGACGGCGGGGGTGCCAGTGACCTCCAATTTGGAAGCACAATGTGTTCCTTCTTCCAAAGAATGGTTGTTTTCACTGCAAATTTGAGTTGAGTTTCCCCTTCACCTGTAGCATGGTCAAGCTGTGCTTCCTCATATTCCTTCACAACCTCATCCACCCCGACAATAGCATAGCCATCTGGAATCGGTCGGCAGTGGTAAGTTCCACCAGCTACAGGAGGTAAGGCATAGCCGACAGCCACCTTAATGGATAAGCCCATTAATCTCACATGCAGCTCAGCGTGTTCGCTCTCCGTGATCTCATCAACGGGGTATCGAGGACCCGTCATTTCAAGCGTGGGCTGCACGTTCTCCGTGGAAGCCACACTGCTTTTCCGCGCAGAGTCTGGGCCGCGGGCAGCTTCCAATGCAGGCTCTTCATGCCGCTGAGATGGGCCGATAGCTTGATGGCTCTGTTGTGCATTCACTTGCGTCTACAGCGCCGCAAGTGCATGTTCTATCTGTGTCATCCGCTCTGTACGCTCTTTTTCTTTTCTGCCGCGCCATCTGTAAGAGTCGCTCCAGTCGGCAAACCCATCCTTCCACGTCATACCCCCTGTGCCTCGTGCATGTCCAGGGTGTTCTTTTTTACCGATGGCGCGTGTGAGCTGGTCATTCTCTCTGTCGGGATGGAAGGTCCTGGCGGATGTTTCCTCGTATGCCGTGATGAGTTCAGTGACGGGTTTGGCAAGGATGGTTGGGAAGATACACAATCCTGTTTCTGGGTCCAACCTTGCCCCGATTCCGTAGAACCAAGTCTTTGCACGTAGGTCCCACCCATCTGTCTGGGGTGTGATCCCTCTCTCGCGCAGGGACCTCTCAGCTTCCTCCCACTTAGGCCTCTGAGATATGTAGCCACCTGACCCCGTCCTCTGGTGATATTCCTTCTTCAGGGCATTAAGCGTATTGGTTTCTGACCTCTTTTTAGCTATACCACTTTTTTTATATGTCTCAAATTCGGGCAAGTGAGGTCTTATCTTCGCATAATATGCGTCTTCGAAATCTGGAGTCTCGCCAGATTTGACAAATTTGTTCAATTTTGTCTTCCAGTTGCGGAAAGCCTCAGCCATCTTCTTTAGAGTCCACTCTTTGACCTTTTTCTTTATAACTGGGTTGTTTTCATCCTCCTCTGGCGGAAGGGTGAAATTTACCAACAACGAATTCCAAAGCGTTTCTTTGGATCTGTCATCGACAAAGGTACCGTCGCCCTTCTTTGGCTTATTCCAATTTTCAATTATGATTGGGATTTGGTCCCTAACAAGAACTCCAGCCTGACGTACAAATTTGTCTGCGGCCTTCTTGGGCTCCATCGGCCTGCCATCAACACGGACTGCTTCGATCGTGAACTTTGCACGATCTTTCAACCGCTGGCTCGCGCCTCGCTTGCTCTTTTTCGTAGAAGAAGATGGTTGCTGGCTGGTCGATCCAGAGGGCTAAAAGAAGAAAGAAGCGTTAATTAATACATGTAGAAGAAGATTGTTGGTGGAAGTCAGCTGAGGCTTAATCAATGCATATACCTCGCCGGACTTTGTAACCATTAAATTGCGTTCACCGGAGTCTTCATCTTCTCCATGAATAGTACTTGAGCTGTCGTCGTCATGTCCCTCCAAGTTCAGATATTGTGAGGTGTCCTCATCAATAATGTTCTCCATTATTTCTTCTTCTTCAAGGTTTCTACTAAGTGGATCCATAGTTTCTAAAACAATAATATTATCTAGAGTAAGAGTGTAAACATTCAAGTGGACTTGGATTCATACACAAATATACATATTATTCATACCAAAATACACAAATAAATACACAAATGAGTCAGAGGTCCAATTTGTATACAAGTTTTAATCTATGCATGTAGTACAATTTATCGAGCAAACAAGTTTTAATCAGGATGAGTCAGCAATCACACACGTGGCAGACACGTGGCGCTCACCGGTGGGGTGACGTTGGTCTCGTCGGGCGGCGGTGCTCGTCGGACGGATGCGGCGGTCTCGTCGGGCGGCGGTGCTAGCGGCGGGATCGTCGGGCGGCGGGCGGCGTTGGCGTTGAGGCGTGGCCTACGAGCTCCGAAGCGGCGGCGGCGAGACGCTCCTGCACGGGGAAGAGAGCGAGATGGTCAGGGCTCCTCGAAATAGGCTTGCGCCCCGCTATATTAATATAGCAATCACAAGATACAACGACAATGTTGGAGCAACAGAAAAGGGGAAGGTGAAATAAGTTATGGGTCCCAAATTGTCTAAAGGGGTCCCACAGTACTTTACATATTTGATAAAAGTCCCTGGTATTTTTGAAAAAATCAAAACAGAATTTGAAATGAAAATATAAATAGAAAATACAAAAGAGAAATAAAAAAAACAGAATTGTCTAAAGGCAGGCCCAGCTTCCCCTTCCCTCCGCCTGCGCTCCGCCGTCCGTCGCGCTGCAGGAGAGGATAAGGACGCCCCGCCGACGCCCTTGCTACCCTATCCACTCCTCCCCCTCCCCAGAGACCTCTCTCTCTTCTCCCTCGCGCGGACCCGAACCCCTAGCCACCCAGGTTCCGTCGATCGCCGTCGTACCGCACCTTCCCGTGCTCGTCCGAGCAGGCGACCGAAACCACCGTGCTCCCTTGCCTCTACTCGTCAAAGGAATCAGCGTGGAGCGCCTGCAATCGGCCGTCCCGATCCGTTCTTCCTCGTCACCGACGTCGTTCGCCATCGCCATTACCTCCGTTCCCAAGCTCCCCCGTCCTTGTCGATGTCACTCACGCGTCAAGGGTGGATGTTGATCTTGTCGTCCCGAAGATCTTGGCGGTTTATAGGTACGCGGACGCGACACCGATTGCGAGTATCTTGAGAATCTTGGACAGTTCCCGGCACCAAGTGGAAGTACACATGTCGGAGATCTTTGTAGAGTTACAAGTCGAGCATACAAGACAGAAGGGGCACATGCTAGCGTGTTATGTACTCCAACATGTAGCAGCAGAAGAACCAACAGAGTGCATGTTGTCGATGGAGACCATGGCAACCTGATAGTTGGATAGCAAAACGACATGACGAAGACTTCAGCTTGAACACGGAGCCATCAGGGTCAAGGCCACGGTGTGGACGACGAGCATCGAGAACACGCGGAGAGCCGAAGAAGAACGGGACCGCTGGGTCGAGGCCGTGCTCCACGGGCGGCCTGCCCACGCCGGTGCTGCCACAGAAGGACGCACATCAGTGCTGGAGGTGAGGGAGCCGGCGGCAACGCGGCGGGAAGAGGCGGCGCCACGGGTATGACGACGTGCTACAGGAGGCAGTGCTTGCGGAGGGGGCCACGACGGCGCTGCAGGCGGAGGTCGAGGAGGCCGTGCAGGGAACGGCGGCTGGCGACGCGGCCGGTGAGCTCAGAACGGCGGCGAGGCGTCAGAGGAAGGGGTAGATCGGCAGCGGGGTTCACGGCAGAGGGTCGCGACGGCTCGGCGGAGGACCTGGCATAGGCGAGGCTCCAGGGGCGACGTGTTGGAGCTATGCCCTAGAGGCAATAATAAATGTAGTTATTATTATATCTTTGTGTTTATGATAAATGTTTACATTCATGCTATAATAGTATTAACAGGGAAACATTAATAATTGTGTGATTTGTAAACTTAATTTGAAGTCCCTAGTATAGCCTCTATACTTCACTAGCTTGTTGGTTGATAAATGATTGTGGTTTCCCTATCATGAACATTGAGATATTATCAACAACAAGATCATATCATTAGGAGAATGATATGGTGGACATACTCCTATAGATAAGCGTAGCATAAAGATCAAGTCATTTCAATAGTTCAATTGCTATATGCTTTCTGATACATAGTAACCTAATTCCTTCGACCATGATATCATGCATATCACCTTTGCCGGATGGATGCTTTGATGACATCAAACACCACACCGTAACTGGGTGGCAATAAAGGTGGCATTGAGTGTTCGGAAAGTATTGGTTGAGACACATGGATCAAGAGTGGGATTTGTCCATCCATATGACGGATAGATATTCTCTGGGCCCTCTCGGTGAAATGTCATCCAATTAGCTTGCAAGCATGTGACTGGCTCACAAGGGATCACATATCACGGGAACGAGAAAAGAGTACTTATCAGTAACGAGGTTGAACTAGGTATGCAGAGATACCGACGATCATAACCTCGGATAAGTAACATATCGTGAGACAAAGGGAAATTGGTATCGTATGTAAGTGGTTCATTCGATCGCAAAGTAATCGTAGAAATATGTGGGAGCCATATGAATTTCCAGATTCCTCTATTGGTTATTGTTCGGAGAAGTGTCTCGATCATGTCCGCATAATTCACGAACCGTAGGGAGACACACTTAAGGATTCGACGTTGTTTTGAGTAGTTATGGTATTATGAGAAAGATACCGAATGTTGTTCGGAGTCTCGGATGGGATCCGGGATATCACGAGGTGATCCGGAATGGTCCGAAGAATAAGATTCATATAAGGAAAGTCCCGTTTCGGAGTTCGGAAATGATTCCGGTGAATGTTCTAGAAGGTTCCGGAATGTCCGGCACTCCGGGAGGGGGGAGGGGTACATGAATGTGTCATTACATATTGGAATGATTGCATCATGTACTAAGTGTTCTTGCTGTTCCAAATAAAGGATTAAATTGAATCCTAAAACAGAAAAGTCAAATGTCCAGTTTGAAAGTCAAACGGCTAAAACAAGAAACTGTGGGAAACAAGCAAGAGGAGGCAAAAACCGACTTGGGGGAGGAGTCCCTCCTCTCCAAGCCGGCGGCCCACCTAGGCCGAGTTGGGGAGGGACTCCCCTCCCTCCCCTGGCGCGCCGGCCCCTCCACCCATAAAAGGAGGGGCAGGGCCTCCTCCTCTACACACACAAGTTTCTACCTCTAATCTCCGGTTTAGAGCCGTTTTGGTTTAGAGCTTCTAATTGCTTTAGCCTGCGGTTTAGAGCCTTCTAATTGGTGTGTCTAATCTCTAGACCACTAATAGCCCTCTCTCATAATCCACCATACTCGCTCCGGCTTAAGGCGAAGCCCTGCGGGATTTCCCCTCTACTTCCGGTACCACGCCGTTGTGCTGCCGGAATCGCGAGGAGAGTGCTACAACCTCCGCTGCCTGCTGGAACAAGGGAGAGGAAGGTCTTCGTCGAGTACCGAACGTGTGACCGACTGCGGGAGCGCTGTCGGAACGCAGCGCCGGAAGGATCGTCTACACGATCTTGAGATCGGGAAGAGTACGACTACATCACCCACGAGAATCCGCTCTCGTTAAACACTTTGGAATCTTCGAGGGTAAATTATTCCATCGACTCGTTGCTACAATCTAGTAGATAGATCTTGGCTTGTTTGTTTGTATGCGATAGAATTTTTTTGTTTTCCATGCTACGAACCCCTACAGTGGTATCAGAGCCGTGTCTATATGTAGATCTGTTGCACGAGTAGAACACAATGGTCATTGTGGGCGTTGATGCTTTTATTGTCGATTACTTCTTGTGTACTTTGCATCTTGCGGTATGTTGGGATGAAGCGGCCCGGGCTAACCTTACATGACATCGTTCATGAGACTTGCTCCACGCTTGACATGCAACTTGTATTGCATAAGTGGCTTTGCGGGTGCCTGTTTCTCCTAGCATAGTTAAGATCCAATTTACAACGGGTGATCAACAATGCTAGTATCAATGTTGTGGTTCTTGTTCGTAAGTTAGAACGACACTTATTGAAAGCCCCAAACCACGTAAAATATGCAAAGAAAGTAGAGGCGTCTAACTTTGTTTTGCAGGGGTGTGCAGTGATGTGATATGGCCATGATTGTGATTATATTTGATGTATGCAATGTTCCTTATTGTAAGTTGGCAACCGGCAGGAGCCATATGGTTGTCTTTAATTTATGTTAAGACCCGCGTGTCTATTCAAAGTAGTTGTAATAGTTGAAGCCGGTGGACGACAACCATGGAGAAGCGTCATTGACCTTGATGCAATGCCGGTGATGATGGAGATCATGTTCGTGCTTGAAGATGGAGATCGGAAGCACAAAGAAGAAAGGCCATATCATATCACATATATATTGAATTGCATGTGATGTTAATCCTTTATGCATCTTGTATTGCTTAGTGGACGACGGTAGCATTATAAGATGATCCCTCATGCACATCAATTTCAAGTCATAAAGTGTTCACCCTTAGTTAGCACCGTTGCTAAAGCTTGTTGTTTCGAAGCACCACGTGATGATCGGGTGTGTTAGATTCTGCAAGTGTATACAACGTGAGCAAGCCAGATTTGCTCATGCGGAAACTAAGGTTTGATCTTGATGAGCCTAGCATGTACAGACATGGTCCCGGAACACGGATCACCGAAAGGTAAAGCATGAATCATATAGTAGATATGATGAACATGTCGATTGTTCGCCATTGAAACTATGTCAACTCTCGTGATGATCGGTGTTGATATGGTGGATTTGGTTCGTGTGATCACTAAAACAATGTGAGGGATATTGTTTTGAGTGGGAGTTCACCTAGTTTAATTTCATTATTAATTTGAACTCAATTTGTCATAAACTTAGTCTAAACTATTGCAAATATGTTGTAGATCAATGGCAGCCCCTACCATCAATTTTAATGCGTTCCTAGAGAAAGAAAAGTTGAAAAACAATGGAAGCAACTTCGCGGATTGGTTCCGCAATTTGAGGATTGTCCTCACAGCTGGTAATTTGACCTATGTGCTGGATGCACCGCTGGGTGACCCACCTGCAGATGATGCTCCCGATGAAGTAAAGAATGTTTACCTCGCTCGGAAGAATCAGTACTCCATAGTTCAGTGTGCTATCTTGTATGGTTTGGAATCGGAGCTTCAGAAAAGGTTTGAGGATTAAGACCCATATGATATTGTCGAGGATCTCAAATTGATTTTTGAGACTCATGCGGCAATTGAAAGTTATGAGGCTTCTGAAAAGTTCTTTAACTGCAAGATGGAAGAGGGCAGCTCCGTCAGTGAGCATGTGCTTAAGATGTCTGGGCACGCAAACAAACTTCAAAGCTTGGGTATTGTGATTCCTAATGCTTTGGGGATTTACCGTGTCCTCCAATCACTACCACCAAGTTACAAGAACTTTGTGATGAACTACAACATGCAGAACATGAACAAGACGTTGCCAGAACTCTTTGCCATATTGAAATCTGCAGAAGTGGAGATTAAGAAAGAGCACCAAGTGTTGTTGGTCAATAAGACCACCAAATTCAAGAAAGGCAAGTCTAAGAAAAAGGGACACTTCAAGAAGGGTGGTAAGAAAGTTACCACGCTGGCGAAGAAGACCAAGGCTGGACCTAAGCCTGATACTGAGTGCTTTTACTGCAAGGGAGAAGGTCACTGGAAGCGGAATTGCCCAAAGTACTTGGCGGATTTGAAGAACGGCAACATCAAGAAGAAAGGTATATCTGATATACATGTTATTGATGTGTATCTCACTAGTACTCGTAGTAGTGCCTGGGTATTTGATACTGGTTCGGTTGCTCATATTTGTAACTCGAAACAGGTGCTGCAGAATAAACGGAAGCTAGCGAAGAACGAGGTGACGATGCGCGTGGGAAACGTATCAAAGGTTGATGTGATCGCGGTCGGCACGCTACCCCTTCATCTACCATCGGGATTAGTTTTATACTTAAATAATTGTTATTTGGTGCCTGTGTTGAGCATGAACATTATATCGGGATCTTGTTTATTGCGAGACGGTTACTTATTTAAGTCCGAGAATAATGGTTGTTCGATTTATATGAGTAATATGTTTTACGCACATGCACCTTTGATAGATGGTCTATTCTTATTGAATCTCGATAGTGGAAATACACATATCAACAACATTGAGGCTAAACGTTTGAAATCAAGCGATAATTCGACCTATATGTGGCACTGTCGTCTTGGTCACATTGGAGTGAAGCGTATGAAGAAACTCCATTCCGATGGACTTCTTGAATCACTTGATTTTGAATCACTTGAAAGATGCGAAGCATGTCTGATGGGAAAAATGACTAAGACTCCATTTTCTGGTATGATGGAGCGAGCTACGGACTTATTGGAAATCATACATACCGATGTGTGTGGTCCAATGAGTGTAGCATCGCGCGGTGGTTATCGTTATGTTCTTACCTTCACGGATGACTTGAGTAGATATGGGTATATCTATTTCATGAAACATAAGTCCGAAACTTTCGAGAAGTTTAAGGAGTTTCAAAGTGAGGTAGAGAATCAACGTAACAAGAAGATTAAATTTCTACGTTCTGATCGTGTAGGTGAATATCTAAGTTACGAGTTTGGCGAGCATTTGAAGAAATGCGGAATACTTTCACAATTGACACCGCCGGGAACACCACAGTGTAATGGTGTGTCCGAACATCGTAATCGAACTCTCTTAGATATGGTTCGTTCTATGATGTCACTTACAGATTTACCGCTATCATTTTGGGGTTATGCATTAGAAACAGCCGCATTCACTTTAAATAGGGCACCATCTAAATCCGTTGAAACGACACCGTATGAATTATGGTTTGGGTAGAAACCTAAATTGTCGTTCCTTAAAGTTTGGGGATGCGAAGCCTATGTAAAGAAGTTACAGCCGGACAAGCTTGAACCCAAAGCGGAAAAATGCGTCTTCATAGGATACCCGAAGGAAACTATTGGGTATACCTTCTATCATAGATCCGAAGGCAAAATCTTCGTTGCCAAGAATGGATCCTTTCTAGAGAAGGAATTTCTCTCGAAAGAAGTGACTGGAAGGAAAGTAGAACTCGACGAGGTTGACGAACCTTCTCTCGAAATTGCGAGTAGCGCAGCACCGGAAGAAGTTCCTGTGGTGCCTGCACCAATAAGAGAGGGAGCTAATGATGGTGATCATGAAACTTCGGTTGAAGTTGCTACAGAGCCTCGGAGGTCAACGAGAACTCGTACCACTCCAGATTGGTATGATCCCGTTATGAGTGTCATGTTGGTGGACAACACCGATGACCCCGAGACATATGAGGAAGCGATGATGAGCCCAGATTCCAATAAATGGCAAGAAGCCATGAAATCCGAGATTGGATCCATGTACGAAAACCAAGTATGGACTTTGGTGGACTTACCGGATGGCCGAAAGGCTGTCGAGAACAAATGGATTTTCAAGAAGAAAACAGATGCTGATGGTAATATTACTGTCTATAAAACTCGACTTGTCGCAAAAGGGTTTCGACAAATTCAAGGAGTTGACTACGATGAGACTTTCTCACCGGTAGCGAAGCTAAAGTCTGTTAGGATTATGTTAGCAATCGCTGCATATTATGATTATGAGATATGGCAGATGGATGTCAAAACAGCATTCCTCAATGGAGATATTGATGAAGAGTTGTATATGATGCAACCCAAAGGTTTTGTCAATCCTAAAGATGCTAACAAGGTATGCAAACTTCAACGGTCCATCTATGGATTGAAGCAAGCATCCCGAAGTTGGAATCAACGTTTTGATAAGGTAATCAAAAGTTTTGGTTTTATACAAACTTATGGAGAAGCTTGTATTTACAAGAAAGTGAGTGGGAGCTCTGTAGCATTCTTAATACTATATGTGGATGACATATTGTTGATTGGGAATGATGTAGACCTTCTTAATAGTGTCAAAGAATATTTGAATAATAGTTTTTCAATGAAGGATCTTGGCGAAGCAGCTTACATATTAGGCATAAAGATTTATAGAGATAGATCGAAACGCCAAATATCATTGTCACAGAGTACATATTTGGACAAAGTTCTAAAGAGGTTTGGAATGGAAGAAAGCAAGAAAGGGTTCTTGCCCATGTTGCCCAATACGACCTTGAGTAAAACTCAAAGTCCGACATCGGCAGAAGATAGAGAAAGGATGAGTAAGACTCCCTATGCATCAGCCATAGGATCTCTAATGTATGCCATGCTATGTACTAGACCCGACATCGCATATGCTGTTAGTCTAACTAGCAGATATCAAAGTGATCCAGGAGTGGATCATTGGACAGCGGTCAAAAACATCCTTAAGTACTTGAGAAGAACTAAGGATATGGTTCTTTCTTATGGAGGTGATGAACAGCTCGTTGTTAATGGTTACGCCGATGCTAGTTGGAACACCGATCCGGATGATTCTAAATCACAATCTGGATACGTATTTATTTTGAATGGTGCAGCAGTTAGCTGGAGGAGTGCAAAGCAAAGCGTTGTGGCGAGATCTTCAACTGAATCGGAATACATGGCTGCTTCGGAGGCTTCTCAAGAAGCGATATGGATGAAAGAGTTCATTACAGAGCTGGGTGTGGTTCCTAGTGCGCTGGACCCAATGTCTATCTACTGTGATAACATGGGCGCCATAGCCAATGCGCAAGAACCAAGGTCACACAAGCAGCTGAAGCATATCAAGCTACGTTTTCACGCTATTCGAGAACATATCCAGGATGGGGATATAAAGATTTGCAAAGTACACACAGATCTGAATGTGGCGGATCCGTTGACTAAACCTCTCCCGAGGGCAAAACATGACCAACACCAAACTGCCATGGGTGTTCGGTATATTACCATGTAATCTAGATTAGATGACTCTAGTGCAAGTGGGAGACTGTTGGAGATATGCCCTAGAGGCAATAATAAATGTAGTTATTATTATATCTTTGTGTTTATGATAAATGTTTACATTCATGCTATAATAGTATTAAAATGGAAACATTAATACTTGTGTGATTTGTAAACTTAATTTGAAGTCCCTAGTATAGCCTCTATACTTCACTAGCTTGTTGGTTGATAAATGATTGTGGTTTCCCTATCATGAACATTGAGATGTTATCAACAACAAGATCATATCATTAGGAGAATGATATGGTGGACATACTCCTATAGATAAGCGTAGCATAAAGATCAAGTCATTTCAATAGTTCAATTGCTATATGCTTTCTGATACATAGTAACCTAATTCCTTCGACCATGAGATCATGCATATCACCTTTGCCGGATGGATGCTTTGATGACATCAAACACCACACCATAACTGGGTGGCAATAAAGGTGGCATTGAGTGTTCGGAAAGTATTGGTTGAGACACATGGATCAAGAGTGGGATTTGTCCATCCATATGACGGATAGATATTCTCTGGGCCCTCTCGGTGAAATGTCATCCAATTAGCTTGCAAGCATGTGACTGGCTCACAAGGGATCACATATCACGGGAACGAGAAAAGAGTACTTATCAGTAACGAGGTTGAACTAGGTATGCAGAGATACCGACGATCATAACCTCGGATAAGTAACATATCGTGAGACAAAGGGAAATTGGTATCGTATGTAAGTGGTTCATTCGATCGCAAAGTAATCGTAGAAATATGTGGGAGCCATATGAATTTCCAGATTCCTCTATTGGTTATTGTTTGGAGAAGTGTCTCGATCATGTCCGCATAATTCACGAACCGTAGGGAGACACACTTAAGGATTCGACGTTGTTTTGAGTAGTTATGGTATTATGAGAAAGAGACCGAATGTTGTTCGGAGTCTCGGATGGGATCCGGGATATCACGAGGTGATCCGGAATGGTCCGGAGAATAAGATTCATATAAGGAAAGTCCCGTTTCGGAGTTCGGAAATGATTCCGGTGAATGTTCTAGAAGGTTCCGGAATGTCCGGCACTCCGGGAGGGGGGAGGGGTACATGAATGTGTCATTACATATTGGAATGATTGCATCATGTACTAAGTGTTCTTGCTGTTCCAAATAAAGGATTAAATTGAATCCTAAAACAGAAAAGTCAAATGTCCAGTTTGAAAGTCAAACGGCTAAAACAAGAAACTGTGGGAAACAAGCAAGAGGAGGCAAAAACCGACTTGGGGGAGGAGTCCCTCCTCTCCAAGCCGGCGGCCCACCTAGGCCGAGTTGGGGAGGGACTCCCCTCCCTCCCCTGGCGCGCCGGCCCCTCCACCCATAAAAGGAGGGGCAGGGCCTCCTCCTCTACACACACAAGTTTCTACCTCTAATCTCCGGTTTAGAGCCGTTTTGGTTTAGAGCTTCTAATTGCTTTAGCCTGCGGTTTAGAGCCTTCTAATTGGTGTGTCTAATCTCTAGACCACTAATAGCCCTCTCTCATAATCCACCATACTCGCTCCGGCTTAAGGCGAAGCCCTGCGGGATTTCCCCTCTACTTCCGGTACCACGCCGTTGTGCTGCCGGAATCTGTTGGAGATATGCCCTAGAGGCAATAATAAATATAGTTATTATTATATCTTTGTGTTTATGATAAATGTTTATATTCATTCTATAATAGTATTAACAAGGAAACATTAATACTTGTGTGAATTGTAAACTTAAATTGAAGTCCCTAGTATAGCCTCTATACTTCACTAGCTTGTTGGTTGATTAAATGATTGTGGTTTCCATATCATGAACATTGAGATGTTATCAACAACAAGATCATATCGTTAGGAGAATGATATGGTGGACATACTCCTATTGATAAGCGTAGCATAAAGATCAAGTCATTTCAATAGTTCAATTGCTATATGCTTTCCGATACATAGTAACCTAATTCCTTCGACCATGAGATCATGCATATCACCTTTACCAGATGGATGCTTTGATGACATCAAACACCACACCGTAACTGGGTGGTTATAAAGGTGGCATTAAGTGTTCGGAAAGTATTGGTTGAAACACATGGATCAAGAGTGGGATTTGTCCATCCACATGACGGATAGATATACTCTGGGCCCTCTCGGTGGAATGTCATCCAATTGGCTTGCAAGCATGTGACTTGGTCACAAGGGATCACATATCACGGGAACGAGAAAATAGTACTTATCAGTAACGAGGTTGAACTAGGTATGCAGAGATACCGACGATCATAACCTCGGATAAGTAACATATCGTGAGACAAAGGGAAATTGGTATCGTATGTAAGTGGTTCATTCGATCGCAAAGTAATCGTAGAAATATGTGGGAGCCATATGAATTTCCAGATTCCTCTATTGGTTATTGTTCGGAGAAGTGTCTCGATCATGTCCGCATAATTCACGAACCGTAGGGAGACACACTTAAGGATTCGACGTTGTTTTGAGTAGTTATGGTATTATGAGAAAGAGACCGAATGTTGTTCGGAGTCTCGGATGGGATCCGGGATATCACGAGGTGATCCGGAATGGTCCGGAGAATAAGATTCATATAAGGAAAGTCCCGTTTTGGAGTTCGGGAATGATTCCGGTGTTTTCATCGGGAATGTTCTAGAAGGTTCCGAATTGTCCGGCACTCCGGGGGGGGGGGGGGAGGGTAAATGAGTGTGTCATTGAATGATTGCATCATGTACTAAGTGTTCTTGCTGTTCCAAAAACATGAAAGTCAAATTGCCAGTTTGAAAGTCAAACGGCTAAAACAGGAAACTGTGGGAAACAGGAAACTGTGGGAAACAAGCAAGAGGAGTTGGAACCAACTTGGAGGAGGAGTCCCACTCCTCCAGGCCGGCGCCCAGCCCTAGGCCGAGTTGGGGAGGGACTCCCTCCCTCCCCTGGCGCTCCAAGGCCCCTCCACCCATAAAAGGAGGGGCAGGGCTCCTCCTTGAGACACACAAGTTTCCACCTCTAATCTCAGGTTTAGAGCCGTTTGGTTTTGAGCTTCTAATTGCTTTAGCCTGCGGTTTAGAGCCTTCTAATTGGTGTGTCTAATCTCTAGACCACTAATAGCCCTCTCTCATAATCCACCATACTCGCTCCGGCTTAAGGCGAAGCCCTGCGGGATCTCCCCTCTACTTCCGGTACCACGCCGTTGTGCTGCCGGAATCGCGAGGAGAGAGCTACAACCTCCGCTGCCTGCTGGAACAAGGGAGAGGAAGGTCTTCGTCGAGTACCGAACGTGTGACCGACTGCGGGAGCGCTGCCGGAACGCAGCGCCGGAAGGATCGTCTACGTGATCTTGAGATTGGAAAGAGTACGACTACATCACCCACGAGAATCCGCTCTCGTTAAACACTTTGGAATCTTCGAGGGTAAATTATTCCATCGACTCGTTGCTACAATCTAGTAGATAGATCTTGGCTTGTTTGTTTGTATGCGATAGAAAATTTTTGTTTTCCATGCTACGAACCCCTACAGTGGTATCAGAGCCGTGTCTATATGTAGATCTGTTGCACGAGTAGAACACAATGGTCATTGTGGGCGTTGATGCTTTTATTGTAGATTGCTTTTTGTGTACTTTGCATCTTGCGGTATGTTGGGATGAAGCGGCCCGGGCTAACCTTACATGACATCGTTCATGAGACTTGCTCCACGCTTGACATGCAACTTGTATTGCATAAGTGGCTTTGTGGGTGCCTGTTTCTCCTAGCATAGTTAAGATCCAATTTACAACGGGTAATCAACAATGCTAGTATCAATGTTGTGGTTCTTGTTCGTAAGTTAGAACGACACTTATTGAAATCCCCAAACCACGTAAAATATGCAAAGAAAGTAGAAGCGTCTAACTTTGTTTTGCAGGGGTGTGAAGTGATGTGATATGGCCATGATTGTGATTATATTTGATGTATGCAATGTTCCTTATTGTAAGTTGGCAACCGGCAGGAGCCATATGGTTGTCTTTAATTTATGTTAAGACCCACGTGTCTATTCAAAGTAGTTGTAATAGTTGAAGCCGGTGGACGACAACCATGAAGAAGCGTCATTGACCTTGATGCAATGCCGATGATGATGGAGATCATGTTCGTGCTTGAAGATGGAGATCGGAAGCACAAAGAAGAAAGGCCATATCATATCACATATATATTGAATTGCATGTGATGTTAATCCTTTATGCATCTTGTATTGCTTAGTAGACGACGGTAGCATTATAAGATGATCCCTCATGCACATCAATTTCAAATCATAAAGTGTTCACCCTTAGTTAGCACCGTTGCTAAAGCTTGTTGTTTTGAAGCACCACGTGATGATTGGGTGTGTTAGATTCTGCAAGTGTATACAACGTGAGCAAGCCAGATTTGCTCATGCGGAAACTAAGGTTTGATCTTGACGAGCCTAGCATGTACAGACATGGTCTCGGAACACGGATCACCGAAAGGTAAAGCATGAATCATATAGTAGATATGATGAACATGTCGATTGTTCGCCATTGAAGCTATATCAACTCTCGTGATGATCGGTGTTGGTATGGTGGATTTGGTTCGTGTGATCACTAAAACAATGTGAGGGATATTGTTTTGAGTGGGAGTTCACCTAGTTTAATTTCATTAATTAATTTGAACTCAATTTGACATAAACTTAGTCTAAACTATTGCAAATATGTTGTAGATCAATGGCAGCCCCTACCATCAATTTTAATGCGTTCCTAGAGAAAGAAAAGTTGAAAAACAATGGAAGCAACTTCGCGGATTGGTTCCGCAATTTGAGGATTGTCCTCACAGCTGGTAATTTGACCTATGTGCTGGTTGCACCACTGGGTGACCCACCTGCAGATGATGCTCCCGATGAAGTAAAGAATGTTTACCTCGCTCGGAAGAATCAGTACGCCATAGTTCAGTGTGCTATCTTGTATGCTTTAGAATCAGAGCTTCAGAAAAGGTTTGAGAATTCAGACCCATATGATATTGTCGAGGATCTCAAATTGATTTTTGAGACTCATGCGGCAATTGAAAGCTATGAGGCTTCTGAAAAGTTCTTTAACTGCAAGATGGAAGAGGGCAGCTCCGTCAGTGAGCATGTGCTTAAGATGTCTGGGCACGCAAGCAAACTTCAAAGCTTGGGTATAGTGATTCCTAATGCTTTGGGGATTTACCGTGTCCTCCAGTCACTACCACCAAGTTACAGGAACTTTGTGATGAACTACAACATGCAGAACATGAACAAAGAGTTGCCAGAACTATTTGCTATGTTAAAATCTGCAGAAGTGGAGATCAAGAAAGAGCACCAAGTGTTGATGGTCAATAAGACCACCAAATTCAAGAAAGGCAAGTCTAAGCAAAAGGGACTGTCGTGGTGGTTGCACGGCAGATGCCATGGGTAGGCTAAAGTACGGGGCCAATGGATGCTAGTGGGATCTGGGGAGGGAAGATGCAGCTGTTTTTACACTCAAGCTGCCAAAGTGATGAACTTTATTTTTCTCTTGATGGGTTACAAGTGCTCCTTGAGCTGTATACAGAAGGACAATGTGAATTTTCCCAGCCTAACGGTGCTCAGCGCGTCCCTCTCCCCCTCAGGGTCCAAACCTCCCCTTATAAAGGGGTGCCTTGGGTGCCCTTAGGGCTGACGAGGCAAGCATATTCGTGGAATATGCTTGTCCCAAAATAGTAGTTCGGCGGCCTCCTTTCCCTGTCGCCCTTCTAATGACGGCAAGACTCCAGTGGCCCCCTCCTGCGTGCCTCGGGCTCCAGGACTGTCACCTCCGTGACCTCCTTCTGCCCCTCTGACGCTGTGCATCATTGTCTCTTGTGCTTGGCCCTGTTCTGATTCCTTCTAGCCTGCAGCTATAGTTTGACCCTGGGCTTCTCCTTCTCCTGCAAGCTTAGTATTACTCGGCCTTACCTTGTGTTACTCGGCTCGTTCCTTACCTGCATGAAGATCATTTGGGTAACCCGGCCGATTCTCTCATTAATTCGGCCGGGTAACCACTTGATACCTTTACATGGGCTTCTCGCCTCCGTTCTTCGGCCGACATATCCATGATTCGGCCGACTTAGGCTGTAGCTCGGAAACCAGACGGGGACGGTACCTCTGTCTTTCCCCGTCTCCGACCTACCCGAGGTTAACCCCCCGACATTAGTCCCCGAAGCTGGTGTGGCCCTGTCAATAGCTTTGGCCGGGTTATATCAGCTTCATCACTTTCTTCAGTCTTGCTTCCGAGCTATGGCCTCACCCGAGGTTTCCTCGTTCCTTCCCTCGTACGCCACGTCCTACGTGTCACCCCATCATTGCTCTTCTAGTTTTTAGGTCCTTCTACAGTGCTTACTGTCAAGCTACAGTGAACCCTGTACCCGCTGCGCCGCCGCCGCGACGCCTCGTGAGCCGTTCCTCTTGGGATTGTAACAACTTTTCTTCGTCTGTGGCCGTTGGTGTGGCTCCACTCACCGTCGTGCGTTCGTGCTGTTCCCACGATCTACACGGGTAACTGCCACACCCACGATCCCACTCCCCTGTTCATGGCTCGGCTATAAAGAGGGGAAACGCGCCCGCAGGATTCATCTTTCCCCTTATTGCTCGCCTCCTTTCTCCTTCTTCCTTTCGCCTGCGTGTTCTCTTGCCGCTCCGCCGCCGCTCGTCAGCCAGAGCCTCCTCCGGTGAGGATTCCGCCGCGTCGTTCGGCCTTTCTCGCCCGCGCTCTGCAGCTGTGACTCCGCCGCCGGTGAGTCCTCTCTGACCATCTTGCCCTGATCTTGCCCTAGATCGATCTGCTCTGTTTTCGTGCTCAGGCGACGGTTCCTCCGCTTTTCGCCATTGTTTTCGTGCTAAGTTCCGACGGGGCCTTGTAGCTCTAAGCTCCCCTCTGCCGCCAGTTTTTCCTCCGGCGATCTCTCCGGCGCACCCATGTCTAGTTCGTTTAGCGGCGCTCTTGTTGAGGACGATGACGCTGGCTCCGGGCCCGAGCGTGGATCGTGGCAGGGCTCTTCAGTCACGCGCCGTGAGATTGAATGGCTCATCCGAACTCGTCGGATTCCTGCCGAGGTTTCCTGTCGTTTACCCGGCAGCGAATCCTCTCCAGTTATCAGAGAGGGCGAGTATGTGGTTTTCATGTCTCACTTCGCCCGCGGCTTCGGTCTTCCTCTTAGCGATTTCGCTAGAGAATTCCTCGATTACTTCGGCCTTCAGCCGCATCATCTTCCCGCGAACGCCATAGCTTCTCTTTCTGCTTTCATCTCCGCTTCGGAGGGTTACTTCGGCCTGTGGCCGTCAGTACATGTCTGGTCGAAGTTCTTCCAGATCCGCTCTAACGTTGTCCCTGACAAATCTCTGCACCCTTCCGAGAAGTTACTCACCCAATGTGGGGCGGCGTCCATAACACCTCGAAGGAAATCCGTGTTCCCTCGTGTCACTGGGTTGGAGTCGTGCAAGAAGTGGCACAAGTCATTTTTCTACGTCAAGAACAGAGGGGCGGAAGACAGGATTCGGCTCCCTCCATTCTCCATTGGCCCACCTTCTAAAGTGAACTGGCTCTACAATCCGAGAAAAACTCACGCCTTGGCCGAGGCCTTTGAGATTCGGCTTAAAGAGTTGATCCGGGCCGGGTTATGCGGCGAAGACCTGATGGCAACTTTCATTAGTAGCCGGATCTGCCCCTTCCAGCAGCGGACCCACAAGCTGTGCTACATGAGTGGTCCCCTTGACCCTAACCGAGTCTCGACCGTGGAGCTGGATAACTACCTTATTCATAAGCGCGTCCGAGCTATCTTCAAGACTGAGATGCCTGAGGATTGGTCTTGGGGATTAAAACCATTCACTCGCGATCATCCGCCTCCCGAGGTAAGCTTAATCCGTATTGCTCTGTTACTCTCCTGTCTTTAGAAACTGGTTTATCTAATTCTCTTTTTCCTCGTCTTGCAGAGGTTCGCAGAGCAGAAAAACGAGGACGCCGAAGTTCTGCAGCTCCCTTGGCCTGCGGACAGGAGTACCCCGGATACTGGCGAGCCGGATTCTGAGGAGTTCGTCCCTAAATCAGATCCTGCTCCGACTCGAGCTCGCGGCAGAACTGCTGCGCATGACGAGGAAGGTGATTCGGACGAGGTCCAAATTCTTGAGGTAGTTGCCGCCACGCCTATTTCTTATGCATTTCCGGCTTCTACTTTCCCAGCTAATCCGGCCGGTCAGGTCCACGACGCCGAGCCTATTGCTTCCCGGCCTCCCGTTACCTCGGGGAAACGCGGGGCTCCTGCTGGTGCCTCGGAGGCGGTTCCTAAGAAGCGAATAAAGAGATCTGCTCCGAACCCTCCTAGGCGCAAAACCATGCCTAGGGTCGCCGGGTAAGTTCTTTTGCTTATATTTCTTGTTTTTCTCTTTCTGTTTCTCATACTGATGAATCTTCTTTCTTACTTTTGCAGTGCTCCTCTTTCTGTTAAACCCGGCGGTCCTAGTATGACTGACCGTCCGACTCGGCCGCCATCTCCTCCTCCCGCTGATGATACCAGAGTTCCTAGTCCTATTCGTCCTGCTTCTCCTCTAGCTCGGAATACTTCGCCTGTCCGCCACGAAGTCCCTGAGACCCCTTCCATTGCCTTGGATTCGACCCGGCCCTCCGAGGTTTTCGTTGAGCCCGCCGCCCCTTCTATGGGCCCCAGCGCTGCTACTGAGCCTCCATCTACTCCGGCGGTTTCCACGGCCATCCCGACCTCGGCGGAACAGGTTGTTATCCCGGCGCCCTCTGCGACCTTATCCTCGGCTGTTCCCATGGAGTCCGTCCCTACTTCCGAGGTGCCACTTCCTGCTGATGCCCCTTCTAAGGCAGAGAAAGCTGTTGCCGTCAAGACCTCTTCTTCTCAGAAAGGTCTTGCCGGCTCTTCTCAACCGAGTATCGCTGACGTGCTGCGTAAGGGAGCTACACCTAAAGTTCTCGTTACCTCGGCCTCCGGCAGCCAGCTTGCTCTTCATAAGAGCCCTGCGACCGCCGTGCTCGGACAGCCTACCCGGGGTAAAGTTTTAACTCGGACAGCTAGTGGGAACAACCTTGGAGCGCTGGTTGAATATGCCAACAACTGGAATGCCGCTGATCAGTTTGAGGGTAACCCGGCCAACCAGTCTTTTCAGCTTTCTGATATCAGCGGCCGTTTCGACCACGCTGCCCAGTTCATCATTGATACCAACAAAATGAATGAGGTAATTATTTTTTCCTCAGAGTTTTGAATTATTCTTCAGATGTTACCATATGCTCTAGTCCCCGAAACTTGCAAGGAAATAACTTGTTCTATACTTGGAAGTTTGATTTAATTTTATTTCTAAGGTTTGTTAATCCGGCCGTTTAGATCCGAGTTTAATTGTGTTTTATTCGGACCTAGCCTAGCCTTGAATATCCGGCTATCTAGATCCGAGTTTAGTTCTGCTTGACTCGGATCTGGTTTTCCTTTGAATATCCATCCACCTGTAGCCGAATTAAGCTTTGCTTGATTTGGATCTGATTTAGCTTTGAATATCCAGCTACTTAGGTCTGAGCTAAGTCCTGCTTGACTCGGATCTGGTTTAGCTTTGAATATCCAGCCACCTAGAGCCGAATTAAACTTTGCTTGATTTGGATCTAATTTAGCTTTGAATATCCAGCCACCCAGATCTGAGTTAAGTGCTGCTTAACTCGGATCTGGTTTAACTTTTACTCGTTGATTTATCATTGTGCCTCATTACTCAGGTTGCACATGACCGGCGAACTGCCGAGTTCCAGAGGTTGCTTTTTTCGCATCGCAAACTGGAAGAGAAGTACGAGAAAGTTCTGCCTGTGGCGAAGAAGACTGATATGTTGATAATTCCTTTTCCTTATTCCGAACTTTCTCATGTATTCGTCCATAGACTGCCGGCTTACTTCTTGTTGAACAGGTAATGTTAATAACCTCAACATTCGCCTTCAAAAGAAAATCAAGGACCTGGAAGGTTAGTTTCCTTTCTATGTTATTCCTTCTCCTTTTAATATCTATGCTAAGTTTCCTTATTGCGTTTGGCTGTGGTAAAGCCGAGTTGCAAGACTTTGCAGTGTCGCAACAAGATTGCGTGCCCATGCCTGACGTGATGCTGCATTTTTTAGAACAACACGCAGTTCATTCGGCGCAATTACAAGAAAAGGATGATGAGATAGCTCGCCTGCGATCCGAGGTGAATACCATCAAGCTCTCTCAGAAGTCCGAGTTAGAAAAGGTCGACCAAGAATTTTCCGAGGAAAAGAATCGGCTGACTCTGGATCTGCAGAAGAACAAAGAACTCCTCGAAGCTGCCGAACTTAAAACCCTCGGTTTGAGCGAGGAAATTGCTCGTTTCGAGAAGAGTAAAGCTGCTTGGGCCAAAGACCTTCAGATAACGATGAGCTACATTCATCGTAAGTTATTCGGCATGGCCGAACTATTATTTTTCTTTGTCGTTCCTGCTACCCGTTGACATGTCCATGTTTTGCGCAGATCACTTCCCCGAGGCCAAACCCGTGAGTTCTAAAGCTGTTCTTGCAGCTCGCGCACGCCGAGGTGAACCGGTTGCTGTTGAGTCCGAATATTCGATGGAAGATTTCTTGGTTGCTGTTGGTGCTGCAGTTGGTCCGATGAAAATTATGGGCCGGGACTTAGTGCAGGCCGCTATCCGAGCTTACCATGCACTCTGGCCGAATACCTCAGGGACCCCTGATATCAACGAAATTAAGTTATTGGTGACAAGGCTGATGGCATCTGAGAGGCAGCTGAGTCTTTGGAGAGAATCTGCCGGGCGTGCTGGTGCCGACATGGCCCTTACTGTAATCATGTCATGGTATGAAGATATCTCTCTTGACATTCTGAGGAATTTGCGCACTGGCTCCCGCTGGGTTGAAGATCCCACCTTTGTTGCTCTTCGGCAAGCTCGGGCTTTCCATCTCGTCGAGTACGCCGACGTGCACACTTGGAATGAAGGGCCGAGTTTTCTCCCAGATCCGGATCAAGAGGTCGCGGCTGAGGGTGCTTCGGGTGATGATTCAGCTGAGCATGGGGAAGGTGAAGATGATTCGGCCACATCCGATAGCTCCAGCTCAAGCTCAGATAGCAACGGTGATGCGCGGTCTTCCTCCAAAGGCACCGGGCATTCCACCGCACGTACTGACGCTCCTGAACAACCCCGGGAGACTGCCGAAGTTGCACTTGGGTCGGCGGAGGGCGAGGCGACCTCAGTCGAAGTTCCTCCTACTTCGGAGTGCCCCGCACCTGAGCAAGTGGCTGCCCCTCCAACGAACAACGCCTAAGTTATTTGCGATCCCTGGTATGCCGGGCGTATAATGTAGACGAAAAATTTGTCAGCTCGTTGTATGATTTGAATTTCTTTTGCTATGTATTGTTGAGACTCTTGGTTAAGTGGATGCTCATCCGAATTCTTGCCTTGCTGGCCTGTAACTTCTTGATATTTTTAGGGCTTAACTTTGCCGTTATTTTGACGATCTTATCCAGGCATTAGCGCTGGATATCCATGTTATTGCTCTGTTTTGAACATCAGTTAATTATTCCGTTGTGGAAACAAACAACAACCGCTGGACCGTTGTCTATTGTCTGAAATTCCCTTATATAAATCAAGTTTCGGGGGTAGTACAAAACTGATAAGATTGCATTCAGCATAAGTTTGAGGTATCAGACGGTAGTCCCCGAGTCGCTGCTTTATACGCCGAAGTTTAGGTGTCAATACGAAATTGACATATCATATGATAGTCCCTGAGTTATTGCTCTTGGCACCGAGGTCATATTCGTAACATGAAAGGAATACAACATACGGCAGTCCCCGAGTCACTGCTCTAGTCGCCAATGTTCAAGTATGTAACGCGAGAGAAATAAATATACCATATGGCAGTCCCCGAGTCATTGCTCTGGGTGTCGAGGTTCAAACATATAATACGAAATAATCATTACATATGGCAGTCCCCGAGTAACTGCTCTGGGTGCCGAGGTTCAAACATCTAACAGGAATTAACATAACATATGGCAGTCCCCGAGTAACTGCTCTGGGTGCCGAGGTTTGAATACATGATATGAAATAAATATATATCCTACGGCAGTCCCCGAGTCACTGCTCTGGGTGCCGAGATTCAAATACATCATTGGATTTCGACCTTGAGATGTAATGCTAAGAGTAAAATGGCCGAAGTAAAGCCACATTCCAAGGGCGCTTCGTTTCTTCACCAGCTTTGTCTGCCTTGTTCTCTTCAGGGGACTGAGCATCGATCAGATAATATGCATCGTTGTGCAATGCTTTGCTTACAATAAATGGTCCTTCCCATGGGGGTGACAATTTGTGCATGCCGGCCGTGCGTTGCACTAGTCGGTGGGCGCCAACTGTCGTGGTGGTTGCACTAGTCGGAGGACCAAATCTCCTTCTTTGAATACTCTTGGATTCACTTTCTTGCTGTGATACCGCCGTAGGTTCTGTTGATAAATAGCCGATCGTGACAATGTCAATTCTCTGGCTTCTTCCAACAAGTCTACGGCATCTTGCCGAGCTATTTCGTTTGTCTTCGAGGTTGTGTACTGAGCAACTCTTGGCGAGTCATATATTATGTCGGCTGGGAGTACGGCCTCTGCCCCGTACACCAGAAAGAATGGAGTATAGCCTGTTGATCTATTCGGAGTAGTCCGAAGGCTCCATAACACGGCTGGGATTTCTTCGATCCAACACCCTGTCGACCTTTGCAAAGGTTCAATAAGTCGGGGTTTTATTCCTGATAGCACTAGTCCATTAGACCTTTCCACTTGTCCATTGGATGCTGGGTGAGCTACTGAGGCAATATCTAGTCTTATGTGCTTCTCTTGGCAAAATCTAGCGAAGGCTCCTTCTGCAAAGTTTGTGCCATTATCCGTAATAATGCTATGTGGGTACCCGTATCTCAAGATGATATCCTTGAGAAATTTCACTGCTGTGTGCCCATCACACTTTTTGATTGGTTTTACTTCAATCCACTTGGTGAACTTGTCTACCATAACCAACATGTGGGTCATTCCTCCTCTCGCCGGCTTGAATGGTCCCACCATGTCTAAACCCCATACAGAAAATGGCCAAGTGATGGGTATTGTTTTTAACTCGGCTGACGGCATATGTATTCTGGTTGCGTATCTCTGACATCCATTGCACTTCTTAACTAATTCCTCTGCCTCTTTTAACGCCGTTGGCCAGTAAAATCCATGCCTAAATGCCTTGGCTACTAAAGCGCGAGATGAGGCATGGTGCCCACATTCTCCTTGGTGTATGTCTAGAAGGATTTCCTGACCTTCTGTGGAACTCACGCACTTCTGCAATACGTTTGTTACACTTCTCTTATATAACTCATTGTTTATGATTGTATAGGCTTTTGCTCTTCTTATGGTTTGTCTAGCTAATACCTCATTACTCGGCAGCATGGCGTCTTTTAGGTAAGAAAATATGGGTTGCGCCCATATCGGTGTTACTCTTTCTGAAGTGATCTCACTGTTTATCTCCATGTTGTCTGCCGACGTATATACCCCGGCTCTCTCCATGATTGTGATTACCTCGGTCGTTCCCTTCCTTAGGGGTTCCGAGTCTTTCTGCTGATCTACCTCCATTGGCGTGTGATTTTCTGAAGAACTTGCTGGGACAAAGATTGATTCGGATTCTGGTGATGGGATTATTGATGGTTTCCTGAGGTGCTCCAAGGCAATACCTGGCGGAATTGACTGCCGGGTCGACCCTAATTTTGACAATGTGTCGGCAGCGTCATTTTCTGCTCGTGGTATGTGGTGGAATTCACATCCTTCAAAGTATCCACTAATTTTTTGCACATGGAATCTGTATAAAGCCATATTAGCATCTAATGCGTCCCAACTGCCCGATACTTGCTGTACTACTAGATCCGAGTCACCGTAGCATAGGATTCGGCGTATACCGATTTCTTTTGCAACTTTTAATCCATGGACTAGCGCTTCATATTCAGCTACATTGTTGGACGCAGCAAAATGTATTTGCAGTACATATTTCAATTGATCTTTCTTAGGCGAGGTTAGCACTATTCCTGCTCCCAAACCATTCCTTAGTTTGGAACCATCAAAATGCATTGTCCAGTAATTTGGATCTGGCAATGGTGGCTCATACTGCACCTCGGCCCAGTCTACGAGAAAATCGGCAACAGCCTGAGATTTGATTGCATCTCTTCTATCAAATTGTGGAGCATACGGTGATAACTCGATCGCCCATTTTGCTATTCGGCCACTTGCATCTTTGTTGTTCAATATGTCGGCTATGGGCGCCTCACAAATTACTTTGACGGGGTGCTCTTCAAAGTAATTCTTAAGCTTTTTTGCCGACATATATATTCCATAAGCCATCTTCTGATAGTGCGGATAATTCTGCTTTGAGGCGGATAATACTTCGCTCAGATAATACACCGGCCTCTGAATGGACTTACCATCTTCAAGTCGTTCCACTACGACCACAGTACTAACTACTCGATTGGTAGCCGCCACATAGAGTAGCATAGGTTCTCTCGATAACGGAGAAGCTAAAATGGGTGCCGTAACTAGCATCTTTTTCAACTCATGAAATGCAAGGTCCGCCTGCGGAGTCCAGCTGAATTTGTCCGACTTTCTCATCAGTTGATAGAGTGGCAATGCCTTTTCTCCTAGCCGACATACAAATCGACTAAGCGAGGCCAAGCAGCCCGTGAATTTTTGTACATCATTCAAACATCTGGGCAATTCCATTCTTTCTACTGCTCTTATCTTCGTTGGATTAGCCTCGATACCTCGGCTGGACACCAGGAAACCGAGTAGTTTTCCTGCCGGCACGCCAAATGTGCATTTCTCTGGATTAAGCTTCATTCGGAACCTTCTCAGGTTCGCGAAGGTTTGCCGTATATCTTCTAGCAAGGTTTTGCTTTCCTTAGTTTTGATGACCACGTCATCCACATACACTTGTACATTTTTCCCTATCTGATCATGTAGGCATTTTTGCATGCATCTTTGGTACGTTGCTCCTGCATTTCGCAGGCCGAATGGCATTGTGCGATAACAATAAGCCCCGTACGGGGTAATAAATGCAGTCTTTATTTGATCGGCCGGATTTAACGGTATCTGGTGGAAACCAGAATACGCGTCTACAAATGATAACAGCTCACAGCCAGCGGTCGAGTCAATGACTTGGTCTATTCTAGGCAATGGAAAAGGATCTTTCGGACACGCCTTGTTCAGGTTAGTGTAGTCGATACACATTCGCCACACAATGGCTACGTTGGGGTCATCTTTTTTCTTTTCTACTAACACCGGATTTGATAACCAATCCGGATATAGCACCTCCATGATGAACCCGGCTGCGAGAAGCCGAGCTATTTCATCCCCTATTACTTTTCTCCTGTCTTCGGCGAAGCGGCGGAGAGGTTGCTTCACCGGCCTTGCTCCTGGCCTGACGTTTAAAGAGTGCTCAGCCAACTCCCTCGGCACACCTTGCAGATCTTGAGTTGACCATGCAAATATGTCCCGATTCTCACGGAGGAAGTTGGTGAGCTCGCCTTCCTATTTAGCGTCAAGGCCTGCACCAATAGTAACAGTGCGCTCCGGGAATTGCTCATCAATCTGAAATTTCTTCGTCTCTTTGGTCGGCTGAAAAGAAACACTGCCATGAGGGTTGGCCAGTGCCGGCATGCTTAACTGTGCTGACTGAGCGAGGGCTGCTACCTCCTGAATCCTTTTCTTTTCTCTTGCTATAACCAATGACTCGGCCAAATTTGACCCGGCCGAAGCACACTCCATTGACTTCTTGTAATCCCCTGCAACTGTTATCACCCCTTGTGGTCCGGGTAACTTCATCTTTAGATAACCTATATGACAGCTGCTCATGAATTTGGCCAGTGCGGGCCGTCCGAGTAGGGCGTGATAACAACTTTCTAGATTGACCACCAAAAATTCTAAATTTTCTGCTCTGCAGTTATCTCTTGTACCGAATAATACGTCCACTCGGACTTTACTGATGGGCTCACATGAAAGCCCTGGCACTATCCCATGGAAAGTTGTCCTCGTGGACTGCAGCATATTCTGTGATATTCCGAGCTTATGCATGGTATCTTTGTACATGATGTTGATACTGCTTCCATTGTCGATGAGTACTTTTGAGAATTTCACATTGATGCTTGGTCCCACAAACGTCGGATCCAACACAAGTGCATATGATCCTGGACTCGGCATTATCCTGGGGTGGTCTTTCATGCTCCAGGTCACCTCCTGATCAGACCATGGCTGGTATCTTGGCACTGCCGGTACAACTGCATTCACTTCCATATGCCGGCGCTGCACACTCTGCTTGTCCTGCTGTTCTGTCGTGAACACACAATAAGACTGGTGATGTTCCCTGTAATCATTACGTCCAGCATTTGCCGGATTTATCCTTCCGTCCTGCCCCTGGTTCATTACCTGATGCACTGCATCCCTCCGATCCGAGTTATCGTACCTCGGGGGAGGGGGCGGTAGCATCAGTTGCTGTGTATTTGCTCCAGTTAATTGCGATTGATGCTGCTGTTGCACCTGATGGGGAGCCTGAACTCCTGCCGGGTTCCCCATCGCGTTTTTCATCCAGGCGCATTGCCGGGTTGTATGATTGGCCGGTCTAGATGGGTTTGATGTGTGAAATTTACACGGCTGATCTAACATGGATTCGAACGTATACTTCGGCCTCTCTTGCCATTGCTTCTTTTGCTCTGGGGTCCATTGCCTCTTTCCCTCATTTCTTGATGTCCACTGTTGAGGTCCATTTTTCTGTCGTTGAGTTGCTCCGTGACTCGGCTGATCTTGTGCTACAGCCGCCACCTGGGCTGAATTATATCTATAATCCGGCCTCTCTTCTCTTCTTCTTCCTCTGAAATCACGCCTGGATGACCCGGCCAATTCTCTCGTGTACTGGTCCTGTTGCTCACGATGATCTGCCGACATTAACTCCGGTTGGGTTGGGTCACCCAATGCATAGGAGTCCGCTATTCTGATAGTTTCTGCCAGTGTGGTTGGCATATCTCTCTGCAGGCGTTGCCACAACACGCTGGCATAACGGCAGCCTTGCGCGAACCAAGCGATTGCTTGCGATTCGATAACTCCCTCACATGAGTTTCTCAGGTTACACCATCGAGTTAAAAACTCTCTATCTGTTTCATTCGGCCTCTGCTTGCACATGGCTAGTTGCTGTGGTCTATTTGGTCTCTTGTATGTGCTGGTAAAGTTGCTAACGAACATTTCTTCGAAATCTAACCAGCAGTTGATACTGCCAGCTGGTTGATTATTCAACCACACCCTGGCTGGTCCTTCCAACATCTGTGGGACATACCGCACAGCCCATCTTAAGTTGCCACCCGCTATCTTCACAGCGGTGGCATAATCAATCAACCAGTCTTGTGGCTTGGTACTTCCATTGTATGTTTTTGTGCCTCTTGCCAACTGAAAATTCGGCACTGGTGGTTCGCCCATGATCTGTGGTCCAAAACATGTCGGACCTGGTGGACCTTGCTCTTCCAATAGCTCGGACCGGTATAGTCGATCCAACTTTACTCTTGCATCATTTGCTGGCAAATCTCTGTACAGGATTCTATCCTGCATCCCATAGTGATTGTTTCCACCCTGATTTGCGTATTCTACCTCGGAATACCCATCATTATACCTTTCATTCATCTGATTGTGGCGAGCTGGCCTCACTTCTCTTTCCTGCCGAGGCTCATGTCTTGGTTGCGGGTTGAGCGGCACTTCCCTCCTTACCTCGGCCGGGGTTTGGTTTTCATGATTGTCTCTTGCGGGTTCTTTCCTGCCGTGCTCCCCATTACCTCGGCCGCCGCCGTCCTTTTCCATACGGCCGTGGTTTCTCTCCCCACTATTACCTCGGCTTGCATTGCCTCTGTTCTCATTTGCCTTTCCAGCTATTGCCGGGTCATATGGAACAATTTGTTTGTTCCTCTTCCCTGAGGTTACTGCTTTTTCTTTTCTAGCGTTGTTTCCGGGTGAAGATGCCGCTGCCGCAGATAAAGCAGGTGCTGCCCCTGCCGAATGAACCATCCGTGAAGCCCCTGGTCTTGCCGGGTTAGCTCTGAGCATTTCCTCATTTTGCTGGTTCGCGATGCGCACCAGCTCATTCACTCTTTCTTGTTGTCTCTGCCGAGCTTCCCCTGTTAACCCCTCTAATTCCAGTGCTGCGGCATTTGCCGCTCTCAGGTTTTTCGCCGGGGTACTGTACCTCGGCAAACCCAAATCGCCTGATTCGGCTCTGTGAGCTTCATGCTCTTTGTTAATATCATTCATGAGGTTCTTACCTCTTAATCTTAGCTCGTCCACCCGCTCGGGTGCGATATCAAGATTATTAGCTTTTGCATATTTTCTCAGGGTCCTGTTCAAGGATTCCCGCAGGGCTGATACTTTTTTGGCCTCTACCAGCACCTTTTGCCTGGTTTCCTCTAACTCTGCCTGAGCATTTGCCGGATCAAGTATCGGCGCTACAGGTGTGGTTAGGTTCTCTATAGTTGCCTGAAGAATGTTCTCTGGTCTCTCCAGAGGTGGTCCTCTCACTCTTGGTGCCTTTGGGGTGGTGTCATGCAGCTCGGCCGGGTTTGTCACTGGCGGAATTACTTCGGCGGTTTGCAGTGTGACCTGCTTGGGCGGACCCTGTGCGCTTGCGGCGGCTTCTCTGCTTGACCCGGCTAATGCTGCTCCCGCTTGAGTCCCTGCTGCGACCATCACCTCGACGCTGCCTGCCAGATGCTCTCTCGATGGACAGCTCGCCGCACTTCGAGGTGGTTCCCCTGCAACAACAACCTGGTGAGGATAAATATCGGTGATGTCGACGCCGACATAGACCCTGTGCTCGCCCAGGCCGATGAAAATCCCGTTGCGCGGGGGGGTCTTCCCCCTGAAGCTCCCTGCATTGTCTCTGACATAGTCGCAGAGGCCAAATCTCTGGACCAAGCCAGAAACAACGCGCTCGCCGGTGTTGATGAAGTTTCCCGTCCGGATCACAACTCCAGCTAGCACCGCTGCTAGCCCCACGGTGGGCGCCAACTGTCGTGGTGGTTGCACGGCAGATGCCATGGGTAGGCTAAAGTACGGGGCCAATGGATGCTAGTGGGATCTGGGGAGGGAAGATGCAGCCGTTTTTACACTCAAGCTACCAAAGTGATGAACTTTATTTTTCTCTTGATGGGTTACAAGTGCTCCTTGAGCTGTATACAGAAGGACAATGTGAATTTTCCCAGCCTAACGGTGCTCAGCGCGTCCCTCTCCCCCTCAGGGTCCAAACCTCCCCTTATAAAGGGGTGCCTTGGGTGCCCTTAGGGCTGACGAGGCAAGCATATTCGTGGAATATGCTTGTCCCAAAATAGTAGTTCGGCGGCCTCCTTTCCCTGTCGCCCTTCTAATGACGGCAAGACTCCAGTGGCCCCCTCCTGCGTGCCTCGGGCTCCAGGACTGTCACCTCCGTGACCTCCTTCTGCCCCTCTGACGCTGTGCATCATTGTCTCTTGTGCTTGGCCCTGTTCTGATTCCTTCTAGCCTGCAGCTATAGTTTGACCCTGGGCTTCTCCTTCTCCTGCAAGCTTAGTATTACTCGGCCTTACCTTGTGTTACTCGGCTCGTTCCTTACCTGCATGAAGATCATTTGGGTAACCCGGCCGATTCTCTCATTAATTCGGCCGGGTAACCACTTGATACCTTTACATGGGCTTCTCGCCTCCGTTCTTCGGCCGACATATCCATGATTCGGCCGACTTAGGCTGTAGCTCGGAAACCAGACGGGGACGGTACCTTTGTCTTTCCCCGTCTCCGACCTACCCGAGGTTAACCCCCCGACAGGGACACTTCAAGAAGGGTGGTAAGAAAGTTACCACGCCGGCGAAGAAGACCAATGCTGGACCCAAGCCTGATACTGAGTGCTTTTACTGCAAGGGAGAAGGTCACTGGAAGCGGAATTGCCCAAAGTACTTGGCGGATCTGAAGAACGGCAACATCAAGAAGAAAGGTATATCTGATATACATGTTATTGATGTGTATCTCACTAGTACTCGTAGTAGTGCCTGGGTATTTGATACTGGTTCGGTTGCTCATATTTGTAACTCGAAACAGGTGCTGCAGAATAAACGGAAGCTAGCGAAGAACGAGGTGACGATGCGCGTGGGAAACGGATCAAAGGTTGATGTGATCGCGGTCGGCACGCTACCTCTTCATCTACCATCGGGATTAGTTTTATACTTAAATAATTGTTATTTAGTGCCTGCGTTGAGCATGAACATTATATCAGGATCTTGTTTATTGCGAGACGGTTACTTGTTTAAGTCAGAGAATAATGGTTGTTCGATTTATATGAGTAATATGTTTTATGCACATGCACCTTTGATAGATGGTCTATTCTTATTGAATCTCGATAGTGGAAATACACATATCAACAATATTGAGGCTAAACGTTTGAAATCAAGCGATAATTCGACCTATATGTGGCACTGTCGTCTTGGTCACATTGGAGTGAAGCGTATGAAGAAACTCCATTCCGATGGACTTCTTGAATCACTTGATTTTGAATCACTTGAAAGATGCGAAGCATGTCTGATGGGAAAAATGACTAAGACTCCATTTTCTGGTATGATGGAGCGAGCTACGGACTTATTGGAAATTATACATACCGATGTGTGTGGTCCAATGAGTGTAGCATCGCGCGGTGGTTATCGTTATGTTCTTACCTTCACGGATGACTTGAGTAGATATGGGTATATCTATTTCATGAAACATAAGTCCGAAACTTTCGAGAAGTTTAAGGAGTTTCAAAGTGAGGTAGAGAATCAACGTAACAAGAAGATTAAATTTCTACGTTCTGATCGTGGAGGTGAATATCTAAGTTACGAGTTTGGCGAGCATTTAAAGAAATGCGGAATACTTTCACAATTGACACCGCCGGGAACACCACAGCGTAATGGTGTGTCCGAACGTCGTAATCGAACTCTCTTAGATATGGTTCGTTCTATGATGTCACTTACAGATTTACCGCTATCATTTTGGGGTTATGCATTAGAAACAGCCGCATTCACTTTAAATAGGGCACCATCTAAATCCGTTGAAACGACACCGTATGAATTATGGTTTGGGAAGAAACCTAAATTGTCGTTCCTTAAAGTTTGGGGATGCGAAGCCTATGTAAAGAAGTTACAGCCGGACAAGCTTGAACCCAAAGCGGAAAAATGCGTCTTCATAGGATACCCGAAGGAAACTATTGGGTATACCTTCTATCATAGATCCGAAGGCAAAATCTTCGTTGCCAAGAATGGATCCTTTCTAGAGAAGGAATTTCTCTCAAAAGAAGTGACTGGAAGGAAAGTAGAACTCGACGAGGTTGTCGAACCTTCTCTCGAAATTGCGAGTAGCGCAGCAAGGGAAGAAGTTCCTGTGGTGCCTGCACCAATTAGAGAGGGAGCTAATGATGGTGATCATGAAACTTCGGTTGAAGTTGCTACAGAGCCTCGGAGATCAACGAGAAATCGTACCACTCCAGATTGGTATGATTCCGTTATGAGCGTCATGTTGGTGGACAACACCGATGACCCCGAGACATATGAGGAAGCGATGATGAGCCCAGATTCCAATAAATGGCAAGAAGCCATGAAATCCGAGATTGGATCCATGTACGAAAACCAAGTATGGACTTTGGTGGACTTACCGGATGGCCGAAAGGCTGTCGAGAACAAATGGATTTTCAAGAAGAAAACAGATGCTGATGGTAATGTTACTGTCTATAAAGCTCGACTTGTCGCAAAAGGGTTTCGACAAATTCAAGGAGTTGACTACGATGAGACTTTCTCACCGGTAGCGAAGCTAAAGTCTGTGAGGATTATGTTAGCAATCGCTGCATATTATGATTATGAGATATGGCAGATGGATGTCAAAACAGCATTCCTCAATGGAGATATTGATGAAGAGTTGTATATGATGCAATCCAAAGGTTTTGTTGATCCTAAAGATGCTAACAAGGTATGCAAACTTCAACGGTCCATCTATGGATTGAAGCAAGCATCCCGAAGTTGGAATCAACGTTTTGATAAGGTAATCAAAAGTTTTGGTTTTATACAAACTTATGGAGAAGCTTGTATTTACAAGAAAGTGAGTGGGAGCTCTGTAGCATTCTTAATACTATATGTGGATGACATATTGTTGATTGGGAATGATGTAGACCTTCTTAATAGTGTCAAGGAATATTGGAATAATAGTTTTTCAATGAAGGATCTTGGCGAAGCAGCTTACATATTAGGCATAAAGATTTATAGAGATAGATCGAAACGCCAAATATCATTGTCACAGAGTACATATTTGGACAAAGTTCTAAAGAAGTTTGGAATGGAAGAAAGCAAGAAAGGGTTCTTGCCCATGTTGCCCAATACGACCTTGAGTAAAACTCAAAGTCCAACATCAGCAGAAGATAGAGAAAGGATGAGTAAGACTCCCTATGCCTCAGCCATAGGATCTCTAATGTATGCCATGCTATGTACTAGACCCGACATTCCATATGCTGTTAGTTTAACTAGCAGATATCAAAGTGATCCAGGAGTGGATCATTGGACAGCGGTCAAAAACATCCTTAAGTACTTGAGAAGAACTAAGGATATGGTTCTTTCTTATGGAGGTGATGAACAGCTCGTTGTTAATGGTTACACCGATGCTAGTTGGAACACCGATCCGGATGATTCTAAATCACAATCTGGATACGTATTTATTTTGAATGGTGCAGCAGTTAGCTGGAGGAGTGCAAAGCAAAGCGTTGTGGAGAGATCTTCAACTGAATCGGAATACATGGCTGCTTCGGAGGCTTCACAAGAAGTGATATGGATGAAAGAGTTCATTACAGAGCTGGGTGTGGTTCCAAGTGCGCTGGACCCAATGTCTATCTACTGTGATAACATGGGCGCCATAGCCAATGCGCAAGAACCAAGGTCACACAAGAAGCTGAAGCATATCAAGCTACGTTTTCACGCTATTCGAGAACATATCCAGGATGGGGATATAAAGATTTGCAAAGTACACACAGATCTGAATGTGGCGGATCCGTTGACTAAACCTCTCCCGAGGGCAAAACATGACCAACACCAAACTGCCATGGGTGTTCGGTATATTACCATGTAATCTAGATTAGATGACTCTAGTGCAAGTGGGAGACTGTTGGAGATATGCCCTAGAGGCAATAATAAATATAGTTATTATTATATCTTTGTGTTTATGATAAATGTTTATATTCATGCTATAATAGTATTAACAAGGAAACATTAATACTTGTGTGAATTGTAAACTTAAATTGAAGTCCCTAGTATAGCCTCTATACTTCATTAGCTTGTTGGTTGATTAAATGATTGTGGTTTCCATATCATGAACATTGAGATGTTATCAACAACAAGATCATATCGTTAGGAGAATGATATGGTGGACATACTCCTATTGATAAGCGTAGCATAAAGATCAAGTCATTTCAATAGTTCAATTGCTATATGCTTTCTGATACATAGTAACCTAATTCCTTCGACCATGAGATCATGCATATCACCTTTACCAGATGGATGCTTTGATGACATCAAACACCACACCGTAACTGGGTGGTTATAAAGGTGGCATTAAGTGTTCGGAAAGTATTGGTTGAAACACATGGATCAAGAGTGGGATTTGTCCATCCACATGACGGATAGATATACTCTGGGCCCTCTCGGTGGAATGTCATCCAATTGGATTGCAAGCATGTGACTTGGTCACAAGGGATCACATATCACGGGAACGAGAAAAGAGTACTTATCAGTAACGAGGTTGAACTAGGTATGCAGAGATACCGACGATCATAACCTCGGATAAGTAACATATCGTGAGACAAAGGGAAATTGGTATCGTATGTAAGTGGTTCATTCGATCGCAAAGTAATCGTAGAAATATGTGGGAGCCATATGAATTTCCAGATTCCTCTATTGGTTATTGTTCGGAGAAGTGTCTCGATCATGTCCGCATAATTCACGAACCGTAGGGAGACACACTTAAGGATTCGACGTTGTTTTGAGTAGTTATGGTATTATGAGAAAGAGACCGAATGTTGTTCGGAGTCTCGGATGGGATCCGGGATATCACGAGGTGATCCGGAATGGTCCGGAGAATAAGATTCATATAAGGAAAGTCCCGTTTCGGAGTTCGGGAATGATTCCGGTGTTTTCATCGGGAATGTTCTAGAAGGTTCCGGATTGTCCGGCACTCCGGGGGGGGGGGGGGGTGGGGAGGGTACATGAGTGTGTCATTGAATGATTGCATCATGTACTAAGTGTTCTTGCTGTTCCAAAAACATGAAAGTCAAATTGCCAGTTTGAAAGTCAAACGGCTAAAACAGGAAACTGTGGGAAACACGAAACTGTGGGAAACAAGCAAGAGGAGTTGGAACCAACTTGGATGAGGAGTCCCACTCCTCCAGGCCGGCGCCCAGCCCTAGGCCGAGTTGGGGAGGGACTCCCTCCCTCCCCTGGCGCGCCAAGGCCCCTCCACCCATAAAAGGAGGGGCAGGGCTCCTCCTTGAGACACACAAGTTTCCACCTCTAATCTCAGGTTTAGAGCCGTTTGGTTTAGAGCTTCTAATTGCTTTAGCCTTCGGTTTAGAGCCTTCTAATTGGTGTGTCTAATCTCTAGACCACTAATAGCCCTCTCTCATAATCCACCATACTCGCTCCGGCTTAAGGCGAAGCCCTGCGGGATCTCCCCTCTACTTCCAGTACCACGCCGTTGTGCTGCCGGAATCGCGAGGAGAGAGCTACAACCTCCGATGCCTGCTGGAACAAGGGAGAGGAAGGTCTTCGTCGAGTACCGAACGTGTGAACGACTACGGGAGCGCTGCCGGAACGCAGCGCCGGAAGGATCGTCTACGCGATCTTGAGATCGGAAAGAGTACGACTACATCACCCACGAGAATCCGCTCTCGTTAAACACTTTGGAATCTTCGAGGGTAAGTTATTCCATCGACTCGTTGCTACAATCTAGTAGATAGATCTTGGCTTGTTTGTTTGTATGCGATAGAAATTTTTTGTTTTCCATGCTACGAACCCCTACAGAATCGCGAGGAGAGTGCTACAACCTCCGCTGCCTGCTGGAACAAGGGAGAGGAAGGTCTTCGTCGAGTACCGAACGTGTGACCGACTGCGGGAGCGCTGCCGGAACGCAGCGCCGGAAGGATCGTCTACACGATCTTGAGATCGGGAAGAGTACGACTACATCACCCACGAGAATCCGCTCTCGTTAAACACTTTGGAATCTTCGAGGGTAAATTATTCCATCGACTCGTTGCTACAATCTAGTAGATAGATCTTGGCTTGTTTGTTTGTATGCGATAGAAATTTTTTGTTTTCCATGCTACGAACCCCTACACGATGGCGAGGAGACGCCGGCTCTGCTCGCCCCGGGAGGCGGAGCTTGGGCCGCGGTCGTGTGGAGACATAGAGGGAGGGGAAGGATGCGGGGAAGAGAGGGTCGGGGGCGGCGGACCTCGAGCTCCGAAGCGGCGGCGGCGAGACGGCGGGTCGGGGCCGGCGAGACGGAGGACCTCGATCGAGCTAGCTCAGTGGGGGGAAGAAAGGAAGGGGAAGGGGAAGGTGAAATAAATACACACCCCCCCCTTTAACACCGGTTCGTGGCTGGAACCGGTGTTAAAGGGGGGCGTTTCCCGCGCGCATTTATTACCCCCCCCCCCCTTTAACACCGGTTCATGGCAGGAACCGGTGTTAAAGGGGGGGAATTCGTTTGCGCGCGTATTTATTACCCCCCCCTTTAACACCGGTTCCAGCCACGAACCGGTGTTAAAGGGGGGGTGTGGGTGCGCGCGGGAAACGAAATAAATGCCCCCCCCTTTAACACCGGTTCCTGTCTGGAACCGGTGTTAAAGGGGGGGCATTTATTTCATGCATTAAAGGGGCTTTTTTAATTCAAAAAATATGATATGAATTTACAAAATTCATATCTTTTTCATTTCAACTCAGAAAAATATGAATAATATATCATAATTTTCAGAAAAATAATATCTATCCATTCATGTAAATCATTTTATATTTACTTTACATGAAATTTTTTAAAATAATTAAAACACTTATTTCATGCATTAAAGGGGCTTTTTTAATTCAAAAAATATGATATGAATTTAGAAAATTCATATCTTTTTCATTTCAACTCAGAAAAATATGAATAATATATCATAATTTTCAGAAAAATAATATCTATCCATTCATGTAAATCATTTTATATTTACTTTACATGAAATTTTTTAAAATAATTAAAACACTTATTTCATGCATTAAAGGGGCTTTTTTAATTCAAAAAATATGATATGAATTTAGAAAATTCATATCTTTTTCATTTCAACTCAGAAAAATATGAATAATATATGCCTTGATTCTAGCCATAACATTGGTCATTTGACCCGAATGAGATAGGTCATTTTGAGACAGTTACATAAAGCCGAACTGGAACTGAAAATTAAGATACATAAAAGAACTGAAAATTAAGATACATAAAAGAACTGAAAATTAAGATACATGGATTAAGTAACAATCGGCCAAACTGGAACTGAAAATTAAGATACATAAAAGAACTGAAAATTAAGATACATGGCCAGATTAAGTAATAATCGGCCGAACTTGTTTCGGAATGTTGGAGTGATTCAGTCATGCTCCTGCCTACACCTGTAATACTCGCCACTGTAGTCGTCGTACTCGCCGCCGCCGTCATCGCTGTCGTCGTCGGGGTCGCCGTAATTGAACCTCTGGAGAGTACGCGTGGGCTGGACTTGAGGGTAGCGCGTGGGCTGGACTTGAGGGTAGCGCAGACGGGGGTTAGAGTCGGCGGCAGTGTCATAGGCCATGACGCTCTGGAGAGTCCGACCGCGCCACCATAGCCGACGGCCGGCCTCGTTGAAGTTAGGAGGAGGTGGGCCGTCCTCCTCGTGCCTGGCGAGCGCCCTCTCATGCCGATCCACGAAGAAGGCTTCCCAAGTAGGGAAATAGTCGGGATGCCATCTGGGATTCCTCCGCTGCTCCGGCGTGAGCTCGAAGTAGTAGTGGTTCGTGATGGCCATCCGGCGCGCCACACCTATAGGGACAGGAGGAACCGGCACGCCTCCGACGCTCAGCATCCAGCCGACGGGGACACAGTAGCCCGGCGGGCAGGGGTAGTTCGAGGCGCAAAGCGCCTCCGCCTCCCTGGGGGTTAGTGCTACGGTGGAAGCCATGGGAAAGAGTGATGAGGTTGCAGATATGAGTCTAGAGATGTGCAATGACAATGGAGGCCAACCCCCTACATATATATATAGTGAACTAGCGGGAAGAACTGGAGGGAAGAACTGGCGGGAAGAAAAATGGCGGGAAGAAAAATGGCGGGAAGAACTGGCCGGAAGAAAAATGGCGGGAAGAAAAATGGCGGGAAGAAAAATGGCGGGAAAAAATGGCGGGATGAACCTTTAGTCCCGGTTGGTGTCTCCAACCGGGACTAAAGATGAACCTTTAGTCCCGGTTGGAGACACCAACCGGGACAAAACACGAGTCAGCACTAATAATAGGGGTGAGTGCATGTCGACATTATGTCGTGCGGCGTGTACCTTGTCCCGGATGGTGTCACCAACCGGGACTAAAGATGAACCTTTAGTCCCGGTTGGAGACACCAACCGGGACTAATAATAGGGGTGAGTGTCGACATTATTTTGTAAGTGTCAACACTATGTCGAGCTGCTTGTACTATAAATAGGCATCCTTGTGAGTCCAGTCTTCCAGCCAGTTTGAGGCAGGGACACCACTACGGCCAGTTTCAGGGAGATGCCGACAGAGCCCAGTCCTCCGGCATCTCCGAGAAACTGGTCATAGAGGCACTCCCTAATATGTGAAATTAGTTAGCTCCCTGGTGTATTGATCTAGTTAGAGAAGTTACAAAGCTGCAAGATGGTTTTCGAGAGCAGGGACACCACTACGGCCAGTTTCAGGGAGATGCCGACGGAGCCTAGTCCTCCGGCATCTCCAAGAAACTGGTCATAGAGGCACTCCCTAATATGTGACCGCGCGCGTTTGGAGATCAGATCTTAATGGTAAGTACGAATCGGGACAACTTCTTCTCATAGTCCCGGTCCATCCACAAAACATGACTAACACTCAAGACATGTATTAATATTAAAAACATGAACTAGAGTTACATAATATGAGCATGAACTTCTTGGCATATGCCCTTCCTTATGATCGCTTCAGACGTAACCATGGAGCATCTTCTTTACTTAACGGAATGCTTGGGTCAGTTTTCACTGTGAAGGGCGGAATTTCATCAAACTTATTATAATCTTCTGACATGTCTGTCTTGTCCTCGATTCCCACGATGTTTCTTTTCCCTGAAAGAACTATGTGACGCTTTGGCTCATCATATGATGTATTCGTTTGCATATTTTTTCTTTTTTTTGGTCTGGAGGACATGTCCTTCACATAGAAAACCTGAGCCACATCATTGGCTAGGACGAATGGTTCGTCTAAGTTCTTCATAAGATTGTTGAGATCCACCGTTGTCATTCCGTACTTCTTGTCTACCTCAACCCCTCCTCCTGTTAGCTTGACCCATTTGCATCGAAACAAGGGGACCTTAAAATTAGGTCCATAGTCAAGTTCCCATATCTCCTCTATGAACCCATAATACGTGGTCTTTTGCCCATTGTCTTCTGCTGCATCGAAGCGGACACCACTGTTTTGGTTGGTGCTCTTTTTATCTTGGCCTATCGTGTAAAATGTATTCCCATTTATCTCGTACCCTTGGAAAGTACATACAGTCGAAGACGGTGTCCTGGCCAACAAGTACAGCTGATCCCAAACAGTGGTGTTATTCGTGAGAAGTCTTTGCAGCCAGCCGCCAAAACTCGCCATGTGTTCACTTATAATCCATTCATCAGACTGCCCCGGGTGTTTGAGGCGTATTAAATTCTTGTGTTCATTGATATACGGGGCAACCAAGATAGATCTTTGTAAAACCGTGTAGTGTGCTTGATTGAGAGAATGCCCGTCCCTACATATCATTGCTTTACATCCTAGGGTGCCTTTTCCACGCAGTCTCCCCTCATGTCGTGATTCTGGAACACCAATCGCCTTAAGGTCAGGAATAAAATCAACACAGAACTCAATGACCTCCTCTGTTACATAGCCCTTGGAGATGCTTCCTTCTGGCCTAGCACGGTTATGAACATATTTCTTTAAGACTCCCATGTACCTCTCAAAGGGGAACATATTGTGTAGAAATACAGGACCGAGAATGGCAATCTCTTCTACTAGGTGAACCAGGAGATGCGTCATAATATTGAAGAAGGATGGTGGGAACACCAACTCAAAGCTGACAAGACATTGGGCCACATCTGTTTGTAACCCTGGTAGGCTTTCTGGATCGATTACCTTCTGAGATATTGCATTGAGGAATGCACATAGCTTCACAATGGATACTCGAACATTTTCAGGTAGAAGCCCCCTCAATGCAATCGGAAGCAATTGTGTCATAATCACGTGGCAGTCATGAGACTTCAGGTTTTGGAATTTTTTCTCTGCCATATTTATTATTCCCTTTATATTCGACGAGAAGCCAGACGGGACCTTGATACTGCTCAGACATTCAAAAAAGATTTCCTTCTCTGCTTTGGTAAGAGCGTAGCTGGCAGGAGTTAAGTGGCATCGTTTACCCTTCTCGATCTCAGGATGCATAGGCTCTTCAGGGGCCTTCAGACGTTGCTGGTCCTGTCGTGCTTCCAGTGTATCTTTTGTCTTCCCATACACTCCTAGAAAGCCTAGCAGGTTCACGCAAACATTCTTCGTCACGTGCATCACGTCGATTGAAGAGCGGACCTCTAAGACTTTCCAATAGGGTAGGTCCCAAAATATAGATTGCTTCTTCCACATGGGCGCGTGTCCGGCATCGTCATTCGGAACAGATAGACTGCCAGGACCTTTTCCAAAGATTACTTCTAGGTCCTTGACCATACCAAATACCTCCTCACCGGTACGGAGGACAGGCTTCCTCCGGGGTTCTGCCAGACGTTTGAAATGCTTGCCTTTCTTTCTTACTGGATGCAGGTTCGGAAGAAATCGGCGATACCCTAGGTACACAACCTTCTTACATTTATCCAAATATACACTTTCAGTATCATCTAAACAGTGTGTGCATGCATTGTATCCCTTGTTTGTCTGCCCTGAAATGTTACTAAGAGCAGGCCAATCATTGATGGTTACGAAAAGCAATGCTCGTAGGTCAAATGGCTCCCCTTTGTGCTCATCCCACATACGTACACCTGGTTTGGCCCACAGCTGTAAAAGTTCTTCAACTAATGGCCTTAGGTACACATCAATGTCGTTGCCGGGTTGCCTCGGGCCTTGGATGAGCACTGGCATCATAATGAACTTCCTCTTCATACACAACCAAGGAGGAAGGTTATAGATACATAGGGTCACAGGCCAGGTGCTGTGACTGCAGCTCTGCTCACCAAAAGGATTCATGTCGTCTGTACTTAGACCAAACCTTAAGTTCCTTGCGTCACGTGCAAAGTCCGGGTACTCTCGCTCGACTTTTCTCCATTGTGACCCATCAGCGGGGTGTCTCAACATCGCGTCTTTCTTACGGTCTTCCATGTGCCATCGCAACAACTTGGCATGCTCTTTATTTCTGAAGAGACGTTTTAACCGTGGTATTATAGGAGCATACCACATAACCTTGGCGGGAACCTTCTTCCTAGGGGCCTCGCCCTCAACATCGCCAGGATCGTCTCGTCTGATCTTATACCGCAGTGCATTGCATACTGGGCATGCATCCAAATTCTCGTACTTCTCACCGCGGTAGAGGATGCAGTCATTAATGCAGGCATGTATCTTCTGCACGTCTAATCCTAGAGGGCAGACAACCTTCTTTGCTTGGTATGTACTGTCAGGCAACTCATTATTTCTTGGAAGAAGATTCTTCATTTTTACCAACAACTTTGAAAATGCACTGTCAGTCACACCATTCTCTGCCTTCCATTGCAGCAAATCCAGTGTGGCACCTAGCTTTTTGTGGCCATCTTCGCAAGTTGGATACAACAATGTTTTGTGATCCTTTAACATCTTCTCCAGCTTCTCCTTCTCCTTTTCAGTTTCACATTCTTCCTTTGCATCAGTAATGGCCCGACCAAGATCGTCATCAGCGGGCCCATCTGCTCCCTCTTGATCTTCATTATCTACCTCCGTTGCATTATCATCATATCCAGGATACATATTATGATAGTTTTCATCATCCTCTTCTTCTTCGTTGTCTTCCATCACAACCCCTTTTTCTCCGTGCTTGGTCCAACAATTATAGCTGGGCATGAAACCAGATCGAAGCAGGTGGGCGTGAATGGTTCTGGTATTTGAGTAGTCTTTCTTGTTCTGACAGTGAACACACGGACAGCACATAAAACCATTGTGACCACGGTTTGCATTAGCCACAACGATGAAATTTTGGAGGCCCGTAATGTACTCGGAAGTGCGGCGGTCACCGTACATCCATTGCCGATTCATCTGCATTAATATGTAGTATATATCAAAAAATAATAGGGAGATGACCATTTATATATATAGTACATCAATGACACATGAAACTATAGTTGCCGACCTCGACCGAGACGGAAAGAGCAACAAGAAAGCTTATTTTGAGCTCTCGGGCATTTCACCGAACACCTCTAGTGCATATGAAAAAAACACAAACTAGCACTCTTCACACCCTCTTGCTAGGCTCCAAAATGTGAAAGAATGGAAGAGTGGGATGTGTGTGGGCTGGGGTGGTGTCTTATATAGCCCCCCCTTTAACACCGGTTCGTGCCACGAACCGGTGTTAAAGGGGGGGGTGCGCGGGCCACTGGTGCAGGGACCTTTAACACCGGTTCGTGGCACGAACCGGTGTTAAAGGGGGGGCTCCTTTAATGCCGCAGAGGCCACGCTGGTACGGCCCCCCCTTTAACACCGGTTCGTAGAAGAACCGGTGTTAAAGCCCATTTTCGGGATCAACAAAAGCCCTCGTTTCCACTAGTGATAGAGTGTTTTGTGGGATTTTTTTTGTCTGATAGTACAATTGTAAAGTATCAATACTTTGCCTGCTTTGGCAAAGGATGTCAACGCAACCCCAAATCGGCATACCCTGCTCTTCTTCATGCTCTTCCTTTTCTTGTTTGTAAACTAATGCCCGCTCATATTCAACATACCAACCTAAAATCCATGTCCTAGCAATATCGTTGATCTCTGCACAATGTGTAGGTAGGATCTTCCATTCTAGACATCCTGGCCGAGCTTGTGTGACCATGCATAGTCAGCTCGCATGAGATAGCTGGAGCGACCCAACACGGATAGAGACTGACCTTGTGTTTCCTCTAATTGGAGCATCATGGTATTCCGTAGAAATGAATGTTTGGAAATCTTTATTAAAAAATTCTGAACATCTCTGTTCTCTTATGAGCACCAAAGAGAACATTAGATTGATGGGAATTTTATGATTCCTTTAATCCTAGATGAAGGAATTAGACGGAAGCTATGTGGTGATTTTTTTTATACCTGACAATTTTCCAAAGGAATGTACAACACACAAACTTATGAGATCTTGTTTCTTCTGTTGTACTCCCTCCGTCCTAAAATAGATGTCTTAGATTTTACAAAATTTGGATTAATATTTATACTAAATGGTGTTTAGATTCATTCAAATTTTAACAAATTTGAGACATCTATTTGGAGATGGAGGGAGTATTACATTCCTAGGTAACTTTGTTAAATTGTAAAACGTGCAAATCTTTTCAGGCTATCCATTGTTTCCCTGCTATCCTCTCGCCATTTTAAATATCAAACGCTCCCCTAGGGATTCAATTAATTTCGGTCATGTTGGCCTAGACTCCGGTTTGATAAGGTAAGATGTTCTCTAATTTTCTTTAATCACACTTGTCCTTACCGAAATGTGTGTCTATTGGCGGCAACAGTCCGCCAACTTCTCACATTTTCCTAATGCTACTAGTGATGCTATCTATCCTAAACCATTGAAATGGTGGTCATGTTTGCCACCGAAGTTGGTATAAAATTTACCAGCAATTGTTACTAGTATGAATGATTGTTTTATATAGACTATTTTGTATATAACATGATAGGTCCATTGATTTGTTTTTTTCCCTAGGTATTCACAATGTGGCACTTTGCCTTCCTTGCGCTAATTTACAGTATTTCAAACCAAGCAGAACAATGCTTCATAAATACCTTGAAAGAAATATGATGAGCAACTTGACCTCACTTAATTAAGGACATTATAACTGAGCCAAATAGGGCTGCCTCTCACCACCTCTGCCGTTTCGTTCATCCGATCTTCCTCCCTAGCCGTTTGGGACCGTCAGATCTCCGTTGTCTCCGCGCTGGGCCGAATGTCCTTTAGGAAGCCACTCTAGATCAAATCGGCCTACTGTCCTTAATGAACAATAAAATGATGCAAGAAATGTTACTTGTCATATGGGGTGGTGGTGTGATAGTTGGGAGCCCACATGGGGCTAGTCAATGTCAATCGTGCACGTACTTGTGATACATGGTACCACATGGTGCAGATATCGACTCGTCAGATGTAAGTATTTGTTTGATTGCAGTATATGATCCAATTCCACCTGGCTTCGACTCTGTACTCGCGGTTCCATATTGTATGATATGCCATGATTTGTTGGTATGCGATACTACTACATTTTCTAACTTGCTGGTTATATCAACCATCAGCCTGTCACTAGTAGAAAAAAGGCATATAATTCCGGTTTGTAAGGGCTTTAGTCCCGGTTTTGCAATCGGACTGCAAAATCGGGATTAAAGGCCCCTATCTTTAGTCTCGGTTTGTTATAAAACGGGACTAAAGGCCACCGCATGACTTTTTTTGCAGCGGGGGAAGAAAGACCTTTACTTCCGGGTCGTAATACGGCCCTGGACTAAAATTTTTTTTTTAATTTTTTTTTCGAATTTTTTCTTAAACTTTTGAACTGTTTGACTCGTAATCCTCTTACTTGGAATAATTTTAGCACTATTAAGTATATTTAATCTTAGGTCAAATTACACTGTGGTCAAACATCCCGGTCGGTCACCCGTCCTAATGTTGGAATTTGACGCATATTTGATGTTGGGCTTTTGGCCCATAACAAATACAAATTCTAAAATTCTCTTTGGCCCATTATTATTGCTAGTGGAAGGGGAGTTGTTAATTATGAGTCATTAATGCATCATTATGGACGCGTTAATCAACCGGCCGTTTCCACATCGTGGGTTGGTACCAACTCGATCGTGGGCTGTTGCTCACGTCCTACCCGACCCGCACTATATAAGCAGGCAGACGCGAACCCTAGCCTCACCAGCAATTAGATTGGATCTGCCTACCTGCGCATCGCCGTTCCATCTCTTTGTGCTGCCATCTGCTACTCCATCCCGCCGGCTACGTGCATGGCCGTCTGGAAGAGCAGGCCTCCGGAACCTCGTCTCTCTGATCCTGCACCGGGAGAGAGGCGATAAGGTTTTTGGAGAGCGTCTAGGCGCGACTGCTCAAGCTCTTCTTCGTCCTCTACTTCCGGCTTCCTCGACTCCATCGCCATGTCCGACGACGCTTCCAAGCAGGCTGCTGCTGCCGCTGGTGGCGGATCCACTTCTGTTGTGCTGTTGGTCATACCATCGACGAACTCGTACGTGTTCTTTGCCCTCATGTTATTTCCTATGATGATTACTAGTTTTGCAGTATGCGTAGATGTTCTGGGTTTTCACTTGCCTGTATGGTACATGTCTACTATGCGTATGCTAGTTAGTCTTGCAAATTGTTCTGTCATGATTTACATTTGGATTAAATTAATGCGAAAACTGCTAATTATTTAACAATCCAAAAACCTTATTTTAGGCTGTTTTCGCTTCAAGGATTTGCCGCTTGTCTAAAACCGAACCCGTTTACGGGTGCGCACTTTAAGCGCTGGCAAACCAAGTGTATCCTCTGGCTGATGTCTATGGACGCCTTCTGGGTATCGGCTGGTAATTCTGAAAGAACGGTTACTCATGAACAGAAGAAGGCGTTCAAGGAGACCACCATATTCTTTGTGGGCTGTGTCATAAGCGTTGTTGGGGACAAGTTGGTGGATGCATATTTACATATGCGTAATGCCAAAGAACTATGGGATGCACTCGAAGCAAAATTCGGTGCTACTGATCTTGGCAGTGAACTGTATGCCATGGAGCAGTTTCATGACTATAGAATGGTTGAAAACTATAACATCCCAGCATTTAGGAACCTAACGAAGGGTAGATTTAGGATTATGTATTGTTGCATGCATCTTTTTGTGAAAAAGTGGGTAAAATTTCGCCAAATAACAACTTAAGTGATCAATGTTTATTTCTTACTTTAAGATTAGGTTTAGACTTAAAGTAGTATTGTTATAAACTTTGATGTGATCTTAAAAGAATTATGTGGGTTTTGAAAGGGATTTGAATTTAAAAACTTAAGTGTTTGAATAATAATTTAAATAATTTAGATATAAGATTTGAATCTTAAATTAATTAAGATATAGGTAGTATAACTTAAATCTCAAAACAATAGAAGTTATGAAATTCATTTTCACATTATAAAGACATAAACAAGTTACAATAGAATAAAAAATAAGAATCTTCTTTATTAATAATAACATAATATTTATTACAATTGAATAAAATAAAGATTACATGAACTATACAAAAATTACAAAGGATTAATAAAATTACATATACTAACTATCCTATATCTGAAACCTAAACTAAATCTTCATCTTTATCTTTGAACCTGCAAAACAAGGGTTAAACAGAAATAAAACAGGATTAGTGTTAGTATGTATTTCTCTCAGATATGTCAGTGAGGTGCACTTGACAATCTCATCATTGAGAAATGTTAAAGAGGGGCAAGTTTCACCAATATGAAAGATTTCATCTTCCACAAATTCACAGCCAGAATGCAAAGGACAGCCAAAAGGGATCAGTTCACCAGCCAAGGTAAAAGTAGATTGGTAACAGTAAGATCAAATTTTCTGAACCTATCCATATGTGCATAGCAGGCACACAAGCTGCACACACAATCATGCAAGGGTGTTCTGTCGACTGCACAAGCACAACCAGATCAAACAAAACCAGAGCACAGCCGTGGCGAAGCACCCCAGTGCATTACCACGCCACACCACACCACAGCACAGCCAGGGTGAACAGCAAGTAGACCAAGAACAGCAGCCAAACCAAACCACCAGATTGAAGGGATACGGGTAGGCTACACTAGCGCAAATCAAAAAAATTCTACCGCGTATACCAGGATTACTGTTGTCATAGATCACGGGATTACCACTAGACGCGTAGTTGCGGAATTGATGAAGCACGTCGAGGCAGTGCAGACGTTCCACGTCTCCTCCTTGTCCTCGTCCCACGAGCAGCTCCCCTTGCGCGACTCGTCCAAGCGCTACAGATGCAGCGCCTCCGAGTATCCACACGTACAGGATGGAAGCGTCAGACGCCGGACTGCTAGGTCCGCGCGTGCAACACAGGCGTGAGGAGTGGCGGCTGGGAATGATCTGAGGTCTAACCCTTGTCAGCTCGCCCCACCCTCTCTTATATAGGCGTCTCTAGTGGGCTTCTACATTAGCAGCCCATTAGTATCCTAAGCCTGGTCTAATTCGGATCCAATCCTCATTAGGCTTCCAGCCCCTTAAGTGTGTGACCCTATAGGTTCATATGCGTATAGACATGACACGGATACACTTATTCTGTCAATAGTTGGTAGCGGCCTCTAGCAAGACGTGCCAACTCCTAAACGCATACAAAGATCATATCGGACGAACCATCACAAGGTTTAGTACATGTATTTCCCTTTGCCTCACGATATTTGGTCTAGCTCCAAGCTGACCTCCCTTTCTCGATACCGTGATTCAGAATCCCTTTACTAGGTTAACTCTTAACCATAGGTAGCACGGCCATGCATTTCTGGATCCGATCACTCGAGGGGCCCAGAGATATCTCTCTCAAGTAGAGAGGGGCAAATCCCATCTTGATTGACCATGCCTTGCATCATGCTTCAGGACAAACCCGAAAAATACCTTTATAATTACCCTGTTACGATGCAGCGTTTGATATCCCCAAAGTAGGTCGATCCACATCTCAAGTACGTGCGACAATCTCAGGTATAAGGACAAAACATACACGATGTGTAGAGAGAGAGCTGCAACTAATTGCCAGTCTCAGGTTGGGTCAGTCCAACCCCATGTTCATAACATGTGTCCACATCATTGGTTTGACATCTCCATGTCTATGACTTGCAAAACATAGTCATCAACCAATCGATGTGCTAGTCTAATATTAACGTGTGTCCTCACATGAACTCCGACTAGGGACAACTCTTAAATAACCATACAAGTAAAGAGTTTCACAAACAATTCACATAATTGCCAATCAATACAAGTTGCCTGATATGGATATTCAAGGAACATTATAGTAACTCATGGATATATATGAAATATCATCATCTCTATGATTGCCTCTAGGGCATATTTCCTTCAGTCTCCCACTTGCACTAGAGTCAATCTAAAATGTATCTAATACCAATTGATCTTGTGTGCGCTTTATGAGCGGGCTGCGGGAGAGGCTTAGTCAAGGGATCAGCAACATTTGAGTCCGTATGTATTTTGCATATCATGACACTACCATCCTCAACGAACTCTCGAATATGATGGTAACGCATGCGAATATGTTTGTTCTTCTGGTGCTGTCTAGGTTCATTGGCCTGTGCAATAGCACCATTGTTATCACAATAAACGTCCAAGGGATTCGACGCGCCCTGAACCACACCGAGAGCGATCAGGAAATTCCTAATCCAAACAGCTTCCTTTACGTCCTCCGAGGCAGCAATATATTCAGCTTCTGTTGAAGAAGAGGTCACCGTATCTTGCTTGGAACTTTTCCAGCTCACAGCACCACCATTCATGACAAACACATAACCTGAATGCGATTTCGAATCATCTGAGTCGTTAAGGTAACTCGCATCTGTGTAACCCTTTACACTGAGTTCATCCTCACCTCCATAAACCAGGAACACATCCTTAGTCCTTTTCAAGTACTTAAGGATGTTCTTTACCGCTGTCCAGTGACCTTCACCTGGATCAGCCTGGTATCTTCTCGTAACACTTAGAGCATAGGAAACATCTGGGCGAGTACATATCATTGCATACATGATGAAGCATATGGAACCCTACTCATGCGCTCACGCTCATCAGTAGTCGAAGGACACTGAGTCTTGCTGAGTTTTATGCCATGAGACATGGGCAAGAAGCCCTTCTTAGCCTCTTTCATGCTGAACCGTTTCAACACTTTATCAATGTATGTACTCTGGCTTAATCCAATTAGCCTTCTTGATCTATCTCTATAGATCTTGATGCCCAGAATATATGCCGCTTCTCCCAAGTCCTTCATCGAAAAACTATTTTTCAATGAGGTCTTAACAGACTCGAGCATAGGAATGTCATTTCCAATCAGTAATATGTCATCTACATATAAGATTAGAAACACCAGCGCTCTCCCACTTTCCTTCTTGTAAACACAAGGTTCTTGTTCGTTTTGGATGAAGCCAAACTCCTTTACAACTTCATCAAATCAAATATTCCAACTCCGAGATGCTTGCTTCAGCCCATAAATGGACTTCAGAAGTTTGCATACCTTTCCAGCATTGTTTGGATCGACAAAACCTTCGGGTTGCATCATATACATGTCCTCAGTTAGGATTCCATTTAGGAAAGCCGTCTTGACATCCATCTGCATATTTCATAGTCGAAATGTGCAGCAATGGCTAGAATTATCCGTATAGATTTAAGCATCGCTACGGGCGAGGAAGTCTCGTCGTAGTCAACTCCTTGAACTTGTCGAAAACATTTTGCAATAAGTCGAGCTTTATGGATGTGAACATTTCCATCCATATCAATCTTCTTCTTATAGATCCATTTGCACTCGATGGCTTTAAACCCATCAGGCAGGTCAACCAAGTTCCAAACTTGATTGTCTCCCATGAACTCTATCTCGGATCTCATGGCGATCGGCCATTTCTCAGAGTCTGGGTCCACCATCGCTTCTGCATAGGTCGCAGGCTCATCATTGTCTAACAATAATAATTCCCGCGCTTCGTGGAGCCTCGCCGACCTTCGTGGTTGTGGTGCTTCTGTTGCCACGGGTTCCTCAACTTGTTCTGCTACAATAGCATCACTCGTAGAAGCATCCCCAACTGGCTCATCTTGAACTTCTTCAAGTCACACCGACCTTCCACTTGTTCCCCTTGTGAGAAACTCTTTCTCTAGGAAAACACCGCTACGAGCGACAAACACTTTGCCCTCCTCTTGGTTGTAGAAGTAGTACCCTAAGGTTTCCCTCGGATATCCCAAAAAAATGCACTTATCCAATTTGCGTGTTAGCTTGTCCGAATGAAGTCGCTTGACAAATGCATCACAACCCCAAATCTTTAGAAAAGACAAACTGGGATTCTTTCCAGTCCACATCTCATATGGTGTCTTAACTACGGATTTAGATGGTACCCTATTAAGTGTGAAACCTGCCGTTTCTAGAGCGTAACCCCAAAATGATAATGGTAAATCCGACAGGATCATCATAGATCGAACCATGTCCAACAAAGTTCGATTACGCCGTTCGGAGACCCCGTTTCTTTGAGGCGTTCCAGGCGGCGTAAGTTGTGGAACAATTCCGCAACTCTTAAGATGATCGCTAAATTCGTGACTCAAATATTCACCTCCACGATCAGATCGCAAGGCCTTTATTTTCTTGCCACGTTGATTCTCTACTTCACTCTGAAACTCTTTGAACTTTTCAAAAGTTTCAGACTTATGCCTCATCAAGTAGACATAACCATATCTACTGAAATCATCAGTGAAATTAATGAAGTAGTGATATCCTCCTCTGGCTGTCGTGCTCATTGGTCCACACACATCAATATGTATGAGTTCCAACAAGTCTGTCGCTCTCTCGGGTAAACCCGAAAAAGGTGACTTGGTCATCTTTCCAAGTAAACAAGCCTGACATGTCTCGTATGATTCAAAATCAAACGAAGTTAGAAGACCATCACCATGGAGCTTCTTCATGCGCTTTTCACTTATATGCCCCAAACGACAATGCCATAAATAGGTAGGACTCAAATCATTAGGCCGAAGAATTTTAGCACTAACATTGTAAACAGATGCATCATCAAGATTTAAAATAAATAACCCATTCACAATGGGAGCATTAGCCATAAACATATCATTCTTAGAGATTACACAACCATTGTTTGCACTCGCGAATGAATAACCATCCCTCATCAAACATGAAGGTGATAAAATGTTTCGACCCATACTTGGAATGTAATAACAATTATTCAACTCCATAATAAATCCTGAAGGAAGGTGAAGTTGCATGACGCCGACGAACAATGCAACAACCCTTGCTTTATTTTCGACGCGAAAATCCACTTCGCCTTTCTGCACTTCTCTAGTCCTTATTAGCCCCTGCATCGAATTGCAAATATGAGCAACCGATCCGGTATCAAATACCCAAGAGTTAACATAGGAATCATCGAGAAGAATGTCCACAACATTTACAACAAGCGTACCTGAGTGGGAAGTACTCTTACTTCCACTCTTCTTCAAAGAAGCCTGGTACTTGCTGCAGTTTCTCTTCCAGTGGCCATGTTCATGACAAAAGAAGCACTCGGTGTCTTCTACAGGTCCAGCCTTTTGCTTGGATGCAGACTTAGGGATCGTATCCTTAGCCTTGCCCTTCTTCTTCCAAGAAGTACCCTTTTTTCTTGAAGCTAGGCTTGTTCTGCACAGCCATCACATGGCTATTCCCTGCACACTTCTTCATGTCACTTTCTGCTGTTTTAAGCATCCCACATAATTCTTTAAGGCCCTTCTCCACCCCATGCATATGGTAGTTCGAAATGAACTGCCCATAGCTGGATGGAAGAGACGCCAAAATGAAGTCAGTGGCCAACTCTTGGCCTAGTGGAAAACCAAGCTTTTCCAAAGTCTGACTGTAACCAACCATTTTGATCACATGGGGGCCTACAGCTGCTCCCTCTTCCAGCTTGCATTCGACAAAGGACTTGGCAACATTGTACCTCTTAGTCCTTGCCTGATCCTGGAACATGTCCTTAAGCGCTACGATCATATCGTACGCTTCCTGATCCTCAAACTTCTTTTAGAGTTCAGGTTCCATGCATGCAAGCATAAGGCAGCTAACCTCAAGAGAATCATCACATGCTCTCTTGTAGGCGTTCTTTAGGGAAGCAAATGCATTATCAGCAGGTTCATCAGGGATTGGGGTATCCAGAACCGTTTCCTTTTTATCAGACCTGAGAACAATTCTCAGGTTACGAACCTAGTCCGAATAGTTTGTTCCATTTAGTTTATCTTTGTCAAGAATCGAATGCAAAGAGAAAGTTGATGTAGTGTTCGGTGCCATTGATCTACAACAGAAAACATGCAAAATACTAAGCCATGTAACCAAGAAATAGTAAAACATATTAAACAATTTAATAGCATATACTCCCACTTAAACCAATATCCCTCTATTGATGCTAAGTGATTCAAGATCCACAATTAACAAGTCGACTAGTGAGCTTTAGCATCACTGCTAGAAGACAAGGTAAATCGGTAAGCAACACTTGCTAATCATATCACATATGACTCTTGTTGTTAGGTGACATCTCTATGTCAAAACTAGGCGCCCAACCTTTATGCCCCAAGGTCCTTAACTGTTAAGATGACCTTGTCAAGTTCACCAACCCTTATGCGTGTAGGTATCCGATACAAACCCATCCAGCCAAGGAAAACCGCTGCACCCTAATTTCATAGGCCCACCAACGATTGTACAGGGCATAGGATGGTGCAAGGTTTGGTTGGGAGGGCATGGTTTAACTTAAACTTTGTGAGGGATCGTTCTACTTCTATCATCTAAGCATGCATAGTAGTAAAACGCATAAGAATAACATTCACATAGATGTGACACAGTATGACCCATTTTCTCATGGTGATCTCCATCGCCATGGAACCTGTCCACCATGATGATCTCCATCTTCATGTTCCATGTGAGCCATCCTCCAAGTGATGAGTCCTCCAAGAACTAATACAAGCTATTACTCCTAACAGCTAGTAATCAAAATTACATAGTATTGTGATCATCACAAGTTGGCATGCAGGCCAGTACAATAAATGACAACACATACGGCTCTAGCCGTGTTGCCCTACTCACGACACGCAGGTCATGCAATTTTTCATACATGCATCACATACATGTATGGGCCATACTGATCACATACATCCTGCAAAAACGAGTTATGCATAGAATTGCATTCTACCAGATCATGTCACATCGTAGCACCTAGTTACCTTAACGAGATACAAAAGGGGCTACGATTAAGGGGGGTCTAGGGGGTCTCCCCCTGCGGGGTTCGAAGGGGCAGCGCCCCTCGCGGTATCTTCACAATTTTATTTAAGCATTTTGATCGGCAAATCAAATTTACCATAAACCGACTCCTGTCCCGATTCAATCAAACTCCTTTGATCACGGTACAACGATTTTAGATCTAGGTTCTGATTCGATCAGTCATATTGATCTTCACGTGATTCAACATGATTTATGTGTCACTGTCTACCCCGATGGCGGAAACCGACCGGTAGGGGTAAGTCGTTCGACAACCTCAGAATTACGATCACGGAAAGCAAGATCATAGATCAATCCTGAACCACTGCCATATAAACGATCACATCATTCATATCAATCTGCATATCACCATATGCAAACATCCCGAACCTATAACTAAACAGCATCAGCTCTGATACCACTGAAGGGATACGGGTAGGCTACACTAGCGCAAATCAAAAAAATTCTACTGCGTATACCAGGATTACCGTTGTCATAGATCATGGGATTACCACTAGACGCGCAGTTGCGGAATTGATGAAGCGCGTCGAGGCAGTGCAGACGTTCCACGTCTCCTCCTTGTCCTCGTCCCACGAGCAGCTCCCCTTGCGCGACTCGTCCAAGCGCTACAGATGGAGCCCCTCCGAGGTATCCACACGTACAGGGTGGAAGCGTCAGACGCCGGACTGCTAGGTCTGCGCGTGCAACACAGGCATGAGGAGTGGCGACTGGGAATGATCTGAGTTCTAACCCTGGTCAGCTCGCTCCACCCTCTCTTATATAGGCGTCTCTAGTGGGCTTCTACATTAGCAGCCCATTAGTAGCCTAAGCCTGGTCTAATTCGGATCCAATCCTCATTAGGCTTCCAGCCCCTTAAGTGTGTGACCCTATAGGTTCATATGTGTATAGACATGACACGGATACACTTATTCTGTCAATAGTTGGTAGCGGCCTCTAGCAAGACGTGCCAACTCCTAAACGCATACAAAGATCATATCGGACGAACCATCACAAGGTTTAGTATATGTCTTTCCCTTTGCCTCATGATATTTGGTCTAGCTCCAAGCTGACCTCCCTTTCTCGATACCGTGATTCGGAATCCCTTTACTAGGTTAACTCTTATCCATAGGTAGCACGGCCATGCATTTCTGGATCCGATCACTCGAGGGGCCCAGAGATATCTCTCTCAAGTAGAGAGGGGCAAATCCCATCTTGATTGACCATGCCTTGCAGCATGCTTCAGGACAAACCCGAGAACTACCTTTATAACTACCCTGTTACGGTGCAACGTTTGATAGCCCCAAAGTAGGTCGATCCACATCTCAAGTACATGCGACAATCTCAGGTCTAAGGACAAAATGTACACGATGTGTAGAGAGAGAGCTGCAACTAATTGCCAGTCTCAGGTTGGGTCAGTCCAACCCCATGTTCATAACATGTGTCCACATCATTGGTTTGATATCTCCATGTCTATGACTTGCGAAACATAGTCATCAACCAATCGATGTGCTAGTCTAATATTCACGTGTGTCCTCACATGAACTCCGACTAGGGACAACTCTTAAATAACCATACAAGTAAAGAGTTTCAGAAACAATTCGCATAATTGCCAATCAATACAAGTTGCCCGATATGGATATTCAAGGAACATTACAATAACTCATGGATACATATGAAATATCATCATCTCTATGATTGCCTCTAGGGCATATTTCCTTCACATATTAACCCAAACATCACCCAAATGGTGACATAAGGAGGGGGATGAATCAGGTGGACAAGAAGGCCAAGCACAGGAGCTAGGAGGAGCAGGCTAGCTCCAGATCAAGCACAGAAGTCTAGCAAAACCAGATCAAGATCATCACCAACTTACTCCACAAATATTAGCTTTTGTGGTGAGTTTCATAAAACCTTCACATGATCTAATCATCTTAGTTAGAGAAAGGCATGTGTTGCTTTACAAAACAAACCCTCAGAAGACACCCAAGTGGGGTGAATCCATCATAGGGATTTGTGAAAATCTAAAAGCAAACAGCAAGGTACCAGAATCCAACCAGAGCTCAGAGCAATGTCCTTGCTATGGTTGTTAAACCATATTCTACAATTCAATCATATATATATACCTATGATCTATTTCTAGGCACATCTCTAAAGGAAGAGTAGCACCTTAGAAATAAATCTTTGGGATCTATAGATTGATCAAGCTCACTCTCATTTTTTCCAAGCCATGATTCAATAAAGAATAGCTGGTACTACTACCAGGACTATCTAGATAAACCAACTAGATAAGATTGAATCCCTAAGCCTCAGACCAACATCATTGGTCATAGGGAATTCAGATATAAGCATCTCTAGTTTTCAAATCCAAGACTGTCTCAAGCATCAACTAACCAAATCCATGATTTAGAATTAAAATTGTGTGCCATACATGATGGTGTCACAAGAACAACTCAATATGAATCAGGAAAAGTAGTAAATCATCCTAGATTCAGAAAATCAATTAACAATCATTTTCCTGTTACAAACAGGAATCATAACTAAAATATTCTTATAATACACTTCACAGTTTGAGATCATGGTGATCTCAACCCACATATTAATTTCCAAGCTAACAGCACTAGGACAGTAGCTATATCTCAATCATGACCATGAATCAAATAAACAGTGGAAAGCTATCAGATCATTAGCTTTACAAGCATGTTTCCCATACAACCACATCATCTGAATCAGATGCAATCCAAGCATCAAATTATCAAGTAAGCCACCAGAAACACCATACATCAGATCAACCAACAAGCCTCAGGCCAATAAGTATTCAGTATGGGTACAGACAATCTAAACATGAATCAATTCCTCCAGTACATGAACAAGCACATCACAGAAACCCTAAAGGGATAATCATCCAAATCTGAATCAGACAGTAGTCAGGGAGGACACTGCTAACATCTAGCATCGAATCAACAAGCACAGAGAACATCAGGAGAGGGAATCAACTCACCATAGGTCCTCGCTGAAGGATAGAAGAGGAAGCAGAGGGGCCGACGGCCATGGCGGCACGGGGAGAACCCCAGAGGGGGCGCTGCAACCCGCATGGTGCCACGGCAACGACCCTAATCACACCTGGAGGTGCAGAGCATCAGCTCAACGCACGATGACCACGGCCGCACTTGAATCCATGCCAATCCCCAAACCCTAGGGTTCGGGACAGCATCGATCCATCGCAGAAGAGCTCTAGGCTCGAATCCAATTAGATAGAACGAATGGGCGTCATCGACAACCCCATACTACACCACAGCGGTGACCAGAATGGCCGACGGCGGCAGGAATCGCCGGTGGCGACATCGCCGGCCACGGGGTCGGGTCAGAGGAGGAGAAGATGAACTCGCGAGAGAGAGAGGTAGTGAGGAATGGGCCGAGCTAGGCCAAACCCTTCGCGGTGGCTCTTTTGTCTAATACTAGTGGGCCAAGAGGGCCCAATAAAAATAACCAGCCCAGAAACAATTTCAGGCCTGTTTTAATAAAAAGAAAAAGACCAAAATACCCCTAGACTTAATAAAATCCTAGAAAATAAAATAATAATCCAAAATTTTAAATAAAATATTTTTGGATTCACAATAATCCAATCTATACAAATAAAATAAGATATCAAATTTTGGATATTCAAATTTTTATAAGAATTTTGTAATTCAATATTCCTTATGGAATTTTACAAAATTATGGAAAGGTGATAAAAATAAATAAAAATCACCTTCATTATTTATTAATATTATAGTATTTTTGAAAAATACTAAATAAATATTTTGTAATAAAATTAAGATATTAAATCAATAAAAGTCAAATAAAGGGAAATAAAATAAAATAATTCAATATATGTTATAACATATTAAAAAGTAATATTTTTAAATCCTTTATTAGAAAAAAAGGGGAGAACTTTTTAAGGTAAATGCATAATGCATTACATTACTTGCATAATCATTTTGCTTCTTTAAATATTGTCCTTACCGGGCAATAATGATGTTTTTGTAGAATTAGAAGCTCAAGGTACAGTGCAAGCATCAAACTTCACTACCTTGCCATCACAAGGCAAGTTCATCACTTGCTCATATCCTTTGAAGAGTCTTTATCAAAGTATTTGCAAATTGTGTGTTATCATATATGCTATAAAAGAAAGAAAATATTATTTTCTCAAATAAAGAAATTATGGATATCATCCTAAGTGGTGATATGATTGAGCAATAGAACTTAGAGTTCTAATTGCAACAATGATGATCAAGTAGGAACTTAATAACCCCTGACATCAGTGATTCTAGCGTCGTATATTACGCGTAAGCCATGATATTTGGAATGGGACAGAGAAGTCAGTTGTATCTTCTTCCTCTCGCATGAAGCCGGATGTGCAGGTCGTGGCTGTTATCCTCGTAGCGTGCATATTAAATGGTAATTCATAGAGGATATGCAGCATATGGGTGGGAACCCTCAACGTCCCACGATAGTTCTGGCATCTAACGGTTTGTACAAACCATTGCCGTAATTCATTATGTGGGCATGGTGTACACCAAGGAGGCATGCGGGGTCGCGAAGGGGGCGGTGATTGGTTTGGACCAACTACTGGGCCCCACATCATGGAATTGTGGACGGGAAAGTACGCCCGGTTGTGCAACAAGGAGTTGATCTCTCATGGGTAAATTAAACGCACATCTGCAGAGTGTAAGAACTGTAACTTGTTACTCCCTGTTCCGGGAAGGAGCTACGAACGCAGCAGGAAAGGAACTCCATGAAAGTTCTAGTCAACCTGTGAAGGCTGATTGTCATAGTTTTTTTTCAAGAATAAAATCAATCTTTGAAGAAAGATTTACAAAAACTGCATAGTGCCAAGGATTTATAATCCGAGGTGGTAGATAGAGCATCAAACTTCCCACCTTGTATATAATGAACTTGTTGGGTAACGCTGTTACTCATTCTTTCCTTTGATCCCTTGCTTAGACTCTGAGGATTCCGAAGACGTGCCAATGTATGCAGCTGAATGCCAAGAAGACGTGTTCTACGAGGAACCTGATCTATCCGGAGGAGTTGAAGGCGTGGACTACGAGATCCGTTACGGTGTCGATGAAAATAAGTCCAACTAAGTATCTAGTTAGTAGTAACCATCGGAGCCGAGCAGCATGAACTCTGTAGAATAAGCTGTTGAGCCCCACTCCTAGTCGGAGTTGTTACTTTTAAATTTCCGCTGAACATCTTATATTTTGGTTTGTAAGTTGGATCTTTTGGAAGTCTTGAACTTCCGGTATTGTAATAATAATAATGTGTGTACCTTTGTAATATGGACCCGCAATGTTTCTGTTGTACCACTCTGAGGGATGTGATATTTACGGAACGGTGTTCTGTGGATGTCATGTCAACGACTATAGTGTACTACACATGCAGTGGTATGCTGGGTCACCGCAGTTGGTATCAGAGCAAATTGCTTTGACCTTAGGTTGGAAAACGTAGTTAAGGGTATTACCTGTAGGAGATTTGGCAACAATAAAGAATTCTCTAAAAGTAATATAATGGGTGTTCAAATGAGAATATTCTGTTATATATTTTAGTGCGATAATTCTTTGTTATGATGCAATATATTATTGGATACTAATTAAAATTATTTTTCTGATATACAGAGATATGGCACCAAAGTTTCCCAAACAGACTTTGGTAAGGAAAGAGGAGACTCTTGATGATTATCAAGGATCATTTACAGACCAACTTCGTCAATTTTTAAAGCTTTTTAATTGCCCAACTAGAATTCCAGTGAACACTATCACTTATCTTGATGGCCGGATGTTATCCAAGTATCGTGTGAGTATCCAACTTCCAGAGAAGCTTGGACTATATCACGATCTACCCATAGGAGAAGGTAGGAGTCATTTAGCGGCCTATCATGTTGCTGTTGTGGAGGCAATAGCTAATATCCGGGATGCAGAAAACCAAGGAGCTAGAAGGTAGCACATTTTCTGTGATACCTCATGACTCTATAGACTCGGAGCCTATACCGGATCATCTTAATTTGGTTAAGAAGCATCCTAAGTTAGCTTCCAAGTTTATGGATAGATACCGGACACTCGTTGTGTCTTTTTATAAGACTCATCAAGTGATTGTCGAAGACAAAAATGACATGTTAGAGGATCTAACTGATCCGGAAAGGAGGAAGCAGTTAGCATCCCATTTAGAGAAAGAAGCAAGTAGTAGTGCAACACCTATCTTTAAGGATATTCCTATAGATCCAGAATCTTTTATACCATATCCTTACTCACCAAGACCTGAATCTACATATGATCCTACTATAGATATGCGGTATGCAGTACCACAGGGCTCAGAGGATGGTTCTGACTCAGAACTTTCTATTGAGAACTCGGATGGATGGAGAATGGGATCATACAATGGATCTCATGAACACCAGATGTCCACAGATGGTTCTGACAGAAATGTTGGACAATCTAGTTGGATGGGTGCAAGGACGAATCCTAATAACAGAAGTAGAAATACCATGTCAATAGATGATCTGGATGAAGAAGAAGATCCTGAGGAAAGAGTGTTTGAAACATAAACATATTCTCAAAGGAATATACATTATCCAGTATTCGATTATCTTGTCCACGAGAGCACCTGGGGAGCAGCAGGATCTGCGTATCCTGGTGACAACTCTAGAGCTGAAGCTCAGGAGATGCAGGCTGGAGATAATGTTGAATATGTTTCTGAAGACTTTTCAACTGAGCTGGAGGGAGTCAATTCGCTCAGGTTGAGTAATGACTCAATTCCTGACACTTCAGATACAGAGTATGTTCCTTCTGGAAGGCCATATGTTCCACAAACTGTGCGGCGAACAACACGTCATCACGGTTGGACATCAGGCATGTACGATGAGCGTAGTTACTACTAGAAGACAATTAGTTAGTAGTATCAAGTACCGTGTTTGTACCCCAAGTAATAAGGTAGTTGAGTGATTATACCTATATGGTATATGTGTAATGACTTTGTATCATTATGATATTATGTAAAATAAGTGAAATGCATATTTGGGTTTTCTTTGGATCTTCATTGTGTGACTAGTTCTATGCGTAAAGTCGAGCTCAGAACACATGTGCATGATGTAATTATGAGTATTCGCTTTATGTTGCAGGACTAGGGGGTCATGAATACGGGTGTAGAAATGGAAACTGAGCAGCAGCGGATGGAGCGTGAGGCCAAGGAAAAGGCCGATGATGATACAACAAATCAAGGAGCATTACCACCACCACCAATGAGACCGTTAATGGAGCAGAACTTTATGCAATACATGCAAATGATGCAAGAGGACCAGAACAAGTTTATGGAGGAGTTGCTGGGGCGAGCAAATCAGAGGGCACCTGAAGGAGGAGGAGTGAGTTTATCTGATTTCCAGAATGCAAGGCTATTACCTTTTGCATCAGCTCCTGAACCAATGGATGCAGAAGACTAGCTAGCAGATACAGAGCGGAAGCTGAAAACTGTAGGTTGCAATGATGAGGAAAAATTGAGGTATGCAACTCATCTGCTGACCGGACCTACAGCATCATGGTGGTAAAATCAGTTAGCCATGCAACAACCAGGAAGGGAATTTACCTGGGAGGAGTTCAAGCAGAGATTCCGTGAATATCATGTTCCGGGAAAGTGTCATAGAGTTGAAGAGGAGAGAATTTGAGGAGCTTTGGCAAGGATATACTAGTGTCATGAAGTACATCCGGGAGTTTAGCCAACTGTCTCGTTATGCTGAGGAGGATGTTAACACCGAAGAGAAGAGGAAGAAACGTTTCTTGCATGGATTGAATCTGTTTGTGAAGATGCAGCTAAGGTTAGCCAATAAGCAAACTTATCAGCAGTTGTTGGATGCAGCCATTACTTTTGAAGATGATTACAAGAATGTCCAAGTGGACCGGAGGAAGAGAGCCAAGAAGGAAACCAAGAGAATTCAGGCAAGCAAACCTAAACCTAACCTGGAGTTTAAACCTCGGAATAGGAATTATGGCAACAACAACAATAACAAGGGCAACGGTGGAAATCAAGCTAATCTGAGAAGGAATGTTATCTGTAACAACTGTGGAATTCCAGGACATTTCCATAGGGAGTGCAAAAAGCATGTAGTGATTTGTTATGGTTGTGGTCAGAAGGGGCATATCAAGCCGGATTGTCCGAGCAAACCAACGGGAGCATGGCCTTCCAAGGGAGGAGGACAAGCCAGTGGAGGAAATGGACAGCCCAATAAAGGAGGAAACAACGGCAAGAAAAATAATGGCAAGAGAAACCGACCTACTGTAAAACTGAACTGTGCAACCCTCGAGGAGGTGGATAATTCGGAGCATGCAGTAATAGGTACTCTCAATATCCTTACCAATCCCGGCAAGTTCTATTTGATAATGGTGCAACTACTTCATTCATTTCTGAAGAATTCTATGATAAGTTCGGGATTAGAAGGGCAACGTTAGAACGTCCTATGACCGTAGTTACGGCAGGAGGGAATGTGATTGTGCGCCACATAAAATAAGATCAGGTTATCTCGATCTGTGGTTGTACCTATTTCACAGACCTTTATGTGATTCCTTTGAAGGGAATTGCAGTAGTGCTTGGGATGGATTGGATGATGGAACATGGAGCTCAGATAAATTGTGAGGAGAAAACTGTCTCAATCAAAACTCCAAGTGGAGCAAGGATAGTTTACCAGGCAGATAAACACAGTCATATCATGGTGGATCTGCAGTTGAATTCAATGAAGGAAGTTAAATTAGAAGAAATTCCTGTAGTTAATGAATTCCAAGATGTTTTCCCAACGGAATTACCAGGAATGCCACCAGACCGGGAGATAGAGTTCACCATTGACCTAATACTTGGTACATCCCCAATAGCTCAGGCACCATATAAAATGGGACCCAAGGAGTTGAAAGAACTCAAGGAGCAAATTGATGAGTTAGCCAGAAAAGGATTTATTCAGGAAAGTGTATCTCCATGGGGAACACCAGTAATTTTTGTGTATAAGAGAGATGGTGAAAGACGGATGTGTGGTGATTACAGAAATCTGAACAACGTGACAATCAAGAACATGTATCCTTTACCAAGAATTCAAGATTTGTTTGATCAAGTGAAAGGAGCTGGAGTATTTTCAAAGATAAATTTAAGATCTGGATACCATCAAATCAAAATCAAGACGGAAGATGTTCCAAAAACAGCATTTGTCTCAAGATATGGACACCATGAATATCTGGTGGTACCATTTGGTTTGACCAATGCACTGGCAATATTCATAAATCTGATGAACAAGATCTTCATGCCATACTTGGATAAGTTTGTCATCGTCTTTATTGATGACATTCTGATATATTCCAAGGATAAGGAAGAGCATGCTGACCATTTGAGAATAGCATTGCAGACTTTAAGAGAACATAAGCTTTATGCTAAGTTCAGTAAGTGTGAGTTCTGGTTAGATGAGGTAGAATTCCTCGGTCATGTGATCAGTAAAGATGGGATTGCTGTGAATCCATCTAAAGTTCAGTCAGTACTAGAGTGGACTGCACCAACCAATGTGAAACAAATTCGAGGTTTCCTAGGAATGGCTGGTTATTATCGGAGATTCATTGAAGGTTTCTCCAAAATAGCTGGACCAATGACTAAATTATTAAGGAAGAATACACCATTTAAGTGGGATGAGAAGTGTGAAGCAAGTTTCCAAGAGTTGAAAACGAGATTAACCACAGCTCCAATCTTAGCAGTTCCTGAAATAGGGAAGGATTTCACCGTATACGGTGATGCATCCAAAGAAGGTTTGGGGTGTGTATTAATGCAAGACCGGAAAGTAATTGCTTATGGTTCAAGACAATTGAAACCACATGAAGTCAATTATCCAACCCATGATTTAGAGTTAGCAGCAGTAGTTTTTGCACTGAAAGGATGGAGGCATTTTCTTTATGGAGCCAGATGTGAGTTATACACTGACCATAAAAGTCTCAAATATTTCTTCACTCAAAAGGAATTGAACATGAGACAGAAGCGTTGGTTGGAATTAATCAAGGATTATGATCTAACAATCAATCACACCCCAGGAAAAGCAAATATTGTAGCAGATGCTTTAAGCAGAAAGAGTGCAGATATTCAGCCTAGCAACAGAGAGTTACCAAAAGAGTTACAAATGGACTTGGAAAGATTAGTCCAATTCATTAGAATAGAGGTTCTTGGAGGATTTGCGACTATGCAGGTAGTTGCAGAACATGACAATGATCTTAAGCAAGAAATTTTCAAACGTCAAGAAGAAGACCCTTTTATTGCTGAAGAAATTCGACGGATATCTCAAGGGCAAAAATCAGTTTTTTGCCTTGGAGATTATGGATCTTTATGGTTCCAAGATTGTTTATGTGTTCCAGATGTGACTGAGATCAGAAATGTCATACTCAAAGAAGCACATACTACCCCATATTCTATACATCCAGGGAGTACTAAGATGTATATGTATTTGAAGGAACTATTCTGGTGGAATAACATGAAAAGATATATTGCTAAATATGTATCTGAATGTCCTACTTGCCAAAGGGTGAAAGATGAACATCAAAATCCAGCAGGACCATTACAACCCTTAGAAATTCCTGAATGGAAATGAGAGGAAATAGGCATGGATTTCATCACAGGATTACCTATGACACCAAAAAAGAAGGACATGATATGGGTAATAGTGGACAGACTCACTAAGAGTGCACATTTTATTCCAGTGAATCAAAAAGATAATGCCGAGAAGTTAGTTGAAGTATATGTCAAAGAGATAGTAAGTAAGCATGGAGTAGTACCCAAGAAAATCGTAACTGATAGGGGATCAGTGTTTACTTCAGCATTTTGGAAGCAATTGCATGAGGCACTTGGTTCAAAGTTAGATTTCAGCACGGCATATCATCTTGAGACAGGAGGTCAAACTGAAAGAACAAATTAAATAGTAGAAGACATGTTGAGAGCTTGTGCACTGGATTTTGGAGGAACATGGGAGGATCACCTACCATTGGCAGAATTTTCTTATAACAATAGCTATCAGAGTAGTCTGAAGGCAGCTCCATATGAGGTTCTGTATGGAAGGGAGTGTAGATCACCAATATGTTGGTACGAACCTGGAAGCAACAAAGAATTTGCGCCAGATTATATCAAGGAGAGACAATACATCATTGATAAGATCAGGGATAGACTGAAAATAGCCTAGAGTAGGCAGAAAAGTTATGCGGATCAAAGCCGAAGATCATGGCATCCAGAAGTCGGAGATATGGTCTATTTGAAAGTAAGTCCAATGAAAGGAGTAAAAGGGTTCAGAGTTAAGGGGAAATTAAGCCCAAGATATATCGGACCATTCAAGATACTAAGCCAAAACAGAACAATAGCTTATGCTTTAGAGTTACCATCAAGATTGGCTCAAGTGCATAATGTTTTTCATGTATCACAGCTTCGCAAATGTTTGAAAGTTCCAAAGGATGTAATAACACATCAAGATATAGAACTACAAGCAGATCTGACTTATATTGAAAAACCCTGCAAGATTTTAGAAGAAAATTGGAAAAGATTGAGGAATAGGGCAATCAAGTATTGCAAGGTACAATGGGAACATCACCCTGAAAGGGAAGCCACATGGGAGAAAGAAGAGGATTTAAGAAAAACTTATCCAGAACTATTCAGGTACATCTCCAACAAATTTCGGGACGAAGTTTAATTTAAAGGGGGAAGTCTGTAACTTCCCAACATTTAGGACCCTAACGAAGGGTAGATTTAGGATTATGTATTGTTGCATGCATCTATTTGTGAAAAAGTGGGTAAAATTTTCGCCAAATAACAACTTAAGTGATCAATGTTTCTTTCTTACTTTAAGATTAGGTTTAGACTTAAAGTAGGATTGTTATAAACTTTGATGTGATCTTAAAAGAATTTTGTGGTTTTTAAAAGGGGTTTGAATTTAAAAACTTAAGTGTTTGAATAATAATTTAAATAATTTAGATATAAGATTTGAATCTTAAATTAATTAAGATATAGGTAGTATAACTTAAATATCAAAACAATAGAAGTTATGAAATTCATTTTCACATTATAAAGACATAAACAAGTTACAATATAATAAAGAATAAGAATCTTCTTTATTAATAATAACATAATCTTTATTACAATTGAATAAAATAAAGATTACATGAACTATAAACAAATTACAAAGGATTAAGAAAATTACATCTACTAACTATCCTATATCTGAAACCTAAACTAAATCTTCATCTTTATCTTTGAACCTGCAAAACAAGGATTAAACAGAAATAAAACAGGATTAGTGTTAGTATGTATTTCTCTCAGATATGTCAGTGAGGTGCACTTGACAATCTCATCATTGAGAAATGTTAAAGAGGGGCAAGTTTCACCAACATGAAAGATTTCATCTTCCACAAATTCACAGCCAGAATGCAAAGGACAGCCAAAAGGATCAGTTCACCAGCCAAGGTAAAAGTAGATTGGTAACAGTAAGATAAAATTTTCTGAACCTATCCATATGTGCATAGCAGGCACACAATATGCACACACACACACAAGCATGCAAGGGTGTGCTGTCGATTGCACAAGCACAGCCAGATCAAACAAAACCAGAGCATAGCCGTGGGGAAGCACCCCAGTGCATTACCACACCACACCACACCACATCACAGCCAGGGTGAACAGCAAGTAAACCAAGAACAGCAGGCAAACCAAACCACCAGATTAACCCAAATGGTGACATAAGGAGGGGGATGAATCAGGTGGACAGCAAGGCCAAGCACATGAGCTAGGAGGAGCAGGCTAGCTCCAGATCAAGCACAGAAGTCCAGCAAAACCAGATCAAGATCATCACCAACTTACTCCACAAATATCAACTTTTGTGGCGAGTTTCATAAAACCTTCACATGATCTAATCATCTTATTTAGAGAAAGACATGTGTTGCTTTACAAAACAAACCCTCAGAAGACACCCAAGTGGGGTGAATCCATCATAGCGATTTCTGAAAATCTAAAAGAAAACAGCAAGGTACCAGAATCCAACCAAAGCTCAGAGCAACATCCTTGCTCTGGTTGTTAAACCATATTCTACAATTCAATCATATATATATATACCTGTGATCTATTTCTAGGCACATCTCTAAAGAAAGAGTAGCACCTTAGAAATAAATCTTTGGGATCCATAGATTGATCAAGCTCACTCTCATTTTTTCCAAGCCATGATTCAATAAAGAATAGCTGGTACTACTACCAGGACTATCTAGATAAACCAACTAGATAAGATTGAATCCCTAAGCCTCAAACCAACATCATTGGTCATAGGGAATTCAGATATAAGCATCTCTAGTTTTCAAAGCTAAGACTGTCTCAAGCATCAACTAACCAAATCCATGATTTAGAATTAAACTTGTGTGCCATACATGATGGTGTCACAAGAACAACTCAATATGAATAAGGAAAAGCAGTAAATCATCCTAGATTCAGAAAATCAACTAACAATCATTTTCCTATTACAAACAGGAATCATAAATAAAATATTCTTATAATACACTTCACAGTTTGAGATCATGATGATCTCAACCCACATATTAATTTCCAAGCTAACAGCACTAGGACAGTAGCTATATCTCAATCATGACCATGAATCAAATAAACAGTGGAAAGCTATCAGATCATTAGCTTTACAAGCATGTTTCCCATACAACCACATCATCTGAATCAGATGCAATCCAAGCATCAAATTATCAAGTAAGCCACCAGAAACACCATACATCAGATCAACCAACAAGCCTCAGGCCAATAAGTATTCAGTATGGGTACAGACCATCTAAACATGAATCAATTCCTCCAGTACATGAACAAGCACATCACAGAAACCCTAAAGGGATAATCATCCTAATCTGAATCAGACAGTAGTCAGGGAGGACACTGCTAACATCTAGCATCGAATCAACAAGCACAAAGAGCATCAGGAGAGGGAATCAACTCACCATAGGTCCTCAGTGAAGGATAGAAGAGGAAGCAGAGGGGCCAATGGCCATGGCGCCACGGGGAGCACCCCAGAGGGGGCGCTGCAACCCGCACGGCGCCACGGCAACGACCCTGATCACGCCTGGAGGTGCAGAGCATCAGCTCAACGCACGACGACCACGACCGCACTTGAATCCATGCCAATCCCCAAACCCTAGGGTTCAGGACAGCATCGATCCATCGCAGAAGAGCTATAGGCTCGAATCCAATTGGATAGAACGAACGGGCATCATCGACAACCCCCTACTACACCACGGCAGCGACCAGAATAGCCGACGGCGGCAGGAACCGCCGGTGGCGGCATCGCCGGCCACGGGGTCGGGTCAGAGGAGGAGAAGATGAACTCGCGAGAGAGAGAGGTAGTGAGGAATGGGCCGAGCTGGGCCAGACCCTTCGGGGTGGCTCTTTTGTCTAATACTAGTGGGCCAAGAGGGCCCAATAAAAATAACCAGCCCAGAAACATTTTCAGGCCTGTTTTAATAAAAAGAAAAAGACCAAAATACCCTTGGACTTAATAAAATCCTAGAAAATAAAATAATAATCCAAAATTTTTAAATAAAATATTTTTGGATTCACAATAATCCAATCTATACAAATAAAATAAGATATCAAATTTTGGATATTCAAATTTTTATAAGAATTTTGTAATTCAATTTTCCTTATGGAATTTTACAAAATTATGGAAAGGTGATAAAAATAAATAAAAATCACCTTCATTATTTATTAATATTATAGTATTTTTGAAAAATACTAAATAAATATTTTGTAATAAAATTAAGATATATTTAATAATTCCTTTAGATCAATAAAATAAAGGGAAATAAAATAAAATAATTCAATATATGTTATAACATATTAAAAAGTAAAATTTATAAATAATTTATTAGAAAAAAAGGGGAGAAGTTTTTAAGGTAAATGCATAATGCATTACATTACTTGCATAATCATTTTGCTTCTTTAAATATTGTCCTTACCGGGAAATAATGATGTTTTTGTAGAACTAGAAGCTCAAGGTCCAGTGCAAGCATCAGACTTCACTACCTTGCCATCACAAGGCAAGTTCATCACTTGCTAATATCCTTTGAAGAGTCTTTATCAAAGTATTTTAAAATTGTGTGTTATCATATATGCTATAAAAAAAAGAAAATATTATTTTCTCAAATAAAGAAATTATGGATATCATCCTAAGTGGTGATATGATTGAGCAATAGAACTTAGAGTTCTAATTGCAACAATGCTGATCAAGTAGTAACTTAATAACCCCTGACATCAGTGATTATAGCGCCATATATTACGCGTTAGCCATGAGATTTGGAATGGGACAGAGAAGTTAGTTGTATCTTCTTCCTCTCGCATGAAGCCGGATGTGCAGGTCGTGGCTGTTATCCTCGTAGCGTGCATATTAAATGGTAATTCATAGAGGATATGCAGCATATGGGTGGGAACCCTCAACGTCCCACGATAGTGCTGGCATCTAACGGTTTGTACAAACCATTGCCGTAATTCATTATGTGGGCATGGTGTACACCAAGGAGGCATGCGGGGTCGCGAAGGGGGAAGTGATTGGCTTGGACCAACTACTAGGCCCCACATCATGGAATTGTGGACGGGAAAGTACGCCCGGTTGTGCAACAAGGAGTTGATTTCTCATGGGTAAAGTAAACGCACCTCTGCAGAGTGTAAGAACTGTAACTTGTTACTCCCTGTTCCGGGAAGGAGCTACGAACGCAGCAGGAAAGGAACTCCATGAAAGTTCTAGTCAACCTGTGAAGGCTGATTGTCATAGTTTTTTTTCAAGAATAAAATCAATCTTTGAAGAAAGATTTACAAAAACTGCATAGTGCCAAGGATTTATAATCCGAGGTGGTAGATAGAGCATCAAACTTCTCACCTTGCATATAATGAACTTGTTGGGTAACGCTGTTACTCATTCTTTCCTTTGATCCCTTGCTTAGACTCTGAGGATTCCGAAGACGTGCCAATGTATGCAGCTGAATGCCAAGAAGACGTGTTCTACGAGGAACCTGATCTATCCGAAGGAGTTGAAGGCGTGAACTACGAGATCCGTTACGGTGTCGATGAAAATAAGTCCAACTAAGTATCTAGTTAGTAGTAACCATCGGAGCCGAGCAGCATGAACTCTGTAGAATAAGCTGTTGAGCCCCACTCCTAGTCGGAGTTGTTACTTTTAAATTTCCGCTGAACATCTTATATTTTGGTTTGTAAGTTGGATCTTTTGGAAGTCTTGAACTTCCGGTATTGTAATAATAATAATGTGTGTACCTTTGTAATATGGACCCGCAATGTTTCTGTTGTACCACTCTGAGGGATGTGATATTTACGGAACGGTGTTCTGTGGATGTCATGTCAACGACTATAGTGTACTACACATGCAGTGGTATGCTAGGTCACCGCAAAAACCGTTTTGTCCTTGAACAGGCTCGTGAGATTCAGTGCATTGCAAAAAAAACTTGAGCTCCTGAAGTGTGCGTTGCCCGGCAAATTTGTGAGGGATGCATTATTGCAAAGCTTCCTCAATCCTGGAGGAGTGTTGCCACTAACCTCAAACACCAGAGGCAAGAGATGTCTATTGAGAATCTCATTGGGTTTCTGGACCTTGAGGAAAAGGCAAAGGCAATAGACGCACACCCAAAGGGAGCCGAGGCACCCCAGTCAAGCGCCAATGTGGTGCAGAAGAACTTCCACAACAAGTTCAAGGGGAAGACCAAAGTCGTTCGTACTACCAACTTCAAAAAGAATAAGAAGGACAAGTCACAAGATCCCTGCTTTGTGTGCGGCGAGGTTGGACAGTGGGCTCCAAACTGCAAGCAGCGCAAAGGAAGGAAGAATCAAAATGGACAGAACTCTAAGTCTGTCAACGTTGCTATGAGAAACAATGATAAGAGTGCATCTGGGTATGGTAATTTACCCACTGTTTTGTCAATTTGTCAATCTACAGATTGGTGGATCGACACCGGTGCTAATATTCATGTGTGTGCTGATATCTCTTTGTTTTCTTCTTATCAGATTACATGAGATCTCTTCGTCTTGATGGGAAACGGATCGCATGCTTCTTTTCGTGGTGTTGGCATGGTGGATCTAAAGTTTACTTCGGAAAAGATCGTGCAGCTGAAGAATGTGCAGCATGTGCCCTCAATAAATAAGAATCCCGTTAGTGGTTCCCTTCTTTGCAAAGAAGGTTTTAAGTTGGTATTTGAGTCCAGTAAAGTAGTCATTCCTAAGTATGGACAATTTATTGGTAAAGGTTATGAGTGTGGCAGTTTGTTCCGTCTTTCCCTATCAGATTTTTGTAATAAGGTTGTTAACCATATTTGTGCCTTAGCATTCACGACTTTGTCACATTAATTTTGGTTATATGATGTGGCTAGCTAAGATGAATTTAATTCCGAGTTTCACTTTAGCCAAAGGCTCTAAATGTCAAGAGTGTGTTCAAGCTAAGCAATCGCGTGTAATGCCCGGACAATATTAAAAATTAGAAATTAATTGTTATTTTATATTGTGCATCATCATGCATATTTTGTCCGTAAAATTATTTTATCAAACCATATTTCGTTTTACTAAATATTCATGTGGTTTTATTAAACCCATCTCTCGTTCTTATTTTAAAATTAAAACAAATAATATTTCTCACAGCAAAAGCCTTTCTTATTTTATAAATAAAATTAGGCTAAAAGCCGTCTAAAATTTTGGTCTAAAACTAGCCCCATCTAGTCTACTTTGGACTAGATAAATAGTTCATTCTTCTCTTTTGCGTCCCAAACCCTAGCCCCAAATCTGAAACAAATTTCCACTTCTTTCCTTTTTCCTTTTCCTCAGCCGCCGCCGCACTCCACCACAACTCCCGCTAACCACCACACATCTCACCTGACACGAACGCAACACACGCACAAGCTCCACACAGGCGAATACACGCACACCACAAACCCACTTAACACACGCACGCACGCAACACTGCACGACCCACACCCCGTACCTCTGTAACGCTCGCCATCGAACCATCTACCCAGGCCCGCACATGGCCCTCGTCCTCTCTGCAAAAGCTCCCCATCTCGTCTCGATCCACCCCGCCGCCGCCTCTGCCTCCTGTCTCCCCGATGGATCCCGACAGCCTCCTCCTCGTGCCATGCCCGTGTCGTCCTCCTCCCCGGCGCCTGCGTCCAGTCCTCGCCTCCCTGGCTCGAGCGCCGCCTCCCTCCGCGTCGACCTCCGGCTCCCCCACCTCGCGAGCTCCCTTCCTTGCCTGCAGCAACTGTCGCCGCTGCGTCCTGCGCGTCCTCGACCTAGCCCGACGCCACCATCTGTGCCTGTTTTCCCAGCGAGGTCGCGCCATCCGTGCGTCCGACCAACGCACTGTGGCTGCCGCTGCAGCCCTTCTCGTCCTCCTGAGCACGTCCTGCCGCCCGTGCATCCTCGAGCCACCCCGAGCTCGCCTCCCGTTCATCCGCTCCACGCCGATCTTCTGCTCAGTTTGGGTCAACGGTTCATGTGGCACCACCGATGTCCTGCTGCCTCGCGTCGACCTACGCAGGATGAGCATCTATTGTTGTTCCTATATATGTGTTTGCCATGCGTTCTTAGCTGCTTGTGCCTTTGTCTAAAAAGGAATCATCTGTACCAGGATATCAAATCAAGGCACTATCCGTTTTGTTGTTGCTCGGCTACACCCTCGGCCCCTGATCCGGTGGTGTATCCCAATGATGACCCTAATTCGCCACCGACAAAAGATGGAATATAAGGAATTCTACATAGAACCCGACAGCGATGGCATCGAGATACAAGAGGTCCTTCGAGGAACCCGAAGACCGAACCCCAACTCTCGTCGACTCTCAAGACCTTCCCGGATTCGGAAGCCCCGATTCCATCAGATCCCAAGATCTCCGGAACCAAATGTGTGACCCCTTTCCGATACCTTATTTTGATAAATATAATCTAACTTGTGCATATTAAATTGTCCATGCTTGCATACATATATTATTGTTTGAGGATATATGGCGATTCATCTACTAAATAAATATGGAATATATGGGAGTGCTATTTGTCTTATCCCGGTTCCATTTAATATTGTGTAGCGAATCGATGTCATGTTATGCCTTGTTAACTCAATATTTAATTTGCGGGATAGTTAAATAACTTGAACCCAATAATAACTGCCGGGATCCCGATTCCGCTTAATATTGTTAACTGGGACCGCATATTGCCATGCCATGCATCATATCATAAACATGCCGGTTCTTCCTTCGTATTATTAAATATTGCATCGGGTGCTCTTTATAGTGTTTGCTTCTTCACCGGATAGGACGATGAGTCGATGCGAGATACGACAAGCCTTCGGTCACCGACTTTGTCTCACAGGCGAGCATTCTCCCCCTTCTACCTATTTTGTGTTTATAGTCTTTACTTCCTTTCTTTGATCTATTGCTATCCTTATTGTCGATGCTATAGTATCGTTCCTTTATTTACCTGCTCCACTATATTGCCTTGGTTATCCTATTGCCTTGTTTGGTTAGCTAACTTTGTCCTTGCGAGTCGTAGACATGCTTAGTACCGCTCTCATACAGGTGAAAACATGATACTCGAATATGGTTGATGATAAGATAATTAATCTGATGTTGTTGGTTATGGTTTCACCTAATGTTAAGGCCCCGGCAGGGACCACCTTTGGGAACTGCTTGAGCCGCCCTAGGACCCGTTCGTTCTACGATATCAATTCTGAGTTGATCGCGCTAACCAAACCTGGGGGCCTCTGGGATCCCCACTCAACTACCAGCGCTATTCGTATATCCAGAGGGTTACAAAATTGGTTTTCCATTTGGTGCATACGCATAATATGTCCTCGGATATGGGTGAGTTGATATGTCTTCGGACTTGATATTTTGGTGGACCGCCATGGCTTGCATTGCATAAAACTGGGATATCGTGTCGGAGGTGGGATGGAGCTCTACAAGTTATCTTCCGATCATCGCCCGACCGTAGACTCAAACGCTGTGCCACCTGGAGAATCAGCTGTATCTCTTGTGTGGTTAAAACATAGTAGGTGATGCCTCTGGATATGCGCGTAGTTAAGGGACAGTTCTTGTTGTGAGATTCGGATGGCACGCGTGATATGTTGCCTGATGGGTTGAGCATGCACTTGGGTACAGTAGTGCACCCCTGCAGGGTAAATCTTTTCGAGAAGCCATGTGTCCACGGTTATGGACGCCTCAGGAGTACAGTGTCATGATCATAGATAACGCCACTAATTGATTTGCCTCTTTAATAATATGACTAGTAATTAGCCTTATCAACTATACACCTGCTTAACTAAAATTGCCACTGTGTGTTCCGCAAGGGGACTTCCTCGACTGGTCTTCGAGGGGGAAATCTTCGGATGGGTTATGTTTGGTGTTATATTGTTGTTACCGCATAACGCTCTCTTATCTCGCTCTAATAGACGAAGTTGTAGCGTGTCTCTATAAGTTAGATAGTGCAAGCTTTGCTGCCGCTGAGCCCACCATACCTATGTAGGCGAGGACCGTCGAATTCTAGTCTTGCCGTGTACTGGCCTCGGTACTGACCGCTCTCTTTCTGTTTTCCTTTGCCCTTTGCCGGCACCCTTTTGGCTTGACAGGTATGTGATCGACGACGTTAGCAAGGTTATCCTTCCGGCTTGGTCTGGGCAGGGTTTATGGACACCGCTTGGTTATTCTTCAGGGCTCTTAGTCCTATTTGGATCTTGTCCGTACTCGGATACTATTTGGCTTTCTTTATGATTTGTATCATTTCTATTCTTGACTCGTTGAGTCGTTGTTGTATATGTAAGTTCTCGTGAACTCTGTTGTAAACTACTGTGATGTAACTACTTGTGTTTAAATCTCACCCACACGAAAGTGTCTGGTGGGCGTCTTTGAATTGTTTCTATGCGGATTTTGGCGGGAAATGCTGAGGTATGCATATACCCGATTCGGGGGCGTTACACCGCGCAAGCCTCACAAGCCTATGCAGGAAGTAAGAAACTTGGCACCACTGGAGCTTATACATTCAGATCTATGTGAGATGAATGGTGTGTTGACTAAAGGTGGAAAGAATAACTTCATGACGTTGATTGATGATTCTACTAGATTTTGCTATGTATATCTTTTGAAAACTAAAGATGAGGCTCTACACCACTTTAAAAACTATAAGGCAGAAGTTGAAAATCAACTTGAGAGAAAGATTAAGAGAGTCCGGTCAGATCGTGGTGGAGAGTATTTCTCTATTGAGTTTGATTTTTTGTGCGGAACATGGCATTATTCATGAGAGGACGCCTCCCCATTCTTCCCAATCTAACGGGATTGCTAAAAGGAAAAATCGTACTCTAACAGACTTGGTTAACGCCATGTTAGGTACTTCGGGTTTATCCAAGGCATGGTGAGGGAAGGCGATATTGACATCATGTCATGTCCTGAATAAAGTTTCCACAAAAGACAATGAAACTGCTCCCTATGAATTATGGGAGAAGAGGAAGCTAACACTCTCGTACTTACGTACCTAGGGCTGTTTGGCAAAGGTGAATTTGCCAATTCCCAAAAAGCGTAAACTTGGACCAAAGACCGTAGACTGTGTCTTTCTTGGCTATGCTCATCATAGTGTTAGATACAAATTTCTAGTGTTGAAATCTGAGGTACCTGACATGAAGGTCGGTACAATTATGGAGTCTAAGGATGCTACATTCTTTGAGGATATTTTTCCGATGAAAGGTATGCCTAGTGCATCTAGACAAGAATCTGTTGAAACTCCTGAACCTGCCATTCCCATGGAATATTATGAGCGAGCACATGATGAAATTCCTGAGGAGGTAGACAATGAGGTTCTTGTAAGGAACAAGAGACAGAGGATTGCAAAGTCCTTTGGTGATGATTTCATTGTCTATCTCGTGGATGATACTCCCACCTCTATTTCAGAGGCATATGCATCTCCCGATGCAGACTACTGGAAAGAGACTGTTCATAGCGAGATGGATTCCATCATGGCTAACAAAACTTGGGAGATCACTAATCGTCCTTATGGGTGCAAACCTGTAGGATGTAAGTGGGTGTTCAAAAAGAAGCTTAGGCCTGATGGTACGATTGAAAAGTACAAGGCTCGACTTGTTGCCAAGGGTTATACCCAAAAAGAAGGCGAAGACTTATTTGATACTTATTCGCTTGTGGGTAGATTGACCACTATTCGAGTTCTACTCTCATTGGCTGCCTCACATGGTCTTATCGTTCATCAAATAGACGTCAAGACAGCTTTCCTTAATGGAGAGTTGGATGAGGAGATCTATATGGATCAACCAGATGGTTTGGTAGTAGATGGTCAAGAGGGCAAGGTGTGCAAGCTATTAAAGTCTCTGTATGGACTAAAACAGGCACCTAAGAAATGGCATGAGAAGTTTGATAAAACTTTAACATCTGCTGACTTTGTTGTAAATGAAGCCGACAAATGTGTATACTATCACCATGGTGGGGGCGAAGGAGTTATACTTTGTTTATATGTTGATGACATACTGATTTTTGGGAAAAATATGATTGTCATCGAACAGGTCAAGAGTTTCTTGTCTCAAAGTTTTGACATGAAAGACCTTGGAGAAGCTGATGTTATTCTAACATCAAGCTGCTGAGAGATGAGAATGGCGGAATTACACTTCTGCAATCTCACTATGTGGAGAAGGTGTTGAGTCGCTTTGGATACTCAGATTGTACTCCTTCGCTGACACCATATGATCCTAGTAAGATACTTCAAAAGAACAAAAGAACAACTAGAGATCAGCTAAGATACTCTTAGATAATTGGCTCGTTAATGTATTTAGCTAGCGCAACAAGGTCTGACATCGCGTTTGCTATGAGCAAACTTAGCCGGTTTGTTTCCAATCCAGGAGATGATCATTGGCATGCTCTTGAGAGAGTAATGCGCTATGTAAAGGGTACATCGAGTTATGGTATTCACTATGCCGGAGACCCTGCGGTACTTGAAGGGTATAGTGACTCAAATTGGATCTCTGATGCTGATGAGTTAAAGGCCACAAGTTGATATGTATTCACTCATGGTGGTGGCGTTGTTTCATGAAAGTCTTGCAAGCAGACCATCTTAACGAGGTCAACAATGGAAGCAGGACTCACAGCACTAGATATAGCTACTGTCGAAACAGATTGGCTTCGCGAACTCTTGATTGACTTGTTGGTTTTTGATAAACCTGTGTCGGCTATCCTTATGAACTGCGACAATCAAACTGGGATCATCAAAGTGAGTAGTTCAAAGGATAATATGAAGTCATCAAGACATATAAAGAGAAGATTGGCATCTGTTAGGAAAATGAGAAACTCTGAAGTAATATCATTGGATTATATCCAAACAGCTAAGAATCTAGCAGATTCTTTCAAAAAAGGTCTATCAAGAAATGTGATAGATATTGCATCAAAGGAGATGGGTTTGAGATCCACATGAGTTACCGTGGTAGTAACCCAACCTATGTGATCGGAGATCCCATGAATTAGGACCTAGGGAAACAAGCCAGTGGCTAACTGGAGGAGAGTAACTTTTATTAACCCACTCCGCTGAAGATGCATTACTCTCACGATCTGTATGGCAGGTTAACTTAGTCTTAATATGTTCATTGGCTTGTATAAGCCAAGATGCTATCCTACAGAGCAGTCTTGGAAGAATGCACCTATGTGAGCATATTTGGGGGGGGGGGGACAATGAGACTTTGTGGGGGATTGTTGGAATTTGAGGCATATTTGATGTTGGCCTTTTGGCCCATAACAAATAAAAATTCTGAAATTCTCATTGGCCCATTATTATGGCAGCTCATGTGTGTGCTAGTGGAGCCAAAGTTTAGTCTCACATTGCTAGTGGAAGAGGAGTTGGATCACCTTATATAGTAGAGTGTTGCACCACTCATTAAGGTGAGAGAAGAAGAGAAGCCCTCGCGCACTCCTCCTCCGACGTCGCCCGTCACACCTCGCCTCGTCACAACGCGCGCGCAAGCGCCGCGGGTTGCGGGAATCTCGCCGAGCCGAGCTTTATTTTGTTTTTTGGGAAAATTAATTATGTATTAATTATGAGTCATTAATGCGTCATTACAGATCGTCCAGCTATTCCATCCCGCTGGCTACGTGCACGGCCGTCCGGGAGAGCAGGTCTTCGAAACCCCGTCTCTCTGATCCTGCACCGGGAGAGAGGCGATAAGGTTTTTGAGGAGCGTCTAAGCGCGGCTGCTCAAGCTCTTCTTCGTCCTCTACTTCCGGATTCTTCGACTCCATCGCCATGTCTGACGACGCTTCCAAGCAGGCTGCTGCTGTTGCTGTCGTCGGTGGCGGATCCACTTCTGTTACGCCGTTGGTCATTACCATCAACGAACTCGTACGTGTTCTTTGCCCTCCTATTATTTCCTATGATGATTACTAGTATTGCAGTATGCATAGATGTGCTAGGTTTTCACTTGCCTGTATGGTGCATGTCTACTGTGCGTATGCTAGCTAGTCTTGGAAATTGTTCTGTCATGATTTACACTTGGATGAAATTAATGCGAAAACTGCTAATTATTTTAACACCTAACACTACTCCACCCTCAGCATGCTTAACTTCTCTGTTCCATCAGGATGTCCTTGGACGAAGCCCATTTGTATCTTGTTGTTAACACTACCATATCAATCCTATTAGCCCATATCAATATATCATACATCTTTATTTTCTGAAATTACAAACAACTATTTTAGTAAACAACAAAAAATAAGTAATAATAATATTTCAATCCAATAAAAGTAAAACTAAATAAAATAATATTTTATTCATTTTTGCCATTTATTCATTTAATGTGGCATAAATAATATCTTTAAATCTATAAATCGAAATTCGACTAATAATATATCCATAATTATCATAAAAATGTGAGGAATCCAAATATGGAATAAATAAAATTGCAAAAAATTTTAATTTTTTAAATAACTTTTTTCCTTTTCAAAATTTAAAAATCTAAAAGAATCCAAAACAGCCTAAGGCAGTTGAAATCGAACTCACAATTTTTTTCGCACATTTTGATAGATTGTACTTTTTTTACATCGTACGTAAAGTTATAGCCACTTTAATTTTTCCTGCCGCGGCCCGCACCCCTTTAGTCCCAGACCGTATCACGACCCGGAACTAAAGGATGTTGCTCGTGCTCGAACCCTTTAGTTCCGGGACGTATCACGACCCGAGACTAAAGGTCCGAAACGGCTCGAGACTAGAATTTCCTCAGGCTCCTAACCACCGAAAACGGTACAAACCTGGACTAGTAGTGCTCAGACTAGTCCTAACCCATAATAAATCGGGACTAGTGTTAGACTCTGGACTAAACCGAAGACCCTTTTCCTACTAGTGTGTAATATCTCTCATGGTATAATGGATGCCTGGGTATGCGTTTGTATGCGTGTATGTTGCTTCGAGGCTTAATTTCCTACCGTCCATGTCCAGAACACGAGCTGAGGATGTATCGTCAGCACATATTATCCCAATAGTGGCACTTAGTCATCCACTCATGCATAATCTAGACATCCCAGTACCTTCCATTCATACACATACACATATGCATATGACAAACATTGGTACAATGATCTCATATACTCATGCTTGTGGTTCCCAGATAAACATATGCGTGCTGCTGTATATGAGAGTGATACATGCGAGAATGTAGATGCTGAGATATATATTAGGCCATCTTTTGTCAAATAGTACAATAATAATAAATACATGTCAGTCGCTACTCCTACCACAGATTTGTTTAAATACATGTCAACGTTGATGCCCTCAAACTTTTTTAAATAACTATCCGACGTTACTGATAACCAGATAGACTTTGCCGTAAAGAACAATTTTTCTGATGAAATTAAAAGTTGCACAAAAATTATTTAATTTTTTATTTCATGCTTTGCATTTTGATAATTTTACTTTCCATTTCCTCATTATCTTACCCAAGTCCAACACTAGTGCACACGTACCCCTCTAACACCGGTTTGGAGGACCCTCTAACACCGGTTATAGAACCGCTATTGCGGTTTCGGTGTTAGAGGCCCCCCCTTTAACACCGCTTCTTATACGAACCGGTGTTAAAGGGTGGCGTACGTGGGGCTGCCGCAGCGCTCAGGCCCTCCCTTTAACACCGGTTCGTAACGTTCTGTGCCGCGGCAGGAAAAAGAGATAAATCTCTGTCGCGGCAGAGTTCTGCCGCAGCAGAAAAACGGCCTAAATCTCTGCCGCGGCAGAGTTCTGCCCCTGCCCCGTTCTGGGCGTATTTCTGCGGCGCGACGGGGACGGGGAGGGGGGAGGGGGAATCGATCGGGAGTGGTATACACATACATCGTCATCGGTACATACGACTACATGAATAATTAAGCAACTATTATTATACACAAACATCGTCATTGTGTGGTATTCTCCGTAAACGTTGAAGCATCAAGTACAAGACAAACACGTTCAAGCATATATACAACGTTCATTTTGGTGGATATCTAAAGAGTTCTCCGCCAGGAGTGACGACCTCATCAAGTATGAACCCCACCAAATCCTCTTGAATGGCTCGTATGCGGTCAAATGGTAGGAGTTGGTCCCGCATCCGTTTGATCTGAATATATATGAAGAATGGGGTCAATATATATAAGAATAAAACTCAACACAATTGATGGTAATAAAATAATGTTGTGTACTTTGTTTACTTACTCTAAGTTGTTCTAGTGCGGCTTGGCCTATCGCACATATCGTGTTGCGAATGAACTCGCAAACATAGTACCCACATAAGTTATTGCCGTGTCCCTGATGCGCGCACTTTACGAGAATAGAGAGTTCAATCAAAATAATAATCAATAAAGCATGATATAATGGAATTGGAAGCAGAATCAAAGAGATACGCAGACCTAGCTAGCTAGTATTACTTACATTTTGGTCTACAAATTTTAGTTCTTCTGACCATTCACCCACGGCCCTGCCCGTGAACCTTTTCCAAACCCTGTCCGGCAAAGAAAATGGATAAAGGAGTAATTAATTACTTGTTGTCACGAAAGTTGCCGATCTAGTGCGATAATATGATTGAAATTACCTCTGGAGCATCTCTCTAAAGTCTGCCCATAGCTCTTTTTCTTTTCGTAACGAGTCCATGACAAGGACTTTTCCTGAGTCAGGTTAAATGACTAGCAGAATAAAGTGGAACCTACGCACGCATAACTCATCATCAGTTAAACTTAACATCGAGTAAGCCGAAACAGAATGTGTACAAGAGAGGGTAACAGTACTCACGAGAAGTTGTAAGGCAATAGTATTTCCCTTTTGGTTTGTTGTCTCAGTAAAGACCTTAGCAAGAAATCTTCTGTTTGCCCGGGTTTGTCTCTTACCACTTGTTCATGAACTCTATTTGGGTCAACGAACCCAATGTCAAAAGGGCCTCCTTTCATGCATTCCATAACCTTTTTCCTGCATAATAGTATATATATAAATATATGGTGAGCATATATAGATACATGCAATTAATGAATTGAATGAGATGAGATAGAATAAAGAAATAGTACTTACACACAATAAAGGCTGATGGCAGCTTTGTCGAGTTCCTTCTGATTGAATAGAAAATGCAAGTCTTGAATGTTGAAGGTGATCGCGTCGTCTCCGCATAAGAAAATCTGATCTCTTATATGCGCCGTGATCCATTCTTCCTTTCTCGTCTTGCAGAAATCAAGATACCACTTGTGCAATCTTCGCATCTTTGTTGGTAGATTCTTGAGCTCCTCTTTCTTGACGAGATTCTTCCCATACTTCCATGGCTGTATGGGGTTGGCATCGCCTTTGGGCAAGTTGTCTCCCATGATGTTCAAGTATGCAATGTAAGTCATCCCCATCTCATTGGCCTTTCTTTGTAGCTCTGCCCCGTAATCATTTACGGGAGGAGCGTACCGTGTGTCGAACACTTGGAGCGGGGCGCATGATTGGTTTTCCTGCTCTCCGAGCATGGGAACTTTTTTCTGGGGTGCCGCATGACTGCTACTTTCAGTCTCCCTACGGCGCCTTGCACCCCGCTTCAAAATCTGGCGCTCGTAGTCCGGCACAAGTGGGGTTTCAGGTTTCAAAAGATTTTTGTAAAACTTCTCCACCACCGCCGGATCTATTTTCTCCTTTGGCTCGGCCCGTCTAGGTGCATAGAATTTCTTGACCTCTTCTTCCGAGATCCTATTGTTCTCCTCGTCGCTGCGATTCCACGGTAAAACCGGCAATGGCTTGGCGGAAGGCTGCGGGACGTAGTTTTTTGAACTCTTTGGCGTACGGTTTCCTGCGGATTTCTTTCTGGCAGTGCTAGTGATGCTCTTCGTGGCAGTGCTCTTCCGCTTACGCTGAGGAGATGGCTGATGCGCCGGAGATGGCTGACGGGCAGGATATGGCTGGCGCGCCGGAGATGGCTGCCGCGCAGGAGATGGCTGAAGCGCCGGAGATGGCTGCCGCGCAGGAGATGGCTGAAGCGGCTCATACTGCTGACGCTGTTGGGCACAGCGGGGGTGCCAGTGGCCTCCAATTTGGAAGCACGATGTGTTCCTTCTTCCAAAGAATGGTTGTTTTCACTGCAAATTTGAGTTGAGTTTCCCCTTCACCTGTAGCATGGTCAAGCTATGCTTCCTCATATTCCTTCACAACCTCATCCACCCCGACAATAGCATAGCCATCTGGAATCGGTCGGCAGTGGTAAGTTCCACCAGCTACAGGAGGTAAGGCATAGCCGACAGCCACCTTAATGGATAAGCCCATTAATCTCACATGCAGCTCAGCGTGTTCGCTCTCCATGATCTCATCCACGGGGTATCGAGGATCCGCCATTTCAAGCGTGGGCTGCACGTTCTCCGTGGAAGCCACGCTGCTTTTTCGCGCAGAGTCTGGGCCGCCGGCAGCTTCCAATGCAGGCTCTTCATGCCGCTGAGATGGGCCGGTAGCTTGATGGCTCTGTTGTGCATTCACTTGCGCCTGCAGCGCCACAAGTGCATGTTCTATCTGTGTCATCCGCTCTGTATGCTCTTTTTCTTTTCTGTCACACCATCTGTAAGAGTCGCCCCACTCGGCAAACCCATCCTTCCACGTCATACCCCCTGTGCCTCGTGCATGTCCAGGGTGTTCTTTTTTACCGATGGCGCGTGTGAGCTGGTCATTCTCTCTGTCGGGATGGAAGGTCCTGGTGGCTGTTTCCTCGTATGCCGTGATGAGTTCAGTGACGGGTTTGGCAAGGAGGGTTGGGAAGATACACAATCCTGTTTCTAGGTCCAACCTTGCCCCGATTCCGTAGAACCAAGTCTTTGCACGTAGGTACCACCCATATGTCTGGGGTGTGATCCCTCTAGCACGCAGGGCCTTCTCAGCTTCCTCCCACTTAGGCCTCTGAGATATGTAGCCACCTGACCCCGTCCTCTGGTGATATTCCTTCTTCTGTGCATTTAGCGTATTGGTTTCTGACCTCTTTTTAGCTATAGCACCTTCCTTATATGCCACAAATTCGGGACAGTGAGGTCTTATCTTCGCATAATATGCGTCTTCGAAATCTGGAGTCTCGCGAGCTTTGACAAATTTGTTCAATTTTGTCTTCTGGTTGCGGAAACCGTCAGCCATCTTCTTTAGAGTCCACTCTTTGACCTTTTCCTTTATAACCGGTTTGTTTTCATCCTCCTCTGGCGGAAGGGTGAAATTTACCAACAGCGAATTCCAAAGCGTTTCTTTGGATCTTTCATCGACAAAGGTACCGTCGCCCTTCTTTGGCTTATTCCAATATTTAGTTATGATTGGGATTTGGTCCCTAACAAGAACTCCAGCCTGACGTACAAATTTGCCTGCGGCCTTCTTGGGCTCCATCGGCCTGCCATCAACACGGACTGCTTCGATCGTGAACTTTGCACGATCTTTCAACCGATGGCTCGCGCCTCGCTTGCTCTTTTTCGTAGAAGAAGATTGTTGCTGGTTGGTCGATCCAGAGGGCTAAAAGAAGAAAGAAGCGTTAATTAATACATTTACATATATACAAATCAATCGGTGCAAGTCAGCAGAGGCTTAATCCATGCATATACCTCGACAGACTTTATAATCACTAAAGTGCGTTCACCGGAGTCATCATCTTCTCCATGACTACTTGAGCTGTCATCATGTCCCTCCAAGTTCAGATATTGTGAGGTGTCCTCGTGGATCATGTTCTCCATTATTTCTTCATTTTCAAGGTTTCTACTAAGTGGATCCATAGTTTCTAAAACAAAATATGATCACACAAATATCAGTAATACATCTATTGAAATGCTCAAGCAAAGATGATGATATGACAGGTTAAAAGTATTGAAATGTAACCCTAATACATGCTTGGTCATTCCAAACCCTAATTCGAAGAAACCCCCAATTCATATGAGAGGGTACATTTACTTCTTCTAATTAACATAGCATGGTTATTAGAATGCTATATTGACAACGAGAGGTGGCGGCGCTAGGGCGAGAGCGGGGCCGGGATGCGTGGGGGTGTGCGTTCGAACCAGCACGACGTGGGCTCAGCGAGGACAGAGGAGGTCAGGGTCGACGGCATAATGGTGGCGGTGGTCGTCGGCGTGGCACAAAATATACACATGCATATACAATATACATACAATACAATATACATATATACATACACACATACAAATATACATACACATATGCCACTTGTTCTACTGAATTCAATGGTATTTTATTTGCAAATTTTGGCCCAGTGGTATTTTATTTGCGATTCGCCGGTACCCCTTCGGTTTGGAAACATACGACCCCGCAACGATCCTAATAGGTCTATCAATTCCAGGACCATATATAGCAGCTCACCAATGATACGAAATTTGCTTGCGAACAATTATAAACTCTCTCCGAAAAGCATGATCAGCCAAGCTGCAAATATAAGCTCCCACCCATAAGTAATTGGTCCATCTATATTTTGGCATCAATAAGGCAGCGACAAAATTCATATTAGGTAAACATATATTGTACACCTTCTATAAAAAATTCACCATTGGGAGTTACAATATGCAATACAACTACAAAATAGAACATAATTATCATCGTTGTATTTCTTTTACATGTGTATTTCTACAAAATAGAACATAATATGCAATACAACTACAAAATAGAACATAATATGCAATACAACTACAAAATAGAACATAATATGCAATATAACTACAAAATACACATACAATACAAAAAAGAACATAATTCTCATCGTTGTATTTTTTTACATGTGTATTTCTACAAAATAGAACATAATATGCAATACAACTACAAAATAGAACATAATATGCAATACAACTACAAAATACACATACAATACAAAATAGAACATAATTATCATCGTTGTATTTTTTTACATGTGTATTTCTACAAAATAGAACATAATATGCAATACGTCGGTGAGGAACCGCCTGCCGGTGAGGAACTGCCCGCGCGGGGCAGGTGCATGCGCGCTGCCGGTGAGGAACCGTAGAGGGGGGAGGGGGCGGATAGGGCGTTACATACGGTGAAGGTGAAGGCGACGGCGACGTACGGTTGGACGGCGAGGGCGCGTGGACACGACGACGGACGTACGGCGACGGCTCGCGCGTGGCGATGGGGGCGACGGCGCTCCCGCGGGATGGCGACGGCGAGGGCTGGACGACGATAGCAGAACGGCGACGGTGCGCGCGGCTCTCCTCTGCTTCCTCTGCTACGCGCGCGATTTTCGTTCTCTTGCTGGGGGAAGAAGGAAGAGAGGAAGGCGTTATAAATGCCCCCCCTTTAACACCGGTTCGTGCCACGAACCGGTGTTAAAGGGGGGGGATTCGATTCACGCCCACACCCCCCCTTTAACACCGGTTCGTAGAAAAACCGGTGTTAAAGCCCATTTCCAGGCTCAACCAAAGGCCTCGTTTCCACTAGTGCAAGAAGCCTTCGCCACCTCTTGATCTGCAACTCCATCGATCCCAACCCTCCCCATCCACTTCATCCACACTCCGGTGACTCACATGAACTAGCCAATGTCATTCGGTAGTCCTCGCTAGCACGAAGCCTCACCATTGTCTTCCACCACTCTAAATGGCTACAACACCGCTAGCTATAGTTTTTTTTGAGATTGATCGCTGTGTTTTATTCATACCGATTCAGAGTCATACAAAAGAGCCGAAACCAGGTACCCAGGAGGCACCCCAAACCAAGTTTTTCTAAACTTATTCACGCAACTATCCTTAGCTAACAGATGAACGGCGCCATTACCCTTGCGACGCACATGCAGAGCCCAGGAGTCGAGGAATTCACCCAACAATGCTTTTATCTCCTGCACCAGAGGGTTTTGGATGGAACAGTCCAACTCCCTACTCTCTAGCTTCGACTTGGCCCCCAAGCAGTCAGTCTCCAAAGCCAACCTTGTCAGTTGTCACCCCCACCTCTTTCGCTAGCTGACAGGCCCGACGACACACAAGTAGCTCCACCCCCTCAGCGTCAGAAACCGACGGGAAAAAATTGTTGGCTCCGGCAACAAAACCACCATGGTGATCGCGGATGAAGACCCCACCACCATCGGTATTCTCGTTCAGGGGAGCAGCTCCATCCGTATTCGCCTTGTGCCAGCCTTCGTCAGGTTTTGTCCACTTTGTGACAAGGCCCGCCATGGGAGCTTCCGCCGCCACCTTTAGAGCTTTCCATTCCTCCACTAGATAAATCTACCTCCTCACCGTATGTTCTGGATCCTCAATCTGAGTTCTTTCCCTGGCATCATTTCTAGTAGACTAGATCTGATACAATGTCATTAAAACCAGCCGAGCTTCTTCCTCATGGACAATTGCAATCCACTATAGGAGCCAGTGCCCCATCGCTCGATGATCATGAACGTCCGATCGTGGGAGGTTGGCCCTAAAGCTGGTGCGCGATTTCACAACATCCTAGACTCTCACCGAGTGTGGGAAGAGCTGAAGGAAATATGCCCTAGAGGCAATCATAGAGATGATTATATTTATTATGTATCCATGAGTTATTGTAATGTTCCTTGAATATCCATATCAGGCAACTTGTATTGATTGACAATTATGTGAATTGTTTGTGAAACTCTTTACTTGTATGGTTATTTAATAGTTGTCCCTAGTCGGAGTTCATGTGAGGACACATGTGAATATTAGACTAGCACATTGATTGGTTGATGACTATGTTTCGCAAGTCATAGACATGGCGATGTCAAACCAATGATGTGGACACATGTTATGAACATGGGGTTGGACTGACACAACTTGACACTGACAATTAGTTGCAGATCTCCCTCTACACATCGTGTATGTTTTGTCCTTAGACCTGAGATTGTCGCATGTACTTGAGATGTGGATCGACATACTTTGGGGCTATCAGACGCTACTCCGTAACTGGGTAGTTATAAAGGTAGATTTCGGGTTTGTCCTGAAGCATGCTGCAAGGCATGGTCAATCAATATGGGATTTGCCCCTCTCTACTTGAGAGAGATATCTCTGGACCCCTCGAGTGATCGGATCCAGAAATGTATGAACGTGCTACATATGGTTAAGAGTTAACCTAGTAAAGGGATTCCGAATCACAGTATTGAGAAAGGAAGGTCAGCTCGGAGCTAGACCAAATATCGTAAGGCAAAGGGAAAGACATGTACCAAACTTTGTGATGGTTCGTCCGATATGATCTTTATATGTGTTTAGGAGTTGGCACGTCTTGCTAGAGGCCGCTACCAACTATTGACAGAATAAGTGTATTCGTGTCATGTCTATACGTATATGAACCTATAGGGTCACACACTTAAGGGGCTTGAAGCCTAATGAGGATTGGATTCGAAATAGACCAGGCTTAGACTACTAATGGGCTGCTAATGTAGAAGCTCACTAGGGACGTCTATATAAGAGAGGGTGGGGCGAGCTGATCAGGGTTAGACCATTCCACCCAGCCGCCATACCTCTCGCCTGTGTTGCACGCACGGACCTAGCAGTCCGGCATCTGACGCTTCCACCCTGTACGTGTGGATACCTCGGAGGCGCTGCATCTGTAGTGCTTGGACGAGCCGCGTATGGGGAGCTGCTCGTGGGACGAGAAGGAGGAGGAGACGTAGATCGTCTATACTGCATCGACGCGCTTCATCAAGTTCCGCAACTCCGCGTCTAGTGGTAATCTCGTGATCTATGACAACAGTATTCCTGGTTTACGCGGTAGAAAATTTTGATTTGCGCTAGTGTAGCCTACCCGTATCCCTTTAGTGGTATCAGAGCCGACGCTGTTCAGTTACAGTTTCAGGATGTTTGCATATGGTGATATGCAGATTGATATGAATGATGTGATCGTTTATATTGCGGTGGTATAGGATTGATCTATGATCTTGCTTTCCGTGATCGTAATTCTGAGGTAGTCGAACGACTTACCCCTACTAGTCGGTTTCCGCCATCGAAATAGACAGTGACACATAAATCCTGTTGAATCACGCGAAGATCAATATGATTGATCGAATCGGAACCTAGATCTAAAATCGATGTACCGTGATTGAAGGAGTTTGATCAGATCGGAACAACAAACGGTTTATGGTAAATTTGATTTGCCGATCAAAATCCTTAAAGAAAATTGTGTAGATTCGATCTCTCATTTTTCACAGTTTTCCGGCAGTGATGCTAAAGCTCACTAGTCGACTTGTTAATTGTGGATCTTGAATCACTTAGTATCAATATAGGGATATTTATTTAAGTGGGAGTATATGCTATTAAATTTTTTAATATGTTTTACTCTTTCATGGTTACATGGCTTAGTATTTTGCATGTTTTCTGTTGTAGATCAATGGCACTGAACACTGCATCACCTTTTTCTTTTCATTCGATTCTTGACAAAGATAAACTAAATGGAACAAACTATACGGACTGGGTCCGTAACCTGAGAATTGTTCTCAGGTCTGATAAAAAGGAAACGGTTCTGGATACCCCAATCCCCAATGAACCTGCTATAATGCATCTGCTGCCCGAAAGAACGCCTACAAGAGAGCATGTGATGATTCTCTTGAGGTTAGTTGTCTTATGCTTGCATGCATGGAACCTGAACTCCAAAAGAAGTTTGAGGATTAGGATGCGTACGATATGATCATCGCGCTTAAGGACATGTTTCAAGATCAGGCAAGGACTGAGAGGTACAATGTTGCCAAGTCCTTTGTCGAATGCTAGCTAGCAAAGGGAGCACCTGTAGGCCTCCATGTGATTAAAATGGTTGGTTACAGTCAGACTTTGGAAAATCTTGGTTTTCCACTAGGCCAAGAGTTGGCCACTGACTTTATTTTGGCGTCTCTTCCATCCAGCTATGGGCAGTTCATTTTGAACTACCATATGTATGGGGTGGAGAAGGGCCTTAATGAGTTATGCGGGATGCTAAAAACAGCAGAAAGTGACATGAAGAAGTGTGCAGGGCATAGCCATGTGATGGCTGTGCAGAACAAGCCTAGCTTCAAGAAAAAGGGTACTTCTTGGAATAAGAAGGGCAAGGCTAATGATACGATCCCTAAGCCTGCACCCAAGCAAAAGGCTGGACCTGTAGAAGACATTGAGTGCTTCTTTTGTCATGAACATGGCCACTGGAAGATAAACTGCAGCAAGTACCGGGCTTCTTTGAAGAAGAGTGTAAGTAAGAGTACTTCCCACTCAGGTACGCTTGTTGTAAATGTTGTGGACATTCTTCTCGCTGATTCCTATGTTAACTCTTGGGTATTTGATACCGGATCGGTTGCTCATATTTGCAATTAGATGCAGGGGCTAATAAGGACTAGAGAAGTGTAGAAAGGCGAAGTGGATTTTTGCATCGGAAATAAAGCAAGGGTTGCTGCATTGTTCATCGGTGTCATGCAACTTCACCTTCCATCAGGATTTATTATGGAGTTGAATAATTGTTATTACATTCCTAGTATGGGTCGAAACATTTTATCAACTTCATGTTTGATGAGGGATGGTTATTCATTCGCGAGTGCAAATAATGGTTGTGTAATTTCTAAGAATGATATGTTTATGGCTGATGCTCCCATTGTGAATGGGTTATTTATTTTAAATCTTGATGATGCATCTGTTTACAATGTTAGTGCTAAAAGGTTTCGGCCTAATGATTTGAGTCCTACCTATTTATGGCATTGTCGTTTGGGGCATATAAGTGAAAAGCGCATGAAGAAGCTCCATGGTGATGGTCTTCTAACTTCGTTTGATTTTGAATTATACGAGACAAGTCAGGCTTATTTACTTGGAAAGATGACCAAATCGTCTTTTTCGGGTTTACCCGAGAGAGCGACAGACTTGTTGGAACTCATACATACTGATGTGTGTGGACCAATGAGCACGACAGCCAGAGGAGGATATCACTACTTCATTACTTTCACTGATGATTTCAGTAGATATGGTTATGTCTATTTGATGAAGCATAAGTCTGAAACTTTTGAAAAGTTCAAGGAGTTTTAGAATGAGGTAGAGAATCAATGTGGCAAGAAAATAAAGGCCTTGCGATCTGATCGCGGAGGTGAATATTTGAGTCACGAATTTAGCAATCATCTTAAGAGTTGCGGAATTGTTCCACAGCTCACGCTGCCCGGAATGCCTCAAAAAATGGGGTCTCCGAATGGCGCAATCGAACTTTGTTGGACATGGTTCGATCGATGATGAGCCAGTCGGATTTACCATTATCATTTTGGGGTTATGCTCTAGAAACGACAACTTTCACACTTAATAGGGTACCATCTAAATCCGTAGTTAAGACACCATATGAGATGTGGACTGGAAAGAATCCCAGTTTGTCTTTTCTAAAGATTTGGGGATGTGATGCATTTTTCAAGAGACTTCAGCCGGACAAGCTAACACCCAAATCAGATAAGTGCATTTTCATGGGATATCCGAGGGAAACCTTAGGGTATTACTTCTACAACCGAGAAGAGGGCAAAGTGTTTGTCGCTCGTAGCGGTGTTTTCCTAGAGAAAGAGTTTCTCACAAAGGGAACGAGTGGACGGTCGGTGCGACTTGAAGAAGTTCAAGATGAGCCAGTTGGGGATGCTTCTACAAGTGATGCTATTGTAGCAGAACAAATTGAGGAACCCGTGGCAATAGAAGCACCACAACCATGAAGGTCGGCAAGGCTCCGCAAAACGCGGGAATTATTATTGTTAGAAAATGATGAGCCTGCGACCTATGCAGAAGCGATGGTGGACCCAGACTCTGAGAAATGGATGATCGCCATGAGATCCGGGATAGATTCCATGGGAGACAATCAAGTTTGGAACTTGTTTGACCTTCTTGATGGTTTTAAAGCCATCGAGTGCAAATGGATATATAAGAAGAAGATTGATATGGATGGAAATGTTCACATCCATAAAGCTCGACTTGTTGCAAAAGGTTTTCGACAAGTTCAAGGAGTTGACTACGACGAGACTTTCTCGCCCGTAGCGATGCTTAAATCTATACGGATCATTCTAGACATTGCTGCACATTTCGACTATGAAATATGGCAGATGGATGTCAAGACAACTTTTCTAAATGGAATCCTAACTGAGGACGTGTATATGATGCAGCCCGAAGGTTTTGTCGATCCAAACAATGCTGGAAAGGTATGCAAACTTCTAAACTCCATTTATGGGCTGAAGCAAGCATCTCGGAGTTGGAACATTCGATTTGATGAAGTTGTAAAGGAGTTTGGCTTCATCAAAAACAAAGAAGAACCTTGTGTTTACAAGAAGGAAAGTTGGAGAGCGATGGTATTTCTAATCTTATATGTAGATGACATATTGTTGATTGGAAATGACATTTCTATGCTTGAGTCTGTTAAGACCTCATTGAAAAATAGTTTTTCGATGAAGGACTTAGGAGAAGCGGCATATATTCTCGGCATAAAGATCTATAGAGATAGATCAAGGAGGATAATTGGATTAAGCCAAAGTACATACATTGACAAAGTGTTGAAACGGTTCAGCATGGAAGAGGCTAAGAAAGGGTTCTTGCCCATGTCTCACGGCATAAAACTCAGCAAGACTCAGTGTCCTTCGACTACTGATGAGAGTGAGCGCATGAGCAGGATTCCATATGCTTCGGCTATTGGATCCATAATGTATGCAATGATATGTACTCGCCTAGATGTTTCCTATGCTCTAAGTGTTACGAGCAGATATCAGGATGATCCAGGTGAAGGTCACTGGACAGCGGTAAAGAATATCCTTAAGTACTTTAGAAGGACTAAGGATGCGTTCCTATTTTATGGAGGTGAGGATGAACTCAGTTTAAGGGGGTACACAGATGCGAGTTACCTTAACGACTCAGATGATTCCAGATCGCAATCTGGTTATGTGTTTGTCATGAATGGTGGTGCTGTGAGTTGGAAAAGTTCCAAGCAAGATACGGTGGCCTCCTCTTCAATAGAAGCTGAATATATTGCCGCCTCGGAGGCTGCAAAGGAAGCTATTTGGATTAGGAATTTCCTGATCGCTCTTGGTGTGGTTCAGGGCGCGTTCAATCCCATGGACGTTTATTGTGACAACAATGGTGCTATTGCACAAGCCAAGGAACCTAGACAGTACCAGAAGAACAGACATATTCGCATGCGTTACCATCAGATTCGTGAGTTCGTTGAGGATGGTAGTGTCATGATATGCAAAATACATAGGGACTCAAATGTTGCTGATCCTTTTACAAAGCCACTCCCGCAGCCTGCGCATGTGGCGCACGCAAGAGCAATAGGTATTAGATACAATCTAGATTGACTCTAGTGCAAGTGGGAGACTGAAGGAAATATGCCCTAGAGGCAATCATAGAGGTTATTATATTTCTTATGTATCCATGAGTTATTGTAATGTTCCTCGAATATCCATATCAGGAAACTTGTATTGATTGGCAATTATGTGAATTGTTTGTGAAACTCTTTACTTATATGGTTATTTAATAGTTGTCCCTAGTCGGAGTTCATGTGAGGACACATGTGACTATTAGACTAGCACATCGATTGGTTGATGACTATGTTTCGCAAGTCATAGACATGGATATGTCAAACCAATGATGTGGACACAAGTTATGAACATGGGGTTGGACTGACCCAACTTGAGACTGATAATTAGTTGCAGCTCTCTCTCTACACATTGTGTACGTTTTGTCCTTAGACCTGATATTGTCGCATGTACTTGAGATGTGGATCGACATACTTTGGGGCTATCAGACGCTACTCCATAACTGGGTAGTTATAAAGGTAGCTTTCGGATTTGTCCTGAAGCATGTTGCAAGGCATGGTCAATCAAGATGGAATTTGCCTCTCTCTACTTGAGAGAGATATCTCTGGGCCCCTCGAGTGATCGGATCCAGAAATGCATATCCGTGCTATATATGGTTAAGAATTAACCTAGTAAAGGGATTCCGAATCACAGTATCGAGAAAGGAAGGTCAGCTTGGAGCTAGACCAAATATCATGAGGCAAAGGGAAAGACATGTACTAAACCTTGTGATGGTTCGTGTGATATAATCTTTATATGCGTTTAGGAGTTAGCACGTCTTGCTAGAGGCCGCTACCAACTATTGACAGAATAAGTGTATTCGTGTTATTTCTATACGTATATGAACCTATAGGGTCACACACTTAAGGGGCTTGAAGCCTAATGAGGATTGGATCCGAATTAGACCAGGCTTAAACTACTAATGGGCTGCTAATGTAGAAGCCCACTAGGGACGTCTATATAAGAGAGGGTGGGGCGAGCTGATCAGGGTTAGACCATTCCACCCAGCCGGCATACCTCTCGCATGTGTTGCACGCGCGGACCTAGCAGTCCGGCGTCTGACGCTTCCACCCTATACGTGTGGATACCTCGGAGGCGCTACATCTGTAGCGCTTGGACAAGCCGCGTAAGGGGAGCTGCTCGTGGGACAAGAAGGAGGAGGAGACGTAGATCGTCTACACTGCATCGACGCGCTTCATCAAGTTCCGCAACTGCGTGTCTAGTGGTAATCTCGTGATCTATGACAACAGTATTCCTGGTTTACGCGGTAGAAAATTTTGATTTGCGCTAGTGTAGCCTACCCTTATCCCTTCAAGAGCCAGAACCTGTGTTTCATAGTCTCGGATCCATGACAGGCAATGCACCGCACTCCCATATTTATCTTGCGTCGCTGCAATTCTTCTCCCACCGCAATCCCATTTTTTATCATGCGCCAGTAGTGCATCTTAACTTTGTTTGGCAAATCCGATCCCCACAGAGATAGCCAGCCTTTGTGTCCCTGAGATGAGCCCGAGGAGCCCGCGCCCCCCCCCCCCCTCTGAACCTCGTTAATGTGATTCCTGAGGTGGTACGCAGAGCAGACAGAAAACAGCCCGTTTTGGTGTAGGTCCGAGCGAGATAATCATCGGTTCTAGCTCGACCCACGGGTATTTTTAGAATGTCCTCCACATCTGCCTCATAGAAAATATCATTCAACTTCTCGACGTTCCACCCTCTACCATCCGGCAAAATCAACTCGTTGACTGTTTTTACCACCTTGTTCAGTTTATGACCCAGTGGTCTCTTTACGAAAACCCTTGGTATCCAGTTATCCTTCCACACCGCAATATTCTTGCCATCCCCAATCAAATCAGTCCCTCCTTCAACAGGTCACGGCGTCCTCCATGTATATGATGCAGCCCTAGGGCAATCTGCTTCCATAAATCCCCCCTCTTCAAAATATTTTGCCTTCAACACCTTCGAGTAGAGAGATGCAGGATCAGTGACCATCCTCCATGCCGGTTTCGCGAGTAGGGCATGGTTAAACACTTCATAGTTTATTAAACCAAGGCCACTGCCAGCCTTGCGAGCACACATACGATCCCAGGCAATCCATTGTACCTTGCGTTGGCCATCAGCAGCTCCCCACCAGAAATTTGAGGCTATTGAGGTGAGCTGGTGGCACTGGCCTTGCGTGAACACATTCATAGGCAATCTTCCTTTTCCGCACATAAAGGCTTCTTTCTTTTTTACTTCCTAATCGCATGAACACATTCATAGGCAATTAAGACATTGTCAGTGATTAGCCTCCCCGGAACAAAGGCACTCTGCTCCTTAGAAATAAGAATATGGAGGATCTTCTTCAGCCTATTCGCCAAAGACTTGGCTGTACGTTACACAAACTGGTCGGGTGAAACTGGGAGAGCAACTCCGGTGAGTTAACCTTGGGAATAAAAACGAAAATAGTATCATTAAAATTTCCCAAAAAATCCTTTCATCCCCGAAAAGTCATGCAAACGTGCTCTTTTAAAAAAGACCGTTGTCTTTGTTAAAAGAGAGCCGGTAGTCCATCCGGTCCGGGCCGGGTGCATTGGTTGGCCCCATCTAAAATAGGGTAACTTCGATCTCGGTGTCCGAAAAGCGAGCAGTGAGCGCGGCAGTGAGACCAAAAGCTGTAGTTGACTAGTCCTTGTTCCTGGGCCAACCGATTTTTCGTAGCGAACTGCACGACCGCATGACAGGTATGGTGAGCAAAATAGAATTTTTATAAACAGTAAATTGGAAGTATATCTCACTCTGCAAATATACAGAGCTAATCTTCCTCTTTTGAAGAAACAAAAAAGTTTGCCAAAAATAAAAATGTAAACGACGCCTGAGAGATTCGAACTCTCGCGGGGAAACCCCATGTACTTAGCAGGCACACGCCTTAACCACTCGGCCAAAGCGTCCTTTTGGTGTTAGAAATATTAAACTAATATAATTTGTATGATTCATTTAGTCTTATATCAAGGAATAGACGGAGGCAATGTGGTGAAATTATTTGACACCTGAAAATTTCCAAAGGAATGTACAACGCATAAATTTCTGAAATATTGTCCTTTCTGTATTCCTACATTCCTAAATAACTTTCTTAAATTTGTACTAAACACATAAATCTTTTCAGGTTACCCATTGTTTCCATGGTATAATCCCAACATCTTTCATATCAAAAGCTCTCCTCAGGATTCAAGACACTCGGTTGGATAAGCCAAGATATTTTGTAATTGCACTAATAACCCTTCTCGTTACTCCTATACATGTGTCCGTTGGCGGCTGCGAGCCATTAAATCTGCTAGTAATGCTATCGCAACCGGTTCAAATGGTGGTCATGCTTGCCAAGGTTGGTTCACAATTACCATGGAATGTTATTGGTATGCAAAAATGATTTTGTACAGTCTATTTTGTATGTAACAACATACTAGGTTCTCTGACTTATTCTTTCCCTAGGTATGCACGACATAAATCTCCGTCTTCTTCATGCTAATTTACATAAACCAAGCGGAAGAACACCTTTTCACAAAATTCTTACAAGAGAATTGTGGGCTCTGATATTGTGCTGCGGGCTAAAGTTTGTACTCTGCCGAAGAACTGACTTGGAAGCCACATCACGGCTAGAGCACCAAGCAGCCATGCACCTTCTCATTTGAAAAGAATCGAAATCTCTTAGAAGATGAAAGGGTGCACCCTTTCCTCCGTCGTCGTTATCTGAATAATGGCACATGCTTATCAAGATCCACATAATCTAGATATCCTGATACCTCCCACTCGTATACATACACATAACACGCATTGCTACACGCATCTCATATTCCCATGCTTGTCTTTCTTACAAAAATAAGTGTGTGTTGCAGCATGTGAGATCATACATGCCAACTCATAGCCGATGAGATATATATTAGACAACATATTTTTAAATAGTACAACAATGGTAAATACAAGTGGGTCAGTATTCCTACCACCGATCCGTGACGTACTATTCTTTAATGATGTCAAAGTTGATCCCCTCAAACTTCTTTAAAATAACTATATTCGAGACTTTAATAATAATATAGATAATGCAGAAACAAGAAAATCAAAAAAGATTCTTGATAAAACTAATAGTTGCATCAAAACTTTATGAAGTTTTTGATATCACTCGTTTGCACTTTGATAATTTGTCCCGCCCCATGAGTTCACGCTCTTCATCTTTTCCAAGTCCAACAAACCTTCGCCTCCTCTTGATCTGCAACTCCATCAAGCCCCGACCCTCCACATCCACTTCATTGACACCACAGTATCTCACATGAGCTAGCTGATGTCCCCTGGTAGTCCTTGCTAGCACCTAGCCCCCTTGTCTTCCACCATTCTCCACCATCGCCACCCGACAAAGCCATCACCGCCATCGACATTCATCACAACCATCTCCGAATCCCATGATCACGGACTAGCATTGCACTGTTTCCTTCTTTGTGTCCTTGGCATATGCTAAAGGAAGTAGAAATGTGAGTCTGAAGCTGCAGAGACAATTCATTGAGAAATGTGAGTCTGACAATGCAGAGACAGTTTGTTGACACAGACTGGTTGTGGTTAGGTTAAACCAAATCACTTGGTCTCATCCTGGTCTTAGGAAGGCCAATCATCAATGAAATTGTGTAATCCTAGGCCAGCAAACATCTTCTTAGAACAAATAGTGATGAAGGCTGCATTTGTTTTGTATAATTTCGTCGCTAATTCTGAACCAAAGATTATATAAATAAATTAAGAACAACTAGTTGAATGCCCGTGCGTTGCTACGGTCCTAAGAAAATTGCTGCAAATATAAACATGTTGCATGCAAAAATTCAGATGTATAGTACTCGCTGCATTTCATAATATGTGTCGTCATCTGACACTGAGCAACATATTATTTTATTTCACATAAATGCAAATAGATTCTAAGCTTGCCTTTTGAGCCTGAGGGAAACAACTAAAATGAAAATATTTGGCAGGGTGGTGTCCATTTTGTCCTCCTCAAACCTCCGCCATATCAAGGATGGGATGCAAGTAAAATATGTATAATAAACAATACACTGACCAAAAGGTTAGAAATACATAATTCAGTCTATATTACGTTGAGAGCAATAGGAACTTGGAGCGTTAAATGATATAAGTAGCTTTGCTATTCGATTCGAGCAAAAATAGAGCTATAGAACTCGGTTAAAAAAGAACTATATAACCCACATAAGCAATTGTAGCATCACAAAAGAGGGTAATCATGTACATCAAGGGTTAGCTTTTGCCTTTGCTTCCTTGTTGAGGTCTTCATGTCTGTTAACATTCTTACGGAAGGTTCTTGAGAATATAAAGAGAACAATTCCTGCCAAGAAAAAGATGATCATGAGGGAGTTCATTACAGAGAACCAGTGGGCCTTGGAGCTAGCCTCCATCTTCATATAAGCATGTCACCTAGATGGCCACCTGACGTCACTGTTGACAAATTAAAAACTACAAGTACTTGTGAATATGTGATCATCTCCTGTTTCCTTATCACTCGAGACTCCCGAAGCTCCACTGGGCAGCTTAGATGGTCAATCTTTTCATGTGTGTTAAGCTTATACAAGGCCTCATCATCATGCTATACACTGCAAGGCACAATCTCAAAACTGAAACTCTTTACCTAGACATCTCCATGTCCATCTGTGATATGACACACAATAAAGGTAAGTCAAGAATAATATCCTCTGTTCCATAATATTGAATGTTTTGGAACAGAGGGAGTAGAAAATTTAAGTTTGGAAAACATAACCTGCAAATTCAGAAATATATCACAATGTATTCTTCTATTTATATTCAGGAGCTCATACTTTATTCACATGCTATAATCATAATGAATTGTGCTAAAGTTGCTGACTAAAATCAAAATTATGTTCATGTTCATCGAGGAGTCAAAGGATTAACTTAAAACAAAAACCATGAACATAAACTTATCACAAAATTCCATTCGAACAAATGAAGAAACATATAATTACAGGGTGGCGTACATGCATGAGCTGAAGCACTGACCCATCCAATAAAAAATAAAAAATAGGTGGTTGAAAGAAATAAAGAAAAATGAAGAGACAAATTGCTCCAAGTACAGGGTCATAGAATGGAAGCCTTGGTGGTTACATTAATAAGAAGAGCAGCAAGCATGCTCGTGTGTTTTTGATTGGGGTGTTGCGAACATATAGATGGATATATGAAGAAAGCGGAACCTGATGTTGTGGACACCAATTGGTAACACGGCAATGGAAACCAGTTTTAGGACATGTCATTACTACCCACGGGCTCCACCATCAGCATGATCGAAACCATCGTCTATGAGGATATGAATGTACCAGACTATTTATGAAAGCCTTTCATATGTTCATAACTTCAACAAACGTAAGTGCACTTAAGAACTCAGAGAAATTTGAACAAGAGTGATATATTACCTGCAAACAAGTCAAAATATTCAAATTGTTGAGCAATAATACCATCTGGCCTAGACAGTTGACAAAGTGTCTCGGCATGACTTGACCAGCCTATCAACGGTTACCCAAACACCTGGAATAGTTAAAGAAACAAGGATATAACATTTTAGCCATGTACAACTCGAAGGGTTGAATTCCAGAAATTCACACTACTATAGGAGTACACATTATGTGCAGCAACATTAACAGCTTAAAATATAAGTATGGAGGTCATTGATTGTCTTGAAAAAACTTAGAAGATGGATCATCTATTGCGATAAATGCATAATAAAATTTGATGTATAAGTACTGCACGCCAGCCTTGTTTCATATTGTTAAGATCCAGAACTATCACTTAAGAGTAGCATGTTTATGTTGAAGATGAGGTTAACCATGTTCCGTGCCAACTCTGTAGATGGTATGACCTTATCTCGCGGGTAGATAGGCTAATTAGGCACAAGTAGTCCGTTTTCTGCCCTGGTGGACATGATCCGCGTGGTGTCCGCATGATGTTTGTATCGTGACGAGTTTGTAAACATCTCGACCTTTTGGCCTCTTCTTCTATGATCACGACACCACCCAGGGAGTACCCCTTGAATTTTTTTGGTGGAACAATAATAAGCTATCAGAATTTGAAGCGGCTTGAGTGATCAAATTTCTTATTCTATATATATAAGAACTGAAAGAACCCAAACCAAAATGTAGAGTAATCATTCTAAATCAGGAAGTAAAATGTAACAGACCATTCATGTTCTTATTTTGTATGCTAATCATGCAGGTAAGGTTGTATGCTAATCATGCAGGTCTGGCATCACTACTAATTATAGACCTACAACAATGGATATTTACTTAACTTTGATAACAAAAAGGTAAATTGGAGACAACAGGGACAATCGAACTGACAAGTTTCAAATACGCTAGTAATATCAAACAAAGCATAAGAATCTCAACTTTCCTCCAAAAATAATAAGGAAGCTCCGAAACTCCCATGTTGTAGAATTGTTAATTTAGGCCCTTCGAAAGTTCCAAGATAAACAAGCTAAATATGGTACTGCCTCTTAGCATAATATTTGATTGTTGCCAACAGAAAAATTCATATAGAAATATGCAATACAAATTTCTCCAAGAAATATACCACATTTACTCGACTTTAGCAAGTTTTCATACTTTCATTCATATAATAAGAGCCTTCAGATTTATGACTATTGGCTACTCCAACAATACGGTATGCAAGAAGAACTCCAATACCATTAAAAGAGGCTTCCCTTAAGGTCTCTCTTGAGACGCCTGACGAAGTTATGCGCCATAAATGTAAGTGTATTTATCATATAAATAGATAGCCAAAAGCAATACGTCTATATATCCCCGATGTAATGTGGTCAGTTTATCCCTCTTTAGTTACAATACCTGGATAGAGTTGAGTCTATGTCAAGCATTTCCATTTTCCAATAAGAGCAACAACCAATACTTGAAGCAAGCCCAAAATAATAGATTTTTTAGTTCCATCCATTTCTTTGCCCACTGCGGACAGGGAGAGATGTCAGTCACGGGTTCAAACAAAGCACACGAGAGGAGGTAATTATCTTCATGCGGAGACACAATAACCAACAAGCAAAGTTTGGATGAGTAACTGTCTTTCACTTGCTCACCTCCTCCCATCTCGACACGTGGCACTGGGCTTTGGACAGGGGCATAACATCTAAAAAATGACTCTTTAAGTACAACTTCCGTTTCAAAGTATGATAAGACTACCCTGTTGCAATAAGAACAATCAGAACATGCATTTTAGTCTGGTAGTAGAACAAATTTATCTTTCTTTCATGGTATTAAACAAAATGCTAACAGATAGTTGCGTTCGAGAAAATTAGATGACACGAAGTGACAAACCTCGGGCTCATCTGTTGTCCACGAAAGATTCCTTGAGCGATAAATAACAAAATCTTCTCATCCTCAATAAGCATTTCCTGTAGTTTATTCTTTAGCCCTTCTTTTCTGTTATAAACCAATTCTTGCATCATCCAATATAGCAATTCTTTCTGTTATAAACCGATTCATGCATCATCCAATACAACAATTCTTTTCTGTTATAAAACAATTCATGCATCCTCCAATATAGCGATTTGTTTCTGTTAAACGATTCACGCATCATCCAATATATAGTCATATAGTTGAACATTTTGAGTACTGAATCCACTACCAACCAACTTGCCAACTAATGAACATAACCACAGCCAACGATTTTGTTATTCACCTCTATTCTTAGATTGAAAGGATGTTGCTAGAAACCATATTGGTTTTTTATTCCAGCTGCACCTTACTGAACCATATGACTGTCAGCGGAGCAAACAACCAATTAATCAGAGAGTACAGATACGACTTCAGAGCAAAAAAGCAGATAAAATATAATAGACTTACGTTCAACTGGTTATTGTGTCCTATCCTAGCGTAATCTAAAAAAAGGTAAAGATCTTCTATCAATATATTGCATTAGCAACAACCGAAATACAATTTCTTCTGTTCATCTTGAAGAACAAACCTTTTGACGTTGCCCCGCTGAGTGAATTCAGCCCTATAGGCACAGGAAATGAGACAAGGAAAACACTGCTTTGCCTCCTCGTTCCACGGCTACAACCAGGGCATCGCCTAGGTCTCCTCACAAATCCCCTTGCAGGACAAGCCTAGCACACCTTGCAGAGTCCTCGCTACACCTCCTCCGCTCGCGCCATTGCTGTGCCTCCGCCGAGGCGCACCCTTCTTCACCACGACGAACCGCCGTTGCGGGACCGACGGCGGCGGGGGCGAGCATGCACCACTTTACCCTGCCAGAGGCGATGTTCAAGCCTTGGCAGAAGTATTGGGCGTGGTCGGGGGAGGCGAGGCAATGTTTTTGGTCCGATTTCTCGGAGGCCTTAAAGGACTGCAGTCGGGAGGCGGACTTGGACGGGGTCTTGCCGCCACCACTGCAGCCAATGGCACGAGCTAGGCGGTCTTCAACATGCTCCCGGCCGCGTATTATGGCAGCGGCGAGCTAACCCTATTTTCTCCGGAGAGGCAGGGACTCAGGATAGAGGAATGGGCCTAGAGAGTTTGGCCCACCTGTTGGCACCAACGTCCGGTCGAAGTGGGAGCGATGCGCGACGAGGTTTTTCGAAGGGGCAGCGGCGTAACCGGCAATTCCCACTTATCGGTGGCAAATGACTGTAATTAGCTAAGCGATGAACTACCTACCGTCAGATATAGATCGTACGGTTCTGATTGTTCTAATGTTTGATGTCAAAGTGCCAAAGTACAACCTACCAACACCAACTTATTTTTAATAGTAAAGATACAAACTCAATTTAACGATCAAAAACAAGCCCTAGTTGACTAATCTCCAGCCAATTTAAGGAAAGATTAATTAGGTGACCACATGGCACATGTATTGTGAGCGATCTGAAAAATAAAATCTTAAAAAATGATGAGTCGGAAGTAGATCTTACTCTCCATTTTGTATAGCGTTTAAGAGATGGAAAAAGAAAAAATAAAAACAAAAAAAAAGAAACGACGCCTGAGAGATTCGAACTCTCGCGGGGAAACCCCATGTACTTAGCAGGCACACGCCTTAACCACTCGGCCAAAGCGTCTTTGTTGTTCTAATTTTTACCCGTATTTTAATCGTGTTATTTGTTAGATGAAGTCTGGTTAAGTTGGTTCTCATAGTCAATTTTCCACGTTGAACAGAACAAATTTCGAACAAATACTGATTATTATATATCACCATTAGTTCACGGTGTACAACATCTATCATCATCGTCAGGCTCCATCTCGAGCTCTGAATAATACTTTCGAGGAAACCACTACTTCACCATACTTTCAAGGAACATGACCAGCTCCTCAAACTTTTTCAATGAACAAAATAACATTTTAACTCCTCAATTGTTCCTGGTAATTCATAGGGCTCTGACAACAATTTTCTGTCCGTTGGTGCTTTCAAAGTAGGAGTCTGAAAAAATCCATGTAAATTTCACTGTTCAATAGCTAACAAACATTGTCCCACACAGAGTGCATGTTATAATGGATTAGAATGCTCGATCTCTCAGCTGGTCTCTACACCGTGAAACCTCATCGGTGGTCCAATGTCTAAATCTGGTGCAATGGCAAACGTGGACTGAATTACCAGATTCAAATGGAATAAGAAGAAACCCTAATCAACATTGGCAACGATCTTAGTTGGACCAGCTCCTCGGGATTTAACACCGGACACCACATGTGGAGATCCTTGACTCAAACATCGTGATGCCTCCCATGTCTATATGATATACCGTTCCGATGCACGTTAGAAGCAAACTAAAGAAGTCACCAAAGAATGCTTATTTAGGGCCAGAATTGTTCATACTCTGAAACGACCTCAAGTTAAGTTTTTTCCCCCTACATCCATTCAATTTTCCTTTTGACACTTGCTCCCTCATGTTGTCCTCCTTATAAGTGCTTGAGATGCATATAAATCCTCTTGAATATATAATCGGTGATGGATCACATGTACCTACTTTTTGATCAATATCACAACCAAGTCAATAAGAATTCAATACTTCACCAGCCATATCCATCCTCTCGTGTGTATGTGTTCCCGTTATTATGAGCTATGACTGTGAATCTATAGATGTAGCAATCTCAAATACTCCCTCCGTCCCGGTTTAAAGGACACAATTTGCAATTCTCTTGGCCCTAGGTGTCATCTAATTGGTCCATTTAATAGTATGAATTAGAACATGCATAAGAAGAAAAAGAGTTAGCAAAGTATTCACATTTGTTCACACATGTGCATGCAGGCATTTTATTGCTTTCACACGGGAGTAATTACAGAGATTAAATGCTTTTGTGTCTAAGTATTTTGGGATTGCATGGTTTGCAAATTGTGTCCTTTAAACCGGGACGGAGGGAGTAAACATAATCCATTAATACAGAGATATGCAATTATGGCGCATATTTATGGAAGAGAAGTTTTCTCTACCACTTCTAAACTATGTTCACTCAATTTTAACATGACCAGTTAAAATCCGTGTCCTACAAATATCCATGACAATATCGTTGGTCTCTACAAAATCATGGATCTTCCGTTCTAGACATCCTTGCCGAACTTGTGTGACCATGCATAGTCAACTCGCATGAGTTAGATTGAGCGACCAGGACGCATCCGGGTTGAGACCGACCTTGTATTTCCTCATATAGGAGCAACATGGTCGCCTGTCGAAATGACTGTCTGGATTTTGGAAATTTACGTTTCAAAAGTTCTCCAACATCTGTTCTTTTATGAGCACCAAAGAACTACTCCCAAGTATAAATGTAAACACCACTAGCCAGTAGGTCATATTTGGGTGCAGGGTGTGGCATTATACGTGCATGTAGGCTACGTTTGGTAGATAAGAACATTAAATTGATGGAAATATTAAGATTCCTGCTAATCCTAGTGTTAGAACACTTCTACAAACCAACTAATCCAAAAAGACAGATATGTTAGAAAATTGTGGTATAATATTCTTAGGGAATCCCAAGAGGTGTCTTGGCCGGGAGGAAAATGGATGGCTGCAATTTATCCTGAAAATGCAGAAGCAATGCGACGACGGCCGGGCGTCATATGCGAGTGTTGGAGCCGTAGCTCCACCGCGTTAACCACCGCTTATGAGCTCCACCTCGCTCTGAGAGTCCCTGTCCTCTGCTTCCTCCTCGCCAGAGCTCCACCACCACGATGGCTTCAACAGCAAAGGCAAAGCAGCCGTCTCCCCTTCAGTCCTGAGGATCCAGGACAAGGCGAGCTGTTTATTGGGTATTTTGGTAGTAAATACACACCTAAACTTTAGCCCTAGCCTTTGAAGCGACGCGGCAAAGAGGATGGTGGCGAGAAGTCGCCAGAGGTGGCTTACAAGTTCCGGCGCCCCTACCAGACAGACTTGGATCCGACGTGCAGACGCGGGACTGCGGGAGGTGGGCGGTGGCACAAGATCTAGGCCAGGGCTGTCTCCAGAAATTGGGGGCCTCGGTGCGAATTGGAAATTGGGGCATAAACTTTTTAAAACTCGTGCAACTAATAAAACAAAACCAAACTAGTATAACTTTAGATGTTTTATTTCATAGTAATATTCAGAAATATGTCAAATGTTAAGGCAAAAAGAGCTGATGTGGCACTAAACAATATAAAGAAATTCAAACAAACCGAGTGCAGTTATTTGATGTGTGCGACTGGGATTCCGTGGTTCCATTTCTTCCAAGGGAATGACCCATGGCATACGGCAAACAACAAAAACAAAACTAAGCAACAACGCCAAATAGTAAAACGATCGACGATTGGAGCGTCCTCCAAGCGCTCGCAATCACGCGACAAGGTCACAACTTGGTATCGCGTCACATGACCCCTTTTTGTATTACGCGCTGCTCAGTGATTTTTTTTGTATTACCTAATCCTAATTTCTATTTTTTACATGCCTAATCTCGAATTATATCTAATTCAAGAAAAAAAATCAACTGTTCAAAAAAATCAAGAAAAAAAATCAAATGTTCAAAATAAATTGAAGAAAAATACTAATTGTATCAACACGATTAGGAGACAAAACAGATGGCCTTCCTAGGGCAGAATGGACGAAAATAACCCAAAAAAATAACAATTTCACGAAATGAACTCTGGCCAGAAGAAATTCACAGGAACTAACCCTTTTTGCAACGCCATATGGCGTGGCGCCGCACCTTGAAGAGCGGCGCCATTACGCCTGGCGCCGCGCACCTGCCAGCGTGGAGCCCCGCGGGCCCGGTCCCGATAGTGCGGCGCCTTGTAGCGTGGCGCCGCACTGTGTAGTGCGGCGCCGTTGCGCCTGGCGCCGCACTTTAGGTCTTGTACCAGCGCGGCGCCAGCCCTCCCCAGGCCCTTCTCATTCCTCTCCCAGGACCGAACACACATGGCGGCTAGGGTTTGTCGGCGCTGGTGATTCTCCTCTCAAGAAATCGACAGATTTGAGCAATTTGGCCAAGGATCTTCCTCCTAATCCCTCCCCCAGGTATCTCCTCTCATTCCCATCCGAAAATCCTTTGCAATTTGTCTCCTTTTAGTCAAATTTCGGTGGAACACTAGTTTCAATTGGATTTGGAGGTTGATTTGAAGCAATGATATGTCTATTTGATGTTTAGGTTTAGAAATACTTGTAATATGGATAGTGGTCTCCTAGGTTGCAATTTCTCTTTATATTATGAAGCATTGCCAATATATATTACCAATTGTATGGTTACATCTAGGTGTGTTGATTTTTGTTCAAGTAGGATGCCATTTTGGTTCATGGTAGAACTATAGTTAGAACTATTTGCAATATATATTACCAACTCTAGATGCTAGAACTATAGGTAGAGTAGGATGGAATTTTTGTTCATATTTCTATTATAGGTAGAGTAGGGTAGGATTTTTTTCATGTTACAATTATAGCTAGAGTAAGATGTAGTATATGTGACAACTATAGTTGGAATAAGATGGACATTTTGTAATTGTTCTTATTCTCTCTATTGTTTTGAATATGTAGGATGACTCTAAACCCCCTTCTAAACAATGCTCACTATGATGTTCAACACCGTGCCTACAAGATTTCGGAGAAGAGACAGGTACTAAAAACTTCAATGCAAGTCGAACAAGATGCCATGTTTGTTTAGATGGAAATCTAACATTTTGCCATTGTATGTTTGCAGGAGCTTCAACCCCTTCGACTTAGGTACCACGAGGTCTCGTCCGTCAAGATGCGTTATGATGCGTGGTACACTCCGTACATCCAGCAGCTAGGACTCCTCCCCTTTATCCACATGGTCACTCGGTCCACACCGGCCTTCAACCCTGCTGCGATCACCGCGCTTGTGGACCGATGGAGGCCGGAGACGCACACGTTTCACCTTAGGACCGGTGAGACTACGATCACCTTGCAGGACATGAGCATGATCCTGGCACTCCCAATCGAGAGAAACCCTGTGTGCATGTCCTCGGATTCAGACGGGTGGCGTGAGGAGATGGTCTCCCTTATAGGGAAGGATCCACCCGAGGCTATAAACAAGAAGGGGGAAAACTGAGGGTCGCTGCCGGGGCTACTTTTACTTGGATCATCCAGAATTTCAAGATTTGCCCCGAGGATGCCGATGAGGAGACGATCAAGACATACACTCGTGTGTATGTGTGGTACATTATCATGAGGACTTTGTTTCCTGACAGCAGTGGGGATCGTGCTCAGTGGCATTGGCTCAAGTTGCTGGTTTTTTTCGACTCTACCTTCAGTTGGGGTTCTGCGGCGTTGGCCTGGTTGTACCGTCAGGTAATGAGTTATTTACAAATGTTGTTGTATATTTCTGCACTATCTCAAAAAAAAATTGTTCTTACCAAATGGTTGTTCACTTCATCTGCAGCTGGATGACGCTTGCCTTAGGAGCTCCGCCGATTCAGGGATTGGTGGTTGTTTGCTCCTTCTTTCGGTGTGGAGCTGGGAACGCTTCTCCATTGGACGGCCGAGATTGTTGTCATTCAATCCTTACATTGATAACGGCAACAACTACCTTCTCCCCACGTGGGCTTACAAGTGGGATGTGGTCTCCGAACCGCCAACGGACCCACTGGAGGCGTACAAGAGGTACACGAACGAGTTTGACACGATCACCATGGATCAGGTAATTTCAGCGACGGCGGTCAATTATATGTCTTGAACTTGTAATCTTTGACCCTGACATGACTGTGGTATGATGCAGGTGACGTGGGAGCCATACGGTCGAGGGGACCGCTTTGGTGTTCCGGAGGACTATCGCCTTAACCCTATTTGCCTCAGAGAATCTCGTCTGTGGCTAATGCGTTGCCCCATGGTGTGCATGTGGGCTGTTGAGTATCACCAGCCTCACCGTGTCATGACCCAGTTTGGGTTATTTCAGATTGTACGCCTGAGTGGAAGGACACGGACATAGGGCTCCATAGGTAAGCTACTAACTGCCTTACCATGTGATGTGCTTATCATTCGCTAAATAACGCTTTTTGACTTGTTGTTATTGTGTGCAGCTTGGACAGGAAGAAGCAGAGGAAGGAGAAGGATTGGCCCAAGCTTCATAGGAAGCACCTTGAGAAATTCAGGAGGTGTGTGACCGAGGCTAGGAAAGCAAAAGGAGCACATGATAGGCCCTTCAATCGGGATGCTTTCAACAACTACATCGCATGGTTCGTTGAGAATGCGCGGGTGGAGATATACCCACGGGCATTTCGGGTTTCGATCTTGGAGGAGCCATTGGTGTTTGATGAGCTTTCAACCGAACAATACAACATCATGGTCAGAGAAGGGCGACAAACCGAGTTTGCTCCCTTGGTCAACTTTGTGGTAAAGTGTGCCGAATAATATTTTTCCCGTCCTTCTCATACCTTGCATGGATAACTTACTAGTTTCTTGTCTATGACAGCGCGATCATGTAAGGAAGTCCGCCGATGCATGCGAGGACGCTTTGGACACATACCCTCGCGGAGAGAAGGGAGAGGGTCTGTTTCGTGAGTTTGTTAAGAAGCAGGGCCAACGGTTAAGGAGGCTGTCGAACTTGCTAGGTTGCCGTGACCCTGAGGTGGCAACACCGTCCGCGTCACGGTCCAACACGCCCGAAGGTGACAATTCTGGCGATCATCACTCCACATCTGAGGACGAGGCGAACACACCCGAGGTAGTACAACCATTGCATCCCCCACCCTCCCTTGCATTTCTCCTGAATTTGTCCTTACCAATCTTCTTTTGTTGACAGCCGCAAGATGAGGAAAGCGTCCCCGACGAGATGACATTGGGCAACTACACTCGCTACAAGGTACACGAGCGGTCCGACTACATGTTCAAGACAAGGCAGCCCAAGAAGCCTTACACACCCAACCCTTCCACGACCAAGACAAAGAAGCCCAAGAATCCATATCGCTTAGAGGTGGAGGATGAAGAGGAACCGAGGAGGAGGAAGATGTCCACGAGAAGGGGCCGAGGGGCGAAGACCACCCGTGGGAAGTAGAGTAGATGGTTGTAGTCGTGAACTTCGATGTTGTCGTGAATGGTTCTCGTGAACTTCGATGTTGTCGTGAATGGTTGTCGTGAACTTGGATGTTGTTGTCGTGAACTTGGATGTTGTTGTCATGAACTTGAATGGTTGTCATGAACTTGAATGGTTGTCGTGAACTTCAATGGTTGCTGTCTTTTTGGAACAAACTGTTGGAGATATGCCCTAGAGGTAATAATAAATGTAGTTATTATTATATATCTTTGTGTTTATGATAAATGTTTACATTCATGCTATAATAGTATTAACAAGGAAACCATTAATACTTGTGTGATTTGTAAACTTAATTTGAAGTCCCTAGTATAGCCTCTATACTTCACTAGCTTGTTGGTTGATTGATGATGTGGTTTCTTTGTCATGAACATTGAGATGTTATCAACAACAAGATCATATCGTTAGGAGAATGATATGGTGGACATACTCCTATAGACAAGCGTAGCATAAAGATCAAGTCATTTCAATAGTTCAATTGCTATATGCTTTCTGATACATAGTAACCTAATTCCTTCGACCATGAGATCATGCATATTGCCTTTACTGGATGGATGCTTTGATGTCATCAAACACCACACCGTAACAGGGTGGCTATAAAAGTGGCATTGGGTGTTCGGAAAGTATTGGTTGAAACACATGGATCAAGAGTGGGATTTGTCCATCCACATGACGGATAGATATTCTCTGGGCCCTCTCGGTGAAATGTCATCCAATTAGCTTGCAAGCATGTGACTTGGTCACAAGGGATCACATATCACGGGAACGAGAAAAGAGTACTTATCAGTAACGAGGTTGAACTAGGTATGCAGAGATACCGATGATCATGACCTCGGATAAGTAACATATCGTGAGACAAAGGGAAATTGGTATCGTATGTAAGTGGTTCATTCGATCGCAAAGTAATCGTAGAAATATGTGGGAGCCATATGAATTTCCAGATTCCTCTATTGGTTATTGTTCGGAGAAGTGTCTCGATCATGTCCGCATAATTCACGAACCGTAGGGAGACACACTTAAGGATTCGACGTTGTTTGAGTAGTTATGGTATTATGAGAAAGAGACCGAATGTTGTTCGGAGTCTCGGATGGGATCCGGGATATCACGAGGTGATCCGGAATGGTCCGGAGAATAAGATTCATATAAGGAAAGTCCCATTTCGGAGTTGGGGAATGGTTCCGGTGTTTTCATCGGGAACATTCTAGAAGGTCCCGGAATGTCCGGCACTCCGGGGGGGAAGGGGTACATGAATGTGTCATTGCAAGTTGGAATGATTGCATCATGTACTAAGTGTTCTCGCTGTCCAAAATAAAGGGTTTATTTAATTCCTAAATTGGAAAAGTCAAACGGCTAGTTTGAAAGTCAAACTGCCAGTTTTGGAAAGTGGGAAGAGGAGGAGAAGAGGAGACCGACTTGGGGAAGGAGTCCCCAAGCCGGCGGCCAGCTCCAAGCCGAGTTGGGGAGGGACTCCCTCCCTCCCCTGGCGCGCCAGCCCTCCCACCTATAAAGGGAGGGGCAGGGCTCCCCTCCCAACACACACAAGTTCCTATCCTCTAAACTAGAAACTAGACCTAGACCCCGGTTTAGAGCTGTTTCGGTTTAGAGCCTTCTAATTGGTTTAGAGCCCTCTAATTGGTGTGTCTAATTACTAGACCACTAATAGCCTCTCTCATAAGCTCCACCATACTCGCACCGGCTTAAGGCGAAGCCCTGCGGGATCTCCCCTCTACCTCCGGTACCACGCCGTTGTGCTGCCGGAATCGCGAGGAGAGTGCTACAACCTCCGCTGCCTGCTGGAACAAGGGAGAGGAAGGTCTTCGTCGAGTACCGAACGTGTGACCGACTGCGGGAGCGCTGCGGGAACGCGGCGCCGGAAGGATCGTCTACGCGATCTTGAGATCGGAAAGAGTACGACTACATCACCCACGAGAATCTGCTCTCGTTAAACACTTTGGAATCTTCGAGGGTGAGTTATTCCATCGACTCGTTGCTACAATCTAGTAGATAGATCTTGGCTTGTTTGTTTGTATGCGATAGAAAATTTTTGTTTTCCATGCTACGAACCCCTACAGTGGTATCAGAGCCGTGTCTATATGTAGATCTGTTGCACGAGTAGAACACAATGGTCATTGTGGGCGTTGATGCTTTTATTGTAGATTGCTTTTTGTGTACTTTGCATCTTGCGGTATGTTGGGATGAAGCGGCCCGGGCTAACCTTACATGACATCGTTCATGAGACTTGCTCCACGCTTGACATGCAACTCGTTTTGCATAAGTGGCTTTGCGGGTGCCTGTTTCTCCTAGCATAGTAAAGATCCAATTTACAACGGGTGATCAACAATGCTAGTATCAATGTTGTGGTTCTTGTTCGTAAGTTAGAACGACACTTATTGAAAGCCCCAAACCACGTAAAATATGCAAAGAAAGTAGAGGCGTCTAACTTTGTTTTGCAGGGGTGTGCAGTGATGTGATATGGCCATGATTGTGATTATATTTGATGTATGCAATGTTCCTTATTGTAAGTTGGCAACCGGCAGGAGCCATATGGTTGTCTTTAATTTCTGTTAAGACCTGCGTGTCTATTCAAAATAGTTGTAATAGTTGAAGCTGGTGGAAGACAACCATGAAGAAGCGTCATTGACCTTGATGCTATGCCGGTGATGATGGAGATCATGTTCGTGCTTGAAGATGGAGATCGGAAGCACAAAGAAGAAAGGCCATATCATATCACATATTATGAATTGCATGTGATGTTAATCCTTTATGCATCTTGTATTGCTTAGTAGACGACGGTAGCATTATAAGATGATCCCTCATGCACATAAATTTCAAGTTCTAAAAGTGTTCACCCTTAGTATGCACCGTTGCCAAAGCTTGCTGCTTCGAAGCACCACGTGATGATCGGGTGTCTTTGATTCCGCGGGTGACTACAACGTAAGCAAGCCAGATTTGCTTATGCGGAAGCTAAGGTTTGATCTTGACGAGCCTAGCATGTACAGACATGGCCTCAGGAACACGGATCGCCGAAAGGCAAAGCATGAATCATATAGTAGATATGATGAACATGATGATTGTTCGCCATTAAAACTATATCAGCTCTCGTGATGATCGGTGTTGATGTAGTGGATTTGGTTCGTGTGATCACTAAAACAATGTGAGGGATGTTGTTTTGAGTGGGAGTTCACCTAGTTTAATTTCATTAATTAATTTGAACTCAATTTGTCATAAACTTAGTCTAAACTATTGCAAATATGTTGTAGATCAATGGCAGCCCCTACCATCAATTTTAATGCGTTCCTAGAGAAAGAAAAGTTGAAAAACAATGGAAGCAACTTCGCGGATTGGTTCCGCAATTTGAGGATTGTCCTCACAGCTGGTAATTTGACCTATGTGCTGGATGCACCGCTAGGTGACCCACCTGCAACTGATGCTACCAATGAAGTAAAGAATGTTTACCTCGCTCGGAAGAATCAGTACTCCATAGTTCAGTGTGCTATCTTGTATGGTTTAGAATCGGAGCTTCAGAAAAGGTTTGAAGAGTCAGATCCATATGATATTGTCGAGGATCTCAAATTAATCTTTGAGACTCATGCGGCAATTGAAAGTTATGAAGCTTCTGAAAAGTTCTTTAACTGCAAGATGGAAGAGGGTAGCTCCGTCAGTGAGCATGTGCTTAAAATGTCTGGGCACGCAAATAAACTTCAAAGTTTGGGTATAGTGATTCCTAATACTTTGGGGGTTTACCGCATCCTCCAATCACTACCACCAAGTTACAAGAACTTTGTGATGAACTACAACATGCAGAACATGAACAAAGAGTTGCCAGAACTATTTGCTATGTTAAAATCTGCAGAAGTGGAGATCAAGAAAGAGCACCAAGTGTTGATGGTCAATAAGACCACCAAATTCAAGAAAGGCAAGTCTAAGCAGAAGGGACACTTCAAGAAGGGTGGTAAGAAAGTTACCACGCCGACGAAGAAGACCAAGGCTGGACCCAAGCCTGATACTGAGTGCTTTTACTGCAAGGGAGAAGGTCACTGGAAGCGGAATTGCCCAAGGTACTTGGCGGATTTGAAGAACGGCAACATCAAGAAGAAAGGTATATCTGATATACATGTTATTGATGTGTATCTCACTAGTACTCGTAGTAGTGCCTGGGTATTTGATACTGGTTCGGTTGCTCATATTTGTAACTCGAAACAGGAGCTACAGAATAAACGGAAGCTAGTGAAGAACGAGGTGACGATGCGCGTAGGAAACGGATCAAAGGTTGATGTGATCGCGGTCGGCACGCTACCTCTTCATCTACCATCGGGATTAGTTTTATACTTAAATAATTGTTATTTGGTGCCTGCATTAAGCATGAACATTATATCAGGATCTTGTTTATTGCGAGACAGTTACTTGTTTAAATCCGAGAATAATGGTTGTTCGATTTATATGAGTAATGTGTTTTATGCACATGCACCTTTGATAGATGGTCTATTCATATTGAATCTCGATAGTGGAAATACACATATTAATAACATTGAGGCTAAACGTTTGAAATCAAGCGATAATTTGACCTATATGTGGCACTGTCGTCTTGGTCACATTGGAGTGAAACGTATGAAGAAACTCCATTCCGATGGACTTCTTGAATCACTTGATTTTGAATCACTTGAAAGATGCGAAGCATGTCTGATGGGTAAAATGACTAAGACTCCATTTTCTGGTATGATGGAGCGAGCTACAGACTTATTGGAAATCATACATACCGATGTGTGTGGTCCAATGAGTGTAGCATCGCGCAGTGGTTATCGTTATGTTCTTACCTTCACGGATGACTTGAGTAGATATGGGTATATCTATTTCATGAAACATAAGTCCGAAACTTTCGAGAAGTTTAAGGAGTTTCAAAGTGAGGTAGAGAATCAACGTAACAAGAAGATTAAATTTCTACGTTCTGATCGTGGAGGTGAATATCTAAGTTACGAGTTTGGCGAGCATTTAAAGAAGTGCGGAATACTTTCACAATTGACACCGCCGGGAACACCACAGCGTAATGGTGTGTCTGAACGTCGTAATCGAACTCTCTTAGATATGGTTCGTTCTATGATGTCACTTACAGATTTGCCACTATCATTTTGGGGTTATGCATTAGAAACAGCCGCATTCACTTTAAATAGGGCACCGTCTAAATCCGTTGAAACGACACCGTATGAATTATGGTTTGGGAAGAAACCTAAATTGTCGTTCCTTAAAGTTTGGGGATGCGAAGCCTATGTAAAGAAGTTACAGCCGGACAAGCTTGAACCCAAAGCGGAAAAATGCGTCTTCATAGGATACCCGAAGGAAACTGTTGGGTATACCTTCTATCATAGATCCAAAGGCAAAATCTTCGTTGCTAAGAATGGATCCTTTCTAGAGAAGGAATTTCTCTCGAAAGAAGTGACTGGAAGGAAAGTAGAACTCGACGAGGTTGTCGAACCTTCTCTCGAAATTGCGAGTAGCGCAGCACCGGAAGAAGTTCCTGTGGTGCCTGCACCAATAAGAGAGGAAGCTAATGATAGTGATCATGAAACTTCGGTTGAAGTTGCTACAGAGCCTCGGAGGTCAACAAGAACTCGTACCACTCCAGATTGGTATGATTCCGTTATGAATGTCATGTTGGTGGACAACACCGATGACCCCGAGACATATGAGGAAGCGATGATGAGCCCAGATTCCAATAAATGGCAAGAAGCCATGAAATCCGAGATTGGATCCATGTACGAAAACCAAGTATGGACTTTGGTGGACTTACCGGATGGCCGGAAGGCTGTCGAGAACAAATGGATTTTCAAGAAGAAAACAGATGCTGATGGTAATGTTACTGTCTATAAAGCTCGACTTGTCGCAAAAGGGTTTCGACAAATTCAAGGAGTTGACTACGATGAGACTTTCTCACCGGTAGCGAAGCTAAAGTCTGTGAGGATTATGTTAGCAATCGCTGCATATTATGATTATGAGATATGGCAGATGGATGTCAAAACAGCATTCCTCAATGGAGACATTGATGAAGAGTTATATATGATACAACCCAAAGGTTTTGTCGATCCTAAAGATGCTAACAAGGTATGCAAGCTTCAACGGTCCATCTATGGATTGAAGCAAGCATCCCAAAGTTGGAATCAACGTTTTGATAAGGTAATCAAAAGTATTGGTTTTATACAAACTTATGGAGAAGCTTGTATTTACAAGAAAGTGAGTGGGAGCTCTGTAGCATTCTTAATACTGTATGTGGATGACATATTGTTGATTGGGAATGATGTAGACCTTCTTAATAGTGTCAAGGAATATTTGAATAATAGTTTTTCAATGAAGGATCTTGGCGAAGCAGCTTACATATTAGGCATAAAGATTTATAGAGATAGATCGAAACGCCAAATATCATTGTCACAAAGTACATATTTGGACAAAGTTCTAAAGAGGTTTGGAATGGAAGATAGCAAGAAAGGGTTCTTGCCCATGTTGCCCAATACGACGTTGAGTAAAACTCAAAGTCCGACATCGGCAGAAGATAGAGAAAGGATGAGTAAGACTCCCTATGCCTCAGCCATAGGATCTCTAATGTATGCCATGCTATGTACTAGACCCGACATCGCATATGCTGTTAGTTTAACTAGCAGATATCAAAGTGATCCAGGAGTGGATCATTGGACAGCGGTCAAAAACATCCTTAAGTACTTGAGAAGAACTAAGGATATGGTTCTTTCTTATGGAGGTGATGAACAGCTCGTTGTTAATGGTTACACCGATGCTAGTTGGAACACCGATCCAGATGATTCTAAATCACAATCTGGATACGTATTTATTTTGAATGGTGCAGCAGTTAGCTGGAGGAGTGCAAAGCAAAGCGTTGTGGCGAGATCTTCAACTGAATCGGAATACATGGCTGCTTCGGAGGCTTCACAAGAAGCAATATGGATGAAAGAGTTCATTACAGAGCTGGGTGTGGTTCCAAGTGCGCTGGACCCAATGTCTATCTACTGTGATAACATGGGCGCCATAGCCAATGCGCAAGAACCAAGGTCACACAAGAAGCTGAAGCATATCAAGCTACGTTTTCACGCTATTCGAGAACATATCCAGGATGGGGATATAAAGATTTGCAAAGTACACACAGATCTGAATGTGGCGGATCCGTTGACTAAACCTCTCCCGAGGGCAAAACATGACCAACACCAAACTGCCATGGGTGTTCGGTATATTACCATGTAATCTAGATTAGATGACTCTAGTGCAAGTGGGAGACTGTTGGAGATATGCCCTAGAGGTAATAATAAATGTAGTTATTATTATATATCTTTGTGTTTATGATAAATGTTTACATTCATGCTATAATAGTATTAACAAGGAAACCATTAATACTTGTGTGATTTGTAAACTTAATTTGAAGTCCCTAGTATAGCCTCTATACTTCACTAGCTTGTTGGTTGATTGATGATGTGGTTTCTTTGTCATGAACATTGAGATGTTATCAACAACAAGATCATATCGTTAGGAGAATGATATGGTGGACATACTCCTATAGACAAGCGTAGCATAAAGATCAAGTCATTTCAATAGTTCAATTGCTATATGCTTTCTGATACATAGTAACCTAATTCCTTCGACCATGAGATCATGCATATTGCCTTTACTGGATGGATGCTTTGATGTCATCAAACACCACACCGTAACAGGGTGGCTATAAAAGTGGCATTGGGTGTTCGGAAAGTATTGGTTGAAACACATGGATCAAGAGTGGGATTTGTCCATCCACATGACGGATAGATATTCTCTGGGCCCTCTCGGTGAAATGTCATCCAATTAGCTTGCAAGCATGTGACTTGGTCACAAGGGATCACATATCACGGGAACGAGAAAAGAGTACTTATCAGTAACGAGGTTGAACTAGGTATGCAGAGATACCGATGATCATGACCTCGGATAAGTAACATATCGTGAGACAAAGGGAAATTGGTATCGTATGTAAGTGGTTCATTCGATCGCAAAGTAATCGTAGAAATATGTGGGAGCCATATGAATTTCCAGATTCCTCTATTGGTTATTGTTCGGAGAAGTGTCTCGATCATGTCCGCATAATTCACGAACCGTAGGGAGACACACTTAAGGATTCGACGTTGTTTGAGTAGTTATGGTATTATGAGAAAGAGACCGAATGTTGTTCGGAGTCTCGGATGGGATCCGGGATATCACGAGGTGATCCGGAATGGTCCGGAGAATAAGATTCATATAAGGAAAGTCCCATTTCGGAGTTGGGGAATGGTTCCGGTGTTTTCATCGGGAACATTCTAGAAGGTCCCGGAATGTCCGGCACTCCGGGGGGGAAGGGGTACATGAATGTGTCATTGCAAGTTGGAATGATTGCATCATGTACTAAGTGTTCTCGCTGTCCAAAATAAAGGGTTTATTTAATTCCTAAATTGGAAAAGTCAAACGGCTAGTTTGAAAGTCAAACTGCCAGTTTTGGAAAGTGGGAAGAGGAGGAGAAGAGGAGACCGACTTGGGGAAGGAGTCCCCAAGCCGGCGGCCAGCTCCAAGCCGAGTTGGGGAGGGACTCCCTCCCTCCCCTGGCGCGCCAGCCCTCCCACCTATAAAGGGAGGGGCAGGGCTCCCCTCCCAACACACACAAGTTCCTATCCTCTAAACTAGAAACTAGACCTAGACCCCGGTTTAGAGCTGTTTCGGTTTAGAGCCTTCTAATTGGTTTAGAGCCCTCTAATTGGTGTGTCTAATTACTAGACCACTAATAGCCTCTCTCATAAGCTCCACCATACTCGCACCGGCTTAAGGCGAAGCCCTGCGGGATCTCCCCTCTACCTCCGGTACCACGCCGTTGTGCTGCCGGAATCGCGAGGAGAGTGCTACAACCTCCGCTGCCTGCTGGAACAAGGGAGAGGAAGGTCTTCGTCGAGTACCGAACGTGTGACCGACTGCGGGAGCGCTGCGGGAACGCGGCGCCGGAAGGATCGTCTACGCGATCTTGAGATCGGAAAGAGTACGACTACATCACCCACGAGAATCTGCTCTCGTTAAACACTTTGGAATCTTCGAGGGTGAGTTATTCCATCGACTCGTTGCTACAATCTAGTAGATAGATCTTGGCTTGTTTGTTTGTATGCGATAGAAAATTTTTGTTTTCCATGCTACGAACCCCTACACAAACATGCTTGAACAACATCGAAAAAACCTGCTCGAAAACCAACTCAAACAGACCAACAGGAACAGGCAGAAAAGAGTCAGGAATGTGCGGCGCCATGACCTCTGGCGCCGCACATGGTGCAAGACAGCCCAGGAAACGTCTATTGTGCGGAACCGTGAGGTGTGGCGCCGCACATGCACCAGAAAATAGACAGAGAGCTTCTGTCTATTTTCTGGTGCATGTGCGGCGCCACACCTCACGGCGCCGCACGGTGCGGCGCCACTAGACCGTGCGTTGCACGTGCGGCGCCTGGCGCCGCACATGCGCTCGAAAATAGACAGAAGCTTCTGTCTATTTTCGAGCGCATGTGCGGCGCCACACGTAATGGCGCCGCACGTGCAACGCGAGGCCTGGTGGCGCCGCACCGTGCGGCGCCGTTACGTGTGGCGCCGCACATGCACTAGAAAATAGACAGAAGCTTCTAGTGCATTTTCTAGTGCATGTGCGACGCCACACGTAACGGCGCCGCACTTTGAAGATGGTGCCACAGCCAGGTTTCAGGGTTTTTATTTCGAGGGAAAATACAAGTTTGTTGACACATACGAAATAACACGAGTTTCTTGCCCTTAAAGTCTAGAACATACAAGTTCATGAAATAACAAGGTTCTCGAGCAAATCTTGACACATACAAGTCCATGACTCCCGGTTACATACTCAAAGTCTAGAATATAGGCCCTTTGCCCTTCCTCTTCTTCTCTTCCTCTTCCTCCATGGAACGCCATGCCGTTTGACGCAGCCTTTCCCTCTCGGCATCCCGAGACTCCTTAGCGTGGCGATTCTCTTCCTCCTCTATCTTGCGGCGAGCAAGTTGAACTACCTCTTCGAATGCCTTCCTCCGCTTATCCTCCTCAGCTTCCTTCCTCTTCCTCTCTTCCTCGGCCTCCTTCCTCTTCCTCTCTTCCTCAGCCTCCTTCCTCTTCGCCACCACCTCCATAGCATCCGCCCAGATCTTCGAGTAGTTCACACCTTCCCCATCATTGGCCTTGTTGGGTTGAGTCGCCATACCTATTATAAGAATAAAAGGGGAAAGTTAGTAAAGGATGCATTTAACCCAATAAACATGAATGATAGTAAAATATGCATAAACGTGAACATACCTACGAGCATACGGGTTTGGTCCGGCTAAGTAACCTATCATACTAGCGGGATTAAATCCACCACGCCCTCTTCCTCTTCGTAGCCCAAGTTGTCGACCTCTTTGTTGTCTAGGAGCATGTTGGCTAGTCCTTGGTTGGCTTGGAGCATGTTGGCTAGTCCTTGGTTGGCTACCACTTGGTTGGCTAGTCCTTGGTTGGCTACCACTTGGTTGGCTAGTCCTTGGTTGGCTACCACTTGGATGACTTGGAGCTTGTTGGCTACTACTTGGATGAGTTGGAGCTTGTTGGCTACTACTTGGTTGGCTACTACTTCCTTGATTTCCTTTTGCTCTTTTCCTTTGAGAACACTTTCTTGCATTGTGCCCTTCACCATTGCATGTTCCACACCGGGCTCTCTCACGAGGCTCTTGGAATTGGTCGTTGCCCGTTTCCCGACCACCACCACGTCCCCATCCGTCCATGTCGCTCCTAAAACGATTTGTCTTGCGTCTTCCACGTCCAACAACCTTCCATTTCGGATTGGGCCATAGTTGAATTCCATGGTACTCCGGCCATTGTGATTGGTCCAGGTATGGATGAAATCTAGGAGCCCATGTCTTCTTCGTAGTCTCAATAGAGAACTCAGCCTCTCGCACCGTGAGCGGATTATTGTAATCCAAATGTCGTCTGCGAGACGCCACGAGCAAGTGCGAGCACGCAAGATGAAGCAATGATGGCCTTCCACATGTGCACTCACAGGTCTTGAGCGAGACCTTGAAAGCTCGGCCTCCGTGTTGGACACCATCAGCCGTTGTACCTCCGGGCTCCGTAACTTGGTAAATTAGCTCGTCATTGTCATATTCCGTGACAACTTGGGAATCCGCTTTCCTTGTCTGAAATTGCATCCAATCGTCAACCTTCGGAGGGAACTTGTATTTGTAGTTGTTCTTGTTGTCCCCCGCAATATGTCGGTCCGTTTCATGTGAGTATTTCAGAAAATACTCATTCATCATGTCGAATGTATATCGGATTATTGCCGTGACGGGCAATGCACGGACACCTTTTAGCAACTTGTTAAATGCCTCTGCCATGTTGCTTGTCATTTGGCCATACCTCCGGCCACCGTCATCAAAAGCTCGTGCCCACTTTCCCATATGTTCAATATTTCTATTGAGCCACTCGCGACCACCGGCATTGAGTTCTTTGTTGACTAGCAATTTGTTGTACAAGTTAGAGAAACGACGTTTCGTGAAAGCGAGGCAACAATCCTGTAGATCATCGGACAAATCCTTGCTCTTGCATGCCCTATAGAAGTTTGAACAAAAGTGTCTCATGCACCAACGATGGTGCAATGGAGCATGGCCGGGAATATCAATCATCACAGCATTGAGAATTCCTTGATGACGGTCAGAGATGACACATATCTCCCTTTGAGGGGTTAATATCTTGGTTCTCAAAAGATAGAAGAACCACTCCCAATTATCATTGCTTTCTGCCTCCACCAAAGCAAACGCCAAAGGAATCAACCGGTTGTTCGCGTCATTGGCTATTGCAATCAAGATAGTGCCTTTGAATTGTCCGGTCATAAAGGTGCCATCAACAGAGATGACCGGTCTACAATGTTCAAAAGCCCGGACACATTGCTCAAAACCCCAAAATGCACGGCCAAATACTCGCACGGTTTTCCCGTTTACAACCCTTGTCTTGTTCCCATAAGGTTCAACCACATGAACCATGCCGGGGTTAGCATTGGCCATCGCTAACAACAACCTTGGGATTCGGTTATAAGATTCCTCCCAATCACCGTACAACATCTTGAATGCGGCTTGCTTAGCCTTCCATGCCTTCCCGTACTTCACCTCGTAGTGAAAGAGGGCTTTCACAAACTCTATAACCTGCTTGATGGTCATTATTGGAAATGACGCGATGTCATTGGAAAGCCTATAAGCGAGGAACTCGGAGGTGAGTTGCCGGTGCTCGTTCTTCGCATCCTTCCCATCCAACACCGGGCCTCGGCACATGTGAGTTGATACGCAACTAGATATGTGCCATTCAGGACCTCCCTTGAATGGTCTTGCACGCACTATCCAAGGACATCCTTCCTCCTCGCACTTCACCGTGTAACGCTTCTTGATGTCCGAGTGCACGACCGTGTAAGGACGATGATGCTTCACCGAGAAGTCCTTTATCCATTGCTTAAATTCCAACAAGGTCCTGAACCTTGATCCTTTGCAAAAGCCACTATTCACTTCATTGCCATCCCGGTAAGAACTTGTCCTTGGTCCGAGCACAATGCCTTTGCCACCATCAACCGTGGCTTCATCCGCGAGACTGAGATCACGAAACAAAGGCACCCGATGGTCCCGGCCCAATACAGTATGGTGGATTTCGGCCTCTCTAGCCGTGAACCCCTCCTCGTCAACTTCTTCTTCGGGACCATCATCATCCGAGTCCGATGCATAGCCTCGAGAATACGGGAGGTCATGGTCCATGTCATCTTGTGTGATATATTTCTCTAAATCTCCAATATTGTTGTCGTGGAGTTCAACATCATCATTGTCATCTTCATCTTCACCCCCACAATCATCATCTTGGTGTCTTGAAATCGGGCTCAATGTTTGGGTCAAGGGAGGTTCACGCCTTAGCTCTTGGTCTACGGGTGCAGGACTCATAGTACGCAATGGGGATGCCATACGGTTTAAGTCCAAAGACAATGAACTACCAACTTTCTTGGTGGCAAATAGCTCAAGAGCCTTGTCTAGTGATTCGGCCACCACCTCCTTGTATGCAAGCCAACGGGCCTCGGAGAAGATACGCATGGTCTTCCAACGGACATGCATTCCCAAGCCAACATTATGTCTTCCCTCCAACTCAATATCATCCTTTGGGTCCATACATTTCAATTCAATCCTCAATTGCTCCAAGACCTCGGCATATGTTGGAGTACGCTCAAACACCAAATCGAGCTCGTCCGGGTCCGGTTCTATGTTACCTCTCAAAAAAGCATCCTTGTCTACATGGTGAACATGAACAATTCTTGCCATGCCTAACATAATCACAACAACAATACCATGGTCAACACACTTAATAGATACCCATGCTAACAACATGAACACAATACCAACCCATATGCCAATACAAGAACATTCTACCATGCATCTTACAAAACAAACTAGGGTTTACAAGATATGGACCAAAAACAAGAAATTAATGGGTCAAATCAAAGATGAAGGGGAAGAATACCTCAAGGCACTTGGGGGGATCGAACTCCACGGAGAGAGGCTTCCGATTTGGACACTAGGAGGGAGAAGGTGGAGGGGGGAGAAGAGCCGCCGCCGCCGCTAGAACTCCTGTGCGTCTGAGAGGAAGTGGACTGGGTCTGGAGAGGGCTGGCGCCGCGCTGGTACAAGACCTAAAGTGCGGCGCCAGGCGCAACGGCGCCGCACTACACAGTGCGGCGCCACGCTACAAGGTGCCGCACTATCGGGACCGGGCCCGCGGGGCTCCACGCTGGCAGGTGCGCGGTGCCAGGCGTAATGGCGCCGCTCTTCAAGGTGCGGCGCCACGCCGTATGGCGTTGCAAAAAGGGTTAGTTCCGTGAATTTCTTCTAGCCAGAGTTCATTTCGTGAAATTGTTATTTTTTTGGGTTATTTTCGTCCATTCTGCCCCTTCCTAGTACTACACCATAGGACACGTGGTAGAGCTCGGTAGAAAGCAAAGGCCATGGGCAAAAAATATTTGGTGGCTGCTTCCTACTAGCTTTAGGCCTCCTTCTTTTGAGCTTGTGATTGTAGAGAAGCTAGCTTTTAAAAAATTGTGAGAAGAATCTGTGGTGGGGAGAATCTTATAGAATCATGTGTCTTCTGTTCTTTTTGGCTTCTAGACATTTGACTTGTTTGATAGATTGAGTGGTGAAATGTCGCTAACGCCCCTAAATTTCATATGTGATCAAATAAGTGGATAATACCTTATATATGCTTATTTTTTGTACTCTCTTCGACCTAAATTAATTGACTCAAAATTTTCAAGTTATGGATATATATAATACTAAGTCATGACTAGATATAATTGAATCTAGACATATCTAAGTCAACTAAATTAGATCAGAGGAAGTATATAATAAGCTAAGAATGAATAAAGAAACTATACTAGCAGAAACCGTTTTTGCTTATTTTTAGTATACAATTTTTTGGAATTTGGAACTTGTATCAACACTAGCTTGTGCTAGCAGAAACTGTTCCAGCGCGCACAAGCTCGAGATTGAGCAGAAGCTCCACGCGGCCACGCGAGCCACCATCGCGTCGAGCTTGAGCAGAAGCTCTACGCGGCCACGCGGGTCACCATCGCGTACATCGCCATGCTCCACGCGCACATGCTCGAGCTCGAGAAGGAAGACATGGGGAGGACGCGGTGACAGTTGTGGTCCTTGGCGACGGTCACGTTAGGCGCGGGCATCTGGGCGCGGACGAGGTTGCGGGTGGGGCAGCGCCTGCCGGACCAGCGAGTTGGGGGCGGGCTCAACGGCGGCGGCGGCAGGAGGGGTGGCGGCCATCGGGGACGGAGCAGCGAGTTGGGGACGGGCTCAACGGCGGCGGCGGCCGTCGGAGACGAACTAACGAGTTGGGGGCGGGCTCAACGGAGGCGGCGGCGGGAGGCGGTGGCGGACCAGGGAGTTGGGGGCGGCTCAACTGCGGCGGGAGGCGATGGCGGCGGCGCCGGAGTCTCTTCGTGCGAGGCTGCGAGCAAAGCAGTTTTGCCTTTTTTTTACTTCTCTAATTATTCCATGCGGTGGCATTGCGATGTAAATAGAAGCAACAATAGGGACAGCTGCGGATACCGTTTCGGTATAAACGGGAGAAGCTCAGGAATCTCCGCAGAAGAAGGTCTAGGGCCGATTCTGATTTTACGTGTAATCTGCGATTCGCGGTGAAAAAAAGCTGGTCATAATCAAACCTATTCTTTTAAGCTTGTGAGATTCTGGGCCTAAAATCTGTTCTATAAGCTAAAAAGAAGTCGGCCTTAGCCTGTTGGTGCTAGCTGCGCAGCGTACAAGAACGATCAGAAAAATCAACAGCGCTGGGGGCCCTGTGCTGGAGACCCGCAAGACAACATACGGTTACGAAATAGCTAGAGTAATTGTGTTTAATTTCTGCCATATTCGTATATAGCTAGTTAAATATTTAGACTAGATGTATTTGTATTTCTAAAAAAGTTGAGACTGTTAATCACTTATTTAGATAACATATGCGGCGTGACAGGCATTTCACAACCGAACACATCAAGCAAGCCAAATGTCTAGAAGCCAAAAAGAATAGAAGAAATAAGATTCTGTCAACCTATGCTCACCAAAGATTCTGCTCACAATCTTCTAAAAGGTTTTTTCTCTAGAATCATAAACTAAAAAGAAGTCGGCCCTAGTTGGTGTATAGCAGCGAATGGAACGGTAGGGAATATACAACACAATATCACCAATCTTGCAAGGAAGGAACAATGTCGACAGAAGGAGCATTTGTGCCCGTGTTCAAAGATACATTTCCGAAGCTTAACCCCTTCTCTTCGTCGTCGCTACTAGAATATTGGCACTTGGAGATCCTACCTCGCATAATCTAGATATCCCGATACCTCCCATTCATATATGTACGCATATATAACATGAATTGCTATAAGGATATGATATTCTCATGCTTCTAGTTCTCAAACAAAATAACCGTGGGCTACAATATGTGAGATCGATATAGGCCAGCTTGTGGCCACGCCGAGATATATATTAGACCATCTTTTGCCAAATAGTACAACAATGGTAAATACAAGTGGGTGCAACTCGTACCATGTATTTGCGATTTACTATTCTTTAACACATGTCAAAATTTATGCCATCATTTTTTTTTAAAATAAGTACAACAATGGTAAATACAAGTGGGGCTACTCGTACCATGTATTCACGACTTACTATTCTTTAATACATGTCAAAGTTTATGGCCTCAGACTTTTTAAAATAAGTATATACCTGATTTTACCCATAATTAGATAGATTATGCAAAAAAGGTAAAATAAAGTAGATTCTGCATAAAACTAAAAGTTGCATCACGACTATTTGAAGTCTTTGATTTCACCCTTTGCACTTTGATTATTAGTGCCACCATGTAAGTCCACAATCATCATCTTTCTGAAGTCCAACAAGCCTTTGTCTTCTCTTGATCTGCAACTCCATCGAGCTTCGACCCTACCCATCAACTTCATTGGGACTGCGGTGAGTCACATGACCGATGTTGCCATCGTTGTCATGTGTCACAGCCATCTCCGAACACCATGTCCAGTGGCTTGTGCACGGTCTACGCCTTGTGGCCTTGGCATACATTGGAGCAAGTAGTGTTGCGAGTTTGAAGTCGGAGAGACAATTCGATCTCTCCCCGATCCATAATAAGTAGTTTTGCGAGGCTTATATTTTATAATCATGCTAAATCAACAACACTTAGGGAGTAGTAAGATTAGAGAAAATCTTACTAATATACGTAACAATGGTTTTATATAACATACTAGGTTCTCTGTTTTGTTTCTTTTCCTAGGCATGCACAACATGACACTTTACATTCGTCACGCTAATTTAAAATATTTTGAACAAGGTGAAAGAACAGCGCTTCACAAAATTGTTACAAGGGAATCCCGAGCTTGCACTATTGCTCGGCATATATTGGATGCCAGCGTCTGCGTTTGCATTCAAGCAAGGTGCTCTGGGGCTGAATTTCGTACTCAGCTGGTGAACTGTCTTGGCCGTCAGACCATGGCAGACAGAAGAACATTTGATGCACCATCTCACTTGGAGGGACATAACATTTCTTCCAAGACAGAGGGGTAAACCCTTTCCTTTGTCGTCGCTACAAGAATCTTAGCACTTGGTGATCCAACGTCGCATAATATAGATATCCCGATACCTCCCGTTCATATATCTACACACATATAACATGCATTGCTACAAGGATCTCATATTCTCGTCAGGCAAAAAAATGGATCTCATATTCTCATGCTTGTACTCCCTCCGTTTAAAAATATAAGATGTTTTAGTTTGGGAAGGAGATGACACTAAAACATCTTATATTTCCAAACGGAGGGAGTAGTTCTTAAGAAAATAAATGTGCTGACGAGATATAGGTCAGCTTGTAGCTGACGAGATATATATTGGACCATCTTTTGCCAAATAGTACAACAATGGTAAATACAAGTAGGTGCTACTCCCACCGTCGATCTGTGAATTACTATTATTTAATGCATTTCAAAGTTTATATGCCCTTAAACCTCTTTAAAATAACTATATATACTAAAAGTTGCATCACGACTATCCGAGGTCTTTGATTTCACCCTTTGCACTTTGATTATTAGTGCCACCTTGTAAGTCCACATTCATCATCTTTCGCAAGTCCAACAAGCCTTTGTATCCTTTTGATCTACAACTATATCGAGCCTCAACCCTCCCCATCTACTTCATTGGTACTAAGGTGAATCACATGACCGATGATGCCATTACCGTCATGCCTCACGGCCATCTCCGAACACCATGTCCAGCGGCTTGTGCACCGTCTGCACCTTGTGGCCTTGGCATATTGGAGCAATAGTGTCATGAGTCTGAAGTTAGAGACAATTCGACCTCCCTCCGATCCATAATAACTAGTGTTACGAGTCTTATTTTATAATGTGAGCATTTCTTAAATTTTTTTGTTTAGAAAATAATGAATTGGATGTAGTAGATCTTGAAACATAGCACCGTTTATAATGTTTTCCTCATTTTAAGAGAGAAAAAATGAGGACCAAAAAGTAAACGACACCTGAGAGATTCGAACTCTCGCGGGGAAACCCCATGTACTTAGCAGGCACACGCCTTAACCACTCGGCCAAAGCGTCGGTTGTCTCTGCTCGCTTACTCTGGGATATATCTCTCAGATCTCTGAGCAGGACGCTCATTCTAATCGTCAAGGTTCCGCAATGAACAAAACTCATATTACCACTTCGAAGCAAATACTGATTATTACATAATAATCACCATAATTCATGGTGTACCTCACACCTATTATCATCGTCCTTGTCGTCGTCAGGCTCGAGCTGGAGCTCTGCATCATGGTGATCTCTATCTAGCCCATGGCGTACTTGTGTGTCCAGCCCCTGGCGGTGGACTCGTACCTGGCCCTGTCGGCCTTGCACATGTGCGCGATCTCCGGCACGAGCGGGTCGTCGGGGTTGGGGTCGGTGAGCAGGGAGCAGATGGAGAGCAGCACCTTGGCGATGGTGAGGGCGGGGCTCCACTGGTCCTTGAGGATGTCCAGGCAGATGTTGCCGTTGCTGTTGATGTTGGGGTGGAACACCTTGGTCTTGAACGCCACCTTGGGCGGCTTGAACGGGTAGTCCGGCGGGAAGTGGATGCTCACCACGAACACCCCGCCGGAGTAGGGGCTGTCTCCGGGACCCATGATCGTCGCCTGCCAGTGGAACATGTCCCCCGACGACACCGGACCTGGACCAAAACTCAGTTCAGTCAGTCGGCCTGAACTTTCAAGACGAAAAAGATTAGAGAGATGATGATGCTCACCTGCGCTGCAGGAGGTTGGTGGGTCCCTCTGCAGGTCCCGGAGCTCCTTCACGATCCTCCGAAGCGCCATGCTGGATCCTCTTCTCCTGCCGCTAGTCTCTCAACCTGTTCTTCAGTTCAGGGAGATGGATGGAGCTGTATCCTCTATCCTGGTCTGAAACCGTGGCTTAATCTGAAGTTGTAGCTGCAGAACTGAACCTGCCTGTCTCGATGGCTCGGGTACCGACGATCGCGGAGGCCATATATAGAGAGAGACACAATTACACAACAGCTAGGAGGCATTGGATTCTCGAATGGGCCCACGTCGAAAAGAAGATGTTAGCGTGATTCTCATTCTCTTCCAATATATTTTTCTGGAGGAACATATCACACCAAATATTCCTCCCCCCTCATAAACTTTGAACGAGCGGCTGCCAAGTAGAATTTCCTCAAAGGGGCAGTGATTCTGACCGAAAGGGCTAGTGGGAGAAGTGCCAAGCCTTTTTGTTCCTCATGATGGCTATTGTTCGTGGAATTTGATCCCCTCGTGTCCATTTCGTGCGCTAGGGGAAAGAAGTGTTCTCGCATCGACAACCAAAGGCGCGGAGGAAGGCGGCGACCGAACTTTCTTTCGATCACAAGTACATCGCTTTTCGTAAAAATGGAAGCTCCATTAGTACAAATCTCTGCACTAGTAAGGACGCTGACCACCACAATCTTAACTGTAAGAGAGTTGAAGCCGAAAGCAACAAAAAAAAAGGAAAAAAATTCACATATAAGACTGTAAAGTCTAAACTGAATAACTACGCGTGAACGTCACTAGGAAGAAGAGATATTCGGGCTTATCACCAGAAGGATCCTGTGCTGTTCATAGCCAAATCATATACTCCTAGTACTTGCTGTTCTGCCTTGCTGGTTCTTACGTGTGCTTTTTGCTACAAGCACTGCAAAACACTTCAATTTTCCACGATATACTTCTTTCAGATAAGATTCCAATAGTATAATTTTTGAGGCGTATGACTCATATTATATTAGTCAAATTTATGGTAAAAATTAGGTTCAAGTTTCGAGACGGTCTTACATATTTGAAAAGCCGGAGTATTAGGTACTACGGCCTTCTCAGTTTATTAGGCTTGCACGTGCGTCTATATTAAGATGTTTGGTTGGAACACCTTGGGCTTGAACGCCACCTTGGGTTCCACTGGTCCTTGAGTACTCATCTTTCCCGTTCTGCCAGGACACAAGATTATTTAAAACAAAGTTGTAAAAGGCGAATCTGTTGCTCCTCCGACACGGACAAGGTTTTCTAACCAGAGTCTTTTTTTTTTTTTTTTTTTGGAAATGGAATCTGGTTTTCTAACCAGAGTATGACGGCGAATTTTTGCGGAGCTGAACCCCATGCTGTTCCTAAGGAGGTGAGCTAGTGTAAACCATACTTATAAGCTGAATGTAGACTCTTGCTATTTCCCGAATGGAGGTGGAACTGTTGGAGCTGTCGTCCGTAATGACAGAGGAGATGCGATTGCAGGATCAGGTTGTATACTCAGTAATATGATTGATTCAACTGCTACCGAAGCGTCTCCATTACTCCACGGTCTCAAGCTAATAGAGGGGATTGGTTGCTCACCCTGTAATAATTGAATCAGATTCACTCGAGCTAGTCCAAGGGTTTAGTGGCATTATTGAGACATGGAGTCCATACAAAGCTGTTCTAGTTGATTGCTTCCAAGTTAGAAACATAATTTGTCCTATGTCTATCCAGCATTGTTACAGGGAAGCTTATACGGCGAGGTATAGTATTACTAGATTTTGTTTTGATTCAAACTCTTATGTATTTGGACCGCGACCCCCTAGTTTTATTACTACTGCTATAACAAACGATGTATCCTTGTTTGCTGTGAAATAAAGTGCGACAGGTGTCTTTCCCTAAAAAAAAAGTGCACCTCAATTCCACCTGGAAAACCTCACCAATATGTTTGGCTGCTTGTGTTTTAAACCTGTGGAAAACTAAAAACAATAGTCTTCCAGAATGGGATTGTTAGACCAAAATGGGAATATATCTGACGACGCCGATGAACTTTGTACCCAGGCCACTCGCTCCTGCTAGCACCATGACATCCTCGTTGACTTGGCTATCGATTTAGCTCATAATCTTATTTTGGTTTCTTTTCCTCTTCTAGGTCACATCTTTTTATAATTACAAATGTATAAGAAGACATCTTCGTCTAGCTCACTTGGTTTGGACAGTGGATGAACATGTCAACACCCAGGTTCAAATTCTCAAAGAAGCCAATATGGGTTCCTAGCCATTAGCGCTTCCCTTAAATTTTTCTTTACAAAAGTAAAGAGGTAGAGAAATCATGTACTTCTTTCTTTAAAAGGAGATGATGGTTTGGTCATGTTCAATTGGTACATACTATTTGATTGTCTAGATTAGAATAGAGTAAATTAGAGGAACATAGTGATAGGTCAGGTGCTTGGCACAACTCAATACAATGAAGCAGATCTATCCTAATCAGCTTTGTTGGCAAGGTTTGAGCTAAATTCATAGTGTGATTTCGGTGTTTTATCCACAGAATCATGTTTTCTTTGGATCGAAATGCCTCTCCTTCCGAAGGAAGTTGGAACTTGACCAATTCGCACTGAGAAGCATTTCATTGCTCTTCTTAGGCATTGCCAACGATAGTTCTCAAACATCAGTTTAGCTGGAAATATTGAATAAGACTAGCGATGAGTTTAGAAGTGGTAGTGTAAAGTAAAACTTTGACAAATATACAAGGCATATATGCGTATCTCTGTTTTAGTGAAGGACGCTTTTCTACAACTTACACACCCATAGATCCATGGTCATAACTCACAAGATGAGAACACGCATTCATTACAGGTAGGATGGCCAGCAAATTGTTAAATTCTTAATGAATCGCTTATACTATTGATAAAAGATAAGCATATATCGCCCCTCACATGTTATATATAAAATCAAAGAGTACTTCTGTGTCTCTCTCTGCTCATAATAAGGACAATATATATGAGGGAGAGTGTCAAAAGGAAAAGTTAGTGGATGGCTGGATGATGATAAAAGACTAATTAATGTGGGGATAGTTTAAGAGCATGGAGAATCTTGGCCCTAGCACTACTAGGAAAACGGCCTTTAGTGGCGCACCTGAAACCATCATCTGTGGCGCACCTGTAGTGCGCCACGGGCCTTGCGCTACGGCTATCTCTCAGCCGTGGCGCACTGCCTAGTGCGCCACGGTTGTGTAGAGATAGGCGTAGCGCACCTCCTAGTGCGCCACAGAAGTTTGGCGTGGGGCGCTACCCCTTGGATCTTCTGTGGCGCACTAGTGCGCCACTAAACATCCATGGTGCGCTTTAGGTGTAGTGCGCCACAGAAGGTAGACCATGTGCGCCACAGATGATTTTTTGTTTTTTTTTAATTTCCAAGCCAGATTATATGCAATACAGATTATATACAATATTACAGCAGATATACACACACAGATACAAGATATACAATTATATATATAAATACTCAATATGAAAAACAAGATTGAAACAAATACATATAGATAAGTCTCATACATGAATACATAGTCCAAGTTACATTGTTTTGATCATGTTACAAAGTAGTAGTTGGTGACATGCGAATACATGTGTCGATCGAACAAGTTAGAGCTCGGAAGCTCGCCTAGACATCTAAACTAGCTAGCTAGACACAAACGCGGGATAAATAACCAAAGAAGATAAGCATGATCACCGCCGCGACGAAGGTGTAGGTCTTCATCCGGTTCCTTGTCCTAACTACCGCTAGATAGCGCGTGTATCTAGCTTCCGCCTCCGCCATAGTGTTGTACCCTTTGTAGCTATTGCCGCTGAAACGGTGCACCTGTCTCCGGCAGTCTTCCCAATCATCGTAGACTCCGGGAACCCGTCCCTTGTACAGGACGTACCACGTCATCTACAAGTTGACAATAATAACTAACCGGTGATTGAAAAAACATGTATAATTAAAGTCGCATATGAAGATACACTTATAGAAAGTACTCTTAAATCAAAAAGAGAAAACTCAAAAAGCATGCCTCATATATAACTAGGTTGTTGGACATAGGAATATGCTTATGACGGGACTGTTAGCCAAGTAGGATGCACAATTCCTGGACTTGTGCATATCACAAGGCTAACAATCCCGTCATAGCACATTCACATATATATTGTGCCACGACATTTCAATCATCGGCATATTCTCGAAAAAGACAAAAATAACTCGAAAAGCATGCCTCATATATAACTACGTTGTTGGACACAGGAATATGCTTATGACGGGACTGTTAGCCAAGTAGGATACACAATTCCTGGACTTGTGCATATCACAAGGCTAACAATCCCGTCATAGCACATTCACATATATATTGTGCCACGACATTTCAATCATCGGCATATTCTCGAAAAAGACAAAAATAACTCGAAAAGCATGCCTCATATATAACTAGGTTGTTGGACACAGGAATATGCTTATGACGGGACTGTTAGCCAAGTAGGATGCACAATTCCTGGACTTGTGCATATCACAAGGCTAACAATCCCGTCATAGCACATTCACATATATATTGTGCCACGACATTTCAATCATCGGCATATTCTCGAAAAAGACAAAAATAACTCGAAAAGAATGCCTCATATATAACTAGCTAGGTCGTTGGACACAGGAATATGCTTATGACGGGACTGTTAGCCAAGTAGGATGCACAATTCCTGGACTTGTGCATATCACAAGGCTAACAATCCCGTCATAGCACATTCACATATATATTATGCCACGACATTTCAATCATCGGCATATTCTCGAAAAAGACAAAAATAACTCGAAAAGAATGCCTCATATATAACTAGCTAGGTCGTTGGACACAGGAATATGCTTATGACGGGACTGTTAGCCAAGTAGGATGCACAATTCCTGGACTTGTGCATATCACAAGGCTAACAATCCCGTCATAGCACATTCACATATATATTGTGCCACGACATTTCAATCATCGGCATATTCTCGAAAAAGACAAAAATAACTCGAAAAGCATGCCTCATATATAACTAGGTTGTTGGACACAGGAATATGCTTATGACGGGACTGTTAGCCAAGTAGGATGCACAATTCCTGGACTTGTGCATATCACAAGGCTAACAATCCCGTCATAGCACATTCACATATATATTGTGCCACGACATTTCAATCATCGGCATATTCTCGAAAAAGACAAAAATAACTCGAAAAGAATGCCTCATATATAACTAGCTAGGTCGTTGGACACAGGAATATGCTTATGACGGGACTGTTAGCCAAGTAGGATGCACAATTCCTGGACTTGTGCATATCACAAGGCTAACAATCCCGTCATAGCACATTCACATATATATTATGCCACGACATTTCAATCATCGGCATATTCTCGAAAAAGACAAAAATAACTCGAAAAGAATGCCTCATATATAACTAGCTAGGTCGTTGGACACAGGAATATGCTTATGACGGGACTGTTAGCCAAGTAGGATGCACAATTCCTGGACTTGTGCATATCACAAGGCTAACAATCCTGTCATAGCACATTCACATATATATTGTGCCACGACATTTCAATCATCGGCATATTCTCGAAAAAGACAAAAAAAAACTCACACTTGTCGTCCGAGAACCAAAGAGTAAGCAAAAAAACCAAGCATTGATTGATATATAATAATAATAAGCAAAATAAGTAAGCGGTGATTCATAAACCTAATAAGATAAGTACACTTGTCGTCCACACACACACAAAGGTCATCTATAGTTTGCAACTACAACTAGGCCAACATCAAGCCTTCTGGTTCGGCTTAGGGAACGGGAGGACGCCCTGCCTCGTCATGAACTTCCTATAGTCACCCTGCATCTCTAGGCGATCTTCTATGTCACGGTTATTCGGGATATTTCCTCCGTAGAAGATCCCCCCCGAAGTCATGACATCACGAAAGATGATTGCCCCAAACTGCTGCTGGATGCGATACATCTCTTGTCTAATATCCGAATCATTGATCTTGGCCTTTGCTTCGGCCCACTGTTTGAGATGATCTGGCAGCGTAGAATTCTGCTGGTCAAGTAGGAACGCCCTCATGTGATGGAGTGCGTAGTAGGCTTCCTTCTTACTGTTTTCCGGCTGCTTCACGCAGGGGAACTCTGTTACGTGGTTGAAGACGTGCCTGCCGAACTTGACCTTCTTACGCACGAAGTTGGTGCCTTCCGTCGAGGCAAAGCCAGTGAGAGCATCATCCAGAACTTCCTTGATCTTGTCGTAGTTTTTCTTCTTTTCTAGACTCCCCGAGTCGAAATACGTGGCGTGGGAATGCTTCGGCGATAAGGAGATGAGCGTGCAGTGTTCATCTCTGCGCAAAAAATTCAAATGGAATGTGTTGAAAAAAGAATGATGATGATCTAATAAAGCCAATCGACGGTGGCGACTGAATAACGACTTACTCGGGAAAGTAAGGCACGAGAATGTATTCCTTTGTCTTGTTCGCCACGAGGATTCTTTTTAGGTACGAGGCCACGATACGTCGTTCGGCAGGGGAACCCAAGCAGCCGTCACGCATGTAGTAGGGGTCCACTATAGCGATGCCCGGTGTGTTCTCTCTAATGATCTGCGTGGCCAGGCTGAGAGAAAAGAGACGGACCATGGTATAGTGCAGCGGGTATAGGTGGAACATATTGAAGATGCCCTCGAACCGCAGGAAGAACAGATCCGCGAGGGCAGTGTCGACGAAGCCCAAGCCTGGTGGCACCTTAACCACGAATACCGGGTGCGAAGGATCTTTCTCCGATAGAAGGCGTCTCTCTATCGTCAGCACGCCGTCATGCACACTCTGCAGTTCCGAACTGGCGAGCTTCCGCAAATTCTTAGATAGCATGGGCTCACCCGCCACATGAATCCTCCACATAATACCCTCGGGTCTTGGTGGCCCGTCCCGAAACCTGATCGGATTCGCAGTTGTTGACGCCACCGGCTGGCTCGAGCTGCTAGATTTTCTTTTCCTGCCCTTTTTTCCTTTTGGAGAGCGGGCAGGCACCGCAATCTGAGCACCGGCCGCCCTATGTAGTGTGTCAGGGCTTAGAATAAAGGGCCGGTTGGTTGTATCAGCTGGGTCTGTAAAGGCGCAAGCTGGAGGCATCTCCTGAGAACCAAACAGACGCTTGGTGATAGTGGCTTTCTCTATGGGGCCACCGGCTAGGTCTTCTTCGTTGCCAAACTGAGTGCTGAAGAAGTGATCATTCCAGTCTTCGAAGTCCTCGGCCGGATCCTGCGCCATGTGCATATCATCAACATGATCATCCGACCCACCGCGTGGAGGTGACGGCGAGGGCGGTAAGGGGGCCTTGCCACCGCTTGTCGCTGGCACGACAGGCGGTGCTGTTGTCTGTGGCGTGATGGCCCCCGCCGTCCCCAAACGGATCATGCTCTTTGGCCATAGCAAGAACAAGCCGAAGCAACTTCTGAGGACAGACGACTCTTCTTCATCCGCTCCTGGGGGTTGAATGGGAGGTTCCAGGTCGTCGCAACCCCTTAGCACCCGACTAATTTTAACCCTGTGCACGCTATCTGGCATCGGTTTTGAGTGGAACGTGCGCTGCAAGGGTTGAACGATGGTACCCTTGGCAACATCCCTCAGCTCGTTGTTCACGTAGCATAAGAGAGTGCAAGGAACATCCGTCTGCAGAAAACATGTACGGCGTCGTCAGAGCGAGATGCCACAAGAGTAATATATAGATGGCATGAAAGGCGGTAATTAAAGCAATTTGTTTACCGTGATGGCATCGAGATCGGCTAATGTCGACGCACCGCATACGGCGACGGGCGTGCAAGAGACGGAAGGGCTGCTTGATGGCGCGGTGCTGGCCGCCGGTGTATTCTCCCTACCGACGGGTGCTTGGAGCTCCGGTGCCGCCGCGACGATGGCAGGGGGGGCACCAACATGTACTCCGGCGCCGCGGTGATGGCAGGGGGAGTCACCAACACTTGCGGCGCCGCGGTGCTAGCGGGCGGAGTCACGAACACGTAGTTCGCCTGATTCGTCGGCGCCGCGTTGTTCGAGTGGCTGCTGACCATGCTTGGAATCGGGCACGGCCCTACTCGGCCACCCGCACTCCAGTTCGCTATTGACTCCACCAAGGTAGGCAGGAAGGACGTAAGGGTGATTGCTAGGTTGTCTTGGACGATCTGCGGGATCCGCGCCACTTGTGCCTTAAGTTCTTGAACCTCTCTGTTTTCCTCCTCGCTCCTTCCCGACGGCGCCACATGCGTCCTCGGCGGTGGACCAAAATGATCCACCCAATTCTTACCCCCGAGGCCGGCCAGACGGCCAGCCGACGACGGCTTCTTCGTAACCGGCTCTATTTTCTTGGCCCGGTTCATCGCCCTGTTAAAAGGGTTATCCCACCGGGTGGCCGCCGTCGACCCCTGGGATGAGGAACCCTGGGATCCATGACTAGCAACAATTTCCTCCTCCTGCAGAAGAAGTAACAGTGAATCATTTAGATCATCGATTAGATTGCAATCGTGTTGATCCGCGGTAATTAGATTATACTTACCACAATTTCCTCGAATTCCTTCACCGCAGGATCCGCGGTGAGTTGTTTGGTTTTTGGGTCCACATGGTAACGGGCCCTGATGAAGTTTCGAACCTGCCCGGGTTCGAATTTAGCAAAGGGGTTTTCTATCCCCTTGGATCTATACTCTTCGTCCTCCTTATTCCATTTGGCCTCCGCGGTTCTGTATCCACCAGATCCGAGATGGTGATGACCTATATTCATCGCCTGCAGAACCTTTCCCCGATTACTATTGGCCAGGGCTCTTTCGGATTCACACCTCTCCTTGAACTCCCGGAACTGATCTTCGGTGATCTGCGGGTCAATCTTCTGGATCTCCTCGAGACTTTTGCCTTCTTTATAGATCTTCTTCTTTATCCGGGTTCTCCAGCTGGCCAGGGCGGTGCTCATCTTTGTGAGGGCGGATTTGTTTACTTCGTTCCCATGATAATTTGTGTTCTGATACTTAGCAGGGAACTTGTATCTTGCGTGCAGCTTCTCGAAGAGGAGTGTGCGCAAGTGGCCATTATCTTTATGCCGGAGATTCTCGGTGTTGATCGAGATGGTTGTCCGGGTGATCGCCGCCACTTGCCCACCGTACCCTTTGACGACAAGGGCGGGCTCCAAAGGAACCCCTGATGGGCTCACTTCGGTAATTTCCTCCCTGACCGTGCCGACCGTGTTCGGGCGCCGGTCCTTCGGCTTCTTCTTCTTCTTAGGAGGGTTGCTACCACTCCCTATGCCCTCGCCGCCATCAGTGGTTTCATCGTCCGCCGTTCCTTCGGCTTCTTCCTCCGCGTCTTCCATCTCATCATCCTCGCTCTCCGAAGGATGGTATTCTTCATCGTCTTCTAGCCGCTGGGCCGCCTCCCAGAATGTCAATTGTTTATTCGGAGGTCTGAGTTCTCCTTCAGCGCTGATGCGCTTAGAACATCCAGCCTCGTCGTTGTCACACATCTTTGCACTAATAAAAAACAAATAATTGGTTAAATGCACGGAAAAATCCGGCATGACCTTTGCTAATTTTCTTAAACTAGGAGTGCCCGATTTCTGCCGAAACGGAAGTTAATCAACATTCCGGCAAAAATCGGGACTCATTTCATACAAGAACCTGCATATATATGGCCAGCATAGCTAGCACACAATAAATGGCCATCATAGCCAGCACAACCAGCACACAATAAATGGCCAACACAGCCAGCACATAATCTGGTCACATAGGATAATCTGGCCAACACAACCAACACATAAACATCTAGGTAGATAACACATTGGTTAAGAACGCATCAACATGCCCAGCCACATCAAGCAATGGGCTTTTACAGTTATCATCTGGATTCACCAGGCACCAAGCATATGATGGAAAGAAAATAACTAAAGCCTGCTAGGTCTCTTGAAAAAAGAAAATAACACATATGAGCATACACAGCAGCAACTAAAACCCAAGGATACATGTTTCTGTCAACTAAAGCCTGCTAGGTCTCTTGAAAAAAGAAAATATCATTCAGTTGTGCTCATATGATGGAAATAACCTGAACAGAGAAAATAACTTATTCTTTTAGTTCCCAGATGCTAATTCATGCCACTACTTCTACTCTCTTTCTAATTACTCCACCACTTATCAACCATCATTAGTATTATAATCCACCTATATGGGGTGCAAGATGTTGATCAGATACACGAATATTTTCTTAAGCTGTTACTGTTATACAAAGAAGCTAAGAATTCAAAGTAACGGTGATCTGTTGATATACTTAAGCTGTTACTGTTGGCAACCTTCCAGGGTGATAATAACGTTTTTCAGTTATGTTCAATGGTGGTCTCTTTCATGCAGTAAACCTATATCTGAATTCTTAGCTTCTGGTTCTGTACTTGCATTTTAGTAGCAGGAAATTCAGCGTGGCATCCTTCCCAGGCTGATATCACTGAACTCTGCATCCTGAAAGAACAGAGGCTTTGATCTGAGGCAACATTCCTAGTGATCCTATGTGAAGCTTTTAGGTAACCAAATGTGTAAATTAAAAAATTCTAACATGACTTTTAAAACTTGTATCTGTTCTGGATAAAAATGTTCTGCACCGGATTTATTTTTGGAAATACGTGTTAATATTTTATTTGCAGAACAAAAATATCTATCAAAAGAATTATACAGACCAGTAAGAAATGAATCTATACAGTGTGTAACATTACATCAAAAGAGTACTACTTTCCTAGAAGAATTCCTATTTTCTTTCGAAGATAAGTTTGTGCTTGTCAATTGTGTGGCAGGCATGATAAGCAATTACAAACCAGCCCAGTTTTGTGTCTTTCAAATCCAAGCGATGAAATGTATTGATGTACGGTGAAAGGGGACCAGGAAGTTAACTGTGACTGCATATCAGATTATTCAAACTCCATCAACCAACACTAGCAACACAACAGCAGTACTAGAAAAGGAAAGTGACCACCATGCCAAATCATCACAAAAAAATAAAGAGACCACCATGCCAAAGATAGATATTACCAACGATGCAATATCTTTCATAGCCACAAAAACAACCACATTACAAGTTGAAAACCAGAGCAGTTAATTGAATGCACAGTAACCAACATACTAAGTTCAGATTTCAGAAAATTGCTCGGATGCACGGGAAGTAACAGAGCACCCAAGTTAAAACCTTCCGTAACACATTTCACGGCAAGCATGGGAACACCGAACACCCATCATCCACCATATATACGCAGGCCTCCTCCTCCTCAGACGCAGCGGCGGCGGATCGAGAGCGGCGGCGGCGGTCCTTCGGCTTCGGGCTGAGAAATGGAGAGATGGGGATGAGAGAGGGGGTCGGGCGCCACACGTGTGGATAAAGGCACTTAGGCGTAGCGCACTGAGCCATAGTGCGCTACGGATATCTGTAGCGCACTACGGGCTAGTGCGCTATGCCTATCGGCTTCTAACTACTGGATAAGAGAACTACAGACCCACTAGCTAACAACTGTACTAGCCTATCCCACTGGTTCTGCCCACTACTCTATTCTAAACCTAAGAGCACCCAGGTTCGAATCCTGGTGCCCCAATTTTTTGTTTTGATTTTAAAAACACTTTTAAATATTCCAAAAAATGCCCAAAAGTGGTGATATATGCCATAGAAGTTTTATTTTGATTTTAAAATACTTTTAAATATTCCAAAAATGCCCAAAAGTAATAATATTCCAAAAATGCCCAAAAATATGATTTAAAGTATAACTAAATTTCATAATACTTTGTTCATGAATATTACAATCTTTTTTGACCACGCGTTTACAATATTTTTTGAGCTAGCGTTTTACAATCTTTTTTCCCTTCTTTGTCGCGGTTGAATAATTTAGCCCCGGCACTTTAATGTTTCTTCTTTCGAACGGGCTACCTTTTTTGGATAGGGTTGTCCTTTTTCTTCTTGTGATGTATGTTGCTGCATCGTAGTCGTCGTCATCTTCAATCTTTGGATCGTCGTACTGGTCGAAGTCTTGCTCGTTGGCGACTCCATCCATTCCGATGATGTTTCTTTTTCCTCTCCTCACGACAACACGGCTAGGCTTTGTCGGGTCGGTAATGAAAAAACATTGGTCCACTTTGGTAGCCAGTACCCACGGTTCATTTTTCGCGGCCACGTTTGCACCGGCGGCCTTGGATTTGGCTGCTTCGGGTATAACCATGGTTGTGAAATACCGGTCTTCTCTTTCGACGCTCTTTGCCCATCTGACACGGAACATCGGCACCTTTTCTCCACAGTAGTCGAGCTCCCAGATCTCCTCGATTCTTCCGTAGAATCTTTCCTTCACGTTGTCATCGATGTAGAATTCCGACGTTACGCCTGAGTTCTGATAATCACACTTGTTGTCCTTTTCCTCCGTGTAGAATGTGTAGTCGTTGATATCATACGCCTGATAGGTCACCAGGTTTTGCATCGGTCCCTGCGACAAGGTGAATATGATCTTTTCCGTGTCATAAGAATGCGAGCGCGAGCGTCTGCCTAAACCAACGCGTGAAATCTGAGTTGTGCTCTTTGATTATTTCTCCCTGCGTCCTCTGTATGCCCCGGTCACTGTACTTCTTCTCGATTAACCTTTTGTGCTTCTGTACCCAAGGATCGACCAGTTCTAAATGCTGTAGCGCGACGAGGTTTGCTCGATCAAAGTCTGCGCGTCGAAAATCGAAGTCTGCATGCAGTATGCGACGACCCTCTCGGTGACCAGATCCGTCGAGCTTGCCAAGGTGTCTGTTGACGGGAAGACCGACAGGGTTCTCGATGTCTAGATAATTCGTGAAGAAAGAGATGCACTCTTCGGCCAGAAAGCCCTTGGCTATGCTTCCATCTGGACGGGACCTGTTGCGAACGTATCCTTTGATGTGTCTGTTCATCCTTTCGAACGCCATCATGCTGCGGAGAAACATCGGCCCGAGTTGTACGATGTCCTCCACGACATGGACCAGCAGATGCACCATAATGTCGAAGAATGCGGGTGGGAAGTAGACCTCAAGCTCACATAGTATCACCACGATCTCCTCCTGTAGCCTTCCGAGCTGATTCAAGCCAATCGACTTCCTAGAGATGACATCGAAAAACTTGCATAGGCCAAATAACGTTTCACGGACGTGCTCGTCCATTATCCCTCTTAGTGCGACCGGAAGTACCTGCGTCATTAGCACGGCACAGTCGTGAGACTTCATGCCACTGAACCTCTGCTTCGCCTCGTCTAGGTATCTGCTTATCTTGCCCGCGTAGCCGTAAGGAAATTTGACTCCTAGAAGGCACTTGAAAAACTGTTTGATCTCATCCTGGCTTAGAGTGAAGCAAGAAGGAGGGCAGTAATATTCGTTCTTCTTGAACTTTTTACCCTTCCGACGACCTTGTGTCGTCTCCGACTCATGATCATCGTCATCTTCCTGATCATCAGGAGTAGTGCGTCCTCCGTGAAGCTCCTTCTGGATACCCAAGCATATCAGGTCGTGCCTTGCTTTCGGACCATCTTTCGTCCTATCTGGCATGTTGATTATGGTGGCGACCAGACTCTCACACACGTTTTTTGTGATATGCATGATGTCGAGGCTATGAGGCGTGCGGAGAAACTTCCAGTATGGCAACTCCTAGAAAACAGACCTTGTTTTCCATACCTTCATCAGCGGCTTGTCTTGTTGCTGCCTCTTTCGCTTCTTTCCAGGCTTAGGACAATCTTTCCAGTTTTTCAGCAACTCTTCTACTTCTTCGCTGCTCCTACGCTCTGGGATTCCTCGGGTCTCTGATTTGCCATCGAACAGGTCTCCACGTTTTCTCCATGGATCATTCTTGCCGAGCCACCTCCGGTGCGCCATGAACACGGTTTTCGATGACCCTGGATCTTTCTCTAGTTGGAGATAGCTTGTGTTATCCATGCACCTAACGCATGCGCAGAATCCTTGGATAACCTGCCCCGAGATATACCCGCAACCTGGATAGTCTTGCACCGTAGTGACCAACGCGGCTCTCATAGTGAAATAATCTTGTGCGACGACGTCGTAAGTATTGGCTCCAGATTCCCATAACGTGGCTAGCTCCTCTTTCAACAGCCCGAGATACAGATTGATGTCGGTACCAGGTTGTTTCGGCCCTTGAATTAGCATACTCATTTGTATGTACTTCTTCTTCATGCACAACCATGGAGGGAGGTTGTACATCCATACAAACACGGGCCAAGTGTTGTGCGTGCTTCTCTGGCTACCGAACGGATTGAGTCCATCGGTGCTCGCACCAAGCCTGATGTTCCTCGAATCTCCACCGAATTCTGGGAATTCGAGGTCCAATGCTTTCCACTGGCTAGCATCTGAAGGGTGCGTCAGCAGCTCATCCTTTTCGGGGTCATCATCATCTCCTGGATTCTTCCTTTCCGCATGCCATCGCATGAGCTTCGCTTCCTTAGGGTCCGCGAAATAGCGCTGCAGACGAGGGGTGATAGGAAAGTACCATACCACTTTTTGAGGTGCTTTCTTCCCTTTCTTGTATCGACTCACGCCGCACACCGGACATGTGGTTTTCTCCGCGTCCTCGCCCCGATAAATGATGCAATCGTTGATGCATACGTGATATCTAACGTGCGGTAGATCGAGAGGACAGACGATTTTCTTGGCATCCTCGATACTAGTTGGACATGTGTTCCCCTCCGGGAGACGATCGTGCCAGAATGCCATCATATCGTCGAAGCTTGCGTCGCTCAATTTGTGCTTTGCCTTCATCTCCATAGCCTTGAGCGTTACATTCAACCGGGTATCATCGGGCCTGCATCCTTCATACAATGGAGTAACCGCGTCTTTCTCAAGTTGCGCAAGCTTGGCTTTCTCTCTAGCGGCAGCCCTGGCGTTACTCGTCTGCTTGAGAAGCAGCTCTTGCACATAAGGGTCCCGCACCCAGCCTGACGTTGTTCCATCGTCGTCTGCTCCTCCGGCATCTAGATCATCATCATCCCGGTCTGCTTCCGCACCTTCACCATCTCCAGGAGCCTCTTCATCATCTCGCCCGTTCTCGCCGTGATGATGATCATCGTCATGTTGGCCACCTTCTTCACCGTCTCCATCATCTACGCCATCGCTTATCCAACGAGTGTATCCATCCATGAAACCATGGCGGAGCAGGTGCGCCTGCAGATTCCCGGAATCTGGGTCGATCACCCAGTTGAGTTTGCATCTTCTGCACGGACATCTTATATCTGTCTTGTTATTTCGTATCATGTCGGCCGTCGCACATTTCAAAAATCTAGCCACAATGCCTTCGCTCATTATGCGGACCATTTTTGCCTGCACGATGTACACGGTACAATTTTGAAGTCTATTAGAACCACATAATGAATGCATGCATGCAATGGTCGATAGAAAATTTCGGCATGACCTATCCTAAAATTAGGACCTTTGCGAAATGCCAAAGTCTTGCCAAAATGGAAATGAATCAACATTTTGGCAAAACAAATGGCAACTTGTTCACATACAAACACAAGAGAGAGAGAGACCGATCCATACACACATGAACATATCATTATCCTCTCCATACACACATGCATGAGCATCATCGATACTCTCCATATACACACACATATGACCATCGATCCTCTCCACACATACACACATCATGAGCATCGATCATCTACATACATATGAGCACATGCATCATCCATATACACATGAACACATCCTTACATGGACAACTTACCGAGATGAGAGACCGATCGCGAGAAAGATGGAAAGGAGAGGTGCGCGCGTCGACCGGAGACGGATAGATGAGAGACCGGAGACCTCCTCTATTACTTATGTAACATCCAAAGCAAGTTTTACATGCTAAAAATGGTGAATGTATGGAGAAATTGAGGTGGGAAGGAGAAGATCCCGACTAGATCTAAGGAGGAAGAAGAAGGGGAAAGTGAAGTGTGGGTGGTGGATATGTGGGCACACATGTGCACATAAAGTGTTGTCCTAAAAGAATCGACACATCCGTGGCGCACACGGCCCCAGTGCGCCACAGGGAGTACAAACTTCTGTGGCGCACTAGGCCGAGTGCGCCACAGATGCTCCTAGTCCCTGTGGCGCACTAGGCGGAGTGCGCCACAGAAGTTTGTGGCCGTTTCAGAGCAGAGGGGGGCATGCGCTTAGGCGTAGCGCACCAGGCACACGTGCGCCACAGATGACCCTAACAACCGTGGTGCACATGACTATAGTGCGCTACAGATGTTTGGCGTGTGGCCAACAGGGCCCTGGCCCACACACATCTGTGGCGCACTATAGTCATGTGCGCCACGGTTGTTCTAGTTATTAGTAGGGCACTACCCACAGGTGAGCCACGCCTGTTTTAGCCGTGGGGCACTTCAACCATGTGAGCCACGGATGTGCTGATTACCTATAGCCGTTTTCCTAGTAGTGTAGATAGCCATTCTCTGGTTTCTTAATACTTTAGTGTGCTTTCAAAGTGCATCATAAACGTATCCTAGGGCATAGAATTGGGAGGTATCGTGATGTTTGAGTCAAGGATCTTCACATGTGGTTTCAGGCATCAAAGCGCAAGGAGCCGCGTTAGATGGATTAGGGTTTCATTGCATTCCATTGTATGATTTAGTTCATTGTTACCATTGCACCTATTACCATAGTCATTGGAGCAACGATGATGTTCTTGATGTAGACACCGAATGGGAGTTCAATCATGCTTTTCATTATAGAAGGCATTATGGGACCATGTTTGTTATTCGTTAAACAATCAAATTCCCATGGTTTTGACTTCTTACATTCCAATTACCAGAGGCCAAAAATCGCTATGGATCCCTATTTATGTAAAATGTACTTACCTTTTGAACACCACAAATAATTAAGGACCTAAGAGATTATTTTTTGCCATAAAAAAAGTTGAGGACACGGTCTTGTCCCTAGACAATATGGTGATGAATCAATGGTTTGACATCTTGCATCGTGTGTATCTAGCTACTGTACATTCAATGATCTTAGGATCTCACCTACTAAGGTGGGTGGATAATGAGGCTATACAAAACCTTTGATGTTAGTGTAGCTTATTCATGTCTGGTCCTCAGCAGTTTCTTCACCAGATGTATTAAACATGAAAAAAATATTGAGATGTAAAATGTGAAATCAAAGACGACAAATTTAGATAAACTTTGCATAGGTTTTAGTTTTACCGAGAATCATTTTTTTGTTCTTGTGTTTCTTTAGTCAATCTAATGTAAGGTTTATTGGTTATGTGTGAAGCTGGATTGTTCTCTTTAATAAAAAGTTTGATGTCATCAACTTTGACATCCATTAAAAGATACAAGTTACAAAGCACAATAGGTGTAGTAATGCATTTGTATTTACCATATTGGTGTACTATTGGACAAAATAAGTCCATATATATACTTCACCGGCTACAAGATGGCATGCATGGGTCTCACATATTGCAACACATGTGGAGATCATGTTTGAGTTGAAGTCGTAGTGTGCTTTAGGTGTTTTATCCGTAGAAACGAGTCATGTTTTATTTTGGATCCAAATGCCTGTTCTTGGTAATAAAGTTGTTAGTTGATCAATTTGCACCTTGAAGCATTTCATTACTCTTCTTAGGAATTTCCAATGATAGTTCTCGGACATCGGTCTAGTTGGGACATGTTGATTAGGAATGGCTATGAGTTTAGAATGGGTAGTGTATAGTAAATTTTTCCATACAAATATATGGAGCAAAGATGCATATCTTTGTATTAGCGGAGTACGATATTCTGCTACTTACACACTTGTAAATCCACGATGATTACTCATTAGATGCGATGATAAAACACACTCATTACAAGTAGGATGGCTAGAAAATTGTTGAATTCTTATTGGATGGTTATACTCTTGATCAAAGATAAGCATATGCCCCCCATCACATGTTACACAAATCGAAGAGTACTTCTTTGTCTCTCGTCAGTTCATTATAAGGGCAATACAAGGGAGAGTGCCAAAAGGAAATGTGAGTTGATGCCTGGATGGAGAAAAAGACTAATACACGGGTGGTTTAAGAGCATGGAGAATATTGGCCCTAGATAGACATTCTCTGGTTTCTTAATAGAGTAAATTCCATTTTTTACCCTCTAGTTTAACATTTTTGACAAGAATTACCCCATTTAACAGAAATTCTCCCTGTTTACCCCATTTAGCAAAACTTGTGCCAATTTTTACCCCATTTAAAATTTTACATACTAATCATATACGCTCCCTCTTGCCTGGACTTATATTCACCATGACGTTGTCATTTCCTTTGCCGCTGGCGTCATGATGGGTCCCTTATCGATATCCTTCTTCTGTTCAGTATCCAACCACCATACTAACACGGTGCTCCTATCCATCGACGAAATATAAAAGCTCATTTTAGTTTGTCCGACGAGCTAGTAGCCACCGTCAATCATGCTGACAGATGACAGTCGGCGTTCCTCCGGCGTCTTGGCGACCGGTTAGCTAGCTCGAATCATACTACGTTGTTTGTGGCCTGACGTGTTTCAGCCAATCGATGCACATAAGACAATTATCGTTCTCTTCTACTAGTATAGCATGTATGACCAATATGCATGCGCTAGCTCCTTCACATGTTTCAGCCAATCGATCCAAGTGATGAGCTATTAAGAATGCTCAAATACAAGCGCCCGAGAACCGCGTAGATAATGTCAGGCTACTGTCGGCGCCAGGAGAATTCACAGTGCACTTGGAAGGTGGCAGGACAACCGTCAAAGAATATGAAGGGACCATAGGATGATCCTCTCGAAAAAAATAATCTAGAATAATGCGTGAAACGTGAAAGGTACATCTACATGACGACCAAATCCCACTTAGTATAACAGGTATTAAGTTTAAGTAGGGTAAAAAGTGGCACAAGTTTCACTAAATGGGGTAAACGAAAAGATTATTTATTAAATGAGGTAATTCGTGTAAAAAATTATCAAACTAGAGAGGAAAAAGTGAAATTTACTCTTCTTAATAATTTTGTTTGCTTTCAAAGTGCATTATAAAGGTATCATAGGACATAGAAATGGGAGGCATCATGATGTTTGTGCAAAGGAGCTATACGTGTGGTTTCACGCGTCAAAGCCCAAGGAGCCACGCTAGAAAGTTTAGGGTTTCCTTGTATTCCATTGTCACTTGGTGATTCAGTTCAAAGCTACCATTGCACCTATTACCATAGTCGTTGGAGCACCGATGATGTTCTTGATGTAGAACCGGATGGGATGTCAACCATTCTTTTTCATTATGGGAGTCATTATGGGACCATGTTTGTTATCCGTTAAACAATCATATCCCCATGGTTTTGAATTCTTACATTCCAATCACCAATGGCCAAAATTCGTCATGGATCCCTGTTTATGTAAAATGTAGTCACCTTTTGAATACCAAGAATAATTAATGCCCTGAAAGATTATTTTTTTCATGTAAAAGTTGGAGGTCCTAGTCTTGTCCCTGGACAGTATGGTGATGAATCAATGGTTTCATAGCTTGCCTGGTGTGTTTCTAGATAATGTATTCAACGATCTTAGGTTCTCACCTAGTGAGGTAGGTGGCTGATGATGTTCTACAAAACATTTGAGGTTCATGTAAAAAAAAACATAATTAGTCCTCGGTAGTTCCTTCACCGTCCTCGACAGTTTCTTCACCAGATGTAAACGTGAAAAAATATTGAGATGTAAAACGAGGAATCAGAGATGGCAAATTCAGATAAGCTTTATATAACTTTTAGTTTACCAAGAATCCTTTTTTACGTTCTTTTTTTTTGTTGAGTCAATCTGATGTAAGTTGTTTCGGCTACGAGTGAAGATGGATTGTTCTCTTTAATAGAAAGTTTGAGGCATCAACTTTGACATACATTAAAGGACAACAAGTGAAAAATTGCAGTAGGTGCAGTTCCGCATTTGTATTTAACATTTTTGTACTATTTGCTCAAAGATGGCCATATATACTTCATCGGCTAGAAGCTGGCATGTATCGATCTCACATACTGCAGCTCATAGTATACTCTTTCCTGAGAAGTACAAGCATGATAATATGAGACCCTTTTAGCATTGTATGTTATAAGTGTGTATAAGAATGGGAGGCGTCATGATATCTAAGTTCGGCGCCGGTTGAGAAACTTGTGGCATTGTTTGGATAACAATGACCAAGGTAAGGGTTAGCCAGATTCTCCCTAGTCAATTCAGCTCCTATTCCTTGCAATATGGTGGGCATGCTCCTTGGAGCTTTTCGTCAAGGACGGCCTGACTGCAGCAATATACCGTTGCTAGCACATTTGGATTGGTTGGAGCAGATTCTAGGCAATATCGTCGACGACGTTCATCTCCACCATGTTCATAACGTTGAGGAGATCCTCAATGATTACCAAACAAACGAACCAGGTCACGCGCATCTTACTCTTGAGTAATTAGTTTTTCGTTTGTTTTCATCTTCAGTACCAATCTGACGTGTATTAAAAGATACAAGTAACAAGTTATAGTACTGCGGCCATACCGGTTTATTAGCCTAACAAAGAGTTCAAGAAAAATGTTTGAGTACAAATTTGATCATCTAAATATGAATCATATGTCACAAAAACTATATCACTAGATAGCTCTTTCAAATATGAATCCAATGGTATACTTTTTGTGATATATAGTTCATGTTTTATTGATAAATTTTATGATCAATATTTTATTAAACTTCATGTTAGCCTAATAAACCGGTAAGGAGGTAGTAGAGGTCGTGCCACATACACTTGTATTTACGTGAAACCGAGGTAATTTTTTTGGCTCATTCTATTAATTAAGAAGAATATTGCCCAATTAATTAACGGAAAACCGGATGAAAACCGTTAAAACAAATCACTTCCCTAAAGCATGCAACTCCCCTACCCCTTAGGTAGATCAACCAACATGCTACAATCCCAAATTCTCAACACACTGGTCATCACATCACAAAGATACCTACTAAAAATACATGAACAAAGATCACGGGTATGACAAACCCAAACGATGGAATCATCCATCAATTAAGCAGATACAGACGCCTTCCTTGTAGAGCCTAGTCCTTAACCTTGTTATTTTTTCCCAGTAGTAGCCTTCCCGGTTAGGAGACAAGAAATCTCTTTGCCAGATCCAGGGCTAGCCACCTCTAAACTCATGGGTAAGTAGCAGAGCTCTTTTGCAAAGAGATCCTCGGAGTTGGCATCTAAAACTCCACGGTCCATAAAGGTGGACGATTGGGAGGGCTCCGCCGGCGGTGGTGAGGGCCTCTTGGGAACCACCAAGTCACCTAGTGAGCCTATCTTCATCAAGAGAACTACTGATTGCTCTCCACATAGCTCCTATAATTTACGCATTATTCTGGATCCATGACCTCCTTGAGAACTGGATCATTATTTGCATAACTGGATCCACATAGCTCATCGAGAGCACTACTGATCACACCTCTCCTAGAGAGGGACGACACCTCATGTAGTGATGAAGAGCACATAATAGCACGTGGGGAGAAATCTCCATAGAGGATTGCATCCCCCTCATCAACAGAAGAAACCTGGATCTCATGCGGCAAGGACACAACTTGCACAACCTGGAGTTTGCCAGGAGCATACTCCGCTCTTGAAAACACTCCCGACACGCACAATGCAATCACGGAGCTCAACACGAAGCAACTCGGCCTCCTCTGGGGGGCATGTTGCAGAGGCATATAAGCCGGGGTATCCTCATCAATAGGTGCAAGGCGACGTGGGAGGTGATGAAGTAGCTTGCCGAGGTGCCGTGATCCGGTTAGTGTGGGTGTGGATCTTTACATGGCAAAGGGGGGGGGGTGAAATGATCGAACCGAAGGAAACACATACACCAGATTGGGTCCCTGTACTCGTAGACACGATGGCCTCTGGAGAGGCATCAGAAGCATAATCCTGCAACCACGCAGGGGTGTCGTTTGTAGATAACAGGACGCCACGGAAGCGGTGCGAAACACCGTAAGGGAGAGTTCGCAGGAATGTGGTTGTCTGGAATAGGTGTTGCTTGCCGATCGAAGCACCCGCTTTAATCCCCCAGCCTGGGGAAAGAGGAGAGGCCTTCTACATGGCCGCCAAATTAATATAGAGGGACAAAAGCCCGTTTCGAGAGAGATGTCTAGAACAGCCCATCCTCTTTTATGTAGAAACCAACGATATTTAATTCTAAAGGTATTCCTAGGATATCGGTTTTAACTATTACCCACCCCCAAATATATTGGGCAAAGCTCCATATTTTACATGTGACACGTCGTATATATCCATGGTCATAACAGGAGAACATATACTGATTATATGATGTACGAATAGCTGGTAAGTGTTGAATTCATATTAACTTCACTGTACTATTGCCGAACAATAAGCATATGTGGTCCATCATTGGTTATATATTCAAGAGAACTTGTATGCATCTCACTTTCTCGTAAGGAGGACAATGTGAGGGTCAATCTCGAAAGGAGAATTAGGCAGATGTAGGCATCGTGAAGCTTGAGTCAAGCAGCTTGAATCACAAAGGTATCATAGGCCCTACAAATGGGAGGCATCGTGAAGCTTGAGTCAAGCAGCTTCACATGTGGTGTAAGGTGTCAAAGTCCGGTGAGATAGATGAGAAGTGATCACTGTCATTGTTGATTAGAGTTTCACATTCTATTAGCTTTTACCAATTTAGTTCATATAGTAACCACTAAACGTGAAATGGAGAATGTAGCACCGAAGAAGTTCCACGTGACTAGACCAGCCGATAGATCGACAATTGTGTTCCGTTATAACAAGTGTTATGTGACCGTGTTGCTATAGGATCATGTTTGTCATCTACTCTCTCCATTTCAAAATATAAGATGTTTTAGATTTGTGAAACAAATGTATCTAAACTATTTTTAGTATATAGGTTCACTCATGTTTGAAATAAATCTACACACTAAAACAAGTCTAGATACATCTTCTTCACAAATCTAAAACATCTTATATTTTAAAACGGAGGGAGTAGTAAACAACCAAGTTCCTATAGTTTCAGTTTGTACGTTTGAAACACCAATGGTCAAAAATCATCACGTGATTCTTGTATATTTAACATGCTCACTTTTGAATACCTGGAACAAATCAGGACCTAAAAAATACTGTTTCTCATTGAATTTTTTGAGGACCTATCCTCGTTGCATGACAGTATGGTGACGTATCAGTGGTTCGATAGCCTGCCAGGTGTGTTTCGTGCAATTCTGCAAACAACGATCATACAGTATGATGTATTGCGGTGGGTGGCCAATAAGACGAAGATCTGCTTGATGTTTGTCTTCGTTGTGTTGGCCTCGAGAGGCGAGTTCCGGAAGGCTCCGCCAGCAAACTCTTATGGGAGTATCACACCCGGAGATTTCTGAATCGGGAAGTATTCACTCGTACGTACCCATGATTTTTTCTGGCCGTTTGGTTTCAGAGGGAGCATTGCAAATCTTTGTATCTGTTACCGTTATATGTCATGTCTTAGATGATTCCCGATGAAGTTAGATGTAGAGAATGTCATGAAAACAGAAATATACGGGCTAGTGTTGATGATTTGAGTCTTTGTGACGATGAGGAACTGGTTGCGTGATCCGCGACTCGCAGCAACGTCTTTTTTGGGGGGGCGACAATATAGGAGAAGTTCACAATCCTATCTTGCAGGATGAAAACCTAATGTCTGATTTCAATTGGTTGTGTCTGACAATGGTCTTGTTGGAGGCATTGTTTTTGTGAGAGGGGACTTTCTTCAAGGTGAAATCTTATGATCTTTGATCGGACAACGACAACACTTGTGCACTATTTCATTTTTGGAGTGGTTGGACTATTGGTGTTGTTAGTGTCGTTGCTATGCGGAATCGTTTTCTGTAGCGGGACTTTTTCTTTTGGTAATTCTTTTTTTATGAATTGTGTGCATCCGTAAGGACACTAGGGCATGCGTTATTGCGGAGGCTGGGTGTAATTGGTATCTCTGCGATATTAATATGTGTTCTTTATAAAAAAAGTTCAAAACCGTTGATGTTAGTCTATCTTATTCATGTCTGGTCTTCGACAATTTCTTCAACAGGTCCATGCATGAAAATATATTCAGATGTAAAATGTGAATTATGAGACGATGACTTCAAATAATCTTGACATAACTTTTAATTTTTTTTCTTTTGCATTGTTTCTCTAGTTTCATTTAGTCAATCTGGCATAAACAATTTTGGTTAAAAATTATCAGTAGTCAGACGACCCTCTTAAAAAGTTCGAGGGAATCAAGTTTTATATGCATTATAGAATAATGAGTAACATATCCATGGTAGATTTAGAGACCCACTTGTATCTACCATTGTTTACTATTTGATAAAAGGTGGCATAATATATATTCCATCGGTTGCATGCTGACATGTATGGATCTCACATGCTGCGGTGCGTGCACATTTCCGAGAACTATACAAGCATTAGAATATGAGCACCTAGTCACAATGCATGTTATAGGTGTGTATATGACCAGCAGGTGTCTGGATATCTAAATTATGTGGGTGTTCATAAACATGTGCCACTATTTGGATAATAAAAATAGAGCTAAGGGTTCACCCGACTGTTTTGTAAGTTATATCGATTATCTCTAAATGATAAGGCGCAGGATCCCTTCTAGCCAAAACAATTCTCCAACCAAGTACGTAAATTCAGCTTGGGAGCACACCAAACTCCTACTAAAATGCTAACCTATTTCATCATATACACAACAATAGTACATTAGTATTAGCTCATGGCCCCATTCTAAACAATTGTGATTGTTCTTTTGCTGATTTCAAATATTTTTAATTAGTATAAGGAATGCAAAGTGTCACTAAGACAAAAATGTGCAATATACATTTTTTTAGAGGCACTCTACACTGTGTCTTTTACAACCCAATCTAATTTGTCCTTAGATGCATTAAGAGACATTTTAGATAATGCCTTAGCACTAGAGATATCCACCTAGAGAATTCTCCGAAATAACCCTTTAGTCTTCATGTATCAGCATTGCAAGAGACATTCTTGAGAATGCCTTAATAACAGAGGAGCCGTTTTATGGTGATTGAGGCGGAACTTTTTGTTCCACGAGTTTCCGTCAGGTTTTGTTAGCTTTGATATTTTTAACCGTTGATTAAACTATTGATTACGTTCTATCAAGCTTTGTCATAGAATCAATTGGTCTCTAGTTAAGATACAAGAGGCTATTCTAAGGCGGGTTATTTTTTCCCCTATTTTTTTTGCCAGACCATGTGCGCTGGGACGATCGACCTCTAATCAGCCAAAATAACACTTTTTTTATTCCGGCCCCACCTTAATTTTGTTCTGGCTCTACAATATTTTTTCGGTCTCTTTCCACCAGGTTTTGTTCCGTCTCTTTCCACTGTCTCTTTCCACTTTTTTCACCGTCTCTCAAGGTGATCCAAAGGTTGCAATGTGTCACTGCTTCGTGTGGTTACTATTAGGAATATTCTTATAATGAAAAATAGTCATACTCCTTCAGCATGTCTGATCACGGTTTGGTTGGTTAGACGTTGTCACATATTTGACGCTTTGACTAGCTGCAGAAAACACGACTTGCAAAATATCATACATCTCAGGATTTTGGAAAGAGAACTGGGAAGGTGCATCAAGGTGAAATGAGAGACAAGGGGTTCAAATAGTACTGAAGTACTTTCAGTTTTTTCGAGATGGCCATATATAGGTGAAATCACCTTTGATATGCACTAAAGGACAATAAGTAACAGAACATGCGTAGGTGTAGTGCCGCAGTTGTATTTACTACAGTATTATTGTACTATTTGACAAAAGATGGCCATATATATTACATCGGCTACAAGCTGGCATGGATCGATCTCACATATACTGCAGCGCATGTATATACTTCGGAGAAGTAAAAATATAAGATCCGTGTAGCAACGCATACTATACATGTGTATATGAATAGGAGGTATCAGGATATCTAAATTCCGTTGCAATGTGCAAATTCGTGGAATTATTCGGATAATGGCGATGGAGCTAAGGGTTCACTCGATTCTCCATGGCCAATTCAGCCCGAATACGGTTTGCTGGGCATCCTTTATTCAGCATTCAAGCAAAGACAACCTGGCTGCAGCCATCTAATATTCCTGGGCAATCCTCAGCATGCAGAAATCAGCGAGACATCTGGGCAATCCTCAGCATGTAGGGTAGAACCTGGATGATCGTCATCGTCAAGCAGACAAGCCAGCTCCTGCGGCGCCTGTTGCTGTTACTGAATAAGCTTACGTCTTTTTTCCTTCTTCTTTCAGTTCCTCTTTCGATTCTCTGGTCACTACTGTATCGAACTTTCATCAACTTAAACGCACTGCCAGAAGAACCACCGTCATTATTTCCCCTAAAAATTCGTTCGCTCCGAATGCGAAGGTGCACGATCGGCTCGTGTTCCAACCATCGTCTGACGGCCAAAACAGTTCTTCATTGAGGCACGAAAAATTCAGCCCCGGAGCATGTACCAAGACGCAAAGGCAAACCTAGGCATCCTCAGATAGAGAGTACAGCAGTGCCAGGTCAAGATTCCACTGTAAGATTTATGTAAGATTTCAGAAGTATGTGTTGTATTCCCTTGGAAATTGGCATCTTGCCTAGTGTGTCTCTTTGGTTACCATCTCGCCTGGTGTGTCTCTGGCTACACTGTGCATATTTGGTTTACATCTTGCCTGGACCCGTCTTTTTACCCGTATGGTGATGAATTGACATCTTGCCAAGTGTGTCTCTGGCTACTGTACATTCAATGATCTTAGGTTCTCACCTAGTGAGGTTGGTGGCTAATGAGGCTGTTCAAAACATTTGATGTTAGTGTAGCTTATTCAGGTCTAGTCCTCGGTAGTGTATTCACTAGATGTAAACGTGAAAAAAATTGAAATGTAAAACCGTGAAATTACAGACGACAGCTTCAGATAAGATAAACTTAAAATAAAAATTCAGATAAGCTTTATGTGACTTTAGTTTGATTGAGAAACCATTTTTCCGTTCTTGTTTTCGTTTAGTCAATCTGATGATGTAAGTTGTTTTGGTTATGAGTGAAGCTGGATTGTTATTTTTTTTTGAGGGCATTAACTTTGACATGTATTAAAGGATGATAAGTAACAAATCACACTAGGTGTAGTTTCACGCACTATATTTACTGCTGTACTATTCAACAAAAGATGTCCATATATACTTCATCGGCTACAAGATTACATGTATCGGTCTCACATATTGCAACATATGTTTATTTTTTTTGGAGAACTACAAGCATGAGAATAAGATATCCTTGTAGCAATGCATGTTATTCGTGTGTGTATATGAATGAGAGGTATGGGGATATCTAAATTCTGTGGAACCAGACGAACCGGTAGAATTATTGGGATAATGACCATGGAGGTACATGTCCACCCGATTCTCCCTGGCCAATCCAGCCCCCTTGTGGTTTGGCGGGCATCGTTGATCCAAAAGTTAAGCAAAGACAACCTGACTGCAGCCATCGACTGTTGCTGAACAGTGCAGACGTGTCTAGAAGCAGAAATCAGTGACGAGGGAACACATTCTAGGATGAGGTGTGCTTCGGTCGCCCCCCCCCCCCCCCTCCCCCCTCTCCCCCTCTTAATCTGTATGGGACGTTTTATTTTTTGACCCGTCGAAATTCATATCAAGACCACACGTATATTTTCGTATATGTGTACTCGGTCGAACTAAGTATAATTCACATTCCGGCCGGCTGATCCCATCTCCCATTATCGCAATCTATGTCTTTGCATGTCATATTTTAAATTTTTATTGTTCCTGTTATATAACTTCCGATTTTCGCTTTCCGTAGACTTATAAGTATATGTGTATGATAAGTATACGTCTAAAAGGACCATACGGATTTTAGGTGGGTTCGTACGGTCCTCTAAACAATCGGTGTCGAGTTTTTGTTTATCAAAGTTTGAAAAGAAGGGAGGAGGACCGAAGCAAAATTGTTCCGGAATATCAACGCGAGGCGCAGGAAATGCCTGATAGCCAACCTGGCCACGGAACATGGGATTGTTTCGGAGCTAGCACAAAGACCTTCAGGCGCACATATACCAGCTTCTCGGATCCAAAGGGGAAATTGCCCACTGGGAGCTTGCCCATGACATTTGGCATAGCAGCAAGCAAATTTCCAGGAAGGAAAACGACGCGCTTGCTGTGACATTCACGCTGAGCGAGCTGGATGAGGTGTTAGGGGAGATGAAATGCGATTCGGCACCGGGCCTTGATGGTCTACCGGTGGCATTCTTTAAGCTGTTCTGGGGAACACTTAAGGCTACCATTCTCGACATCCTTAATTAACTCCTTCGTGCTTGGTAGGGTAGACATTTCTAGACTCAACTTTGGTGTCCTAACTCTCATTCCCAAGGTAGTAGGGGCCGACTCGATTAAACTGTTCAGACCTATAGCTTTAATCAATGTTATTTTCAAGTTTGTTGCTAAAGCCTATGCCAACAGACTGTCTCCCATTGCCCATAGGACGATTGATGGCTGTCAGACTGCGTTTATCAAGGGCAAGGGCCTACATGAGGGTGTGTTGGCCCTTCAAGAAACCATTCACGAGGTCAAATCAAAAAAGTACAAAGGGATTTTCCTAAAACTGGACTTCTAGAAAGCCTATGATCGAGTAACCGGGAGTTTCTCTGATCAGTTCTCACTATGAAGGGTTTCGAACCAATCGTTGTTCACCGCACACAACGATTAACATCAACGGGGATATTGGGCCATACTTTAGGAACGAAAGAAAGGTAAGGAAGGGTGACCCGCTTTGGGCGCTTCTATTCGACTTCATGGCAGACTCCCTAGCCATGATCCTGGAAAAGGCCAGAAAAGCGGGGCATATCGAGGGACTGATCTCGCACCTCATCCCTTTCGGGCTCTCTCACCTTCAATATGCTAATGACACAATGATTATGTTTGAACCAGACGCACTTTCGATAACCAATATAAAATTCTTGTTTGTCTATTTTGAAAACATGTCGGGGCTCAAAATCAACTTCAATAAGAGTGAGGTGGTCATTTTGGGTGTGGACCACAGGGAACAAGTCAGGGTGGCTAACCTTCTTAATTGCAAGTTGGCGCATTTCCCCATCAAATACATGGGTCTACCGGTTAGCCCACGCGCCTCTCCCTCAAGGACTGGGAGTTCTTGACGGAGAGAGTGGGTCACAGAGTTGACCCATGGCAATGGAAATTCATAGTCACAGCGTCTCGCCTCGTCCTCACTAATTCTTGCCTCTCGAGCCTACCAAGATTATGAGCGTGGCGCTTTTTGCCAAATGGGTGTGGAGGCTATGCCAACATGAGAAGGGTCTCTTGGCAGAAATTATTTGAGCCAAATATCTAAGGGAAGGAGATGTGATCACAAATAACTCCAACACGGGGTCGCAATTTTGAAAAAACATAAAAAATATCAAACACGTCTTCAAGCAAGGGGCTAAGTTCGATGTGCAAAACGATCGGTCAACGCTGTTCTGGCTGAACTGGTGGTCTGGTAGAGGACCTCTAAAAGATAGATACCCTCTGCTGTTCTCAATTTGCGCCAAACCATCGATCACGGTCCAGGAGGCCAAGGCCGGGGGACTTTGGGATCCGGGCTTCCGGCGTAATTTCGAAACTCCCGAAGCGATTGAGTGGGACAATTTGGGCTTGGAAATCGACACTGTCTTCCTGACTATGGAAAAGGATAAGGTGACTTGGTCTCTAGAAGCATCAGGATGCTTCACAACCAGTTCCCTGTATCGGCACCTTTGCCAAGGGGAGACGACAATCTACTTCAGAGATATATATCTGGAAGACTAAGATCCCTCTAAAGATAAAAATCTTCCTTAGGCAGCTCATCCATAACCGATTGCTCACTAGCGAACAAGTCTGGATCCGTCACATACCATCAAATAGGAATTGCGCGCTCGCTGTGTGGTGAGTTTGAAAACGTAAACCATATTTATTTCCATTGTCACCTGGCTAAGTTCATGTGGGCATGCGTGAGAGACCTGGTTGCATGTTCCTGGAACCCAGCAGGGGCTGGGGATTTCCTGTCGATTGTGCAAAACCTCAAGGGTACGCCGGGGAGGCTGGTGTGGTTATGCTTTTCTGCCATGTCCTGAGCTCTATGGAACATTCACAATAAAATGACTATGAGCAGAAGTTCATCTCTTCTCCTGCTGACTGCATATTCTAAATGATCAACGTTTTGCAGATGTGGAAAGTGCTGAGCAAACGCAAGGACATGCAAGCTTTGGAGGCGGCATTGACAGCGCTTAGAGCTCTCTACTTCATGATGCGCCAGAACTAGCCGCTACTTTTTCCTGCTTTCTATCTCCTAGGCTTAGTCTGTAGTGCTCTACCTTTTATCTTTTGCCTTGTGATGGCATGTGGTGTGTTTTATAATATGAATCTGCTACCGGTAACTCGCTGTGAACTATTTGGCTTTATAATATAAAGCTGGGCTACAGCCTTCGGTTTAAAAAAAAACTATCTGACAGGCCTTGCGGAGATCCTTGAGCAATCAAGCAAACTATCTGCCAGGGCTTTGCGCTTGTTACTGTTGAGTAGTCAGCTTTCGTCCTTATTTTCGTTCCCTCTTTAGTTCTTCATTAGACTGGACTCAAATCCTCTTTGCTGACTAGTTGCATCAAATTTCTACCTACTCAAATGCACAGGCACAAGAGCCATCTTTTTCCCCTCAAAATCAGTTCTCTCCAAGTGAAAAGAAGGTACAAGATCAGCTCGTGTTTCCAACCATGGTCCGACGGCCAGAGCAGCTCTCCGGCGGAGTACAAAATTCAGCCCCGGAGCACCATACTCAGAGGCAAATCCAAACACTGCCATCCTTCATATACAGAGCAGTAGCACAAGCTCACGATTTTATTTTGTACAAACTCTGTGACCGTTCTTCTTTGGCGCTTGGTTTAAATTGTTATAGATTAGCACGAGGAAGCCAAACGTTGCGCATCACAGCCGTGCTAGCTAAATATCGGTGCACTGGTAACAAAGAATAAAGCAGTCTACTATGTCGTTATATACACTTACATAATAAAAACCTCCCGGGCCGCTTGCACGTGGCGGCTCTAGAGGAGCCAATCGAAACCCTAAAAACCTCCACCTACTGCCGATCTCCCCGACCGATGTTATAGCTGCACCGGCGGCGAGCGGGTTTTGCGCGCCGCGTCGGGAACCCTACACGCATGGAGATCAACACCTGGGCGTCGCGAGCGGAGACCGTGCGGCGGGGTAGCGACGTCTGCAACAGTGGGGCAGTGGTGTTCGCTCTGGCAGGACGGCGGCGTTTGCAACGACACACGGCTGGGAGGCGGGGAGGAGGGCAGAGAAGGACGCAGAGATGACCGGAGGCGGCGGCGGCGGCGTTGCATGTCCATGACTCGATTGCGAGCCTGATCTGGCGCTACCTCGGGCTCGTCTAGAATAGAGGCCGGCCCGCTCGTTTCGATTGCCATGAGATGGCCCGACGGTGTGGGGACTACTAGATCGGCATGAATTAAGTGGATAGTCCTAGTGTTCCTCCCGCGCCAAGACGAAGATCTATTTGCTGCCTATTCTCCTTGATCTGGCGTAGAGCGGCATGTTCCAAAAGTCTCTGCTAGCGAACTTCCATGGGCGACTCATGCCTGGAGATTGCTGGATCGGAAGGAATTCGGTCATGAGCATTGTGGCATCCCGCTAAAACCACTACTAGAAAATCGCGTGTTAAAAATACTTGTGCATCATCATGACATCAGCATGCATCTAATTGATTAAAACTATTTTGCTAAAAGACCTACTTTGTTTTCTATATTAATATCCTTCCCCTTTGTTCAAACCAAACCGTCGGTCCAGCCGGATCTTTTATTTATCTAAAACTATTTACAAAATTTATTTTAGAATAAAAGAAAACCCTACTCAAAATATCTAATCCTAAACTACCCAGTCCTATTCTACCCACCCTTCAGCCACCTCACTCCCTCCAATCCCATGCCGCCACCTCACTCCCCCCACCCTTTTTTCCCTCCACCTCACCCATCCTAGCCGCCACCTGTCCCTACCCCAAACCACCCCACCCCGGTCAGCACACAACACGCACACCACACCCCATCGACCCAGACCGAGTCCACCCCTGATGCCCTGGCCCCACCCTGCAGGCCCGCTCCTTCTCTCGTTCCCCGTCGCCTCTTCCTCACTGGCTTGGAGCCGCGCCCCTCTCTCCCGTCGCTCGCCAGGGCCCCTTCCCCCTCGAGCTTGCCCCGGCCATGGCGCCACCGCCCGGTGCCCCTCCTCCCGCGACCGCCGTCGCCCGTGCGCCTCCTTCCTCACGCCGGCCTTGCCCGCAGGCGCCCGTCGTCGCCTCCCCGTCGACCCCTCCATCCTCTCTCCCGCCACTGCCACCTCACCAACCTCTCTGGCCGCCTGCGCCTCCCACGGCCACCTCCTCGTCCGCCCCGCGAACCCCAACCTCTCGCTCCCTTCCGCCGGCGCGCCTCTCCCCGCCACCAGGTCTCCGCCGGCCTCCCTCATCCCTGCAAGCAAGCGCAGGCGCGGGCGCCTCTGCCTCCTCTGGCCGCCGACGCGCCGGCGACCCCTCCTCCCCGCCTCTGCCGTGTCTCCGTCGGGCCCTGCATCTCCGCCGCGTCGGCCTCACCCCCTGCAGCGCCCGTCTGCGAGCCTCCTCGGCCGCGGCCCCGCCGACCGCCTCTGCGACCTCCTCTGGCCCGCGGTCTTCCTCCTCCTCGCCGCGGCAGGCCCAAGTGCCCTCCTTCCTGCGGCCATGGCGCCTGCCACCATCTTCCCCTTCGGCCGCTGTTGCCAGGCTACTCCCTCACCTGGGATTCCTCCCCGTCGCTGACCTCCTCTGCTGTTTCTCCTTCCTACAGAGCGTGCCCGACCAGCTCGCCCCCGTCCCTGATGTTTGGAGGCCACACAAACGAGTGCTTGGGCTAGGGAAGCGTATGGGCATCACACCAGTTTCATATTACAGTGGTTGTGTTCCCGTGTTTTGTAACACCCTCAGAATCGGACCTATGCAAGTTTGAGCAAAATTCGCCAAACCCGCATAGAAACGATTCAAAGGTGCCCACCAGGCACTTTCGTGCGGGTGGAAAACGAAGTAATAACATTACACAACAGTCCTCGATGGGACCCACAGAACAGATATATATATAACAGCGACTCAAAGAGTCAAGAATACAGAGATAATATACAAAGATCCAAATCACCTTGAAAACGGTGGAGCGTCCGACTACGGACAAGAAGCAAATGGGGCTAAGAGCCCTGAAGAAAAACCAATGGCGTCCATAACCCTGCCCAGGCCAAGCCGGAAGGGTAACCCTGCTAACGGCGTCGATCTCAAAACCTGCTTAAACAAAAGGGGTGCCGACCAAGGGCAAAACAGAAAAACAAAGAGGAGCGTCAGTACTGAGGCCAGTACACGGCGAGACTAGAATTCGGCGGTCCTCGCCTAAAAAGGTATGGTGGACTGAGCGGCAGCGGCAGCATGCACTAAACAACCTATAGAGACTCGATACAACTGGCGGCAATCAGAGAGGGGTAAGAAAGACCTATTCGGAACCAACCTGATACTACCACCAATCAAACCCATCCTGGCGTTTCCCCCTCGACACCGATCGAGGAAGTCAACCGAGGAACTCACACAGTTGGCAGTTTTATTTATTCAGTTATCGTTGCAGTAATTACTAGTCAGGTTAAAGATAGTCGTCCTGATAAAATAAGCAGTGGGCACTTTTAGTTAACCTTTCCGTTATAGTTGCAACAATTACTAATCAGATACAGATAGCATGAGATAAACCCAAAACCCAACAGTTGTTGGTACTTTTATTCAGCCATTCCGTTGTAATTGCAATACTTACTAGTCAGGTACAATGGTCGCAAGCGACACTCCAAACAAGCAATTGTGGGCAGTATTATTTAGTCATTCCATTATAGTGAAGCTGATTACTAGTCATTATAAGTCAAGTTTAGAACAATGAACTTTAGTTATGCTTGTCTATGGTCGAGATACTGTGCTCCAAGTCGTCCATAACCGCGGACACGGCTTTCAGAAAGTTTTACCCGGCCGGGGTGCACCAATAGCAACACACACTCGATCAACCTCGGAAAAACCAAATCAAAACCCAACGAGGCTTTCACGACAAAGCAATCACAAGATTCAGAAATATTTCAGGGGGCCACCCCTTAAGTAGATCCCGCAACGGAGTAAGCAAGCTCCGAGACGGCCTCAAGGTACTGGGTAGACGGCTGTGAACGACTGGGAACCCCAAACGGGGCTTGTCGACACCGCGGAATCGTGTCCCGATCCTAAACAGTACAGTGTGCAGTACCTCGCACAATCGTAAATAAAGCAGTAAAGCATGGCATAAGTACAGGATAGTAATAAAACCTCAAACTATTTTGTGGCCCCAAGAAATAAGACGGAATCAAGCTCTGGCTAAGGGGGGTCCCATATACCTCCCGGATGTGGATAGCGCGATAAATCAAGGAACAGGTATCAAGTACTCGGGGTCTTACGGGACACAAGTGGGCGTTCGGAAACCAAATATTATCTATCACCCACCGATGCCTCTGCTGATTCAATTTTAGTTGTTAAACAGAAATTAAAGTGACGATAAGTAAAACTAGAATCATCTCCAACAACAACATGCGGCAATACATCAGCAACTGTGGCATATGACGACACACATCAGCACTTGAGCAAGCAACTACGACGCGCAAGTCCAACTATCTACCAAACAACAGGTAATCGGATGTGTCCAAGGCAATATGAGGCTGCAGGGAATATCACGGGTACGGAAAACTAGAGCATCGCAACACAGATAGCAATAGATCAACAGGAGGGAAGTAAATACTATAAAAGTAAGATAGGTAGAAAGGGGGAGATGCTCGCCTGAAAACATTGTCGAAGGGTTCAACCGAAGATCGGGGCGAAGCTCACATCAACTCAACGGCCTTATCCGCGAAGAAGCAAAACACTAGAAGAAACACCGGATGCAATATTTAATACAACGACAGAAGATCGGCATGATGCATGTATGATGTATGACATGGCAAGGTGCAATGCAATTAGGTCATATTAAGCGGAACCGGGGTCCCGACATTAATTAGATGGTTCAAGTTGTTTAGAACCCCGCAATTTAAATGTTGTTTTAACAAGGCAAGAATATAGCACCGAGTTCGCTACACAAGTTTAAATGAGGCCGATATGAGACTAGATTTGCCCGCATATGGGCCCCATATTTAATTATTAGGTGAATCGGCATAAGGCCCCCAAACCACAGATATGTATGCGAGAATGACAATTCAATATGCCACAAGTTGTTATTATGTTATATAATAGGGTTTCGGGAAAGGGTTCACACATGAGGGGACTCGACGATCTTGGGGTTCCGGGGTTCGGGGTCAGGGTCCAGGGTTCGACGGATCGTTCTCGGCTCCGGGGTTAGGGTCTTGGCGCACCCGGGGTCTCGGCGACTTGATGTTCAGGGGGAAGTTCTTGAGGGAGTACTTGTCGTTCCGGGCCCTCGATGAATCTTGGCGTCCGAGAAGATCATGTCGTCGGTCATGGCGTTCGGGGTGAAGCACTTGTCGTATCCGCATCGGCGTTCTTGGCGTTCGGGAAAAGAGCTTGGCGTTCTAACGTCGTGTCCTCGGGTTTGCTTCAATCGGGTCCATGACGGAGTACTTGTCGCACATATGGTCTTCGGATCCAGCTCCGGGTTCGGTCTTCGGGGTTCCGACCAACGGGTCCGTGAAGAAGAACTCAGGGCCTTCGGTCCGGGACGAGGTCTTCACATCCTATGACGAAGTTCTTGCGGGTTCGCGGCCTCGGACAATGCTCCGTGTAGTAGATCTTGGCGCTTCGAGGGTGTCGAGTCCAAGGGTTTTGTGCAACTTGTCGGGGGCGCCCTTGTATGAAGATCTTGCGATTCCGAGAGACACCAAACTGGTACATGGCGGACGAGGGGAGGCGGCGCGCTCGAGCTCAGGCAGCGGACGGAGGGACGCGGCGGGGAGGACCCGAGGACGGGCTCGGCCAGGACGAGCAGGTGGCCGGCGGGGAGCCGGGGTTCTCTGCGGGGCGGGGCGGAGCACGGACGCGCATGGCGACGGCGCGGGCGCCGGAGCCCGCAGACGGAGGCGAGCCGCGGAGGCTGGGCGGCGGACGGTGGCTTGGCGGCGCCGGCGGCGCGACGGCGCGGAGGCAGAGGCGGGGCCGCGGAGCAGGGCGCGGGCGCGGGGGCGAAGCGGGGCGAGGAGGAAGACGCGGAGCTCGGCGGCGGTGCGGGGTACGGCGGGGCGGAGCGGGGTCCGGCGGCGTCGAGGCCTGGGGCTCGCGGGGACTGCGGCGGCGCGGACGCGGGCTCGGGGTGCCGGCGGGGCGGAGAACCGCCGGAGGGGAGGAGGGAGGTTGGGCAGCCGCTGCGGAAGAGGGAGAGCAGGGCAGGGGAGAGGAACGCGGGGACGCGATGGGGCAGGGTGGGTCCCGCGTGGGGACGCGGTGGGGCGGTAGGTGGGAACTGGGGAGGGGGGCGCGCGGTGTGTGGCTGGCGCGTGGGGGCGCGTGGGCCGCGCGTGGCCTGCGCGTGGCCTGCGCGTGGAGGCCGCGTGGCGGGGCCCGGTGGCAGCGGGACAGGGTGCGTGGGGGGCGCGGGCAGGGCGCCACGTGGCCAGGCGGGATGGGGTCCGGGTCAGGGGAAGGTGGGAGCTGTCTGGGTGGGGTCCATGTGTCGGTGGGGAAGAGGGAAAGAGGGTAGGATAGAACTAGGGTGAGAAAAGGGAGAGGGGAAAGAGGTGGATTGCTGAGTTGGCAGAGTGGGTATGTTTGGGGTGAGAGGGGGAGGTGGCAGCCTGGAATTGGTGGGTAGGAATAGATTGGGTGGGACTAGGATTTAGAAGGGCGGGTACAGCTGGTCCGTTATTATTTCCTGGGGTGGTCGATCGGGTCAATCGGCCCGTTCGACTGCCCCTACTAAAATTAATATAATTTTTATTTGTTTTAAACGGGCCGTGTGCAAACCAATAGCGGCCAAAACAAAATATTCCGGGGACCCGGTTTTGATGTTTGAATAGAGAGGGGCGTTTAGAAAACAACACGGGCTTTGCGAAATAGTTTTATGCAAACTATGCATGAGGATGACGATGCAATGCACAAATTCAACGCGATTTTCTAGTAGTGGTTTTGCGGGATGCCACAATTCGACACCACTAACAAGGGATCTCGCCCTCGAGATCCGCCTCATCGTACCGGAAGGGAGGTCGGCGATCTGAATCTTCTCGCTTCATGTAGATCCTCGCGACACCACTAACAAGGGTTCTTCTTCATCTTGAAAACAGCGACACCACCAACAAAGGGTCGTTGATCCTGTTCGTCAAGAGAACACTCCGGATAAACAACGGACGAAGTTAAAAGGTAAGGCCACCTCTAACTTCCATGGAAGGAGTAGAGTTGCATCGATCCACCATTCGATATACAACAACAAATGATAAGAGTAGTGGTATGGTCGCGACTCCATCCCGCACTCGAAGCATTACCCTGTACACGAATAGACAGATTATGCAACCAACTCTCGGATTCAGACTGAAGATCTCGTTAAGCGAGGTTCGGATCAAAGGAGTGATGCAGACTCTGCACCGGATCTGGCGTAGAGGATGTCGTCGCGTCGGAAAAACACCGGAAGGAACAAACAAGGAACAAAGAATGATAACTCTGTGGACGGATTCATCAGGCAGCTGGAACACCGGATGGCAGAACACCGTTGTCAGAAGAGGAAGCGAAACCCTGAAGGTACGACGGAAACCCAACCACGAGAATTCCTGGACTCGAAGAAAGAGAAGAGAGCAGATTCAAATCACGTCGAGATAAGAGGGGAATAGCAGAGGGGTAAGGAGTAAAATCAGACCTAACCAGAACTATCCAACCGATTTTCAAAAATAGTTTTGACACTTCTACTTCGGCCGTTAGCTAGGTTATCCTACAGGCTGGACTTGTGGGGTATCGCAACTGCTGAGCTCTGATACCACTCTGTAACACCCTCAGAATCGGACCTATGCAAGTTTGAGCAAAATTCGCCAAACCCGCATAGAAACGATTCAAAGGTGCCCACCAGGCACTTTCGTGCGGGTGGAAAACGAAGTAATAACATTACACAACAGTCCTCGATGGGACCCACAGAACAGGTATATATAACAGCGACTCAAAGAGTCAAGAATACAGAGATAATATACAAAGATCCAAATCACCTTGAAAACGGTGGAGCGTCCGACTACGGACAAGAAGCAAATGGGGCTAAGAGCCCTGAAGAAAAACCAATGGCGTCCATAACCCTGCCCAGGCCAAGCCGGAAGGGTAACCCTGCTAACGGCGTCGATCTCAAAACCTGCTTAAACAAAAGGGGTGCCGACCAAGGGCAAAACAGAAAAACAAAGAGGAGCGTCAGTACTGAGGCCAGTACACGGCGAGACTAGAATTCGGCGGTCCTCGCCTAAAAAGGTATGGTGGACTGAGCGGCAGCGGCAGCATGCACTAAACAACCTATAGAGACTCGATACAACTGGCGGCAATCAGAGAGGGGTAAGAAAGACCTATTCGGAACCAACCTGATACTACCACCAATCAAACCCATCCTGGCGTTTCCCCCTCGACACCGATCGAGGAAGTCAACCGAGGAACTCACACAGTTGGCAGTTTTATTTATTCAGTTATCGTTGCAGTAATTACTAGTCAGGTTAAAGATAGTCGTCCTGATAAAATAAGCAGTGGGCACTTTTAGTTAACCTTTCCGTTATAGTTGCAACAATTACTAATCAGATACAGATAGCATGAGATAAACCCAAAACCCAACAGTTGTTGGTACTTTTATTCAGCCATTCCGTTGTAATTGCAATACTTACTAGTCAGGTACAATGGTCGCAAGCGACACTCCAAACAAGCAATTGTGGGCAGTATTATTTAGTCATTCCATTATAGTGAAGCTGATTACTAGTCATTATAAGTCAAGTTTAGAACAATGAACTTTAGTTATGCTTGTCTATGGTCGAGATACTGTGCTCCAAGTCGTCCATAACCGCGGACACGGCTTTCAGAAAGTTTTACCCGGCCGGGGTGCACCAATAGCAACACACACTCGATCAACCTCGGAAAAACCAAATCAAAACCCAACGAGGCTTTCACGACAAAGCAATCACAAGATTCAGAAATATTTCAGGGGGCCACCCCTTAAGTAGATCCCGCAACGGAGTAAGCAAGCTCCGAGACGGCCTCAAGGTACTGGGTAGACGGCTGTGAACGACTGGGAACCCCAAACGGGGCTTGTCGACACCGCGGAATCGTGTCCCGATCCTAAACAGTACAGTGTGCAGTACCTCGCACAATCGTAAATAAAGCAGTAAAGCATGGCATAAGTACAGGATAGTAATAAAACCTCAAACTATTTTGTGGCCCCAAGAAATAAGACGGAATCAAGCTCTGGCTAAGGGGGGTCCCATATACCTCCCGGATGTGGATAGCGCGATAAATCAAGGAACAGGTATCAAGTACTCGGGGTCTTACGGGACACAAGTGGGCGTTCGGAAACCAAATATTATCTATCACCCACCGATGCCTCTGCTGATTCAATTTTAGTTGTTAAACAGAAATTAAAGTGACGATAAGTAAAACTAGAATCATCTCCAACAACAACATGCGGCAATACATCAGCAACTGTGGCATATGACGACACACATCAGCACTTGAGCAAGCAACTACGACGCGCAAGTCCAACTATCTACCAAACAACAGGTAATCGGATGTGTCCAAGGCAATATGAGGCTGCAGGGAATATCACGGGTACGGAAAACTAGAGCATCGCAACACAGATAGCAATAGATCAACAGGAGGGAAGTAAATACTATAAAAGTAAGATAGGTAGAAAGGGGGAGATGCTCGCCTGAAAACATTGTCGAAGGGTTCAACCGAAGATCGGGGCGAAGCTCACATCAACTCAACGGCCTTATCCGCGAAGAAGCAAAACACTAGAAGAAACACCGGATGCAATATTTAATACAACGACAGAAGATCGGCATGATGCATGTATGATGTATGACATGGCAAGGTGCAATGCAATTAGGTCATATTAAGCGGAACCGGGGTCCCGACATTAATTAGATGGTTCAAGTTGTTTAGAACCCCGCAATTTAAATGTTGTTTTAACAAGGCAAGAATATAGCACCGAGTTCGCTACACAAGTTTAAATGAGGCCGATATGAGACTAGATTTGCCCGCATATGGGCCCCATATTTAATTATTAGGTGAATCGGCATAAGGCCCCCAAACCACAGATATGTATGCGAGAATGACAATTCAATATGCCACAAGTTGTTATTATGTTATATAATAGGGTTTCGGGAAAGGGTTCACACATGAGGGGACTCGACGATCTTGGGGTTCCGGGGTTCGGGGTCAGGGTCCAGGGTTCGATGGATCGTTCTCGGCTCCGGGGTTAGGGTCTTGGCGCACCCGGGGTCTCGGCGACTTGATGTTCAGGGGGAAGTTCTTGAGGGAGTACTTGTCGTTCCGGGCCCTCGATGAATCTTGGCGTCCGAGAAGATCATGTCGTCGGTCATGGCGTTCGGGGTGAAGCACTTGTCGTATCCGCATCGGCGTTCTTGGCGTTCGGGAAAAGAGCTTGGCGTTCTAACGTCGTGTCCTCGGGTTTGCTTCAATCGGGTCCATGACGGAGTACTTGTCGCACATATGGTCTTCGGATCCAGCTCCGGGTTCGGTCTTCGGGGTTCCGACCAACGGGTCCGTGAAGAAGAACTCAGGGCCTTCGGTCCGGGACGAGGTCTTCACATCCTATGACGAAGTTCTTGCGGGTTCGCGGCCTCGGACAATGCTCCGTGTAGTAGATCTTGGCGCTTCGAGGGTGTCGAGTCCAAGGGTTTTGTGCAACTTGTCGGGGGCGCCCTTGTATGAAGATCTTGCGATTCCGAGAGACACCAAACTGGTACATGGCGGACGAGGGGAGGCGGCGCGCTCGAGCTCAGGCAGTGGACGGAGGGACGCGGCGGGGAGGACCCGAGGACGGGCTCGGCCAGGACGAGCAGGTGGCCGGCGGGGAGCCGGGGTTCTCTGCGGGGCGGGGCGGAGCACGGACGCGCATGGCGACGGCGCGGGCGCCGGAGCCCGCAGACGGAGGCGAGCCGCGGAGGCTGGGCGGCGGAAGGTGGCTTGGCGGCGCCGGCGGCGCGACGGCGCGGAGGCAGAGGCGGGGCCGCGGAGCAGGGCGCGGGCGCGGGGGCGAAGCGGGGCGAGGAGGAAGACGCGGAGCTCGGCGGCGGTGCGGGGTACGGCGGGGCGGAGCGGGGTCCGGCGGCGTCGAGGCCTGGGGCTCGCGGGGACTGCGGCGGCGCGGACGCGGGCTCGGGGTGCCGGCGGGGCGGAGAACCGCCGGAGGGGAGGAGGGAGGTTGGGCAGCCGCTGCGGAAGAGGGAGAGCGGGGCAGGGGAGAGGAACGCGGGGACGCGATGGGGCAGGGTGGGTCCCGCGTGGGGACGCGGTGGGGCGGTAGGTGGGAACTGGGGAGGGGGGCGCGCGGTGTGTGGCTGGCGCGTGGGGGCGCGTGGGCCGCGCGTGGCCTGCGCGTGGCCTGCGCGTGGAGGCCGCGTGGCGGGGCCCGGTGGCAGCGGGACAGGGCGCGTGGGGGGCGCGGGCAGGGCGCCACGTGGCCAGGCGGGATGGGGTCCGGGTCAGGGGAAGGTGGGAGCTGTCTGGGTGGGGTCCATGTGTCGGTAGGGAAGAGGGAAAGAGGGTAGGATAGAACTAGGGTGAGAAAAGGGAGAGGGGAAAGAGGTGGATTGCTGAGTTGGCAGAGTGGGTATGTTTGGGGTGAGAGGGGGAGGTGGCAGCCTGGAATTGGTGGGTAGGAATAGATTGGGTGGGACTAGGATTTAGAAGGGCGGGTACAGCTGGTCCGTTATTATTTCCTGGGGTGGTCGATCGGGTCAATCGGCCCGTTCGACTGCCCCTACTAAAATTAATATAATTTTTATTTGTTTTAAACGGGCCGTGTGCAAACCAATAGCGGCCAAAACAAAATATTCCGGGGACCCGGTTTTGATGTTTGAATAGAGAGGGGCGTTTAGAAAACAACACGGGCTTTGCGAAATAGTTTTATGCAAACTATGCATGAGGATGACGATGCAATGCACAAATTCAACGCGATTTTCTAGTAGTGGTTTTGCGGGATGCCACATGTTTCTAGCCCAAGTACCACAATATCTTATTTGGAGATGTACCCAGGGATTTTCAAGAAAACCGCCAAGGACTCCAAATACTTTTCGGATGCGTCAAGATCCCCTCGGAACACCAAGTTCTCCTTCCCGGAGACGAACCCGAAGACGCCGTGACCCGGACGCCAAGATCTCCGCGTGAGACGACAAGACCGACAATATGGCCCGACTACCGCGGATGCGACAAGATCTACTTCCGTTGTCCGAGACCGATTCCGTCGAACCGTTCTCCCCGTCGCCCCTGAGTCCGAACCCCGAACCCCGGAACCAAGATCTTCGACCCTAATGTGTGATCCCCTTTCCGAGCCCTATTTTATAAATTGTAATATAAACTCATGCATATTAAAATCGCCATGCTTGCATACATACTTGTGTGGTTTGGGGGGGCCTTATGCCGATTCACCTAATTAAATATGGGGTCCATATGCGGACTTTTCTAGTCTTATATTGACCCCATTTAGATTTGTGTAGCGAACCGGTGATATATTTTGCCTTGATAAGACAACATTTAATTTGCGAGGTGGATAAATAACTTGAACCGTTTAATTAAATGTCGGGACCCCAGTTCCGCTTAATATTGCCTAATTGCATCGCACCTTTGCCATGCCATACATCCTACATGCATCATGCCCGATCTTCTGCCATAGTATTAAATAGTGCATCCGGTGTTTCTTCTAGTGTTTTGCTTCTTCGCGGATTAGGCCGATGAGTTGATGCGAGTGTCGACCCGATCTTCGGATGAACCTTCGGCAATGTTTTCAGGCGAGCATCTCCCCCTGTCTACCTATCTTACTTTTCTAGTATTTATTCCCTCCTGTTGATCTATTGCTATCTGTGTTGCGATGCTCTAGTTTCCGTACCCATGATATCCCGTGCAGCCTTATATTGCCTTGGACACCTCCTATTACCTGTTGTTTGGTAGATAGTTGGACCTGCGCGTCGTAGTCGCTTGCTCAAGTGCTGTTGCGTGTCGTCAAGTTCCACAGTTGTTGGAGTATTGCCGTGTGTTTATTGTTGGAGATGATCAAGACTTTAATTACTGTTTAATAACTAAAATTGAAGTAGGTAAATGCAGAGGCACAGGTGGGCAATAGATGTTATTTGGTTGTTAACCGTCCACTTGTGTCCCGTAGGACCCCGAGTACTTGATACCTTTTCCTTGAATATTCGCGCTATCCACATCCGGGAGGATTATGGGACCCCCCTGAGCCAGAGCTTGATTCATTCTTATTTCTTGGGACCACAAACTAGTTTGAGGTTTTATTACTATCATGTACTTATGCCATGCTTTACTGCTTTATTTAAATTGTGCGAGGTACTGCACCTTTACTGTTTAGGATCGGGACACGTTTTCGCGGTATCGACAAGCCCAGTCACACTTTCGGGTTCCCAGTCGTTTACAGCCGTCCACCCAAACCTTGAGTCCGTTTCGGAGTCAGCTAACTTCGTTGCGGGTAGCTTAATGGGGTGGCCCCCTGAAATATTTCTGAATCTGGTGATTGCTTTGTCGTGAAGGCCTCATTGGGTTTTGATTTGGTTTTTCCGAGGTTGATCGAGTGTGTGTTGCTATTTGTGCACCCCTGCAGGATAAAACTTTTTGAAAGCCGTGTCCGCGGTTATGGACGACTTGGAGCACAGTATCTCGATCATAGACAACTATAACTAAAGTAGTGCTATAAATTTGACTTTATAATGACTAGTAATCAGCTTCATTATAATGGAATGGCTAAATAAAATTGCCAACAATTGCTTGTTTGGGTTGCCGCTTGCTACCATTGTATCTGACTAGTAAGTATTGCAACTATAACGGAATGGCTAAATAAAAGTACCAACAACTGCTGGGTTTTGGGATATCTCATGCTAATTGTATCTGACTAGTAAGTGTTGCAACTACAACGGACTGGTTAACTAAAAGTGCCCACTGCTTATTCTATCAGGATGACTATCTATACCTGACTAGTAATTGCTGCAACGATAACTAAATAAATAAAACTGCCAACTGTGTGAGTTCCTCGGTTGACTTCCTCGTTTGGTCTCGAGGGGGAAATACCAGGATGGGTATGTTTGGTGGTAGTATCAGGTTGGTTCCGAATAGGTCTTTCTTACCCCTCTCTGATAGCCGCTAGTTGTATCGAGTCTCTATAGGTTGTTTAGTGTATGCTGCGCTGCCGCTCAGCCCACCATACCTATGTAGGCGAGGACCGCCAAATTCTAGCCTCGCCGTGTACTGGCCTCAGTACTGAGCGCTCTCTTTTTTTCCTTTGCCCTTTGTCGGCACCCCTTTTGTTCAAGCAGGTTTTGAGATCGACGTCGTTAGCAGGGTTACCCTTCCGGCTTGGCCTGGGCAGGGTTATGGACGCCATTGGTTATTCTCCAGGGCTCTTAGCCCCATTTGCATCTTGTCCGTAGTCGTACGCTCTATCAATTTCAAGGTGATTTGGATCTTTGTATATTATATCTGTATTCTTGACTCTTTGAGTCGCTGTTGTATATATATGTTTTGTGGGTTCCATCGAGGACTATTGTGTAATGGTATTACTTCGTTTTCCACCCGCACGCAAGTGCCTGGTGGGCACCTTTGAATCGTTTCTATGCGGGTTTTGGCGGAAGCGCTGAAACTTGCATAGGGCCGATTCTGAGGGTGTTACAAGCATCTGTGTTTTTTTTGACCGTTTGGTTTCAGAGGGAAATTGTGAACCTCTGCGATCTGTTACCATCATGTGTCGTGTCTTTGATAATTCATGGTGAAGTAAGATGCTGAAATATCATGAAAGCAGCAGGGACATGAGGGCTAACGATGGTGGTTTAAATCTTTGTGGAAACAAGAAATTGGCTTGATTATATGTGATTCGCAGTAGCGACTGTTAGTGGAGGCGCTAACATAGGAGAAGTTTACAGTCTTACCTTGCAGGATGAAAATCCAAGGTTTGATCTTAATTGGTTGTGCCTGTCAATGATCTTGTTGAAGACATTATTTTGTGAGGGAGGACTTTTTTCAGGATGAAAACATATGATCTTTGATCGGACGATGCCGGCGTTTGCGCACTATTTCCTTTTGGAAGGCATCGTTATTGGAGAGGTTAGACTTTTGGTGCTATTTTGATGGTGTTAGTACCGCTGCTATAAGGCATTGATTGCTGTAGTGGGACTTTTTTTGCAAAAAAAAAATTCGGATTGTGTACGGCAGCTAGTGCAATGCGTTGTTGTGGAGACTGGTGTAACTCATATCTTTCCGATATTAATATATGCTCTTTATAAAAATATAAACTTATATTATATATTACTACAATTTACTGGTAATTTTATACCAACTTCGGTGGCAAATATTACCACCATATCAGCTGTTCACTACAGGACTGGGAAGCTACGCCGACGGCCGGTCGCTACGCCGACGGCCAAACGTCGGGGCCGTCGGCGTAGCCATCGTTCAGGACAGCCCCGCCAAGCAGCCGTCGGCGTAAAATTGCCCTCGGCATATTCTATGCTACGCCGACGGCTGCCCTCGGCGTAGCTATTTTTTATTTTATCTCATTAAACTTTGAAAAATCATAACTAAATCATTCTAATTCGGAAAAATACAAATAATATATCAAAATTTGCAGAAAAATAAGGCCTATCTATCTACACTTAAATATTACACATTTATAAATAAAAATTAAGTAAAATATAAAACATTATATATAGTTTAAAACGGGCATAAAAAATTAAAAAACGATCGAAACAATGCGAAACCTTCGCGTGGTGTTATATTATGTGACATAGTTAGAAGGAAAAATATTAAACTTGGTATATTAATTATGTCTCAAAGAAACCTTCACATAATGAACTATCTCATTCGAGGTTTCTTGGCTTTCGGGTCAAATGACCAATGTTATGGCTAGAATCAAGGCATAGTTTGTGATAATGTGCCCATATTGTGCATACACATGCATCATGGGATGGCGAACAATGTTGCAGGAAGAAGTTTTGCTTTTCGTCGCACCAAAAAGCCATTTCCCATTTTCCGAGCATAAAAAACGGACGGTTTTGTGAAGCAACCACCAAATGGCTAATTCAAAATACTACCACCACATTTTACAAAAATACTATACCACCTTATATGGACAATGTCCCAACAGGGGGATCCTAAACCTTTCCGTCCACCTTTGGTGAAAAAGACAAATTCCTGCCGAATCGGTAGGAAGTGGGTCAGATATGAACTACAGGTACATGATCCGATGCTCATGTTTTTTTACAAAAATCATTTTTAGATTCACAATATGTTATTTTATCAAAGATCTAATGAAAGTTTAGCGAGGCTCGGCCCCGAGCTAAGAATCTTTATGTCCGCCGTTCGACAAAGTTTAACGATAGTTTAAAACGGGCATAAAAAATTGAAAAATGATCGAAACAATGCGAAACCTTCGCGTGGTGTCATATTATATGACATATTTATAAGGAAAAATAGCAAACTTGATATATTGATTATGTCTCAAAAAATCCTTCACAAAATGACCTATCTCATTCGAGGTTTCTTGGCTTTCGGGTCAAATGACCAATGTTATGGCTAGAATCAAGGCATAGTTTGTGATAATGTGCCCATATTGTGCATACACATGCATCATGGGATGGCGAACAATGTTGCAGGAGGAAGTTTTCCTTTTCGTCGCACCAAAAAGCCATTTCCCATTTTCCGAGCATAAAAAACGGACGGTTTTGTGAAGCAACCACCAAATGGCTAATTCAAAATACTACCATCACATTTTACAAAAATACTATACCACCTTATATGGACAACGTCCCAACAGGGGGATCCTAAACCTTTCCGTCCACCTTTGGTGAAAAAGACAAATTCCTGCCGAATCGGCAGGAAGTGGGTCAGATATGAACTACAGGTACATGATCCGATGCTCATGTTTTTTTACAAAAATCATTTTTAGATTCACAATATGTTATTTTATCAAAGATCTAATGAAAGTTTAGCGAGGCTCGGCCCCGAGCTAAGAATCTTTATGTCCGCCGTTCGACAAAGTTTAACGATAGTTTAAAACGGGCATAAAAAATTGAAAAATGATCGAAACAATGCGAAACCTTCGCGTGGTGTCATATTATGTGACATATTTATAAGGAAAAATAGCAAACTTGATATATTGATTATGTCTCAAAAAATCCTTCACAAAATGACCTATCTCATTCGAGGTTTCTTGGCTTTCGGGTCAAATGACCAATGTTATGGCTAGAATCAAGGTATAGTTTGTGATAATGTGCCCATATTATGCATACACATGCATCATGGGATGGCGAACAATGTTGCAGGAGGAAGTTTTCCTTTTCGTCGCACCAAAAGGCCATTTTCTATTTTTCGAGTATAAAAAACGGACGGTTTTGTGAAGCAACCACCAAATGGCTAATTCAAAATACTACCACCAAATTTTACAAAAATACTATACCACCTTATATGGACAATGTCCCAACAGGGGGATCCGAAACCTTTCCGTCCACCTTTGGTGAAAAAGACAAATTCCTGCCGAATCGGTAGGAAGTGGGTCAGATATGAACTACAGGTACATGATCTGATGCTCATGTTTTTTTACAAAAATCATTTTTAGGTTCACAATATGCTATTTTATCAAAGATCCAATGCAAGTTTTCCTTTTCATCGCACCAAAAAGGCATTTTTCATTATCCGAGCGCAAAAAGGGAATTTTCTAAAGCAACCACCAAATAGCTAATTCAAAAACGGAGGGTTTGTGATTAGTTGATATGGATATCATATTTGGATTCCTCTCATTTTTCTGATCAATTTAAACATATTATTTGTTGAATTTCGATTTACAGATTTAAAGATATTAATTATTCTATATTAAATAGAAAAATACAAAAAAAATAAAATTATTATATTTTTATTTGAATTCAATAATATTTTTAGTTATTCATTAATATTTACTTAAATAATTGTTTGTAATTTCAAAAAATACAAACATGTGACATGATGATATAAGAGTTAATAGGATTGATATCATAGTATTGACACCAATGTATGAATTACTTTGCGGAAACGGATTCTGAAGGAACGAGGATGTTAAGCATGCTGAAGCTGGAGTAGTATTAGGATGGGTGACCTGCTGGGAAGTTTGACTAAGACTGGAATTTAATCAAATAGTAAGTATAATTAGTATTAAAAATGTTCAAAGTAGGAGATTAACAAGTGAAACAATTCAAAGAATAAAAAAATTGAGAAAAAAAATAAAAAAAATATTATTTTTCAAAAAAAAAATAAAAAAAATATATTTTTGCAACCAGTCGACAGGCTATGCCGACGGCCGCTACGCCGACGGCAAAGCCCTCGGCGTAGCATACGCCGACGGCATTTTGATACGCCGACGGCTTGAGTGTGCTCCGCCGAGGGAGATCTTTGCCGAGGAGGCTACGCCGAGGGCAGCCCTCGGCGTACCATACGCCGAGGGCATTTTGGCCTACGCCGACGGCCTTTTGCCCTCGGCGTAGCGCGCGTGTCCCGTAGTGGTTCACAATGGTATTAGCAGATTTAATGGCTCGCATTATAATAACGAGAATGGTGATTAATAAAAAAATGGAGAATATTGTTAGCTTATCTGGCTGACAATGTTCCCGGTAACGAGAGGCCTACGAACATGCCTTACTTGCCTTGAATGCCTAGGGTGGTCGTTTGGTGTTAAGATTTTTGGGATGATTCCCGGGAAGCAATGGGTAACCTGAAAAGTTTTTCATGCTTACACTACGGGAAAAAAGGACGCTGCCGTCGCCTCTCTCCTTTGCCGTGTGCCAAAAGTCCCGGAACACGGCAAAGATTCTCTTTGCCGTGTGTAAACCAACAAGAACACGGCAAAGGACAGGTGCACGGCAAACAGCAGAAACAGAACACGGCAAAGAAAGAAACACGGCAATGGACCGACTAGAACACACGGCAAAGAAAAGAATCACGGCAAAGTCAATAAAGAAACACGGCAAAGTTTTCCTCACGGCAAAGATGTGGGCCCCGTGGCCTCGCAGGGCCACCCGCCGTCAGGGGCTGACGGCAGAATCTTTGCCGTGTGCCCTCGCCGTCAGGTACACGGAAAAGATTCTCTTTGCCGTGTGCTTCCATCTGTACACACGGCAAAGATTTTTTTTCACCTTGTTTTTTCTTTAATTAGCAAGGCTTTTATTACATATATGTTAGGTGATATTATTTCATAGGATCATGAGATCACACATATGATGATAGGTTATTGTGGTCTTGATCACTATACATGCACCCCCCTGATTCCGACGTTCTCGTGGACTTCCTCCGGCGAAACCCTGATGATCTGCGGGCCTCGGATCGTCTACCCCCCTAGACATTCTTCTGACAGGTTAGCCCGGCGTAGCTCTCTCTTGTTTTGTGTCTGACTAGGTCATAGGATGATGTGAAACCATGTTGGTTCACAAGTTGGGGCACTATACGGCCCGGTTTCACCTGAACGGGGAGATTCCCCCTTATACAGGTCCATAACCTTTCGCTTCTAGGTTAGAGCGCATGCATGTGAGAGGGACACATGCAATCACCTATACCAACCTTGCACCACACTCACACACATATGCTAGGGACACATGCAAGTTTTCAGATGATTCCGACGTTCTCTTGGACTTCCTCCGGCGAAACCCTGATCTGCGGGCCTCGGATCGTCTACCCCCTAGACATTCTTCTGGCAGGGGTAGCCCGGCGTAGCTCTCTCTTGTCTTGTGTTTGATTATGTCATGGGATGATGTGAAACCATGTTGGTTCACAAGTTGGGGCACTATACGGCCCGGTTTCACCTGAACGGGGAGATTCCCCCTTATACAGGTTCATAACCTTTCGCTTCTAGGTTAGAGCGCATGGATGCGAGGGGGGACACATGCAATCACCTATACCAACCTTGCACCACACTCACACACATATGCTAGGGACACATGCAAGTTTTCAGATGATTCCGACGTTCTCGTGGACTTACTCCGGCGAAACCCTGATGATTTGCGGGCCTCGGATCGTCTACCCCCCTAGACATTCTTCTGACAGGGGTAGCCCGGCGTAGCTCTCTCTTGTTTTGTGTCTGACTAGGTCATAGGATGATGTGAAACCATGTTGGTTCACAAGTTGGGGCACTATACGGCCCGGTTTCACCGTAACGGGGAGATTCCCCCTTATATAGGTCCATAACCTTTCGCTTCTAGGTTAGAGCGCATGCATGTGAGGAGGGGGCACATGCAATCACCTATACCAATCTTGCACCACACTCACACACATATGCTAGGGACACATGCAAGTTTTCAGATGATTCCGACGTTCTCGTGGACTTCCTCCGGCGAAACCCTGATGATCTGCGGGCCTCGGATCGTCTACCCCCCTAGACATTCTTCTGACAGGGGTAGCCCGGCGTAGCTCTCTCTTGTTTTGTGTCTGACTAGGTCATAGGATGATGTGAAACCATGTTGGTTCACAAGTTGGGGCACTATACGGCCCGGTTTCACCTGAACGGGGAGATTCCCCCTTATACAGGTCCATAACCTTTCGCTTCTAGGTTAGAGCGCATGCATGTGAGAGGGACACATGCAATCACCTATACCAACCTTGCACCACACTCACACACATATGCTAGGGACACATGCAAGTTTTCAGATGATTCCGACGTTCTCTTGGACTTCCTCCGGCGAAACCCTGATCTGCGGGCCTCGGATCGTCTACCCCCTAGACATTCTTCTGGCAGGGGTAGCCCGGCGTAGCTCTCTCTTGTCTTGTGTTTGATTATGTCATGGGATGATGTGAAACCATGTTGGTTCACAAGTTGGGGCACTATACGGCCCGGTTTCACCTGAACGGGGAGATTCCCCCTTATACAGGTTCATAACCTTTCGCTTCTAGGTTAGAGCGCATGGATGCGAGGGGGGACACATGCAATCACCTATACCAACCTTGCACCACACTCACACACATATGCTAGGGACACATGCAAGTTTTCAGATGATTCCGACGTTCTCGTGGACTTACTCCGGCGAAACCCTGATGATCTGCGGGCCTCGGATCGTCTACCCCCCTAGACATTCTTCTGACAGGGGTAGCCCGGCGTAGCTCTCTCTTGTTTTGTGTCTGACTAGGTCATAGGATGATGTGAAACCATGTTGGTTCACAAGTTGGGGCACTATACGGCCCGGTTTCACCGTAACGGGGAGATTCCCCCTTATATAGGTCCATAACCTTTCGCTTCTAGGTTAGAGCGCATGCATGTGAGGAGGGGGCACATGCAATCACCTATACCAATCTTGCACCACACTCACACACATATGCTAGGGACACATGCAAGTTTTCAGATGATTCCGACGTTCTCGTGGACTTCCTCCGGCGAAACCCTGATGATCTGCGGGCCTCGGATCGTCTACCCCCCTAGACATTCTTCTGACAGGGGTAGCCCGGCGTAGCTCTCTCTTGTTTTGTGTCTGACTAGGTCATAGGATGATGTGAAACCATGTTGGTTCACAAGTTGGGGCACTATACGGCCCGGTTTCACCTGAACGGGGAGATTCCCCCTTATACAGGTCCATACCTTTCGCTTCTAGGTTAGAGCGCATGCATGTGAGGGGGACACATGCAATCACCTATACCAACCTTGCACCACACTCACACACATATGCTAGGGACACATGCAAGTTTTCAGATGATTCCGACGTTCTCTTGGACTTCCTCCGGCGAAACCCTGATCTGCGGGCCTCGGATCGTCTACCCCCTAGACATTCTTCTGGCAGGGGTAGCCCGGCGTAGCTCTCTCTTGTCTTGTGTTTGATTATGTCATGGGATGATGTGAAACTATGTTGGTTCACAAGTTGGGGCACTATACGGCCCAGTTTCATCTGAACGGGGAGATTCCCCCTTATACAGGTCCATAACCTTTCGCTTCTAGGTTAGAGCGCATGGATGCGAGGGGGAACACATGCAATCACCTATACCAACCTTGCACCACACTCACACACATATGCTAGGGACACATGCAAGTTTTCAGATGATTCCGACGTTCTCGTGGACTTACTCCGGCGAAACCCTGATGATCTGCGGGCCTCGGATCGTCTACCCCCCTAGACATTCTTCTGACAGGGGTAGCCCGGCGTAGCTCTCTCTTGTTTTGTGTCTGACTAGGTCATAGGATGATGTGAAACCATGTTGGTTCACAAGTTGGGGCACTATACGGCCCGGTTTCACCGTAACGGGGAGATTCCCCCTTATATAGGTCCATAACCTTTCGCTTCTAGGTTACAGCGCATGCATGTGAGGGGGGGAACATGCAATCACCTATACCAATCTTGCACCACACTCACACACATATGCTAGGGACACATGCAAGTTTTCAGATGATTCCGACGTTCTCGTGGACTTCCTCCGGCGAAACCCTGATGATCTGCGGGCCTCGGATCGTCTACCCCCCTAGACATTCTTCTGACAGGGGTAGCCCGGTGTAGCTCTCTCTTGTTTTGTGTCTGACTAGGTCATAGGATGATTTGAAACCATGTTGGTTCACAAGTTGGGGCACTATACGGCCCGGTTTCACCTGAACGGGGAGATTCCCCCTTATACAGGTCCATAACCTTTTGCTTCTAGGTTAGAGCGCATGCATGTGAGGGGGACACATGCAATCACCTATACCAACCTTGCACCACACTCACACACATATGCTAGGGACACATGCAAGTTTTCAGATGATTCCGACGTTCTCTTGGACTTCCTCCGGCGAAACCCTGATCTGCGGGCCTCGGATCGTCTACCCCCTAGACATTCTTCTGGCAGGGGTAGCCCGGCGTAGCTCTCTCTTGTCTTGTGTTTGATTATGTCATGGGATGATGTGAAACCATGTTGGTTCACAAGTTGGGGCACTATACGGCCCGGTTTCACCTGAACGGGGAGATTCCCCCTTATACAGGTCCATAACCTTTCGCTTCTAGGTTAGAGCACATGGATGCGAGGGGGGACACATGCAATCACCTATACCAACCTTACACCACACTCACACACATATGCTAGTGAAGGGAATATGCCCGAGAGGCAATAATAAAGTGGTTATTATCATATTCCTTGTTTATGATAAATGTTTATTTTGCATGCTATAATTGTATTAATACGGGAACGTTAATACATGTATGTTTAATAAACAAACAGAAAGTTCCTAGTTATGCCTCTCTCATAAACTAGCTCGTTGATTAACAAGATGATCAAGGTTTCCTGATCATGGACATTGGATGTTGTTAATAACGGGGTCACAACATTAGTGTAATGGTGTGATGAACATTCATCCGAAGTATAGCATTACGATCAAAGTCATTGAGTTTATATTGCTATAACAACTTACGAAGTGATCCTAATCCTTAGACCATGAGATCATGTCAATCACTAACACCGGAAGAGTTTCTTGATAACATCAAACGTCACACCGTAACAGGGTGATTATAAAGATGGATTCAGAACTAATAAAGTGTTATGTTGAGGCTCATGGATCGAGAGTGGAATTTGTTCATCCCGATGACGGATAGATATACTCTGGGCCCTCTCGGTGATATCACATTGATTAGCTTGCAAGCAAGTGATTTGATCACTAGAATGTTATATCACGGGAACGAGAAAAGAGTGCATGCCAGTAACGAGATCAAACTAGGTATGGAGATACCGATGATCGAATCTCGGACATGTAATATATCGCGAAACAAAGGGATTAAGATACTAGCGTAAAAGGTTCCGACGATCACAAGAAAGTCATCGTTGAATGTGTGGGAGTCAGTATGGGTCTCCAGATCCCGCTTCTGATTATTGATATGAGAGGAGTCTCGATCATGTCCGCATTATTCACGAACCGTAGGGTGACACACTTAAGAGACACCGACATCCAATTGGAGCAAAAGTTTCATGCCAAAAAGAAAAGGAAAGCACAGGAATTTATTTCACTAGACACCGAAACTGTTTCGGTTGAAATTGCTGAAAATGGTTCTGCATGTGAAATGGAATACTAGCAAGGGGTTTTATGTGAATGTTTGTTAATTAAAGTAATTAACAAAATTCTGAATAAATAAATAAATAAAAGAGTTTTATTTAAATGAGAGCTTGCATTAAATTTGGTGGAAATTTAATGCATGTGAGTGGATTTTTGAGTGGAGGCTTTTTAATGGGAGTGGAGGCTTTTCATTTTGAGTGGGAGCTCCACCCACATGAATGTGGAAAAGGTGGGGGCAGCCCCATGGCTGGGCGCCATGCCCCTTGGGTGCCCCCCTCTCCCCTATAAAAGGCCCCCCTCTCCTCCTCTCACACCACACCTCCTCGTGAAGGATCTCTCTCCCCCTCTAGAATTTATTCCCCATGTCTCGGACTAGCGAGATACATGTTCCCGGTGGCTTTTCGGCAAGAAAGAGTTATGCTTCCGCTGCATCGCTGGAGCGAGGAGGCGGAGGTTTCTCGGTGCCTCGAACGTGTGTGCGAGCACGGATGCGCTGCTGTTTTGCGGCGCTAGGACTTCCTCTCGATCTTGAGATCGTCAAGAGATCGTCTACATCAACCACGAGTTTGGACTCGTTAAGCTTTGTCGGTCTTCAAGGGTATGTTCTCTACGGATATACATCCGCCCGTTGTTTGTATCTAGTAGATAGATCTTGGTACATAGTTGTTCCCATCGTAGGAAAAATTTTGTTTTCTATACTGCGAACCCTACAGTGGTATCAGAGCCGGATCTATGCGTAGATACTTTGCACGGGTAGTACACATATGAGTATGTGGGCGATGATGATCATTTTATTGCTTCTTAGTTGTACTTTGGATATTGGTGGCATAATGGGATGAAGCGGCCCGGACAAACTTTACATGTCCTCGCACATGAGACCTGTTCCACGCTTGACATGCAACTAGTTTTGCATAAGTGGCTAGCGGGTGTCTGTCTCTCCTACTATAGTCAATATCTAATTTGCAACGAGTTGTCAACAATTTGGTTATCCTCGTTGTGGTTCATGTTCGTAGGTAAGAACGGTTCTATCTTCGAAAGCCCTAAGCCACGTAAAACTTGCAATGGATAAATTAGAGGCGTCTAGTTTAGATTGTTGCTGGGCTAGTGTTATGATATGGTGATGTTGTAAGTAGAAGTATGAGATGATACTCTTACAACATACATAACGTGTAAACTCCATAGACCTTGGATTTACACATAAAGGTATGATAGTGATCATACCACGGTGCACATGATAGAGATCATATGCGAGAACCATATCATTCCACTAATAAACATGTGATGTTTGATAGCATCTTATATTGCTTGTTTGGCGTTTTATTAGCATAATAAGATGATCCCTCATTTAGATATCAAGATAAAAATGTGTTCTTCCTTAAGTATGCACCGACAATGTTTCGTCGCTTCAAGACATCACGTGATGATCGGGTGTACTTGAATCCACGAGCATATCTCGGGTGTAAGACAGTTACACACGCGAATACTAAGGTTCTTACTTGGCGAGCCTAGCATGTACAGACATGGCCTCGGAACACGGACCGAAAGGTTAAGCACGAGTCATATGTTTTGATATGATGACCATATGGATGCTCGCCTTTGAAGCTACGCCGACTCACGTGATGATCGGACTTGGTGTAGTGGATTTGGTTCATGTAATCACCAAAAGGACACGAGGGATGTCGTTTTTGAGTGGGAGTTCATTTCTAATTTGGATTAGTAGAACTCCATTTATCATAAATTAAATCAAAGTGAATTTGCATAATTTTTTGTAGTCATTGGCATTCGTTCACCACCTTATGCATAGTTGTAATTGAGATAATAGAACTATAGAATTCTGGATATTTACTTTACGAACTGGTATCGTATTGTGTTGAGTGTCAATCAAAGTTTAAAGTCCTATTGAAAACTTTCAGCAAACTCTGTTTACTCCGTGAAATTTAATAATTGGTATTAAATCGAGAGTAACAATTCCAGTGTTACTATCTTAAGTATCATGTTTGCCTCCACGATTCTTGATTGTTTTAATATCAAGTTTATCTAGGAGCTGAAAGAATTGTTTCAGAAACCATCATGTGTGGCAGATATAACGATATCTGAAACAATGTTTTGGTTGCAATATGATAGAGTATAATATGTGTTCTCATATAGGATTAGAATTTACAAAGGTTGGAGATGCTAGACATCCTAATCATCCAAAAAGGGTTTTGGAAAGCAACATTATACTCACGATTCACCTTTATAAGCTACAGTAGCTTGATCATGAAAGTCGTCATGATAAGGATGAATAGAAGATGTATGTAAAGTGTTTACTACCCTAAAAGATTACTAAAGAATGGATTTTAAAAGAATACCGATCATTTTGATGATGGTGATCTACTTCAAAGTGCAAGTCCAAAGGTATTATTATTTGAATATACACGCCTTGGACTATGTGTCATGTATATGGCGCCACTTTTGATGTTGATAAATTCTTTTAAAAAGGAAAAGGAAATGCTGAAAGAGAATCTATAAAATATACTTGGCAGAAAAGAAAAGATTGGAAATATCCAATTTAGGTATATATATGATATACATGTTATGGTTGTATTCTTTGCTTGTTAAACAATGTGGTTCTTGGGTATTGGATACCGAATTGGTTGGTATGAAATTTCATACGGAACGACGCAATTCATGAACCACAATGGCCTAAGTAACTAGCAAGAGAATATGTGATAATGTTCATCGAAAACAAACAAACCGTTGTTTGTATTTCTCGTTGACATCAAAGCTTGACTTCAAGATTTGTTTTAATAATTGTTATTTGAATCAGGTATTATGAGAACAAAGGTTGTTCAAATAATTACCGTATTCCATATAAGATGGATGATTTACAAATCTAGTTGGAGAAATCACATCCATAAAACGTAATGCTAAAATGTCGCAAGACAAATGATTGAAAGATCACTTACGAAGTGACATCGCTGTTTAAATTATATTGGAAAGAAAACATGAAGAATCTCCATATTCATGGATTTTTGGAGTCTTTGATTTGATCAAGTGACGCTTGTGAGACTTTTCTCGGGATAATTAAAACTTCGTTCAAAGGCCAAAGAAGAACGAACGACTAAAATATTGGAATTTATACATATCGATGTATGTAGTCCATTATGATGTATAGTCGTAAGCGATGGTTTCAACTTCATATACTTTCTCCGGAAATTTGAGTGAATATTCACTTAATGAGAAAGAAGTGTGAAATATTTGAAAATGTTCAAAGACTTTCAAGATGAAGTGAAAATCATTGTAACAAGAAAATAAATGATTTATGGTTTTATCATAAGGGATTTATTTGAGTTACAAGTGTAACAAGAAAAATAAATGAATTATGATTTATCATAAAGGAATTTATTTGAGTTGCAAGTTTAGCAAAACACCTAGATTTACATTTCCAGAAACACCATAGGAGTATGGAGTGTTTGAGATTTGTAATGAAACCTTGTTTGACAAGGTTGGATCAAAGGTGTTATTCATAAAACTGCCATTATGTTTTGAAAGATTAAAGCTTTAGAGACTACCGCTTTTACACTGAAAAGAGCTCCATCTTGATCCGTTGAAATGACACCATGGAAGTTATGGTTTGGGGTAAAACCCAAGTTGTAATTTCTTAAATTTTGGTATGCTAAACATAAGTAAGATGTTTACAACCGAAGTCGGATGAGCATGTCTTTGTAGGTTATTTCGAATAACAATTGGTTATTCCTCCATAACGCCAAGGACAAAAGGGTTTGTCGCTTGAAACGTGAAGTTTCTTGAAGAAGGAATTTTTCGTAAAAGTTAAGTGGGAGGACAATAGAACTTTGATAAGGTTAACGAACCTTAGCTAAATGTGCTGAGTTGCGCAGCGCCAGAAAATGTTCCGGAGGCAGCCATAATGCTCATAGCTTATGTGCCTCAAAGGTTGCGGTCACGGAGGTCTTAAGTTCCTATTGAACCAAGTAGGTCGGTTAAACAATCAAATGCTAAGATTTGAGAGTAAATCATTATTGTTTGACAATGATGAACCGACTATATGCAAAGAAGCGATGATGGGCCCTGGCTCCGTCAAATGGCTTGAAGCCATAAAATCCGTGATAGTTCCATATACGAGAAATCAAGTTTTGAACTTGGAAGACCCTCCGGAAAGGTGTAAAAACCTATCGGTCGTATTTGGATCTATAAAGAAACAGACATGGATGTTTCACATCTATGAAATAGTCGACATGTCGTAAAGTATTTTACGACAATGTTCAAGGAGTTGACTATGACAAGATTTGATCTTTCATAGCGATATTTAGTCTGGACGGATTAAAGTAGCAACCACTACATATAATTTGGTATATGGTAGATGAATAAACAAAACAAAGTTCTTCTAATAGAATGGTTACCTAGGACATGTACATGACACGATCCAAAGGGTTTTGTTAATTCAAAGGATGCTAAAAAAGGGCATGCAAACTTCAATGGTTGAAGTAAGCATCGCGGAGTTGGAATCTTCACCGTGATGAAAAAGAGTTTTCATCAGGAGACGATGAAGATGCTTGCATTTGCAAGAAATTAAGTGGGAGCGCTAAGACATATTTCTAATACATTATGTGGAGGACATCTTGTTGATTAGAAATGATGTATATTTTATTGACAAAGGTTAAGAATTTCATTTCGATGAAATACTTAGGCAAAACCCGAATATTTAGCATGAATGTCTATAGTGGATAGACTGTAACGCCAATATGGTTGTGCCAAACGTACATATATGAGATATTGAAGAAGTTCAATATAGAATCAACAAGAAACGGTTCTTGTCGCATGGAAAGGAATTGAATCAAGATTCAAGTGTATCGACACTTGATAAGTGAAACAAGATTCAAGTGCTTTGACACTTGATGAGTGAAATCACGAGAATGTTTTGATCAATCATACCATGATATGTACACATCCATATATGTCCTATGCTCTAAGTGTTATGAGCATATACCAGAATGAATCATAAAATGATCATTGGACGATAGTGAGGATATTCTTATGATCTTTTGGAAGAACTAAGAATATATTTGTGTAGAGGTGACAAACAATTACAAAAAGTTCATTGTAAAGCGTTACATTGATACTAGTTTTGTCACAAGATACAAATTAAGTTTATCTCAATTTAAACTATGAGTGGCACAATGAAATGGAAAGGAGATTCCATGATGGATTTGGATGAATTCCAAAGTTAAGACATTGTGACGGATACTACAACAAAAGGCTAAGTATATGACTGCTATAGTAGCAGCAAAGGAGGGAATTTGTGTCAAGTAGTTTGTTATCAAACTAAGGTGTGGTTCACAATGGGCTAACACTAAAGATATATTGTATGACAATAGTATCGATGTGTTTTAACCCCAAGGAACTAAAGGTCTCACCAAAAGACCAAATTTATACAATGCCATCTCATTGGAGAATGAGTGATGCGTGGAGACGCAAAGACATGCAAATACACACGGACCTGAAGCGTCAGATCCGTAGATTATGTTAACCACTTGCAATTGCATATATGGAACACCAGAAAGCCATAGGTGTTCAATACGCAGAGTTTTCAAACTAGATTATTGTCTCTAGTGCAAGTGGGAGACTGAAGGGAATATGCCCGAGAGGCAATAATAAAGTGGTTATTATCATATTCCTTCTTTATGATAAATGTTTATTTTGCATGCTATAATTGTATTAATACGGGAACGTTAATACATGTGTGTTTAATAAACACACAGAAAGTTCCTAGTTATGCCTCTCTCATAAACTAGCTCGTTGATTAACAAGATGATCAAGGTTTCCTGATCATGGACATTGGATGTTGTTAATAACGGGGTCACAACATTAGTGTAATGGTGTGATGAACATTCATCCGAAGTATAGCATTATGATCAAAGTTATTGAGTTTATATTGCTATAACAACTTACGAAGTGATCCTAATCCTTAGACCATGAGATCATGTCAATCACTAACACCGGAAGAGTTTCTTGATAACATCAAACGTCACACCGTAACAGGGTGATTATAAAGATGGATTTAGAACTAATAAAGTGTTATGTTGAGGCTCATGGATCGAGAGTGGAATTTGTTCATCCCGATGACGGATAGATATACTCTGGGCCCTCTCGGTGATATCACATTGATTAGCTTGCAAGCAAGTGATTTGATCACTAGAATGTTATATCACGGGAACGAGAAAAGAGTGCATGCCAGTAACGAGATCAAACTAGGTATGGAGATACCGATGATCGAATCTCGGACATGTAATATATCGCGAAACAAAGGGATTAAGATACTAGCGTAAAAGGTTCCGACGATCACAAGAAAGTCATCGTTGAATGTGTGGGAGTCAGTATGGGTCTCCAGATCCCGCTTCTGATTATTGATATGAGAGGAGTCTCGATCATGTCCGCATTATTCACGAACCGTAGGGTGACACACTTAAGAGACACTGACATCCAATTGGAGCAAAAGTTTCATGCCAAAAAGAAAAGGAAAGCACAGGAATTTATTTCACTAGACACCGAAACTGTTTCGGTTGAAATTGCTGAAACTGGTTCTGCATGTGAAATGGAATACTAGCAAGGGGTTTTATGTGAATGTTTGTTAATTAAAGTAATTAACAAAATTCTGAATAAATAAATAAATAAAAGAGTTTTATTTAAATGAGAGCTTGCATTAAATTTGGTGGAAATTTAATGCATGTGAGTGGATTTTTGAGTGGAGGCTTTTTAATGGGAGTGGAGGCTTTTCATTTTGAGTGGGAGCTCCACCCACATGAATGTGGAAGAGGTGGGGGCAGCCCCATGGCTGGGCGCCATGCCCCTTGGGTGCCCCCCTCTCCCCTATAAATGGCCTCCCTCTCCTCCTCTCACACCACACCTCCTCGTGAAGGATCTCTCTCCCCCTCTAGAATTTATTCCCCATGGTCTCGGACTAGCGAGATACATGTTCCCGGTGGCTTTTCGGCAAGAAAGAGTTGTGCTTCCGCTGCATCGCTGGAGCGAGGAGGCGGAGGTTGCTCGGTGCCTCGAACGTGTGTGCGAGCACGGATGCGCTGCTGTTTTGCGGCGCTAGGACTTCCTCTCGATCTTGAGATCGTCAAGAGATCGTCTACATCAACCACGAGTTTGGACTCGTTAAGCTTTGTCAGTCTTCAAGGGTATGTTCTCTACGGATATACATCCTCCCGTTGTTTGTATCTAGTCGATAGATCTTGATACATAGTTGTTCCCATCGTAGGAAAATTTTTGTTTTCTATGTTGCGAACCCTACAGCTAGGGACACATGCAAGTTTTCAGATGATTCCGACGTTCTCGTGGACTTCCTCCGGCGAAACCCTGATCTGCGGGCCTCGGATCGTCTACCCCCTAGACATTCTTCTGGCAGGGGTAGCCCGGCGTAGCTCTCTCTTGTCTTGTGTTTGATTATGTCATGGGATGATGTGAAACCATGTTGGTTCACAAGTTGGGGCACTATACGGCCCGGTTTCACCGTAACGTGGAGATTCCCCCTTATACAGGTCCATAACCTTTCGCTTCTAGGTTAGAGCGCATGGATGCGAGGGGGGACACATGCAATCACCTATACCAACCTTGCACCACACTCACACACATATGCTAGGGACACATGCAAGTTTTCATATGATTCCGACGTTCTCGTGGACTTACTCCGGCGAAACCCTGATGATCTGCGGGCCTCGGATCGTCTACCCCCCTAGACATTCTTCTGACAGGGGTAGCCCGGCGTAGCTCTCTCTTGTTTTGTGTCTGACTAGGTCATAGGATGATGTGAAACCATGTTGGTTCACAAGTTGGGGCACTATACGGCCCGGTTTCACCGTAACGGGGAGATTCCCCCTTATACAGGTCCATAACCTTTCGCTTCTAGGTTAGAGCGCATGCATGTGAGGGGAGGCACATGCAATCACCTATACCAATATTGCACCACACTCACACACATATGCTAGGGACACATGCAAGTTTTCAGATGATTCCGACGTTCTCGTGGACTTCCTCCGGCGAAACCCTGATGATCTGCGGGCCTCGGATCGTCTACCCCCCTAGACATTCTTCTGACAGGGGTAGCCCGGCGTAGCTCTCTCTTGTTTTGTGTCTGACTAGGTCATAGGATGATGTGAAACCATGTTGGTTCACAAGTTGGGGCACTATACGGCCCGGTTTCACCTGAACGGGGAGATTCCCCCTTATACAGGTCCATAACCTTTCGCTTCTAGGTTAGAGCGCATGCATGTGAGGGGGACACATGCAATCACCTATACGAACCTTTCACCACACTCACACACATATGCTAGGGACACATGCAAGTTTTCAGATGATTCCGACGTTCTCTTGGACTTCCTCCGGCGAAACCCTAATCTGCGGGCCTCGGATCGTCTACCCCCTAGACATTCTTCTGGCAGGGGTAGCCCGGCGTATCTCTCTCTTGTCTTGTGTTTGATTATGTCATGGGATGATGTGAAACCATGTTGGTTCACAAGTTGGGGCACTATACGGCCCGGTTTCACCTGAACGGGGAGATTCCCCCTTATACAGGTCCATAACCTTTCGCTTCTAGGTTAGAGCGCATGGATGCGAGGGGAGACACATGCAATCACCTATACCAACCTTGCACCACACTCACACACATATGCTAGGGACACATGCAAGTTTTCAGATGATTCCGACGTTCTCGTGGACTTACTCCGACGAAACCCTGATGATCTGCGGGCCTCGGATCGTCTACCCCCCTAGACATTCTTCTGACAGGGGTAGCCCGGCGTAGCTCTCTCTTGTTTTGTGTCTGACTAGGTCATAGGATGATGTGAAACCATGTTGGTTCACAAGTTGGGGCACTATACGGCCCGGTTTCACCGTAACGGGGAGATTCCCCCTTATACAGGTCCATAACCTTTCGCTTCTAGGTTAGAGCGCATGCATGTGAGGGGGGGAACATGCAATCACCTATACCAATCTTGCACCACACTCACACACATATGCTAGGGACACATGCAAGTTTTCAGATGATTCCGACGTTCTCGTGGACTTCCTCCGGCGAAACCCTGATGATCTGCGGGCCTCGGATCGTCTACCGAATGGAAATGAAGTTCAGCATCCTCTAGAACCTTATGGTCTATTGCAAAGTTAGTGTTTCCATGGTCTGAATACTAACAAATAGGCAACAAAAAGTTAACTCATTTGAAAGAAAAAATAAAATAAAATTAGAAAATAGCATAAGACACACGGCAAAGGACAAAACACACGGCAAAGATGTCCTTTGCCGTGTGCCTGTCGCCGTCAAACACACGGCAAAGGTCCTTTGCCGTGTGTCTCTATCCCTCAGACACACGGCAAAGAATTTTTTTCACCTTTAGCAAGGCTTTTATTACATATATGTTAGGTGATATTATTTCATAGGATCATGAGATCACACATATGATGATAGGTTATTGTGGTCTTGATCACTATATACATGCACCCCCCTGATTCCGACGTTCTCGTGGACTTCCTCCGGCGAAACCCTGATGATCTACGGGCCTCGGATCGTCTACCCCTAGACATTCTTCTGGCAGGGGTAGCCCGGCGTAGCTCTCTCTTGTCTTGTGTTTGATTATGTCATGGGATGATGTGAAACCATGTTGGTTCACAAGTTGGGGCACTATACGGCCCGGTTTCACCGTAACGGGGAGATTCCCCCTTATACAGGTCCATAACCTTTCGCTTCTAGGTTAGAGCGCATGGATGCGAGGGGGACACATGCAATCACCTATACCAACCTTGCACCACACTCACACACATATGCTAGGGACACATGCAAGTTTTCAGATCATTCCGACGTTCTCTTGGACTTCCTCCGGCGAAACCCTAATCTGCGGGCCTCGGATCGTCTACCCCCTAGACATTCTTCTGGCAGGGGTAGCCCGACGTAGCTCTCTCTTGTCTTGTGTTTGATTATGTCATGGGATGATGTGAAACCATGTTGGTTCACAAGTTGGGGCACTATACGGCCCGGTTTCACCTGAACGGGGAGATTCCCCCTTATACAGGTCCATAACCTTTCGCTTCTAGGTTAGAGCGCATGGATGCGAGGGGGGACACATGCAATCACCTATACCAACCTTGCACCACACTCACACACATATGCTAGGGACACATGCAAGTTTTCAGATGATTCCGACGTTCTCGTGGACTTCCTCCGGCGAAACCCTGATCTGCGGGCCTCGGATCGTCTACCCCCTAGACATTCTTCTAGCAGAGGTAGCCCGGCGTAGCTCTCTCTTGTCTTGTGTTTGATTGTGTCATGGGATGATGTGAAACCATGTTGGTTCACAAGTTGGGGCACTATACGGCCCGGTTTCACCGTAACGGGGAGATTCCCCCTTATACAAGTCCATAACCTTTCGCTTCTAGGTTAGAGCGCATGGATGCGAGGGGGGACACATGCAATCACCTATACCAACCTTGCACCACACTCACACACATATGCTAGGGACACATGCAAGTTTTCAGATGATTCCGACGTTCTCGTGGACTTACTCCGGCGAAACCCTGATGATCTGCGGGCCTCGGATCGTCTACCCCCTAGACATTCTTCTGACAGGGGTAGCCCGGCGTAGCTCTCTCTTGTTTTGTGTCTGACTAGGTCATAGGATGATGTGAAACCATGTTGGTTCACAAGTTGGGGCACTATACGGCCCGGTTTCACCTGAACGGGGAGATTCTCCCTTATACAGGTCCATAACCTTTCGCTTCTAGGTTAGAGCGCATGCATGTGAGGGGGACACATGCAATCACCTATACCAACCTTGCACCACACTCACACACATATGCTAGGGACACATGCAAGTTTTCAGATGATTCCGACGTTCTCTTGGACTTCCTCCGGCGAAACCCTGATGATCTGCGGGCCTCGGATCGTCTACCCCCCTAGACATTCTTCTAAAAGGGGTAGCCCGGCGTAGCTCTCTCTTGTTTTGTGTTTGACTAGGTCATGGGATGATGTAAAACCATGTTGGTTCACAAGTTGGTGCACTATACGGTCCGGTTTCACCGTAACGGGGAGATTCCCCCTTATACAGGTCCAGAACCTTCGCTTCTAGGTCAGAGCGCATGCATGTGAGGGGGGACACATGCAAGCCCATATACCAACCTTGCACCACACTCACACACATATGCTATGGACACATGCAAGTTTTCAGATGATTCCGACGTTCTCGTGGTCTTCCTCCGGCGAAACCCTGATGATCTGCGGGCCTCGGATCGTCTACCTAAGGAAATGAAGTTCAACATCCTCTAGAACCTTATGGTCTATTGCAAAGTTAGTGTTTCCATGGTATGAATACTAACAAATAGCCAACAAAAAGTTAACTAAAAACTTTAAATAAATACAACTGAAAGAAAAAATAAAAATAAAATTAGAAAGTACCTAAAGGCACACGGCAAAGGACAAAACACACGACAAAGAGGTCCTTTGCCGTGTGTCTCTGCAGGCACACGGCAAAGGTTTCTTTGCCGTGTGTTTTTACAACCAGGTACACGGCAAAGATCTTTGCCGTGTTCCGCACGGTGTGGCACACGGCAAAGGGGTGACCCTAATATCGGCCCGCGCGGGCCCGTGCCCTCCCCTGCCCGACTCGCCTCCCACCACACGCTCCTGCGCGCCGCCGCCCCCTCTCCTGCGCCGCCGCCGCCCCTGCCTCCTTCTCTGGCCGCCGCCGCCGGCACCTCTGCCTCCACCCGGCCCCGTCCCCGCCTCTACTGACCCCGGCCCCATCCGCCCCCGCCCAATTCGGCCGCCTCCGCCGCCCAAGCCCCTGCCCCCGGCCATGGGAGCTCGCCCGCGGCTCCACTGGTGGGAGCTGGGCCGCCAGCCCGCCTCTGTTGCCCGCCTCTTCCGCCCCCACCGACAACTGCATCCACCATCGGTATGTGCCTAGTATTTTTTGTTAGTGTAGTGTAGTGTAGTATAGTATATATATGTATGTGTAGTGTAGTGTAGTGTAGTATAGTAGTAGTATAGTAGTAACATTGTTAGATATATGTGTATGTGTATATTAGTAATTAAGCATGTATTTAGCAAAATGGACAAGTTACTAGTATGATGTATGATGTATGTAGTGCTAGTTCTAGTGTTGTACTAAGTTATTATTAAAGTGTATTTAGTGATAGTTTTATTGTCATATATTACATTAGGGTAGTTTTAGTGGTAGATTTAGCAAAATGGACAAGTTACTAATATGTTGGATTTAGTGGTAGTATTTTCTAGTATGTTGTTTCATATATGCATGTGTATAGTAGTAATTTAGGAATTATATGTGTAAAATTTTGGCTTGTATTTTGGCATATATAAATACATGTGTATATTACTAATTTTTCTTCGTGTAGGATATTTGTCGAGTCTGAGGGTGGGGTTGTCGACGGCATAGGTCATTTTGCGGGAGGGTCGAGCATCTTCTTCACCTCTCGATCACGCTTCAAGGGTAAAAATCTATTCTCCTATCTTGCAAATACCTAGGGTTTTTTCGTGTGTAGATCACCAAGTCTTTCGCGTTACCTAGGCGTCTCTTCCCGGCCGTAAGGGTTACGCGGATAAATATGCATTAGTGGTCTCGCATATTATGAAGCGTAACTCTTACGGCATTTATCGGGACAGCCGGCGGATGCGTAGTTGGGTATGTTTTCCTTGTTCTACTCCAGTCCGAGATAGGATTTCGGCTGCGCCTCCCTGTTGTTCTCCGGATGCACATACCTCTTGGCTTTTTGCCGAGACGTGTATCAGGAGAGCAGCGGGGAGGTGCTGCCGAAATTCTGTATAGCATGGGCGACATTGTTATATGAATCGTGAAATGGTTTCTTTCCTTTCGTGTTTGGAGAAATACAAGGAAGGCTTCATATCGTATCCCCCAAGTCGAGAGAGGACAGGTATTTTCGAGATTCATATAGCATGGGGATGTGACGGTGGCAAGCCCAGGAAAGGATTCTCGATCCACGACAACGATTCCTTTCGAGGAGTCGTTGTCGTGGAGACCGAATCCTTTCCTTGGCTTGCCGCGTCTCATACCCATGCTATATGGATCATGGAAGTATTTCTCTTCTTTCGTCTTTGCCGATACGAATATAGTGTGTGTTTAAAACTTGAGTATTATTGTACTGTTATGAATCTTTTGTCACTGATGTGTACTAATAAACTACTCTTTTCACTCTGTTTTGCAGGTGATTGAAAGATGCCGGGGGGAAAGGGAGTTACAAGAAAGCTGAAAAGCTTGGCAAAACTGGTGACTGGTGGTTCAAAAGATGTCAGGGGGAAGAAGCCTACTAGTGCTACTGCTAGTGCTCCACCGCGCAGTTCACAGCGGCGAGGGCGTGGGAGGCGTGCGAGGACTCCTAGTCCCCCTCCGGTCTTCGAGGAGGACGAGCAGGAGCAGGAGCAGGAGCAGGAGAAGGAGGGGGAGGACGACGAGGAGGAGGAGGAGCCAGTTTGGCGTCAGGAGGATGAGGGGACGCACTCGGATTCTAACGAGGAGGAGCAGGAGCAGCAGGAGGATGAGGATGAGGGGTTGGGGTCTTTACCCTACGAGCTTGACACGTCCTTGAGGTGGGCGCCTCCGGAGGATGAGACGGAGTACCTTCAGGAGTACGCGGCCATGGACCCGAGCCTGGTGCCGCGGGAGAAGGCTCCATATCGGCGTGGGGTTTCGAGACTCCCCGACCTACCTTATCCCTATGCGGACAAGGTACTCGTGCCCGCTGGGTCGAGGTACATGATTTGACCCTAAACCATACATTGTAATTTTTATCACATACTGACCTTGTCCTTTTCATTTTGCAGTGCCTTTCTATATGAGGATGGGATCAAGCCATATCGTGGCTACTCAAGCATCCTTGGAGCCTTGGTTAGAAAGTATTTTCCTGGGATTGTCACTCTCCCAAATGGTTCAAAGGATGTGGCTTGGACTTGGAAGCATTACCACTATGCCGAAGATCCCGAAAAAAAGTACACCACCATCGCGGAGAAGGTTCAGGTTTTGTTCTGGGTAAGTTTGTTTTGCTTGTCATAATTCAATCGCCTTGAGGATGAAATACACTTGAACTCGTGGCTTGTCATAATTCAATCGCCTTTGACCCCCCTTTTTTCCCTATGTGCATACTTGTAGAAGTTCTTCGACATGGACAGGACGCGCAAAAGGGAGTGTTTGATGATTGTTCACGAGCTTGCCAAGAGGAAGGTGCAAGACATGCACTACGAGGCACGCGTGAACTGCGTTCGCAACTGGTTCGGCGATCGCAAGATTTGGATGAACAAACTCCAAGCCCGGGAGATGCTCTTCGAGCCGTGGCAGTACCTGCAGGTAGTTGCATTTTTGTTTTATTGATTTCTTGACCTTATTCTATTTTCTATTGTACTAATACGTGTGTCTTGTGGAAGTAGAACCCTCCTCAGTTCGTGGGTAATGACGAGCGGTGCTTCACGGCAATGGTAGCGTGGTGGACACACCCCAATTACCTCCAGAAACACGCCGATGCAAAGAAGCGGCGAGAGGAGATGGGGGTGGATCACACCGCCAAGGCAGCATCCCCCTCGCCCTTCTTAGGCAAAAAGAGGTGAGAAAATGCTTTATTTGTTCTTGCTTGTAATTTTATTCTTTACTTCGCCCTTTGGAGTCCCCCTTCACTTAACTTCGTGCTCTTTTGTGCAGAAAATAAAGACAGGTCAAGAGCCGTCCGTGTTTGCCGTTTGGAAGAAGACACGCACGTTGGATGAGCCTAGGAACGGGAGCCTATGGATGAACGAGGGAGCCAGGCTCCGGGGTGAGAATTACCCTGAGAAGTACAAGGAGGTGCATGGAGAAGATTCTAACCCTGAGACCGCCCCCTTCGACCCCGAGGTCGCCGTGCTGGCGGGAGAAGGCCAGAAGAATGGTCGCCTATGGATCGCTCACGGGTCCGGCGTGGTAGGACGAGCGACCAGCCTGCTATAGAGACCCGCCCACGGCCTTCGGTTGTAGCTCTCGAGCAGTTACGGGTATGTTCTTACTCAGTCATCTATGTTTTACTACATGTTTTGTGTTGCAATGTTCATCTAATCGTGGCGACACGACGCAGGAGGAGATGGCCGCTGATAGGGCACGTAGAGAGGCGGCCGAGCAGCGGCAGCAGCAGCTGGAGCAGCAGATGGCCCATCAGCAGGGGTTGCTGGAGCAACAGGGGCAGATGATGCGGTGGATAACACAGCAAATGCTCATCAATTCTCAACCAGGGACTCTTCCCACTCCTCCTTTTGCCTTCTCGTGGGTAAGTGATCAAGTGTCTTATTGTCCAATGCTCGCAATTTTCAATCTTGCCTTATTGTCTAATGCTCACAATTTCCAATGCTGCAGATGGACGATGCGATGCTGCCGCCTGGTGGGTCCGCGGGTGGATCGAACAACCAGGCGCCGCCGTATTTCACCGTCAACAATCCGTCGGTCGTCCGGAGGCTGAATCAGAGTCCTCCAGGTTTGTTTTCTTATACTTGTCAAATTTATCCATGCCATCACATTTGTAGAAATTTTATCCATGATATGACACTTGTAGAAATTTTAGCCTTATCATGATACTTATAGAAAATTTAGAAATTCCATGACACTTGTAGGAAATTTAGCCTTGCTATGATACTTATAGCAAATTTAGCAATTCCATGACACTTCTAGATAATTCTATGCCATTGTCAAAATTTTAGCCATGCTATGACACTTGTAGAAATTTTAGCCTTGCCATGATACTTATAGAAATTCTAGACTTGCCATGGGACTTGTAGATATTCGTGATTTTACTTGTCATATTGATGTAATTTGCCATGAGACTCGTCAAAATCCCATGTTATTGCCATTTCCATCAACTTGCCTAGAAACTTGTACATATTGATGATTTTACTTGTCATATTTATGTGCTTGTCTTGAACTTGTAGGATCTCACGATGGAGCATGAGCTTGTGGAGCACTCGGAGTTGATGATCTTGTAATATTTGTCTAATTTAGGTCTTATAACTTGTTGGTTATGCACTTGGTAGTATTTGACACTTGTGGCATGACCTTGTGGCAAGAATAAACACTAGCATTTGACAATTGTAATATTTGTGAAATCTCTTGCTTTCGTGGTGATGATGTTTGCTAGTGTTGGTGATGCATTTTGGTGTTGGTGATGATTATATTGTTGTTGTTGATGAGTATATTATTGTTGTTGATGAGTATATTATTGTTGTTGATGATCTGTAGATCATATATATATTATGTTTTGAATTGCGAAATGACTGGAAACAGGAAAAAATTGAAAAATGACAGCTCCTTTGCCGTGTGTATACACACGGCAAAGAAGCCACGTGTGAGCCACATGTGTGCCCCTGGGCAATGTCACAAGGCCTTTGCCGTGTGCAGTCCGCAGTAGACACACGACAAAGGAGTGAACGTTGCCGTGTGTCCCCCCCACGGGCACACGGCAAAGGAGTGAACGTTGCCGTGTGTCCCCACCACGGGCACACGGCAAAGAAGGAATACACGGTAAAGATCCATTACACACGGCAAAGGGTGAACACGGCAAAGATGTGTCGGCTCCGTTAGACGGACGGAACCGTCAAGTACTTTACTTTGCCGTGTCGATGCAGTAAACACACGGCAAAGGATTTGCCGTGTTACGGGCGCAAAGACACACGGCAAAGAGCCTTTGCCGTGGTTGCCGTTGCCGTGGCATGCACACGGCAAAGGCTTTGCCGAGTTCCGGGGGGCCTTTGCCGTGTCTTTTTCCCACACGGCAAAGAGCCTGTGTGCCGTAGTGTTAGCACAGTTTAGCAAAATTACATAATTTCTCATGTCCATATTTATAGCCTCAATTTTGTTTAGATTCTTATGTATTAAGTTAAGTCTTTAGACTAGATGTATCCGAATTTAGACAAAGTTAAGACCATTAACACTTGATGTGTTTTACATCCATTGGAAATTGTCAGGTATCAGATTTTTACCACATTGCTTTTGTTTAATTCCTTCAGCTAGGATTAGCAGGAATCCTAAAATTCTAGTCGGTTTAATGTGGAGCTACAAAATGTGGCCTACATGCACGAGTAGTGTCACACACTGCTCGAAATATGACCTAGTCCCTCTAAAAAAATGACCTAGTGTGTCAACTATTATACTTGTGAGTAGTTTTTCAGTGTTCATAAAAATATAGATACGGAAAATATTTCGAACATATGGTTTCTTGACACTCATATTGATTGGCAATGTTGTAGTTTTTTGCCCGTGTCATGCCGCACCATGACTACTAGGCTTACGAAATATAAGGGCGATCTCCACCCATGTCGGGATGCGTCTGGAGGGTCACTCCTGCTATCTAGCGCAAGCTGACTACGATGTGTAGAACAGCTGATCCTCTATTGCATAGAAACCAACGATATTTCCAAAGATATCTCCTTTTTTCCAAAATCGGGAGCAAAGCCCCAGCCTCTGTATCAAACGATGCACACAACTTTTATTCATTATTAGAACCACAGTATTTGGCAAAGGACATTATAAAGATCATATAAACTGGATCCATATTTTTTATAATATCTTAGCACTACAGAAATCTACCTAGAGACATTCTCTGAAATATCTCTTTAGTCTTCATGTATCAGCATTCCAAGAGACATTCTTGAGAATGCCTTAATAACAGAGACATCTCCTTTCAGACACTCTCTGCAATGTCTCTTAACAACTATGTAAAGCATTAAGAGAGAAATCTTTGAGAACGCCTTAACAATAGTCATTCTCTAGAGACACTACATACAAACTACATATGTCTCTTCACTAAGAGAGACACTGGATAATACCTCAAAATTAGATGTACAATTACAGCTCTATAGTATAATCATGAAACAAATTTGGAAGTTCAAATTATACATTGTGCAAGTTTGCGAAGTAAGACCACGTGAAATACAAAAAAGAAACTTACCTACATATGGTTAGCGCGTTTTTCTAACATAGGTGTATACAACATCTATCAACATTTTAATATATGCCTACAACTGTATCTTGAAACTTGCTCTTGCTATGTCCATAAATATATGAGTTTAAACTTGACTTTTTTGGTTAAACTTATGAATTCAAACTATGAAAAGATGATTGTAAGAGCAACTCTACCAACCCCGCGAAAATAACTCCAGCATAAAAAATAACATTTTTTGGGAAACTAAATCATCTTCTAAAAATTAGAGGACCTCTTAAAAATAGCTCCATACCCTCTAAGTATAGGAGACATGGGGTGTTTTTACATGTTCCCCTAGAACAAAGTTTCTGGAGCGCCGGGAAATTTACCCACTAGTTTTCCTCCTGGAACCGTTATCTCGCTGCCTCAGCAACCAATTCCCACCACATCACCACTGCCAATCGGACGCCAAGGTCAGCCAGGCCCCATCTTGGTCATTCCCCGCCTCTAAAAAACACATATACTATTGGATATTTAGCCGATATAGTGGTACTTACACTAAAATAAAGAGGCCAACAAACAAAATTGATATTATTTTCTCCATACCAATGAGGTAAACTATACTTGAGACCATGCAATGCTCCCAAAACGGCTTATTGAGAAAAATGGTAGATAACCAACCGTTGTGCTTTCTTCGATGCAAAGAAGAAAATAAACGAAGATGCGTTGGACTTAACCTTTCATAATTTTTTTCTTATTGTTCTTTGAAAGGTGAACATCTTATATATGGCCGGTGGTGTATGATGTTGATGGTGTCAAAGAATCGATGTAAACTGTACAATCTACAAAAGGTGATCCAAAGGTTGCAATGTGTCCTTCATGTGGTTACTATCAGGAATTTTCTTATAATGCAAAATAGGCATGCTCCTTCAGCATGTCTGATCACATTTTGGTTGATTACACGTTGTCACATATTTGACGCTTTGACTGACCGCATGAAACACAACTTGCAAATGACCGTACATCTCAGGATTTCCGAAATAGAGCTGGGAAGGTGCATCAAAGTGAAATGAGAGACCGAGGGGGGGTTCAAATAATAGTACTGAAGTATTTTTAGTTTTTTCGAGATGGCCATATAGGAATAATCACCTTTGATATGCATTCAAGGAAAATAAGTAATAAATTATCGTAGGTGTAGTGCCCCAGTTGCATTTACTCTTGTTGTACTATTTGACAAACGATTGTTCATATATATTTCATCGGCATGCATCAATCTCACATACTGCAACACATGCATATGTTTCGGAGAATTACAAGCATGAAAATATAAGATCCGTGTAGCAATGCATATTATTATACATGTGTATAGGAAGGGGAGGTATCGGGATATCTAAATTCAGTAAGATTTGACAAAGTCGCCGAAATATCCGGATAACGGCGATGGAGCCAAGGGTTCGCGGGATTCTCCCTGGCCAATTCAGCCCGACTAAGGTTTGCTGGGCATCGTTGATGCAACATGTTGGCAAAGAGGACCTGACTGCAGCCATCTACTATTCCTGGCACATTTGATCAATCCTACAACCGTGTCATTTAGCAGAAATCAGTGACACATCTGGGCAATATCATCAACGATCTCAAGTGCCTTGAAGGTCACCATGTTCTGTAGAACCTGGATGACCATCAAGCAAACGCGCCAGCTGCTGCGCCTGTAGGTGTTGGTAAGAGCATCTTCAAGAGCTTACCCATATATAGGTAAGAAGCACAATAACCGTTTTTTTTGGGTAAGATAGAGCAAAAACAGAGCTCCAACAGCTTACCTAAAAGTGGTCCCCCACTAAATTTTTTTGGGTGATCACCCATATTTTGCCTCTTTCTACCCATATTTGGGTGATCCAACCCAATCACCCAAAACACACACAACCCACGCGCGAAAGGCCAACTGACGCGGGGGAGTTTTCCGCCCGTCCAAGCCGCCGCTGTCGCCGCGCGTCGCCGCCGCTCTGGCCGCCCCGCGTGCCTCCACTCCTCCCTGCTCGTCCTCCCGGCCACCCGCCTGCCTCCTCCATGCCCGCGTGGCCTTGAATTCGGTCGGGAGAAAGCACAACGGCTGCCCCCGCCGGCGCGCCGCCGGCGCCGATTGCAGCGACAGGTGACCTCTCCTGCGAGCTCCACAACCCGCCGACGTCCACGACCCCTCCTGCGAGCTCCACAACCCGCCCACAAGCTCCACGACCTTGCCTGCACGCCCCCACCTGCAAGCTCCCGAACCGCCCCAACCTCGGTCCCGACCACACATCGGCGTCGATTTTGATGAGCACGGGCCCCGACCACCTCGCCGGACGACCTCCAGCTGCAGGCGCAGCAGACCTCGGTCTGCTACCTCGTTCTAGCGGTGGTGTGCTGAAACTGTCTCTGCCGCCTGCAAGGTGCTCGGACGGTGTCCTCCAAGGTACGTATACTTGTATTGCTTTTCTTTTTGTATGGCGTTGAAGAGAACAAGGATGACGATGGCTTCCTGTACGTGTCTTTGGCGAGAACGAGTTTGACTTTGCCTGATTCGTCCGTGACTTTGCCTGATTCGTCTGGTTTCAAGACGTGGACGGCTTTCATGCAGCGTTCTATTTCTTAATTGTGGATGATTGTTTCATGCTAATTGATCCAGGCTCAATAAGGATGAGGACGATTTCATCTAGTATTTCTTATGATGGTTGCCTGATCACTAGTATTTTCTAATAAATGAATGCAGATCAAGCTACTGAAATAACTGAATGTAGAGCAAGCTACTGAATGAAAATATGGTTGCCTGATCTGTGGTATTTTCTAAATTAACACTTTGCCTGAATCTGCCTAATTCATCTGAATACAGAACAAGCTACCGAATGTGTGTATGCCGTTTGGTTAAATTAATACTCGTGATATGTTTTTTTCAGATGGTTCGATTTTATGATGAATGGAGCGACGGTTCATCGGAGGAAGATGAAGAATGGGATGAAGAAGAGGATCTGATGGTTGAGATGGAGCAAAACAAACAGCCAAAACATGGAGGTTCTCGTGTTGGCCGTGAGGTGATTCACCGGAGAAGGCAAGAAGTCCACCAACGGCTAGTGTTGGACTATTTTGGAGTGCCGGGTACACCACCAACGTATCCTGCGAGATACTTTCGCCGACGGTTCCGCATGGGTACGGAGTTGTTCCAACACATATGTTGGGTGATTTCTCGATATGATAAGTTTTTCCAGCAGAGGAGGAATTGCACGGGGTTGATGGGTCATAGCACATTGCAGAAGGTGACCGCAGCAATACGCATGATGGCTTATGGTATCCCAGCTGATTTGGTCGATGATCATCTTGCAATGGATGAGAGCACGGCCATCTTTTGCTTGAGGCGCTTTGCAAGAGCAATTATCAAATGCTTTGGGGACCGGTACTTGAGAGCACCCAATGTTCAAGACACCGAGAGGCTTCTTGCGATCAACGCCGCAAGAGGGTTTCCAGGTATGATAGGCTCTGTTGATTGTATGCATTGGAGGTGGAAGAATTGTCCTGCGGCATGGCATGGTCAATTCACCGGACATGTGAAATATCCAACAATAATCCTTGAGGCAGTTGCAGATCAGGAGACATGGTTTTGGCATGCCTATTTTGGAATGCCCGGATCATGCAATGATATTAATGTGCTCAACCGATCACCATTGTTTGCAAACTTAGCCAATGGAGAAGCACCTGAGGTTGAGTTTGAGCTAAATGGGCACAAGTACACAAAGGGGTACTATCTTGCAGATGGGATATACCCACAGTGGGCAACATTTGTGAAGCCAATTCATCATCCTGAAAGTGTGAAAGAATCTCGTTTTCATAGTGCACAAGCAGCTGCTAGGAAGGATGTTGAGAGAGCATTTGGAATTTTGCAATCCCAATTTGCTAGTGTTCGTGGACCGGCATGGTTTTGGGATGAGAAGACACTTTGGAGGATCATGACAGCCGCGGTGATATTACACAATATGATCATCGAGAATGAGCGTGGCCAAGATGTTGATCACCACTACGACTTCATGGGACGAGTGGTGAATCCTCGTAGGCGTGTGGACCGCATCGAGCACTTCCTTCGGACTCACCATGAAATTAGAGATGCAGACACTCATCGTGCACTTAAAGATGATCTTGTAGAGAAGTGGTGGAAGTGGAGTGGTCAACAAGAGCGTTGAGTATGCATTTTGGTTTCTATATATCCTACTTTGGTTTCCATAAACTTTCTAATTTCATGCATTAGCTCCATGTTTAAATTATGAGCATTATGTTGTAGTAATTACGTACTATTTATTTGTGTTGTTCTATGCACCCAAATGATGATGCAATTTTATTTATAATGAATCTACTTGATATTTTATGTTTATTTCATTAAAACTATGCAAAACAGTTTTTGGTAAACAAATATGGGTAAGATCATCTCCAACAGCTTATCCATATTTTGGGTAAGCAAAAGATGGGTAAGCTAGAAAAGCATACCAAAATCTTCTTACCTATATCTTCTCTCTCCTCTTACCCAAAGGCTTTTTGCTTACCCATATATGGGTAAGCTGTTGAAGTTGCTCTAAATCAGCTAGCTTACCTCCTTTTCCATTCCCCTTTTTCAGTTCCTCTTTTGACTAGACCAAGATTACCTCTAGTCACCACCGTATCAAACTTCCATCAACTTAATTGCATGTGTATAGGAAGGGGAGGTATCGGGATATCTAAATTCAGTAAGATTTGACAAAGGCGCTGAAATATCCGGATAACGGCGATGGAGCCAAGGGTTTGCGGGATTCTCCCTGGCTAATTCAGCCCGACTAAGGTTTGCTGGGCATCGTTGATGCAACATGTTGGCAAAGAGGACCTGACTGCAGCCATCTACTATTCCTGGCACATTTGATCAATCCTACAACCGTGTCATTTAGCAGAAATCAGTGACACATCTGGGCAATATCATCAACGATCTCAAGTGCCTTGAAGGTCACCATGTTCTGTAGAACCTGGATGACCATCAAGCAAACGCGCCAGCTGCTGCGCCTGTAGGTGTTGGTAAATCAGCTAGCTTACCTCCTTTTCCATTCCCCTTTTTCAGTTCCTCTTTTGACTAGACCAAGATTACCTCTAGTCACTACCGTATCAAACTTCCGTCAACTTGATTGCAAGTAATCCTTCTCTGAGAAATCAATCCATATATTCCTTTTAACTTATTTTTTCTTCTTGCCTTCCTGTCGTGTTTGTCGTTTTACATCATGATCATGATAAACTGATACAGAGAGAGAAGGAAGGTACAGTAACACGTTGCGTCAGCAGATATCTTCACCAGCTGAGCCCTTTGCCGATGCAAACAACCTCTATGTCACCCTTTGCCAGCTCTTATCTCTGATTGAAATTACACGATTGCCCCTCCGAGATCGTAGGGCAGTTAGCTGCCTCTTCACAAAAACACATGTTATTAGTGTCGGTGCCCTGACTGGATCATGAGAAAGTGGCAGTGTACACACTGTATCCCCATGACACACTTTCTATAACAAAACTGGCCTTAGCTCATCAGATTTGCATGTTGCTTAGTTAAGTACTAATTGAGCAAGAGCATTTGCATTGTGTAATTTTGCGTTATGTATGACACCTTGGCATAATTTAACAGCCTCACACCTTTGTTGCGTTGCGTCCCACCTGCTCATAACAGCCTCTGCAGTGATGATACCACCACGGGGCGATATATACTACTCCCCACAACCGGGACATTCATGCTCATTGTGTGTTTCTTTTCACTAGTGAGCAACTGCATTTCTGAAGATACTACTCCCCACAGCCTGGGAGCGGTGGGTGTGGGGTGGCAGTACGCGGCGACGAGGAGCAGCGAGCCGCCGATGATGGCGGCGCAGGAGCAGGAGCACCACCAGCAGATGCACGGCGGCGTGGGGCAGGCAGCGGACTCTGGGTCTGCGGGGAGCGAGATTCTGCTGGGGGACCAAGACGACGGCGGCGAGACGCAAAGGGGAGGGAAGAAGCAGCAGTGCAAGAACCTAGAGGCGGAGTTGAAGCGGCATAAGAAGCTCACGGATCGCCTCTACAAGCTCCGCTCCCTCGTCCCCAACACCACCAAGGTAACCACCACGATCATCCATGGCTGCCGCCGGCAATGTACCGTTAATTCTCGGCTGGTACAGAGCTCAAACTAAATGCGATTGCAGCGGCAGATGGAGCAAGCGTCGGTCATTGGGGATACCATCGACTACATCGTGGTGTTGCAGAAGCAGATGAAGGACCTGCAGGACGAGCTATCAGCAGAGAAGAAGAAGAAGAAAAACTCCGGCCTTAACATGTATTACTATTACTCTCTATGTTCCATCATGTAGCCTCCACTGCGATAATACTGGTGCAGGGCGATCGATAAAAGAGAGGAAACATTCATTCATTCATGATAATTGTGAGTTTTTTACGCCACTGAGCAATTGCATTTCTGAATATACTACTCCCTCCAGCGTGGGAGCTTTGCAGGGCGACGGAGCGACGGCCGGGAGCACCGAGCCGGCGCTGATGACGGTGCAGGAGCACGGTAGCGCGGGGATGGCGGCGGCCTCGTGGTCAGAGGGGAGGAGGGAGATGCAGCTGGTCGACCAAGACGAGAACGGCATCGAGAAGAAGCAGCAGTGGAAGAAATTTGAGGTGGAGCTGAAGCGGCGCGAGAAGCTCAACAACCGCTACTACAAGCTCCGCTCCCTCGTCCCCAACATCACCAAGGTAACATCCACGGCATGAAAAAACCATTAATTCTGGACTAGCTCAAACTAAATTCGATTGCGGCGACAGATGGACCGGGCGTCGATCATCGGGGATACCATCGACTACATCGTGGAGTTACAGAAGCAGGTGAAGGACCTGCAGGACGAGATATCAGCAGAGAAGCAGAGGAAAAACTCCAGCCTTAACATATACTCTCTATGTTCCATAATGTAGGAGAGTATATTTTGACAATACACTGTGAAACAGAGGATGTACTACTTACTGGCTACAATTATTTAGATGAAGCATTCCAATGCAGCCATGTCTGAACCATAATATCAGGGTGCAGTGCATGGAGGGATGAGAGCTCTGAATTCTCAACTCTGTCCTGTGCTCCTATATATATATGATGTCAGGAGGTTTCACGGGAATCCGAATTAATATAGTACACTTGATCAAGAGTTCTCTGCTCTGGTACCGTCGCTGTCGGAATCCAAAAATTAAGACTTGGATGCTGTTGATCTCCGTGTATTCCACAAACGAAACTTTCAACCGATATACAATGGAAACCTCGTAGGAAGTTCTAGTATTGCACATCCCATTTAATAAAGGTTATTTGGTAAAACGCTCCATAAGCCTGTATTTTTTTGATGAAATACTCCATAAGTCTCATATAATGGGAAAAACAATTAAATGGTAGGATATTAGTATCATGGGGCAGTTAGCTGCCACTTCACTAAAACACATGCCATTAGTGTCATTTCCCTGACTGGATCATGAGAAAGTGGCAGTGTACAAATTGTATCCTCATGACACACTTTCTGTAGCAGAACTGACCTTAGCTCATCAGATTTGTTAGTTGCTTAGTTAAGTACTAATCGAGCAACAGCATTTGCATTGTGCAATTTTGCGTTATGTATGTGACCACCAGTACCAGTGGAGCATAATTAACGGGTGTGTGAATTTGAAATCCCTCACACCTTTGTTGCATCCCACCTACACGTTCCCCTAGACCAAAGTTTATGGAGCGTAGGAAATTTACCCACTCGCTCTCCTCACCATGATCTTGCTGCGGCGGCAACTATTTCATGCCATTCGAGATGACCATATAGGTGAAATCACCTTTGATATGCATTAAAGGAAAATAATAAGTAACAAATCTCCGTAGGTGTAGTGTCCCAGTTGTATTTACTATTGTTGTACTATTTGACAAAAGACGATGGACGTATATATTTCATCGGCTACATCATGCATTGATCTCACATAGTGCAACATATATGTCACTGGTGGAAACGAGGCCTCTAACACCGGTTTTGGAACCGCTGTTGGGGGTTCGGTGTTAGAGCCCCCCTTTAACAACGGTTCTTATACGAACCGGTGTTAAAGGGTGGCGCATGTGGGCCTGCCGCAGTGCTCAGCACCCCCCGTTAACACCGGTTCGTAAGGTTCTCTGCCGCGGCAGGAAAAAGAGATAAATCTCTGCCGCGGCAGGAAAACGGTATAAATCTCTGCCGCCGCCCCGTTCTGGGCGTATTTATGCGGCGCGGCGGGGACGGGGAGAGGGGGAGGGGGAATCGATCGGGAGCGGTATACACATACATCGTCGTCGATACATACGAGTATATGAATAATTAAGCAACTATTATTATACACAAACATAGTTATTGTGTGGTATTCTCCGTAAACGTTGAAGCATCAAGTACAAGACAAACACGGTTCAAGCATATATACAACGTTCATTTTGGTGGATATCTAAAGAGTTCTCCGTCAGGCGTGACGACCTCATCAAGTATGAACCCCGCCAATTCCTCTTGAATGGCTCGTATGCGGTCAAATGGTAGGAGTTGGTCCCGCATCCGTTCGATCCAATTATATATGAAGGATGGGATCAATATATATATAAGAATAAAACTCAATATAATTGATGGTAATAAAATAATCTTGTGTACTTTGTTTACTTACTCTAAGTTGTTCTAGTGCGGCTTGGCCCATCGCACATATCGTGTTGCTAATGAACTCGGAAACATAGTATCCACATAAATTATTGTCGGGTCCCTGATGCGCGCACTTTATGAGAATAGAGAGTTCAATCAAAATAATAATCAATAAAGCATGATATAATGGAATTGGAAGCAGAATCAAAGAGATACGCAGACCTAGCTAGCTAGTATTACTTACATTTTGGTCTATAAATTTTAGTTCTTCTGACCATTCACCCATGGCCCTGCCCGTGAACCTTTTCGAAACCCTGTCCGGCAAAGAAAATGGATAAAGGAGTAATTAATTACTTGTTGTCACGAAAGTTGCCGATCTAGTGCGATAATATGATTGAAATTACCTCTGGAGCATCTCTTTAAAGTCTGCCCATAGCTCTTGGTCTTTTCGTAACGAGTCCATGACAAGGACTTTTCCTGAGTCGGGTTGAATGACTAGCAGAATAAAGTGGAACCTACGCACGCATAACTCATCATCAGTTACACTTAACATCGAGTAAGCCGAAACAGAATGTGTACAAGAGAGGGTAACACTCACGAGAAGTTGTAAGGCAATAGTATTTCCTTTTTGGTTTGATGTCTCAGTAAAGATGTCAGAAAGAAATCTTCTGTTTGTCCGGGTTTGAGTTTTACCACTTGTTCATGAACTCTATTTGGGTCAACAAACCCAATGTCAAAAGGGCCTCCTTTCATGCATTCCATAACCTTTTTCCTACATAATAGTATATATATACATATATGGTGAGCATATATATACATGAAATTAATGAATTGAATGAGATGAGATAGAAATTACAGAAATAGTACTTACACACAATAAAGGCTGATGGCAGCTTTGTCGAGTTTCTTCTGATTGAATAGAAAATGCAAGTCTTAAATGTTGAAGCTGATCTCGTTGTCTCTGCACAAGAAAATCTGATCTCTTATATGCGCCGTGATCCATTCTTCCTTTCTCGTCTTGCAGAAATCAAGGTACCACTTATGCAATCTTTGCATCTTTGTTGGTAGATTCTTGAGCTCCTCTTTCTTGACGAGATTCTTCCCATACTTCCATGGCTGTATGGGGTTGGTATCGTCTTTGGGCAAATTGTCTCCCATGATGTTCAAATATGCAATGTAAGTCATCTCTATCTCATTGGCCTTTCTTTGTAGCTCCGCCTCATAATCATTTACAGGAGGAGCGTTTCGTGTGTCGAACACTTGGAGCGGGGCGCATGATTGGTTTTCCTGCTCTCCGAGCATGGGAACTGTTTTCTGGGGTGCCGCACAACTGCTACTTTCAGCCTCCCTCCGCCTTGCACCCCCCTTCAAAATCTGTCGCTCGTAGTCCGACACAAGTGAGGTTTCAGGTTTGAAAAGATTATTGTAAAACTTCTCCACCACCGCCGGATCTAGTTTCTCCTTTGGCACGGCCCGTCTAGGTGCAAAGAATTTCTTGACCTCTTCTTCCGAGATCCTATTGGTCTCCTCGTCGCTGCGATTCCACGGTAAAACTAGCAATGGCTTGGCGGAAGGCTGAGGGACGTAATTTCTTGAACTCTTTGGCATATGGTTTCCTGCGGATTTCTTCGTGGCAGTGCTAGTGATGCTCTTCGTGGCAGTGCTCTTCCGCTTACGCTGAGGAGATGGCTGAAGCGCCGGAGATGGCTGACGCGCAGGAGATGGCTGGCGCGCCGAAGATGCCTGACGCGTAGGATATGGCTGCCGCGCAGGAGATGGCTGAAGCGCCGGAGACGACATGGGAGTATTCTGATGACTTGGAGATGGCTGAGGCGGCTCAGACTGCTGACGCTACGGAGACAGCGGGGGTGCCAGTGGCCTCCAATTTGGAAGCACGATGTGTTCCTTCTTCCAAATAATGGTTGTTTTCACTGCAAAATTGAGTTGAGTTTCCCCTTCACCTGTAGCATGGTCAAGCTGTGCTTCCTCATATTCCTTCACAACCTCATCTACCCCGACAATGGCATAGCCATCTGGACTCGGTCGGCAGCGGTAAGTTCCACCAGCTACAGGAGGTAAGGCATAGCCGACCGCCACCTTAATGGATAAGCCCATTAATATCACATGCAGCTCAGCGTGTTTGCTCTCCGTGATCTTATCCACGGGGTATCGAGGACCCGCCATTTCAAGCGTGGGCTGCACGTTCTCCATGAAATCCACACTGCTTTTTCACGCAGAGTTTGGGCCGCCGGTAGCTTCCAATGCAGGCTCTTCGTGCCGCTGAGATGGGCCGGTAGCTTGCTGGCTCTTTTGTGCATTCACTTGCGCCTGCAGTGCCACAAGTGCATGTTCTATCTATGTCATCCGCTCTGTACGCTCTTTTTCTTTTCTGCCACGCCATCTGTAAGAGTCATCCCACTCGGCAAACCCATCCTTCCACGTCATACCCCCTGTGCCTCGTGCAAGTCCAGGGTGTTCTTTTTTACCGATGGCGCGTGTGAGCTGGTCATTCTCTCTGTCGGGATGGAAGGTCCTGGCGGCTGTTTCCTCGTATGCCGTGATGAGTTCAGTGACGGGTTTGGCAAGGAGGGTTGGGAAGATACACATTTCCGTTTCTGGGTCCAACCTTGCCCCGATTCCGTAGAACCAAGTCTTTGCACGTAGGTCCCAACCATGTGTCTGGGGTATGATCCCTCTATCCCGCAGGGCCTTCTCAGCTTCCTCCCACTTAGGCCTCTGAGATATGTAGCCACCTGAACCCGTCCTCTGGTGATATTCCTTCTTCTGGGCATTTAGCGTATTGGTTTCTGACCTCTTTGTAGCTATAGCACCTTTCTTGTATGCCACAAATTCGTGCCAGTGAGGTCTTATCTTCGCATAATATGCGTCTTCGAAATCTAGAGTCTCGCGAGCTTTGACAAATTTGTTCAATTTTGTCTTCTAGTTGCGGAAAGCGTCAGCCATCTTCTTTAGAGTCCACTCTTTGACCTTTTCCTTTATAACCGGTTTATTTTCATCCTCCTCTGGCGGAAGGGTGAAATTTACCAACAGCGAATTCCAAAGCGTTTCTTTGGATCTTTCATCGACAAAGGTACCGTATCCCTTCTTTGGCTTATTCCAATATTCAATTATGATTGGGATTTGGTCCCTAACAAGAACTCCAGCCTGACGTACAAATTTGTCTGCGGCCTTCTTGGGCTCCATCGGCTTGCCATCAACACAGACTACTTCGATCGTGAACTTTGCACGATCTTTCAACCGATGGCTCGTGCCTCGCTTTCTCTTTTTCGTGGAAGAAGATTGTTGCTGGCTGGTCGATCCGAAGGGCTAAAAGAAGAAAGAAGCGTTAATTAATACATGTACATATATATACAAATCAATCGGTGCAAGTCAGCAGAGGCTTAATCCATGCATATACCTCGACGGACTTTGCAATCACTAAAGTGCGTTCACCGGAGTCGTCATCTTCTCCATGACTACTTGAGCTGTCATCATGTCCCTCCAAGTTCAGATATTGTGTGGTGTCCTCATGGATCATGTTCTCCATTATTTCTTCCTCTTTAAGGTTTCTACTGAGTGGATCCATAGTTTCTAAAACAATAATATTATCACACAAATATCAGTAATACATCTATTGAAATGCTCGAGCAAGGATGATGATATGACAGGGCTTCCGAGGGGTGAAAACCCTAAAGCATACACATACACATACACATACACATACACATACACATACACATACACATACACATACAAAAAAATATATACATGAAAACCCTAAAGCATGCTCGACAACTTAATCGGGGTTCCGAGGGGTGAAAACCCTAATTTGGGGAAACTCCGGATGTATATGAGAGGGGTTACTATGTTCTCTAATTAAACTTGTCTTTAAAGTTGTTCAACAATGCATAATTATAGCTTAAATAGTTAGATCTCATTTTTCTAAACATTTTGATATATTATACATATTTTTATGACTTATAAATCATTAGATATTGAATTTACAAGTTTTATTCATTTTTTGAAATTGTTTAATCAATTTAAATTGAATTATTACATCAGCTGGGCGGTTTAACCTATTTACACCGCTACTGGTCCTAGCCACTCTGGCTGACTGTGGGCCAGGGGCCATGTCAGTGCCACCTTAGGCGGGCCCGTGGGGGTCAGGGGCCATGTTACTGCCACCTCAGGCGGGGGTCGCCGGCGACGACAGAGGCCACGCCAGGACGAGGAACTGAGCTCGTTCGAACGGGCGCGACATGGGGATCCTAACACTGGCGGCGCTGCCGGCTTAAGGTCATCGGAACAGCGTCTCTGGCGAGCGGCGGCGGCGACGCTCACAGATGGACATGGGGAAAGCGGACCAGAGCGAGAGAGGGAGACAGGGATGACGCCTGAGCACCATTTGCTCACCAGGAGGCAATTGAGGGGGTTGGCAAAGCGAACGGCGGCCGGAATCAAAGGCGACAGCGACGGCCGGAGCTCGGGAAGGAGCGGTTGATTGCATCGACTGGGGGCTCCTCGTCTCGATTCCTTCGGCGAGGAGGCTCAGTACAGCGAGGCGAAGGCGAGGGCGTGGACGACTGGCGTGGACGGCGACGGCGAGGGCGTGGATGGCGATGCGCTGCGGCAACCTCTGCTGTTCTTCCTCTGCGCGTGCTTGATCTGGCTAGGGGGAAGAAGGAAGTGGCGTGCGTTATAAATCCCCCCTTTAACACCGGTTCGTGGCTGGAACCGGTGTTAAATGGGAGGGGGGTGCGCGCGCGAAACGAAATAAATGCCCCCCTTTAACACCGGCTCGTGGATGGAACCGGTGTTAAAGGGGGCATTTATTTCGTACATTAAAGGGGTGGAGGCATTTTTAATTCAAAAAATACGATAGAATTTAGAAAATTCATATATTTTTCATTTCAACTCAGAAAAATATGAATAATATATCATAATTTTCAGAAAAATAAGATCTATCCATTCATATAAAAACATTTTATAGTTACTGTAGATGAAAATTTTCAAAATGATTAAAACACTTACATATAAATTTTGATTATTCAATTGAAACAAAAATAAAATAGTCAAACCCTAAAACTTTGAACATAAGAAATATTAAGCATCTAAAAAGGAATCTAACCCTATTTTATTAGAGCAAATCATATTTTATTTTGTATTAACATTTTTGAATTGTTTGGACATTTAAATGCCGCATCTTTTGTATATTTTGGAATCTGACAAAACCTCGCTAAACTTGCATTGGATTTTTGATAAAATAGCATATTGTGAACCTAAAAATGATTCTTGTAAAAAATCATGAGCATCGTATCATGTACCTGTAGTTCATATCTGACCCACTTCCTATCGATTCAGTAGGAATTTTTCTTTTTCACCAGAGGTGGACGGAAAGGTTTCAGATCCCCCTATTGGTACATTGTCCATATAAGGTGGTCTAGTATTTTTGTAAAATATGGTGGTAGTTTTTTGAATTATCCATTTGGTGGTTGCTTCACAAAACCGTCCGTTTTTTATGCTCGAAAAATGGAAAATACCTTTTTGGTGCGACAAAAAGGAAAACTTCCTCTTGCAACATTGTTTGCCATCCCATGATGCACATGTATGCACAATATGGCCACATTATCACAAACTATGCCTTGATTCTAGCCATAACATTGGTCATTTGACCCGAAAGCCAAGAAACCTCGAATGAGATAGGTCATTTTGTGAAGGTTTTTTGAGACATAATCAATATACCAAGTTTGATATTTTTATTATGATAGAACTGGAATTAAAGTACATAATACAACTAACAGTAAGTTACGTAAAGCACGACTGAAAATTAAGATACATAAAAGAACTGAAAATTAAGATACATGGCCAGATTAAGTCACAATCGGCCGAACTTGTTTTGGAATGTTGGAGTGATTCAGTCATGCTCCTGCCTACAACTGTAATACTCGCCACTTTAGTCGTCGTACTCGCCGCGGCCGTCGTCGCTGTCGTCGTCGGGGTCGCCATAATTTAACCTTGAAGGCTGAGTACGCGTGTGCTGGACTTGAGGGTAGCGCAGACGGGGATTAGAGTCGGCGGCAGTGTCGTAGGCCAAGACGCTCTGGAGAGTCCGACCGCGCCACCACAGCCGACGACCTGCCTCGTTGAAGTTCGGAGGAGGTGGACCGTCCTCCTCGTGCCTGGCGAGCGCCCTCTCAAGCCGATCCCCGAAGAAGACTTCCCAAGTCGGGAAATAGTCGGGATGCCATATGAGATTCCTCGGCTGCTCCGGCGTGAGCTCGAAGTAGTAGTGGTTCGTGATGGCTATCCGGCGCGCCACACCTAGAGGGACAGGAGGAACCGGCACGCCTCCGGCGCTCAGCATCCAGCCGATGGGGACACAGTAGCCCGGCGGGCAGGGGTAGTTCGAGGCGCAAAGCGCCTCCGCCTCCCTGGGGGTTAGTGCTACGGTGGAAGCCATGAGAAAGAGTGATGAGGTTGCAGATATGAGTCTAGATATGTGCAATGACAATGGAGGCCAACCCTATATATATATATATATATATATTGAGAAGAACTGGCGGGAAGAAAAATGGCGGGAAGAAATGGCAGGAAGAAAAATGGCTCATTTAATACATATACCGTTAATAGAAGAAATATGCCATGTTGAGATACATATGGGTGCCAAAAATGGCTCAATTAATACATATAGTCAATCTTATGATCGCGTCGGCCGTAACAATGGAGTATCAGCACCGTTTAACAGGATGGTTGGGTCAGTCTTCACTCTGAAGGGCGGAATTTCATCAAACTTATTATAATCTTCTGACATGTCTATCTTGTCCTCCACTCCCACGATGTTTCTTTTCCCTGAAAGAACTATGTGACGCTTTGGCTCATCGTGTGATGTATCTGTTTGCTTTTTTTTCTTTTTTTTTCGGTTTGGTAGACATGTCCTTCACATAGAAAACCTGAGCCACATCATTGGCTAAGACAAATGGTTCGTCTAAGTTCTTGTCTACCTTCATAAGATTGTTGAGATCCACTGTTGTCATTCCGTACTTCTTGTCTACCTCAACCCCTCCTCCTGTTATCTTGATCCATTTGCACCGAAACAAGGGGACCTTAAAATTATGTCCATAGTCAAGTCCCCATATCTCCTCTATGAACCCATAATACGTGGTCTTTTGCTCATTGTCTTCTGCTGCATCGAAGCGGACACCACTGTTTTGGTTGGTGCTCTTTTTATCTTGGCCTATCATGTAAAATGTATTCCATTTATCTCGTACCCTTGGAAAGTACATACAGTCGAAGATGGTGTCCAGGCCAACAAATATAGTTGATCCCCAACAGTGGTGTTATTCGTGAGAAGTCTTTGCAGCCAGCCGCCAAAACTCGCCATGTGTTCACTTATAATCCATTCATCAGACTGCCCCTTGAACATACCAAATACCTCCTCACCGGTACGGAAGACAGGCTTCCTCCGGGGTTTTGCCAGACGTTTGAAATGCTTGCCTTTCTTTCTTATTGGATGCAGGTTCGGAAGAAATTGACGATACCCTAGGTACATAACCTTCTTACATTTATCCAAATATACACTTTCAGTCTCATCTAAACAGTGTGTGCGTGCATTGTATCCCTTGTTTGTCTGTCCTGAAATGTTACTAAGAGCAGGTCAATCATTGATGATTACGAAAAGCAATGCTCATAGGTCAAATGGCCCCCCTTTGTGCTCATCCCACATACGTACACCTGGTTTGGCCCACAGCTGTAAAAGTTTTTCAACTAATGGCCTTAGGTACACATCAATGTCGTTGCCGGGTTGCCTCGGGCCTTGGATGAGCACTGGCATCATAATGAACTTCCTCTTCATGCACAACCAAGGAATACATAGAGTCACAGGCCAGGTGATGTGACTGCAGCTCTGCTCACCAAAAGGATTCATGTCATCTATACTTAGACCAAACCTTAAGTTCCTTGCGTCACGTGCGAAGTCCGGGTACTCTCGCTCGACTTTTCTCCACTGTGACCCATCAGCGGGGTGTCTAAACATCACGTCTTTCTTACGGTCTTCCATGTGCCATTGCAACAACTTGGCATGATCTTTATTTCTGAAGAGACGTTTTAATCGTAGTATTATAGGAGCATACCACATAACCTTGGCAGGAACCTTCTTCCTAGGGGCCTCACCCTTAACATCGCCAGGATCGTCTCGTCTGATCTTATACCGCAGTGCAGTGCATACTGGTCATGCATCCAAATTCTCGTACTTCTCACCGTGGTAGAGGATGCAGTCATTAATGCAGGCATGTATCTTCTGCACGTCTAATCCTAGAGGGCAGACAACCTTTTTTGCTTGGTATGTACTGTCGGGCAACTCATTATTTCTTGGAAGCAGATTCTTCATTTTTACCAACAACTTTGAAAATGCGATGTCAGTCACACCGTTCTCTGCCTTCCATTGCAGCAAATCCAGTGTGGTACCTAGCTTTTTGTGGCCATCTTCGCAAGTTGGGTACAACAATGTTTTGTGATCCTTTAACATCTGCTCCAGCTTCTCCTTCTCCTTTTCAGTTTCACATTCTTCCTTTGCATCAGTAATGGCCCGACCAAGATCGTCATCAGCGGGCCCATCTGCTGCCTCTTGATCTTCATTATCTACCCCCGTTGCAGTATCATCATATTTAGGATACATATTATGTAGTTGTCATCATCCTCTTCTTCTTCGTTGTCTTATCATCATAACTCTTTTTTCTCCGTGCTTGGTCCAACAATTATAGTTGGGCATGAAACCGGATCGAAGTAGGTGGGCGTGAATGGTTCTGGTATTTGAGTAGTCTTTCTTGTTCTGACAGTGAACACACGGACAACACATAAAACCATTGTGTCCACGGTTTGCATTAGCCACAATGATGAAATTTTGGAGGCCCGTAATGTACTCGGAAGTGCGTCGGTCACCGTACATCCATTGTCGGTTCATCTGCATTAATATATAGTATATCAAAAATTAATAGGGAGATGACCATTTATATATAGTACATCAATGACACATGAAAAGATAAAGTTGCCGACCTCAACCGAGAAGGAAAGAGCAACGAGAAAACTTATTTCGAGCTCTCGGGCATTTCACCGAACACCTCTTGTGCATAGGAAAAAAACACAAACTAGCACACCTCTCACGCTCTTGCTAGGCTCCAAAATGAGAGAGTGAAAAAATGGAAGAGAGGGGTATGGGCTGCGGTGTGTTATATAGCCCCCCCCCCCTTTAACACCGGTTCAAGCCACGAACCGGTGTTAACGGGGGGGGGGGGGGCTGCGTGGGCCACTGGTGCAGGGCCTTTAACACCGGGTGCTCCTTTTTGCTCTATGGACCACGCTGGTACGAACACCCCCTTTAACACCGGATCTAGAAGAACCGGTGTTAAAGCCCATTTCCGACCTCAACCAAAGGCCTCGTTTCCACTAGTGTGTATATATTTCGGAGAATTACAAGCATGAAAATATAAGATCCATGTAGGATTGAAATTATACATGTGCGTAGGAAGGGGAGGTATCAGGATATCTAAAGTCCGTTCAGATTGACAAGTTCGTGGAATATTCAGATACCGGCGACTGAGGTAAGGGTTCGCCGGATTCTCCCTGGCCAGAAAATAGACGTCCGGAAACGCGGATGGGTCATTCTCACAAACTCATCTATGGAGGGGCTGCTCAGCCCGTCTCGACACGCTACACGTGGATCGTTGGTGGCGACTGGCGAGGGGCCATGACTCCACCACCGGCTACAGATATTATCTGACGTCGATCGTTTGTAGCCTCTCGATTGGTACCACAGTAGAGTTGTACCACAGTAGCATGTTCTGTAGCTAGTGGTAGACTGGTAGCCACACTCAAATTTTTCTTGAGCTAGGTAGTACTGTTTTATGTAGGACTAAAAGGCTAAACCCCTGATGATGAAACAATTTACGTTGCAGATGAATATAGGTGATTCCCCCTGATGACCGCATCAGGATTCCCTCGTTTGCTGGGATACTAGATTCAGCTCCTTATTTTCCTTTGGGTTTGTCTTCTTTTGCAATCAATCTACGTCTGTATAATTAGAAATGTAAGAAAACACAGCATGACCTTAAGCTAACTTGGTTTGGCGAGTGGATGAACAGACCCACCATCCAGGCTCAAATCTCCACATATGCAAATTTGGGTTCCTGTTTGTTCCATCCGGGCTTCGCCTTACAGTTTTCTATTAAAAAAAGGGTCATAAGGTAGTAAAATCCTCCTTAGTAGAAAAAGGAGACGATGGCTTCATCGTGTTCTGCTGGCACATACTATTGGATTAGCTATATGTGTCCAAAAGTAGCAGTAGAGTGGAGCAATATATTAATAGGTTTGGTTCTTAGTGTAATTTAAGCCGATGAAGCAGATTGAACCTAATCAGCTTTGTGGGCAAGGTTTGAGTGGCAGTCATAGTGTTCTTTCAATGCTTTAACTCGCAAAGTCATGTTTTACCGTTTTGATCCAAAGGCCTCTTCTTGCTAAGGTAGGTGCCACTCGATTGAGTTGCATTAACAGACGTTGATCCAACAGTTTGGCAAAGACGACATGACTACGGTCATCTACTATTGCTGCTACAGTTGCACAATGGTGCAAATGTGTCTTCAAATAGAAATACACGTCGGCGAAAAGTGAGTGTGGATGAAGAAGGAAATACTTAACTTGAGGATGGCTTAAGAGCATGGAAAATCTTAGCACTAGATAGGTATTATTTAGTGTCTTATGAAAATTTTAGTTTTCTTCCTAAGTACATCCTAGAAGTATCATAGGGGCATAGAAAATGGGAGGCGTCATGATGCTTGAGTCGATGAGCTCTATATGTGATTTCAGGCATCGAATTCCAAGTAGCCGTGCTAGGCGTGATCGCTGTTATGGCTGATTAGGCTTTCTTCATATTCCAATCGCACTTGGTGATTCAGTTCACCACTACCAATGCAGCACTTACTCAAGTTGTTGGAGCACTCAAGGGGCTTGGTAGTGTAGATACGGATGGGTGGTTGAATATCTTCTTTCATTATAACATATGTTATGGGACCATGTTTTTATATTTTATTTAAACAATGAAATTCCTATGGTTTTGAATTCCTACATTCAAGCCTCAATGGGAAGAAATCGACATGGATCCCTTCTTATGAAAAATGCATTAACTTTTTTAGTATGACAAATAATTGTGGACATAAAAGATTGTTTTGTTTCTTCATATCCCCTTTTATCGCAATTACTGAGGACATAAGGTTTGTAACTAACGAGGGTATACAAAAGTCTTGATGTTAATGCAGCTCATTTCAGTTTGGTCATTGGTTGTTTCCTCACCAAATGCCGGCGTTGAAAAATATCCAGATGCAGAAGATGAATCAAAGACGACATATTCAATTAATCTTGATGTAACTTTTAGTTTTACCAAGAATTCGTTTTGTTTGTTCTTATTTTTGTTTAATCGATCTGATGTAAGTTGTTTTGGTTATGCGTAAAGTCTGATTTTTCTCTTTACGAAAAGTTTTGAATGTATATACTTTGACATGAATTACAGAATAATAACAAGTCGATGGTAGGTGTTGTGCAACACTTCTATTTGCCCATTGATTACTACATAATTTACAAACGTTGCATCGTCTATTATATATTTCAGTGGCACAAGCTGACATGTATCAAATACATGTACATTTTTTAGAAAATTACAAGAAGGAAAAATAAGATTCTTTTGCCAATGCAAGTTATACGTGTGTACATATACGAATGGGAGATATTGGGATATCCATATTCTATAGAAATAAAGGATCTAGTGGAACTATTCTGATAATGACCATCAAGGTAGAGGTTGACCAGATTCTCTCTGGCGAATTAAGGCCTCTTGCGGTTTTGTGGGAACCGTTGATCCAACAGTTTGGCAAAGATGATCTGACTACAGTCATCTACTATTGCTGATACAGTTGCACAATGGTGCAAATGTGTCTTCAAACAGAAATACACGTCGGGGAAAAGTGAGTGGATGAAGAAGGAAATACTTAACTTGAGGATGGCTTAAGAGCATGGAGAATCTTAGCACTAGATAGGTATTATTTGGTGTCCTATGAAATTTTAGTTTTCTTCCTAAGTACATCCTAGAAGTATTATAGGGGCACAAAAAATGGGAGGCGTCATGATTCTTGAGTCCATGAGCTCTATATGTGATTTCAGGAATCGAATTCCAAGTAGCTGTGCTAGGCGTGATCGTTGTTATGGCTGATTAGGCTTTCTTCATATTCCAATCGCACTTGGTGATTCAGTTCACCACTACCAATGCAGCACTTACTCAAGTTGTTGGATCACTCAAGGGGCTTGGTAGTTTAGATACCGGACGGGTGGTTGAATATCTTCTTCCATTATAACAGACGTTATGGGACCATGTTTTTTATATTTTATTTAAACAATGAAATTCCAATGGTTTTGAATTCCTACATTCAAGCCTCAATGGGCAGAAATCGCTATGGATCCCTTCTTATGCAAAATGCATTAACTTTTTTAGTATGACAAATAATTGAGGACCTAAAAGATGTTTTGTTTCTTCATATCCCCTTTTTATCTCAATTACCGAGGACCTACTGAGGTTTGTAACTAACGAGGGTATACAAAGGTGTTGATGTAAATGTAGATCATTTAGTCCTGTTCATTGGTTGTTTCCTCACCAAATGCTGGCATTGAAAAATATTCAGATGCAAAAGATGAATCAAAGACAACATATTCAATTAATCTTGATGTAACTTTAGTTTTACCAAGAATTCGTTTTGTTTATTCTTATTTTTGTTTAATCGATCTGATGTAAGTTATTTTGGTTATGTATAAAGTTTGATTTTTCTCTACAAGAAAAGTTTTGAGGGTATCTATACTTTGAGATGAATTACGAAATAATAACAAGTCGATGGTAGGTGTTGTGCAGCACTTCTATTTGCCCATTGATTACTACATATTTTACAAATGTTGCATCGTCTATTATATATTTCAGCGGCACAAGCTGACATGTATCAAATACATGTACATTTTTTAGACAATTACAAGCATAAAAATTAAGATCCTTCTGCCAATACAAGTTAAACGTGTGTACATATACAAATGGGAGATATTGGGATATCCAGATTCTATAGAAATAGAGGATCTTGTGGAATTATTCCGATAATGACCATCGAGGTAGAGGTTGACCAGATTCTCTCTAGCGAATTAAGGCCTCTTGCGGTTTTGTGGGAACCGTTGATCCAACAGTTTGGCAAAGGCGACCTGACTACAGTCATCTACTATTGCTAGTACAGTTACACAATGGTGCAAATGTGTCTTCAAAAAGAAATACACGTCGGCGCGGACATGTCTAGGTCAGCATGGTTAGGGGATCTCGATTATCATATCAAGCTAACAAGCCAGGTCTGCGCTTTTTGTTGAAGAATAGGCTTTCATCGTCTTTTCTGTTTTTCTCTAGTTCGTCATTTGATTATACTCATATCCTCTCTGGTCATTAATTAGTTGTATCGAACTTATAACTTTAATATATTGGCGGAACGGCGTCCTTTTCCCTAAAAAAACGTATTGATCAAAGTGACAAGGTTCATGATCAGCTCGTGTTCCCATCACGGTCAGTCCCAGCACACCGTACTAAAAAAACAAAGGAATCTTCATTCTCAACACTACTGGAAAAACCATCTTCGGTTCGATCACTAAAAGCCCAGCAGTCCCGGCCCGTCACGAACTGCGACTAGTTCTAGCACTAGTCCCGGTCTGTGAGGCCTCCAACGGCTAGAAATGGCCATAAGCATTAGTCCCGGGCCGGACCAGAGCATTAGTCCCGGTCCGTTATACGGCCCGGGACTAATAAGCTGGAGCGGGGCAACAACTCTTTTCGGGGACTATTAGTCCCGGGTCGTATCACGGCCCGGGACTAATTTTCCATCACTATATATACAGCTCCCTGGCCAGCTGCCCTAAAGCATATGGTGGCCATTTTTCTCAAAGAAAGCAAGAGAGTGCATGCCATTTTTTTCTCAAGATTTAGTTTGCAACACCTAAATCCAAAGCTTTAAAAGGTTAGAACTTCATTCTTTCATCTCTTATTGCTACTTTAGCTCTATATAATGCTCTAGAAGTATAGAGATATGGATCAAATGCATGCATGCTCTAGAAGTAGCTAGAAGGATTTTGATATATATATGTGTAACAAATTTTGATTAGACACATAGTTACTGAAAATTGAAATGTGTAATTTTAGAGTTTCAGAGCTTAGAATGGAATGAGGTTTTCACTGATGGAACAATAATAAAAAACTCCACATTTATCATGTTGATTGTTTTCTCCAATTCACAAATTGGTGCATGTAAATTTTTCAAAATTCAAAATTAATGCTCTAGAAGCTCTCAATATAACTTGTAATAATTTTATCATGTTGTGTAATGGTTTTTGATATACTTTTACTATAATGCAGATGGTCCGAGAATGGATGTACGGTACTGACCGACGCTCTGGCGAGTTCATTAATGGCGTGCATGAATTCATCTGTGTTGCTGATGCAAACAAGCACAATGGTTTTGTATTCTGTCCATGTAATGGATGTAGGAATCAGAAGGATTATTCTGACTCAAAAACCCTTCACAGCCACCTATTGAAGTCCGGCTTCATGCCCAGTTATAATTGTTGGACCAAGCACTTGCTAACGAAGCAAATATGTCTCTTGGTCAATATTTAGGCTATGAACATACGCCAGTGGGTCAGATAGTACGGCAGTATGTCCAAGGGCAGCCTCTAGTCAGTAATGAGGAGCTCGTGCGTCTATCCACACATATGCGAAATCTGCATGAATGGTACATGTCGCAAGCAGAAAAAAAGCATCATAAAGATTGGTTTCCGGTGGACGTTAGAAATGAGCATCACTTCAAACCATACTCGATACAGGTTCAAATGACCGAACTGTTTCAGTTATACAACCAGCGCGCCCTCGACAAATCTATCATTGGTTGCTACTGTCTGTAAGTTATTTATTTCTATAATTAAGTTTGCAGCTTTAGCTCGTTCATTGCATTTAATATATTATCCTAACTATATATCCTTTTGTATGATGATATTATATTCCGTAGAATGAAGATGCTTAAATGCAAAAGAGCTAGAAGATACGACGTTGGGTTCATTGACCCATATATCATTAATGAATATACGTTAAAGAATCACTCCAAAGACGTGGAGGAAGACCTATCCAGGTTCTTAACCGAGCATAATTTTGTTAAGGAAATACTATTTCCTTACAACTTCAAGTGAGTGTTTATATCTTGTACACATTTTATTTTTGCTTACTAGATGAGCTATGCATGTATGCTTATGTAAATGTCCGCAGATTCCACTGGATCTTGCTAAACATTCAAGTTGACAAGTCCCTAGTCGAAGTCCACGACTCATTAAGTTGGACCAAGAGAAGTGGAGCGACATGAAAGCAATGCTCCATAAGTAATTTCAATCATTATCGCATTATATCGTCCTCTTTCATTCATTTCCTGATATCAAGTAACTAATAACTCCTTTGTTCATTTTCTTTGCCGAGCAGGTGTTGGACACGGTTCAGACAGAAAATACCAGGTCCATTCAAAGAGGAGCTAACTTATAAAATGGCGAAGAGTTTACAGCAGCCACCGGAAACTCATTTATGTGGATACTACGTCTGCGAGTACATCCGCGAGTTAACCAGTGAGCAGAAAGTTGACTCACATTATATTTATGATTTGCGGGAGACACTAGAGCCAGACCAGCGCATAAGAGCAATTCAAGAGGAGCTGGCGGGATTTATGATGAAGGAAGTCCTTGATGTACATGGAGAGCATTATGCGGATGACGTGGAACTCGATTTGCCTTAGTCATCTCCATGTAGCTCATATGATATATATATTCATCAATGACCATGTAATTTTCAAAACATTTCTTTCTTTTGATATGATTGATTATATGTATGCTTGCAAGGGATCGATCTTATATAAATGCATCGACGTGTAGTGTGTATGTAGTAGCGTATAATATGTTTACTGAAATATATGTTTGTTATAGTGAAACACAAAACGAAAAAGGAAAAAAATGGCAAAAAAAAGGAAATACACAATCTCTGCCGCGGCAGAGAAATGTGGTGTTTTTCTGCCGCGGCAGGAAACCTTTTAGTCCCGGGTGGTGTTACAGCCCGGGACTAGAGGTTTCCGCCCCCCGCGGCGCTGAAACAGCTACGTGGCTGTTATCAGTCGCGGGCCTTTGCGAGCCGGGACTAGAGGGGGGGCCTCTAGTCCCGTTTTCGCAGTCCCGGGCCCAAAACCGGTACTAGAGCCCGTTGCGGCCCGGGACTAGAGCCCCTTTTTCCACCAGTGCAACCACTACAATTATTCTTCCTATCTTTGTTCGAAACGGAGTCTGTATCAAAACATGCTTATGAACTTTTTTATTAATTTTATTCAATAAAAGTATGACAAAGATCACACATAAAAAAATCCGAAGCCACCACTCATCACCTACAAACCTAATAATAGGTGAAGATCATGCATGCATGGTTTTATGCACTGAAAGCACGAAATATCCCAACCAATTAGAAACCTAGGAAATCGTCGAGGCACCCTCGTGGTAAAACGGGAGCACTCATCTGGTCTAGCAGGCTCTTAGGGAGCACCTAATGCACACACTATCAAATCAGCCACCACCGTCGAACCACTGACAATCTTCAAGGCTGAGATCCTCATAGCCCTCACCAAACCTACCATCGACGCCTCCATGGCACCAAACAACACCCCTCCCCTACACGAGTGTAGCCAGACACATACGTCAATGCAACCCCATTTCGCATGCAACCAAGTCCCATGTCGTTGACGCGGTAGATGCAACACCAATCCATATGTTGCCTATAACATCCAACACTATTCCAAAAACAATGACCTCGATAAGTAGAGAGACACTGAAGCACCTTCATCATCCGATCTGGGAGACCTGATCTTAGGATTTCAGTTTTGACATTTTAACTGGGCATGTTGAAAAGGATTGGACACATGTTTATATGTGGCAGGGTAAAGTATTTTGCCCCTCCAAATATATGGAAAAAAACCGCATATTTACAACTGACATATCTATATGTGCATGTCCATAACATGAAACACAGTGATCACAGGACATATGGATAGTTGGTGAAGTGATGAATTCATATTGACCAAAGGTAAGCATATGTGTTTCATCGTGTTTATATATTAAAGATGACTTCTATGCATCTCACTTGCTCATAAGGAGGACAATACGAGGGAGTGTTACAAGGAAAAGTGAGTGGATGTAGACAATTGGCTAACTTGAGGATAGTTTGAGAGCATGATGAATATTTACCCAAGATTAGAATTATCTGGTCGGCTAAGATAACATTAGTTAGTTTTGAAGCTGCATCATGAATATATCGAGGGAACATGCATGTAGAAATGGGAGGCGTTGTGATGTTGGAGACAAGGAGCTCCACATGTGGAGTCAAGTACTCAATCAAACAAAGCTGAGCTCGGCTGAAGCCATACCATATTTGATTTGGGTTCCTTGGTATTCCATTTATTTTTGGTGCCATGTGTGTCAAAGACAAAGGTGTGGCATCACAAGCAAGCACGATCATCGTTGAGTAGGTTATTCCATTTGCATTTGGTAACTCGGTTCAGTTTAACATTGCACCTACAACAATCATTGGAGAACCAATGCGGTTTCATAATGTAGAGACTGGCCAGCTGATCCAGCATTCTCTTCCATTATAACATTCATCATGAGACCATGTTTTGCTTGTTGTTAAATCAATGGAATTCCTATGGTTACAGATACCAAAATCTAAAGCGTCAATGGAGAATAATAGCCATGAGATCCCTGTTTTTCTATCACTTACTCAATTTTTGAATAATACAAATAATTGAGGACCTGAAAAAAAATTTGTTCATGAAAACAGTTTGAGGACCCAGTCATGTTCACCTACAGTATATGGTGATGAAGGCGGTGGTTCGGAAGCCTGCCTGATGTGTCTTTGGCCACCGTGCATTCAACGATTTTTGGTTCTCACCTACTAAGGTGTGTGACTAATGATGTTGCTCGAAATCTTTGATGTCCTCGGGCATTTCCTTCACCAGATGCATGCGTGAAAATATATTCAGATGGAAAAGGAGAAATCATAGACAATGACTTCTATGCAATTTTAATTTTACAGAGAATCTTTGCTATTCGTTCTTGTTTCAGTTTACTCAATCAGATGTAAGTTATTTCTGTTGCTATAGATAGTTCTCCTATATCACGCCTTACACATGGCGGGCGCAATGGGCGACACCCCGTTATAGGATCCTATGCCTGTCACGTGGGCCTGACACGTCAAGCTATGCTGACTGAACAGATTAATGCCATATTGCATGGACTGAACCGACTAATGTCATATTGCACAGCGGATCGATCGACAGAAATCTCTCTTTATAAAAGATAGATGGCATGTAAGTATGACGTGCAGTAAAGAACAGAAGCAACAAAACATTGTGTAGGTGTAGTTGGCACTTGAATTTACCACTGTTGTAGTACTATTTTACAGAAGATGGATATATATATGTCATCGGCTACAAGCTGACATGTACCGTCTCACGTAGTGCAGCGCTAGTATTTTTTTTTTCTGAGAACTACAATCACCAGAATACAAGATTCTTGTAGCAACGCATGCATATTACTTGTTACACGTTTGTATATGAATGGGCGGTATCAGGATATCTAAATGCTCCACTGTGCGAATAATTACGATAGAGTGGAAGGTTTATGGTATCCTCCCTAGCCAATTCAGCTCCCGTGCGGTTCCTTAGCCAATTCTCGCCTGCAAGGACGACCTTGCTGCAACATTTGAAAGAACGTTGTACGCGCGTCTATGAACAGATATCAGTGACCGGAGGAGCAGATTCTGGGCAGCACGATCGACGACCTTTGATTTCAGAACGACGAGATGATCATCAAACAATTGATCCAGGCCATGCGCATTTTTCTGTTGAGTAATGAATTTTCCTCTTTTTTTACTTTTTTTGTCAGAACTTTCTTTGACTAGACCTAGAACCTCTGGGGTCACTAGGGGAACGCTCTAGCGGGGAACTAATTTTGAGCGGGAAAATGGGGGCGGTAGCACATACTAGTATATGTTTACCGAGTGTTTTTCTTAATACACTTGGCAAACAGCTAGGCGAGAAAAAACGGAGGGGACAGAAACTCGCGTGTGAATAGCGGGCGTGAAAAAACTCAAAAATATGCCGAGTGTCTCGCGTGAATAACACAGTTTTGCATGTCACTAACCACCTGGTGGTCTATAAGCCTTTCTGCAGTAGTAGGAGTCCAAAAATTGCAACTCATAAGCCGACTTTTCCGAGTATTGACCATTATCCTTGAGCTTCCACGAGATTTCATATTCCACATTGTCATCAAGATGAACATGATTGAGTAGCCTCCAAAGTTCCACAAATTGCTACTAATGTTCGAGAGAGAATTGAGGGCCCAAGTCAATATTTCCTATCCAAGCGCCTTCATGTAAGGTTTGAGAAACATTCCACTTCTTCCCCTTCGACAAAGAAAAGATGAGGGGAGCTATGTATTCTCACATCCACACCCAACCAACTACAGAGAAAGGCGGCTAGCAGAGCATGACCAGACTTCTTTCTGTAAGAACGAGATCTTGGCTACTACCGATATATCTGTATCAGCTAAGTCCACATTATCATTACGAACGTGGAAGCAGAAGCAACAATAAAAGGGACAATTTGTATAAGACTTTAAACTAAATAATTATGCTTGAGTATGTTACTTGTTAGAAGAGTAGACATTAGGACTGACTTGCTTCTTCTTAAGTGTGCTTTGACGGAAAGACTTCAAACCCCTTTAATTTTCTTCATAAACTTATTTCCAATAAGAATCTGGTATTATAGTTTTTGTGGATTACAAATCATATTTGTTAGTCAAATATATGGTGAATTAAGGTTCAAATTTTGAGGGTATCTTACTTATTTGAAAGGAGGGATTACCCCCAGAAATTTTGGCATGTGATAACGAGACGATATAGGTGGCGACTTGTGCCCTGCGCTAGAATTGATTCACTATATTACTCTACATTGGAAAACATTGAAGTGGGTATGGCACATAATAGGTAACCAACAAATAAAAGTGAGATCAAGTTACATCTTTACTTTCGATGAAGAAGTAACCCATAGCTCCACCTCAAAGACATTGCCAATCTACTTCCCTACCAATGCTTTAAACCTTTGGAAAACTAGAAACAACAAATCTTCATTATGGGGCCATCAGACGCCAACAAAGAACATATCTGGTACATACTGATGACATTCATACATAGGCCACCCTCTCCCGCTCGCACCAGGATGCCCTCGTTGACTGGGCTCCTAGATTCATCTCCTAATTTTCTTTTGTGTTTATTTATTTTTAGGCAAGCTATGTTCGTAATTACTAATGTAAGAATACACATCATCACTTATCTCACTTGGTTCGACTAGTGGATGAAGAGGCCCACCATCCTGGTCCACCCGTACAAAATTTTATTTAAAAATAGGGTCATAAGGTAATAAAATCCTCTACTACTTTCCCTAGAAAAAGGAGAAGATGGCCAGATTGGGTTATCCAGGCACATACTATTGGATTAGCTATGTGTGTCCAAGACTAGTAGTACAACGGAGCAAGATATTAATTTAGCATAATTTAAGCCAATGAAGCAGATTGAACCTAATCGGCTTTCTGGGCAAGTTTTGAGTGGCAGTCGGTGTGCTTTCAATTTTTACCTCACAAAGTCACGTTTTACGTTTGATCCAATTGACTCTTCTTGCTAAGAAATGAGCCACTTGATTGAGTTGTACTAACAAGCATCACATTGTTCTTCTTATGTATTGCCAAGGATATTTGTAGGACATCGTCTTAACTTGGTATATGGAATAGAAGTGGCTATGAGCATAGATGTGGTAGTGTAAAGTAACCTTTCCCCTCCAAATATATGGGAGAGAGATGTAGATCTCTGTATTAATGGAGGACATTTTTTGCAGTTGACACACCTATAGATCCATGATCATAACACATAAGATGAGAGCAAGCGCTCACTATAGAAAGGATGGGTAAAATATTGAATATTTATGAATCGGTTGAACCATGAATCAAATATAAGCATATGTGGTCCATCACCAATTATATATAAACCCAAGAGAACTTCTATCCATTTATCTCGCGGGCAAGACATATTCAACCAAACGTATTGGCAACAGCTTAATAGAATACAAGATGTGTAATGTTCAGCCAAACGTATTGGCAACAGCTTAATAGAATACATGATGTGTAATGCTTTTTTACTCCTCTTGTTTCGGTGGTTGATCCATGTATCAACTTTAAGTGATCCATGAATTTTAACTTCTGTAAAATGAGGGATATTGGATGATGTTTTTAATAAAGGTTGTGCATCAATTGATGCAGAGACCGGGGTTTTTATCCTCTTTTTCGAGAAAAAAATCTCAGGGGCAGGACAATGAAAGGGACATTTTCAAAAGGATATGTTATTGGATGAAGAATGAAATATGTAACTCAAGGATCGCTCAAGAATGTAGAATCATAGCCATAGATAGGAATTCTTTGGTCTCCTTTGACTATACTAGTTTTCTTCCAAAGTGTATTATAAAAGTATCATAGAACATAGAAATGGGATCCATCGTGATGCTTTAGTCAAGGAGCTGCATATGTGGTTTCACGCATCAAAGATCAAGTAGTTGTGTTATCCATGATCGTTTTCATGGCTGATTAGAGTTTCTTCATAATCTAATTGAACTTGGTGATTGAGTTCACTGTTACCATTGCATCTATTAGCCAAGTCGTTGGAGCACTAAAGAGGAACAGTGATGTAGGGACCTGACGAAAGGTTGAATCCTCTTACATTGTAACAGATGTTAGGGACCCTTTTTATCTTATAATCAATAAAATTCCCATGGTTTTTAATTCCTATTCCAAGCATCAATGGGCAGAAACCACCATGGATCCCTGCTTATGTAAAATGTATTCACTTTTTGAGTATGATGAATAATCAAGGACCTACAAGATTATTGTGTTCATGGAATAGTTTGAGGACCCATGCTTGTTCCAGAGAATATGGGGATTAATAAGTCACTTGAAGCCTGCCAGGTGTTGCTACTCTATGTGTTCAATGATCTTATTAGGATCTTAATTACTGAGGACCTACTGAGGTTTGTAACTAACGAGGGTATACAAAAGCGTTGATGTTAATGTAGCTTATTCAGGTCTGGTCCTTGGTTGTTTCTTCACCAAATGCCAGCGTTGAAAATTATTCAAATACAAAAGGTGAATCAAAGAAGACATATTCAATTAATCTTGATGTAACTTTTAGTTTTACCGGGAATACATTTTGTTTGTTCTTATTTTTGTTTAGTCGATCTGATGTAAGTTGTTTTGGTTATGAGTGAAGTCCGAATTTTTTATTTAAGAAAAGTTTTAAACGACATGCATTACATAATAATAAAAAGTCAGTGGTAGGTGCTATGCAACACTCGTATTTACCATTGATGTACTGCATATTTTACAAACGATGCACGGCCTATTATATATTCCGTTGGCAAAAGCATGAAATGTATGGATCTCGCGTTACCGTAGCACATGTACATTTTTTGGACAGTTAGAAGCAGGAAAATTAAGATCCTTGTGGCAATGCATGTTATACTTGTGTATATGAATGAGGGGTATTGGGATATCAAGATTCTGTTGAAGTGGACGAGCTCCTGGAATTATTCAGATAATGACCATGCAGCTGACGGTTTGGTGGGAACCGTTGATCCAACAGTTTGGCAAACATAACCTGATTGTAATCTACTGTTACTGGTATAGTTGCAAGCTGTGTGTCTTCATCAAACAGAAATCAACGACATGTTGGAGCAGACGCGTCTAGGTCAGCATGGTTAGGAGATCCTCAATTATCATATCAAGCAAACGAACCAGCCATCTGCATCTTTCGGCTAAGGAGTCAGCTTTGATCTTTCCTTTATCTATTTCAGTTTCTCTTTTGATTAGAACCATATCCTCTTCGGCCACTAGCTGTATGGAACTTCTATCTGTTTAAATGTATTGGCAGAATGACCGTCCTTTTACCTAAAAAATGTGTTCTATGATTCTATCCAAGTGAGAAGGTGCATGACCAGCTCGTGTTCCAACCACGGTATAACGGCCCAGCGCACCGTACTTAAACGCAAAGGTATCTTCGTTCTCAACCACTACAATTCTTCTTTGTGCTTTTTATAAATGGAGGATGAGACTCCGGCCTCTATATCAATAAGATCGATAAAATGGATATGTCTTTGTGTTAATTAACTAGCATGGTGGCCCTCGCATCTGCGAGGGTAACATCTTAATATGTCTGAAATCTTATATATATTAAAGAAATTATATTATGCTATTAGAATTATATTATAGTCACCATAAATATTATGCTAAATAGGAAAGCACTTCCATTTAGTTTCTCCTTAACAGAAAAAACAACTATGTCTGAGATGAAAAGCCGATATAACCTACCACCACATAATAGTTTTGAAACAAAATATAGTAAACTTTAACAGATATCTGAACTCCTGAATAGAATAAATGAGTTGATCTTCAACAGAAGTGATAGGGACGGGGGATATAATATTAAAGAGAATGTGATCGATTACTTAGCAGCCCCTACAGGCATCATCAATGTCCTAGTAGTTTAGGAATTCAGGTTCATCACACTATATTCCCTCAGGTTCTTTTGTGTAGATATCTACCATCCTAGGATGTGGATTCTATTTTCCACCATGCAACCCTAAAATAAGGCTTGGAATCAGAAAACATTAGTTCTGCGATGACATTCTCTTTGGTGTATTATAAGTGTTTCCACATATGTTCAGAGAAGGTAGATAGGTACCGGCCAAAGTTTATAATTAATCCACATCGCAGATGTAAGATATGGAATACTGAACTTTTTGTGTGACATGATATCAAGATAAACATTCAATTTCCTCTTATCAATTTTTTTCTTTTGATTCAGTAATATATTTGGTATCTTACATGTAAAATATTTATTCATCTTTTATTGTGAAGAAATAGTTTTTTAATACATGAAATAAGAGTTGTGGATTTTCACATAGCTACAAACTTGCACTACGAAATGATTTTAATATTGGGGGAACATCACAACTCCGACAGTTTTGGGCTCTTAGAAATGCAATATACTTAGTTGTCAAAGGTGAATTTTGAAAGACTGTCCAAAAATTAACATTTTTAGGGATTTGGATGAAATATTTAGAGAACAATATTTTGACAAAGGGATGTGGAGCATGTGTCTAGCATTACCTCACTACACATTAGTATACTGAGTGACTCATACATAGATATATTTTAAACGATATCTTTTTAATTCAGTAGGCAGAACTAATTGGATCCAATATATCCATATCCAAGGAGAAAATATCGAGCTCACTGATGGTGTGATTGTGGGACGATCAATTGTATGCGCTTACTATTAGAGACTACCCACCGTAAATCAGATGTTTGGCAGCGAGTATGATTCACTTGGTTATGCACAACAGCACTACAAATACCAACATAATATATATGTGATATGTGATAAACACATGCACTTAAATATTTTATCAGTGAGTTGTCCATTTACTAACACTTCATGGAATATTTACTACTACAGGTGTGGCTTCAGAGACAAATGTATGCCAGCCCATGTCTTTCTATTTTCAAATTTTAAATATTTTATCTATGATGTAAGGAGCCACGAGTTAAAATAATAATTTGTAGAAAAAAACCTCTTTGCATTTACTAATACTACTCGGATAGTTTTAAAGACAATGTATCGTCCATGGGTTTCCCTATCTATTTCCAATCCTGAAATATTTTAACTAACGATATAATTAAGGTGTGGCGAGTTTGTAAATTTTTATTAATGAGAGTAGATTATTGGGTGCATACAAATTTTCAAGGAACAGGGTACCGTTTGATAGCACGACCCTACTCTTGAAAATAATTTGTATGCTCTAATTTGTTAAATTAAAGCTGCATGCGTAGGCGTTTCATGTATCAATACTGCTGTATGTACGCAAGCACAGTCAATACTTATCTCTGATCATTAGGGTGTTCCATCGATTCAGTTTGCTCTTGTGTATGCCTATCCATGATACCATGCGGCTAATTATCCATCCGGATGCTTGCCATGGCTGGCATGGGGTCGTATGTGGATCGGATCGGCACCCTAATCCTGCTCCTCTTATTCGATAGACCCAGTAGATGGATCATCACTGCCGCCAAACCTCGCCCATGCCGATCATCACCGCCGCCAAGGCAACCAAGGGATCAAGGCCGCCGGCAGCCATTGTTGCAACCGCCGCTGCAGTGTGTCCGTCGTGTCACTGGTTATGTTCCCGGATTGTCCGTCATGTGGACGGAAAAGTCGCCGGACATGTTTCCGGACTGTCTGGGGGTCAACTCGCTGCCGTCAAGGCCTCACGCCGCCTCCTCTCTGCCGTCAAGCCTCCACGCCACCGCCGCGCCGCCGCCAGCCCTGCCGACACACAACTACAAAGCCAAGCCGAGGCATGTGCCGACCAGATCCACCTCGGAGTCACCACCACTAGTTCGTCGCACACAACCGCCACCGCCACCAGCTCGCCGTCCACGGCAGTCGCCGGAGATGAGCCGGCATACATCCGTACTAGTGTACATACGTTTGATAGAAAGACGTATAATTAGGTTGTGCTATATGGTTTTTTTTATAGCTGCCGGTCCCATGCAAAAAGGGATCCTCGCTGGGCCTGTACCAGTGAGCCCGCCCACACGACCGAGAAGACCAACCCTATATGTGATGCTGCCCTCGATGCCCCTGCTCCAACACAATTGTGCTTGTGACGAATAGATCCTGCCATTGTATGTGAAACAGCCAACACTTGCAACACCCCAAAAAACCATTTGCAACATGAACATAAAATATTACGAGACACCAGCATCATCGCAACATCTTGTTCATGTGTATGCAGTAAAAGATGAACGGGTTAGCAAAATTGGAAGAGCAAGCATGTGCAACATAAAAATCTGCAAAATTTCAATCTTGTGTTGGTCATCGGTCTCTCTGGAGCTCTTCTTCTGCCAAATCCCGCAACAAAGTACATATTCCCCTAGTGCACCACCTTTCCCCGAGCTCAAAACCATGGAAGATACCATGAATTGGAGCTTGGTCACGAGCATCACATGTCGGTGTGGAGGTGACCGTTGCTTGGCATGGCCTGGGTGTTAAAGTTAGACCTACCTTGCGGCAAGCCCCGTGCGGGCAGTAGAAGAGACGTCGCTAGCTTGCGATAGGCGCTCAACAAAGATAAAATTGGGCACGAAGTTAAGTAAGCTAGCTAACTGAGGTCAGCATGAATGTATAATGATGCTAGCGAGACCGTACAATGTGGGAGAGATGAACACCGCACGGGACAGTCAATCGCCACATAGTATCAGTCGGTTAGACCAAATTATTTTCCTTAAAGAATACTAATAACAAGTACAAAATCAGAGGTAGGTGTAGTGATGCACTTGTATTTACCATCGTTGCACTATTTGCTAAAAGATGGCCTAGCTAATATATATATTTGATCATCTACGAGCTTACATGTATCGATCTCAGGTACTGCAGTGTGGGAACACAAGCATGATAAAAAGAGATCCTTGTAGCGATAGATGCAAGTTATACATGTGCACAAAGGAAAGCGTGTTACAGAGGGAAACGGACTCGACTCGTACACAAGTCGTATAGGACCTACCGTACAAGTTGTAATCCTCTCACTTCGAACATATTTTTTTGAATTTTTTTTGAATTTTTTCTTAAACTTTTTTATTTTTATTTTGAATTTTTTTCGAATTTTTTCTTAAACTTTTGAATTGTTTGACTCGTAATCCTCTCACTTGGAACATTTTAGCACTAATTATATTTAATCTTAGGTCAAATTACACTTGGGATCAAACTTCTCATTCGGTCACCCATCCTAGCACTATTCCACCCTCAGCACTAATTATATTTAATCTTAGGTCAAATTACACTTATGATCAAGCATGGCTGGTTCGTTTGCTTGATATGATAATTGAGGATCTCCTAACCATGCTGACCTAGACGGCGTCTGCTCCAACATGCCGCTGATTTCTGTTTGATGAAGACACACAGCTTGCAACTATACCAGTAACAGTAGATTACAATCAGGTTGTGAACACAATAATCTTGTAGGTCCTTGATTATTCATCGTACTCAAAAAGTGAATACATTTTACATAAGCAGGGATCCATGGCGGTTTCTGCCCATTGATGCTTGGAATAGGAATTAAAAACCATGGGATTTTTATTGTTTATAAGATAAAAAAAGGTCCCTAACATCTATTACAATGTAAGAGGATTCAACCTTTCGTCCGGTCCCTACATCACCGTGCCTAGTGCTCCAACGACTTGGCTAATAGATGCAATGGTAACAGTGAACTGAATCACGAAGTTCAATTGGATTATGAAGAAACTCTAAATCAGCCATGAAAACGATCATGGATAACACAACTACTTTATCTTCGATGCGTGAAACCACATATGGAGCTCCATGACTAAAGCATCACGATGGATCCCATTTCTATGTTCTATGATACTTTTATAATACACTTCGGAAGAAAACTAGTATAGTCAAAGGAGGACAAAGAATTCCTATCTATGGCTATGATTCTACATTCTCTTGAGCGATCCTTGAGTTACATATTTCATTCTTCATCCAATAACATTTCCTTTTAAAAATTTCCCTTGCATTGTCCTGCCCCTGAGATTTTTTTTTGAAAAAGGGGATAAAAACCCCGGTCTCTGCATCGGTTGATGCACAAACTTTATTAAAAACATCATCCAATATCCATCATTTTACAGAAGTTACAATTCGTGGATCACTTAAAGTTCATACATGGATCAACCATCGAAACAAGAGGAGTAAAAAAGCATTACACATCCCGTATTCTATTAAGCTGTTGCCAATACGTTTGGCTGAATATGTCTTGCCCGCGAGATAGATGGATAGAAGTTCTCTTGGGTTTATATATAACTGGTGATGGACCACATATGCTCATATTTGATTCATGGTTCAACCGGGTCATAAATATTCAATATTTTACCCATCCTTTCTATAGTGAGCGCTTGCTCTCATCTTATGTGTTATGATCGTGGATCTATAGGTGTGTCAACTGGAAAAAAATGTCCTCCATTAATACAGAGATCTTCATCTCTCTCCCATATATTTGGAGGGGAAAGGTTACTTTACACTACCACCTCTAAGCTCATAGCCACTTCTATTCCATATACCAAGTTAAGATCGATGTCCTACAAATATCCTTGGCAATACATAAGAAGAACAATGCGATGCTTGTTTGTACAACTCCATCAAGTGGCTCATTGCTTAGCAAGAAGAGTCAATTGGATCAAACGTAAAACGTGACTTTGTGAGGTAAACATTGAAAGCACACCGACTGCCACTCAAAACTTTCCCAGAAAGCCGATTAGGTTCAATCTGCTTCATTGGCTTAAATTACGCTAAATTAATATCTTGCTCCATTGTACTACTAGAATACTCACACTTGAAATATGATTTTTCTAGAATACTCCATACTTCAATTCATCGAATTACTTATCAACTAATATCATTTAACAACATTAGAACACTGAGAGAAATAATATTTTGGTCTGCCATATTATTATTGTGGTTGTTTTCGTATATATTGATGTTATTTTGTAAATTTCAATCATAATACATTGAAAATATATTAATTTGTTTCTCTACAATAATTCTAGGAAACTCGGTGGTTGGGCTCACCTTCCTGCTGCATTTTCCTGTCAGTTCCAGCTGCATCACCTCGTACATGTTTATTGTGTAGACATATGAGATCCTGCTAAGTGTTTTAGCTCTTTGAATATGGGATATCTTATGCGTAGACACAAAATAAGTTAGAGTTTAGAACCCAAGAGAATTAAATACATCATGTTATTTCTGATCTAAAAACATGCATGCATCTCTATACACAATGACTACATTATGTTCTGTCCATGGAGGCAGACAGGCAGTGAAGCAAATTGACTACTGTGCCCTATTTAAAAGAAGAAGATACACTGACTGTAATCTGATATCCACGGATAGATCCGAGGTGAGATGAATCTTAAATTTTTTACAGGGTGAGCATGAGCTTAATGTGTGATGCTTCTACTGCACTAATCTAGGACCACAATATGCATGGTCAATCAACTCATTTGTGCAGCCTTTGCATCATCAAGGGCGTATCATATCCACACATGAATCGAGTTATATAAATTAGTTTATAAAAATGGATGTATTTGGAGGATCGAGTTATTTTCTTCCTATTTGCTAAACACTTTTGGAGGAATTTATCTAGGATTATTCTCTCTGGCCAAATTAAAATAGAGTACAGTTCACATCTGCATTCCTCAATACATCAAAACTGAAACTTTTTGGTAACCAAAGGCCTGCCCCCAGCTTTATAGATAAAGCCAATAAAGATACAAGGTTTCCACATAGTCTGATACAATCAATCGGTTACAACAGTCCAATAATTCCTTGCATATTGCCATATATATTGCATGTAGCCATGCTCGTTATTCATACATTCATAAATAGATTGAGCAGGCAAAGAGCACGGCACCAATCAGATGCTAGGCTAATATTGGCAGCTCAGTTTTGTGCACTGAGTCTAGCTTTTACCCGCTCTTTCTTGAAACCTGGCAACGCTGGTATGCGCGAAGAAGATTAATTGGCGGTCCGATGAAACAGAAGCCATTAGGGACGTCCTGCAGGAAACGATAAGGGAGCACATATACATGTTGATCGATCGCTTTGTACCTCTCGGTTAGGCGAGCGAGCGAGCTGAGGCCGAATCGCCGTTATGGGCACACAACTGGGGGGAAAATATGATGGTTGTGTGTATCCATTGATCACCTATCTAGCTATCTGTACAGATCAATGTCTGTCCACTACCCCAAAAGGAATAATAGAATACGATATGCATTTCAAAAAGACGTTGTACTTACAGGACAATTAACGAATTGCAATCTGCGACAGCGCGGGTCGCCTAGGAGGGAGGGCCTCTGAATATACAGCCGATTCTTTATTGATGCAGCTTTCCCGATCCTCCCTACCTATATGCGCTTAGATGGATAGCGGAAGAAGACCATTGTTGTGGAGGCGCTAGGGCATCAATGTGTTGTTTTATTGGGTCATGGGTATCAGGATTCATTGGAGATCTACCACGCTATATTGGATACACGTGATAGGTCAATATATGCTTACGTATTTTGTATGTAATTTTGTTTAAATCAGAGCCGTTATAATTAGGTCCCACCGGAATTTGACGAATTAGATTATTTAGCCTATGTGGCTTAATGTGGCGGCTCTATTAGACATCTATATATTGCTTTTAGTATATAACTAGCATGGTGGCCCTCACAAATGTGAGGGCATCATTCTTGTTTTTATTGGAAAGATGAGCATTGTTCTTACTGTGTCAAAACTATCCGGGAAATAGTTGTATTTATTTTATGTGCATTCAAATTATTTGATGGAAAATAATAAAGTTAAACCAACGGTATATATATATCACCTATGTAGAAAACATCTTTAATCCTCTTTTTTGGTAAATGATTATTTGGATATTTCCAAAGATAGTAGATTGTGTTGATGTGTCATTGAAGACATTAGATTTCTATGCACAACTAAAATTTTAGAATTTCTAGCTAGCTCGTAATGTTACCAATCAGATTGTCAAATAATTAGGGTCTACTTGAGAATGATCAATTCATGTTTAAATAACTTGACCAATGAATGTATTATGTTTGGACCATTCTGACGGGATAGGAAATAATATTGCTGAATGAAGTAAAGACTAATATATCCTAGAGAGGACTAAATAGTAAGATCATCTTACCTTTTTACATTGTATTTTCCTTTTAGTGAGTAAATTATGTATGCTTTTTTATCAATTTTCTATAAGAATATCTTCGTGTTTATTATTATGGTTAGGTTCTTGATATAAGATAAATATACTCTGATGACTTTGTATAACCATTGGAGTTTGTATGTATGTTATTTTTATTAAGTTAGTGTGCAATATTTAAGTTTTTAGAAGGATCCTAGTTGCTTCTTTGACTTCAAAACTCTCCTTGGATAGAACCTAATCTCAAACAAATCTCTAGGGTGTAGTTTATCTATGTTAGCCTAGTGTGTTGTTCGTGACAATTTCCTAGTGGCCGAGATTGTGCCTTGTAGAATGAAGGTATATTTACTCCTTTTAGATCTTGATGCTCTTGTCTGGCATATTTATCCTTCAGTAATCCATGGAGCTACTGGTTTTTGTGGCTCGTCTCTTTTTCCTCACCAGTTTGGAGATTCAGAAACTTTGGCATAGGTCTTCTGAGTAGCCTGTCCCTCGCAACCGTTTGTTTGCTGATCTTGGGGTCCTACTATTCAAATTCCAATTCTTCTATAATATGTGATAACTTGCGTGATTAATTCAACCTTTAAGTGCTACATTTTTATTACTTTTATATATTTGTAGATACTTCTTCCGTCCATAAATAATTGTGCTTCTAGCCTTTGTCTTAAGTCAAAATTTATAAAATTTGACCCACTCTATTGGGAATCTTAGCAACATTTATGACACCAAATTAATACCATTAGATCTTTTTCGAAATGTAGTTCTATAGTATAGAGATTTAATGTCATATCTGTTGGTAAATTTGTCTACAAAGTTGTTCTAATTTTAAAAAGTTTGACTTAGATGAAAAGGTAGAAGTACACTTATTTGTTGATGGAAGGAGTAGACCTATAGACGTATGAATCAGTTCGTTTCTTGGAGCCTCTAATATATATTTTTTGCCACCATGTCCTTTTCTATATACAACCATGTCCTAACGGAAGCACTTCTATGTCCTCATACATGCCTTGACACGTTACTATGTGTCAAACATCAATGCCATTAGCCTTGATTTCCCCGTCTGATCAAATATGGGAGTCTATGATAGACTAAAATGATAATATTTCCAATGCTTACACGATACATGACATAAATTTTCAATCCAACTGTAAATAGGTGGAAGACAATTAAAAAGAAGATGCATTGATGTTACACAAAAATAGTAACCAAGATACATTTTGATGTCTCACACAAAAATGCAGAGATTGTTATATTAGAGATTACTTTAATTCAATGTCACTTGCAACTGTCATACTAATACATGTTGTATTAATCCTAGAGGCAGTTTAGCTAGACATACATATGCATTTGTCGCTGTGATAAACCTTGATTTTTTTCCTCATAAATGCAATTTATATGACACTTCAAGCCATTGTAACAATACATGTCTACCAAGAATTATATTTCGGTGATGTAATCTTCTAGATTTGTTAGGTCTACACAGCCATCTCGACTTAACCAAATAATCGTCTAGAACTTAGATCTCAAATACCCATATGCATTTCTACCTTGAGTCCATAATTCATGTTAGCTTTTAGAATTTACTCGGATTCCCACGATTGATTATGGCAAAAAGTAGTTAGGCATATGTAATGTATTTTTTGTACGGAAGTTTGTGTTTTTACGATCTTCATTATCTACTAACATACTATTATGTGGTTTGCTCTTATCTTGTTGCATAGCTAGTATGCTTTTCTTTCTTAGGGATTATGTTTTATATAGGATTTTTGCTATTTTTTTGGAATGATTTACTATCGTTGAGGTTTCATTAATTTCGGCATAAATATCTCAAAAATAATATTATGTTGGCATAAATACAATTGTCTAAATTTGACTCCGCATGATATTACAAACTCCTAGATATTTTTAACCACATTACCATATGGGTCCTAAGGTGTAATTTTTATATCAATTTAACAAAATATGTAGTCTTTACAAACAACTCCTGTATTTTTTAATCTTGACTATCTAGGATCTCCTAGTTAATTGGCAATATATACGTGTGTTAGAGAGAAATTCTATACAATTGAACCGGCTGTCATGCCATGACCAATGCTGTTTTAAACGGACGTCTGTGTGTTAGACAGAAATTCTATACAATAGAACCGGCTGACATGCCATGACCAATGTTTTAAACGGACTTCTCATCTTTCTAATACATGGATATGTGGGCCTAGTCTATCTTCGTATGAGAAAAATTAACAAATTGACCCAGCTGGCTATATGCACCGGACATACGACGCAAGCAACATGACTCTTCGGTTGATTTTTTTCTGCATGCACCTTCGGTCGACTCTACAAAGGTCGTGGCCGGTGTTAGTCCTATCACGATTGTACTTAACGTGTCATAACATATATATACACAGTTATGTAACTATCAACCACTTACTAAATCACAACCGTATAACTTTTCAATAGGACACATCTAGAGTCATAGGTAGATACATGTAATTTAAAAAACTACTAACATCAACCGGTCATCTAGTTTCATATGGTGTGGCGGCTCCCTTTGGAGATATGTACATAATCGAACGTGTCAAATGGGAACATAAAGTTACGTAACTATTAGTTTCCTATTAAATCCTAACCACGTATTTTAGATCCAACCATCCAAATAATTGAGCTGATGTGGATCAACCTAATGCCTCGAAAAACACTCTTATATTGCTTTTAGTATATAATAGATAGATAGATAGAAAATTACAGAGGATATTTAACATGTACTTCTCTATATGTTCCATGGTGGCCCTCACAAATGTGAGGGCATCATTCTTGTTTTTATTGGAAAGATGAGCATTGTTCTTACTGTGTCAAAACTATCCGGGAAATAGTTGTATTTATTTTATGTGCATTCAAATTATTTGATGGAAAATAATAAAGTTAAACCAACGGTATATATATATCACCTATGTAGAAAACATCTTTAATCCTCTTTTTTGGTAAATGATTATTTGGATATTTCCAAAGATAGTAGATTGTGTTGATGTGTCATTGAAGACATTAGATTTCTATGCACAACTAAAATTTTAGAATTTCTAGCCAACTCGTAATGTTACCAATCAGATTGTCAAATAATTAGGGTCTACTTGAGAATGATCAATTCATGTTTAAATAACTTGACCAATGAATGTATTATGTTTGGAACATTCTGACGGGATAGGAAATAATATTGCTGAATGAAGTAAAGACTAATATATCCTAGAGAGGAGGACTAAATAGTAAGATCATCTTACCTTTTTACATTGTATTTTCCTTTTAGTGAGTAAATTATGTATGCTTTTTTATCAATTTTCTATAAGAATATCTTCGTGTTTATTATTATGGTTAGGTTCTTGATATAAGATAAATATACTCTGATGACTTTGTATAACCATTGGAGTTTGTATGTATGTTATTTTTATTAAGTTAGTGTGCAATATTTAAGTTTTTAGAAGGATCCTAGTTGCTTCTTTGACTTCAAAACTCTCCTTGGATAGAACCTAATCTCAAACAAATCTCTAGGGTGTAGTTTATCTATGTTAGCCTAGTGTGTTGTTCGTGACAATTTCCTAGTGGCTGAGATTGTGCCTTGTAGAATGAAGGTATATTTACTCCTTTTAGATCTTGATGCTCTTGTCTGGCATATTTATCCTTCAGTAATCCATGGAGCTACTGGTTTTTGTGGCTCGTCTCTTTTTCCTCACCAGTTTGGAGATTCAGAAACTTTGGCATAGGTCTTCTGAGTAGCCTGTCCCTCGCAACCGTTTGTTTGCTGATCTTGGGGTCCTACTATTCAAATTCCAATTCTTCTATAATATGTGATAACTTGCGTGATTAATTCAACCTTTAAGTGCTACATTTTTATTACTTTTATATATTTGTAGATACTTCTTCCGTCCATAAATAATTGTGCTTCTAGCCTTTGTCTTAAGTCAAAATTTATAAAATTTGACCCACTCTATTGGGAATCTTAGCAACATTTATGACACCAAATTAATACCATTAGATCTTTTTCGAAATGTAGTTCTATAGTATAGAGATTTAATGTCATATCTGTTGGTAAATTTGTCTACAAAGTTGTTCTAATTTTAAAAAGTTTGACTTAGATGAAAAGGTAGAAGTACACTTATTTGTTGATGGAAGGAGTAGACCTATAGACGTATGAATCAGTTCGTTTCTTGGAGCCTCTAATATATATTTTTTGCCACCATGTCCTTTTCTATATACAACCATGTCCTAACGGAAGCACTTCTATGTCCTCATACATGCCTTGACACGTTACTATGTGTCAAACATCAATGCCATTAGCCTTGATTTCCCCGTCTGATCAAATATGGGAGTCTATGATAGACTAAAATGATAATATTTCCAATGCTTACACGATACATGACATAAATTTTCAATCCAACTGTAAATAGGTGGAAGACAATTAAAAAGAAGATGCATTGATGTTACACAAAAATAGTAACCAAGATACATTTTGATGTCTCACACAAAAATGCAGAGATTGTTATATTAGAGATTACTTTAATTCAATGTCACTTGCAACTGTCATACTAATACATGTTGTATTAATCCTAGAGGCAGTTTAGCTAGACATACATATGCATTTGTCGCTGTGATAAACCTTGATTTTTTTCCTCATAAATGCAATTTATATGACACTTCAAGCCATTGTAACAATACATGTCTACCAAGAATTATATTTCGGTGATGTAATCTTCTAGATTTGTTAGGTCTACACAGCCATCTCGACTTAACCAAATAATCGTCTAGAACTTAGATCTCAAATACCCATATGCATTTCTACCTTGAGTCCATAATTCATGTTAGCTTTTAGAATTTACTCGGATTCCCACGATTGATTATGGCAAAAAGTAGTTAGGCATATGTAATGTATTTTTTGTACGGAAGTTTGTGTTTTTACGATCTTCATTATCTACTAACATACTATTATGTGGTTTGCTCTTATCTTGTTGCATAGCTTGTATGCTTTTCTTTCTTAGGGATTATGTTTTATATAGGATTTTTGCTATTTTTTTGGAATGATTTACTATCGTTGAGGTTTCATTAATTTCGGCATAAATATCTCAAAAATAATATTATGTTGGCATAAATACAATTGTGGAAATTTGACTCCGCATGATATTACAAACTCCTAGATATTTTTAAGCACATTACCATATGGGTCCTAAGGTGTAATTTTTATATCAATTTAACAAAATATGTAGTCTTTACAAACAACTCCTGTATTTTTTAATCTTGACTATCTAGGATCTCCTAGTTAATTGGCAATATATACGTGTGTTAGAGAGAAATTCTATACAATTGAACCGGCTGTCATGCCATGACCAATGCTGTTTTAAACGGACGTCTGTGTGTTAGACAGAAATTCTATACAATAGAACCGGCTGACATGCCATGACCAATGTTTTAAACGGACTTCTCATCTTTCTAATACATGGATATGTGGGCCTAGTCTATCTTCGTATGAGAAAAATTAACAAATTGACCCAGCTGGCTATATGCACCGGACATACGACGCAAGCAACATGACTCTTCGGTTGATTTTTTTCTGCATGCACCTTCGGTCGACTCTACAAAGGTCGTGGCCGGTGTTAGTCCTATCACGATTGTACTTAACGTGTCATAACATATATATACACAGTTATGTAACTATCAACCACTTACTAAATCACAACCGTATAACTTTTCAATAGGACACATCTAGAGTCATAGGTAGATACATGTAATTTAAAAAACTACTAACATCAACCGGTCATCTAGTTTCATATGGTGTGGCGGCTCCCTTTGGAGATATGTACATAATCGAACGTGTCAAATGGGAACATAAAGTTACGTAACTATTAGTTTCCTATTAAATCCTAACCACGTATTTTAGATCCAACCATCCAAATAATTGAGCTGATGTGGATCAACCTAATGCCTCGAAAAACACTCTTATATTGCTTTTATTATATAATAGATAGATAGATAGATAGATAGAATATTACAGAGGATATTTAACATGTACTTCTCTATATGTTCCATAATAATGTAAGAGAGTATATTTTGACATCACATTGTGAAATAGAGGATGTAGTACTACTGGCTACAATTATTTAGATGAAGCATTCCAATGCAGCCATGTCTGAACTAACCGTATATCAGGGTGCAGTGCATGGAGGGATGAGATCTCTGAATTCTCAACTCTATCATGTGCTCCTATGTCAGGAGGTTTCACGGGGATCCAAATTAATATAGTACAGTGTTCTGCTCTAGCTGGTACCGTCGGAATCCAAAAATTAAGACTTGGATGCTGTCGATCTCCGTGTATTCCACAAACGAAACTTTCAACCAGTATATAATGGAAACCTCTTAGTAAGTTCTTTTTTTAAAGGAATATATATTAATATCACGAAGATACCAACTATACCCAGTTTCTGCAACAACGTATGTCCTAACGGCCTTACGGATGCACACGACGCAAAAAAAAAGAATAATTACAAAAAAAATCCTCTCATAGCAACGACACTGACACCATCAGAACAACACCAGTAGTCCACCACTCCGTCGCTGCTTTGAGTCACAGATCAAAGATCATAGGTTTTGTTTTAAGAAGGAAATAGTGCAAAACACCGTCATTGTCCGATCAAAGATCATAAGTTTTCACCTTGGAGAAAGTCCTCTCTAGCATAACAATGCCTTCAACAAGGTCATTGCCAGACACAACCAGTTAAGGTTACACCTCAGATTTTCACCCTGCAAGGTAAGACTGGAAACTCCTCATGTGTTGTCTCCCCCCACAAACAGTCGCTGCTGCGAGTCACAAATCCCGTGGAGTTCACCGTCCCCACAAAGACTCAAATCACCATCGCCGCTCTTATATTTCTGCTTTCCTGACATTCTCCGCATCTGACTTCACCATGGCTCGTTACATGGAACTTGGTGGGAACAAACAGTAGAGCTTCACAACGTACCCGCTGAAACCAAACGGCTAGAAAACAAAGTACGCACGACCGAATACCTTCCGATCTAGCAACCTTCCGGCCTAATACGCCCATGGGAGTTCGCCGGCAGAGCCTTCCGAAACCCGCCTCTCCAGGCCAGATCAATGAGTGCAAGCAATAAGCAGGTCTTTGTCTTCACGCCGACGGAACCCTAGGACCGACCGCCATTATTGGACAGAACAACAGCCCCCCACACCGCCGCCCGCCCCCTCCGGCGGAAGAGGAGACATTCTTGTATTGCACATCTCATTTAATAAAGGTTCCTAAAAAAATTCTCCGTATTTTATTTGGTAAAACGCTCTGTAAGCCCGTATATATTTTTAATGAAATACTCCATAAGTCCCATATAATGGGACAAACAATCAAATGGTAGGATATTAGTATGTGATCCACCTTGGCCCTTGGGCGGCTCCATGAACACTCCACAGGAGTAAAGGCTGTCCCCGACACAGAGTGCATGCACGGAAAACCATTTCGGTCAGGCCTGAGCTTCGTTTTGAACTCTCTTATGTATTTGTTCGGTCCAAATAACACTAGTGTAAAGAAAAAAAATTAGAGATGACGGTCGCCGGCACTGGTAGGGTTGCAAGTGCGAGCCCGCTTAGGCCCACAAAACGAGATTGCTAGTACAAACTATACAGCACGCAGCGTTTTAGAATCTAGCTCCAACTTATACTACATGCATGTGAGCTAGGCAAAGCTGCTGCCCGCAAACCCGCCCCGCTTGCAACCCTAGGCACTGGGTCCCGAAGCTCCTTCACGATTCTCCTCACCGGCACTGGTCCCGGAAATTTCAGGTAAAATGGAAATCAGGGTGGTTTCGCATTGCCAAAAAGAAAGGCAAACAAAGATAATTGTTTTAATCACACTGTTGTGGGTAAATTCCATGCATGAAATTACAAAATAATCCTGCACCGAGAGAAACCAATCCATCGATTTTCCCTTTTTTCTTGCCTTTTGGTGTCTGTCCTTTTACATCATGATCATGATGAAATAGAGAGAGAGAAGGTAGGTACAGTAACACATTGCGTCGGCAGATATCTTCACCAGCTAAGCCCCTTGCCGATGCAAACAACCTCTATGTCACCCTTTGCCAGATCTTATCTCTGATTGAAATTACACGCTTGCCCCTCTTAGATCATAGGGCAGTTAGCTGCCATTAGTGCCATTTCCCTGACTGGATCATGAGAAAGTGGCAGTGTACAAATTGTATCCCCATGACACACTTTCTGTAGCAGAACTGGCCTTAGCTCATCATATTTGTTAGTTGTTTAGTTAAGTACTAATTGATCAACAACATTTGCATTGTGTAATTTTGAGTTATGTTTGTGGACACAAGTACTAACCGGGTGTGTGAATTTGAAATCCCTCACACCTTTGTTGCATCCCACCTACACATTCCCCTAGACCAAAGTTTCCGGAGCGTAGGAAATTTACCCACTCTCTCTCCTCACCATGATCTTGCTGCGTCGGCAACTATTTTCTGCCATTCGAGATGACCATATACGTGAAATCACCTTTGATATGCATTAAAGGAAAATAACAAGTAACAAATCGCCGTAGGTGTAGTGTCCCAGTTGTATTTACTATTGTTGTACTATTTGGCAAAAGACGATGGCCCGTATATATTTCATCGGCTCTACATCATGCATTGATCTCACATAGTGCAACATATGTATATATTTTGGAGAATTAGAAGCATGGAAATATAACATCCATTTAGGAATGAAATTATACATGTGCGTAGGAAGGGGAGGTATCAGGATATCTAAAGTCCGCTCAGATTGGCAAGTTCGTGGAATTATTCGGATACCGATGATATGTTAGAGAAACTCTACCAAACTCCCTAAAACACACCAGCCTAAAAAAACTAACATTTTAAGGGAAACTAACTCATCCTCTAAAAATTAGAGAACCTCACTAGAGGAAAAAGGGCCATCCGTTCGCCACCCCTGGGAGCATTAGTCCCGGTTGCGCCACCAACCGGGACTAATGCTGGCACGCGTCCCGGTTGGAGCGGGCACGGGGCCAGGAGGCATGGGTCCCGGTTGGTAAGGGGGCATGCGTCCCGGTTGGATCCACCAACCGGGACTAAAGGTTTGGCCACAGCCACGTGGCGTGGCACGCACCTTTAGTCCCGGTTGCTGGCTCCAACCGGGACTAAAGACCCCTTGCCCTCTATAAATGCAACGCCCCAGCCCCCTCTGCCTCCACTCTGTTTTTTCGAATGGTGTAAGGTGTGAGGGTGTGTGCTAGTTTTTTCTCATGCATGCATTGAAGGTGTTTGTTGAAATGTTTGAGTGAAAAATCCAGTTGAATTTCTCATAGAACAAAAATATAGAAGGTGTCCGAGACGCACTTGAGCTTTCTCCTCTTTATTTCCCTCGATCGAGGTTAGCAATCCTATCTTTTCTAGGTCATTGATACAATTCATGTGTCGGTGTGAATTGGTTATTTCACTATTTATGATGTCCTGTTTTTTGATAAACTTACTTATATGATGCAGATGAACGGTCGGGAATGGATGTACGGTGACCGGCGGGTAGCCGGATATATCAAAGGCGTGGATAAATTTATCGATGTGGCTACGGCAAACAAAGAGAATGGATTTATACGTTGTCCATGTGTTCAATGTCGGAACAACAAGGAGTACTCTTCCTCGAAAATCATTCGCGACCACCTGATTATGAAAGGTTTCATGCCCAACTATAATTGCTGGACCAAGCACGGGGAAAGAGGGGTTATGATGGAAGATGGTGAAGAAGAAGATGATGATAACAACTATCATCATATGTTTCCTGAATTCGGTGATACTGCAATGTAAGACAATGGAGAGGAAAAAGGTGAAGAACGGGCATCAGATGAGCCGGCTGATGAACTTGGTAGGGTCATTTCTGATGCAAAGCGAGACTGTGAAACAGAAAATGAGAAGTTGAAGTTAGAGGGCATGTTAGAAGATCACAAGAAATTGTTGTACCCAAATTGTGAAGATGGCAGCACAAAGCTCGGTACCACACTGGAATTGTTGCGATGGAAGGCAGAGTGTGGTCTAACTGACTCCTCATTTGAAAAGATGCTGAAAATAATGAAGCCGAAGTTTCCAAAACATAACGAACTTCCCGAGAGTACCTACGAAGCAAAGAAGACTCTCTGTCCTCTGGGATTAGATGTGCAAAAGATACATGCATGCATTAATGACTGCATCCTCTACCGCGGTAAGGAGTATGAGAATTTAGATAAATGCCCGGTATGCAACGTGTTGCGGTATAAGATCAGACGAGATGACCCTGGTGATGTTGAGGGAGAGCCCCTCCGGAAGAGGGTTCCTGCTAAGGTTATGTGGTATGCTCCTATAATACCAAGGTTGAAACGCATGTTCAGAAACAAAGAGCATGCCAGGTTGTTGCGATGGCACAAAGAAGACCGTAAGAAAGACGGGGAGTTGAGACACCCTGCTGATGGGTCACAGTGGAGAAAAATCGAGAGAGACTTCCCAGACTTTGCAGGTGACGCAAGGAACTTATGGTTTGGTCTAAGTACGGATGGCATGAATCCTTTTGGGGAGCAGAGCTGCAGTCACAGCACCTGGCCCGTGACTCTATGTATCTACAACCTGCCTCCTTGGTTGTGCATGAAGCGTAAGTTCATTATGATGCCAGTGCTCATCCAAGGCCCGAAGCAACCGGGCAACGATATTGATGTGTACCTTAGGCCATTAGTTGAAGAACTCTTACAGTTGTGGGGCAAACCAGGTGTACGTGCGTGGGATGAGAACAAACAGGAGCCATTTAATCTACGAGGGTTGTTATTCGTAACCATCAATGATTGGCCTGCTCTTAGTAACCTTTCAGGACAGACAAACAAAGGATATAAGGCATGCACCCACTGTTTAGATAAGACCGAAGGTACATATTTGCATAAATGCAAGAAGGTTGTGTACCTAGCGAATCGACGATTTCTTCCGACCAATCATCCCGTAAGAAAGAAAGGCAAGCATTTTAAAGGTGAGGCAGATCACCGGAAGAAGCCTGAACTCCCTGCTGGTGATGATGTATTTGGTATGGTCAAGGGTATAGAAGTAATCTTTGGAAAGGGTCCCGGCGGTCAATCAGTTCCGAACGACGTCGCTACAGGACACGCACCCATGTGGAAGAAGAAATCTATATTTTGGGAGCTGCCATATTGGAAAGTCCTGCGTGTCCGCTCTTCAATCGACGTGATGCACGTGACGAAGAATCTCTGCGTGAACCTGCTAGGATTCCTAGGCGTGTATGGTAAGACAAAAGATACACCTGAAGCACGGGAGGACCAACAAATTATGAAAGACCCAAAGAACATGCATACAGATAACAAGACGGATAAAGGGCGTCACTTAAGTCGTGCCAGCTATGCTCTTACCAAAGCAGAGAAGGAAATCTTTTTTGAAGTCCTTTATAGTATCAAGGTGTCGTCGGGCTTCTCATCTAATATAAAGGGGATAATAAATATGGCAGAGAAAAAGTTCCAAAACCTGAAGTCTCATGACTGTCACGTGATTATGACGCAGTTGCTTCCGATTGCATTGAGGGGGCTTCTACCGGAAAATGTTCGAGTACCCATTGTGAAGCTGTGTGCATTCCTCAATGCAATATCTCAGAAGGTAATCAATCCAGATATTCTGCCAAGGTTACAGAAGGATGTGGTACAATGTCTTGTTAGTTTTGAATTGGTGTTCCCACCATCCTTCTTCAATATTATGACGCATCTCCTGGTTCATCTAGTGGAAGAGATTGCCATTCTCGGTCCGGTATTTCTGCACAATATGTTCCCCTTTGAGAGGTTCATGGGAGTCTTAAAGAAATATGTTCATAACCGTGCTAGACCAGAAGGAAGCATCTCCAAGGGATATGGAACAGAGGAGGTCATTGAGTTTTGTGTTGACTTTATTCCTGACCTTAAGCCGATTGGTGTTTCTGACTCGCGGCATGAGGGAAGACTAAGTGGAAAAGGCACGCTGGGAAAGAAAGCAATGATATGTAGGGACGGGGATTCTTTCACTAAAGCACACTACACAGTTCTACATAATTCCACCTTGGCAGCTCCGTATATCGAGGAACACAAGAATATTGTACGCTCCAAAAACCCGGGGAAGCCTGAATCATGGATTACAGATGAACACATGAAGTCTTTCGGTGGTTGGATGCGGACACATCTCTTGAATGACACCACTGTTGGAGATCAGCTATACTTGTTGGCCGCGTCACCATCTTCTACTGTATTGAATTTCCAAGGGTACGAAATAAATGGGAATACATTCTACACGATCGCCCAAGATAAAAAGAGCACCAACCAAAATAGTGGTGTCCGCTTTGATGCAATAGACGAGAATGGACAAAAGGACACATATTATGGTTACATAGAGGAGATATGGGAACTAGACTATGGAGTCTCTTTTAAGGTCCCTTTGTTTCGCTGCAAATGGGTCAACCTGAATGGGGAAGGGGTAAAGATAGACCAGTTGTACGGAATGACAACAGTGGATCTCAACAATCTTGGTTATAGAGATGAACCATTCGTCCTAGCCAATGATGTGTCTCAGGTTTTCTATGTGAAGGACATGTCCTCCAAACCGAAAAAAAGAAAAAATATGCAAACGAATACATCATATGATGAGCCAAAGCGTCACATAGTTCTTTCAGGGAAAAGAAACATCGTGGGAATCGAGGACAAGACAGACATGTCAGAAGATTATAATAAGTTTGATGAAATTCCGCCCTTCACAGTGAAAACTGACCCAAGCATTCCGTTAAGTAAAGAAGATGCTCCATGGTTACGTCTGAAGCGGTCATAAGGAATGACATATGCCAAGAAGTTCATGCTCATATTATGTAACTCTAGTTCATGTCTTTCGCGGTTTGTGGCTTGACCGAAGGATATCTTTCGCGGTTTGTGGCCTTTAGTCCCGGTTTTGTAGTCTCAGTTTTTAAATATTAATAAATGTCTTGAGTGTTAGTCCCATTTTGTGGCTGGAGCGGGAGTGCCTCTATGACCAGTTTCTCGGAGATGCCGGACGACTGGGCTCCGTCGGCATCTCCATGAAACTGGCCGCAGTGGTGTCCCTGCTCTCGAAAACCATCTTGCAGCTTGTAACTTCACTAACTAGATCAATACGCCTCGGAGCTAACTAATTTCACATATTAGGGAGTGCCTCTATGACCAGTTTCTCGGAGATGCCGGAGGACTGGGCTCCGTCGGCATCTCCCTGAAACTGGCCGCAGTGGTGTCCCTGCTCTCGAAAACCATCTTGCAGCTTGTAACTTCACTAACTAGATCAATACGCCTCGGAGCTAACTAATTTCACATATTAGGGAGTGCCTCTATGACCAGTTTCTCGGAGATGCCGGAGGACTGGGCTCCGTCGGCATCTCCCTGAAACTGGCCGCAGTGGTGTCCCTGCTCTCGAAAACCATCTTGCAGCTTGTAACTTCACTAACTAGATCAATACGCCTAGGAGCTAACTAATTTCACATATTAGGGAGTGCCTCTATGACCAGTTTCTCGGAGATGCCGGAGGACTGGGCTCCGTCGGCATCTCCCTGAAACTGGCCGCAGTGGTGTCCCTGCTCTCGAAAACCATCTTGGAGATGCCTCAAACTGGCTGGAGGACTGGACTCACAAGGATGCATATTTATAGTACAAGCAGCTCGGCATAATGTCGACACTCACGACATAATGTCGACACTCACCTCTATTATTAGTGCTGACTCATCTTTAGTCCCGGTTGGTGTCTCCAACCGGGACTAAAGGTTCATCTTTAGTCCCGGTTGGTGACACCATCCGGGACAAGGTACAAGCCGCACGACATAATGTTGACACTCACCCCTATTATTAGTGTTGTCTGGCCCACTCTGCCGCAATCCCTTTAGTCCCGGTTTGTGACTACATCCGGGACTAAATGTGTGCCGAACAATGATCATGTTTCGAAAAAACCTTCACAAAATGATCTATCATGTTCGAGGTTTCATGGCTTTCGGTCCAAATGACCGATGTTATGTGCTGAATCACGACATAGTTTGTGATGTTGTGCCTATATTATGCATGTGTGTGGACATTGGTATGTAGAACAATGTTGCAGGAGGAAGTTTTCCTTTTTGTCGCACGGAAAATCCCTTTTCCATTTTCCGAGCGCAAAAAACGGGTCGTTTTGTGAAGTAACCACCAAAATGCCGTTTCAGAATGCTACCGTCCTATTTTCCTAAAATACTAGACCACCTTACATGGACTATATCCCAACCGGTACATCTCAAACCTTTTCGTCCATCCCGGGTAAAAAGGACAAATGTCTGCCGAATCGGCAGGAAGTGGGTCCGGTTTGTACTACAGGTACATGATCTATCGCCCGTGATTTTTTGAAAAAATCATTTTTAGACTCGCAATATGTGGTTTCTTCAGAGATCCAATGCAAGTTCTAACGATGCCCGTCCCCTATCTTCATGCACACCGGTTCGACCATAGTTAGAAATTCAGATAATTCAAAACGGGCATAATAAATTCAAAAAAAACCCGAACAATGAAAATCCTTCGCGTGGTGTCATATTATGTTACATAGTTGAAAGGAAAAATACCAGACTTGGTATATTGATCATGTTTCGAAAAAACCTTCACAAAATGACCTATCATGTTCGAGGTTTCATGGCTTTCGGTCCAAATGACCGATGTTATGTGCTGAATCACGGCATAGTTTGTGATGTTGTGCCCATATTATGCATGTGTGTGGACATTGGTATGTAGAACAATGTTGCAGGAGGAAGTTTTCCTTTTTGTCGCACGGAAAATCCCTTTTCCATTTTCCGAGCGCAAAAAACGGGTCGTTTTGTGAAGTAACCACCAAAATGCCGTTTCAGAATGCTACCGTCCTATTTTCCTAAAATACTAGACCACCTTACATGGACTATATCCCAACCGGTACATCTCAAACCTTTTCGTCCATCCCGGGTAAAAAGGACAAATGTCTGCCAAATCGGCAGGAAGTGGGTCCGGTTTGTACTACAGGTACATGATCTATCGCCAGTGATTTTTTGAAAAAATCATTTTTAGACTCGCAATATGTGGTTTCTTCAGAGATCCAATGCAAGTTCTAACGATGCCCGTCCCCTATCTTCATGCACACCGGTTCGACCATAGTTAGAAATTCAGATAATTCAAAACGGGCATAATAAATTCAAAAAAAACCCGAACAATGAAAATCCTTCGCGTGGTGTCATATTATGTTACATAGTTGAAAGGAAAAATACCAGACTTGGTATATTGATCATGTTTCGAAAAAACCTTCACAAAATGACCTATCATGTTCGAGGTTTCATGGCTTTCGGTCCAAATGACCGATGTTATGTGCTGAATCACGGCATAGTTTGTGATGTTGTGCCCATATTATGCATGTGTGTGGACATTGGTATGTAGAACAATGTTGCAGGAGGAAGTTTTCCTTTTTGTCGCACGGAAAATCCCTTTTCCATTTTCCGAGCGCAAAAAACGGGTCGTTTTGTGAAGTAACCACCAAAATGCCGTTTCAGAATGCTACCGTCCTATTTTCCTAAAATACTAGACCACCTTACATGGACTATATCCCAACCGGTACATCTCAAACCTTTTCGTCCATCCCGGGTAAAAAGGACAAATGTCTGCCGAATCGGCAGGAAGTGGGTCCGGTTTGTACTACAGGTACATGATCCATCGCCCGTGATTTTTGAAAAAATCATTTTTAGACTCGCAATATGTGGTTTCTTCAGAGATCCAATGCAAGTTCTAACGATGCCCGTCCCCTATCTTCATGCACACCGGTTCGACCATAGTTAGAAATTCAGATAATTCAAAACGGGCATAATAAATTCAAAAAAAACCCGAACAATGAAAATCCTTCGCGTGGTGTCATATTATGTTACATAGTTGAAAGGAAAAATACCAGACTTGGTATATTGATCATGTTTCGAAAAAACCTTCACAAAATGACCTATCATGTTCGAGGTTTCATGGCTTTCGGTCCAAATGACCGATGTTATGTGCTGAATCACGGCATAGTTTGTGATGTTGTGCCCATATTATGCATGTGTGTGGACATTGGTATGTAGAACAATGTTGCAGGAGGAAGTTTTCCTTTTTGTCGCACGGAAAATCCCTTTTCCATTTTCCGAGCGCAAAAAACGGGTCGTTTTGTGAAGTAACCACCAAAATGCCGTTTCAGAATGCTACCGTCCTATTTTCCTAAAATACTAGACCACCTTACATGGACTATATCCCAACCGGTACATCTCAAACCTTTTCGTCCATCCCGGGTAAAAAGGACAAATGTCTGCCGAATCGGCAGGAAGTGGGTCCGGTTTGTACTACAGGTACATGATCTATCGCCCGTGATTTTTTGAAAAAATCATTTTTAGACTCGCAATATGTGGTTTCTTCAGAGATCCAATGCAAGTTCTAACGATGCCCGTCCCCTATCTTCATGCACACCGGTTCGACCATAGTTAGAAATTCAGATAATTCAAAACGGGCATAATAAATTCAAAAAAAAACCGAACAATGAAAATCCTTCGCGTGGTGTCATATTATGTTACATAGTTGAAAGGAAAAATACCAGACTTGGTATATTGATCATGTTTCGAAAAAACCTTCACAAAATGACCTATCATGTTCGAGGTTTCATGGCTTTCGGTCCAAATGACCGATGTTATGTGCTGAATCACGGCATAGTTTGTGATGTTGTGCCCATATTATGCATGTGTGTGGACATTGGTATGTAGAACAATGTTGCAGGAGGAAGTTTTCCTTTTTGTCGCACGGAAAATCCCTTTTCCATTTTCCGAGCGCAAAAAACAGGTCGTTTTGTGAAGTAACCACCAAAATGCCGTTTCAGAATGCTACCATCCTATTTTCCTAAAATACTAGACCACCTTACATGGACTATATCCCAACCGGTACATCTCAAACCTTTTCGTCCATCCCGGGTAAAAAGGACAAATGTCTGCCGAATCGGCAGGAAGTGGGTCCGGTTTGTACTACAGGTACATGATCTATCGCCCGTGATTTTTTGAAAAAATCATTTTTAGACTCGCAATATGTGGTTTCTTCAGAGATCCAATGCAAGTTCTAACGATGCCCGTCCCCTATCTTCATGCACACCGGTTCGACCATAGTTAGAAATTCAGATAATTCAAAACGGGCATAATAAATTCAAAAAAAACCCGAACAATGAAAATCCTTCGCGTGGTGTCATATTATGTTACATAGTTGAAAGGAAAAATACCAGACTTGGTATATTGATCATGTTTCGAAAAAACCTTCACAAAATGACCTATCATGTTCGAGGTTTCATGGCTTTCAGTCCAAATGACCGATGTTATGTGCTGAATCACGGCATAGTTTGTGATGTTGTGCCTATATTATGCATGTGTGTGGACATTGGTATGTAGAACAATGTTGCAGGAGGAAGTTTTCCTTTTTGTCGCACGGAAAATCCCTTTTCCATTTTCCGAGCGCAAAAAACGGGTCGTTTTGTGAAGTAACCACCAAAATGCCGTTTCAGAATGCTACCGTCCTATTTTCCTAAAATACTAGACCACCTTACATGGACTATATCCCAACCGGTACATCTCAAACCTTTTCGTCCATCCCGGGTAAAAAGGACAAATGTCTGCCGAATCGGCAGGAAGTGGGTCCGGTTTGTACTACAGGTACATGATCTATCGCCCGTGATTTTTTGAAAAAATCATTTTTAGACTCGCAATATGTGGTTTCTTCAGAGATCCAATGCAAGTTCTAACGATGCCCGTCCCCTATCTTCATGCACACCGGTTCGACCATAGTTAGAAATTCAGATAATTCAAAACGGGCATAATAAATTCAAAAAAAACCCGAACAATGAAAATCCTTCGCGTGGTGTCATATTATGTTACATAGTTGAAAGGAAAAATACCAGACTTGGTATATTGATCATGTTTCGAAAAAACCTTCACAAAATGACCTATCATGTTCGAGGTTTCATGGCTTTCGGTCCAAATGACCGATGTTATGTGCTGAATCACGGCATAGTTTGTGATGTTGTGCCCATATTATGCATGTGTGTGGACATTGGTATGTAGAACAATGTTGCAGGAGGAAGTTTTCCTTTTGTCGCACGGAAAATCCCTTTTCCATTTTCCGAGCGCAAAAAACGGGTCGTTTTGTGAAGTAACCACCAAAATGCCGTTTCAGAATGCTACCGTCCTATTTTCCTAAAATACTATACCACCTTACATGGACTATATCCCAACCAGTACATCTCAAACCTTTTCGTCCATCCCGGGTAAAAAGGACAAATGTCTGCCGAATCGGTAGGAAGTGGGTCCGGTTTGTACTACAGGTACATGATCTATCGCCCGTGATTTTTTGAAAAAATCATTTTTAGACTCGCAATATGTGGTTTCTTCAGAGATCCAATGCAAGTTCTAACGATGCCCGTCCCCTATCTTCATGCACACCGGTTCGACCATAGTTAGAAATTCAGATAATTCAAAACGGGCATAATAAATTCAAAAAAAACCCGAACAATGAAAATCCTTCGCGTGGTGTCATATTATGTTACATAGTTGAAAGGAAAAATACCAGACTTGGTATATTGATCATGTTTCGAAAAAACCTTCACAAAATGACCTATCATGTTCGAGGTTTCATGGCTTTCGGTCCAAATGACCGATGTTATGTGCTGAATCACGGCATAGTTTGTGATGTTGTGCCCATATTATGCATGTGTGTGGACATTGGTATGTAGAACAATGTTGCAGGAGGAAGTTTTCCTTTTTGTCGCACGGAAAATCCCTTTTCCATTTTCCGAGCGCAAAAAACAGGTCGTTTTGTGAAGTAACCACCAAAATGCCGTTTCAGAATGCTACCGTCCTATTTTCCTAAAATACTAGACCACCTTACATGGACTATATCCCAACCGGTACATCTCAAACCTTTTCGTCCATCCCGGGTAAAAAGGACAAATGTCTGCCGAATCGGCAGGAAGTGGGTCCGGTTTGTACTACAGGTACATGATCTATCGCCCGTGATTTTTTGAAAAAATCATTTTTAGACTCGCAATATGTGGTTTCTTCAGAGATCCAATGCAAGTTCTAACGATGCCCGTCCCCTATCTTCATGCACACCGGTTCGACCATAGTTAGAAATTCAGATAATTCAAAACGGGCATAATAAATTCAAAAAAAACCCGAACAATAAAAATCCTTCGCGTGGTGTCATATTATGTTACATAGTTGAAAGGAAAAATACCAGACTTGGTATATTGATCATGTTTCGAAAAAACCTTCACAAAATGACCTATCATGTTCGAGGTTTCATGGCTTTCGGTCCAAATGACCGATGTTATGTGCTGAATCACGGCATAGTTTGTGATGTTGTGCCCATATTATGCATGTGTGTGGACATTGGTATGTAGAACAATGTTGCAGGAGGAAGTTTTCCTTTTTGTCGCACGGAAAATCCCTTTTCCATTTTCCGAGCGCAAAAAACGGGTCGTTTTGTGAAGTAACCACCAAAATGCCGTTTCAGAATGCTACCGTCCTATTTTCCTAAAATACTAGACCACCTTACATGGACTATATCCCAACCAGTACATCTCAAACCTTTTCGTCCATCCCGGGTAAAAAGGACAAATGTCTGCCGAATCGGCAGGAAGTGGGTCCGGTTTGTACTACAGGTACATGATCTATCGCCCGTGATTTTTTGAAAAAATCATTTTTAGACTCGCAATATGTGGTTTCTTCAGATATCCAATGCAAGTTCTAACGATGCCCGTCCCCTATCTTCATGCACACCGGTTCGACCATAGTTAGAAATTCAGATAATTCAAAACGGGCATAATAAATTCAAAAAAAACCCGAACAATGAAAATCCTTCGCGTGGTGTCATATTATGTTACATAGTTGAAAGGAAAAATACCAGACTTGGTATATTGATCATGTTTCGAAAAAACCTTCACAAAATGACCTATCATGTTCGAGGTTTCATGGCTTTCGGTCCAAATGACCGATGTTATGTGCTGAATCACGGCATAGTTTGTGATATTGTGCCCATATTATGCATGTGTGTAGACATTGGTATGTAGAACAATGTTGCAGGAGGAAGTTTTCCTTTTTGTCGCACGGAAAATCCCTTTTCCATTTTCCGAGCGCAAAAAACGGGTCGTTTTGTGAAGTAACCACCAAAATGCCGTTTCAGAATGCTACCGTCCTATTTTCCTAAAATACTAGACCACCTTACATGGACTATATCCCAACCAGTACATCTCAAACCTTTTCGTCCATCCCGGGTAAAAAGGACAAATGTCTGCCGAATCGGTAGGAAGTGGGTCCGGTTTGTACTACAGGTACATGATCTATCGCCCGTGATTTTTTGAAAAAATCATTTTTAGACTCGCAATATGTGGTTTCTTCAGATATCCAATGCAAGTTAAAAATCCAAACACTTTTTATGTTTAAAGTTTTTCTAAATTCCAAATTAATATTCAAAAATATAAGTTAATTCATTTTAAAAGGTTACATTAATTATTTTTTAAAAATAGAATATGTTTTTGAATTATTTATTCAAATCCATACACTTCTTATGTTTAAAGTTTTTCGAAATTCCAAATTGATATTAAAAAAATATAAGTTAATTCATTTTTAATTGTAAATGGTTCATATTTTAAATGGTTACATTAATTATTTTTTAAAACAGAAAATGTTTTTGAATTATTTATTTCAATCCAAACACTTTTTATGTTTAAAATTTTTCTAAATTCTAAATTAATATTCAAAAATATAAGTTAATACATTTTAAAAGGTTACATTAATTATTTTTTAAAAATAGAATATGTTTTTGAATTATTTATTCAAATCCATACACTTCTTATGTTTAAAGTTTTTCTAAATTCCAAATTGATATTAAAAAAATATAAGTTAATTCATTTTTAATTGTAAATGGTTCATATTTTAAATGGTTACATTAATTATTTTTTAAAACAGAAAATGGTTTTGAATTATTTATTCAAATCCAAACACTTTTTATGTTTAAAGTTTTTCTAAATTCCAAATTAATTATCATTTAAAAAACAATACAAATTTAAACCCCAAAATAAAAAATAAGGCGGGAACAGAGAGAAAATAACTGAAAAAATATGAAAACAGGGGAATACGTCCCGGTTGGAGCCACCAACCGGGACGAAAGAGCCCCCTGCGCGCGCGCCCCTTCAGCTGCTGAAAATTGGACTATAGGTCCCGGTTGGTGGCTCCAACCGGGACGTATGCACCTTTAGTCCCGGTTGGAGCCACGAACCGGGACTAAAGGCCCTTTAGTTATAACAGCGCGTGCCTCCTCTTCTTCTTCCCTTCCCCACTCTGCCTCTGCCCGCGCCCTCGCCGACGACGACGCCGCCAGGCTGCCCCCGCCACCGTCGCACGCTCCCCGTAGCGGCTCCGTCGTCAACGCCTGCGCCTCCGGCCGCCACCCACGTCTCTTCCCGCGCGCCGACGACCGCGCCGCCCGCGCGTCTCCTTCCCCTGACGACCGTCGGCCGCCCGCTTCTCTGCTTCCCGTCGACGACCGCGCCCTTCCCCCACCGCCGCGCGTCAGGTACGGCGCCGCCCCTCCCTGCCCCTCTCTGTCCTCCCCCTCCCTCTGCTGCTGGTGGTGGTGCATCGTCGCCGGCGCCGTTTCCTCCACCGCCGCATCGTCCTTGTCCACGGCGTCACGCTGACGTGGCCCACGGTGGCTTGCTGATGTGGCCTAGGGCCCAGCACTCAGTGACAGTGGCTAGGTTCTGTCTTGGTAAAAAAAAACCTAACCCTTTGCTGATGTCATATTGACACAGTAATTCAATTTTAAATGATTTAATAATTCCAGAAATTGATATAAACTTGTAAATTCAATATCTTTTTATTTATAAGTCAGAAAAATACAAATAATATATCAAATTGTTCAGAAAAATGAAACCTATCTATTTAACCTATAATCATGCATTGTTCAACAATTTAAATGACAAGTATAATTAGAAGAACAAATGCACCCCTCTCATATGTTCCGGAGTTTCCCCGAGTTAGGGTTTTCACCCGTCGGAACCCCGATTAAATCGTTGAGCATGTCTTAGGGTTACATTCCAATGCAAATTAACTGGTCATATCATCATACTTGCTTGAGCATTACATCGATGCCATGTGTTGATTGTTTCCCTTTCTTTTCGGTGTTTCGATTATTAGGTTTATTATTACTTAGGTATTATTAGGTTTATTAATTAGTTTGGTATTATTGGTCTTCGACCCCACTGGTCAGTCAATGTGGGTAGCCCCAGACCCGATTCACATTGTCAGTCACTGTGGTTAGATAAGGAATCATTAATACCCCTTAGGTGCATGTGGGTTCGACGATGTGCCTTCGCCAGGGCATTCTGAACCCTCTTAAATCAATTCCAATATGGTATTTTGTTAGTATCTAGTGTTACCTATCTGCTGGATAGTTTCCCTTTTGTAGCCTTATACTCATGTTCCCCTCTCATATGCATCGGAGGTTTCTCCGAACTAGGTTACACCCCTCGGAACTCCGGAATATTGATTTTAGTTGATTTTAGCTAGAGTTACCTATCTACTACACGGTTTCCTTTTTGTAGCTAGGTTTAGGGTTTCTCTTCATTTTTATTATTGTGTATGTATATATTAGGGTTTCTCCTTAACTTTCTCCTTTAGCCGCTTTGACTTATTCGTTTTTCCACCTATGCAGAAAATATGGACCCACACGTCAGAGACGAAGAAAAGGAAGAGTTGATCCAAGGTGTGATCCGTGGGGAAGATAATTTAGACGTATCAACGTTTCTGAACAACTCCGGTGAGGGTGATCCTCTTTTTACCGGAGTAGACAACTTGTTTGAGGTTGAAGGTGTTGCCTTCCGCGAGGGAGAAGGCGATGCCTTGTGTAACCGAGAAGACGACCGCTCCGGCGAGGTGCATGTAATATAAATCAATTCATTAATTAATCATCTGCTATCTATATAGAAATAGTAACGACGATCTTTCTTCTTTTAGCCCTCCGGATCGAAGGAATCTACTGAAAAGAGCAGACGAGGCCCAACCAAAAAGTTGCAAGACCATGAGAGGTTTAGGATCGAAGATGTCGCTGAAGACGGCAGACCGACAGCTCCCGAAGTTGTCGCAACCAAATTTGTGGCACAATGCGGAGTAATCGTTAGGGACTTAATCCCGATCACCATTAGAAATTGGAATAGGCCTGCTAAAGCGGATGAAGAGGGAACATGTTTATTTGTCCCTAACCACGCCAAAGATTTACTGTGGAAGAGGCTCATGGTTAATTTCAAACTACCGAAGATAGAGCTGGATCCAAATGCGGAGGATCCAGTTGAGGACGCCTTACAACATGGGAGAGCCATGGAGGCTAAGGTCAGGGAGTGGGCTTTGAAGAAGATGGCCCAGTGTTTCACCAACTGGAAGAAAAGATTGCACCTTGACTATGTCGTGAAAGAGAAGACTCCGGATTTCAAGAAGACTCAGTTTCAGAAGATAAAACCATTCTGGGCTGAGTTTGTGGAATACAAGACATCGGAAAAAGCTAAGGAAATGTCTGCAAAGAATAAGCTGAATGCTGCTAACAAGAAGTATCACCATACTATGGGGCAAGGTGGCTACAGGGCTGGCATTCCTAAGTGGGAGAAACTTGAGCAGGAACTGCGTGATAAAAATATCACCCCAGAGACAGACGATTGGGTAGAACGTGCAAGGAATTGGTTTTACGGGCATGGGGGCACGTTGGACTCGGAAGGGAGGTGTATATATAACATACGACATAAAGAAGACCCCTTGCCAATCGAGAGGATGAGAAAAGCAGTAAAGGCTGTTAAAGATGGGGACTTCATTCCCGATAGAGAGAATGATGAGCTCACACTCGCCCTTGGAAATAAGGAACATGATGGACGAACACGAGGCACAATAGGCTCCCAATCATGGAGGACTGGGTTTCCCGAAGAGAGGAAGAAATATCCTGATAGAAGCCGTCAGAGGAGTAAGGACAGGGCGGCAGTTGAAGCAGAAAGTCAGAAAGAGCGAATGCGTTTAATTGAAGAACGATTAAAGCAACAACAAGATGAAATTAACTCACTTAAAGAGCAAAGTACTACCGGCCCATCTCAGCAGCACACTGCATTCGATGCTACCGGCCTATCGAATAATCGAAAAAGCAGTGTGGCTTCCACCGAGGTCCCGGGTGATGACAATGGCGATGCCGATGATGCACCGACGATGGCTCCTGTTGGCTACCCAGTGGATGATATCACAGAGATGACACACTGCGAGCTACATGTCAAAGTTGTGAACATATCAATGAAGGTGGCGGTCGGCTATGCCTTACCAATTGGACCCACACCAACTTACCACAGTCATCCGGTTCCAGAGGGCTACGCTGTTGTCGGCGTGGATGAAATCATGCCCACCTTTGAGGTTTTGGATCTTCACTACCCTGCTGGTGAAGGGGATGTGACTGTGCTGGGTGACGCAAAAAACGTCACCATTCTATGGCCGAAGGATTGTATCGTGCTTCGAAATCACATGCCAAGGCCATCTTCGCCGCCGCCTCACCCGTCTCCAGCGAGGTCGTCGCCGCCGCGGCAGCCGTCTTCGTCGCCTCACCCGGCTCCGTCGCCTCACCCGTCTCCGGTGCAGCCATCGCCGCGGGAGCCATCACCGGCGCCTCAGGATAAAAAGCGTAAGCGTACCGCTACTGTGCGTCGTAAGCGATCGCCGAAACGTAAACAAGAGCCTCTTCCAAAAGTACCAACGGTTCCTCCCAAGAGAGCTTATGACTGTACTGAAGAGGAGACTGCGGCGATCGTTGATGCGGAAACGACAGCGTTTTTCGCTAAGCTGAGGCGGCCGAAAGAGCCAGAGTTCCCCAGCACCAAAGAAGAAAAAGCCAAAGTGTTGAAAATGCTAAAGACTCTTCATCAACCCGAGCCAAAGCTGTCATCAGACTATGAGCGTTCTATTCTCAAGTCACATGCGGCACAAAAAGCCTCGAAGAGCAGTACTGATGCAAGCGGGAAATCTGTTGCCCAGCTCGGAGAACAAGCAAAACAGACTTGCGCCCCTCTCAAGGTGATTTCTCAAACCAATGTGGGGTCGAGCAAATATGGGGCCGAAGAGCAGTATGATCCAGAGGTAGTTGCACAATACGGAGAAGCTGCCGCTGCTCAAGGTATGAGTATTGCCCAGTACTTATCCCAGTTAGAGTTCTTCCCCGTGAGCGAAGTAGCATACAAATACCAGTACGGCAAACCTCTCGTCAAACCTGAGGAGGTAAACAATCTTTCAACAAAAATGCGAAGATTGCATAACTGGTACATGCATGCCACAAGGACCGGGGCTAACTGGATAGTGCTGAGGGTTACAAAAAAGCATCATGGGAAAGAAAGGGATGACATGATATCCATTGAATTTGATGAACTATTTCAATTATTCAATCAAGACGCCTTGGACAAATCGATCATCAGTGCCTATTGTCTGTAAGTACTAATTCTGTAATTAATTTAGTCTCCAGCTATATTATTTTGTTTATTGCATGTATATAATCATACTGTAATATGCAGAATGAAGATTCTCGAATGCAGCAGAGGACAAATCTATGACATTGGCTTCATTGACCCATATTGGGTTCATGAAGCTAATCTCAAAATAAGCCCCCAGGATACGGAGGATAATATAGTACACGCGTTAAGGTTTCAAGAAACCAAAAGGGAAATACTATTTCCTTACAACTTCCAGTGAGTGTTATTGTCTTGTATACACTTTCTATTTCGCTTACTCGATGTTAAGTATATAATTGATAAGTTCTGCATTCGCAGGTACCACTATATTCTGTTAATCATTCAACTTGACAAAGGGCGTGTACTAGTCATGGACTCGAAACATAAACCCCTTGAGACGTGGAAGGACATGCAGATACTTCTCCAGCGGTAATTCTAATCATTACGACACTATATCGGCAACGTTCGTGAATTTTATGATATCAAGTACTTAATAACTTATTTTATTCGTTTTCTACGCCGGGCAGCGCTTGGAAACGGTTCACCAAGAAGGCTAGGGGTGTTTGGAAAGAGGAGCTTACATTTCAACCACTAGATGTAAGCACCACTAGCTATATCCGCGCATCTCTTTGATTCTAGTTTTGATACAGTTATTATCATGCTTGATTATTATTTTGATTGAACTCTGTTGTCGTAAAGTGCCTGACGCAGGGACCAGGTAACAATCTATGTGGATACTATGTATGCGAGTTCATCCGGCAGACGTGCGATAAGAAGGGCAGAAATTTAGAGCAACTCCACGTATGTAAACAATTTCTATAGTTTTTAATTACAATCAAATTGTGTTTAGTTTCATATTCATATAGGCTGACTCCTTTTTTAAATCAGATCGAACGTCTACGGGACGGTCTTCTGCCAAAGGATCGCATACGAGCAATACAGGAGGAATTGGCGGGATTCTTGGATGCAGAAGTCCTAGACCCAAAAGGAGAATACTATTCGGCTGTGTATAGACAATAGGGATTGTAAAAATAGCAACTTTCAAGGGATTGTAAAATGTTGTCATGATGATCTTGTGTAATATAAGGTTCCTTCATTGATAAGTGCAAAACACTAAATAAACAATAAAACAACCTAAATGAATTCTCTGCCGCGGCACAAAAAGTGGCGAAAATGCTGCCGCGGCAACAAAATGTGCCAAAATGAATTCTCTGCCGCGGCAGAGAAATGGGCCAAATCTCTGCCGCGGCAGCAGGTTATTAGTCCCGGTTCGTGTTACGAACCGGGACTAAAGCTCCACCCCCCTCGCGCTCTGATGCCGCCACGTGTGCCCCATTTGTCCCGGTTCGTGTTACGAACCGGGACAAATGCTCCACCCCCCCCTCGCGCTCTGATGCCGCCACGTGTGCCCCCATTTGTCCCGGTTGGTGGGGCAACCGGGACTAAAGGTTAGAGCTTTAGTCCCGATGGCCCCGTCCCGGTTGGGCAACCGGGACTAATGGCCCTTACCAACCGGGACGCATGGGGCGTTCTCTACCAGTGCCTCTTAAAAATAGGGAGATGGGGTGTTTTTACACGTCCCCCAAGACCAAAGTTTGTGGAGCACAGATAATTTACCCACTCGTTCTCCTCACCATGATCTTGCCTCTGCAACTATTTCCTGCCATTCCAGATAACCATATACTAGGTGAAATCACCTTTGATATGCATTAAAGGAAAATAAGTAACAAATGTCCTTAGGTGTAGTGTCCCGGTTGTATTTACTATTGTTGTACTATTTGACAAAAGATGGCCATATATATTTCATCGGCTACATCATGCATTGATCTCACATAGTGCAACATATGTATATATTTCAGAGAATTACATAAGATCCATGTAGGAATGAAATTATACATGTGCATAGGAAGGGGAGGTATCAGGATATCTAAAGTACGTTCAGATTCACAAGTTCGCAGAGGTTATTCGGATACCGGCGACTGAGGTAAGGGTTCACCGGATTCTCCCTGGCCAGAAAATAGACGTCCGGAAACGCGGATGGGTCATTCTCACAAACTCATCTATGGAGGGGCTGCTCACTCACCTGCGCCTGTCTCGACTGGCGAGGGACCATGACTCCACCACCGGGTACAGATATTATCTGACGTCGATCGTAAACCCCTGATGAAACAATTTACGTTACAGATGAATATACGTGATTCCCCCGGATGACCTTGGTGCCTAGGCCACTCGATGCTGCCCGTATGAGGATTCCCTCGTTTCCTGGGATACTAGATTCAGTTCCTAATTTTCCTTTGGGTTTGTTTTCTTTTTCAATCAATCTATGTCTGTATAATTAGAAATGTAAGAAAACACAACATGACCTTAGCTAACTTGGTTTGGCGAGTGGATGAACAGGCCCACCATCCAGGCTCAAATCTCCACAGATGCAAATTTGGGTTCCTGTTTGTTCCATCCGGCCTTCCCTTACAGTTTTCTGTTAAAAAATAGGGTCATAAGGTAGTAAAATCCTCTACTCCACTCCTTAGTAGAAAAAGGAGACGATGGCTTGATCGTGTTCTGCTGGCACATACTATTAGATTAGCAATATGTCTCCAAGAGTAGCAATAGAGTGGAGCAATATATTAATAGGTTTGGTCCTTAGCGTAATTTAAGACGATGAGATTGAACCTAATCGGCTTTGTGGGCAAGGTTTGGGTGGCATCCATAGTGTTCTTTCAATGCTTTAGCTCGCAAAGTCACGTTTTACCTTTTTGATCCAAAGGCCTCTTCTTGCTAAGCAAGGTGTCACTCGATTGAGTTGCATTAACAGACATTGATCCAACAGTTTGGCAAAGACGACCTGACTACAGTCATCTACTATTGCTGATATAGTTGCACAATGGTGCAAATGTGTCTTCAAACAGAAATACACGTTGGTAAAAAGTGAGTGGATGAAGAAGGAAATACTTAACTTGAGGATGGCTTAAGAGCATGGAGAATCTTAGCACTAGATGAGGTATTATTTGGTGTCCTATGAAAATTTTAGTTTTCTTCCTACGTACATCCTAGAAGTATCATAGGGGTATAGAAATGGGAGGCGTCATGATGCTTGAGTCCATGAGCTCTATATGTGATTTCGGGCATCGAATTCCAAGTAGCCGTGCTAGGCGTGATCGCGGTTTTCGCTGATTAGGCTTTCTTCACTTTCCAATCGCACTTGGTGATTCAGTTCACCACTACCAATGCAACACTTGCTCAAGTTGTTGGAGCACTCAAGGGGCTTGGTAGTGTAGATACCGGACGGGTGGTTGAATATCTTCTTTCATTATAATAGACGTTATGGGACGATGTTTTTTATATTTTATTTAAACAATGAAATTCCCATTGTTTTTAATTCCTACATTCGAAGCCTCAATGGGCAGAAATCGCCATGCATCCCTTCTTATGAAAAATGCATTAACTTTCTTAGTATGACAAATAAATGAGGACCTAAAAGATTGTTTTGTTTCTTAATATCCCTTTTTTTATCTCAATTACTGAGAACCTACTAAGGTTTGTAACTAACAAGGGTATACAAAAGTGTTGATGTTAATGAAGCTTATTTAGGTATGGTCCTTGGTTGTTTTCTCACAAATGCTGGAGTTGAAATATACTGATGCAGAAGATGAATCAAAGAAGACATATTCAATTAATCTTGATGTAACTTTTAGTTTTACCAAGAATTTGTTTTGGTTGTGCTTATTTTTGTTCAATCGATCTGATGTAAGTTATTTTGGTTATGTGTAAAGTCTGATTTTTCTCTTTAAGAATTTTTTGAACATATCTACTTTGACATGCATTACATAATAATAACAAGTCGGTGGTAGGTGTTGTGCAGCACATGTATTTACCCATTGATGTACTACATATTTTTACACACGATGCATGGTCTATTATATATTTCAGCGGCACAAGCTGACATGTATCAAGCACATGTACATTTTTTGGACAACTACAAGCAGGAAAATTAAGATCCTTGTGTCAATGCATGTTATACATGTGCACATATTTGAATGGGAGGTATTGGGATATCCAGTTTCTGCAGAAGTAGAAGGTCTGGTGGAATTATTCTGATAATGACCATGGAGGTAGAGGTTTACCAAATTCTGCCTGACCAATTAAGGCCTCTTGCGGTTTTATGGAAATGGTTGATCCAACAGTTTGGCAAAAATGACCTGACTGCAGTCATATACTGTTGCTGGTACAGTTGCACAGCGGTGCAGATGTGACTTCAGACAGAAATACACGTCGATGCGGACACATCTAGATCAGCATGGCTAGGAGATCTCGATTATGATATCAAGCAAACAAGCCAGGTCCGCACATGATGCAGCTGCACATAAACGCTCGTAGGTAGAAGAACCATACCAAAAAGAGTAAACCATAATTAGCCTTTTTTTAGATGAAACCATAATTAGCCTTGCAGTAGCTACTAATCTCATGGTGTTTATATCCTGCTTCAGAAAGCCATTTCAAAATTATCTTGTAGAAGTGCATGTGCATATCTATGAATTTTGTATGAGACTGGCACCGGTCTGACACATATTCGCACAAGAGAATCACTTGAAATTGGTCCCATAAAAAAATAACTTGATGTTTGGTAGGCAAAACTCATTGAAATTAACAACCGTGAGAGTTATTGCATACATGGACATAAAATGGCTACGACCATGCATAAAGCATCATGTAAGCTTTATATTTTGTTGTAAATACAAATTTATTCAGTTAACTTATTTGCAACTACCACCACCATGAGTTTGTGAGAAACAGACTGAACATAAACACAGACAAGTGCAGTTTGAAACAAGTCTTCTAGCTAATATATGGCTCTGATGGTTGTAGTGTAACTTTTTCAATTCATTATCTATAGAACCAGAATAAACTCACATTTGGCAGACTTTTGCAATTCATTATCTAAAAGAATCAGAACATGAGGCTTATGAAATAGGATAGAGGAAAAATTCTCGGGACAGTTGAAGTTTATAAGACAAGTATGACCAGAATAAACTCACATTTGGCCAGACTTTTGGTGCCTTGCTCTGCTGCTCAATCTGAAGGTCATAGACGGACACCTCAAGCTCTCCTTCCACATCTTCCTCTGTCAGGTTCGGCAACGAGGAGATGAGGACCAAGCTCCTGTTCTAAATCCCCTTGCATCCGGTCACAATCCCCATCGCGACCGGGGTCATCCATGGTAGGATCCTATGGGGGCTCCCTGTGGAGGTCGTCTCGTCTTCGTCCTCTCACAGGAGTCCAGCGTGCTTCCTTGCTCCTCCAGCGCGGCCGCCAAGGAGTCCAGTCGGCATATGCTCCATCCCGGTCCGGTTGGTGAGAAACTGCAGGGGATCGGAGAGGAACTCGTTGTCTACGCGTCGATGCAGCCCCACCATGCTCGCCCACCTGCCCATGCTCTGCCAGGCTCCCTCTTTCCCTGCTCTGCCCATAGGCAATAGAAGCCGGCTAGCTCGGCCGGACGCTCCCGCTTTCCCGCACAACTAGTCGGCGATAAATCCAATGTGGCAAACATAAGAGAAGTCTGACGTTACCGCATTGTACGTGCCCTTACCTTGTAAACCTAGCACCCTGATATAATCAGGGAACAACTTTGTTGGTTTTCTTAACTCGCTTAAGATTTGTTGCATGATTTTAGAGTTGTCTTGGTTCTGGGTAAAATCTGCATTGTTTCGCGTCGGTCCATATCTATTTCCGACAATATCTATTTCTGTTTTTATTTCGAAAGTTTTTGTATTCGTCTTCACATCCCCAAAAAAATATGAATACAAATGTGGCACCACTCAATTCCGTCCATTTTCATCACTACCCGGGAGGAGCTCCGCCGGCCCGTAGGAGTAAGGGAAGAGAGGGAAAAAAATTAACCGGTTGACTTGTAGATGGCACCGATGGGTAATTTCTTTTCTGGTAGGGGGGTAAAACCGTCTAAGATAAAATCGGAACTAAAATCTGGACAGACAATAAAAATTAGTATATAGATAGATTTTTTTTGGAAAGGGGCATATATTAATATCAAGAAATACCAATTACAGACGGCCTCTGCAACAACGCAATACCCTATTGGCATTACGGATGAACACAACCAACAAAAGATAAAGAAAACTAAGAAAATAAAAGACGCGCAACAGTGTTCCGGTCCTAGCAGCAACGGTACAACCACCACCAATACAACACCTGAACTCCAGCCTCTTCAAAAGCGACGCCTCCAAAAAGGAAACAGTGCACATGCGCCGTCGTCGCCCGATCAAAGATCTAGATTTTTACCCTGAATATAATCCTCACTCTCAAAACAATGCCTTCAACAAGGCCATTGCCAGGCACAACCAGCTAAGGCCAGACCTTGGGTTTTCACCCTGAAAGGTAAGATTCTGAAATTAACCTGTGTTGCCGCCCCCACTTACATACGGTTGCTGTTTAGCCCAAAAAACCAAGTAAGTCTATCAATTGTACGGCGACTCAAACCTCCATACATAGATCTTTTAAATCTGGCCTTCATGAATTCTCCACCTCTGACTTCACCATGGATCGAAAATCGCCTGGGGGCAACAAAGGACAGAGCTTCACGGCGCTCCCCCCCTGAACCAAACGGTCGGAATAAAACATGGGTGCACACGACCGAATACCACCCGATCCAGCGAACATTCGCCGGCGGAGCCTTCCGGAACTCCCCACTCCGGCTAGATCAAGAACCATCCTCAGGAAGGTGATCATCTCCACACAAGAGGGACCCTAGGCCGATCCACCTTTATTCGACCGGCCGACCAACTCTGACGGGGGAGAAAGGCCACCACCACCATGCCCGGGCTCGCAGCCCTAGGTGACCTCGTGAAGCCGGACGAACCCAGAAGCCATCCGCCGGCTGCAACAGATCCGACAAGAAACGGTCGAGATCGGGCTTGACACGCTCCTGCCATCACCATCCGGAGGCTGAGGCCAGGAGGATAGCACCGCCCCTGCATATGACCTCCCACCGCCGACCGCGCCTAGGCAGCTGGCCGCCGTCGTCCGCCAGCACCATCCTTGACGAGGGCGAGGGGGCGCCACCATCGCCGTCCAGATCTCCGACGCGGGGACCGCCGCGCCGCCACCGCGTCGCCGGGACTTTGCCTAGCGACAGAGCCGGCAGCGGCGGGCAGGGGGAGGGGCGGGGCCGAGTGCCCTGAAGCGGTGCGGCGGCTACACCCCGGTGCGGCGCGTGCGCCACCGCACAGGGGTCAGGGGAGGAGCCGCACGGGGTCAGCTATTATTAGGTCCTCATATATAGATAGATAGATAGATTTCAACGGCACAAGCTGACATGTATGAAATACATATACATTTTTTGGAAAACTACAAGTAGAAAAATTAAAATCCTTGTGCCAATGCAAGTTATACGTGTGCACATATATCCAGATTCTGTAGAAGTAGAGGACACGGTGGAAGTATTCCGATAATGACTATGGAGGTAGAGGTTCACCAAATTCTTCATGATCAATTAAGGCCTCTTGCGGTTTTATGGAAACCATTGATCCAACAGTTTGGTAAAGACGACCTGACTGCAGTCATCTACTATTGTTGGTACAGTTGCACAGCGGTGCAGATGTGACTTTAGACAGAAATACACGTCGGTCCAGACACGTCTAGATCAGCATGGCTAGGAGATCTCGATTATGATATCAAACAAACAAGCCAGGTCTGCGCTTCTTTCTGTTGAACTATCAGCTCTCATCATCTTTTCTTCTTTCATGGTTTGATTATACCCATATCCTCTTTGGACACTAATTGTATCGAACTTATACCAGCTTTAATGTATTGGCGGAACGGCCGTCCTTTTCCCTAAAAAAAAGTATTACAAGAGAAAGCTCATGATCAGCTCGTGTTCCAAGCATGGCCAGTCCCAGCACACCGTACTCAAACGCAAAGGCATCTCCATTCTCAACCACTGCAATTCTTTTCATATCTTTGTTCGAAACGGACTCTATATGAAAAATATGCATGTGACATTTTTATTAATTAATTCAAAAAAAGCTTGACAAAGATCACACATAAAACTAATCCAAAGCCACCACTCATCACCTACGAACCAGATAATAGGTGAAGATCATGCCTGCATGGTTTTATGCCCTGAAACCACGAAATATCCCGACCAACTAGAAACCGAGGACATCGTCGAGGCACCCTCGTGGCGAAACGGGAGCACTCATCCAGTCTAGCAGAATCTTAGCGAGCACCTAATGCGCACTCTACCGATCCACCACCACCGTCGAACAACTGAGCATCTTCGAGGCTGAGATCCTCACAGCCCTCACCAAACCTACCAACGACGCCTCCATGGCACCAAACAACACCCCTGCCATGTGCAAGCACACCAAGACACATCCATCAACGATACCTCGTTTCCCATGCAACCAAGTCCCCCATCGTCGACTCGATAGATGCAACACAGCTCTATCTCCTGCCTCTAACATTCAGCACTATTCCAAAAACAATGCCCCCAAGAAGTAGAGTGACACTAAAGCTCCTTCATCATCCGATCTAGGAGACCAGATCATAGGATATCAGTTTTAACTTTTTAACCGGGCATGTTGAAACGAAGTGGGCACATGTTTAGAAGTGGTAGGGTAAAATATTTTGCCCCTCCAAATATATGGGAAAAAACTGCATATTTACAGCTGACACATATATATGTCCATGTTCATAACATGAAACACACTGATCACATGACATATGGATGGTTGGTGAGGTGTTGAATTCATATTGACCAAAAATAAGCATATGTGTTTCGTCGTGTTTATATATTAAAGATGACTTCTATGCATCTCACTTGCTCATAAGGAGGACAATACGAGGGAGTGTTACAAGGAAAAGTGAGTGGATGTAGAATATTGGCTAACTTGAGGATAGTTTGAGACCATGATGAATATTGACCCAAGATTAGCATTATTTGGTCACCTAAGACAACATTAGTTAGTTTTGAAGGTGCATCATGAATATATCGAGGGAACATGCACGTAGAAATGGGAGGCGTTGTGATGTTGGAGACAAGGAGTTCCACATGTGGATTCAAGTACATTGAATCCAAAGAAGCTGAGATCGGCTGAAGCCATACCATATTTGATTGAGGTTCCTTTGTATCAATTCCAAAGGTGTTGAATCACAAGCATGCACGATCATCGTTGAGTAGGTTATTCCATTTGCATTTTGTAACTATGTTCAGTTTAACATTGCACCTACAACAATCATTGGATCGGAGAGCCAGTGCGGTTTCATAATATAGACACTGGCCAGGTGATCCAGCATTCTCTTCCATTATAACATTCATCATGAGACCATGTTTTGCTTGTTGTTAAAGCAATGAAATCCCTATGGTTACAAATACCAAAAGCTGAAGCGTCAATGGAGAATAATCGCCATGGGATCCCTGTTTTTCTATCACTTACTCAATTTTTGAATAATATAAATAATTGAGGACCTGAAAAACAATTTTATTCGTGGAAAACGTTTGAGGACCCAGTCATGTTCCCGGCAGTATATGGTGATGAAGCAGTGGTTCAGAAGTCTGCCTGATGTGTCTTTGGCCACCGTTCATTCAACAATTTTTGGTTCTCACCTACTAAGGTGTGTGACTAATGATGTTGCTCGAAATCTTTGATGTCCTTGGGCATTTCCTTCACCAAATGCATGCGTGAAAATATATTCTGATGGAAAAGGCGAAATCATAGACAATGGCTTTTATGCAATTTTAATTTTACAGAGAATCTTTGCTATTCGTTCTTGTTTCAGTTTACTCAATCAGATGTAAGTTATTTCGGTTGATATAGATAGTTCTCCTATAGCACGACTTACACATGGCGGGCACAATGGGCGACACCCCGTTATAGGATCCTATACCTGTCACGTGGGCCTGACACATCAAGCTATGCTGACTGAACAGACTAATGTGACATTGCACGAACTGAACCAACTAATGTCATATTGCATGGTGGATGGATGGATATCTCACTTTGTAAAAGTTAGATGGCATATAACCTTGACTTTGCATTATAGGACAGAAGTGACAAATCATCGTGCAGGTGTAGTTCACACTTGAATTTACGACAGTTGTACTATTTTACAGATGATGTGGCTATATATATTTCATCGGCTACAAGCTGACATGTATCGATCTAACATGCTGCTGCGCTAGTAATATTTGAACTACAAGCACCAGAATACGAGATCAGGATATCTAAATTTTGCATGTAAGCATCTTACACGTTTGTGTATGAGTGGGCGGCATCAGGATATCTAAATTTTGCATTGGTCGAGATTCACAGTATCCTCCCTGGCCAAAGGTTCACAGTATCCTCCCTGGCCAAAGGTTCACAGTATCCTCACAGTATGCTAATAACTACGACAGACGCAAAGGTTCACAGTATCCTCCCTGGCCAATTCAGCTCTTCTGTGGTTCGATAGGCATCATCAATCAAGCTTGTCCGCAAGGACGACATTGCTGCAGCCATCTACTAATGCTGTCACATTTGATAGCAGAACGCTGTAAACGCGTCTATAAGCAGAAATCTGTGACCAGAGGAGCAGATTCGGGGCATCACGATCGAAGACCTTCGATTTGAGAACGACGAGATGATCATCAAGCAATTGATCCAGGCCATGTGCCTTTTTCTGTTGAGTAATGAATTTTCTTCCTTTTTTACTTAATTTTTCTTTGTCGGACCTTTCTTTGACTAGACCCAGATCCTCTATGGTCACTTGGGAAACGCTCTAGCGGCAAACTAATTTTGAGCGGGAAAATGGGGACGGTTGCACATATATGTTTACCGAGTGTTTTTATTAATACACTCGGCAAACAGCTGAGCGGGCAAAACGGAGAGGATCAAAACTCTCGCATGAATAGCGGGCGTTAAAAACCTCAAAAATATGTCCAGTGTCTCGCGTGAATAGCACAGTTTTGCATGTCACTAACCACCTGGCGGTCTATAAGCCTTTCTGCAGTATTAGGAGCCCAAAAATTGCACGTCATAAGCCGACTTTGCCGAGTATTGACCATTACCCGTGAGGAGATTTCATATTCCACATTATCATCAAGATGGACATGATTGAATAGCCTCCAAAGTTCCACAAATTTCTCCAAATGTTGGAGAGATAATTGAGGCCCCAAATCAATCTTTCCTATCCAAGCGCCTTCATGTAAGGCTTGGGAAATATTCCACTTCTTCCCCTTCGACAAAGAAAAGATGAGAGGATCTATGTATTCTCACATCCACACCCAACCAACTGCAGAGAAAGGCGGCTGGCAGAGCGACCAGACTTCTTTCTGTAAGAACGAGAGCTTGGCTACTACCGATATATCTGTATCAGCTAAGTCCACATTATCAATACAAACATGGAAGCAGAAGCAACAATAAAAGAGACAATCTGTATAAGACTTTAAACTGAAGAATTATGCTTGAGTTTGTCAGAAGAGTAGACATTAGGACTGACTTGCTGCTTCTTAAGTGTGCTTTGATGGAAAGACTTCAAACCCCTTTAAGTTTTCTTCATAAACTTGTTTCCAATAAGAATCTGGTAGTATAGTTTTTGTGGATTACAAATCATATTTGTTAGTTAAATATATGGTGAATTAAGGTTCAAATTTCGAGGGTATCTTACTTATTTGAAAGGAGGGATTACCCCTAGAAATTTTGGCATGTGAAAACGAGACGATATAGGTGGCGACTTGTGCCTTGCGCTAGAATCGATTCACTATATTACTCTATATTGGAAAGCATTGCATTGGGTATGGCACATGGTAGGTAACCAACAAATCAAAGCAAGATGAAGTTACATCTTTACGTTCGATGAAGAAGTAACCCATAGCTCCACCTCAAAGACATTGCCAATCTGCTTCCCTACTAATGCTTTAAACCTCTGGAAAACTAGAAACAACAAATCTTCAGAATGGGGCCATCAGACGCCAAAGAACATATCTGGTACATACTGATGACATTCATACATAGGCCACTCTCTCCCGCTCGCACCAGGATGCCCTTGTTTACTAGGCTCCTAGATTCATCTCCTAATTTTCTTTTGTGTTTATTTATTTTAAGGCAAGCTATGTTTGTAATTACTAATGAAAGAATACACATCATCACTTATCTCACTTGGTTTGACTAGTGGATGAAGAGGCCCACCATCCTGGTCCACCCTTACAATTTTCTATTAAAAAATAGGGTCATAAGGTAATAAAATCCTCTACTACTTTCTTTAGAAAAAGGAGAAGATGGCCAGATTGGGTTATGCAGGCACATACTATTGGATTAGCTATGTGTGTCCAAGACTAGTAGTATCATGGAGCAAGATATTAATAGGTTTAGTCCTTAGCGTAATTTAAGCAAATGAAGCAGATTGAACCTAATAATCGGCTTTCTGGGCAAGTTTTGAGTGGCAATCGGTGTGCTTTCAATGTTTACCTCACAAATTCATGTTTTATGTTTGATCCAATTGACTCTTCTTCCTAAGCAATGAGCCACTTGATTGAGTTGTACTAACAAGCATCACATTGTTCTTCTTTGTATTGCCAAGGATATTTGTAGGACATCAGTTTTAACTTGTTATATGGAATAGAAGTGGCTATGAGCTTAGATGTGGTAGTGTAAAGTAACCTTTCCCCTCCAAATATATGGGAGAGAGATGCACATCTCTGTATTAATGGAGGTCATTTTTTGCAGTTGACACACCTATAGATCCACGGTCATAACACATAAGATGAGAGCAAGCGCTCACTATAGAAAGGATGGATAAAATATTGAATATTTATGACTCGGTTGAACCATGAATCAAATATGAGCATATGTGGTCCATCACCAGTTATATATAAACCCAAGAGAACTTCTATCCATATATCTCGCGGGAAGGACATATTCAGCCAAACGTATTGGCAGCAGCTTAATAGAATACAGGATGTGTAATGCTTTTTTACTCCTCTTGTTTTGCTGGTTGATCCATGTATCAACTTTAAGTGATCCAAGAATTGTAACTTCTGTAGAATGATGGATATTGGATGATGTTTTTAATAAACGATGTGCATCAACCGATGCAGAGGCCGGGGTTTTACCCCCTTTTTCAAAAAAAATCTCAGTGGCAGGACAATGCAAGGGAGATTTTCAAAAGGAAATGTTATTGGATGAATAATGAAATATGTAACTCAAGGATCGCTCAAGAGAATGTAGAATCATAGCCATAGATAGGAATTCTTTGGTCTCCTTTGACTATACTAGTTTTTTTCCAAAGTGTATTATAAAAGTATCATAGAAAATAGAAATGGGAGCCATCATGATGCTTTAGTCAAGGAGCTCCATATGTGGTTTCACGCATCGAAGATCAAGTAGTTGTGTTATCCATGATCGTTTTCATGGCTGATTAGAGTTTCTTCATAATCCAATTGAACTTGGTGATTCAGTTCACTATTACCATTGCATCTATTAGCCAGGTCGTTGGAGCACTAAAGAGGCATGGTGATGTAGGGACTGGACAGGAGGTTGAATCCTCTTACATTGTAACAGATATTAGGGACCTTTTTTATCTTATAAACAATAAAATTCCGATGGTATTTAATTCCTATTCCAAGCATCAATGGGCAGAAACCACCATGGATCCCTGCTTATGTAAAATGTATTCACTTTTGAGTACGATGAATAATCAAGGACCTAAAAGATTATAGTGTTCATGGAATAGTTTGAGGACCCATGGTTGTTCCAGAGAATATGGGGATTAATAAGTACTTGAAGCCTGCCAGGTGTCTCTTTTGCTACTATATGCGTTCAATGATCTTATTAGGATCTTAATTACTGAGGACCTACTGAGGTTTGTAACTAACAAGGGTATACAAAAGCATTGATGTTAATGCAGCTTATTCAGGTCCGGTCCTTGGTTGTTTCTTCACCAAATGCCAGCGTTGAAAATTATTCAAATACAAAAGGTGAATCAAAGACGACATATTCAATTAATCTTGTTGTAACTTTTAGTTTTACCGGGAATTCATTTTGTTTGTTCTTATTTTTGTTTAGTCGGTCTGATGTAAGTTGTTTTGGTTATGAGTGAAGTCCGAATTTTTTTATTTAAGAAAAGTTTTGAACGGCATGCATTACATAATAATAAAAAGTTAGTGGTAGGTGTTGTGCAACACTCGTATTTACCATTGATGTACTGCATATTTTACAAACGATGCACGGCCTATTATATATTCCGTTGGCACAAGCATGAAATGTATGGATCTCGCGTTACCGTAGCACATGTACATTTTTTGGACAGCTAGAAGTAGGAAAATTAAGATCCTTGTGCCAATGCATGTTATACTTGTGTATATGAATGAGGGGTATTGGGATATCCAGATTCTGTTGAAGTGGACGAGCTCCTGGAATTATTTGGATAATGACCATGGAGCTTGCGGTTTGGTGGGAACCATTGATCCAACAGTTTGGCAAACACAACCTGATTGTAATCTATTGTTACCGGTATAGTTGCAAGCTGTGTGTCTTCATCAAACAGAAATCAGCGACATGTTGGAGCAGACGCGTCTAGGTCAGCATGGTTAGGAGATCCTCAATTATCATATCAAGCAAACGAACCAGCCATCTGCATCTTTCGGCTGAGGAGTCAGCTTTTTTCCTTTATCTATTTCAGTTTCTCTTTTGATTAGACCCATATCCTCTCTGGCCACTAGCTGTATCGAACTTCTATCTGTTTAAATGTATTGGCAGAATGACCGTCCTTTTACCTAAAAAATGTGTTCTATGATTCTATCCAAGTGAGAAGGTGCATGACCAGCTCGTGTTCCAACCACGGTATAACGGCCCAGCACACCGTACTTAAACGCAAAGGTATCTTCGTTCTCAACCACTACAATTCTTCTTTGTGCTTTTTATAAATGGAGGATGAGACTCTGGCCTCTATATCAATAAGATCGATAAAATGGATATGTCTTTGTGTTAATTAACTAGCATGGTGGCCCTCGCATCTGCGAGGGTAACATCTTAATATGTCTGAAATCTTATATATATTAAAGAAATTATTTTATGCTATTAGAATTATATTATAGTCACCATAAATATTATGCTAAATATGAAAGCACTTTCATTTAGTTTCTCTTTAACGGAAAACGCAACTATGTCTCAGATGAAAAGCCGATATAACCTACCACCACATAATAGTTTTGAAGCAAAATATAGTAAACTTTAACAGATATCTGAACTCCTAAATAGAATAAATGAGTTGATCTTCAACATAAGTGATAGGGACGGGGGATATAATATTAAAGAGAATGTGATCGATTACTTAGCAGCCCCTATAGGCATCGTAAATGTCCTAGTTGTTTAGGAATTCAGGTTCATCACACTATATTCCCTTAGGTGCTTTTGTGTAGATATCTACCATCCTAGGATGTGGATTCTATTTTCCACCATGCAACCCTAAAATAAGACTTGGAATCAGAAAACATTAGTTCTGCGATGACATTCTCTTTGGTGTATTATAAGTGTTTCCACATATGTTCAGAGAAGGTAGATAGATACCGGCCAAAGTTTATAATTAATCCACATCGCAGATGTAAGATATGGAATACTGAACTTTTTGTGTGACATGATATCAAGATAAACATTTAATTTCCTCTTATCAATTTTTTTCTTTTGATTCAGTAATATATTTGGTATCTTACATGTAAAATATTTAGTCATCTTTTATTGTGAAGAAATAATTTTTTAATACATGAAATAAGAGTTGTGGATTTTCACATAGCTACAAACTTGCACTACGAAATGATTTTAATATTGGGGGAACATCACAACTCCGACAGTTTTGGGCTCTTAGAAATGCAATATACTTAGTTGTCAAAGGTGAATTTCGAAGCACTGTCCAAAAATTAACATTTCTAGGGATTTGGATGAAATATTTAGAGAACAATATTTTGACAAAGGGATGTGGAGCATGTGTCTAGCATTACCTCACTACACATAAGTATACTGAGTGACTCATACATAGATATATTTTAAACGATATCTTTTTAATTAAGTAGGCAGAACTTATTGGATCCAATATATCCATCCAAGGAGAAAATATCGAGCTCACTGATGGTGTGATTGTGGGACGATCAATTGTATGTGCTTACTGTTAGAGACTACCGACCGTAAATCAGATGTTTGGCAGCGAGTATGATTCACTTGGTTATGCACAACAGCACTACAAATACCAACATAATATATAGGTGATATGTGATAAACACATGCACTTAAATATTTTATCAGTGAGTTGTCCATTTACTAATACTTCATGGAATATTTACTACTACTACTCAGGTGTGGCTTCAGAGACAAATGTATGCCAGCCCATGTCTTTCTATTTTCAAATTTTAAATATTTTATCTATGATGTAAGGAGCCACGAGTTAAAATAATAATTTGTAGAAAAAAACCTCTTTGCATTTACTAATACTACTCGGATAGTTTTAAAGACAATGTACGTCCATGGGTTTCCCTATCTATTTCCAATCATGAAATATTTTATCTAACGAGATAATTAAGTTGTGGCGAGTTTGTAAATTTTTATTAATGAGAGTAGATTATTGGGTGCATAAAATTTTTCAAGGGACGGGGTACCGTTTGATAGCATGACCCTACTCTTGAAAATAATTCACTAGTAGAAAAAGAGGCTTCGGTTCGATCTAGAGTCTGACACTTGTCCCGATTTATTACGGGCCGGGACTAGTACGAGCACTAGTCCCGGTTCTTACCGTGTTTAGTGGCCAGAAGACCGAGAAAACTCTAGTCCCGGGTTATTTCGGACCTTTAGTCCCGGGTCGTGATACGGTCCGGGACTAAAGGTGTGCAGGCGCGGGCAACACCCTTTAGTCCCGGGTCGTGATACGGTTCTGGGCTAAAGGGGTGCGACGCGGACAACTTAAAATTGCTATAACTTTTGGTACGATGTTGAAAAAAATGTACAACCTATCAAAATGTGTGGAAACTTTTTTTGAGTTTGATTTTAACAGCCTTATTTGGATTTCTCACATTTTTAGATTTTTAAAATTATAAATAATGGATTCCTCACATTTTTCTGATTCTTTTACATTTTTAAAATTTGAAAAGGGAAAAAATTATTTAATTTTTTTTATTATTTAGCAAGTTTTTATTCCATATTTTGATTCCTCACATTTTTCTGATAATAATGAATATATTATTTCTCAAATTTCGATTTACAGATTTAAAGATATTATTTATGCCATATTAAATGAATAATGGCAAAAAATGAATAAAATATTATTTTATTTAGTTTTTTTACTTTCATTATATTAAAATATTATTATTACTTATTTATTGTTGTTTACTAAAATAGTTGTTTGTAGTTTCAATAAATAAAGATGTATGGCATATTGTTATGGGTTAATATGATTGATATGATAGTATTGACAACAAGGTACAAAAGGGCTTCGCGCAAGGACATCCGGATGGAACAGAAAAGTTAAGCATGCTGAGGGTAAAGTAGTGCTAGGATGGGTGACCGAATGGGAAGTTTGATCACAAGTATAATTTGACCTAAGATTAAATATACTTAGTGCTAAAATGTTCCAAGTGAGAGGATTACGAGTCAAACAATTCAAAAGTTTAACAAAAAATTAAAAAAAAATTAAAAAAAATTCGAAAAAAATAAAAAAAATAAAAAAAATCTTTAGTCCAGGTCCGTATTACGACCCGGGACTAAGAGCATCTCCACTCGTTGGCCGAACCCAGGCCGAAATCCGGACCTTTTTTCGGCCGGACGGCGCAAGTTTTCGGCCTGGGTACACCCAGTTTCCTACTAGGCTACCCAGGCGGACACAAAACGACTATATATTTGAATCTGCATAGTTCCCGCCGGCGAGTTCTTGGCCACAAGGTGTTCAATAGATACGCGTACAAATTCGGCGACATATTTTTATTACACAACAGGGGAATCAACGCTCAGTCGTCGACGGGGATGGGCTCCTGCGGCGTGGCCGACGCGGCGTTGTTGTCCATCTCGCCGGTGAAGGCCGGGTTGGAGTAAGTCGAAGCAGAGCTCGGCGTGGGAGCGTTCGGCGCTGGCACGGTCGGCGCAGAGGAAGGGGAACCCGTGGTCATGTCCTCCAGGATGGCCTAACATTGCGCCATGTACCAGGCCTTGACCGGCGAGCTCATCTTCGACGTGTCCTCGCCGCCCATGAGGAACTTGAGGTCCATGTGGCGCTTCTTGGCGGCGTAGTTGGCCTTCTTCTCGGCGAGGCTGGCTTTCTTCTCGGCGAGGTTGGCCTTGATGAGGGCCACCTTTTCCCCTTGTGTCTCGATCAGCTTCTTCCAGCGCTCCTCGCTCTTCTCAGCCCTCTTCTCGGCCTGCACCCTCGTGTCGGCGAGGCATTTCTCGATCGAAGCCTGGAGACGCTCGGCAGGAGGTCCGGCGGCCTTGAGCATCTTCGCCTTCTTCTGGCCGAGCTCAGGTCTTCCTTCACTGGCAGCAGCGGCCGGGGCCCCGGGGTTGTAGACGCCGTCCTTGCTCTTGGAGAGACTCAGGCGAGTGTCCCGCCACTTCTCGCAATGCTCGATTTTCTTGAAGACATGATGGAACTTGAACTCCATCTTCATGTCCTCTCGAAACAAAGCAAGTGCACGACGCAGCTACAAAATGGAAGTGTGTCAAGTTGTCCATGTTCGCGAGTGTGTCAAGAGAGTGCACGACAAAGATAGTGTTCGCGAGTACCTTGTTGTCCATGTTCTCCCCACTGGCTTGTGTGCAGTCGACTTCTTCCATGCAGCTGTGCCACTTGCTGCACGTAGTTTGGATGATCGCCCAGTGGTTCGTTATTGCCTTCTCCCCTCGCTCCATGTGGATCTTGCAATACTTTGGGTCGCACATGCTTCGCTCGTCGAATGCTGCCTTCACGCGCCACCAATAATTGTCGGAATTTTGGTTCGCACCCGTTATCGGATCCATGCTCACCGACTTCCAAGCTTCGGCGAGGCAGGTGTCCTCGGCCAAGGTCCATTTGAGCCGAGCATCCGCCGAAGTTTCCGGCTTCTTCTTCTCCTTCTTGCCTTTCGCCTCAGTCTTAGCATCCTCTGGCTGCGTCTGCTCGGCCTGGATCTCCTCGGCATCGATGTCGGCGAGGTCCTGGGACTCGATGCCGTGCTCGGCGTCGGCCCGGGTCTGCTCTTCCGTGAAGAAGGAGGGGTGGTTTGTCGCCGAGCCTGTTGCGATCAGGTCCTCCATGTACGCCTCGGCCGTCATGCCGGTCGGAAGGGCGCTCGGCATTCCGCCGAACAGGTTGCGCGCGTCGGCCTCGCTGAAGGGGCCGAGCTTCCGTCGAAGGCCAGCGGTCCGTGGCGCAGAGCGGGGCTTGCGTACGCCGGAGAGGCGGAGTAGGGGATGTTGATGTCGACGCCGAAGGCCGAAGGAGGGCGCGGCGTCGGGCAGGGGAAGAGCACGTTGGGGTTGAAGCCGCCGTCGAACTCCGGCGACGAGGAGTACCTCTGCCGAGCAGCCGCCTGGCTCTCCTGGAAGCTGGCCGGCGAGATCGGCGAGAAGCCAGCGGGCGAGCCGATGCTAGCCTGACTCCCCAGTGTGGTGGGTACGGTGCGGCCATCAACGCCGAACACGTCGCCGCCGCCTGCTTCGCCTTCACCATCGCCTGTTCTTTCGCCGCCGCCTTCACCATCGCCTTCTCCTCCTCCTCTTGTTGTTGCCGGAGCTTCGCCCTCTCCTTCATGTCCTTCCGCTCGGCCGACGAGATCTCCCTGGCGTGCTCCCTCTTCTCCCACTCGGCCGAGGATATGCCCTTCGGCTTGGTCGGCGGCGCTCTCGGCTTCCTCGTCTTGTTCTCCGCCGGACCCTCGCCGAGGATCGATTTGGGTTGGACGAAACTCTTGGGCGGCATGTTGGGCGCGGTGATCGGCGGAGCTTCGGGGGTGGGGGAATGGGGAAGAAAGGCGGGAGGGAGAAGAAAAGGGCGGGGAGCTCGGCGAATTGGCGGGAGTAGTGCCTTCTCTCGCTGACAGAGCTGGCCCACGCCCGTTTTCGCTGAGTCCGGCGTCCCCAGGGCGTATCCGGAAACTTGGGTACGACCTGGGTAGGCCGGACCAAAACACGCCGAAATCCGGACGAAAACAGATCCCTGGGTACGCGACTGGGGTCGATTTTCGGCGTCCGGACCGAAATTCGGCATCCGGACCGGCGTCCTGGATAGGAGAGTGGAGATGCTCTAAAGGTCCTTCATCCCTGCAGCAAAAAACGGCCATGCGGTGGCCCTCTAGTCCCGGGTTGTAACAAACCGGGACTAGAAATAGGGGCCTTTAGTCCCAATTTCGCAGTTCCGGGTGTAAAACCGGGACTAAAGGCCCTTGCAAACCTGAACTATATGTCCTTTTTTCACTAGTGATTTGTATGCTCTAATTTATCATTAGGGTGTTCCATCGATTCAGTTTGCTCTTGTGTATTCCTATCCATGATACCATGCGGCTAATTATCTATCCGGATGCTTGCCATGGCTGGCATGGGGTCGTATGTGGATCGGATCGGCACCCTAATCCTGCTCCTCTTATTCGATAGACCCAGTAGATGGATAATGCGGCACAAACTGTGCATCTCCGCCGCCCAGCCACTACGGGAAGAAAGGACGCTGCCGTCGCCTCTCTCCTTTGCCGTGTGCCAAAAGTCCCGGAACACGGCAAAGAGAATCTTTGCCGTGTGTAAACCAACAAGAACACGGCAAAGGACAGGTGCACGGCAAACAGCAGAAACAGAACATGGCAAAGAAAGTACCACGGCAATGGACCGACTAGAACACACGGCAAAGAAAGGAATCACGGCAAAGTTAATAAAGAAACACGGCAAAGTTTTCCTCACGGCAAAGATGTGGGCCCCGTGGCCTCGCAGTGCCACCCGCCGACAGGGGCTGACGGCAGAATCTTTGCCGTGTGCCCTCGCCGTCAGGTACACGGCAAAGATCATCTTTGCCGTGTGCTTCCATCTGTACACACGGCAAAGAATTTTTTTCACCTTTTTCTTTTCTTTAATTAGCAAGGCTATATGTTAGGTGATATTATTTCATAGGATCATGAGATCACACATATGATGATAGGTTATTGTGGTCTTGATCACTATATACATGCGCCCCCCTGATTCCGACGTTCTCGTGGACTTACTCCGGCGAAACCCTGATGATCTGCGGGCCATGGATCGTCTACCCCCCTAGACATTCTTCTGACAGGGGTAGCCCGGCGTAGCTCTCTCTTGTTTTGTGTCTGACTAGGTCATAGGATGATGTGAAACCATGTTGGTTCACAAGTTGGGGCACTATACGGCCCGGTTTCACCGTAACGGGGAGATTCCCCCTTATACAGGTCCATAACCTTTCTCTTCTAGGTTAGAGCGCATGCATGCGAGGGGGGGCACATGCAATCACCTATACCAACCTTGCACCACACTCACACACATATGCTAGGGACACATGCAAGTTTTCAGATGATTCCGACGTTCTCGTGGACTTACTCCGGCGAAACCCTGATGATCTGCGGGCCATGGATCGTCTACCCCCCTAGACATTCTTCTGACAGGGGTAGCCCGGCGTAGCTCTCTCTTGTTTTGTGTCTGACTAGGTCATAGGATGATGTGAAACCATGTTGGTTCACAAGTTGGGGCACTATACGGCCCGGTTTCACTGTAACGGGGAGATTCCCCCTTATACAGGTCCATAACCTTTCTCTTCTAGGTTAGAGCGCATGCATGCGAGGGGGGGCACATGCAATCACCTATACCAACCTTGCACCACACTCACACACATATGCTAGGGACACATGCAAGTTTTCAGATGATTCCGACGTTCTCGTGGACTTCCTCCGGCGAAACCCTGATGATCTGCGGGCCTCGGATCGTCTACCCCCCTAGACATTCTTCTGACAGGGGTAGCCCGGCGTAGCTCTCTCTTGTTTTGTGTCTCACTAGGTCATAGGATGATGTGAAACCATGTTGGTTCACAAGCTGGGGCAGTATACGGCCCGGTTTCACCGTAACGGGGAGATTCCCCCTTATACAGGTCCATAACCTTTCGCTTCTAGGTTAGAGCGCATGCATGCGAGGGGGGGCACATGCAATCACCTATACCAACCTTGCACCACACTCACACACATATGCTAGGGACACATGCAAGTTTTCAGATGATTCCGACGTTCTCGTGGACTTACTCCGGCGAAACCCTGATGATCTGCGGGCCTCGGATCGTCTACCCCCCTAGACATTCTTCTGACAGGGGTAGCCCGGCGTAGCTCTCTCTTGTTTTGTGTCTGACTAGGTCATAGGATGATGTGAAACCATGTTGGTTCACAAGTTGGGGCACTATACGGCCCGGTTTCACCGTAACAGGGAGATTCCCCCTTATACAGGTCCATAACCTTTCGCTTCTAGGTTAGAGCGCATGCATGCGAGGGGGGGCACATGCAATCACCTATACCAACCTTGCACCACACTCACACACATATGCTAGGGACACATGCAAGTTTTCAGATGATTCCGACGTTCTCGTGGACTTCCTCCGGCGAAACCCTGATGATCTGCGGGCCTCGGATCGTCTAGCCCCCTAGACATTCTTCTGACAGGGGTAGCCCGGCGTAGCTCTCTCTTGTTTTGTGTCTCACTAGGTCATAGGATGATGTGAAACCATGTTGGTTCACAAGTTGGGGCACTATACGGCCCGGTTTCACCGTAACGGGGAGATTCCCCCTTATACAGGTCCATAACCTTTCGCTTCTAGGTTAGAGCGCATGCATGCGAGGGGGGGCACATGCAATCACCTATACCAACCTTGCACCACACTCACACACATATGCTACGGACACATGCAAGTTTTCAGATGATTCCGACGTTCTCGTGGACTTACTCCGGCGAAACCCTGATGATCTGCGGGCCTCGGATCGTCTACCCCCCTAGACATTCTTCTGACAGGGGTAGCCCGGCGTAGCTCTCTCTTGTTTTGTGTCTGAATAGGTCATAGGATGATGTGAAACCATGTTGGTTCACAAGTTGGGGCACTATACGGCCCGGTTTCACCGTAACGGGGAGATTCCCCCTTATACAGGTCCATAACCTTTCGCTTCTAGGTTAGAGCGCATGCATGCGAGGGGGGGCACATGCAATCACCTATACCAACCTTGCACCACACTCACACACATATGCTAGGGACACATGCAAGTTTTCAGATGATTCCGACGTTCTCGTGGACTTCCTCCGGCGAAACCCTGATGATCTGCGGGCCTCGGATCGTCTACCCCCCTAGACATTCTTCTGACAGGGGTAGCCCGGCGTAGCTCTCTCTTGTTTTGTGTCTCACTAGGTCATAGGATGATGTGAAACCATGTTGGTTCACAAGTTCGGGCACTATACGACCCGGTTTCACCGTAACGGGGAGATTCCCCCTTATACAGGTCCATAACCTTTCGCTTCTAGGTTAGAGCGCATGCATGCGAGGGGGGGCACATGCAATCACCTATACCAACCTTGCACCACCCTCACACACATATGCTAGGGACACATGCAAGTTTTCAGATGATTCTGACGTTCTCGTGGACTTCCTCCGGCGAAACCCTGATGATCTGCGGGCCTCGGATCGTCTACCCCCTAGACATTCTTCTGACAGGGGTAGCCCGGCGTAGCTCTCTCTTGTTTTGTGTCTCACTAGGTCATAGGATGATGTGAAACCATGTTGGTTCACAAGTTGGGGCACTATACGGCCCGGTTTCACCGTAACGGGGAGATTCCCCCTTATACAGGTCCATAACCTTTCGCTTCTAGGTTAGAGCGCATGCATGCGAGGGGGGGCACATGCAATCACCTATACCAACCTTGCACCACACTCACACACATATGCTAGGGACACATGCAAGTTTTCAGATGATTCCGACGTTCTCGTGGACTTACTCCGGCGAAACCCTGATGATCTGCGGGCCTCGGATCGTCTACCCCCCTAGACATTCTTCTGACAGGGGTAGCCCGGCGTAGCTCTCTCTTGTTTTGTGTCTCACTAGGTCATAGGATGATGTGAAACCATGTTGGTTCACAAGTTGGGGCACTATACGGTCCGGTTTCACCGTAACGGGGAGATTCCCCCTTATACAGGTCCATAACCTTTCGCTTCTAGGTTAGAGCGCATGCATGCGAGGGGGGGCACATGCAATCACCTATACTAACCTTGCACCACACTCACACACATATGCTAGGGACACATGCAAGTTTTCAGATGATTCTGACGTTCTCGTGGACTTCCTCCGGCGAAACCCTGATGATCTGCGGGCCTCGGATCGTCTACCCCCCTAGACATTCTTCTGACAGGGGTAGCCCGGCGTAGCTCTCTCTTGTTTTGTGTCTCACTAGGTCATAGGATGATGTGAAACCATGTTGGTTCACAAGTTGGGGCAGTATACGGCCCGGTTTCACCGTAACGGGGAGATTCCCCCTTATACAGGTCCATAACCTTTCGCTTCTAGGTTAGAGCGCATGCATGCGAGGGGGTCACATGCAATCACCTATACCAACCTTGCACCACACTCACACACATATGCTAGGGACACATGCAAGTTTTCAGATGATTCCGACGTTCTTGCGGACTTCAACCGGCGAAACCCTGATGATCTGCGGGCCTCGGATCGTCTACCTAATTGAAATGAAGTTCAACATCCTCTAGAACCTTATGGTCTATTGCAAAGTTAGTGTTTCCATGGTCTGAATACTGACAAATAGCCAACAAAAAGTTAACTAAAAACTTTAAATAAATACAACTGAAAGAAAAAATAAAAATAAAATTAGAAAATACCTAAAGGCACACGGCAAAGGACAAAACACACGGCAAAGAGGTCCTTTGCCGTGTGTCTCTGCAGGCACACGGCAAAGGTTCTTTGCCGTGTGTTTTTACAACCAGGTACACGGCAAAGATCTTTGCCGTGTTCCGCACGGTGTGGCACACGGCAAAGGGGTGACCATAATATCGGCCCGCGCGGGCCCGTGCCCTCCCCTGCCTTATCCCCTCCCCTGCCCGACTCGCCTCCCACCACACGCTCCTACGCCGCCGCCGCCCCTGCCTCCTTCTCTGGCCGCCGCCGCCGGCACCTCTGCCTCCACCCGGCCCCGTCCCCGCCTGCACCGACCCCGGCCCCATCCGCCCCCGCCCAATCCGGCCGCCTCCGCCGCCCAAGCCCCTGCCCCCGGCCATGGGAGCTCTCCCGCGGCTCCACTGGTAGGAGCTGGGCCGCCAGCCCGCCTCTGCCGCCCCCACCGACAACTGCATCCACCATCGGTATGTGCCTAGTATTTTTTGTTAGTGTAGTGTAGTATAGTATATATATGTATGTGTAGTGTAGTGTAGTGTAGTATAGTAGTAGTATAGTAGTAACATTGTTAGATATATGTGTATGTGTATATTAGTAATTAAGCATTTATTTAGCAAAGTGGACAAGTTACTAGTATGATGTATGATGTATGTAGTGGTAGTTCTAGTGTTGTACTAAGTTATTAGTAAAGTGTATTTAGTGATAGTTTTATTGTCATATATTACATTAGGGTAGTTTTAGTGGTAGATTTAGCAAAATGGACAAGTTACTAATATGTTGGATTTAGTGGTAGTATTTTCTAGTATGTTGTTTCATATATGCATGTGTATAGTAGTAATTTAGGAATTATATGTGTAAAATTTTGGCTTGTATTTTGGCATATATAAATACATGTGTATATTACTAATTTTTCTTCGTGTAGGATATTTGTCGAGTCTGAGGGTGGGGTTGTCGACGGCGTAGGTCATTTTGCGGGAGGGTCGAGCATCTTCTTCACCTCTCGATCACGCTTCAAGGGTAAAAATCTATTCTCCTATCTTGCAAATACCTAGGGTTATTTTCGTGTGTAGATCACCAAGTGTGTCGCGTTACCTAGGCGTCTCTTCCCGGCCGTAAGGGTTACGCGGATAAATATGCATTAGTGGTCTCGCATATTATGAAGCGTAACTCTTACGGCATTTATCGGGACAGCCGGCGGATGCGTAGTTGGGTATGTTTTCCTTGTTCTACTCCAGTCCGAGATAGGATTTCGGCTGCGCCTCCCTGTTGTTCTCCGGATGCACATCCCTCTTGGCTTTTTGCCGAGACGTGTATCGGGAGAGCAGCGGGGAGGTGCTGCCGAAATTCTGTGACGGATCGGGGTAGACCAGGGAGAACATACTCAATCTACGGATCCGGCGGTTGATAGGACCCTCTTTACCTATTAGAGAGATAGGTGGATATATTTATGGCGTAAAATATATGTTTGCTAAAATTAACCGAACTAATACCGGATTTATTTATATGGCATGATTAATTGAAAGCATTATATATGTCGTTTTTGGTACTGATTAGAGGATGGAGAATCGTGACTGGATGTATGATGGCTATGTCAGTAAGTGGGACTTTACCTTAGAATGGCAAGAAAAGGCCGAGGACTTTGTGAACCGGGCATTTGCCGTCCCCAGCAGACCCAGAAGAATTTTCTGCCCCTGTGCAAGATGCAAGAACCTAAATACACATTCGAAGGATGATGTGAGTACTCACCTGCTCAATTACGGGTTCACACCATCCTATAAGACTTGGACATTCCATGGTGAAAAGTTAGCGAAACGTGCTAGGAGGGAGTCACGGCAGGGTCAGCAGCAGAGTCAGCCAAGGGGAGAATTTGATGCTGGTTTTGATAGGTGCATAGAAAACTTTGTGAATGCTAATGCGCCTGAAAGCCCTCATGTAGAGGCGGAGACTCCTCAGGAGGCGGAGACAAGTGAGGAGCCGGAGGAAAACACGGCAAAGTACTACGAGACTTTGTTTGCCTCACAGAGACCCCTTCATGCACATACAGATGTTACCCAACTGGATGCCATAGCTCGCCTTTTGGCCTTCAAGAGCCACAGGAACTTGACCAGAGAGGACTTTGATGATATGCTTGCCGTCGTTGGCAGCATTCTGCCGAAAGGGCACCTCTTGCCGGAGAACTTCTACTATTCGACCAAACTCCTCCGTGACCTTAAGATGTCATATGAGCCGATACACGCTTGTCCGAAGGGATGCATGCTATTCACAAAGGAGCATGCTAAGACAAATTATTGTATCCGCTGCAAATCCTCTAGGTACTTTGAGGTCGATCCCGATGGTGATGGTCAGAAGAGGCAGACCGGGGTTGCCCAAAACATTCTTCGGTATCTTCCAATCATACCGAGGCTCCAGCGACTCTTCATGACCGAGGATACTGCCCAGCAGATGCAGTGGGCAGTAGAAGGGAACAGATACCTCGACAAGATGATACATCCGTCGGATGGTAGTGCATGGAAGAACTTTGTCAAGAAATATCCTGATAAAGCCGGTGACAAGAGGAGCGTAGCAGTTGCCATATCAACCGATGGGTTCAATCCATATGGCATGTCGGCTTCAGCATATAGTTGTTGGCCAGTGTTTGTTATTCCCCTGAACCTCCCCCCTGGCGTCTGCATGAGATCAGAGAACATGTTTGTCTCGATGATAATCCCAGGGCCGAAATACCCGGGTAAGAACATGAATGTGTATCTAGAACCGCTGGTGGATGACTTGCTTCGTGGCTGGGAAGGTCGGGGGATCCGAACATTTGACGCTTCAAACAACGAGCACTTCGATATGTATGTCTGGTACCATACCTCTCTGCATGACCTACCAGCACGTGCGTTGTTCTGCGGCTGGTGTACACATGGGAAGTGGCCTTGCCCAGTGTGCATGCAATCTCTGACTTTCTTCTGGCTGTCGAAGGGAGGCAAGTATTCCTGCTTTGATGAACATCGACAGTGTCTTGAGCCGAATCATCCATATAGGAGTGACAAAAAGAGGTTCAAGAAAGGTCGTGTTGTCCATGATCCAAAGCCACGTCTAAAGACCGGAAAGGAAATCAAGGCTGAGTTGGAAGCTCTCCAGCCAAACTCCGATGGGAATGGTTTCGTGGGATACGGGGATACGCACCAGTGGACCCACATTCCGTGCTTATGGAAGCTCCCTTACTTTGAGGATCTTGAGCTCTCGCATTGCCAAAAAGAAAGGCAAACAAAGATAATTGTTTTAATCACACTGTTGTGGGTAAATTCCATGCATGAAATTACAAAATAATCCTGCACCAAGAGAAACCAATCCATCGATTTTCCCTTTTTTCTTGCCTTTTGGTGTCTGTCCTTTTACATCATGATCATGATGAAATAGAGAGAGAGAAGGTAGGTACAGTAACACATTGCGTCGGCAGATATCTTCACCAGCTAAGCCCCTTGCCGATGCAAACAACCTCTATGTCACCCTTTGCCAGATCTTATCTCTGATTGAAATTACACGCTTGCCCCTCTTAGATCATAGGGCAGTTAGCTGCCATTAGTGCCATTTCCCTGACTGGATCATGAGAAAGTGGCAGTGTACAAATTGTATCCCCATGACACACTTTCTGTAGCAGAACTGGCCTTAGCTCATCACATTTGTTAGTTGTTTAGTTAAGTACTAATTGATCAACAACATTTGCATTGTGTAATTTTGAGTTATGTTTGTGGACACAAGTACTAACCGGGTGTGTGAATTTGAAATCCCTCACACCTTTGTTGCATCCCACCTACACATTCCCCTAGACCAAAGTTTCCGGAGCGTAGGAAATTTACCCACTCTCTCTCCTCACCATGATCTTGCTGCGTCGGCAACTATTTTCTGCCATTCGAGATGACCATATACGTGAAATCACCTTTGATATGCATTAAAGGAAAATAACAAGTAACAAATCGCCGTAGGTGTAGTGTCCCAGTTGTATTTACTATTGTTGTACTATTTGGCAAAAGACGATGGCCCGTATATATTTCATCGGCTCTACATCATGCATTGATCTCACATAGTGCAACATATGTATATATTTTGGAGAATTAGAAGCATGGAAATATAACATCCATTTAGGAATGAAATTATACATGTGCATAGGAAGGGGAGGTATCAGGATATCTAAAGTCCGCTCAGATTGGCAAGTTCGTGGAATTATTCGGATACCGATGATATGTTAGAGAAACTCTACCAAACTCCCTAAAACACACCAGCCTAAAAAAACTAACATTTTAAGGGAAACTAACTCATCCTCTAAAAATTAGAGAACCTCTTAAAAATAGGGAGATGGGGTGTTTTTACACGTCCCCCAAGACCAAAGTTTGTGGAGCACAGATAATTTACCCACTCGTTCTCCTCACCATGATCTTGCCTCTGCAACTATTTCCTGCCATTCCAGATAACCATATACTAGGTGAAATCACCTTTGATATGCATTAAAGGAAAATAAGTAACAAATGTCCTTAGGTGTAGTGTCCCGGTTGTATTTACTATTGTTGTACTATTTGACAAAAGATGGCCATATATATTTCATCGGCTACATCATGCATTGATCTCACATAGTGCAACATATGTATATATTTCAGAGAATTACATAAGATCCATGTAGGAATGAAATTATACATGTGCATAGGAAGGGGAGGTATCAGGATATCTAAAGTACGTTCAGATTCACAAGTTCGCAGAGGTTATTCGGATACCGGCGACTGAGGTAAGGGTTCACCGGATTCTCCCTGGCCAGAAAATAGACGTCCGGAAACGCGGATGGGTCATTCTCACAAACTCATCTATGGAGGGGCTGCTCACTCACCTGCGCCTGTCTCGACTGGCGAGGGACCATGACTCCACCACCGGGTACAGATATTATCTGACGTCGATCGTAAACCCCTGATGAAACAATTTACGTTACAGATGAATATACGTGATTCCCCCGGATGACCTTGGTGCCTAGGCCACTCGATGCTGCCCGTATGAGGATTCCCTCGTTTCCTGGGATACTAGATTCAGTTCCTAATTTTCCTTTGGGTTTGTTTTCTTTTTCAATCAATCTATGTCTGTATAATTAGAAATGTAAGAAAACACAACATGACCTTAGCTAACTTGGTTTGGCGAGTGGATGAACAGGCCCACCATCCAGGCTCAAATCTCCACAGATGCAAATTTGGGTTCCTGTTTGTTCCATCCGGCCTTCCCTTACAGTTTTCTGTTAAAAAATAGGGTCATAAGGTAGTAAAATCCTCTACTCCACTCCTTAGTAGAAAAAGGAGACGATGGCTTGATCGTGTTCTGCTGGCACATACTATTAGATTAGCAATATGTCTCCAAGAGTAGCAATAGAGTGGAGCAATATATTAATAGGTTTGGTCCTTAGCGTAATTTAAGACGATGAGATTGAACCTAATCGGCTTTGTGGGCAAGGTTTGGGTGGCATCCATAGTGTTCTTTCAATGCTTTAGCTCGCAAAGTCACGTTTTACCTTTTTGATCCAAAGGCCTCTTCTTGCTAAGCAAGGTGTCACTCGATTGAGTTGCATTAACAGACATTGATCCAACAGTTTGGCAAAGACGACCTGACTACAGTCATCTACTATTGCTGATATAGTTGCACAATGGTGCAAATGTGTCTTCAAACAGAAATACACGTTGGTAAAAAGTGAGTGGATGAAGAAGGAAATACTTAACTTGAGGATGGCTTAAGAGCATGGAGAATCTTAGCACTAGATGAGGTATTATTTGGTGTCCTATGAAAATTTTAGTTTTCTTCCTACGTACATCCTAGAAGTATCATAGGGGTATAGAAATGGGAGGCGTCATGATGCTTGAGTCCATGAGCTCTATATGTGATTTCGGGCATCGAATTCCAAGTAGCCGTGCTAGGCGTGATCGCGGTTTTCGCTGATTAGGCTTTCTTCACTTTCCAATCGCACTTGGTGATTCAGTTCACCACTACCAATGCAACACTTGCTCAAGTTGTTGGAGCACTCAAGGGGCTTGGTAGTGTAGATACCGGACGGGTGGTTGAATATCTTCTTTCATTATAATAGACGTTATGGGACGATGTTTTTTATATTTTATTTAAACAATGAAATTCCCATTGTTTTTAATTCCTACATTCGAAGCCTCAATGGGCAGAAATCGCCATGCATCCCTTCTTATGAAAAATGCATTAACTTTCTTAGTATGAAAAATAAATGAGGACCTAAAAGATTGTTTTGTTTCTTAATATCCCTTTTTTATCTCAATTACTGAGAACCTACTAAGGTTTGTAACTAACAAGGGTATACAAAAGTGTTGATGTTAATGAAGCTTATTTAGGTATGGTCCTTGGTTGTTTTCTCACAAATGCTGGAGTTGAAATATACTGATGCAGAAGATGAATCAAAGAAGACATATTCAATTAATCTTGATGTAACTTTTAGTTTTACCAAGAATTTGTTTTGGTTGTGCTTATTTTTGTTCAATCGATCTGATGTAAGTTATTTTGGTTATGTGTAAAGTCTGATTTTTCTCTTTAAGAATTTTTTGAACATATCTACTTTGACATGCATTACATAATAATAACAAGTCGGTGGTAGGTGTTGTGCAGCACATGTATTTACCCATTGATGTACTACATATTTTTACACACGATGCATGGTCTATTATATATTTCAGCGGCACAAGCTGACATGTATCAAGCACATGTACATTTTTTGGACAACTACAAGCAGGAAAATTAAGATCCTTGTGTCAATGCATGTTATACATGTGCACATATTTGAATGGGAGGTATTGGGATATCCAGTTTCTGCAGAAGTAGAAGGTCTGGTGGAATTATTCTGATAATGACCATGGAGGTAGAGGTTTACCAAATTCTGCCTGACCAATTAAGGCCTCTTGCGGTTTTATGGAAATGGTTGATCCAACAGTTTGGCAAAAATGACCTGACTGCAGTCATATACTGTTGCTGGTACAGTTGCACAGCGGTGCAGATGTGACTTCAGACAGAAATACACGTCGATGCGGACACATCTAGATCAGCATGGCTAGGAGATCTCGATTATGATATCAAGCAAACAAGCCAGGTCCGCACATGATGCAGCTGCACATAAACGCTCGTAGGTAGAAGAACCATACCAAAAAGAGTAAACCATAATTAGCCTTTTTTAGATGAAACCATAATTAGCCTTGCAGTAGCTACTAATCTCATGGTGTTTATATCCTGCTTCAGAAAGCCATTTCAAAATTATCTTGTAGAAGTGCAGGTGTATATCTATGAATTTTGTATGAGACTGGCACCGGTCTGACACATATTCACACAAGAGAATCACTTGAAATTGGTCCCATAAAAAAATAACTTGATGTTTGGTAGGCAAAACTCATTGAAATTAACAACCGTGAGAGTTATTGCATACATGGACATAAAATGGCTACGACCATGCATAAAGCATCATGTAAGCTTTATATTTTGTTGTAAATACAAATTTATTCAGTTAACTTATTTGCAACTACCACCACCATGAGTTTGTGAGAAACAGACTGAACATAAACACAGACAAGTGCAGTTTGAAACAAGTCTTCTAGCTAATATATGGCTCTGATGGTTGTAGTGTAACTTTTTCAATTCATTATCTATAGAACCAGAATAAACTCACATTTGGCAGACTTTTGCAATTCATTATCTAAAAGAATCAGAACATGAGGCTTATGAAATAGGATAGAGGAAAAATTCTCGGGACAGTTGAAGTTTATAAGACAAGTATGACCAGAATAAACTCACATTTGGCCAGACTTTTGGTGCCTTGCTCTGCTGCTCAATCTGAAGGTCATAGACGGACACCTCAAGCTCTCCTTCCACATCTTCCTCTGTCAGGTTCGGCAACGAGGAGATGAGGACCAAGCTCCTGTTCTAAATCCCCTTGCATCCGGTCACAATCCCCATCGCGACCGGGGTCATCCATGGTAGGATCCTATGGGGGCTCCCTGTGGAGGTCGTCTCGTCTTCGTCCTCTCACAGGAGTCCAGCGTGCTTCCTTGCTCCTCCAGCGCGGCCGCCAAGGAGTCCAGTCGGCATATGCTCCATCCCGGTCCGGTTGGTGAGAAACTGCAGGGGATCGGAGAGGAACTCGTTGTCTACGCGTCGATGCAGCCCCACCATGCTCGCCCACCTGCCCATGCTCTGCCAGGCTCCCTCTTTCCCTGCTCTGCCCATAGGCAATAGAAGCCGGCTAGCTCGGCCGGACGCTCCCGCTTTCCCGCACAACTAGTCGGCGATAAATCCAATGTGGCAAACATAAGAGAAGTCTTTACCGCATTGTACGTGCCCTTACCTTGTAAACCTAGCACCCTGATATAATCAGGGAACAACTTTGTTGGTTTTCTTAACTCGCTTAAGATTTGTTGCATGATTTTAGAGTTGTCTTGGTTCTGGGTAAAATCTGCATTGTTTCGCGTCGGTCCATATCTATTTCCGACAATATCTATTTCTGTTTTTATTTCGAAAGTTTTTGTATTCGTCTTCACATCCCCAAAAAATATGAATACAAATGTGGCACCACTCAATTCCGTCCATTTTCATCACTACCCGGGAGGAGCTCCGCCGGCCCGTAGGAGTAAGGGAAGAGAGGGAAAAAAATTAACCGGTTGACTTGTAGATGGCACCGGTGGGTAATTTCTTTTCTGGTAGGGGGGTAAAACCGTCTAAGATAAAATCGGAACCAAAATCTGGACAGACAATAAAAATTAGTATATAGATAGATTTTTTTTGGAAAGGGGCATATATTAATATCAAGAAATACCAATTACAGACGGCCTCTGCAACAACGCAATACCCTATTGGCATTACGGATGAACACAGCCAACAAAAGATAAAGAAAACTAAGAAAATAAAAGACGCGCAACAGTGTTCCGGTCCTAGCAGCAACGGTACAACCACCACCAATACAACACCTGAACTCCAGCCTCTTCAAAAGCGACGCCTCCAAAAAGAAAACAGTGCACATGCGCCGTCGTCGCCCGATCAAAGATCTAGATTTTTACCCTGAATATAATCCTCACTCTCAAAACAATGCCTTCAACAAGGCCATTGCCAGGCACAACCAGCTAAGGCCAGACCTTGGGTTTTCACCCTGAAAGGTAAGATTCTGAAATTAACCTGTGTTGCCGCCCCCACTTACATACGGTTGCTGTTTAGCCCAAAAAACCAAGTAAGTCTATCAATTGTACGGCGACTCAAACCTCCATACATAGATCTTTTAAATCTGGCCTTCATGAATTCTCCACCTCTGACTTCACCATGGATCGAAAATCGCCTGGGGGCAACAAAGGACAGAGCTTCACGGCGCTCCCCCCCCTGAACCAAACGGTCGGAATAAAACATGGGTGCACACGACCGAATACCACCCGATCCAGCGAACATTCGCCGGCGGAGCCTTCCGGAACTCCCCACTCCGGCTAGATCAAGAACCATCCTCAGGAAGGTGATCATCTCCACACAAGAGGAACCCTAGGCCGATCCACCTTTATTCGACCGGCCGACCAACTCTGACGGGGGAGAAAGGCCACCACCACCATGCCCGGGCTCGCAGCCCTAGGTGACCTCGTGAAGCCGGACGAACCTAGAAGCCATCCGCCGGCTGCAACAGATCCGACAAGAAACGGCCGAGATCGGGCTTGACACGCTCCTGCCATCACCATCCGGAGGCTGAGGCCAGGAGGATAGCACCGCCCCTGCATATGACCTCCCACCGCCGACCGCGCCTAGGCAGCTGGCCGCCGTCGTCCGCCAGCACCATCCTTGACGAGGGCGAGGGGGCGCCACCATCGCCGTCCAGATCTCCGACGCGGGGACCGCCGCGCCGCCACCGCGTCGCCGGGACTTTGCCTGGCGACAGAGCCGGCAGCGGCGGGCAGGGGGAGGGGCGGGGCCGAGTGCCCTGAAGCGGTGCGGCGGCTACACCCCGGTGTGGCGCGTGCGCCACCGCACAGGGGTCAGGGGAGGAGCCGCACGGGGTCAGCTATTATTAGGTCCTCATATATAGATAGATAGATAGATTTCAACGGCACAAGCTGACATGTATGAAATACATATATATTTTTTGGAAAACTACAAGTAGAAAAATTAAGATCCTTGTGCCAATGCAAGTTATACGTGTGCACATATATCCAGATTCTGTAGAAGTAGAGGACACGGTGGAAGTATTCCGATAATGACTATGGAGGTAGAGGTTCACCAAATTCTTCATGATCAATTAAGGCCTCTTGCGGTTTTATGGAAACCATTGATCCAACAGTTTGGTAAAGACGACCTGACTGCAGTCATCTACTATTGTTGGTACAGTTGCACAGCGGTGCAGATGTGACTTTAGACAGAAATACACGTCGGTCCAGACACGTCTAGATCAGCATGGCTAGGAGATCTCGATTATGATATCAAACAAACAAGCCAGGTCTGCGCTTCTTTCTGTTGAACTATCAGCTCTCATCATCTTTTCTTCTTTCATGGTTTGATTATACCCATATCCTCTTTGGACACTAATTGTATCGAACTTATACCAGCTTTAATGTATTGGCGGAACGGCCGTCCTTTTCCCTAAAAAAAAGTATTACAAGAGAAAGCTCATGATCAGCTCGTGTTCCAAGCATGGCCAGTCCCAGCACACCGTACTCAAACGCAAAGGCATCTCCATTCTCAACCACTGCAATTCTTTTCATATCTTTGTTCGAAACGGACTCTATATGAAAAATATGCATGTGACATTTTTATTAATTAATTCAAAAAAAGCTTGACAAAGATCACACATAAAACTAATCCAAAGCCACCACTCATCACCTACGAACCAGATAATAGGTGAAGATCATGCCTGCATGGTTTTATGCCCTGAAACCACGAAATATCCCGACCAACTAGAAACCGAGGACATCGTCGAGGCACCCTCGTGGCGAAACGGGAGCACTCATCCAGTCTAGCAGAATCTTAGCGAGCACCTAATGCGCACTCTACCGATCCACCACCACCGTCGAACAACTGAGCATCTTCGAGGCTGAGATCCTCACAGCCCTCACCAAACCTACCAACGACGCCTCCATGGCACCAAACAACACCCCTGCCATGTGCAAGCACACCAAGACACATCCATCAACGATACCTCGTTTCCCATGCAACCAAGTCCCCCATCGTCGACTCGATAGATGCAACACAGCTCTATCTCCTGCCTCTAACATTCAGCACTATTCCAAAAACAATGCCCCCAAGAAGTAGAGTGACACTAAAGCTCCTTCATCATCCGATCTAGGAGACCAGATCATAGGATATCAGTTTTAACTTTTTAACCGGGCATGTTGAAACGAAGTGGGCACATGTTTAGAAGTGGTAGGGTAAAATATTTTGCCCCTCCAAATATATGGGAAAAAACTGCATATTTACAGCTGACACATATATATGTCCATGTTCATAACATGAAACACACTGATCACATGACATATGGATGGTTGGTGAGGTGTTGAATTCATATTGACCAAAAATAAGCATATGTGTTTCGTCGTGTTTATATATTAAAGATGACTTCTATGCATCTCACTTGCTCATAAGGAGGACAATACGAGGGAGTGTTACAAGGAAAAGTGAGTGGATGTAGAATATTGGCTAACTTGAGGATAGTTTGAGACCATGATGAATATTGACCCAAGATTAGCATTATTTGGTCACCTAAGACAACATTAGTTAGTTTTGAAGGTGCATCATGAATATATCGAGGGAACATGCACGTAGAAATGGGAGGCGTTGTGATGTTGGAGACAAGGAGTTCCACATGTGGATTCAAGTACATTGAATCCAAAGAAGCTGAGATCGGCTGAAGCCATACCATATTTGATTGAGGTTCCTTTGTATTTCATTTCTTTTTGGTGCCATGTGTATCAATTCCAAAGGTGTTGAATCACAAGCATGCACGATCATCGTTGAGTAGGTTATTCCATTTGCATTTTGTAACTATGTTCAGTTTAACATTGCACCTACAACAATCATTGGATCGGAGAGCCAGTGCGGTTTCATAATATAGACACTGGCCAGGTGATCCAGCATTCTCTTCCATTATAACATTCATCATGAGACCATGTTTTGCTTGTTGTTAAAGCAATGAAATCCCTATGGTTACAAATACCAAAAGCTGAAGCGTCAATGGAGAATAATCGCCATGGGATCCCTGTTTTTCTATCACTTACTCAATTTTTGAATAATATAAATAATTGAGGACCTGAAAAACAATTTTATTCGTGGAAAACGTTTGAGGACCCAGTCATGTTCCCGGCAGTATATGGTGATGAAGCAGTGGTTCAGAAGTCTGCCTGATGTGTCTTTGGCCACCATTCATTCAACAATTTTTGGTTCTCACCTACTAAGGTGTGTGACTAATGATGTTGCTCGAAATCTTTGATGTCCTTGGGCATTTCCTTCACCAAATGCATGCGTGAAAATATATTCTGATGGAAAAGGCGAAATCATAGACAATGGCTTTTATGCAATTTTAATTTTACAGAGAATCTTTGCTATTCGTTCTTGTTTCAGTTTACTCAATCAGATGTAAGTTATTTCGGTTGATATAGATAGTTCTCCTATAGCACGACTTACACATGGCGGGCACAATGGGCGACACCCCGTTATAGGATCCTATACCTGTCACGTGGGCCTGACACGTCAAGCTATGCTGACTGAACAGACTAATGTGACATTGCACGAACTGAACCAACTAATGTCATATTGCATGGTGGATGGATGGATATCTCACTTTGTAAAAGTTAGATGGCATATAACCTTGACTTTGCATTATAGGACAGAAGTGACAAATCATCGTGCAGGTGTAGTTCACACTTGAATTTACGACAGTTGTACTATTTTACAGATGATGTGGCTATATATATTTCATCGGCTACAAGCTGACATGTATCGATCTAACATGCTGCTGCGCTAGTAATATTTGAACTACAAGCACCAGAATACGAGATCAGGATATCTAAATTTTGCATGTAAGCATCTTACACGTTTGTGTATGAGTGGGCGGCATCAGGATATCTAAATTTTGCATTGGTCGAGATTCACAGTATCCTCCCTGGCCAAAGGTTCACAGTATCCTCCCTGGCCAAAGGTTCACAGTATCCTCACAGTATGCTAATAACTACCACAGACGCAAAGGTTCACAGTATCCTCCATGGCCAATTCAGCTCTTCTGTGGTTCGATAGGCATCATCAATCAAGCTTGTCCGCAAGGACGACATTGCTGCAGCCATCTACTAATGCTGTCACATTTGATAGCAGAACGCTGTAAACGCGTCTATGAGCAGAAATCTGTGACCAGAGGAGCAGATTCGGGGCATCACGATCGAAGACCTTCGATTTGAGAACGACGAGATGATCATCAAGCAATTGATCCAGGCCATGTGCCTTTTTCTGTTGAGTAATGAATTTTCTTCCTTTTTTACTTAATTTTTCTTTGTCGGACCTTTCTTTGACTAGACCCAGATCCTCTATGGTCACTTGGGAAACGCTCTAGCGGCAAACTAATTTTGAGCGGGAAAATGGGGACGGTTGCACATATATGTTTACCGAGTGTTTTTATTAATACACTCAGCAAACAGCTGAGCGGGCAAAACGGAGAGGATCAAAACTCTCGCATGAATAGCGGGCGTTAAAAACCTCAAAAATATGTCCAGTGTCTCGCGTGAATAGCACAGTTTTGCATGTCACTAACCACCTGGCGGTCTATAAGCCTTTCTGCAGTATTAGGAGCCCAAAAATTGCACGTCATAAGCCGACTTTGCCGAGTATTGACCATTACCCGTGAGGAGATTTCATATTCCACATTATCATCAAGATGGACATGATTGAATAGCCTCCAAAGTTCCACAAATTTCTCCAAATGTTGGAGAGATAATTGAGGCCCCAAATCAATCTTTCCTATCCAAGCGCCTTCATGTAAGGCTTGGGAAATATTCCACTTCTTCCCCTTCGACAAAGAAAAGATGAGAGGATCTATGTATTCTCACATCCACACCCAACCAACTGCAGAGAAAGGCGGCTGGCAGAGCGACCAGACTTCTTTCTGTAAGAACGAGAGCTTGGCTACTACCGATATATCTGTATCAGCTAAGTCCACATTATCAATACAAACATGGAAGCAGAAGCAACAATAAAAGAGACAATCTGTATAAGACTTTAAACTGAAGAATTATGCTTGAGTTTGTCAGAAGAGTAGACATTAGGACTGACTTGCTGCTTCTTAAGTGTGCTTTGATGGAAAGACTTCAAACCCCTTTAAGTTTTCTTCATAAACTTGTTTCCAATAAGAATCTGGTAGTATAGTTTTTGTGGATTACAAATCATATTTGTTAGTCAAATATATGGTGAATTAAGGTTCAAATTTTGAGGGTATATCTTACTTATTTGAAAGGAGGGATTACCCCTAGAAATTTTGGCATGTGAAAACGAGACGATATAGGTGGCGACTTGTGCCTTGCGCTAGAATCGATTCACTATATTACTCTATATTGGAAAGCATTGCATTGGGTATGGCACATGGTAGGTAACCAACAAATCAAAGCAAGATGAAGTTACATCTTTACGTTCGATGAAGAAGTAACCCATAGCTCCACCTCAAAGACATTGCCAATCTGCTTCCCTACTAATGCTTTAAACCTCTGGAAAACTAGAAACAACAAATCTTCAGAATGGGGCCATCAGACGCCAAAGAACATATCTGGTACATACTGATGACATTCATACATAGGCCACTCTCTCCCGCTCGCACCAGGATGCCCTTGTTTACTAGGCTCCTAGATTCATCTCCTAATTTTCTTTTGTGTTTATTTATTTTAAGGCAAGCTATGTTTGTAATTACTAATGAAAGAATACACATCATCACTTATCTCACTTGGTTTGACTAGTGGATGAAGAGGCCCACCATCCTGGTCCACCCTTACAATTTTCTATTAAAAAATAGGGTCATAAGGTAATAAAATCCTCTACTACTTTCTTTAGAAAAAGGAGAAGATGGCCAGATTGGGTTATGCAGGCACATACTATTGGATTAGCTATGTGTGTCCAAGACTAGTAGTATCATGGAGCAAGATATTAATAGGTTTAGTCCTTAGCGTAATTTAAGCCAATGAAGCAGATTGAACCTAATAATCGGCTTTCTGGGCAAGTTTTGAGTGGCAATCGGTGTGCTTTCAATGTTTACCTCACAAATTCATGTTTTATGTTTGATCCAATTGACTCTTCTTCCTAAGCAATGATCCACTTGATTGAGTTGTACTAACAAGCATCACATTGTTCTTCTTTGTATTGCCAAGGATATTTGTAGGACATCAGTTTTAACTTGTTATATGGAATAGAAGTGGCTATGAGCTTAGATGTGGTAGTGTAAAGTAACCTTTCCCCTCCAAATATATGGGAGAGAGATGCACATCTCTGTATTAATGGAGGTCATTTTTTGCAGTTGACACACCTATAGATCCACGGTCATAACACATAAGATGAGAGCAAGCGCTCACTATAGAAAGGATGGATAAAATATTGAATATTTATGACTCGGTTGAACCATGAATCAAATATGAGCATATGTGGTCCATCACCAGTTATATATAAACCCAAGAGAACTTCTATCCATATATCTCGCGGGAAGGACATATTCAGCCAAACGTATTGGCAGCAGCTTAATAGAATACAGGATGTGTAATGCTTTTTTACTCCTCTTGTTTTGCTGGTTGATCCATGTATCAACTTTAAGTGATCCAAGAATTGTAACTTCTGTAGAATGATGGATATTGGATGATGTTTTTAATAAACGATGTGCATCAACCGATGCAGAGGCCGGGGTTTTACCCCCTTTTTCAAAAAAAATCTCAGTGGCAGGACAATGCAAGGGAGATTTTCAAAAGGAAATGTTATTGGATGAATAATGAAATATGTAACTCAAGGATCGCTCAAGAGAATGTAGAATCATAGCCATAGATAGGAATTCTTTGGTCTCCTTTGACTATACTAGTTTTTTTCCAAAGTGTATTATAAAAGTATCATAGAAAATAGAAATGGGAGCCATCATGATGCTTTAGTCAAGGAGCTCCATATGTGGTTTCACGCATCGAAGATCAAGTAGTTGTGTTATCCATGATCGTTTTCATGGCTGATTAGAGTTTCTTCATAATCCAATTGAACTTGGTGATTCAGTTCACTATTACCATTGCATCTATTAGCCAGGTCGTTGGAGCACTAAAGAGGCATGGTGATGTAGGGACTGGACAGGAGGTTGAATCCTCTTACATTGTAACAGATATTAGGGACCTTTTTTATCTTATAAACAATAAAATTCCGATGGTATTTAATTCCTATTCCAAGCATCAATGGGCAGAAACCACCATGGATCCCTGCTTATGTAAAATGTATTCACTTTTGAGTACGATGAATAATCAAGGACCTAAAAGATTATAGTGTTCATGGAATAGTTTGAGGACCCATGGTTGTTCCAGAGAATATGGGGATTAATAAGTACTTGAAGCCTGCCAGGTGTCTCTTTTGCTACTATATGCGTTCAATGATCTTATTAGGATCTTAATTACTGAGGACCTACTGAGGTTTGTAACTAACAAGGGTATACAAAAGCATTGATGTTAATGCAGCTTATTCAGGTCCGGTCCTTGGTTGTTTCTTCACCAAATGCCAGCGTTGAAAATTATTCAAATACAAAAGGTGAATCAAAGACGACATATTCAATTAATCTTGTTGTAACTTTTAGTTTTACCGGGAATTCATTTTGTTTGTTCTTATTTTTGTTTAGTCGGCCTGATGTAAGTTGTTTTGGTTATGAGTGAAGTCCGAATTTTTTTATTTAAGAAAAGTTTTGAACGGCATGCATTACATAATAATAAAAAGTCAGTGGTAGGTGTTGTGCAACACTCGTATTTACCATTGATGTACTGCATATTTTACAAACGATGCACGGCCTATTATATATTCCGTTGGCACAAGCATGAAATGTATGGATCTCGCGTTACCGTAGCACATGTACATTTTTTGGACAGCTAGAAGCAGGAAAATTAAGATCCTTGTGCCAATGCATGTTATACTTGTGTATATGAATGAGGGGTATTGGGATATCCAGATTCTGTTGAAGTGGACGAGCTCCTGGAATTATTTGGATAATGACCATGGAGCTTGCGGTTTGGTGGGAACCATTGATCCAACAGTTTGGCAAACACAACCTGATTGTAATCTATTGTTACCGGTATAGTTGCAAGCTGTGTGTCTTCATCAAACAGAAATCAGCGACATGTTGGAGCAGACGCGTCTAGGTCAGCATGGTTAGGAGATCCTCAATTATCATATCAAGCAAACAAACCAGCCATCTGCATCTTTCGGCTGAGGAGTCAGCTTTTTTCCTTTATCTATTTCAGTTTCTCTTTTGATTAGACCCATATCCTCTCTGGCCACTAGCTGTATCGAACTTCTATCTGTTTAAATGTATTGGCAGAATGACCGTCCTTTTACCTAAAAAAATGTGTTCTATGATTCTATCCAAGTGAGAAGGTGCATGACCAGCTCGTGTTCCAACCACGGTATAACGGCCCAGCACACCGTACTTAAACGCAAAGGTATCTTCGTTCTCAACCACTACAATTCTTCTTTGTGCTTTTTATAAATGGAGGATGAGACTCTGGCCTCTATATCAATAAGATCGATAAAATGGATATGTCTTTGTGTTAATTAACTAGCATGGTGGCCCTCGCATCTGAGAGGGTAACATCTTAATATGTCTGAAATCTTATATATATTAAAGAAATTATTTTATGCTATTAGAATTATATTATAGTCACCATAAATATTATGCTAAATATGAAAGCACTTTCATTTAGTTTCTCTTTAACGGAAAACGCAACTATGTCTCAGATGAAAAGCCGATATAACCTACCACCACATAATAGTTTTGAAGCAAAATATAGTAAACTTTAACAGATATCTGAACTCCTAAATAGAATAAATGAGTTGATCTTCAACATAAGTGATAGGGACGGGGGATATAATATTAAAGAGAATGTGATCGATTACTTAGCAGCCCCTATAGGCATCGTAAATGTCCTAGTTGTTTAGGAATTCAGGTTCATCACACTATATTCCCTTAGGTGCTTTTGTGTAGATATCTACCATCCTAGGATGTGGATTCTATTTTCCACCATGCAACCCTAAAATAAGACTTGGAATCAGAAAACATTAGTTCTGCGATGACATTCTCTTTGGTGTATTATAAGTGTTTCCACATATGTTCAGAGAAGGTAGATAGATACCGGCCAAAGTTTATAATTAATCCACATCGCAGATGTAAGATATGGAATACTGAACTTTTTGTGTGACATGATATCAAGATAAACATTCAATTTCCTCTTATCAATTTTTTTCTTTTGATTCGGTAATATATTTGGTATCTTACATGTAAAATATTTAGTCATCTTTTATTGTGAAGAAATAATTTTTTAATACATGAAATAAGAGTTGTGGATTTTCACATAGCTACAAACTTGCACTACGAAATGATTTTAATATTGGGGGAACATCACAACTCCGACAGTTTTGGGCTCTTAGAAATGCAATATACTTAGTTGTCAAAGGTGAATTTCGAAACACTATCCAAAAATTAACATTTCTAGGGATTTGGATGAAATATTTAGAGAACAATATTTTGACAAAGGGATGTGGAGCATGTGTCTAGCATTACCTCACTACACATAAGTATACTGAGTGACTCATACATAGATATATTTTAAACGATATCTTTTTAATTAAGTAGGCAGAACTTATTGGATCCAATATATCCATCCAAGGAGAAAATATCGAGCTCACTGATGGTGTGATTGTGGGACGATCAATTGTATGTGCTTACTGTTAGAGACTACCGACCGTAAATCAGATGTTTGGCAGCGAGTATGATTCACTTGGTTATGCACAACAGCACTACAAATACCAACATAATATATAGGTGATATGTGATAAACACATGCACTTAAATATTTTATCAGTGAGTTGTCCATTTACTAATACTTCATGGAATATTTACTACTACTACTCAGGTGTGGCTTCAGAGACAAATGTATGCCAGCCCATGTCTTTCTATTTTCAAATTTTAAATATTTTATCTATGATGTAAGGAGCCACGAGTTAAAATAATAATTTGTAGAAAAAAACCTCTTTGCATTTACTAATACTACTCGGATAGTTTTAAAGACAATGTACGTCCATGGGTTTCCCTATCTATTTCCAATCATGAAATATTTTATCTAACGAGATAATTAAGTTGTGGCGAGTTTGTAAATTTTTATTAATGAGAGTAGATTATTGGGTGCATAAAATTTTTCAAGGGACGGGGTACCGTTTGATAGCATGACCCTACTCTTGAAAATAATTCACTAGTAGAAAAAGAGGCTTCGGTTCGATCTAGAGTCTGACACTTGTCCCGATTTATTACGGGCCGGGACTAGTATGAGCACTAGTCCCGGTTCTTACCGTTTTTAGTGGCCAGAAGACCGAGAAAACTCTAGTCCCGGGTTATTTCGGACCTTTAGTCCCGGGTCGTGATACGGTCCGGGACTAAAGGTGTGCAGCCGCGGGCAACACCCTTTAGTCCCGGGTCGTGATACGGTTCTGGGCTAAAGGGGTGCGACGCGGACAACTTAAAATTGCTATAACTTTTGGTACGATGTTGAAAAAAATGTATAACCTATCAAAATGTGTGGAAACTTTTTTTGAGTTTGATTTTAACAGCCTTATTTGGATTTCTCACATTTTTAGATTTTTAAAATTATAAATAATGGATTCCTCACATTTTTCTGATTCTTTTACATTTTTAAAATTTGAAAAGGGAAAAAATTATTTAATTTTTTTTATTATTTAGCAAGTTTTTATTCCATATTTTGATTCCTCACATTTTTCTGATAATAATGAATATATTATTTCTCAAATTTCGATTTACAGATTTAAAGATATTATTTATGCCATATTAAATGAATAATGGCAAAAAATGAATAAAATATTATTTTATTTAGTTTTTTACTTTCATTATATTAAAATATTATTATTACTTATTTATTGTTGTTTACTAAAATAGTTGTTTGTAGTTTCAATAAATAAAGATGTATGGCATATTGTTATGGGTTAATATGATTGATATGATAGTATTGACAACAAGGTATAAAAGGGCTTCGCGCAAGGACATCCGGATGGAACAGAAAAGTTAAGCATGCTGAGGGTAAAGTAGTAGTAGGATGGGTGACCGAATGGAAAGTTTGATCACAAGTATAATTTGACCTAAGATTAAATATACTTAGTGCTAAAATGTTCCAAGTGAGAGGATTACGAGTCAAACAATTCAAAAGTTTAACAAAAATTAAAAAAAAAATAAAAAAATTCGAAAAAAATAAAAAAAAATAAAAAAAATCTTTAGTCCAGGTCCGTATTACGACCCGGGACTAAGAGCATCTCCACTCGTTGGCCGAACCCAGGCCGAAATCCGGACCTTTTTTCGGCCGGACGGCGCAAGTTTTCGGCCTGGGTACACCCAGTTTCCCACTCGGCTACCCAGGCGGACACAAAACGACTATATATTTGAATCTGCATAGTTCCCGCCGGCGAGTTCTTGGCCACAAGGTGTTCAACAGATACGCGTACAAATTCGGCGACATATTTTTATTACACAACAGGGGAATCAACGCTCAGTCGTCGACGGGGATGGGCTCCTGCGGCGTGGCCGACGCGGCGTTGTCGTCCATCTCGCCGGTGAAGGCCGGGTTGGAGTAAGTCGAAGCAGAGCTCGGAGTGGGAGCGTTCGGCGCTGGCACGGTCGGCGCAGAGGAAGGGGAACCCGTGGTCATGTCCTCCAGGATGGCCTAACATTGCGCCATGTACCAGGCCTTGACCGGCGAGCTCATCTTCGACGTGTCCTCGCCGCCCATGAGGAACTTGAGGTCCATGTGGCGCTTCTTGGCGGCGTAGTTGGCCTTCTTCTCGGCGAGGCTGGCTTTCTTCTCGGCGAGGTTGGCCTTGATGAGGGCCACCTTTTCCCCTTGTGTCTCGATCAGCTTCTTCCAGCGCTCCTCGCTCTTCTCAGCCCTCTTCTCGGCCTGCACCCTCGTGTCTGCGAGGCATTTCTCGATCGAAGCCTGGAGACGCTCGGCAGGAGGTCCGGCGGCCTTGAGCATCTTCGCCTTCTTCTGGCCGAGCTCAGGTCTTCCTTCACTGGCAGCAGCGGCCGGGGCCCCGGGGTTGTAGACGCCGTCCTTGCTCTTGGAGAGACTCAGGCGAGTGTCCCGCCACTTCTCGCAATGCTCGATTTTCTCGAAGACATGATGGAACTTGAACTCCATCTTCATGTCCTCTCGAAACAAAGCAAGTGCACGACGCAGCTACAAAATGGAAGTGTGTCAAGTTGTCCATGTTCGCGAGTGTGTCAAGAGAGTGCACGACAAAGATAGTGTTCGCGAGTACCTTGTTGTCCATGTTCTCCCCACTGGCTTGTGTGCAGTCGACTTCTTCCATGCAGCTGTGCCACTTGCTGCACGCAGTTTGGATGATCGCCCAGTGGTTCGTTATTGCCTTCTCCCCTCGCTCCATGTGGATCTTGCAATACTTTGGGTCGCACATGCTTCGCTCGTCGAATGCTGCCTTCACGCGCCACCAATAATTGTCGGAATTTTGGTTCGCACCCATTATCGGATCCATGCTCACCGACTTCCAAGCTTCGGCGAGGCAGGTGTCCTCGGCCAAGGTCCATTTGAGCCGAGCATCCGCCGAAGTTTCCGGCTTCTTCTTCCCCTTCTTGCCTTTCGCCTCAGTCTCAGCATCCTCTGGCTGCGTTTGCTCGGCCTGGATCTCCTCGGCATCGATGTCGGCGAGGTCCTGGGACTCGATGCCGTGCTCGGCGTCGGCCCGGGTCTGCTCTTCCGTGAAGAAGGAGGGGTGGTTTGTCGCCGAGCCTGTTGCGATCAGGTCCTCCATGTACGCCTCGGCCGTCATGCCGGCCGGAAGGGCGCCCGGCATTCCGCCGAACAGGTTGCGCGCGTCGGCCTCGCTGAAGGGCGCCGAGCTTCCGTCGAAGGCCAGCGGTCCGTGGCGCAGAGCGGGGCTTGCGTACGCCGGAGAGGCGGAGTAGGGGATGTTGATGTCGATGCCGAAGGCCGAAGGAGGGCGCGGCGTCGGGCAGGGGAAGAGCACATTGGGGTTGAAGCCGCCGTCGAACTCCGGCGACGAGGAGTACCTCTGCCGAGCAGCCGCCTGGCTCTCCTGGAAGCTGGCCGGCGAGATCAGCGAGAAGCCAGCGGGCGAGCCGATGCTAGCCTGACTCCCCAGTGTGGTGGGTACGGTGCGGCCATCAACGCCGAACACGTCGCCGCCGCCTGCTTCGCCTTCACCATCGCCTGTTCTTTCGCCGCCGCCTTCACCATCGCCTTCTCCTCCTCCTCTTGCTGTTGCCGGAGCTTCGCCCTCTCCTTCATGTCCTTCCGCTCGGCCGACGAGATCTGCCTGGCGTGCTCCCTCTTCTCCCACTCGGCCGAGGACATGCCCTTCGGCTTGGTCGGCGGCGCTCTCGGCTTCCTCGTCTTGTTCTCCGCCGGACCCTCGCCGAGGATCGATTTGGGTTGGACGAAACTCTTGGGCGGCATGTTGGGCGCGGTGATCGGCGGAGCTTCGGGGGTGGGGGAATGGGGAAGAAAGGCGGGAGGGGGAAGAAAAGGGCGGGGAGCTCGGCGAATTGGCGGGAGTAGTGCCTTCTCTCGCTGACAGAGCTGGCCCACGCCCGTTTTCGCTGAGTCCGGCGTCCCCAGGGCGTATCCGGAAACCTGGGTACGACCTGGGTAGGCCGGACCAAAACACGCCGAAATCCGGACGAAAACAGATCCCTGGGTACGCGACTGGGGTCGATTTTCGGCGTCCGGACCAAAATTCGGCATCCGGACCGGCGTCCTGGATAGGCGAGTGGAGATGCTCTAAAGGTCCTTCATCCCTGCAGCAAAAAACGGCCATGCGGTGGCCCTCTAGTCCCGGGTTGTAACAAACCGGGACTAGAAATAGGGGCCTTTAGTCCCAATTTCGCAGTTCCGGGTGTAAAACCGGGACTAAAGGCCCTTGCAAACCTGAACTATATGTCCTTTTTTCACTAGTGATTTGTATGCTCTAATTTATCATTAGGGTGTTCCATCGATTCAGTTTGCTCTTGTGTATGCCTATCCATGATACCATGCGGCTAATTATCCATCCGGATGCTTGCCATGGCTGGCATGGGGTCGTATGTGGATCGGATCGGCACCCTAATCCTGCTCCTCTTATTCGATAGACCGAGTAGATGGATAATGCGGCACAAACTGTGCATCTCCGCCGCCCAGCTGTGTGCATGAGGCAATTCTTAATTCCATAGATGGATCCAACTTGCATGGCCGCATGGTTTAAGCAAGGTGCAAGATCTAACCTCGCCATGATAATGCTCATGCCACGGGTGGAAGACTCGACTGGCCGACGGGCCGAAGGAGCCCAAACCGAATACGACGGCGGCTTGTAGACGACAGGGGGGGGGGGGGGGGGGGTCGGAATTGGTCAGCATCGGCAGCCTGCGTGGGGATACATATGCTAGAACAGTAGTATAATACTCTTCACGGTACTTCAGACGTACACCTCCGAAGTAAATCTAGCTAGGTCAAACAGACTTAAAAGGATATACACGGCTCCCTGAGCTTTAGGATCTATATTCACGTGCCCTACTGTCTGCCGGTATAGGAGTTGTGTTTTAACCAAGCAATGTGGGGATAACGTGCCTATTGTCGTGTACATAATATAATTACGTAACTTTAGTCTAAGCATCCCACGGCCTTACAGTTAGATCTAACGGTTAAAATAATTCTAATGATGTGGATCAACCTAATGCCTCGGAAAACACCCTTATATTGCTTTTAGTATATAACTAGAAGGGTGGCCCTCGCAATTGCGAGGGACTCATCTTTAATATATTGAAAGTAACATCATAGAGTTCCAAATTTGTGTATGCTATAATAAATTATTATTCTCTCTTTATTCATTTGTGTATGCTATAATAAATTATTGTTCTCTCTTATAATTTGTAAACTATTGACCATGTCCACATTTCTACTGCTCCAAATCTATGTTAAAGAGATGCTTTATCAAAGTTGAAATAGTGAAGATTTTAACTTTCTTTTCAGTGTGGTAGAATGAATGTCTGTAGTTCATACAAGTAAAACGGGCACCCGGTCAGCATTCCACCATCTCCGCCAGCTCATCTCACATTGATCATCCACTAAGATTGTAGGAGGCAAAGTAACCATAGATCAACATGTCACGTATAGTTTATGTGTATTCATTATTAGGAACATGCATTGTCTATCATGACAGTTGATATGTAGTCGTACCAATAAATTTGGCTCGATCATTATTCTGGTGTGACCATATAGTGGTTTACTTCATGTATCCAATTCCATATGGCATGTCCTTTAGGAAATTTAATTCTCTCCTTGCCGACTAAGGGATTAAGCACCAATTTAGCACCGTGTCTTTTGAGAAGTGTGTCCCTAAAAAAGTTGTGATCAATGATATTAGCTAGGGTACTGTACTATTAATCAACCCGTGATCCGCAAACGCTTCATGTACATTTGTCATATTGTGGATCATATTCAATCTTGTCTTATCCTCACTTTTTCTGTTAGGCTTTGGGAAAAAATAGAAATCGTCATATCATTTTATTGACATGTTACATATACACATTTTGGGTGATTAATCTAATGTATGTATCATACCATTGCAAATGTGTTTCATTTAAGATTATAATGCATATATCATCCATTGATTTTTCTCCGTAGCGAGGTACTATATCGGTATGTTAATACATGATTTGCATGCTTCAAATAATCCACCAAAACATGCGGGACGTACTACGGTTCTCTGAGCCGTTAGTTCTTATTGTTCACTCTCCACCATATCCATTCTTCTCTATATCTCCCCCTCTCTATCTCTCAAGTCACATGCTATACAAACTCTCCCACTCTACACATACACACTTCATCGATGTTGTTCGGGCCAACTACCCTATGCCGGTGAGTCAGCATGCCTTGTGATGCGTCACTTGTCAATCCCTACCGGTACATGGATGAATAAGCTATGCAACATGAGTTTATGTAGCATGACCTCACTCCCAGTTTGAGATAGTGCAAGAGGATGAGTAGTTGCCATTTTTATGTGAAAAATAAAGAATTTTAAAAGACATGGTTAAACTATTTTTTAGTTTGTTCATAAATTTTTGGAAATGTATTTTCTTTTTGGAAAATCATTTGAAGTTTTAAGTTTTATGTAAAACTATGGAAGTTGTTCTGTTCTTTCCCTATTATGTTCTAAAATTGGATCATAAAATTTAGAATCCATAATTGTGCATTTAATAATTTTTTGTTTGGTTTTTTGAACTTTGGTTGAATAATTTAGCTAGCCCTTGAATTTTTGCGTCCTCATCCTTGTACCGCTCAAATATTCTTCTCAACATTTGGATATCACCTATATTATTTTAGAAGTTGTATAATTTTTACATTCATGAAAATAAATCATCTTGTGTTTTATAAGCTTGTCGCAATTTTTGTAGCCATGTCGTATGTTTATTTAAATCTAGGGTTGTAAATTTTTGGATGATCAATTATGAGAATCTCCTAAAGTTTTGGAGGTGTAAACATTTTCTTGGTCTTTCAGGAATCTATCTGAGATTTCAATACTATTACAACAGCCCATTTAAGCCACTCGAAATTAACGTTTCGGCATTTCTTTGGTTAGTAACCCCAATGTAGCTTAAGTCCATAGAGCTATAGCTCTGTCTGGCTGATACCTTCACCATTAATTTATCTATACATAATCACTTCTCTCATGTAGGTTGCGATTAGTCGAATACTTACTTATTACATGCCATGTACACATCTCAGATTACACATATGTAAATGTTACTTATACGGAAGTAATTTGTATTGTGTCTATGCATACACAGATTATGTGCGTCCTGATTTTTGGATGAATGCAAATAGTTCATGTGCATCTAAATGTTTGCAAAACATATTATGTACAGATTTTCAACAAAGAGCAAAAACTCACGTTGATCCTTATGACATATTGCTAGCTGCCTTCGACATAAATGGGTAAATAAATGTATTATAGTACATCTCATAAAATAAAATCTATCTTGTTAAGTGATTTGGGTTGAAACTTTTGTTATTGTAACTCATCCGGACTTATTTTTCACGAATCTCAATACATACACCAAAAAATCTTACTAGTTAGGTCATATAATTAATTCCGAATGCATTATAGTTTAAAAAATAAATACATATTATGATGGTTGTAATAGTAACGGTATTATATTGCATTATAGATGTTGATCGTGTGCATCAGTTAATTCTAAAAACTGACTTGGATTATAGACTATATAACTAACAAACAAAGTTGTTTGTAATCCGGCTGATATGCAGCGCTTCGAGGGATATGCTTATAAGTTACTAATACATGTTCCATAAAAAAAAGTTACTAATAAATGGCTGTGCATGGGACCCAGTCTGACATGTTATTCGAGAAACTCACATACGTATATTATTCGGACTTCGGGACTTGTATTTCTACGGCTCAACCAATAGATGAACTGGCAACGGCCGGCCGGGACTCCTTGGTTCGATTCTATCAGCACACGGACTCCTTTTGGTGTATCAACACGTACATCGGCACAACCATTGGTGGAGATTGATCGGTGAATGTGTTGTCCAAGAGAGAAACTTTTTTTCTTAAACCGATCAAAGACGTGACAGATTTTCTGCATATGTGTATACTAACTAAGTTACGTTATTTAGTTAAATCGTAACCATAGATTTCAGATCTAACTATCAAAAATAATTTAGATGATGTGGATCAACGTAGTGCCTCGAAAAACACCTTTATATTGCTTTTAGTATATAATAGATAGATAGAATAGATAGATATGTCCTAATATATATTTCAACGGTATAGAGCTCACATACTGCGGTGCTTGCACATTTTCCGGGAACTATAAAAGCATGATAATATGAGCACCTCTAGTCACAATGCATGTTATAGGCATGTATATGACGGAGGAAGGTGTCTGGATATCTAAACTATGCGGGGGTTTATAAACATGTGCCACTATTCGGATAATAAACATAGAGCTAGGCGTTCACCCGATTATCTTGTAAGATATACCGATTCCCTCTAAATGAGAATGTGAATGATTAGCCTGCCTTCTAGCCAAAAAAATTCTCCAACCGAGTGCGTTAATTCAGCTTTGGAGCACCATACTCATACAAAAATGCGAACCAATTTCATCATATACACAACAATAGTACTAGCTCATGTCCCCATGGTATACAACTGTTATTGTTCTTCTCCTGATTTCAAATATTTTAAATTAGTGTAAGGAATGCAAAGTGTCACTAAAAAAATGTGCAGTAGACATTTTTATAGAGGCACTCTCCATCTTGTCTCTTACAACCCGATCTAATTTGATGTAGATGCATTAGGACACATTTTTTATAATACCTTAGCACTACAGAAGTCTACCTAGAGACATTCTCCGAAATATCTCTTTAGTCTTCATGTATCAGCATTGCAAGAGACATTCTTGAGAATGCCTTAATAACAGATACATCTCCTTTCAGACACTCTCTGCAATGTCTCTTAACATCTATGTAAAGCATTAAGAGAGAAATCTTTGAGAACGCCTTAACAATAGGCATTCTCTAGAGACACTACATAGAAACTACATATGTCTCTTCACTAAGAGAGACATTGGATAACGCCTTGAAATTAGATGTACAATTCCAGCTCTATAGTATAATCATGAAACATTTGGAAGTTCAAATTATATCATTGTGTAAGTTTGCGAAGTAAGACCACGTGAAATACAAAAAAGAAACTTACCTACATATGGTTAGCACATTTTTCTAACATAGGTGTATACACCATCTATCAACATTTTCATATATATGCCTACAACTGTATCTTGAAACTTGCTCTTGCTATGTCCATAAATATATGAATTTAAACTTGAATTTTTTGGTTAAACTTATGAATTCAAACTATGAAAAGATGATTGTAAGAGCAACTCTACCAACCCCGCGAAAATAACTCTAGCCTAAAACATAACATTTTGGGGGAAACCAAATCATCTTCTAAAAATTAGAGGACCTCTTAAAAATAGCTCCATACCCTCTAAGTATAGGAGACATGGGGTGTTTTTACATGTTCCCCTAGGACAAAGTTTCTGGAGCGCGGGAAATTTACCTACTCGTTCTCGTCCTGGAACTGTGATCTCGCTGCCTCAGCAACCAATTCCCACCACATCACCACTGCCAATCGGACGCCGAGGTCGGCCAGACCCCATCTTGGTCATTCCCCGCCTCTAAAAAAACATATACTATTGGATATTTAGCCGATATAGTGGTACTTACACTAAAAAAAGGCCAACAAACAAAATTGATATTATTTGTTCCAAATCAATGAGCGGTAAACTATACTTGAGACCATGTAATGCTCCAAAAATGGCTTATTGAGAAAAATGGTAGATGACCAACTTTTGTGCTTTCTTCGGTTCAAAGAAGAAAATAAATGAAGAGGTGTTGAACTTAACCTTTCATAATTTTTTCTTATTGTTCTTTGATATGTGAACATCTTATATATGGCCGGTGGTTTATGATGTTGATGGTGTCAAAGAATCGATGTAAAATGTACAATCTACAAAAGGTGATTAGACGTTGTCACATGTTTGACGCTTTGATTGACCGCATGAAACACAACTTGCAAATGACCATATATCTCAGGATTTCGGAAATAGAACTGTGAAGGTGCATCAAGGTGAAATGAGAGACGGGGGGTTCAAATAATACTCAAGTACTTTTAGTTTTTTCAAGATGGCCATATAGGCATAATCACCTTCGATATGCATTAAAGGACAATAAGTAACAAATCATCGTAGATGTAGTGCCCCAGTTGCATTTACTATTGTTGTACTCTTTGACAAAGGATTGTTCATATATATTTCATCGGCATGGATCGATCTCACATACTGCAACACATGCATATATTTCGGAGAACCACAAGCATGTATAAGATCCGTGTAGCATGCGTATTATACATGTGTATAGGAAGGGGAAGTATCGGGATATCTAAATTCAGTAGGAACTACCAAGACCGTGGAATTATTCAGATAACAGTGATGGAGCTAAGGGTTTGCCGGATTCTCCCTGGCCAATTCAGCCCGACTACAGTTTGCTGGGCATCGTTGATCCAACATGTTGCCAAAGAGGACCTGACTGCAGCCATCTACTATTCCTGGCACATTTGATCAACCGTCCAGCCGTGTCATTTAGCAGAAATCAGTGACACATCTGGGCAATATCATCAACGATCTCAAGTGCCTTGAAGCTCACCATGTTCTGTAGAACCTGGATGACCATCAAGCAAACGAGCCAGCTCCTGCGCCCTCTAGGTGTTGATGAATCAGCTAGCTTACGTCCTTTTCCATTTCCGTTTTTAAGTTCCTCTTTTGACTACCGTATCAAACTTCCATCAACTTAATTGCAAGTAATCCTGCTCGAGAAATCAATCCATATATTCCCCTTTTCTTCTTGCATTTCTGTTGTGTTTGTCCTTTTATATCATGATCATGATGAACTGATATACAGAGAGAGAGAAGGCCGGTACAGTAACACATTGCGTCAGCAGATATCTTTGCCAGCTGAGCCCCTTGCCGATGCAAACGACCTCTACGTCACCCTCTGCCAGCTCTTATCTTTTATTGAAATTACACGCTTGCCCCTTCCAGATCATAGGGCAGTGTACACATTGCATCCACTAGTGTCATTAGTGTCATCAGAAAGTGTCATTTCCCTAACAGGATCATGAGAAAGTGGCAGTGTACACATTGCATCCCCATGACACACTTTTAATAACAAAACTGGCCAGAGCTCATCAGATTTGCATGTTGCTCATCAGTGTACTAATTGAGAAACAACATTTTCATTGTGTAATTTTGCGTTATGTGATTTTGAAAGCACCGGTACCATCTTGGCATAATTAACCGGGTGTGTGAATTTGAAATCCCTCACACCTTTGTTGGGTCCCACCTGCTCATAATTGCATTTCTGAAGATACTAGCTACTCCCCGCAACCTGGGAGCTGTGCAGGAGCAGGACGACGGAGCGGTGGGTGTGGGGTGGCAGTACGCGGCGACGAGGAGCAGCGAGCCGCCGATGATGGCGGCGCAGGAGCAGGAGCACCACCAGCAGATGCACGGCGGCGTGGGGCAGGCAGCGGACTCTGGGTCTGCGGGGAGCGAGATTCTGCTGGGGGACCAAGACGACGGCGGCGAGACGCAAAGGGGAGGGAAGAAGCAGCAGTGCAAGAACCTAGAGGCGGAGTTGAAGCGGCATAAGAAGCTCACGGATCGCCTCTACAAGCTCCGCTCCCTCGTCCCCAACACCACCAAGGTAACCACCACGATCATCCATGGCTGCCGCCGGCAATGTACCGTTAATTCTCGGCTGGTACAGAGCTCAAACTAAATGCGATTGCAGCGGCAGATGGAGCAAGCGTCGGTCATTGGGGATACCATCGACTACATCGTGGTGTTGCAGAAGCAGATGAAGGACCTGCAGGACGAGCTATCAGCAGAGAAGAAGAAGAAGAAAAACTCCGGCCTTAACATGTATTACTATTACTCTCTATGTTCCATCATGTAGCCTCCACTGCGATAATACTGGTGCAGGGCGATCGATAAAAGAGAGGAAACATTCATTCATTCATGATAATTGTGAGTTTTTTACGCCACTGAGCAATTGCATTTCTGAATATACTACTCCCTCCAGCGTGGGAGCTTTGCAGGGCGACGGAGCGACGGCCGGGAGCACCGAGCCGGCGCTGATGACGGTGCAGGAGCACGGTAGCGCGGGGATGGCGGCGGCCTCGTGGTCAGAGGGGAGGAGGGAGATGCAGCTGGTCGACCAAGACGAGAACGGCATCGAGAAGAAGCAGCAGTGGAAGAAATTTGAGGTGGAGCTGAAGCGGCGCGAGAAGCTCAACAACCGCTACTACAAGCTCCGCTCCCTCGTCCCCAACATCACCAAGGTAACATCCACGGCATGAAAAAACCATTAATTCTGGACTAGCTCAAACTAAATTCGATTGCGGCGACAGATGGACCGGGCGTCGATCATCGGGGATACCATCGACTACATCGTGGAGTTACAGAAGCAGGTGAAGGACCTGCAGGACGAGATATCAGCAGAGAAGCAGAGGAAAAACTCCAGCCTTAACATATACTCTCTATGTTCCATAATGTAGGAGAGTATATTTTGACAATACACTGTGAAACAGAGGATGTACTACTTACTGGCTACAATTATTTAGATGAAGCATTCCAATGCAGCCATGTCTGAACCATAATATCAGGGTGCAGTGCATGGAGGGATGAGAGCTCTGAATTCTCAACTCTGTCCTGTGCTCCTATATATATATGATGTCAGGAGGTTTCACGGGAATCCGAATTAATATAGTACACTTGATCAAGAGTTCTCTGCTCTGGTACCGTCGCTGTCGGAATCCAAAAATTAAGACTTGGATGCTGTTGATCTCCGTGTATTCCACAAACGAAACTTTCAACCGATATACAATGGAAACCTCGTAGGAAGTTCTAGTATTGCACATCCCATTTAATAAAGGTTATTTGGTAAAACGCTCCATAAGCCTGTATTTTTTTGATGAAATACTCCATAAGTCCCATATAATGGGAAAAACAATTAAATGGTAGGATATTAGTATCATGGGGCAGTTAGCTGCCACTTCACTAAAACACATGCCATTAGTGTCATTTCCCTGACTGGATCATGAGAAAGTGGCAGTGTACAAATTGTATCCCCATGACACACTTTCTGTAGCAGAACTGACCTTAGCTCATCAGATTTGTTAGTTGCTTAGTTAAGTACTAATCGAGCAACAGCATTTGCATTGTGCAATTTTGCGTTATGTATGTGACCACCAGTACCAGTGAAGCATAATTAACGGGTGTGTGAATTTGAAATCCCTCACACCTTTGTTGCATCCCACCTACACGTTCCCCTAGACCAAAGTTTATGGAGCGTAGGAAATTTACCCACTCGCTCTCCTCACCATGATCTTGCTGCGTCGGCAACTATTTTCTCCCATTCGAGATGACCATATAGGTGAAATCACCTTTGATATGCATTAAAGGAAAATAACAAGTAACAAATCGCCGTAGGTGTAGTGTCCCAGTTGTATTTACTATTGTTGTACTATTTGGCAAAAGACGATGGCCGTATATATTTCATCGGCTCTACATCATGCATTGATCTCACATAGTGCAACATATGTATATATTTCGGAGAATTAGAAGCATGGAAATATAAGATCCATTTAGGAATGAAATTATACATGTGCGTAGGAAGGGGAGGTATCAGGATATCTAAAGTCCGTTCAGATTGGCAAGTTCGTGGAATTATTCGGATACCGACGACTAAGGTAAGTCTTCACCGGATTCTCCCTAGACAACTCAGCCGGACTACGGTTTCTGGGCATAGTCATCCAGCACGTTGGCTTGTCTTCCAACCATGGTCTGACGGCCAAAACAGTTCTCCGTCGAAAGCACACAAAATTGAGCCCTGGAGCATGTGCCAAAACGCAAAGGCAAACCTAGGCAGTGCCAGCTCACGATTCCATTGCAAGATTTATGAGCTCGTTTGGCTCCCGTCATTTGGGGCTGGAATCAAGGAATTCATTCGTGATTCCAAGAATCAACTTGTTTGGCTGCCACGAAATTGGTTACATAATTCATTTGCAAATTCCATAATTTTCATTTCATGCCTAAGCTTAATTCCTTTTGGTACCTTGTCATTTGTGTGGATTTGCTAAATGAAATGAAATGATATGATCAATGTCACTTCATTTCATTTCTACCAAATGAAATGATGGGGGCCAAACAAGCTCTAAGTGTTGTTCTTCGCTTTGTTTAATATAGTAGTCCGTATTAATCATTGTTTAGCGCGAGGAAGGAAAAATGTCATGTAAAGACTAGCTATATACCCGTCATGGCTAACGGAGAAACAAATCAGAGCCTAATACATTTATGTTTTTGCACGGTCCTCTCCGTTGCAGATAGAAAATACGCAGACCTATTGATACTAACTTGTTAGGAATAGACAAGTTGTATTCCTATGGGGGCCAAAGGCCACAATATATAGTACAGGTACATGTGTAAATATGCAGGAAGCCCCCTAACATTGGGGAAACTACAATATACAAATATATACATCTAACACCCCTCCTCAAACTCATGGTGGATCCACAACACTGAGTTTGGAGAGTAATAAATCATGCTGCGGTCTGGTCTGTGCCTTCGTAAAGAAATCCGCCAACTGTAAATCTGAAGGCATATACTGAAGCGCAACAACCTGACCTGCACCTGAGCACGTGTATAGAAAGCATCAACACCAATATGCTTGGTAAGCTTATGCTTGACCGGATCACGTGCAACACTAATAGCACCTGTACTGTCAGACAAAACCAGAGTGGGTGTGGTAATAAAGATCCCAAAATCCGCAAGTAACCACCGTAACCAGGTCACCTCAGCAGTCAACAAAGCCATAACACGCAACTCAGCCTCAACGCTCGAACGGGAAACCACTGTCTGTTTCTTCGTCTTCCAAGCAATGAGCGAACCACCAAGAAACACACAGTAAACAGAAAGTAAACTGCGATCCGAAGGATCACTCGCCCATGAGGCGTCTGAATAGCACTGGAGCTGGAGGAAGCTGGAACGAGGAAAGAAAAGGCGACGAGTGATCGTACCACGAAGATAACGAAGAACACGGAGAAGATGGCTATAGTGAATAGTGGTAGGAGCAGAAACAAACTGACTCAGAATATTGGGCTCATCCCTAAGAACATTAAGCTCCATAGGGGTCTCAACATTACGCTCATCCCTAAGAGTAGCACGAGCAAGAAGATCCTGAATATACTTTTCCTGAGAGATGTAAAAGCCATCAGAAGTGGAGGAAACCTCAATCCCAATAAAGTATTGAAGAGGACCAAGATCAGTCATAGGAAACTGATCACGAAGACGAGCCTTAACAAAGGCGATATACTCAGAATGATTACCAGTAATGATCATATCATCAACATAGAGAAGAAGAAGAGTGCGTCCACGAGGAGAAGTGTGACCAAACAGCGCTGGATCATGAGCACTAGGGGAGAAACTAGCAGCAGTCACCACAGAAGAAAAGCGCTCAAACCAGGCACGAGGGGCCTGTTTGAGGCCATAAAGAGAACATCGAAGACGACAAACCATCCCCTCAGGAACAGAATACCAGGAGGAGGCTGCATATAAACCTCCTCAGTCAAATCACCATTGAGAAAGGCGTTCTGAACATCAAGCTGGGACACAGACCAATGACAAACAGAGGCAACAGCAAGAAGAGTACGCACCGTGGTCATATGAGCCACAGGAGCAAAGGTCTCATCATAGTCACGACCATGCTCCTGCTGAAAACCACGAGCCACAAGACGCGCTTTATAGCGCTCAAGAGATCCATCAGAGCGGGTCTTAATCTTATAGACCCACTTACACGTGATAGGACGAATACCAGGAGGGGAAAAAACAAGATCCCTGGTGAGAGCAGCAATCTCCTCAGCCATGGCCAGCTGCCATTCAGGATGATGCTCAGCATCCCGATAAGAAGTCGGCTCGGAGGCAACAGAAAGACCATACTGACTAGGAGAGTAACGGTTGGGGGCACGACGCTGACGAACATGACGAGTAGAGGGAAGCTCATCAGAGGAAGACGAATCAGGAGACGACGATGAAGAGAAGGAATAACAGAGGAAGACTCCGGAGAACGAGGAGAACTAGACGGAGCAGAGGAGGACGGTGTCGAGGAAGAGGCATCAGGGGGAGGAGATCCTGAAGAAGACACAATAGGTGTAGAAGGAGGTGTGTCAGGAAAGAGAAGAAAAGAGATATCTTCCACCGGGTAGGTACCAGCGGTGGGACGAGGATAGAAAGGACACGTCTCATCAAAAATAACATCACGAGAGATACGCATCCGACGACCAACAGGGTCCCAACAGCGATAACCCTTATGCTCATCACTGTATCCAAGGAAGACACACTCAACAGACTGAGCAGTCAGTTTGGTGCGTTCGCGAGGAGCAAGGAGAACATAGAAAACACAACCAAACAAGCAAAGCATGGAGTAGTCTGGAGATTGTCCAGATAGGCGCTCAAGAGGGATACCACCCTGCAGAGCGGCATAAGGCTGAATATTGATGAGGTAAGCCGATGTAGCGACAGCCTTAGCCCAGAAATGCAGCAGAAGAGAATAAGCAATCATCATGGCACGAGTGGTCTCAAGAAGATGGCGATGCTTACGCTAAGCAACGCCATTCTGGGCATGTGCGCCAGGATAGGAGAACTGAGCAAGGGTGCCCTGCTCAGCAAGAACACCTCGCAACATCTGGGAGATATACTCACCAGCAGAATCAGCACGAAACACGCGAATGGGGGTAGAATATTGAGTACAGACCATGGCCGCAAAACGCTGATATATGGAGAGCACTTCACTGCGAAAGCGCATAAAATACAACCAAGTGTACCGAGAAAAATCATCGATGAATAAAATAGAGTAGCGATGGCCCCCTTTCGAAGCGAAAGGAGCCGGACCCCAAACATCGGAATGAACTAAATCAAAAGGTCGCTGAGATACAGACGCGCTAGTAGGATAGGGAAGCTGAATATTTTTACCCAACCTACAGCTCTGACAATGTAAAGACCCATCTCTTGAGACAGACCCCAGAAGACCAAGATGAACTAATGATGACAGGCGGGAGTCACAAAGGTGACCAAGACGATGATGCCACTGCTGAAAGGAGCTGGTAGCAGAGGCGACGATCGGAGAAGAACTGGCAGATGAAGTGGCAGCGGAAGGAACACGAAGCCAGTCTAACTCCCAAAGTCCTGAAGAGTCACGGCTGCGAGGGCCAGCTCCAACCAGGGCCTGTGTGCGACGGTTCTGAACAACACAAGAATCAGCATCAAGAATGATGCGACAACCAGAGTCAGTAAGCTAGTTAGCAGAGAACAGATTCATCTTAAGAAGAGGGACATGAGAAATATCAGGGACAGAAAAAGAAGTAGAAAGGGTGCCCCGACTAGAAACAGGAAGAGAGGTACCATCAGCCGTGAAAACACGGACAGGGGAAGGGAGAGAACGAAGAGCGGACAGAAAATAAGACTCAGAGGTCATATGAAAGGAAGCTCCAGAATCCAGATACCACGGGGACATACCTGACTATGTAGAAGGTGTTGGTCGCGCAGTGCCGGAAGAATCAGTCACAGAACCAGCAGTGCCTGTCGAAGAAGAGCCTGTAGCAGCAATCAGACCGCGAAGACTCCTGATAATGTCCTGATCAGAGAGAGCAACTACTGAAGATCCGGAAGGAGCCGACTGCCCACGAGCCTGGTGTTGCTGACGTAAACTGGGATCCCGTGTATAATAGGTGGCCCAAGTGTGGCCATCCTTGTTACAGTAAGAGCAGTGACGAAGAGAACCACGGCGACCCTGACCACGAGCCTGTTGCTGCTGACTCTGACCCTGAGACTACTGGTGCTGACTCTGACCCTGACCTGAAGGAGTAGGTAGTATCGGCGGCGGCACAGAGGACCACAGCTGAGTTGAGGGAGCAGACGGCATAGGAGGACCACGGGTAGCAAGCACAGATGGAACCGCAAGAAGACCAGCACCATGGAGACGGGTCTCCTCAGCCCGAAGCTCAGACAACACCTTAGAGAGCGGAACACGACCACGAGCATTCAGCTGAGCACGCCGGGGCTCAAATTCCTGACGGAGCCGAGACAGAAACTCATAGATGCGGTGAAACTCCATATCCGAGCACACAATCTGGCAGCACGAGCATGTGCCACAAACAATAGTACGGAGAGAATCAAGTTGACGCGAGATAGCGGCACTCTGAGTATAGAACTCATCAATAGTGGAATCACCCTGCTGAAGAGCATGCTCCTGGCGGACCACAGACAGATAAAGAGCATCCCCAGACGGCTGATAGCACTGACGAAGATGTGCCCACTGAGCAGAAACATTAGGGAGGCTCATGAACTCAGCAGCATACTGGGCAGAAAACTGGAGGTGAGAACAGCAGCAGCACGAGCATCCTCATCGACCCACTGAGTGTAAGCAGTCAGCGTGTGGCGATAGGCCTCGAGATCAGAAGATTACTGCTTGAACTTCAGGTCCTAAGCAACAACAATACTATCATCGGCACTCTAAGCAGCATCCTTGGCCTCCTGAGAAGCATCAGCGCCGAGAACAATCGGCGTCGGCGGAAGAAGAGCCACAGGAGCAGGAGGGCACGGCGGACAGGAGACCTCGCCAGAGAGCACACCCCAAAGACGGAGACCGCGCATGTAAACGCGCATAAAGGCAGCGAAATCAGGGTAATTCGCGCCATCGAAGATCACCGGGCAGCGAGGAATCGCAACATAGCCCGATGCAGAAGACATCCTCAATTTTTTTTGGTCAACTCTCAGATCTAACGAAAAAGAAACTGCTGTTTGCAGATCCAATCAGAGCCAACAGAGAGGAGGCGGGCGATCTGGAGCAGAAGGGCGGGCAGGCCAGGCGGGATCTGCAGCAAGTAGGAGGAGGCGGGCGGGCACCGTCAGGTGACAGCGGGCGTGCGGGAGCTCGAGGCAGGGGAGCTTCCGGGCGGTTGCAGCGAGTAGGAGGAGACGGGCGGGCGTCGTGCGTCGGGATCCCGTCTGGATCCTGCGAGCTGAGGCAGTCGAGGCGTTCCCGTCTGGTAGAAAGTCGGCGCAGATGAGCGGGCGCGGGTGGGCGAGGCAGGGGCGCGTCCGATGCGCGTCCAATCGATCCGGAACCGATTTGCAATTCCGGGCATATGCAGCAGGTCCGATCTGGTAGATCTATCTGGGGAGAGGAAGTCAAAGATCAATCGATCTGGGAGCGGTGCGGTGAGACAGAACAACTTCACGCAAGCGGCCAGAACGGGAACCGGCGGTGGCCAGGGCGAGCTGACGGCAGCGATCACAAGCAGAGGACCGATGGGCACGGGAACCCTAAAACCAGCTCTGATACCATATTAGGAATAAACAAGTTGTATTCCTCTAGGAGCCAAAGGCCACAATATATAGTACAGGTACAGGTGCAAATATGCAGGAAGCCCCCTAACATATGGGGAAACTACAATATACAAATATATACATCTAACATAACTGAGCTACATGATATGAATCAATATGAAGGAACATTAGGTGCTTCTAAATTCCTTTCGTTCCCTTAACTTTACAATCATTTAATCAACAACTCGGTCCTGTCTATGTCTGGGAAAAAGCTCGTGCTGAAGCTGGCGAGCCCAAGCCAGGTCTGCACGCAATCCTCTCCAAGGGACTCGGCTCGAGCCAACTTGGGCCGACTCGCGAGCCTAGAGGCTTCTCACGCCTAGAGGCTTCAAATTTAATTTTAAGAAAGGAGGACATACAAATTCAAATACAGATGAATCTATTTTAATGAAAAAGCTTGAAGAGTGACCAGAGCTATAGTTCAGAGCAGTGTCACATTTCCTCCATGTTCAGGGCGGCAGACTACTTTTTGTAAGAATGAGATCTTTGCTACTACCAATATCTCGGCATCAGCGAAGTTCACAATATCATTAGGAAAGTGGACACAGAGGCAATAAAATAAAAGGGACAATCAGCATAAGACTTTAAACTGAAGAATTATGCTTGAGTATGTTACTTCTCAGAAGAGGAGATATTCAGGGTGATTTGCTGGTTCTGACATGTTCTTTATGCAAAGACTACAAACCACTTTAACTTCTCTTCATAAACTCGTTTCAAATAAGAATCCAATAGTACAGTTTTTGTGGCTTACAAATTATATCTTATAAGTCAAATTTGTGGTGAAAGTAAGGTTCAAATTTTAATGGGGTCTTACATATTTGAATGGAGGGAGTACCCCTAGAAATTTTGGCACGTGTGAAGGAGACAATTTAGGTGGCGACTTGTGCCCTGTGCTAGAATCGATTCACGATATTACTCTATAATGGAAAACACTGAAGTGGGTATGGGATGGCACATGGTAGGTTAGCAACAAATCACAGCAAAGATCAAATCACATCTTTTGATTCGTTGAAGAAGTGCCCCTCAGCTCCACCTCCAAGAACAGGCCAATCGCTTCCCTACCAATGCTTTAAACCTCTTGAAAACTAGAAACAACAAAATCTTCGAGAATGGGGTTATCGGTTGCAGATGAATATACGTGATTCCTGCTGATGACCTTGGTGCCTAGGCCACTCGCTTCTGCCCGCATCAGGATTCCCTCGTTTGCTGGGATAGTAGATTCAGCTCCTAATTTTCCTTTGTGTTTGTTTTCCTTTTCAATCAATCCATGTCTGTATAATTAAAAATGTAAGAAAACACGGCATGACCTTAGCTAACTTGGTTTGGCGAGTGGATGAATAGGCCCACCTGTTAGCACAGCCCCGGCCGCCGACTGCTTTCCGACGACACCAACGACGAAGATGCTCCGGCGAGACACGTACGTATACTAGACTAACAAGCCGATACTTTTGGCTGCTTCTAGTTTCATGTACGTAAAACAAGAATTAGCCAAGTACAAACTAGCGATGCTTTAGCTAGCTAGTAATCGACCCGGCAACACAACACCCACACACAAGGAATAGCTGATGTATTGCCACAGGGACGTATCGTTCCTGTCCTTTCTTGTATTGATTCTTTAACTCACACGAACTGATCTGGTACTCTTACAAGGGTCTGATCACATGTATATATATGCTAGCTACTAGGACACCACGTTGCCGACTTCACAACCAAAACAACTCGGTGACTAATTCTAGTCCTACTCCGTTACATGCATGTGTACCCAACCAGACACACATAGGTCAACTACTAGGAAACCTATACGTAAACGACTTGAATACGGTGGAGCGCGCGGTGCCGTGCCAGCAATGTCGGGATTAAGTACTTTCCGACGACACCGACGAGGAAATTCTGACGAGACGACACACACGTATCCGATAACTTCTGCCGAGATGCACGTGCTGCTAGCTGATCGATTCCTTTGATCTAACTAGTACACTCACGCACGCACACGCAAAACAACTTTGATTGCCAAAGGCTCTTGTCGAGCCTTGCTTTCTTTCTTGTATTGCTCAACTCACGGTGTTGTCCGGTACAAGATTACAAGGCCAGGTGTGTGCATATATATGCACTACTAGGACCTAATCAACTAGGAGTCGGTGTACTATCCAAAACCTAGTCTAACACATATACGTATACTACCTGGACACTACACCTATTCGGACTGTAATTCCAATACGTGTAGGACACGTGATTATCTAACAATCACCCCCTAATCACGATGTGCTTCTTTACATCGACCTGGGTCCCAAATGCGCCAGCTGCTTCTCGCAGGCGTCATCCTTGGCATTGCTTTCGCCGCTCCAGGCGTCATCCTCCATGTCACCGACTTTACCTTTGTCGGCTTCTCCATGACTTGACGTCGACCCTTCTTGTTCGCGTCTTCAGTCTTCGTCGGTTCCTTGATGAACAACGGGTCCTTTTTGTGGTTCATCGTCACCGAATTATTTATCATCCGAAATTCCTTCTTCGGATAGTAGTCCAACACGCGTCTCATGCGTGCTCGCGTCGGTCGTAGTCGTCTCAGCTCTAGTGCAGTCGGAGGCTGTACGGCATACTCTTCTACGTCTGACCTGATTGAACCAACACCAGTGATTCTTTCATCTCGCCAATTTGCTTCTTGCCTGTTTTCTGGGCAGGCTAGCCCTGGCTTGACTGGACCTACTTTTCTTGATCCGTCAATTTCTTTTTGCGCTACAGCGCGCACGCTATTTGGCCTACTTGTTTTTTCACATCCAACTTCTGGGATGGATGTCCCTAGACCTCCTGACGGAGCTCCTTGAGGCAGGTATTTTCCTTTTAGCCTGCCTCCTTCTGGCGTTTCTGGGTCGCCAGCCCCTAGACCATCCTCTGGTCTATTTTCTGGGTCTCCATATGAAGCCCCTATCGGCGGATCACATACTTTTAGACCGCCTCTTTCTGGCGTTTCTGGACCGCCAGCCCCTGGACCTTCCCTTGGCCCGGGCTCCACACATGAAGCTCCTCCTCCTGGGATGCCGAGCAGAATACATGTGCCACGTCTGCCTACTGTTGCTGGTGGCCATCCTGCCGTGCCATTGCCTTCATCATGCAACGCCACGTCTTCTCGATCCTGGACGTCGTGTCCGGCGATGTCAGTAGTCCGAGTACTCTTCGGTTGCGCTTCCGAGCTTGAGGTTAACTCCTTCTCAGAATTTGACAGGTTCACGCCGACTTCTTTTGACACCTTGGTCGCCGTACTTGGCGTCGCCACACTTGACGAACCAACCGGGGTCACTTCCGGTTCTACCAATGTCATCTCGTCGTTCAAGACAGTCTCCTGCTGCCCCACGTGAACACTAGTGTCGTCGACACCTGCGCATACTACCTTGATCGCTCCCCACACATCCTTCGCCGATTTCTTTTCGACGAGGTGTTGTAGCATGTCCGTTGGCATAACCGAGTAGAGCGCCATCAATGCTTGGCTACCCTCTCGGTACTTCGCACCTCCCTTGACGTACTCATCGCCACCGGGATCGATGGCTTCCCAAATCTGCTGACCTTCCATGGCGCACTGCATCACAAACGCCCATAGGCCGTAGTGCTTGCGATCCAGACGCGGATACAACTCCGAGCCCACCGTCTCAAACGCTGGTGCCGAGCTCTCGCCAAACTTCACCATCGCCATGACCTCCTAGTACTTTCAACAGATCACGAACGACAACCTTGGCTCTGATACCAATTGTTAGCACAACCCCGGCCGCCGACTGCTTTCCGACGACACCAACGACGAAGATGCTCCGGCGAGACACGTACGTATACTAGACTAACAAGCCGATACTTTTGGCTGCTTCTAGTTTCATGTACGTAACACAAGAATTAGCCAAGTACAAACTAGCGATGCTTTAGTTAGCTAGTAATCGACCCGGCAACACAACACGCACACACAAGGAATAGCTAATGTATTGCCACAGGGACGTATCGTTCCTGTCCTTTCTTGTATTGATTCTTTAACTCACACGAACTGATCTGGTACTCTTACAAGGGTCTGATCACATGTATATATATGCTAGCTATTAGGACACCACGTTGCCGACTTCACAACCAAAACAACTCGGTGACTAATTCTAGTCCTACTCCGTTACATGCATGTGTACCCAACCAGACACACATAGGTCAACTACTAGGAAACCTATACGTAAACGACTTGAATACGGCAGAGCGCGCGGTGCCGTGCCGGCAATGTCGGGATTAATTCCAACACCACCATCCAAGTTCAAATCTCCACGGATGCAAATTTAGGTTCCTGTTTGTTCCATCCGGGCTTCCCTTACATTTTTCTATTAAAAATAGGGCATAAGGTAGTAAAATGCTCTACTCCACTCCTTAGTAGAAAAAGGAGACGATGGATTGATCGTGTTCTGCTGGCACATACTATTGGATTAGCTATATGTGTCCAAGAGTAGCAGTACAGTGGAGCAAGATATTAATAGGTAATTTAAGCCGATGAGGCAGATTGGACCAAATCTGCTATATGTGGGCAAGGTTTGAGTGGCAGTCATAGTGTGCTTTCAATGCTTTAACTCGCAAAGTCACGTTTTACCGTTTTGATCCAAAGGCCTCTTCTTACTAAGCAAGGTGCCACTTGATTGAGTTGCATTAAAAAGCATTGCAATGTCCTTCTTATTCATTGCTAAGCATATTTTTAGCACATTGACTTTAACTTGGCATATTGGATAGGAGCGGCTATGAGATTAGAGGTGGTAGTTTAAAGTAACTTTGCCCCTCCAAATATATGGGACACAGATGCATATCTTAGTATTCATTGATAACATTTGTTGTAGTTGACACACCTATAGATCCACGATCATAACACATAAGATGAGAATACCCGCTCACTATAGAAAGGATGGGTCGTAAACTCTTGAATATTTATTGACTCGATTGAGCCTTGAATCAAACATAAGCATATGTGGTCCATCACCAAGTTATATTTAAATCCAAGAGGTTCTCTCTCTCTCTCTCTCTCTCTCTCTCTCTCTCTCTCTCTCTCTCTGTGTGTGTGTGTGTGTGTGTGTGTGTGTGTGTGTGTCTGTATTATTTGGTCTCCTATTACTATTTTAGTTTTCATAAGGCATAAAAATGGGAGGCGTAATGATGCTTGAGTCAATGAGCTCTATATGTGATTTCATACATTGAATCCCAAGTAGTCATGCTAGGCGTGATCATTGTCATGGCTGATTATGGTTTCTTCATATCCCAATTGCACTTGGTGATTCTGTTTACCGCTACCACTGCAGCACTTACTCAAGTCGTTGGAGCACTCAAGGGGCTTGGTAGTGTAGATACCGTACGGGTGGTTCAATGTCTTCTTTCATTATAAGTTATAACAGACGTTATGGGACCATGTTTTTTATATTTTATTTAAACAATGAAATTCCCATTGTTTTGAATTCCTACATTCGAAGCCTCAATGGGAAGAAATCGCCATGGATCCCTTCTTATGGAAAATGCATTAACTTCTTTAGTACGACAAATAATTGAGGACCTAAAAGATTGTTTTGTTTCTTCATATCCCTTTTTTTTATCTCAATTACTGACGACCTACTGAGGTTTGTAACTAACGAGGTTATCCAAAAGTGTTGATGTTAATGTAGCTTATTTAGGTCTGGTCCTTGGTTGTTTCCTCACCAAATGCCGGTGTTAAAAAATATTCAGATGCAAAAGATGAATCAAAGACGACATATTCAATTAATCTTGATGTAACTTTTAGTTTTACCAAGAATTCGTTTTGTTTGTTCTTATTTTTGTTTAATTGATCTGATGTAAGCTGTTTTGGAAGTCTGGAAAAGTTTTGAACGTATCTACTTTGACATGCATTACAGAATAATAACAAGATGGTGGTAGGTGCTGTGCAGCACATGTATTTACCCATTGATGTACTACATATTTTTACACACGATGCATGGTCTATTATATATTTCAGCGGCACAAGCTGACATGTGTCAAGCACATGTACATTTTTTGGACAACTATAAATAGGCATATTAAGATCCTTGTGCCAATGCATGTTATACGTGTGCACATATTCGAATGAGAGGTATTGGGATATCCAGATTCTGCGGAAGAAGAAGGTCTGGTGGAATTATTCTGATAACGACCATGGAGGTAGAGGTTCACCAAATTCCCCCTGACCAATTAAGGCCTCTTGCGATTTTATGGAAACCGTTGATCCAACAGTTTGGCAAAGACGACCTGACTGTAGTCATCTACTATTGCTGGTATAGTTGCACAACGGCACAGATGTGACTTTAGACAGAAATACACGTCAGTGCAAACATGTCTAGATCAGCATGGCTAGGAGATCTCGATTATGATATCAAGCAAACAAGCCAGGTCTGCGCTTCTTTCTGTTGAACTATCAGCTCTCATCGTATTTTCTGTTTTTCTCTAGTTCATCGTTTTGATTATACCCATATCCTCTCTGGACAATAGTTGTATCGAACTTATACCAGCTTTAATGTATTGGCGGAACGGCCGTCCTTTTCCCTAAAAAACGTATTCCAAGTGAGAAAGCTCATGATCAGCTCGTGTTCCAAGCATGGTCGGTCCCAGCAAGGCATCTCCATTCTCAACCACTGCCATTCTTCTTCATATCTTTGTTCGAAACGGACTCTGTATCAAAAATATGCATGTGACCTTTTATTAATTTATTCAACAAAAGTCTGACAAAGATCACACATAAAAAAATCCGAACCCACCACTCATCACCTACAAACCTGATAATAGGTGAAGATCATGCATGCATGGTTTTATGCCCTGAAACCACGAAATATCCCAACCAACTAGAAACCAAGGACATCGTCGAGGCACCCTCGTGGCAAAACGGGAGCACTCATCAAGTCTAGCAGACTCTTAGCGAGCACACCAAGACACAATCGTCAAAGCAATCTCATTTCCCATGCAACCAAGCAGTGGCGGATGTAGGACTAAATTAGAGGGGGTGCCAAGTTCAGTATTAGTAGCTTAAATATCATGTATAAGTATTTTAAACACATATAATAGGTATAAAATTAGACTAAATCTCTATAAGTCAAAAGAATCTGCATTTTTTAGGGGGTGCCATGGCACCTATGGCACCCCCACTAGATACGCCCCTGCAACCAAGTCCCCTGTCATGGACGCGGTAGATGCAACACAGATCCATCTCTTGCCTCTAACATTCAGCACTATTCCAAAAACAATGCCCTCGTGAAGTAGAGCAACACTGAAGCGCCTTCATCATCCGATCTGGGAGACCAGATCTTAGGATTTCAGTTTTAACTTTTTAACCGTGCATGTTGAAACGGAGCGGGCACTTGTTTAGGAGTGGTAGGGTAAAATGTTTCGCCCCTCCAAATATATGGGGAAAAACTTCATATTTACAGATGTATATATGTCCATGTTCATAACATGAAACACACTGATCACATGACATATGGATGGTTGGTGAGGTATTGAATTCATATTGACCAAAGATAAGCAAATGTTTTTCATCTTGTTTATATATTAAAGATGATTTCTATGCATCTCACTTGCTCATAAGGAGGACAATACGAGGGGTGTTACTCGGAAAAGTGAGTGGATGTAGAAAATTGGCTAACTTGAGGATAGTTTGAGACCATGATGAATATCGACCCAACATTAGTTAGTTTTGAAGGTGCGTCAGGAATATATCGAGGGGACATGCACGTAGAAATGGGAGGCGTTGTGATGTTGGAGACAAGGAGTTCCACATGTGGAGTCAAGTACATTGAATCCAAAGAAGCTGAGATCGGCTGAAGCCATACCATATTTCATTGAGGTTCCTTTGTATTTCATTTCTTTTTGGTGCCATGTGTGTCAATTCCAAAGGTGTTGCATCACAAGCAAGGACGATCATCGTTGAGTAGGTTATTCCATTTGCATTTTGTAACTATGTTCAGTTTAACATTTCACCTACAACAATCATTGGATCGGAGAGCCAATGCGGTTTCATAATGTAGACATTGGCCAGGTGATCCAGCATTCTCTTCCATTATAACATTCATCATGAGACCATGTTTTGCTTGTTGTTAAAGCAATGAAATCCCCATGGTTACAAATACCAAAAGCTGAAGCGTCAATGGAGAATAATCGCCGTGGGACCCCTGTTTTCTATCACTTACTTAATTTTTGAATAATACAAATAATTGAGGACCTGAAAAAAAAATTGTTTGTGGAAAAATTTTGAGGACCCAGTCATGTTCCCGGAGTATATGGTGACGAAGCAGTGGTTCGGAAGCCTGCCTGATGTGTCTTTGACGATATTTGGTTCTCACCTACTAAGGTGTGTGACTAATGATGTTTCTCGAAATCTTTGATGTCCTCGGGCATTTCCTTCACCAGATGCATGTGTGAAAATATATTTATTTAGATGGAAAAGGCGAAATCAGAGACAATGACTTCAAATGATTTTTATGCAGTTTTAGGTTTACCGAGAATATTTTCTATTCGTTCTTGTTTCATTTTACTCAATTATATGCAAGCTTTTTTGGTTGCTATATATAGTTCTCCTATAACACGACTTACACATGGCAGGCGCAATGGGCGACACCCCGTTATAGGATCCAATGCTTGTCACGTGGGCCTGACACGTCAAGCTATGCTGACTGAACAGACTAATGTCACATTGCACGAACTGAACCGACTAATGTCATATTGCACGGCGAATTGATGGAAATCTCGATTTATAAACGTTCGATGGCATGTAACTCTGACGTACGTGCATTAAAGAACAGAAGTAACAAATCATAGTGTAGGTGTAATTCGCACTTGAATTTACCACCGTTGTAGTACTATTTTACAGAAGATGGCTGTATATATTTCATCGGCTAGAAGCTGATCATATGTATCAATCTCACATACTGCAGCGCTAGTATATTTTTTCTGAGAACTACAAGCACTAGAATACGAGATTCTTGTAGCAACGCATGCATGTTACACGTTTGTGTGTATGAATGGGCGGTATCAGGATATCTAAATTTTGCGGTGGCGCAGCCTGTTGCGCCAGAATGCGAGTAACTAGGACGGAGGCAAAGGTTCATGCTTCATGGTATCCTCCGTGACCAATTCATCTCCCATGTGGTCCGCAAGGACGAGCTCGCTGCAGCCGTCTACAATGAGAAAATTGCACGTAACACCATGCTTTGGTGCTAAAGTTGCATAAAACACAGAAACAAAACATGTGTTGCACATAACACCAGACTTTGGTGCTAATCGGTTGCGTCTAGCCCAAATCATGTATACGCGTAAGTATAGACGCTACAGTAGTGGTATCAGGCTGAGTTCGATTGCAACGTTAGATACGTTGGACCGAGCTTTGTTTGCTAGAAGATATAAATACAAAAATATTGGCCCACCCGAGTGATATACGGAATAAAAATACAGGCATACACGTTAGATACATTTTTAAGGAACTATAACCTCAATTTAAACTATATTTGGGCTAGGTGCAATCGATTAGACCAAAAGTTGGGGTGAGCTGCAACAAGTCTTTTATTTTTGTGTTCTATGCAACTTTGGCACCAAAGCCTGGTGTTATGTGCAATTTTCTCGTCTACAATTGCTGGCACATTTGAAAGAACGCTGCAGACAAGTCTATGAGCAGCAATCACTGCCGAGAGGACAAGGTTCTGGGCAAAATCATCCACGGCCTTTTGCTCCTTCGATTTTAGAACTACGAGGAGATCCTAAATTATCACTCCCTCCGTCCAAGAATAGATGTCTTAGGTTTTTTAAATTTTAAATAAATCTATATACTAAATAGTGTCTAGATTCATTCAAATTTAGACAAATTTGAGACATCTATTTTGGGACGGAGGAAATAGCAACTAAGTAAGGCCATGCACCCTTTCTTGTTGAGTAATGAACTTTCTTCCTTTTTTCTTTTCTTTTTCTTTCCCTGCTGGCCCTTCTTTTGACTAGACCCAGATCTGGCCACTTATTGTATCTAACTTTCTTAAATCTATTAGCAGAACAATTGCCATTTTCATGCAAAATCTGTTTTCTCCAAATAAAAGGGTGTACGTACGAATAAGTCGTGTTCCAACTATGTAGTCTGACAGCCAAAACAGATCTCTGGCTTTAGTACGAAATTCAGCCACAGAGCCTCCTTTGTATAGAGTCTACTAGCTCACGTTTCCCCTATAAGATTTTTTACAAGTGTTCTTTCTCCTATTAATTAGTTTCAAGTTTTTCATGACGCTCGCTGTCACTACAGGAAATGGGTGATATGCGGACGGCCAAAGGCTTTGCCGACAGCCATTTATCGGGGCCATCGGCATAGGCTCTAGATGTCTACGGCTGTCGGAAAACCATCGGCATCACGGGCAAAGCCAGTAGGGGGTCGAGGATGGTCGACCGACCCGGCTCAGTTTTGGCGGAAGAAAAGGCTAGTCATGAGTTTGAGTGTGCTGACAGAGCTTGTCGCCCTGTGAAAAAAGGCTAGTCTGCTGCCCCCAATCGGTACAGCAACTAGAGGAAAAACTAGCATGACTTACACATGGTACGCGCAATGAGCAACACCCCCTTTGTAGGATCCCGTGCCTGACACGTGGGCCTGACACGTCAAGCTATACTGAATGAACATACTAATGTCACATTGCATGAACTGAACCGACTAATGTCATATTGCACGGCGGATCGATGGAAATCTCGCTTTATAAATGCATGTTAGATGGCATGTCACTCTGACGTGTGCATTAAAGAACAGAGATGTAGCAAATCATAGTGTAGGTGTAGGTGTAGTTGGCACTTGAATTTACCACTGTTGTAGTACTACTACTTTACAGAAGATGGCTGTATATATTTCATCGGCTAGAAGCTGATCATATGTATCAATCTCACATACTACAGCGCTAGTATATTTCTTTCTGAGAACTACAGGCAGCAGATCAATATGAGATTCTTCTAGCAATGCATGCATGTTACACATTTGTGTGTATGAATGGGCGGTATCAGGATATCTAAATTTTGCACTGGCCGACACTCCTGCGCGAGTATTCGAATAACTACGACAGAAGCAAAGGTTCATGGTATCCTCACTGGCCAAAGGTTCGCTAGGAATCATCAATCAAGCTCGTCGGCAAGGACGGAAGACCAACATTTGAAAGAATGCTGTATACGCGTCTATGAGCAGATATTAGTGACCGACCGGAGGAGAAGATTCTGGGCAGCACGATCGAAGACCTACGATTTCAGAACGACAAGATGATCATCAAGCAATTCATCCAAGGCCATGCGCCTTTCGCTGTTGAGTAATGACTTTTACTCCTTTTTAACTTATTTTTTCTTTGTCGGAGGACCTTCCTTTGACTAGACCCAGATCCTCTCTGGCCACTAGGGAAACGCTCTGGCAGGGAACTAATTTTGAGCGGGAAAATGAGGCGGTAGCACATACTAGTATATGTTTACCGAGTGTTTTTCTTAATACACTCGGCAAACAGCTAGGCGGGAAAAAACAGAGGGGACCGAAACTCGCGTGTGAATAGAGGGCGTGAAAAAACTCAAAAATATGTCAGAGGGTCTCACATGAATAGCACAGTTTTGCATGTCACTAACCACCTGACGGTCTATAAGGCTTTCTGCAGTAGTAGGAGCCCAAAAATTGCACCTCATAAGCCGACTTTGCCGAGTATTGACCATGATCCTTGAGCTTCCACGAGGTTTCATATTCCACATTGTCATCAAGATGAACATGATTGAGTAGCCTCCAAAGTTCCGCAAATTGCTCCAAATGTTGGAGAGAGAATTGAGGCCCCAAGTCAATCTTTCCTATCCAAGCGCCTAAGGCTTGGGAAACATTCCACTTCTTCCCCTTCGACAAACAAAAGATGAGGGGAGCTATGTATTCTCACATCTCCACACCCAACCAACTGCAGAGAAAGGCAGCTGGTAGAGCATGACCAGACTTCTTTGTGTAAGAACGAGAGCTTGGATACTACTGATATATCTGTATCAGCTAAGTCCACATTACACTAGAGGAAAAAGGGCTATCCGTTCGCGACCCCTCGGGGCATTAGTCCCGGTTGCGCCACCAACCGGGACTAATGCTGGCATGCGTCCCGGTTGGAGCGGGCACGGGGCCAGGGGGCATGCGTCCCGGTTGGTAAGGGGGCATGCGTCCCGGTTGGAGCCACCAACCGGGACTAAAGGTTTGGCCACAGCCACGTGGCGTGGCACGCACCTTTAGTCCCGGTTGCTGGCTCCAACCGGGACTAAAGACCCCTGCCCTCTATAAATGCAACGCCCCAGCCCCCTCTGCCTCCACTCTGTTTTTTCGAATGGTGGAAGGTGTGAGGGGGTGTGTGCTAGTTTTTTCTCATGCATGCATTGAAGGTGTTTGATGAAATGTTTGAGTGAATAATTCCGTTGAATTTCTCATAGAACAAAAATATAGAAGGTGTCCGAGACGCACTTGAGCTTTCTCCTCTTTATTTTCCTCGATCGAGGTTAGCAATCTTATCTTTTCTAGGTCATTGATACAATTCATGTGTCGGTGTGAATTGGTTATTTCACTATTTATGATGTCCTGTTTTTTGATAAACTTACTTATATGATGCAGATGAACGGTCGGGAATGGATGTACGGTGACCGGAGCGTAGCCGGGTATATCAAAGGCGTGGATAAATTTATCGATGTGGCTACGGCAAACAAAGAGAATGGATTTATACGTTGTTCATGTGTTCAATGTCGGAACAACAAGGAGTACTCTTCCTCGAAAATCATTCGCGGCCACCTGATTATGAAAGGTTTCATGCCCAACTATAATTGCTGGACCAAGCACGGGGAAAGAGGCGTTATGATGGAAGATGGTGAAGAAGAAGATGATGATAACAACTATCATCATATGTTTCCTGAATACAGTGATACTGCAATGGAAGACAATGGAGAGGAAAGAGGTGAAGAACGGGCATCAGATGAGCCGGCTGATGAACTTGGTAGGGTCATTTCTGATGCAAAGCGAGACTGTGAAAGAGAAAATGAGAAGTTGAAGTTAGAGGGCATGTTAGAAGATCACAAGAAATTGTTGTACCCAAATTGTGAAGATGGCAGCACAAAGCTCGGTACCACACTGGAATTGTTGCGATGGAAGGCAGAGTGTGGTCTAACTGACTCCTCATTTGAAAAGATGCTGAAAATAATGAAGCCGAAGTTTCCAAAACATAACGAACTTCCCGAGAGTACCTACGAAGCAAAGAAGACTCTCTGTCATCTGGGATTAGATGTGCAAAAGATACATGCATGCATTAATGACTGCATCCTCTACCGCGGTAAGGAGTATGAGAATTTAGATAAATGCCCGGTATGCAACACGTTGCGGTATAAGATCAGACGAGATGACCCTGGTGATGTTGAGGGAGAGCCCCTCCGGAAGAGGGTTCCTGCTAAGGTTATGTGGTATGCTCCTATAATACCAAGGTTGAAACGCATGTTCAGAAACAAAGAGCATGCCAGGTTGTTGCGATGGCACAAAGAAGACCGTAAGAAAGACGGGAAGTTGAGACACCCTGCTGATGGGTCACAGTGGAGAAAAATCGAGAGAGACTTCCCAGACTTTGCAGGTGACGCAAGGAACTTATGGTTTGGTCTAAGTACGGATGGCATGAATCCTTTTGGGGAGCAGAGCTGCAGTCACAACACCTGGCCCGTGACTCTATGTATCTACAACCTGCCTCCTTGGTTGTGCATGAAGCGTAAGTTCATTATGATGCCAGTGCTCATCCAAGGCCCGAAGCAACCGGGCAACGACATTGATGTGTACCTTAGGCCATTAGTTGAAGAACTCTTACAGTTGTGGGGCAAACCAGGTGTACGTGCGTGGGATGAGAACAAACAGGAGCCATTTAATCTACAAGGGTTGTTATTCGTAACCATCAATGATTGGCCTGCTCTTAGTAACCTTTCAGGACAGACAAACAAAGGATATAAGGCATGCACCCACTTTTTAGATAAGACCGAAGGTACATATTTGCATAAATGCAAGAAGGTTGTGTACCTGGCGAATCGACGATTTCTTCCGACCAATCATCCCGTAAGAAAGAAAGGCAAGCATTCCAAAGGTGAGGCAGATCACCGGAAGAATCCTGAACTCCCTGCTGGTGATGATGTATTTGGTATGGTCAAGGACATAGAAGTAATCTTTGGAAAGGGTCCCGACGGTCAATCAGTTCCGAACGACGTCGCTACAGGACACGCACCCATGTGGAAGAAGAAATCTATATTTTGGGAGCTGCCATATTGGAAAGTCCTGCGTGTCCGCTCTTCAATCGACGTGATGCACGTGACGAAGAATCTCTGCGTGAACCTGCTAGGATTCCTAGGCGTGTATGGGAAGACAAAAGATACACATGAAGCACGGTAGGACCAACAAATTATGAAAGACCCAAAGACCATGCATACACATAACAAGACGGATAAAGGGCGTCACTTAAGTCGTGCCAGCTATGCTCTTACCAAAGCAGAGAAGGAAATCTTTTTTGAAGTCCTTTACAGTATCAAGGTGCCGTTGGGCTTCTCATCTAATATAAAGGGGATAATAAATATGGCAGAGAAAAAGTTCCAAAACCTGAAGTATCATGACTGTCACGTGATTATGACGCAGTTGCTTCCGATTGCATTGAGGGGGCTTCTACCGGAAAATGTTCGAGTACCCATTGTGAAGCTGTGTGCATTCCTCAATGCAATATCTCAGAAGGTAATCAATCCAGATATTCTGCCAAGGTTACAGAAGGATGTGGTACAATGTCTTGTTAGTTTTGAATTGGTGTTCCAACCATCCTTCTTCAATATTATGACGCATCTCCTGGTTCATCTAGTGGAAGAGATTGCCATTCTCGGTCCGGTATTTCTGCACAATATGTTCCCCTTTGAGAGGTTCATGGGAGTCTTAAAGAAATATGTTCATAACCGTGCTAGACCAGAAGGAAGCATCTCCAAGGGATATGGAACAGAGGAGGTCATTGCGTTTTGTGTTGACTTTATTCCTGACCTTAAGCCGATTGGTGTTTCTGACTCGCGGCATGAGGGAAGACTAAGTGGAAAAGGCACGCTGGGAAAGAAAGCAATGATATGTAGGGACGGGGATTCTTTCACTAAAGCACACTATACAGTTCTACATAATTCCACCTTGGCAGCTCCGTATATCGAGGAACACAAGAATATTGTACGCTCCAAAAACCCGGGGAAGCCTGAATCATGGATTACAGATGAACACATGAAGTCTTTCGGTGGTTGGATGCGGACACATCTCTTGAATGACACCACTGTTGGAGATCAGCTATACTTGTTGGCCGCGTCACCATCTTCTACTGTATTGCATTTCCAAGGGTACGAAATAAATGGGAATACATTCTACACGATCGCCCAAGATAAAAAGAGCACCAACCAAAATAGTGGTGTCTGCTTTGATGCAATAGATGAGAATGGACAAAAGGACACATATTATGGTTACATAGAGGAGATATGGGAACTAGACTATGGAGTCTCTTTTAAGGTCCCTTTGTTTCGCTGCAAATGGGTCAACCTGAATGGGGAAGGGGTAAAGATAGATCAGTTGTACGGAATGACAACAGTGGATCTCAACAATCTTGGTTATAGAGATGAACCATTCGTCCTAGCCAATGATGTGTCTCAGGTTTTCTATGTGAAGGACATGTCCTCCAGACCGAAAAAAAGAAAAAATATGCAAACGAATACATCATATGATGAGCCAAAGCGTCACATAGTTCTTTCAGGGAAAAGAAACATCGTGGGAATCGAGGACAAGACAGACATGTCAGAAGATTATAATAAGTTTGATGAAATTCCGCCCTTCACAGTGAAAACTGACCCAAGCATTCCGTTAAGTAAAGAAGATGCTCCATGGTTACGTCTGAAGCGGTCATAAGGAATGACATATGCCAAGAAGTTCATGCTCATATTATGTAACTCTAGTTCATGTCTTTCGCGGTTTGTGGCTTGACCGAAGGATATCTTTCGCGGTTTGTGGCCTTTAGTCCCGGTTTTGTAGTCTCAGTTTTTAATATTAATAAATGTCTTGAGTGTTAGTCCCGTTTTGTGGCTGGACCGGGAATGCCTCTATGACCAGTTTCTTGGAGATGCCGGAGGACTGGGCTCCGTCGGCATCTCCCTGAAACTGGTCGTAGTGGTGTCCCTGCTCTCGAAAACCAAATTGCAGCTTGTAACTTCACTAAGTAGATCAATACGCCTCGGAGCTAACTAATTTCACATATTAGGGAGTGCCTCTATGACCAGTTTCTCGGAGATGCAGGAGGACTGGGCTCCGTCGGCATCTCCCTGAAACTGGCCGCAATGGTGTCCCTTCTCTCGAAAACCATCTTGCAGCTTGTAACTTCACTAACTAGATCAATACGCCTCGGAGGTAACTAATTTCACATATTAGGGAGTGCCTCTATGACCAGTTTCTCGGAGATGCCGGAGGACTGGGCTCCGTCGGCATCTCCCTGAAACTGGCCGCAGTGGTGTCCCTTCTCTCGAAAACCATCTTGCAGCTTGTAACTTCACTAACTAGATCAATACGCCTCGGAGCTAACTAATTTCACATATTAGGGAGTGCCTCTATGACCAGTTTCTCGGAGATGCCGGAGGACTGGGCTCCGTCGGCATCTCCCTGAAACTGGCCGTAGTGGTGTCCCTGCTCTCTAAAACCATCTTGGAGATGCCTCAAACTGGCTGGAGGACTGGACTCACAAGGATGCATATTTATAGTACAAGCAGCTCGGCATAATGTCGACACTCACGACATAATGTCGACACTCACCCCTATTATTAGTGCTGACTCATCTTTAGTCCCGGTTGGTGTCTCCAACCGGGACTAAAGGTTCATCTTTAGTCCCGGTTGGTGACACCATCCGGGACAAGGTACAAGCCGCACGACATAATGTCGACACTCACCCCTATTATTAGTGTTGCCTGGCCCACTCTGCCGCAATCCCTTCAGTCGCGGTTGGTTTCTCCAACCGGGACTAAATATGAACCCTCTCTTTATATAGGCATTTCCCTCTATTTATTAGGTAACACTTAAGACATTTATTAATATTAAAAACCGGGACAAACCGGGACTAGCTAACACTCAGGACTAAAGCCGCCCCCTTTAGTCATAATCATGCCTAGTCCTATAGTACGCAACTTCAGGGTCTTCATCGTCATCGTCATCATCATCGTCATCGTCACCTGCCACTCCGGGGATCCTCAGCCCATCCATGGCATATACCAGGGGCCATTCCATCCTCGGATTCACGGCGGGTGGGAGAGGGGTCTCCTGGAAGACGATGCCGCTACCGCCGGGACAGTGTGGGGCCTGTGGCGGGTGGACTCGTGGGCACCGTAGGCGAGGATGGTCTCCCCCGGCGATGTAGCGCATCACTTCGATGATAGTACGGTTCACCCACCACAGACGACGGCCGGCTTCATTGTGGTTCACCGGTGGCGGGCCATCACCCTCGTACCTGGCGAGCTCCCTTTCCCGCCTATTAGCGAAGAAGGCATTCCAGGTGTCGTAGTTGTCGAGATCCCACTGGGGATCCATCCGCTGCTCCGGCGTGAGCTCGTGGTAGAAGTGGTTTGTGATGGCCGCCTGGCGTGCGGAACCTTGAGGGACAGGAGGGACAGGAACCCCTCCAGCGCTCAGCATCCAGCCGGCGGGCGGCCGGTAGCCCGGCGGACAAGGGTAGTTGGAGGCGCACAGCGCCTTGGTCTCCTCGAGGGTCAGAATGGCCCAGTAGGCGTTGTCTATTGTTCTAAGAGAGGAAGGTGTGGATGTGTGGATAGCCATGACACGATCACCCTAAATATAGAGGGAAAGGGCGGGAAAACTTGGCGTGAAGCTTTGGGAAATGGCGGGAAATATCTTTAGTCCCGGTAAGTGACTACATCCGGGACTAAAAGCTCTAGTAGAAAGGAAAGGGCGGGAAAACTTGGCAGGAAGAGGTGGGAAATGGCGGAAAATATTTTTAGTCCCGGTTTGTGACTACATCCGGGACTAAATGTGTGCCGAACAATGATGTTCGAGGTTTCATGGCTTTCGGTCCAAATGACATTGGTATGGAGAACAATGTTGCAGGAGGAAGTTTTCCTTTTTGTCGCACGGAAAAGCCCTTTTCCATTTTCCGAGCGCAAAAAACAGGTCGTTTTGTGAAGTAACCACAAAAATGCCGTTTCACAATGCTACCGTCCCATTTTCCTAAAATACTAGACCACCTTACATGGACTATGTCCCAACCGGTACATCTCAAACCTTTTCTTCCATCCCGGGTAAAAAGGACAAATGTCTGCCGAATCGGCAGGAAGTGGATCCGGTTTGTACTACAGGTACATGATCTATCGCCCGTGATTTTTTGAAAAAATCATTTTTAGACTCGCAATATGTGGTTTCTTCAGATATCCAATGCAAGTTCTAACGATGCTCGTCCCCTATCTTCATGCACACCGGTTCAACCATAGTTAGAAATTCAGATAATTCAAAACGGGCATAATAAATTCAAAAAAAATCCGAACAATGAAAATCCTTCGCTTGGTGTCATATTATGTTACATAGTTGAAAGGAAAAATACCAGACTTGGTATATTGATCATGTTTCGAAAAAACCTTCACAAAATGACCTATCATGTTCGAGGTTTCATGGCTTTCGGTCCAAATGACCGATGTTATGTGCTGAATCACGGCACAGTTTGTGATGTTGTGCCCATATTATGCATGTGTGTGGACATTGGTATGGAGAACAATGTTGCAGCAGGAAGTTTTCCTTTTTGTCGCACGGAAAAGCCCTTTTCCATTTTCCGAGCGCAAAAAACGGGTCGTTTTGTGAAGTAACCACCAAAATGCCGTTTCAGAATGCTACCGTCCTATTTTCCTAAAATACTAGACCACCTTACATGGACTATCTCCCAACCGGTACATCTCAAACCTTTTCGTCCATCCCGGGTAAAAAGGACAAATGTCTGCCGAATCGGCAGGAAGTGGGTCCGGTTTGTACTAGAGTTACATGATCTATCGCCCGTGATTTTTTGAAAAAATCATTTTTAGACTCGCAATATGTGGTTTCTTCAGAGATCCAATGCAAGTTCTAACGATGCTCGTCCCCTATCTTCATGCACACCGGTTCAACCATAGTTAGAAATTCAGATAATTCAAAACGGGCATAATAAATTCAAAAAAAATCCGAACAATGAAAATCCTTCGCGTGGTGTCATATTATGTTACATAGTTGAAAGGAAAAATACCAGACTTGGTATATTGATCATGTTTCGAAAAAACCTTCACAAAATGACCTATCATGTTCGAGGTTTCATGGCTTTTTCGGTCCAAATGACCGATGTTATGTGCTGAATCACGGCATAGTTTGTGATGTTGTGCCCATATTATGCATGTGTGTGGACATTGGTATGGAGAACAATGTTGCAGGAGAAAATGGTTTTGAATTATTTATTTAAATCCAAACACTTTTTATGTTTAAAGTTTTTCTAAATTCCAAATTAATATTAAAAAATATAAGTTAATTCATTTTAAAAGGTTACATTAATTATTTTTTAAAAATATAAAATGGTTTTGGATTATTTATTCAAATCCATACACTTTTATGTTTAAAGTTTTTCTAAATTCCAAATTGATATTAAAAATATATAAGTTAATTCATTTTTAATTGTAAATGGTTCATATTTTAAATGGTTACATTAATTATTTTTTAAAACAGAAAATGTTTTTGAATTATTTATTTAAATCCAAACACTTTTTATGTTTAAAATTTTTCTAAATTCCAAATTAATATTCAAAAATATAAGTTAATTAATTTTAAATGGTTTCATTAATTATTTTTTAAAAATAGAAAATGGTTTTGGATTATTTATTCAAATCCATACACTTCTTATGTTTAAAGTTTTTCTAAATTCCAAATTAATATTTAAAAAATATAAGTTATTTCATTATTAATTTTAAATGGTTCGTAGTTTAAATGGTTACATTAATTATTTTCCAAAACAGAAAATGGTTTCGAATTAGTTATTCAAATGCAAACACTTTTTATGTTTAAAGTTTTTCTAAATTCCAAAGTTATTATCATTTAAAAAACATTACAAATTTAAACCCCAAAATAAAAAATAAGGCGGGAACAGAGAGAAAATAACTGAAAAATTTGAAAACAGGGGAATACGTCCCGGTTGGAGCCACCAACCGGGACGGAAGAGCCCCCTGCGCGTGCGCCCCTTCAGCTGCTGAAAATTGGACTATAGGTCCCGGTTGGTGGCTCCAACCGGGACGTATGCCCCTTTAGTCCCGGTTGGAGCCACGAACCGGGACTAAAGGCCCTTTAGTTATAACAGCGTGCCTCCTCTTCTTCTTCTTCCCTTCCCCACTCACTTCTCTGCCTCTGCCTCTGCCCGCGCCCTCGCCGACGACGCCGCCGCCAGGCTGCCCCCGCCACCGCCGCCAGGCTGCCCCCGCCACCACCGCGCGCTCCCCGTAGCGGCTTCGTCGTCAACGCCTCCGCCTCCGGCCGCCACCCGCGTCTCTTCCCGCGCGCCGACGACCGCGCCGCCCGCGCGTCTCCTTCCCCCGACGACCGCCGGCCGCGCCCGCGTCTCTGCTTCCCGTCGACGACGCGCCCTTCCCCCACCGCCGCGCGTCAGGTACGGCGCCGCCCTGTGGCATCCCGCAAAACCACTACTAGAAAATCGCGTTGTTTTTGTGCATTGCATCGTCATGACCGCATGCTCATGTCATCATGCCGCATTGCATTCGAGCATCGGCATGTCATCTTGCATTTGTTCGCATAAAACTATTTTCGGAAAAACCTAATTTTGTTTTCTAAGCGCCCCGTCTTTGTTCAAAAGCAAAACCCGGGTCTCCAGATTATTTTGTTTTGTCGGCCAACGGTTTGCAAAAGCCTGTTTGAAATAAATAAATAGTTTATATTATTTTTAGGGGGCAGCCGAACCGGGCCGATCCGACCCAGTTGGCCACCCCCAGTACAACATCGGTCCACCTAAAACTTTTCCTACCCGAACCTAGTCTACCCAGCCCCCTCCACCTCACCCCAACCTATCCTAGCCTGCCACCTCACCTTTCCCTCCACCTCATCACAACCACCGCCACCTCACCAATCCACAGCCCATCCCCCTCTCTCTCTCTTTCCCCTGGCCCACACCCTCCCTGGCCCAAGCACACACGCCACACACGCCCGCAGCGACAGCCCCACCCCGGCCCCACCTACTCCCCAGCAACCCACACCGCCAGCCTGGCCCACCTTCGGCCCCACCCCGACAGACCCCACCTCACCCGCGTCCTCTCCCTCCTGCCTCGTCTCTCTCCCCGCACCGCCCCTCTCTCATCCGCTCGCTCGCCGGCCCCTCTCCCTCCCGACGCTCCTCGCCCCTTCTTCCTCCCCTCCGGTCGCCGCCCCTCCATGACCTCGCCTCCGGCCAGCGCTCGCTCTCCCTGTCGCCCCCGGCCCGCGAGCAGCCGCCTCGCCGCCGCATCTCCCTCCTTCCGCCTTGCGTCCCTCTGCAACCATCCCCGCCACGTTCCTGGCCGCGCGATCCCGGCCCCGCCTCCCACCTCGAGCGTCGCCCGAGCCCGAGCTCCGCCAGTCACCGCCTCCGCCCTCAACCGCCGCTCCCTCCCTGGCTCCGCCACCGTAGCCACCCGCTGGCCGCCGGCGACCTCTCCCTGCACCGCATCCGCGCCGGCGACACCTCCCTGGCCGCCATCGCGCTCGTCGGCCCCATCCGGTGGCCGCTGGCCCGCGACGTCGCCGCCGTCAAGCTCGACCCCTGCCTATACTCCTTCTCCCTCACCGTCGCCCAGCACCGTCGCCCCGTCCCAGGGCGCCACCGCCGCCGGGGGGCTTCTCTCCTGCCTCCCCGACGCCCTCCGGCGAGCCGCCTGCCGACCCCCGAGCTCCGCGTGTGCCTCCCCGTCTCTCCCCGCAGCGCTCCCCGCCTCGCCGTGTCCGCGGCCCTCTCCTCCATGTCCGCTTCCTCGTCGTACCGGCCCGACCTCGCCTCGCTGGCCGTGGTCCTGAGCAGGACCGGCGCCCTTCTCCCGAAGCCCCGCTGCTGCCGGCTTCCCGTCCGCGGCTCGCCTTCCTCCGTTGACGCCAGCGCGCCCTGTGGCCGTTCTTCCTCGTCCTTCTGCCTCGAGCGATGCTGCGAGCTGGAGCGTGTCGGTTCTCCTTTTTCGTCTACAACGTCGCAGCCACGCACGCCCACTTGGGGGCCAAATTCCTTTGATGCTATCAGATCCCCGCACCGATTATAAGTGTGACCGGAGACCGTATCGAGCCGAGGGTGTCCGAAAAATCATGGACAAGAACTACATCACGGAACATCAAGTACTCCTACATGGACCAAAGACCGATCCCGAAGACCTTCCCGAACCCTCGAGGCCTTCCACACGGAGCACCGAGAACTACTTCCCGGACCCGAAGACCATCGGTCAAGTTCACCACCGATAAAAGACGGGCGACAAGTTCTACTTCACGGACACCGAGCGTCAAGGTCGCCTTCATGAGAAACCGCAAAACATCCTTCCCGGGGATTTGAAGACCGCATCCACGGAACGCCAAGACCTTCTCCTCGGAACGCCATGACCGTCTACGTGGACCCGAAGACCACGAATGCGACAAGATCGACACCGACCAGGGCGAGTCCGATGCGCCCCCGACGCCAACCAGGTCCTTCTTCCCGGATGCGACAAGACCTACTTCCGATGTCCGAGACCGAACCCCAGATCCGAACCCTGAGACCGACCCCGAACCCCCGGACCAAGATCTTCGACCCCTAATGTGTGAACCTTTTTCTCGAGCCCTATTTTATAAATGTAATATCAAATTGTTGCATATTAAATCAATTGTCATGTTTGCATACATATTGTGTGGTTTGGGGGCCTTATGCCGATTCACCTAAATTAAATATGGGGCCCATATGCGGGCAAATCTAGTCTTATAGTGGCCTCATTTAAATTTGCGTAGCGAACCGGTGCTATCTTTTGTCTTGATAATGCAACATTTAAATTGCGGGGTAGTTAAATAACTTGAACCGTTTAATTAATTGCCGGGACCCCGGTTCCGCTTAATATTGCCTAATTGCATCGCATATTTGCCATGGCATACATCATACATGCACCATGCCCGATCTTTTGCCGTAGTATTAAATAGTGCACCCGGTGCTTCTTCTAGTGTTTTGCTTCTTCGCGGATAAGGCCGTTGAGTTGATGCGAGTATCGACCCGACCTTCGGATGAACCTTCGACAATATTTTCAGGCGAGCATCTCCCCCTTTTCTACCTATCTTACTTTTATAGTATGTATTCCCTCCTGTTGATCTATTGCTATCTGTGTTGCGTTGCTCTAGCTTTCGTACCCGTGATATCCCTTGCAGCCTTATATTGCCTTGGACACCTCCTATTACCGTTGTTTGGTAGATAGTTGGACGTGCGCGTCGTAGCCGCTTGCTCAAGTGCTGTTACGTGTCGTCAAGTACCACAGTTGTTGGAGCATTGCCGCATGTTTAATGTTGGAGATGGTCATGGCTTTAATTATCGTTCACTTTAAATATTGTTTAATAACTAAAATTGAAGTAGGTAAGCAGAGGCACAGGTGGGCAATAGATGTTATTTGGTTGTTAACCTTCCACTTGTGTCCCGTAGGACCCCGAGTACTTGATACATGTTCCTTGAATATTCGCGCTATCCACATACGGGGGAATTATGGGACCCCCCTGAGCCAGAGCTTGATTCATTCTTATTTCTTGGGGCCACAAACTAGTTTGAGGTTTTATTTACTATCCTGTACCTATGCCATGCTTTACCGCTTTATTACGATTGTGCGAGGAGCACCTGTACTGTTTAGGTTCGGGACACGTTTTCGCGGTATCGACAAGCCCGAGTTTTCGGGTTCCCAGTCGTTTACAGCCGTCCACCCAAACCTCGGGTCCGTCTCGGAGTCAGCTAACTTCGTTGCGGGTGTACTCCAAGGGGTGGCCCCCTGAAATATTTCTGAATCCTGTGATTGCTTTGTCGTGAAAGCCTCGTTGGGTTTTGATTTGGTTTTTCCGAGGTTGATCGAGTGTGTGTTGCTACTTGTGCACCCCTGCAGGGTAAAACTTTCTGAAAGCCGTGTCCGCGGTTATGGACGACTTGGAGCACAGTATCTCGATCATAGACAACTATAACTAAAGTAGTGCTATAAATTTGACTTTATAATGACTAGTAATCAGCTTCACTATAATGGAATGGCTAAATAAAACTGCCAACAATTGCTTGTTTGGGTTGTCGCTTGCGACCATTGTATCTGACTAGTAAGTATTGCAACTACAACGAAATGGCTAAATAAAAGTACCAACAACTGCTGGGTTTTGGGGATATCTCATGCTAATTGTATCTGACTAGTAAGTGTTGCAACTACAACGGAATGTTTAACTAAAACGGCCCACTGCTTATTTTATCAGGATGAGTATCTATATCTGACTAGTAATTGCTGCAACGATAACTGAATAAATAAAACTGCCAACTGTGTGAGTTCCTCGGTTGACTTCCTTGTTTGGTCTCGAGGGGGAAATACCAGGATGGGTATGTTTGGTGGTAGTATCAGGTTGGTTCCGAATAGGTCTTACTTACCCCTCTCTGATAACCGCCAGTTTCATCGAGTCTCTATAGGTTGTTTAGTGCATGCTGCCGCTGCCGCTTCAGTCCACCCTACCTATGTAGGCGAGGACCGCCGAATTCTAGTCTCGCCGTGTACTGGCCTCAGTACTGACCGCTCTCTCTTTTTCCTTGGCCCTTTGTCGGCACCCCTTTTGTTTAAGCAGGTTTTGAGATCGACGTCGTTATCAGGGTTACCCTTACGGCTTGGCCTGGGCAGGGTTATGGACGCCATCGGTTATTCTTCAGGGCTCTTAGCCCCATTTGCATTTTGTCCGTAGTCGGACGCTCTATCGTTTTCAAGGTGATTTGGATCTTTGTATCTTATATCTGTATTCTTGACTCATTGAGTCGCTGTTGTATATATATCTGTTCTGTGGGTCCCATCGAGGACTGTTGTGTAATGTTATTACTTCGTTTTCCACCCGCACGAAAGTGCCTGGTGGGCACCTTTGAATCGTTTCTATGCGGGTTTTGCGGGAAGCGCTGAAACTTACATAGGGCCGATTCTGAGGGTGTTACACGCCCCTCCCTGCCTCTCTGTCCTCCCCCTCCCTCTGCTGCTGGTGGCAAAACAGAGCACCCGAATTAGATTGATTTTTTTTGAACGGATTACGGGTGTAGAGCACCCGAAATATATTGCTGCAATAACGTCGCTGGAGTACAGGAGGCCTAAGAAATAAAAATTACACAGAGGCCCAGAAAATAAGCACCGAGGACCCTAAAAGAAACTTGAAAAAGCAATCAAGTCCACCATCTTCTTCCTCCTCCAGATCGACGAAGAAGCTCCGGTATCGGCCCGCACCTTGCCACAGGGGACGACCGACACACAGGGCGAAGCAGCGAAGGAGCGGCAGCCCTACTGCCCTTGAGTCCGACGTGTTGACGAAGCATCAGCCGCCAAGAAGCCGCTGGAGAGAAGCTCCCGGATCGAAACCGCCGCGACAGGAAGCCAACACCTACACACCACAAGCCACCACCATGGTCGCTTGGTTCCGGAGTTCCTTGAGTTAGGGTTTGCACCCCTCGGAACCCCGATTAACTTGTCGAGCATGCTTTAGGGTTACATTCCAATGCACATTAACTTGATGCATCGATTCCATGTGTTGATTGTTTCCCTTTCTTTCCGGTGATTTGGTTCTTCTCGGTAGAATACGATATCAAGATCAGGATCGAAGACCGAGATCAAGACCATAGACAGATCTAATTAAATGACAAGTTTAATTAGAACACCCTAGTAACCCTAACAGGTGATTCCGGAGTTCCTTGAGTTAGGGTTTGCGCCCCTCGGAACCCCGATTAACTTGTCGAGCATGCTTTAGGGTTACATTCCAATGCACATTAACTTGTCGTATCATCATCATTGCTTGAGCATTGCATCGATGCCATGTGTTGATTGTTTTCCTTTCTTTCCGGTGATTTGGTTCTTCTCGGTAGAATACGATATCGAGATTGAGATCGAAGACCGAGATCAAGACCATAGATAGATCGAAGACCTTTTGTAGCCTTATACTCATGTTCCCCTCTCATAGCCCTACTGCCCTTGAGTCCGACGTGTTGACGAAGCATCAGCCGCCAAGAAGCCGCCGGAGAGAAGCTCCCGGATCAAAACCGCCGCGACAGGAAGCCAACACCTACACACCACAAGCCACCACCATGGTCGCTTGGTTCCGGAGTTCCTTGAGTTAGGGTTTGCACCCCTCGGAACCCCGATTAACTTGTCGAGCATGCTTTAGGGTTACATTCCAATGCACATTAACTTGTCGTATCATCATCATTGCTTGAGCATTGCATCGATTCCATGTGTTGATTGTTTCCCTTTCTTTCCGGTGATTTGGTTCTTCTCGGTAGAATACGATATCGAGATCGAGATCGAAGACCGAGATCAAGACCATAGATAGATCTAATTAAATGACAAGTTTAATTAGAACACCCTAGTAACCCTAACAGGTGATTCCGGAGTTCCTTGAGTTAGGGTTTGCGCCCCTCGGAACCCCGATTAACTTGTCGAGCATGCTTTAGGGTTACATTACAATGCACATTAACTTGTCGTATCATCATCATTGCTTGAGCATTGCATCGATGCCATGTGTTGATTGTTTCCCTTTCTTTCCGGTGATTTGGTTCTTCTCGGTAGAATACGATATCGAGATTGAGATCGAAGACCGAGATCAAGACCATAGATAGATCGAAGACCTTTTGTAGCCTTATACTCATGTTCCCCTCTCATAGCCTTAGGGTTTAGGGTTTCTCTTCATTTTTATTATTGTGTATGTATATATTAGGGTTTCACCTTCGATCCGGAAAATATTCGTTAGCCGCTTTGACTTATTCGTAACTTTCTCCTTTAGCCGCTTTGACTTATTCGTTTTTCCACCTATGCAGAAAATATGGACCCACACGTCAGATACGAAGAAAAGGAAGAGTTGATCCAAGGTGTGATCCGTGGGGAAGATAATTTAGACGTATCAACGTTTCTGAACAACTCCGGTGAGGGTGATCCTCTTTTTACCGGAGTAGACAACTTGTTTGAGGTTGAAGGTGTTGCCTTCCGCGAGGGAGAAGGCGATGCCTTGTGTAATCGAGAAGACGACCGCTCCGGCGAGGTGCATGTAATATAAATCAATTCATTAATTAATCATCTGCTATCTATATAGAAATAGTAACGACGATATTTCTTCTTTTAGCCCTCCGGATCGAAGGAATCTACTGAAAAGAGCAGACGAGGCCCAACCAAAAACTTGCAAGACCATGAGAGGTTCAGGATCGAAGATGTCGCTGAAGACGGCAGACGGACAGCTCCCGAAGTTGTCGCAACCAAATTTGTGGCACAATGCGGAGTAATCGTTAGGGACTTAATCCCGATCACCATTAGAAATTGGAATAGGCCTGCTAATGCGGATGAAGAGGGAACATGTTTATTTGTCCCTAACCACGCCAAAGATTTACTATGGAAGAGGCTCATGGTTAATTTCAAACTACCGAAGATAGAGCTGGATCCAAATGCAGAGGATCCAGTTGAGGACGCCTTACAACATGGGAGAGCCATGGAGGCTAAGGTCAGGGAGTGGGCTTTGAAGAAGATGGCCCAGTGTTTCACCAACTGGAAAAAAATATTGCACCTTGACTATGTCGTGAAAAAGAAGACTCCCGATTTCAAGAATATTCAGTTTGAGAAGATAAAACCATTCTGGAATGAGTTTGTGGAATACAAGAAATCAGAAAAAGCTAAGAAAATGTATGAAACGAATAAGCTGAATGCTGCTAAGAAGAAGTATCACCATACTATGGGGCAAGGTGGCTACAGGGTTGGCATTCCTAAGTGGGAGAAACTTGAGCAGGAACTGCGTGATAAAAAGATCACCCCAGAGACAGACGATTGGGTAGAACGTGCAAGGAATTGGTTTTACGGGCATGGGGGCACGTTGGACTCGGAAGGGGGGTGTATATATAACATACGACATAAAGAAGACCCCTTGCCAATCGAGAGGATCAGAAAAGCAGTAAAGGCTGTTAAAGATGGGGACTTCATTCCCGATAGAGAGAATGATGAGCTCACACTCGCCCTTGGAAATAAGGAACATGATGGACGAACACGAGGCACAATAGGCTCCCAATCATGGAGGACTGGGTTTCCCGAAGAGAAGAAGAAATATCCTGATAGAAGCCGTCAGAGGAGTAAGGACAGGGCGGCAGTTGAAGCAGAAAGTCAGAAAGAGCGAATGCGTTTAATTGAAGAACGATTAAAGCAACAACAAGATGAAATTAACAAACTTAAAGAGCAAAGTACTACCGGCCCATCTCAGCAGCACACTGCATTCTATGCTACCGGCCTATCGAATAATCGAAAAAGCAGTGTGGCTTCCACCGAGGTCCCGGGTGATGACAATGGCGATGCCGATGATGCACCGACGATGGCTCCTGTTGGCTACCCAGTGGATGATATCACAGAGATGACACACTGCGAGCTACATGTCAAAGTTGTGAACATATCAATGAAGGTGGCGGTCGGCTATGCCTTACCAATTGGACCCACACCAACTTACCACTGTCGTCCGGTTCCAGAGGGCTACGCTGTTGTCGGCGTGGATGAAATCATGCCCACCTTTGAGGTTTTGGATCTTCACTACCCTGCTGGTGAAGGGGATGTGACTGTGCTGGGTGACGCAAAAAACGTCACCATTCTATGGCGGAAGGATTGTATCGTGCTTCGAAATCACACGCCAAGGCCATCTTCGCCGCCGCCTCACCCGTCTCCAGCGAGGTCGTCGCCGCCGCGGCAGCCGTCTTCGTCGCCTCACCCGGCTCCGTCGCCTCACCAATCTCCGGTGCAGCCATCGCCGCGAGAGCCATCGCCGGCGCCTCAGGATAAAAAGCGCAAGCGTACCGCTACTGTGCGTCGTAAGCGATCGCCGAAACGTAAACAAGAGCCTCTTCCAAAAGTACCAACGGTTCCTCCCAAGAGAGCTTATGACTGTACTGAAGAGGAGACTGCGGCGATCGTTGATGCGGAAACGACAGCGTTTTTCGCTAAGCTGAGGCGGCCGAAAGAGCCAGAGTTCCCCAGCACCAAAGAAGAAAAAGCCAAAGTGTTTAAAATGCTAAAGAATCTTCATCAACCCGAGCCAAAGCTGTCATCAGACTATGACCGTTCTATTCTCAAGTCACATGCGGCACAAAAAGCCTCGAAGAGCAGTACTGATGCAAGCGGGAAATCTGTTGCCCAGCTCGGAGAACAAGCAAAACAGACTTGCGCCCCTCTCAAGGTGATTTCTCAAACCAATGTGGGGTCGAGCAAATATGGGGCCGAAGAGCAGTATGATCCAGAGGTAGTTGCACAATACGGAGAAGCTGCCGCTGCTCAAGGTATGAGTATTGCCCAGTACTTATCCCAGTTAGAGTTCTTCCCCGTGAGTGAAGTAGCATACAAATATCAGTACGACAAACCTCTCGTCAAACCTGAGGAGGTAAACAATCTTTCAACAAAATGCGAAGATTGCATAACTGGTACATGCATGCCACGTCCGCCGGGGCTAACTAGATAGTGCTGAGGGTTACAAAAAAGCATCATGGAAAAGAAAAGGATGACATGATATCCATTGAATTTGATGAACTATTTCAATTATTCAATCAAAACGCCTTGGACAAATCGATCATCAGTGCCTATTGTCTGTAAGTACTAATTCTGTAATTAATTTAGTCTCCAGCTATATTATTTTGTTTATTGCATGTATATAATCATACTGTAATATGCAGAATGAAGATTCTCGAATGCAGCAGAGGACAAATCTATGACATTGGCTTCATTGACCCATATTGGGTTCATGAAGCTAATCTCAAAATAAGCCCCCAGGATACGGAGGATAATATAGTACACGCGTTAAGGTTTCAAGAAACCAAAAGGGAAATACTATTTCCTTACAACTTCCAGTGAGTGTTATTGTCTTGTATACACTTTCTATTTCGCTTACTCGATGTTAAGTATATAATTGATTAGTTCTGCATTCGCAGGTACCACTATATTCTGTTAATCATTCAACTTGACAAAGGGCGTGTACTAGTCATGGACTCGAAACATAAACCCCTTGAGACGTGGAAGGACATGCAGATACTTCTCCAGCGGTAATTCTAATCATTACGACACTATATCGGCAACGTTCGTGAATTTTATGATATCAAGTACTTAATAACTTATTTTATTCGTTTTCTATGCCGGGCAGCGCTTGGAAACGGTTCACCAAGAAGGCTAGGGGTGTTTGGAAAGAGGAGTTTACATTTCAACCACTAGATGTAAGCACCACTAGCTATATCCACGCATCTCTTTGATTCTAGTTTTGATACAGTTATTATCATGCTTGATTATTATTTTGATTGAACTCTGTTCTCGTAAAGTGCCTGACGCAGGGACCAGGTAACAATCTATGTGGATACTATGTATGCGAGTTCATCCGGCAGACGTGCGATGAGAAGGACAGAAATTTAGAGCAACTCCACGTACGTAAACAATTTCTGTAGTTTTTTATTACAATCAAATTGTGTTTAGTTTCATATTCATATAGGCTGACTCCTTTTTTAAATCAGATCGAACGTCTACGGGACGGTCTTCTGCCAAAGGATCGCATACGAGCAATTCAGGAGGAATTGGCGGGATTCTTGGATGCAGAAGTCCTAAACACACAAGGGGAATACTACTCGGCTGTGTATAGATAATAGGAATTGTAAAAATAGCAACTTTCAAGAAATTGGCCGGTAGCATCGAATAGCAACTTTTGTATGTAGTGCATGAACTCGATCCGTGTATTGAATGTAATGTTGTCATGATGATCTTGTGTAATATAAGGTTCCTTCGTTGATAAGTGCAAAACACTAAATAAACAATAAAACAACCTAAATGAATTCTCTGCCGCGGCACAAAAAGTGGCGAAAATGCTGCCGCGGCAACAAAATGTGCCAAAATGAATTCTCTGCCGCGGCAGAGAAATGGGCCAAATCTCTGCCGCGGCAGCAGGTTATTAGTCCCGGTTCGTGCCCTCGCGCTCTGATGCCGCCACGTGTGCCCCATTTGTCCCGGTTGGTGGGGCAACCGGGACTAATGGTTAGAGCTTTAGTCCCGATTGCCCCGTCCCGGTTGGGCAACCGGGACTAATGGCCCTTACCAACCGGGACGCATGGGCCCTTTTCTACCAGTGTTATCAATACGAACGCGGAAGCAGAAGCAACAATAAAAGGGAGAATCTGTATAAGACTTTAAACTGAAGAATTATGCTTGAGTATGTTACTTGTAAGAAGAGTAGACATTAGGACTGACTTTCTGGTTCTTAAGTGTGCTTTGACGGAAAGACTTCAAACCACTTTAAGTTTCTTCATAAACTTGTTTCCAATAAGAATCTGGTAGTATAGTTTTTGTGGATTACAAATCATATTTGTTAGTCAAATATATGTTGAATTAAGGTTCAAATTTTGAGGGTATCTTACTTATTTGAAAGGAGGGATTACCCCTAGAAATTTTGGCATGTGAGAACGAGACGATATAGGTGGCGACTTGTGCCCTGTGCTAAATCGATTCACTATATTACTCTACATTGGAAAATATTGCAGTAGGTATGGCACATGGTAGGTAACCAACAAATCAAAGCGAGATCAAGTTACATCTTTACTTCCGACGAATAAGTAACCCATAGCTCCACCTCAAAGACATTGCCAATCTGCTTCCCTACCAATGCTTTAAACCTCTGGAAAACTAGAAATAACAAATCTTCAGAATGGGGCCATCAGACGCCAAAGAACAATATGGTACATACTGATGACATTCATACATAGGCCACTCTCTCTCCCGCTTGCACCAGGATGCCCTCGTTAACTGGGCTCCTAGATTCAGCTGCTAATTTTCTTTTGTGTTTATTTATTTTTAGGCAAGCTATGTTTTTAATTACTAATGTAAGAATACACATTATCACTTAGCTCACTTGGTTCGACTAGTGAATGAAGAGGCCCACCATTACAAAATCCTCTACTACTTTCCTTAGAAAATGGAGAAGATGGCCAGATTGGGTTATGCAGGCACATACTATTGGATTAGCTATGTGTGTCCTTGTTAGATGTATATATTTGTATATTATAGCTTTCCCATATGTTAGGGGGCTTCCTGCATATTTGCACCTGTACCTGTACTATATATTTTGGCCTTTGGCCTCCAGAGGAATACAAGTTGCATATTCCTGACATGGTATCAGAGCTAGGTTAGCCTCCTCCTACTCGCAAATTCGTCGCTGCAGCCGCCACCGTCCCTGTCGCCGACGGTCTTTCCGTCGTCGCCGTCGCCGGTTGCCGCCTTGTTTCTGGCCGTCGTTGCCTGTTTCGTTTACAGATTGGTCTGCACTCGCCCGTTTCGTCTCCAGATCGGAACGATCTCGCACAGATCGGATCGAATCTCGCTCCACGTTCTGACTACCTACACTCAGTGGGTCGATGAGGATGCTCGTGCTGCTGCTGTTCTCACCTCCAATGTTCTGCCCCAGTATGCTGCTGAGTTCATGAGTCTCCCTACTGTTGCCGCTCAGTGGGCACATCTTCGTCAGCGCTATCAGCCGTCTGGGGATGCTCTTTACCTGTCCGTGGTTCGCCAGAAGCATGATCTTCAGCAGGGTGATTACACTATTGATGAGTTCTATACTCAGAGCGTTGCTATCTGGCGTCAGCTTGATTCTCTCCGTACTGCTGTTTGTGGCACATGCTCGTGCTGCCGGGAGTTTGAGCCCCAGCGTCTATGAGTTTCTGTCTTGGCTCCGCCGGGAGTTTGAGCCCCAGCGTGCTCAGCTGAATGCTCGTGGTCGTGTTTCGCTCTCTGAGGTATTGTCTGAGCTTCGGGCTGAGGAGACCCGTCTCCGTGGTTCTGGTCTTCTTGCGGTTCCATCTGTGCTCGCTACTCGTGGCCCTCCTATATCGTCTGCTCCCTCGACTCAGCCGCGGTCCTCTGTGCCGCCTCCGATACTATCCACTCCTCCAGGTCAGGGTCAGAGTCAGCACCAGCAGTCTCAAGGTCAGAGTCAGCACCAGCAGGCTCGTGGTCAGGGTCGCTGTGGTTCTCTTCGTCACTGCTCTTACTGTAACAAGGATGGCCACACTTGGGCCACCTGTTATACACGGGATCCCAGTTTACGTCAGCAGCACCAGCCTCGTGGGCAGTCGGCTCCTTTCGGATCTTCAACAGTTGCTCTCTCCGATCAGGACATTATCAGGAGTCTTCGTGGTCTTCTTGCTGCTACAGGCTCTTCTTCGACAGGCACTGCTGGTTCTGTGACTGATTCTTCAGGCACTGCGCGACCACCACCTTCTACACAGTCAGGTACGTCCCCGTGGTATCTGGATTCTGGAGCTTCTTTTCATATGACCTCTGAGTCTTCTTTTTTGTCCGCTCTTCGTTCTCTCCCTTCTCCGATCTGTGTTTTCACGGCTGATGTTACCTCTCTTCCTGTTTCTAGTCGGGGCACCCTTTCTACTTCTTTTTTTCTGTTCCTGATATTTCTCATGTTCCTCGTCTTAAGATGAATCTGTTCTCTGCTAGCCAGCTTACTGACTCTGGTTGTCGCGTCATTCTTGATGCTGATTCTTGTGTTGTCCAGGACCGTCGAACACAGGCCCTGGTTGGAGCTGGCCCTCGCAGCCGTGACTCTTCGGGACTTTGGGAGTTAGACTGGCTTCGTGTTCCTTCCGCTGCCACTTAATCTGCCAGTTCTTCTCCGGTCGTCGCCTCTGCTACAAGCTCCTTTCAGCAGTGGCATCATTGTCTTGGTCACCTTTGTGACTCTCGCCTGTCGTCATTAGTTCATCGCGGTCTTCTGGGGTCTGTCTCAGGAGATGGGTCTTTACATTGTCAGAGCTGTAGGTTGGGCAAACAGATTCAGCTTCCATATCCTACTAGCGCGTATGTATCTCAGCGACCTTGTGATTTAGTTCATTCCGATGTTTGGGGTCCGGCTCCTTTCGCTTCGAAAGGGGGCCATCGCTACTATATTTTACTCATCGATGATTTTTCTCGGTACACTTGGTTGTATTTTATGCGCTCTCGTAGTGAAGTGCTCTCCATATATCAGCGTTTTGCGGCCATGGTCCGTACTCAATATTATACACCCATTCGTGTGTTTCGTGCTGATTCTGCTGGTGAGTATATCTCCCAGATATTGCGAGGTATTCTTGCTGAGCAGGGCACCCTTGCTCAGTTCTCCTGTCCTGGTGCACATGCCCAGAATGGCGTTGCTGAGCGTAAGCATCGTCATCTTCTTGAGACCACTCGTGCCATGATGATTGCTTCCTCCCTTCCTCCGCATTTCTGGGCTGAGGCTGTCGCTACATCGACTTACCTCATCAATATTCAGCCCTCTGCCGCTTTGCAGGGTGGTATTCCTCTTGAGCGTCTATCTGGACAGTCTCCAGACTACTCCATGCTTCGCTTGTTTGGTTGTGTTTGCTATGTTCTCCTTGCTCCTCGTGAATGCACCAAACTGACCGCTCAGTCTGTTGAGTGTGTCTTCCTTGGATACAGTGATGAGAATAAGGGCTATCGCTGTTGGGACCCCGTTGGTCGTCGGATGCGTATCTCTCGTGATGTTACTTTTGATGAGACGCGTCCTTTCTATCCTCGTCCCACCGCTGGTACCTACCCGGTGGAAGATATCTCTTTCTTATTTTTCCTGACACACCTCCTTCTACTCCTATTGTGTCTTCTTCAGGATCCCTTCCCCATGATGGCTCTTCTTCGACACTGTCCTCCTCTGCTCCATCTAGTTCTCCTCGTTCTCCGGAGTCTTTCTCTGCTATTCCTTCTTCTTCATCGTTGTTTCCTGAGTCGTCTTCCTCTGATGAGCTTCCCTCTACTCGTCCTGTTCGTCAGTGTCGTGCCCCCAACCGTTACTCTCCTAGTCAGTATGGTCTTTCTGTTGCCTCCGAGCGGACTTCTTATCGGGATGCTGAGCATCATCCTGAATGGCAGCTGGCGATGGCTGAGGAGATTGCTGTGCTTGAGCGCACTGGCACCTGGGATCTTGTTTCTCCCCCTTCCGGTGTTCGTCCTATCACGTGTAAGTGGGTCTATAAGATTAAGACCCGCTCTGATGGATCTCTTGAGCGCTATAAAGCGCGTCTTGTGGCTCGTGGTTTTCAGCAAGAGCATGGTCGTGACTATGATGAGACCTTTGCTCCTGTGGCTCATATGACCACTGTGCGTACTCTTCTTGATGTTGCTTCTGTTCGTCACTGGTCTGTGTCCCAGCTTGATGTTCAGAACGCCTTTCTCAATGGTGAGTTGAGTGAGGAGGTTTATGTATTCTGTTCCCGCGGGGATGGTTTGTCGTCTTCTACGTTCTCTTTATGGACTCAAACAATCCCCTCGTGCCTGGTTTGAGCGCTTTGCTTCTGTAGTGACTGCTGCTGGTTTCTCCCCTAGTGCTCATGATCCAGCGCTATTTGTTCACACTTCTCCTCGTGGACGCACTCTTCTTCTTCTCTATGTTGATGATATGATCATTACTGGTGATGATTCTGAGTATATCGCCTTTGTTAAGGCTCGTCTTCGTGATCAGTTTCTTATGACTGATCTTGGTCCTCTTCGATACCTTCTTGGGATTGAGGTTTCCTCCACCTCTGATGGATTTTACATCTCCTAGGAAAAGTATATTCAGGATCTTTTTACTCGTGCTGCTCTTGGGGATGAGCGCACTGTTGAGACCCCTATGGAGCTTAATGTTAAGCTTCAACCTACTAATGGTGATCCTCTTCCTGATCCGACGCGTTATCGTCATCTTGTTGGGAGTCTTGTGTATCTTGCTATCACTCGTCCTGACATCTCTTATCCTGTTCATATTCTGAGTTAGTTTGTTTCTGCTCCTACCACGGTTCACTATAGTCACCTTCTCCGTGTTCTTCGTTATCTTCGTGGTACGATCACTCGTCGCCTTTTCTTTCCTCGTTCTAGCTCCCTCCAGCTCCAGTGCTATTCGGACGCTACGTGGGCGAGTGATCCTTCGGATCGTCGTTGACTTTCTGCTTACTGTGTGTTTCTTGGTGGTTCGCTCATTGCTTGGAAGACGAAGAAACAGACAGCGGTTTCCCGTTCGAGTGTTGAGGCTGAGTTGCATGCTATGGCCTTGTTGACTGTTGAAGTGACCTGGTTACGGTGGTTACTTGCAGATTTTGGTGTCTCTATTACCACACCCACTCTGGTTTTGTCTGATAGTACAGGTGCTATTAGTGTTGCATGTGATCCGGTCAAGCATGAGCTTACCAAGCATATTGGTGTTGATGCTTTCTATACACGTGCTCAGGTGCAGGCTCAGGTTGTTGCGCTTCAATATGTGCCTTCAGATTTACAGTTGGCGGATTTCTTTACGAAGGCACAGACCAGAGTGCAACATGATTTCTTACTCTCCAAACTCAGTGTTGTGGATCCACCATGAGTTTGAGGGGGGGGTGTTAGATGTATATATTTGTATATTGTAGTTTCCCTATATGTTAGGGGGCTTCCTACATATTTGCACCTGTACCTGTACTATATATTGTGGCATTTGGCCCCCAGAGGAATACAAGTTGCATATTCCTGACATGTCCAAAACTTGTAGTACATTGGAGCAAGATATTAATAGGTTTAGTCCTTGGCGTAATTTAAGCCAATGAAGCAGATTGGACCTAATCGGCTTTCTAGGCAAGTTTTGAGTGGCAGTCGATGTGCTTTCAATGTTTACCTCACAAAGTCACGTTTTACGTTTGATCCAATTGACAATTCTTGCTAAGCAATGAGCCACTTGATTGAGTTGTACTAACAAGCATCACATTGTTCTTCTTATGTATCGCCAAGGATATTTGTAGGACATCGGTTTTAACTTGGTATATAGAATAGAAGTGGCTTTGAGCTTAGAGGTGGCAGTGTAAAGTAGCGTTTCCCCTCCGAATATATGGGAGAGAGATGCACATCTCTGTATTAATGGAGGACATTTGTTGCAGTTGACACACCTATAAATCTACGGTCATAACTCATAAGATGAGAGCAAGCGCTCACTATAGAAAGGATGGGTAAAATTTTGAATATTTATGACTTGGTTGAACCATGAATCAAATATGAGAATATGTGGTCCATCACCAGTTATATATAAACCCAATAGAACTTCTATCCATCTATCTCGCGGGCAGGACATATTCAGCCAAACGTATTGCAACAGCTTAATAAAATACGGGATGTGTAATGCTTTTTTACTCCTCTTGTTTCGCTGGTTGATCCATGTATCAACTTTAAGCGACCCATGAATTGTAACTTCTGTAGAATGATGGATATTGGATGATGTTTTTAATAAATGTTGTGCATCAACCGATGCACAGGACGGGGTTTTTATCCCCTTTTTCGAGAAAAAAAATCTCAGGGGCAGGACAATGCAAGGGAGAGTTTCAAAACGAAATGTGAGTGGATGAAGTATCAAATATATCACTCGAGGATCGCTTAAGAGCATGTAGAATCATAGCCATATATAGGAATTATTTGGTCTCCCATGACAATTCTAATTTTCTTCCAAAGTGCATTATAAAAGTATCAGGGACAATAGAAATGGGAGGTGTCGTGATGCTTTAGTCAAGGAGCTCATATGTGGTTTCATGCATCGAAGACCAAGTAGTTGTGTTATGCGTGATCGTTGTCATGGCTGATTAGAGTTTCTTCTTAATCCAATTGAACTTGATGATTCAGTTCACTGTTAGCATTGCAACTATTAGCCAAGTTGTTGGAGCACTAAAGAGGCATGGTGATGTAGGGACCGGACAGGAGGTTGAATCGTATTTCATTGTAGCCGATGTTAGGTACCTTTCTTTATCTTTTAAACAATGAAATTCCCATGGTTGTTAATTCCTATTCCAAGCATCAATGGGAAGAAACCGCCATGGATCCCTGCTTATGTAAAATGTATTCACTTTTTGAGTACGATGAATAATCAAGGACCTAAAAGATTATAGTGTTCATGGAATAGTTTGAGGACCCATGGTTGTTCCAGAGAATATGGGGATTAATAAGTCGCTTGAAGCCTGCCAGGTGTCTCTTTTGCTACTCTATGCGTTCAATGATCTTATTAGGATCTTAATTATTGAGGACCTACTGAGGTTTGTAACTAACAAGGGTATACAAAAGGATTGATGTTAATGTAGCTTATTCAGGTCTGGTCCTTGGTAATTTCTTCACCAAATTCCAGCGTTGAAAATTATTCAAATACAAAAGGTGAATCAAAGACGACATATTCAATTAATCTTGATGTAACTTTTAGTTTTACCGGGAATTCATTTTGTTTGTTCTTATTTTTGTTTAGTCGATTTGATGTAAGTTATTTTGGTTATAAGTGAAGTCCAAATTTTTTATTTAAGAAACATTTTGAACGACGACATGCATTACAGAATAATAAAAAGTCAGGGGTAGGTGATGTGCAACACTTATTTACCATTGATGTACTACATATTTTACAAACGATGCATGGCCTATTATATATTCCGTTGGCACAAGCATGACATGTATGGATCTCGCGTTACCGTAGCACATGTACATTTTTTGGACAACTAGAAGCAGGAAAATTAAGATCCATGTGGCAATGCATGTTATACTTGTGTATATGAATGAGGGGTATTGGGATATCCAGATTCTGCTGAAGTGGACGAGCTGGTGGAATTATTCGGATAATGACCATGGAGGTAACGGTTCACTGGATCCTCCCTGGCCAATGCAGCCTCCATGCGGTTTGGTAGGAACCGTTGATCCAACAGTTTGACAAAGACAACCTGACTGTAATCTACTGTTACTGGTATAGTTGCACAACTTTGCAGCTATGTGTCTTCATCAAACAGAAATCAGCGACATGTTGGAGCAGACGCGTCTAGGTCAGCATGCACTGGTGGAAACGGGGCTATAGGTCCCGGTTGGTACGGGGCTTTAGTCCCGGTTGCCCAACCGGGACGGGGCAATCGGGACTAAAGCTCTAACCTTTAGTCCCGGTTGCCCCACCAACCGGGACAAATGGGGGCACACGTGGCGGCATCAGAGCGCGAGGGGGGGGGTGGAGCATTAGTCCCGGTTCGTAACACGAGCCGGGACTAATAACCTGTTGCCGCGGCAGAGATTTGGCCCATTTCTCTGCCGCGGCAGAGAATTCATTTTTGCACATTTTGTTGCCGCGGCAGCATTTTCGCCACTTTTTGTGCCGCGGCAGAGAATTCATTTAGGTTGTTTTATTGTTTATTTAGTGTTTTGCACTTATCAATAAGGAACCTTATATTACACAAGATCATCATGACAATATTACATTCAATACACGGATCGAGTTCATGCACTACATACAAAAGTTGATATTCGATGCTACCTGCTAATTCGTTCAAAGTTGCTATTTTTACAATCCCTATTGTCTATACACAGCAGAATAGTATTCCCCTTTCGGGTCTAGGACTTATTCATCCAAGAATCCCGCCAATTCCTCCTGAATTGCTCGTACGCGATCCTTTGGCAGAAGACCGTCCCGTAGACGTTCGATCTGATTTAAAAAAGGAGTCAGCCTATATGAATGAAACTAAACACAATTTGTTTGAAATTAAAAACTATAGAAATTGTTTACGTACGTGGAGTTGCTCTAAATTTCTGCCCTTCTCATCGCACGTCTGCCGGATGAACTCGCAAACATAGTATCCACATAGATTGTTACCTGGTCCCTGCGTCAGGCACTTTACGAGAACAGAGTTCAATCAAAATAATAATCAAGCATGATAATAACTGTATCAAAACTAGAAACAAAGAGATGCGCGGATATAGCTAGTGGTGCTTACATTTAGTGGTTGAAATGTAAGCTCCTCTTTCCAAACACCCCTAGCCTTGTTGGTGAACCGTTTCCAAGCGCTGCCCGGCGTAGAAAACGAATAAAATAAGTTATTAAGTACTTGATATCATAAAATTCACGAACGTTGCCGATATAGTGTCGTAATGATTAGAATTACCGCTGGAGAAGTATCTGCATGTTCTTCCACGTCTCAAGGGGTTTATGTTTCGAGTCCATGACTAGTACACGCCCTTTGTCAAGTTGAATGATTAACAGAATATAGTGGTACCTGCGAATGCATAACTAATCAATTATATACTTAACATCGAGTAAGCGAAATAGAAAGTGTATACAAGACAATAACACTCACTGGAAGTTGTAAGGAAATAGTATTTCCCTTTTGGTTTCTTGAAACCTTAATGCATGTACTATATTATCCTTCGTATCCTGGGGGCTTATTTTGAGATTAGCTTCATGAACCCAATATGGGTCAATGAAGCCAATGTCATAGATTTGTCCTCTGCTGCATTCGAGAATCTTCATTCTGCATATTACAGTATGATTATATACATGCAATAAACAAAATAATATAGCTGGAGACTAAATTAATTACAGAATTAGTACTTACAGACAATAGGCACTGATGATCGATTTGTCCAAGGCGTCTTGATTGAATAATTGAAATAGTTCATCAAATTCAATGGATATCATGTCATCCTTTTCTTTTCCATGATGCTTTTTTGTAACCCTCAGCACTATCTAGTTAGCCCCGGCGGACGTGGCATGCATGTACCAGTTATGCAATCTTCGCATTTTGTTGAAAGATTGTTTACCTCCTCAGGTTTGACGAGAGGTTTGCCGTACTGATATTTGTATGCTACTTCACTCACGGGGAAGAACTCTAACTGGGATAAGTACTGGGCAATACTCATACCTTGAGCAGCGGCAGCTTCTCCGTATTGTGCAACTACCTCTGGATCATACTGCTCTTCGGCCCCATATTTGCTCGGCCCACATTGGTTTGAGAAATCACCTTGAGAGGGGTGCAAGTCTGTTTTGCTTGTTCTCCGAGCTGGGCAACAGATTTCCCGCTTGCATCAGTACTGCTCTTCGAGGCTTTTTGTGCCGCATGTGACTTGAGAATAGAACGGTCATAGTCTGATGACAGCTTTGGCTCGGGTTGATGAAGATTCTTTAGCATTTAAACACTTTGGCTTTTTCTTCTTTGGTGCTGGGGAACTCTGGCTCTTTTGGCCGCCTCAGCTTAGAGAAAAACGCTGTCGTTTCCGCATCAACGATCGCCGCAGTCTCCTCTTCAGTACAGTAATAAGCTCTCTTGGGAGGAACCTTTGGTACTTTTGGAAGAGGCTCTTGTTTACGTTTCGGCGATCGCTTATGACGCACAGTAGCGGTACACTTACGCTTTTTATCCTGAGGCGCCGGCGATGGCTCCCGCGGCGATGGCTGCACCGGAGATTGGTGAGGCGACGGAGCCGGGTGAGGCGACGAAGACGGCTGCCGCGGCGGCGACGACCTCGCTGGAGACGGGTGAGGCGGCGGCGAAGATGGCCTTGGCGTGTGATTTCGAAGCACGATACATTCCTTCGGCCATAGAATGGTGACGTTTTTTGCGTCACCCAGCACAGTCACATCCCCTTCACCAGCAGGGTAGTGAAGATCCAAAACCTCAAAGGTGGGCATGATTTCATCCACGCCGACAACAGCGTAGCCCTCTGGAACCGGACGACAGTGGTAAGTTGGTGTGGGTCCAATTGGTAAGGCATAGCCGACCGCCACCTTCATTGATATGTTCACAACTTTGACATGTAGCTCGCAGTGTGTCATCTCTGTGATATCATCCACTGGGTAGCCAACAGGAGCCATCGTCGGTGCATCATCGTCATCGCCATTGTCATCACCCGGGACCTCGGTGGAAGCCACACTGCTTTTTCGATTATTCGATAGGACGGTGGCATCGAATGTAGTGTGCTGCTGAGATGGGCCGGTAGTACTTTGCTCTTTAAGTGCGTTAATTTCATCTTGTTGTTGCTTTAATCGTTCTTCAATTAAACGCATTCGCTCTTTCTGACTATCTACTTCAACTTCCGTCCTGTCCTTTCTCCTCTGACGGCTTCTATCAGGATATTTCTTCCTCTCTTCGGGAAACCCAGTCCTCCATGGTTGGGAGCCTCTTGTGCCTCGTGTTCGTCCATCATGTTCCTTATTTCCAAGGGCGAGTGTGAGCTCATCATTCTCTCTATCGGGAATGAAGTCCCCATCTTTAACAGCCTTTACTGCTTTTCTGATCCTCTCGATTGGCAAGGGGTCTTCTTTATGTCGTATGTTATATATACACCTCCCTTCCGAGTCCAACGTGCCCCCATGCCCGTAAAACCAATTCCTTGCACGTTCTACCCAATCGTCTGTCTCTGGGGTGATCTTTTTATCACGCAGTTCATTCTCAAGTTTCTCCCACTTAGGAATGCCAGCCATGTAGCCACCTTGCCCCATAGTATGGTGATACTTCTTGTTAGCAGCATTCAGCTTATTCGTTTCAGACATTTTCTTAGCTTTTTCTGATTTCTTGTATTCCACAAACTCAGCCCAGAATGGTTTTATCTTCTCAAACTAAATATTCTTGAAATCGGGAGTCTTGTTTTTCACGACATAGTCAAGGTGCAATATTTTCTTCCAGTTGGTGAAACACTGGGCCATCTTCTTCAAAGCCCACTCCTTGACCTTAGCCTCCATGGCTCTCCCATGTTGTAAGGCGTCCTCAACTGGATCCTCCGCATTTGGATCCAGCTCTATCTTTGGTAGTTTGAAATTAACCATGAGCCTCTTCCACAGTAAATCTTTGGCGTGGTTAGGGACAAATAAACATGTTCCCTCTTCATCCGCATTAGCAGGCCTATTCCAATTTCTAATGGTGATCGGGATTAAGTCCCTAACGATTACTCCGCATTGTGCCACAAATTTGGTAGCGACAACTTCGGGAGCCGTCGGTTTGCCGTCTTCAGCGACATCTTCGATCCTGAACCTCTCATGGTCTTGCAACTTTTTGGTTGGGCCTCGTCTGCTCTTTTCAGTAGATTCCTTCGATCCGGAGGGCTAAAAGAAGAAAGATCGTCGTTACTATTTCTATATAGATAGCAGATGATTAATTAATGAATTGATTTATATTACATGCACCTCGCCGGAGCGGTCGTCTTCTCGATTACACAAGGCATCGCCTTCTCCCTCGCGGAAGGCAACACCTTCAACCTCAAACAAGTTGTCTATTCCGGTAAAAAGAGGATCACCCTCACCGGAGTTGTTCAGAAACGTTGATACGTCTAAATTATCTTCCCCACGGATCACACCTTGGATCAACTCTTCCTTTTCTTCGTCTCTGACGTGTGGGTCCATATTTTCTGCATAGGTGGAAAAACGAATAAGTCAAAGCGGCTAAAGGAGAAAGTTAAGTACGGTGTTGAGAGATATAAACCCTAATTCAGAGAAATCCTAATATATACATACACAATAATAAAAATGAAGAGAAACCCTAAACCTAGCTACAAAAAGGAAACCGTGTAGTAGATAGGCACATCGTCGAACCCACATGCACCTAAGTTGCTTGACAATGTGAATCGGGTCTGGGGCTACCCACAGTGACTGACCAGTGGGGCCGAAGAGCAATAATACCAAAGTAATTAATAAACCTAATAATACCTAACTAATAATAAACCTAATAATCGAAACACCGAAAAGAAAGGGAAACAATCAACACATGGCATCGATGCAATGCTCAAGCAAGTATGATGATATGACAAGTTAATTTGCATTGGAATGTAACCCTAAGACATGCTCGACGATTTAATCGGGGTTCTGAGGGGTGAAAACACTAACTCGGGGAAACTCCGGAACATATGAGAGGGTGCATTTGTTCTTCTAATTATACTTGTCATTTAAGTTGTTGAACAATGCATGATTATAGTTTAGATAGATAGGTTTCATTTTTCTGAACATTTTGATATATTATTTGTATTTTTCTGACTTATAAACAATAAGTTATTGATTTTACAATATTAAATCATTTTCTGGAATTAAAAAAAAGGTAAATAGTTTTTACACCGGGGCGCCCCCTAGCCAGTGAGACTGACAGAAGGGCCCCAGTGCCAACACAGCCTCCACACGTACAGATCATTTTTATACAACAGAGGCTGACTGATGGGCCCTAGGCCACATCAGCTGCCACGCGAGCACGAGTGACGTCAGCACGACGTCACGCTGGCGGTGAGCTCCCAGGCAGCGGCAGCGGCGGCGATAGCAGGCACCCCTGGACGCGCGGATGGGCGCGTTAGAGAGAGCGCGATGCAGGGAGAAAGGGAGTGGCGGCGCCGCTCCTTGTTGGTCACCGGAGCGTCGCCTCCGTCGAGCTCGAGCGGCGGCGTCGTCGGGCACACGCGGGGAGAGTGGTACATGAGGAGAGGGAGAGAAAGAAGAACACCGTGAGGATCAGCAGCTCACCAGGAATACGACGGAGGTGGTGGCGAGGTAGGGCGAGCTCGGGAGACGCGGAATCGACGGAGGCGACGCGCGGACGGAGCTTCCAATCCAGGCGATTGAGGTCACGCGCGAGGGGGAAAAGTAGCAGGGGCGCGCGTGGACGGAGGCAGCGGCGGTGGCGGACGGATAGCGCGGGTGGCGGCGAGCTCGGGCAGCCTGCCGGCGTCGGGGGTGCGCGCGTCGGTGAGAAGCAGAGAAGTGAGATGGGGAAGAAGAAGAGGAGGCGCGTGAGTTATAAACGAAGGGCCTTTAGTCCCGGTTGGTGGCTCCAACCGGGACTAAAGGGGCATACGTCCCGGTTGGAGCCACCAACCGGGACGTATACTCCAATATTTTCAGCAGAACAAGGGTTGGCGCGCAGGTGGTCTTTAGTCCCGGTTGGTGGATCCAACCGGGACATATTCCCCTGATTTCAAATTTTTTCAGGTATTTTCTCTCTGTTCCCGCCTTATTTTTTATTTTGGGGTTTAAATTTGTATTGTTTTTTAAATGATAATTAATTTGGAATTTAGAAAAACTTTAAACATAAAAAGTGTTTGATTTGAATAAATAATTCAAAACCATTTTCTATTTTAAAAAATAATTAATGTAACCATTTACAATTAAAAATGAATTAACTTATATTTTTTTAATATCAATTTGGAATTTAGAAAAACTTTAAACATAAGAAGTGTATGGATTTGAATAAATAATCCAAAACCATTTTCTATTTTTAAAAAATAATTAATGTAACCTTTTAAAATGAATTAACTTATATTTTTGAATATTAATTTGGAATTTAGAAAAACTTTAAACATAAAAAGTGTTTGGATTTGAATAAATAATTCAAAACCATTTTCTGTTTTAAAAAACAATTAATGTAACCATTTAAAATATGAACCATTTACAATTAAAAATGAATTAACTTATATTTTTTTAATATCAATTTGGAATTTAGAAAAACTTTAAACTTAAGAAGTGTATGGATTTGAATAAATAATCCAAAACCATTTTCTATTTCTAAAAAATAATTAATGTAACCTTTTAAAATGAATTAACTTATATTTTTGAATATTAATTTGGAATTTAGAAAAACTTTAAACATAAAAAGTGTTTGGATTTGAATAAATAATTCAAAACCATTTTCTGTTTTAATAAATAATTAATGTAACCATTTAAAATATGAACCATTTACAATTAAAAATGAATTAACTTATATTTTTTTAATATCAATTTGGAATTTAGAAAAACTTTAAACATAAGAATGTATGGATTTGAATAAATAATCCAAAACCATTTTCTATTTTTAAAAAATAATTAATGTAACCTTTTAAATTGAAGATAGGGGACGATCATCGTTAGAACTTGCATTGGATCTCTGAAGAAACCACATATTGCGAGTCTAAAAATGATTTTTTCAAAAAATCACGGGCGATAGATCATGTACCTGTAGTACAAACCGGACCCACTTCCTGCCGATTCGGCAGGCATTTGTCCTTTTTACCCGGGATGGACGAAAAGGTTTGAGATGTACCGGTTGAGAGATAGTCCATGTAAGGTGGTCTAGTATTTTAGGAAAATGGGATGGTAGCATTCTGAAACGGCATTTTGGTGGTTACTTCACAAAACGACCCGTTTTTTGCGCTCGGAAAATGGAAAAGGGCTTTTCCGTGCGACAAAAAGGAAAACTTCCTCCTGCAACATTGTTCTCCATACCAATGTCCACACACATGCATAATATGGGCACAACATCACAAACTATGCCGTGATTCAGCACATAACATCGGTCATTTGGACCGAAAGCCATGAAACCTCGAACATGATAGGTCATTTTGTGAAGGTTTTTTCGAAACATGATCAATATAACAAGTCTGGTATTTTTCCTTTCAACTATGTAACAAAATATGACACCAAGCGAAGGATTTTCATTGTTCGGATTTTTCTTGAATTTATTATGCCCGTTTTGAATTATCTGAATTTCTAACTATGGTCGAACCGGTGTGCATGAAGATAGGGGACGAGCATCGTTAGAACTTGCATTGGATCTCTGAAGAAACCACATATTGCGAGTCTAAAAATGATTTTTTCAAAAAATCACGGGCGATAGATCATGTACCTGTAGTACAAACTGGATCCACTTCCTACCGATTCGGCAGACATTTGTCCTTTTTACCCGGGATGGACGAAAAGGTTTTAGATGTACCGGTTGGGAGATAGTCCATGTAAGGTGGTCTAGTATTTTAGGAAAATGGGGCGGTAGCATTCTGAAACGGCATTTTGGTGGTTACTTCACAAAACGACCCGTTTTTTGCGCTCGGAAAATGGAAAAGGGCTTTTCCGTGCGACAAAAAGGAAAACTTCCTCCTGCAACATTGTTATCCATACCAATTTCCACACACATGCATAATATGGGCACAACATCACAAACTATGCCGTGATTCAGCACATAACATCGGTCATTTGGACCGAAAGCCATGACACCTCGAACATTATAGGTCATTTTGTGAAGGTTTTTTCGAAACATGATCAATATACCAAGTCTGGTATTTTTCCTTTCAACTATGTAACAAAATATGACACCACGCGAAGGATTTTCATTGTTCGGATTTTTTTTTGAATTTATTATGCCCGTTTTGAATTATCTGAATTTCTAACTATGGTCGAACCGGTGTGCATGAAGATAGGGGACGAGCATCGTTAGAACTTGCATTGGATCTCTGAAGAAACCACATATTGCGAGTCTAAAAATGATTTTTTCAAAAAATCAAGGGCGATAGATCATGTACCTGTAGTACAAACCGGACCCACTTCCTACCGATTCGGCAGACATTTGTCCTTTTTACCCGGGATGGACGAAAAGGTTTGAGATGTACCGGTTGGGAGATAGTCCATGTAAGGTGGTCTAGTATTTTAGGAAAATGGGACGGTAGCATTCTGAAACGGCATTTTGGTGGTTACTTCACAAAACGACCCGTTTTTTGCGCTCGGAAAATGGAAAAGGGCTTTTCCGTGCGAAAAAAGGAAAACTTCCTCCTGCAACATTGTTCTCCATACCAATGTCCACACACATGCATAATATGGGCACAACATCACAAACTATGCCGTGATTCAGCACATAACATCGGTCATTTGGACCGAAAGCCATGAAACCTCGAACATGATAGGTCATTTTGTTAAGGTTTTTTCGAAACATGATCAATATACCAAGTCTGGTATTTTTCCTTTCAACTATGTAACAAAATATGACACCACGCGAAGGATTTTCATTGTTCGGATTTTTTTTGAATTTATTATGCCCGTTTTGAATTATCTGAATTTCTAACTATGGACTACCACGCGAAGGATTTTCATTGTTCGGCAGACATTTAGTCCCGGATGTAGTCACAAACCGGGACTAAAAATATTTTCCACCATTTCCCACCTCTTCCCGCCAAGTTTTCCTGCCCTTTCCTTTCTACTAGAGCTTTTAGTCCCGGATGTAGTCACTAACCGGGACTAAAGATATTTCCCGCCATTTCCCAAAGCTTCACGCCAAGTTTTCCCGCCCTTTCCCTCTATATTTAGGGTGATCGTGTCATGGCTATCCACACATCCACACCTTCCTCTCTTAGAACAATGGACAACGCCTACTAGGCCATTCTGACCCTCGAGGAGACCGAGGCGCTGTGCGCCTCCAACTACCCTTGTCCGTCGGGCTACCGGCCGCCCGCCGGCTGGATGCTGAGCGCTGGAGGGTTCCTGTCCCTCCTGTCCCTCAAGGTTCCGCACACCAGGCGGCCATCACAAACCACTTCTACCACGAGCTCACACCGGAGCAGCGGATGGATCCCCAGTGGGATCCCGACAACTACGACACCTGGAATGCCTTCTTCGCTAATAGGCGGGAAAGGGAGCTCGCCAGGTACGAGGGTGATGGCCCGCCACCGGTGAACCACAACGAAGCCGGCCGTCGTCTGTGGTGGGCGAACCGTACTATCATCGGAGTGATGCGCTACATCGTCGGGGGAGACCATCCTCGCCTACGGTGCCCACGAGTCCACCCGCCACAGGCCCCACACTGTCCCGGCGGTAGCGGCATCGTCTTCCAGGAGACCCCTCTCCCACCCGCCGTGAATCCGAGGCTGGAATGGCCCCTGGTATATGCCATGGATGGGCTGAGGATCCCCGAAGTGGCAGGTGACGATGACGATGATGATGACGACGACGATGAAGACCCTGAAGCTGTGTACTATAGGACTAGGCATGATTATGACTAAAGGGGACAGCTTTAGTCCTGAGTGTTAGCTAGTCCCGGTTTGTCCCGGTTTTTAATATTAATAAATGTATTGAGTGTTACCTAATAAATAGAGGGAAATGCCTATATAAATAGAGGGTTCATATTTAGTCCCGGTTGGAGAAACCAACCGCGAATGAAGGGATTGCGGCAGAGTGGGCCAGGCAACACTAATAATAGGGGTGAGTGTCGACATTATGTCGTGCGGCTTATACCTTGTCCCGGATGGTGTCACCAACCAGGACTAAAGATGAACCTTTAGTCCCGGTTGGAGACACCAACCGGGACTAAAGATGAGTCAGCACTAATAATAGGGGTGAGTGTCGACATTATGTCGTGAGTGTCGACATTATGCCGAGTTGATTGTACTATAAATATGCATCCTTATGAGTCCAGTCCTCCAGCCAGTTTGAGGCATCTCCAAGATGGTTTTAGAGAGCAGGGACACCACTACGACCAGTTTCAGGGAGATGTCGACGGAGCCCAGTCCTCCGGCATCTCCGAGAAACTGGTCATACAGGCACTCCCTAATATGTGAAATTAGTTAGCTCCGAGGCGTATTGATCTAGTTAGTGAAGTTACAAGCTGCAAGATGGTTTTCGAGAGCAGGGACACCACTGCGGCCAGTTTCAGGGAGATGCCGACGGAGCCCAGTCCTCCGGCATCTCCGAGAAACTGGTCATAGAGGCACTCCCTAATATGTGAAATTAGTTAGCTCCGAGGCGTATTGATCTACTTAGTGAAGTTACAAGCTGCAAGATGGTTTTCGAGAGCAGGGACACCACTGCGGCCAGTTTCAGGGAGATGCCGACGGAGCCCAGTCCTCCGGCATCTTCGAGAAACTGGTCATAGAGGCACTCCCTAATATGTGAAATTAGTTAGCTCCGAGGCGTATTGATCTACTTAGTGAAGTTACAAGCTGCAAGATGGTTTTCGAGAGCAGGGACACCACTGCGGCCAGTTTCAGGGAGATGCCGACGGAGCCCAGTCCTCCGGCATCTCCGAGAAACTGGTCATAGAGGCACTCCCGGTCCAGCCACAAAACGGGACTAACACTGAAGACATTTATTAATATTAAAAACTAAGACTACAAAACCGGGACTAAAGGCCACAAACCGCGAAAGATATCCTTCGGTCAAGCCACAAACCATGAAAGACATGAACTAGAGTTACATAATATGAGCATGAACTTCTTGGCATATGTCATTCCTTATGACCGCTTCAGACGTAACCATGGAGCATCTTCTTTACTTAACGGAATGCTTGGGTCAGTTTTCACTGTGAAGGGCGGAATTTCATCAAACTTATTATAATCTTCTGACATGTCTGTCTTGTCCTCGATTCCCACGATGTTTCTTTTCCCTGAAAGAAATATGTGACGCTTTGGCTCATCATATGATGTATTCGTTTGCATATTTTTTTTCTTTTTTTTCGGTCTGGAGGACATGCCCTTCACATAGAAAACCTGAGACACATCATTGGCTAGGACGAATGGTTCATCTCTATAACCAAGATTGTTGAGATCCACTGTTTTCATTCCGTACAACTGGTCTATCTTTACCCCTTCCCCATTCAGGTTGACCCATTTGCAGCGAAACAAAGGGACCTTAAAAGAGACTCCATAGTATAGTTCCCATATCTCCTCTATGTAACCATAATATGTGTCCTTTTGTCCATTCTCGTCTATTGCATCAAAGCGGACACCACTATTTTGGTTGGTGCTCTTTTTATCTTGGGCGATCGCGTAGAATGTATTTCCATTTATTTCGTACCCTTGGAAATTCAATACAGTAGAAGATGGTGACGCGGCCAACAAGTATAGTTGATCTCCAACAGTGGTGTCATTCAAGAGATGTGTCCGCATCCAACCACCGAAAGACTTCATGCGTTCATCTGTAATCCATGATTCAGGCTTCCCCGGGTTTTTAGAGCGTACAATATTCTTGTGTTCCTCGATATACGGAGCTGCCAAGGTGGAATTATGTAGAACTGTGTAGTGTGCTTTAGTGAAAGAATCCCCGTCCATACATATCATTGCTTTCTTTTCCAGCGTGCCTTTTCCACTTAGTCTTCCCTCATGCCGCGAGTCAGAAACACCAATCGACTTAAGGTCAGGAATAAAGTCAACACAAAACTCAATGACCTCCTCTGTTCCATATCCCTTGGAGATGCTTCCTTCTGGTCTAGCACGGTTATGAACATATTTCTTTAAGACTCCCATGAACCTCTCAAAGGGGAACATATTGTGCAGAAATACCGGACCGAGAATGGCAATCTCTTCCACTAGATGAACCAGGAGATGCGTCATAATATTGAAGAAGGATGGTGGGAACACCAATTCAAAACTAACAAGACATTGTACCACATCCTTCTGTAACCTTGGCAGAATATCTAGATTGATTACCTTCTGAGATATTGCATTGAGGAATGCACACAGCTTCACAATGGGTACTCGAACATTTTCCGGTAGAAGCCCCCTCAATGCAATCGGAAGCAACTGCGTCATAATCATGTGACAGTCATGAGACTTCAGGTTTTGGAACTTTTTCTCTGCCATATTTATTATCCCCTTTATATTAGATGAGAAGCCCGACGGCACCTTGATATTGTAAAGGACTTCAAAAAAGATTTCCTTCTCTGCTTTGGTAAGAGCATAGCTGGCACGACTTAAGTGACGCCCTTTATCCGTCTTGTTATGTGTATGCATGGTCTTTGGGTCTTTCATAATTTGTTGGTCCTCCCGTGCTTCAGGTGTATCTTTTGTCTTCCCATACACGCCTAGGAATCCTAGCAGGTTCACGTAGAGATTCTTCGTCACGTGCATCACGTCGATTGAAGAGCGGACACGCAGGACTTTCCAATATGGCAGCTCCCAAAATATAGATTTCTTCTTCCACATGGGTGCGTGTCCTGTAGCGACGTCGTTCGGAACTGATTGACCGCCGGGACCCTTTCCAAAGATTACTTCTATGTCCTTGACCATACCAAATACATCATCACCAGTAGGGAGTTCAAGCTTCTTCCGGTGATCTGCCTCACCTTTGAAATGCTTGCCTTTCTTTCTTACGGGATGATTGGTCGGAAGAAATCGTCGATTCGCCAGGTACACAACCTTCTTGCATTTATGCAAATATGTACCTTCGGTCTTATCTAAACAGTGGGTGCATGCCTTATATCCCTTGTTTGTCTGTCCTGAAAGGTTACTAAGAGCAGGCCAATCATTGATGGTTACGAATAGCAACCCTCGTAGATTAAATGGCTTCTGTTTGTTCTCATCCCACGCACGTACACCTGGTTTGCCCCACAACTGTAAGAGTTCTTCAACTAATGGCCTAAGGTACACATCAATGTCGTTGCCCGGTTGCTTCGGGCCTTTGATGAGCACTGGCATCATAATGAACTTACGCTTCATGCACAACCAAGGAGGCAGGTTGTAGATACATAGAGTCACGGTCCAGGTGCTGTGACTGCAGCTCTGCTCCCCAAAAGGATTCATGCCATCCGTACTTAGACCAAACCATAAGTTCCTTGCGTCACCTGCAAAGTCTGGGAAGTCTCTCTCGATTTTTCTCCACTATGACCCATCAGCAGGGTGTCTCAACCTCCCGTTTTTCTTACGGTCTTCTTTGTGCCATCGCAATAACCTGGCATGCTCTTTGTTTCTGAACATGCGTTTCAACCTTGGTATTATAGGAGCATACCACATAACCTTAGCAGGAACCCTCTTCCGGAGGGGCTCTCCCTCAACATCACCAGGGTCATCTCGTCTGATCTTATACCGCAACGCGTTGCATACCGGGCATTTATCTAAATTCTCATACTCCTTACCGCGGTAGAGGATGCAGTCATTAATGCATGCATGTATCTTTTGCACATCTAATCCCAGAGGACAGAGAGTCTTCTTTGCTTCGTAGGTACTCTCGGGAAGTTCGTTATGTTTTGGAAACTTCGGCTTCATTATTTTCAGCATCTTTTCAAATGAGGAGTTAGTTAGACCACACTCTGCCTTCCATCGCAACAATTCCAGTGTGGTACCGAGCTTTGTGCTGCCATCTTCACAATTTGGGTACAACAATTTCTTGTGATCTTCTAACATGCCCTCTAACTTCAACTTCTCATTTTCTGTTTCACAGTCTCGCTTTGCATCAGAAATGACCCTACCAAGTTCATCAGCCGGCTCATCTGATGCCCGTTCTTCACCTCTTTCCTCTCCATTGTCTTCCATTGCAGTATCACTGTATTCAGGAAACATATGATGATAGTTGTTATCATCATCTTCTTCTTGACCATCTTCCATCATAACCCCTCTTTCCCCGTGCTTGGTCCAGCAATTATAGTTGGGCATGAAACCTTTCATAATCAGGTGGCCGCGAATGTTTTTCGAGGAAGAGTACTCGTTCCGACATTGAACACATGGACAACGTATAAATCCATTCTCTTTGTTTGCCATAGCCACATCGATAAATTTATCCACGCCTTTGATATACCCGGCTACGCGCCGGTCACCGTACATCCATTCCCGACCGTTCATCTGCATCATATAAGTAAGTTTATCAAAAAACAGGACATCATAAATAGTGAAATAACCAATTCACACCGACACATGAATTGTATCAATGACCTAGAAAAGATAAGATTGCTAACCTCGATCGAGGGAAATAAAGAGGAGAAAGCTCAAATGCGTCTCGGACACCTTCTATATTTTTGTTCTATGAGAAATTCAACGGGATTATTCACTCAAACATTTCAACAAACACCTTCAATGCATGCATGAGAAAAAACTAGCACACCCCCTCACACCTTCCACCATTCGAAAAAATAGAGTGGAGGCAGAGGGGGCTGGGGCGTTGCATTTATAGAGGGCAGGGGGTCTTTAGTCCCGGTTGGAGCCAGCAACCGGGACTAAAGGTGCGTGCCACGTGGCTGTGGACGCAATCTTTAGTCCCGGTTGCTGGCTCCAACCGGGACGTATTCCCCTTACCAACCGGAACGCATGCCCCCTGGCCTCGTGCCCGCTCCAACCGGGACGCGTGCCAGCATTAGTCCCGGTTGGTGGCGCAACCGGGACAAATGCTCTGAGGGGTCGCGAACGGATAGCCCTTTTTCCACTAGTGATGGTTAGGAGATCCTCGATTATCATATCAAGCAAACGAACCAGCCATCTGCATCTTTCGGCTGAGGAGTCAGCTTTCATCTTTTCTTTTTCTTTTTCAGTTTCTCTTTTGATTAGACCCATATCTTCTCTGGTCACTAGCTGTATCGAACTTCTACCTGTTTAAATGTAACTTTTATCTGCTTAAATGTATTGGCAGAATGGCCGTTCATGACCAGCTCGTGTTCCAACCACGGTCTAACGGCCCAATGCACCGTACTTAAACGCAAAGGTACCACTACAATTCTTCTTTGTGCCTTTTTTAAATGGAGGATGAGACTCCGGTCTCTATATCATAAGATCGATAAAATGGTATGTCTTTGTGTTAATTTATTCAACAAATGTCTAACAAAGATCGTATTTTCTCGAGTACGAACCCCTCCCTCAAACAAGTAGAAGCCCGATTCATACTCATATCCAAAACCATGTATATCTATGTATAGGCAGATGAATCGAGAGGGTATGCCCATGTAATATTCTATAAGAGCGATACATTTATATCCAATGTCACATAAGTGAGTTCTGGTCAACCCCCAGGTCGCAACCCTAGGGTGACACCGGGGCAGAACCCTAGAGCCGTTGACTGGGGCTCGTGGTGCATCAGAGGTGGGCATGGACACTAGGGCGGTGGCACCGGTTGTCGCGGTGCGGTGTTCAAGGCAGCGCCCGTGCGTCGGCCGGGGTCGTGGCCTTCTTCTGCGACCTTGGAGCGAGCCGGAGTGGTGAGGAGGGGGCGGGTGGCGGCGACAGGTTTGATCTGGACTTCGTTCTGATCTGGGCCTGCTAGGGTTGTTGACGTCATTTTGCCTTCTCCTTTGTTGTTTTGTCCAGCTATGAGGGGGTCGTATGGTTTGCTGAATAACGGAGGCGTGCCTAGGGTTCTTCCTTCAACCGAGATGAAGACCAGCCGGATGCATGTACTTATCGATCCAGTTGTAGTGGCATGTTCCGGAAGGCTCCATCGGCGAGCTCCACTAGGCGACTTATGCCTGGAGTTTGTTGGATCGGGATATTCGTTCGTGCGCAGACGTGTTTTACTCTGGCCGTTTGGTTTCAGAGGGAGCGCTTCGAAGCTTTGCTGGCTATTAATATCATGGGGCATGTTCTCGTTCCATGGTACTGGCGGAGAAGGTCATGGAGGCTGAGATCTGGGGACTAGCAATGGTGGTTCGAAACTCTATGGCTATGAGTAATTGGCTTAGCGTTTCTTGACTTGGAGGAACGGCTTGCAAGTGGGGGCGATTGCACAGGAGAAGTTCCAAGTCTGCCTTTCAGGGTGAAAATCCAAGGTCTGGTCTTCACTGGTTGTGCATGGCAATGGTCGTTGAAGGCATTGTTTTGAGAGCGAGGACTTTCTTCGAGATGAAAACCGAAGATCTATGATTAGGCGACGACAGCACTTGTTCACTGTTCCCTTTTTGGATGCGTCTCTTTTGGAGAAGCTAGACTTCTGGTGCTGTCCTGGTGGTGTTAGTGCTGCTCTAACAAGGAATAGAGTGATGTAGCGGGGCCTTTCTTTTTTGTAGTTTCTCTTTTTTTTGAATGTGTGCATTCGTATAGCCGCTAGGGTGATGCGTTGTTATAGAGGCTGGGTGTAATTGGTATCTTCGCGATATTAATATATACTCTTTATCCAAAAAAATCATACAGCAATCTTTCCGCACATGACCCAGGCCACCCAACCTCGCCCATGCTGATCATCGCCGCCGCCAAGGCAACCACGGGATCAAGGCTGCCGGCGGCCATTATCGCAACCGCCGCTCCAGTGTGTCCATCGTGCCGCCGATTATGTTCCTGGATTGTCCGTCATGTGGATGGACAAGTCATCGGACATGTTTCCGAACTGTCTGGGGGTCAACTCGCTGCCACCAAGGCCTCACGCCGCCTCCGCTCTGCCGTCAAGCCTCCACACTAGCGCTGCGTCACCGCCAGCCCTGCCAGCACACAACTACAAAGCCAAGCTGAGGTGTGTGCCGACCGGATCCACCTCTGAGTCACCACCACCAGTTCATCACACACAACCGCCACCGCCTCGGCGTCCACGCCAGTCGCCGGAGATGAGCCGGCATACATCCGTACTAGTATATATACGTTTGATAGAAAGACGTATAATTAGGTTGGGCTATACCGTTGTTTTATAGCTATGGCTCCCGTGCAAAAAGGGGATCCTCACGGGGCCGTCTACCAGCGAGCCCGCCCACGTGACCGAGAAGACCAACCCTAAATGTGATGATGCCCTCGATGCCCCTACTCCAACGCAATTGTGCGTCCGTGACGAATAGATCCTGCCATTGTATGTGAAACAGCCAACACTTGCAACACCCCAAAAAATCATTTGCGACATGAACACAAACAAAATATTAGGAGACACCAGCATCATCGCAACATCTTGTTCATGTGTATGCAGTAAAAGATGGACGGGTTTGCAAAATGGGAAAAGCAAGCACGCGCAATATAAAAATCTGCAGAAATTTAATCTTGTGTTGGTGACCGGTCTCTCTAGAGCCCTTCTACTGCCAAATCCCACAACAAAGCACATATTCCCCTAGTGCACCACCTTTCCCCGAGCTCAAAACCATGGAAGATACCATGAATTGGAGCTCCGGTCACAGGCATCACATGCCGGTGTGGAGGTGACCGTTGCTTGGCGTCTGATGACCATGTGGCCTGGGTGTTGAAGTTAGTCCTACCTTGCGACAAGCCCCATTCAGGCAGTAGGAGAGACTGTGCTAGCTTGGGCGCTCAACGAAGAGAAAATTGGGCACGAAGATAAGCTAGCTAACTCAGGTCAACATGAATGTATAATGATGCTAGCGAGATCGTACGATGGGGGTGAGATGAACACCACATGGGACAGTCAATTGCCACATAGTCTCAATCGGTTAGACCGAATCGTGTTCTATAAAGAATACTAATAAGTACAAAATCGGAGGTAGGTGTGTAGTGATACACTTGTATTTACGATCATTCCAATATTTGCTAAAAGATGGCCTAATATATATATTTCATCATCTACGAGCTTACATGTATCGATCTCATGTACTGCAGTGTGGGAACACAAGCATGATAAAAAGAGATCCTTGCATTGTAGCGATAGATGCAAGTTATACATGTGAACCTACATGAATGAGATGCATTGGGATATCTTAACTATGTTGAGCTTGACGAGGTCGTGCAATCTTTTGGATAGCGACCTCGGCGGAACGGTTTTGCTCTTTTATCTCGTAAGAGATTTCGGTTCTCTCCAAATAAGGAGGTGCGAAATGCAACTGGTAGTCTCACGGTCAACACAGTTCTCTAGCCGAGTGCGAAATTCAGCCCGGGAGCACCATATATACTAGTGCAAACCTTGGTATCTGTGTCATATACCGAGCAGTAGTACAAGGTCACTGACTTCCCTTTGGGGCCTCTTTGATTCATAAGAAAGGAAAATCTAAGAAATAGGAAAAAGATAGAAATAGAAAAGGATGTCAGGTGCAAAACTTTCCTCGTTCCTTCTGCATAGGATTCAAAGAATGAGGTGTGAGTGAATTTTTCATTTCCTTTGCGTTTTTCATTGAAAGTGAGCCCTGGAGGAAAATTTCCTTTAATTTTCCCTTGTGTCATTCCTATGAATCAAAGGAGTGAACAGTGGCATCTATGAAAAAATTCCTATTCCTATGCATTTCCTCCATGTTTCCTCCAAGTCAGAAGAGCCCTTATAAGAATTTTATGAAGTGTTGTTCTTCTGCTTGGTTTAAATTTATGTAAATTAGCGCGAGGAAGGCAAAGTGTTATTTGTGCATACCTAGGAGAAACAAATCAGATAGCCTAATATGCTCCTAATAGCGTTGATATACACAATATGATATATATACAAAAGCATTGTTGCATATTAGTAGCTAGATTTTATGCACCAACGTCCATAAATCTTCACCGTGGTCTCTGTTTTCGTAACTTTTACTTAGTTTTTTAATACCTCGAATAATTCAGGAGGTGAAAAATCTTTTTCTCATCGAAAAAGTTTGAGTCCAGGCTTCATTCCCTAAAAGTATTGTGGTGAAGCAGTGGTTCAATATCCTTCCCTGTGTGGCCACTGTGTGTTCTACGATCTTAATTTGGTTCTCACCTACCGAGGTGGGTGGCTATTGAGGCTATTAGGGCACCACTAGGAATCGGCTCCCGATATATGGCTTCCCATCGAACCACTCTATGGCCATACGATTGAAAGCATGATGGACATTGGATTTTCAACAAGGCACATGCCACTCTCTGCGTGAAACCGACGCCTGATTGCATGCTTCCATAATAAATTGCTCCTCTATTTACTGGGATACGCAATTAACTCCTCACGAGTCAAACTCTTTATGATTTATACTACTAACATCACCTAAATTTCGGGCATGTAGATTTGCCTTTTCATGGTAAGCAAAAGAAAAATTCTGATTTTTTTTGCTTCTGTTGCAATAGAGTTTTTCCTCCATTAATATGAAATGTTGCTCCTATCTATTTTTTTATTTCAGATCGTATCAAACTATGATTATGTGGGAATATTGCTTCCATGGTGAATTGATTTTGTTAGGACAGTTCAAACATAATAGACTAATTTGTGTAGCACAATGTTGTTAGTGTACCAAAAGTTCCATTCATATGCATGGGAAGCATAGTTCAGCAATATTAGAAACATGATTAGTTTGTAAACAAAACTTCTTCAATTGTGTAGGAAGCATATAAATATTGTGAATCCTGCGACATTTGTTTTTGTGTGACTATAGAAGCCTCATTTTTATACTTGGAGAGCAAAGTTGTGCTTCATACATTCACTTGACATAGTTCTTACAACATGCATATTTGCTTCTTTCAAATCATCAAATATACACAGCTTTATATTTCCCTATCACATGTTTCCTACTAGTTACAAATTTGCTTCATGCTACAAGTAGATATATTTCCTGGTTGCATCATATGTTAACCAATAAAGTGTTACAAACACACAATTCATCTCCATGAACGACATGAAGCATCCGTTGGCTCCCTTTCTTGCTAGTCCTCCTCGTCGACCATAATTATCGCTGTCCGGATGAAATTTGTTGATGACTAGGATGAGATCTGGAGGCAGGCCATAGTCCCGATCTTGTTGATATCATCCACCTAATGTGAAATAAACACTAGCATCAAAACAATGACAATCAGAAGCATCGAAACAATGACAATCAGAAGCATCGAATTTATGGTCAGGGAGCACAACAAGGAATATGCACATCAAAACAATGACAATCAGAAGCATCAGATTTATGGTCATGCGGTACAATGAGGACTATGTACAACAAAACAATGATAATCAGAAGCATCGGATTTATGGTCATGCAGCACAATGAGAACTATATAGAAGCAAAGAAAACAAAAATATCACAATGGTTGCCACCAATTATGTGAAGATGCAACCAATTAGATCAACAACTATAATGCTTGGAAGCATGTACTGAATGGAAAGCACGCATGCCATGGTAACAGAAAATAGCAAAAATATGCGGAAGAGCACAAAATAGATTTCCAAAGAACATTGGTTATTTGAATCGGTGCCTAATATTATTTTCATAATACAAACATAAAAAACCTAGCAGATGCAAGATATGAACACATGGATAAGCCTGTGAAATTGATTTCGCACCTCCATATAAAATGGAACATATGGATTTAATGTCCAAAAATGCAGGAAAAATTGCACACGTTGGAATCTAGTTAAGTTCTTGTTACCTTCTTCCGAATCATGTTCTCGTCGCCAATCGTCCGTGGCTTATAGGCGAGGTTGTGAGAGGTTACGGCATGACACTTCAGCGGCTCGTTGACAACGACTCTAGGAGAGGTTGGGTTGCACTAGCATGTAGTGCAAAAGTGGCCATTGATTTGGCAGCGAGCTATAAGAAGTTGCTGGAGAATGGTGGTCAAGGCTGACGAGCCAGCAAATTGATTTGGGGAGGAGCTAACCATCCGGGAATTTGGGATCGATATGAGGAGGAGCTAACTGACCGGTAATTATGTGGTGGAGGTGGGTAACGTTCAAAACCTTCGATGCTAGAATATATCTTGTTTAGGTATGGTCCTCGATGGTTTCACGCGGGGAAATTTTTAGAACGCGGAAGATGAGAACACAAATTCAAACAATCTTAATGTGACTTAAATTTTATGGAGAATCTTTTCGTTCGCGTTTCTCTTTAGAAGATCTGATTCAATTTCTTCCATTTATGGTAAAGTCGGATATTTATCTCCTAAATAGTTTGTGGGCAACATCTTTGACAAACATTAAGAACAAGAAATGATGTGAACTGGCTTGGCCAAAATTAAAGCATATTAACTCCATCCTAGACTATCTGGTCTAACTTAAGATCAAGATCATGAGTCGCAGAATCCATGCACCATATCCTCCACCCGCACAACACTCTATGTAAGTTTTTAACATTTCAGCATTTATCAAGTTGTGCGTCAAAAATAGGCAAATGACACTACAACATTTTGAAAATATAAATGTGAGAAAAATATGTATCTGCAACAAATCCCCATTGGTTGTAGCAAAGTTCCCCAGAAAAATCGCCACATGCATGCGACACATCCAGCACATGCAGGAGCCAAAAAAATAATTTGTGATACGAATGTAACATCTGCATGAGACGGTAGAGTCACCGCGGCATCTCGTTTGCATGTTTGTAGCAAAACACAAACATAGTTTGTAAAATGTGAAAAAAACACATGCACCATCGAAACCCCGCATATTTTAATCTTCTGTTGGAGCATCGACATATCCTCCATGAGATTGCTTTAGCACTAATGCTGGTAGATCCCACACCCATTCCCTTAGCCCATCACCTTCTCCAAGCTCGAAACCATGGAAGGTACCTTGGGTTGGAGGCCCATCATGGGCCTCTTATGTCGATGTGGAGGCGCAACTTGCTCGGTGGCCTAGTTGATGCACTAGAGCGTCGAGAGCAGGTCCGAAGTACCCATCCCCTCGGTCCGCCGGAGCGGCAAGCAGAGGAGGTGTGGACCCATCAATTCTTGTCCAGAAGTAGCGGAGACGTGGCAGATGGCAGAGGCGGCTAGGGTGAACCCTAGATCGCCATATTTCTTTTTTCGTAGTAGCTTTAATAATTAATGCTGCTGCATTATTGTACTCCCTCTGTTTCAGTTTACAAGTCCTACGCGTATATCTAGGTTATCAATTTGACCTATATAATTTGAATTATATAATATAAAAATTATATCATTGGAAAATACAAAGTCTAAAGTTTCCGGTGATATACTTTTTATAATATATACATCATACTAAGTTGCTCAATTTGGCGACATAGAACTACGTGCAGGACTTGTAAACTGAAACAGAGGGAGTAGGTTGATTATCTCAGACCACTGAACTCAGCATCACTCTTTGCACACCTACGCTCCTGCATTCATAGGCCATGGTTTGGGCTTCATGGTCTATATATATTAATACAATTATTTTTTGAAGTTGATCAAAAGCTTGCCTATCTCTTGCGTAGCAGTTACACGGTCTGTTAGATGCATAAGTGACGGTATCTTAACTGGAAAGATGATATTGATTGAACCATATATAGTGGAAGTGGGATGCACTGGGAACTCGGATTCGTGCTGTACTACCTTCCTCCGTAAATCTACAAGGTTTAATGATCATTCCTATGGGTGTTCGGAGTCAAAAATATATCATGGACGTGTGCCTGCAGTCGGAGCTGAATTAGTATATGCAGTGGCCACCACATTGTGGAAGTCGCAAGCTTTTGCTGGCCAAACAGATTCAGTGATTCACCCAGTGAGTTCGTGCACCATTCTTGCATCAGATTGTTTGGGATAAAAGAGCTGAATTATATTTCTGTAGTGACTACTGCTGGTTTCTCCCCTAGTGCTTATGATCCAGCGCTGTTTGTTCACACTTTTCCTCGTGGCCGCACTCTTCTTCTTCTCTATGTTGATGATATGATCATTACTGGTGATGATTCTGAGTATATCGCCTTTGTTAAGGCTCGTCTTCGTGATCAGTTTCTTATGACTGATCTTGGTCCTCTTCGATACTTTCTTGGGATTAAGGTTTCGTCCACTTCTGATGGCTTTTACATCTCTCAGGAAAAGTATATTCAGGATCTTCTTGCTCGTGCTGCTCTTGGGGATGAGCGCACTGTTGAGACCCCTATGGAGCTTAATGTTAAGCTGCAACCTACTGATGGTGATCCTCTTTCTGATCCGACGTGTTATCGTCATCTTGTTGGGAGTCTTGTTTATCTTGCTGTCACTCGTCCTGACATCTCTTATCCTGTTCATATTTTGAGTCAGTTTGTTTCTGCTCCTACCACTGTTCACTATAGAGTCATCTTCTCCGTGTTCTTCGTTATCTTCGTGGTACGATCACTCGTCGTCTTTTCTTTCCTCATTCCAGCTCCCTCCAGCTCTAGTGCTATTCGGACACTGCGTGGGCGAGTGATCCTTCGGATCGTCGTTCACTTTCTGCTTACTGTGTGTTTCTTAGTGGTTCGCTCATTGCTTGGAAGACAAAGAAATAGACAGCGGTTTCTCGTTCGAGTGTTGAGGCTGAGTTGCGTGTTATGGCCTTGTTGACTGCTGAGGTGACCTGGTTACGGTGGTTACTTGCGGATTTTGGGGTCTCTAGTACCACACCCACTCTGGTTTTGTCTGACCGTACAGGTGCTATTAGTGTTGCACGTGATCCGGTCAAGCATGAGCTTACCAAGCATATTAGTGTTGATGCTTTCTATACACGTGCTCAGGTGCAAGCTCAGGTTGTTGCGCTTCAGTATGTGCCTTCAGATTTACAGTTGACGGATTTCTTCACGAACTCACAGACCAGAGCGCAGCATGATTTCTTACTCTCCAAACTCAGTGTTGTGGATCCACCATGAGTTTGAGGGGGGTGTTAGATGTATATATTTGTACTGTAGTTTCTCCGTATGTTAGGCGGGTTCCTGCATATTCACACATGTATCTGTATTATATATTGTGGCCTTTGGCCTTCAGAGGAATACAAGTTGCCTATTCCTAACGGTATCAATATATCAAAACACGTCTAGATGCATGCGAATCTAAACAAATCCAGATTACTTATTTTGGGACGGATGGAGTAGTAAATTATCGCAAGGAATGCAAAGTGTCATGTTGTGCATTACAGGAGTACTAGTACGCTACTTACTAAATAGCGTACATTAATACACAAAGAAAATCAGGAATTTGCCATGAGCATAGGGCATGTTACACAGAAAAGGCAAAATTCCTCTAAAAAGAGGGTTTGCTATGAATAAGCTCACGACAAACCAGCATGTCAGAAAATTAACTTCGGCAACTAAGGATTTGTCGAGATAATTATGTGGGGGCTCACGACAAAGGTCGGCAAAGAAAAGCGCTAAGATGGACGAGCAACTGTAATTGCGGCTCTAAAATGGGGGACCCACGTCATAGCTTTGCCTTGAGTCATCAAGAAGACCATCGGCAAAGGCCATGGCGAGAACCACACGTCAGTAATTTGCGGTAATCTTTGCATAGGCCGTTGGAAAAAGACCCACCTGTTAGGAACTTTTTCTTGAGCCAGCGTGCAACTGCATGTAAATGACATGACTATTTGGCACGAGCTGCAGCAGAGTTGTCGATGAAGGGCCAGTAGGGGTCCAAAAAAAAAGCAAAGAGCTGAGTAGACCATCAATAGAAGGGCACAGTCTTGCGCCACATATCCTATTTAAAGACTTCTTTGTCGTGTGTAGCACATGGCAAATAGAACATGCGTCTTATTGTTTACTTTTGCAAAATCCGCGCAATTCAGATAATTTAGAATATATATACTGCATATATATAAGAATATCATCACAAATACTACAAATTCATCCACAACAACATCATATACATCACAAGATCATCCACATGCATCAAGCTCACACCACCCCAAGATCACAAATACTTAAATTTTATCACACAATCATCATATATATCACAAGTGTCGATAAAAACCACCACAAGTACATCGATGCATCGATGTAGACGGCATGTGTGATGCAAACCTAAAAAATGGAGATCAAATAGTAGGGTAGGTTCTACGGTGGAAGAGGAGTAAGTAGAAGAAGTGCTAATGTATGGAGGAATCCTAATCATGTTATGATTGTAAAAATGAGCTCTTTGGCACGAAAATGATGTGAAGACAACGCAAATGAGCCCCTTAACTCGAAAATGATGTCGTGGTAGCATTTTTTACTCAAATATATGAGATGCTACCATGGTAGGATTTATTAATGGCCGATTCATGCTACCATGGTACTCCCTCCAATCCATAATATGTGTCGCTGATTTAGTTATACTAAACCAATAATACTTATTATGGATAGGAGGGAGTAGCATTTTGTAGGAAAAAGTATTAGATTGGCTCAAATACGTTTTCATGGAGGCAATGAGCCGTTTTGCCAAGAAATGCTACCATGGAAGGATTTCTTACCACACGGCTCATTATTGCTTCCATGGTATCAATTTCAGAGGCAAAAGTATTATTTCAGGTAAAATATATTGATATCTAATGTAGCTATTGGGGCGGAAACAAAAATAATAATTTTGAAGGTAAACATGACTGACACCATGATACAAGTTATGGAAAACTAACCATATTTGATCTCAGAACTGCGGAGATTCACCAAGAGGGTTGCCACAACCATCATGTGAAGATATCCAGGCTCATTCAATCCAGTGCATGATGGATATTGCGCGAAGGTTTACGTAGTTAGCACGAACCTCGATGGCCAAATAGTGAATCACTTGATGGTGATTGAAAAGTTTTGAAGGGACTCACCCGAGTACATGGAGAACATATTGGCCTCTCTGCCGGAGGGGGTAAACTTAACTTGACCAGATAAGCATTCATATTGTTTTTGAGGAGTCAAGGTTACAGGCTGAATGAAAGACTCTCCGGTTGCCTATGCGCGGCAGACGGACAGTTTCATATAGTGGTAGCATTTGCTTGTAATCTTATACCAAATTTGGTGGCATGACCACCAAGTATTGGTAGATTCAATGGCTTATGCTACAAGTATCAACTTCATAGACCGATATCACCAATGAAATTTTTTAGTAGTAACAACAAGGGTGACCAAATCAATATAGAGAATATCTTAGCTTATCTGAGTGAGTAATTACCTACAATGATAGTCCATATGGAACATGCCCAAATGGCCTTACATACCTATGGCATGTCCAGTAATATAAATGTTTAGAGGATTTGTGGGAAACAATGGGTAAACTCAAAATATTTCCACGTTCACAAAATTTGGTAATTTACTTAGAATGTTAACTTACAGGAGGAACGAAGTTTCGGGAATTGAATGATTGTACTCCTACATTAATCCATTGGAAATTGACAGACATCAAAGATCTCCACCACATGCCTTTTGTCTAATTCCCTCACTTAGGATTACCAGGAATCATAAAAATCCTACATGCACAAACAATCTCACGCCCTGCACCAAACCATGACCTAGTGGTGTATACTCTTAATACTTGGGAGTAGTTCATCTGTGTTCATAAATTTACCAATATTGGATAAAGTTCTCAACATAGGCATTTCAGAACACTCTTTTTGATTGACAATCATGCTGGACAGATCCCCCTGTCATTCGGCACCTATTTGAGGAAATACAAGGTCGATCTCCAGCCATGTTGTGTCGATATGGGATGTGACTCTGGCTACTGCACGCAAGCTAACTACACATGTTGGCACAAGCTCGTCTAGGATGTAGGACTGCACATTCACCATTCATCCATTGTGGAGAAACCAACGATATCGCCTACGAAATCTCTAGGACACCTGTATTAAATGGGCATTGAGTAGGAACGGACGTGAATTAAGATGCGGTACGGGTAATTTTATTTTCTGCTCCAAATATAGGGGCAGAGCTGCATATCTCTATATTAATGGAGATCCTTTATTTTACAACTGATGCACCTACCTATCCACATCATAAGACAAGAACATGCACTCATTATAGACCCGATTGCCGGTTAAGTTTTGAAATCTCATTATAGACCCGATGTATGTATGTATGTATGTATGTATGTATGTATGTATGTATGTATATGTATATATATATATATATATATATATATATATATATATATATATATATATATATATATATGCAGATGCAAGAGGACTTCTATGTATCTCGCTCTCCTATAAGGAGGAAACTGCAATGGAGAGTGTCAAAACCAGTACTTAGGGGATGTAGAAGAAAAGACTTAATGGAGGATGGTTCGAGAAGAATGTAGAATCTTGGCCCTGGATTGGCATTCTATAGTCTCTTAAGACTATTTTTCCTTCAAAGGTTCACCGTAAAGGTACTGCGGGGCTTAGAAATGGGAGTCGTTGTGATATTTGACTCAAGGAGCTCCAAATGTGGCGTGAGGTGTGGAAGGACAAGGTGATGCCCCACAAGTGAGCATTGTTGACAATGGTTTCTCTGTCTTACACTAGAGTTTTCAGAAACTGTGACTTGGTGGAGGGAGACTTGGAGAAATATGTGAACATGAAACATATTCTGTCCATACTTGAACAATTATCTGGCATTAAGATTAACTTCCATAAAAGTGAGATATTTTGTTTGGGTATCAAAAAAAAGTTGGAGTATTTTTAAAAAAAATTGTGAGATTGGTTCCTTTTCTTTTCGATGATTTAGTTTTCATATCCACTGAAAAATCGCTTAATAAAGAAGGAAAGCCAACAGAAGATTGTTTTGAACAAAAGCTAGGGTGTTGTCAAGGCAAGTTTTGATCTTTAAGTTAAGGAGTTCCACATGTGGTGTCAGGTGTGGAAGGCCAAAAACTGCAATAGCCATTATATCGATGTCGTGTTTGATTTGGATTTATTTGTTTTTTTCATGTTTAAGTCAAGGAGCTCCACATGAGTATTTTTCAAACATGAGAATTTCCATGTGCTTGGTTCCATTGACAGCCATAAACATATGCTGGAATTAATGATTCGTACGTGCTTATCATTTTGCACCAGGACTAATAATAGTACTGCTATACTCATGTTTGACGAGATACAAGGTCAATCCCCAGCCATGTAAGGATGTGTCCTAGTCGCTCCATCTATCTTGTGCGAGCTGACTACACATGGTCACCCAAGCTTGGCTAGATGTCAACAACGGTAGACCCTCCATATGTTTTGTAGAAACCAACGATTAGGACAATTTTAAATGTTTAGTTGGGCATATTGAACAGGAGTGGATGTGTGTTAGAAGTGCTACGGTAAATTATTTGTCTTCCCTCCAAGTATGGGGAAAAGCCACATGTCTCTATATTAATTTAAGAGGATTGTTTACAACTGATGCACCTATTGTCCATAGTAAAAACGCGAGAACACTCAGTGATTACATATGGGTGGTAAAGTGTTGATTTTTTTTTTACCATAAAGTGCTGAATTCTTATTGAGTTGGTTGTACTAATGATCAAAGATATGTAAGGTGTCAAGTAGGATCCTTCCAAAGTACCACTTGTAATTCATTAACTTGGAGAAATTTAGTTCAACTTTTTTTCTCAAAATTGAACAAGATTTCGCCAAATGAACTAGAAGTGAAATTTTGGTGGGATCCCACTTGCATTCCTGAAGTCATGCAAATGTGGTGCATCAATTTTTATTCATCATAGAACACTTAGGCATCTTGCTCTCTCATAGTGAGGAAAATTGTCAAAAGGGAAAATGAGTAGATGTAGAAAAAAACACCAACTTGGAGGTGGTTTGGGAGTATGGAGATCCGTTGCCCTATATAGGCCATATCTGATCTCCTGGCAACACTTTAGTTTGATTTGAAAATTCATGAGAAAGGTATCTTATAGAGAAGAAACAATAAGTGTTGTGATATTTAAGTCAAGGATGTCCATATGGTGTCAGATGTCAAAGCCTTAGGATTAATGCCAGGCGTCGGAACTATCACGGTTGATTAGGGTTTCTTCGTATTTCATTTGCATTTGGTGTCTTAGTGAAGTGATACCATTATACACCCCACAAGCATTGGAGTGCCAATGAGGTTTCATGATGTCGATATGGCTATGAGATTGAGCATTCCCTGTGTTAGGGGATAGACCACAATTTTTACCCGTTGAACAATGAAATCCGCATGCATATGGTTCAAATTCCAACAATTGAAGCAGCGTAATGTGTAGGGGTTCGTAGCATGGAAACAAAAATTATCTACCGCATGCACACAAACAAGCCAAGATATATCTACTAGGTTGTAGCAACGAGTCGATAGAAGCACTCACCCTCGAAGATTCCAAAGCGGTTAACGAGAGCAGAATCTCATGGGTGATGTAGTCGTACACTTGCGATCTCAAGATCGCGTAGACGATCTTTCCGGCGCTGCGTTATGGCAGCGCTTCCGCAGTCTGTCACATGTTCGATACTCGATGAAGACCTTCCTCTCCCTTGTTCCAGCGGGCAGCGGAGGTTGTAGATCTCCCCTTGCGATTCCGGCAGCACGACAGCGTGGTGTCGGAAGTAGAGAGAAGATCCCGCAGGGCTTCGCCTAAGCCAGTGCGAGTTATGGTGGATCTAGGGTTTCCCGGTGATCTAGGGTTTAGAAGACCGGGAGGAGGATGAGGTGTGGGCGGTGGCTAGGGCAATGGCGACGAGGCGGAGGGGGCGCGGCGGCGGTGGCAGCGGTGGCGGCGACGCACGGATGTGGGAGGGCTAGGGCTTGTATGTTTTGGCAGCCCTCCCCCTCTATTTATGAGAGGGGGCAGCCTTGAGAGAAGGGAGTTTGAATCCACTTCCAAACCCAAGTTGGAAGGACTCTTTCCTTTTTCCACTAGGAAACCATTGTTCCAGTTTGACTTTTCAAACCTCCCGTTTTGACTTTCAATTTAGAGCTTTTTCTCTCTCACATATGTCCACACCAAGTGACCTAGGATATGATCCAATCATTCCACTTACCCATGACACTTTCATGGACCATTCCCCTTCTGGACCAGTGAACCGTCTAGAACCTCTCCGGTGTAAACATCAGAATCTTTCCCGAACTCCGGAATCGGACTTTCCTTATATGAATCTTATTCTCCGAACAATTCCGGATCTCCTCGTGATATCCCGGATCCCATCCGAGACTCCGAACAACATTCGGTATCCCTACTAACATTCCATATCTACTAAACAACATCGAATCCTTAAGTGTGTCTCCCTACGGTTCGTGAATTATGCGGACATGACCGAGACACTTCTTCGATCAATAACCAATAGAGGAATCTGGAAATTCATATGGCTTCCACATATTTCTACGATTACTTTGTGATCGAATGAACCACTTACATACGATACCAATTTCCCTTTGTCTCACGGTAGTTTACTTATCCGAGGTTTTGATCGTCGGTATCTCTGCATACCTAGTTCAACCTCGTTACCGATAAGTACTCTTTTCTTGTTCCCGTGATATGTGATTCCTTGTGAGCCAGTCACATGCTTGCAAGCTAATTGGATGACATTCCACCGAGAGGGCCCAGAGTATATCTATCCGTCATATGGATGGACAAATCCCACTCTTGATCCATGTGCCTCAACACATACTTTCCGAACACTCAATGCCACCTTTATAGCCACCCAGTTACGGTGTGGTGTTTGATGTCATCAAAGCATCCTTCCGGTGATGGTGATTAGCATGATCTCATGGTCGAAAGAATTAGGTTACTATGTATCAGAAAACTTATAGCAAATAAACTATTGAAATGACTTGATCTTTATGCTACGCGTATCTATAGGAGTATGTCCACCATACCATTCTCCTAATGATATGATCTTGTTGTTAATAACATCTCAATGTTCATGATCGAGAAACCACGGTCATCTATTAACCAACAAGCTAGTATTATAAAGAGGCTTTACTAGGGACTCTAATTTAGTTTACAAATCACACAAGTATTAATGTTTACGGTTAATACTGTTATAGCATGAATGTAAACATTTATCATAAACACAAAGATATAATAATAACCACTTTTATTATTGCCTCTAGGGCATATCTCCAACATAATGGACAAAATTCGACAAGGGGTCCCTAATTTTGTAACATCTAATCATTTTTTGTATAATAAGAATAACTGAGGACATTGAAAAAAATCATGAAAAAGTTTGCGTACAGTGGCTTCTTCCCCATTATATGGTTGGCAGATTGTCATGTGCATCCCTGGCTACTATGTGTTCATCTATCTTAGGTTTTCACCTGCTTGAGGTGGGTGGCTAATGAGGTTATTCAAAACCTTTTTTGTTAGCCTAGGTTGTTTGGATTAGTTTCTCGGGCATTTTCTTTAGCAGACACACACACATGCGGAAATATTCAAATGCCAATGGTGAAATCAGAGTAAGGATGCAATTTTATCCATAGGTATGGATATACCTGCAGATATCGTACATGTATGCGTAGGGCGCCTTTTGATACCTATTGATATTATCCATACCAGAGGCGGACCTTAGTAGAGGTCAAAAGGGGCCATGGCACCCCCAACTCACCTATAATTTGCACCATAATATTCAGTATTTATCATTTTTTGCCATACAAAACAGAAAATAATTCAATCTAGCCCTCCCAACTGCTATCTTTTGTATTTTGGCCCCTCCTACAATATTGGTCAAGGTCCGCCACTGATCCATACCCTAACAGTTAAGACATGGATATGACAATGGTAGAGCCTTGTACCCATGGGAATACCCATGCCCTACCCGCTTGTCCATGTATGTTAACTTGTCATCACATTTGTCATATGACTCATCTACTCTTGTTGACTTATGGTTTATGACTATGATATTATGATTTCTAAGTCTTGATAATTTTTATGTACTCATCTACCTTCCAATGAGTTGAGATAATTTTTTGCTATTTTTTTTCAAATAATATATTTTTTTATTCAATTTCATAAATAATACACGAAATCTAAAAAATTGCAAATCTAACGGACCGTCGTCCGTTGAAAAGACGAAGGTGGTGGTTCGTCTTTTGAAAAGACGAAGGGGGTGGTTCGTCTTTTGAAAAGACGAAGGGGGTGGTTCGTCCGTTCAAAAGACGAACGTACGTGTGAATGAACCTATCCCAGTCAACACGTTCGTCTTTTGAACGGACGAACCACCCCTTCGTCTTTTCAAAAGACGAACCACCACCTTCGTCTTTTCAATGGATGACGGTCCGTTAGATTTGTAATTTTTGGATTTCGTGTATTATTTGTGAAATTGAATTAAAAAATGTATTATTTAAAAAAATTAGCTAATTTTTTTGTCAAATATGCTATCGATAAATGTAAATTGTGAATAACATGTGTATTATTTGATCTACCTGTTGGATACCCAATGGATACAGGTACCCGTGAGGTATGAGTATGGCTAAATTTTAATACATGTGGGTATAGTTATGTGTATAATTTTGTATCCATTGGCTATACGGGTGTGGGTATGGTATTACTCTATCCTACCCCATCCTTAAACCAGATATGATGATATGATATTACTTTTATTTTTATCGAGAATCTTTGTTTTTCGTTTTTTTCTGTTTAGTCAACTCGATGTAAGCTGCTTTGGTTATCGGTGAAGTCATATAGTTATTCTTTAAAAACTTTTGCCGGCATCAAACTTGATATTCACTAAAGAATAATATGTACCTTTTTTTCGGGTAATAATATGAAACTTGTTGGTGGTAGGTTTAGTGTTACGCTTGTACTCATCATTGTCCTGGTGTTTGTACTATTTTGGCAAAAGATGGCCTAACATAAATATCTCATCAGCTACAAGCAAACATTTATCGATCTCACTAACATACTACGCACATTTTTTTTTGAGAACTACAGACATGAAAATATGAGATCCTTGTAGCAATGCATCTTATACGTGTGGATGTGAGTGAGAGGTATCTGGATATCTAAGTTTTATGGGGGTAAATAAACTTGTGCCATTATTGTTAAAATAGCGACTGAGACGACCCTTCACCCGACTATCTTGTAGGATGTGTCGTTTCTCTGGATATGAAAAGGTGCAGAATCAGCGCATCTGCCAACCATGGTTTGAGGGCCCAAAATGTTCGCCGTCCCAGGAAAAAATTCATCCCTGGAGCACTGTAGTCGGATTCAAACACAATCCCCGGCATCTGTCATATACACTGCTACCGTGTGAGCTCAGGGTTCCCTTGTAAGAATCATGTGAAGCCTTGTTCTTCAGTTTAGTCTAAAATATTTTAAATTTAGCACGAGGATGGCAATCTTTCATGGTGTGCATCACGGGAGTACGATAGCGTTTGAGCTATATCTCCATACATCAAAAAAATTCATAGTAACTGCCGCAGCTTAGCATTAGGAGTGGTGTTCATTATAGCGTTAGTGGGAGCGAGCAGTAGCAATTGTATGTTCTTTTCTTATTTTTTAAATAAAACCTTGAATTTCCACTGCGTTAGGCATGCGTGTAATAATCCCGATAGGAGCACATTATGGCTGTAATAGTCAAGACATCTATTGCTCAAAATAGAAATATTCAAGATACACTATACTTTCTATGAAATCTATCAGCAGTCAGGAAATCAGTGTTCAGGGTGCACCACTTTTGCTTTCATGTCCCTTCCTCCTCTTCAAACCTTGAAAAACAGAAACTTGATACCGATTCTTTTTAAAAATCGTATGAATCCACCCAAACCTGTATGGTCCGTTTAGACTATACTCACCTTATACGTATACTCACGTGTCTGCGGGGGGCGAAAATCGAGAGGTATATAGCAGCAACAACAAAATTTCAAAATGTGTCATGCATAGCTCCCGATAAGGGGAGGTCGGATCAGCTGGTGGAAACGTTGAGTATACCTAACTCGACCGATTATACCTATACATAGATATACAAGGCCTAGATATGAGTTTCGGCGGGTCAAAAGAAAATTGCCTCATGCAAACTTAAGTTCGAGGAGGGGGGACACCAAAGCATTAATATTAATTAGTTGCTCGACCATAAAAGGGAATAGTTTGCTCAACTATGCAGTATGACCCCACGAACCATACAGATTGCATCTTGATGTGTGTTGCATACTCCCTCCATCCCAAGGTTAAGGCATATAACTTTTTAAAAAAGTCAAACCATGTAAAGTTTGACTAAACTTTTAGAAAAACTATCAAGAACTATTATATTATATAGATACTATGTGAAAATATATTACATAATGTATGAAAGGGTATGGATTACTTACTGTAAATGTTAATATGTTTTTATAAAATATTGGCCAAACTTTAAGTAGTTTGATTTTAAAAAAAAGTTATATGCCTTAAGCCTTAAGAATAGGAAGTAATAGTTTATTGTTGGTGACACAAATGGGAAATATATGAGGAAGACTTGTACCATCCGATTTCGTAGGAAAACAGATGCATTTCTTGAATTACGGACCACCTGATTAGATCAAAACTTAACTGGCTCTCCTCAGCTCCGGGCACAGGCCGGGTTCAGTGATTTGCCTTGCAAAATCAGGTTTCATTTCTGATACAAAACGCCTCTCCTTGACGGCTTGCTAAGCAACACTAACTGACCCTGCTACGCATGGTCGCATGCACACACTAAGTTCCACCAATAGGCTAGCTTGTATCACCTAGGCTTTTGGATCTATAGGCATTACTCTTGACACCAGATCCCGTCCTGAGATTTTGGACCCAGGGCGAAATTAAAATTTTAGATCCTTTATTATAATTTTCCTATGCATATATGAGATGATGAAAAATAAATATTTAAATATACTTCCATCGATAATATTCATATAAAAATAACAATGTTTACATGATATCTTAAAATTTTCTTTGAAAATTTCTAGAAGCAAAGTCTGTGATGATGAAATCAATATCAATCTCGTCCACTAACATTAGTTCCCCAGCAAAAACTAGAGCCAACTCATCAGGATTCCTCAAAGTGCTCGTGTTGCTCTTCAAAAATTTATGAAAATTAAAGATCCTCTCTATGATTTTATTAATTTCTTCTCTTATTGTCTCCTTTTTATTTTTTGAGCACCGGATTCGGGCGCCATAATAAGTTAAACAGGGAGCAAGAACAAACATATTGATTAATACACTAGTCACTAGTAAGTTACCGAAAGAAAAAACGTCTCTTCTATTGTGGTTTTGACAAGGGAGTACCGAGTACATGATATACCTAGTGCTTGGTGAGGTGGCGGCGGATGGCGCGGGAGGTAGGATGCAGGTCTTCCTGGGAGTTGGGACGGAGCCATCGTCGATCGATCGATCGTCAGTTCATCACTCGAGACCTACCGTGGCGGTGGTCGTGCCTGGCGGAGTGGCTCCCATCCCGATAAAATGTGCTCCTATCGGGATGAGGGAAGCGAGACGTGAGTCGTGAGTACGGGACTCGGGAGGGCAAGCGACACCGACAAGTACGGGAATCGATTAATACTGTGGGCCTATGGAAAGTACGGGACTCGGGAGGGACGCGAGCAGGTACGCGGCACGGTTCACTTACTCGGGAGTCGAGAATGGGAAGCGACGAGACGGGGAGAGGCGATCAATCAATCAATGCGACAATGCCTGGGAATCGAGCGGTTGCCAACTAAAATTTTCTTACAGTATATACTAGGCCTTCAATATTTTGGGCCCCTACTTTCTTTGGACCGAGGCGGCTGCCCCGCTAGTCCCCAGGGTCGGCCCTGCTTGCATTAGTAGAAAACAGGGTTTTCGTATAGATCTCTTCGGAGCATTAGTTCCGGGTGTGCTAGGAACCGGGACTAATGCTCACATTAGTCCCGGTTCGAACAGCTTGAACGCCAGCAACCTTTAGTCCCGGTTCGAACGGGACCTTCAAACCGAGACTAAAGGGGTGGAGACGGGTGCGGACGTGGGCCACACCCTTTAGTCCCGGTTGGAGACGCAAACCAGGACCAAAGATGGACATTTAGTCCCGGTTTGAGACATCAACCGTGACTAAAAAAATTGGCAAAAAAAACGTTGGCTGGTTGTACCACGGCAGGAAAATGGGCAAAAATCCAACCGCGGCATGATATTTCTGCCCACCCACCCCCCCCCCCCCCCCCCCGCCCCCCGAGATCACCGTTTCTAGTTTCGAAAGCATGCCACAAAATTATAAAAAAATCTAAAAATAAAATCCTTCAGACTGTAGTTATATTAAGTGATTTAGTTGTTACGAAAAATAACAAACTTGAATTTCGATATATTTTCCAAAAATTGTCATGAAAACTTCAAACGGCTTTAACTTTTGCGTACGATGTTAGAAAAAAACGTATGACCTATTAAAATGTGCGGAAAAAATTGGAGTTCGATTTCGACCGCCTTAGGCCATTTGGGATTTTTTAGATTTTTAAAATTTGAAAAGGAAAAAAAGTTATTTAAAAATTATTATTTTTAGAAAAAAAATTATGCCATATTTGGATTCCTCATATTTTTCTGATAATAATGGATATATTATTTGTCGAATTCGAATTACGGATTTAAAGATATTATTTATGCATAAATGGCAAAAATGTGAATAAAATATTAATTTAATTAGTTTTTTAATTTTATTGTATTAAAATATTATTATTAGCTATTTATTGTTGTTTACTTAAATAGTTGTTTATAGTTTCGAAACATAAAGACGTGTGACATATTGATATATGCTAATAGGATTGATATGGTAGTGTTGATAACAAAGTACTAATGGGCTTCGAATTCGCGCAAGGACATCCGGATGGAACAAAGAAGTTAAGTGTGCTGGCGTGGAGTAGTACTAGGATGGGTGACCGATCGAGGAAGTCTGTGATTTGACCTAAGATTAAGTATAGTTGTTAAAAATGTTCCAGGTGAGAGAGATATTAACGAGCCAGATAATTCAAAAGTTAAAAAATTAAAAAAACTGAAAAAAAAATCAAATAAAATCGCGCAATCGACCGCGGTCCCGAAAGGGCCTTTAGTCCCAATTTGTGGCACAACCGGAACTAAAAGGGAATCTTTAGTCTTAATTTCGTAGTCCTGGTTCCAAACCAGGACTGTTGGCCCGTTTCTATTAGTGTTGACACTCATGGTCAGCAACACGTGTATGTATAATGTTCTGAGCACCGATAAAAAATACACTCATTGCATTATTATTTTTATGCATTTCCAAGGATATTCTAGGACATTGGTTTTAACTGGGCATATTGAATATGGGCGAACGTTAATAGGGTAATGTACTTTTCCTTCATATATATAGGGGCATAGTTGCTAATATAAGTATTAATGGAGGACCTTTGCTTATAACCGACGCATCTATAGATCCACTGCATATTGAAGACGAGAACATGGACTCATCACGTGAAGAGTAGATGGTTAGGTGTTGAATTCTTATTGACTCAGTTGTAGTACGATTGATCGAAGGTTCGCAGACTCGCAGTCCATCACCGGTTATATATTCAAGAGGACTCTATGCGTCTCGCTTGTTGCTCATAAAAAGGACAATATGAGGGAGGGTGTCTAAAGGAGAAGTGGGAGGATGTATACAAAAACACTGAATCGACAATGGTTTGAGAGCATAGAGAATCCTGGCCCTAGACAGGCATTATATTGTCTCCTTCAACTAGTATTTAGTTTGCTTTGGAGGCATGGAGGTGCATCACAAAGGTATCATGGGTCATAGAAATGGGAGGCATCCTGATGTTTGAGTCAAGGAGCTCCATATGTCGTTTCTGTTCGTACGAATTTGGCATGGTTGATTGTTGATTAAGATTTCTTTGAATTTTGTTTGCATTTGGTGATTCGGTGCACCATTATACTAGAGCATGGATGAAGTCGCATCCGTATGGATCATCATGAGGTAAGCACTCGGATCCATCGACTACATAGTCCGGAGGGAATGGGACTAGAGTGGGAAATTTTCCTTCCCCGAACCATCAATATTGAAAATACTTAGGGAAATGATATGCCTTCCCCGGAGGATAGCATCCTCCGGATCCAGCCGACGCGCCTAGTGATGGGCCCATCACCGCACGTATCATTGATCATGTCAGTCTTTGCTAAGAACATTTTGCTACCTTAGCACATATTTATTGCTATGTATTCATATTTTTTTGCTACTTTCGTGTAATTTTTTTGCTACAATTAATTTCTACGGTTTTGCTACAGGTCTCCGGCGAGAGTCTCCAGTGATGTCTCCGGCGATGTGCATTTTGCTACATTAGAAAATATATTTTGCTACACCCGTTTTATGGTTTTGCTACAATAATGTAAATTTTTTGCTACGAGGTCTCCGGCGAGGTCTACCGACGAAAGTCTCCGGCAAGGTCGGGTTTGCTACATTAGTACAACTTTTTTGCTACACGGTCGCCGGCGAGGTCTCCGGCAAAATCTCTGGCGAGGCTCAGTCTGTTTTTCTATTTTTTGGGCTGAACCGTTTTTTGCTACGTGTACCAAAAACGGGACTAGTTGTAGCAAAAACGAGACTTTCTGTAGCAAAAACGGGATTTTGATCCAAAAAGAGAACACGTGGTTGGCTTGGTACCCGGGGGATAAAAAGCACAAATCCCCCGTGGGACGCGTAGGGCTGCCCAAATACTTAGGTGGATTAGGCCACATGGGCTAACTTTGCATCCTGAAAATCCCAAAGATATGACACAATCATGCATTACTATTCCACCCTAAAACCAACCGAACTGTTATGTGTCCCTCCTTTTTTTTCTTCAAAACGGGGAGTGGAACCCCGGCCTCTGCATCAAGCGATACACACAGCCTTTATTTATTATTAGAATCACATTGTTTGACAAAGGCCATTACAAAGATCATACAAACCGGAACCGCCAAAGAAAAACACTGAGAAAAAACGATAACCATATCGCCAGCTCCCCAACGAGATCTATCAAACCCCTATCTACTTGTTTCGACCCCGCCCCATGGTCACCCACACTGTTGCCACTCGCCGAGAGAAACTGGAGTGCCTTGGCGCGGCGGCACGAACTCAAGCAAAAGGAGCCCTAGAACCGCTCAGCATATCCACGGAGTTGGGCCCACGCACACGCTCTGGATGTCGCCGACTTCATAAATCTTCTGCCAACCCGTCGTCAGCATGTAGATCGATGCGCAAACTGTCACCAAACCAGCCATCGACACCACCTCGGTGCCAAGAAGCACCACCCCCACGCGCTAGCCGCTCCACCCCTCCTGCCTCTTCCATCCAACGCTGCTCCACAGGCGATGCTCCTAGGAGAGAACGCGATACTGACACCGCCATCGCCCGACCCGAAGATCTTAGGGTTTCCCCCGGAGTAGCACGAGTGAGGTCGACACAAGGTGCATGGCGATGCCTTCATCAAGGTAACGACGTGGTAACACCGCCATCGCCTGCCAATGGCTCTGTTTTCACCGGCACCTATGTCTCCCTGCCTCGCTGCTGGGATTGGAAGACGGATCGCGAGGTCTGCCAATCTAGCCGCAGGCCAACCACCTTCGACGGAGAAGATGACCACCTCCACCAAACCCAGGGCCTCCGCCCCGGGCGTCGTCATGATGCAAAGTAGGCCATAGAAGACCTCCGGAACACCGGCCGACATCGAGGAGGCGAGGACGACCGATCCAGGAACCCTAGATCTCGCCACCACCCGCCGCCCAGGGATCGCTGCCGTCAGAGATCAACGGTGGTCGCCCACCTGCTATCACTGCTACAGATCCGTTGGAGCGCCGCCGACGTTGCCTGGATCTCAAGGCGTTACCGCCATGGAAGCGACACGCGAGAGGGATGGGGCCCCGCCACCGCCTCGCCGCTGGAGCTTTGTCCACCGACTGATCCGGCAGTGGCGAAGAGGAGGGGGAGAGCGGGAGGGGGTGTCTAGCCAGGGGCACGGGTTTCGACCGGGTGCGGCGGCGGCGCCGCATGGGGTCGGGAGGAGGGGTCCGTTATATGTCCCTCCTATCTCTTATATGTCATTGATGGGGATCTTCTTTGGAGTACCATAAATAAAGCATATGGGATGACATTTTTTGCCACCTTTTCCTTGAAATTAACATGTGGATTATGAAATTGATCTATATGCAAATGACATATTCATTGTCCTACCTGGTGATATTGGTTAGATGACAGTTCTCAAACAGTTATTGGACTTATAGACTTCGCTAACTAGCCTAGAAGTTAAAAATCATAAGTCTTCGATATTCCAATTAATCTTTGTAGTGATAATCAAGTGATATTTTTTCATGAGTTGGGTTGTTAGGTTGCAGGAATTCCTTTCAATTATCTTGATCTCCCAATGGGGACCACCAAACCTAGCATTGTAGATTTATCTCCTTTAGTAGACATTGTAGAAAGAAGATTATCATGCATAGCTTATATTTTATCATATGGAGACAATTTAGTTCTATTTAACTCTGTTCTATCATCTCTTCCAACTCACATTTTTCATGCCCTAGAAATGCCCTAGAAATTCCAAAAGGAGTGATTGATGTCGTGTACAAAGACAGAAGACACAACTTGTGGAGAAAGAACAATAAGGATTGAACAAATGACCGGATGATTCCGGTGGAAGGGGATATTTTCTCCAATATAAAATTATAGAGCCATCAGGAGATATGAGGCAAAAAAGGGAGACAATATTTTATTCTCCAAGAACTTTGGATGGATGAGACATTGGAAACAAAATTCCCTAGGTTTTTTATTTTTCCAAAGATAAACTTTGTTCCATTAAGGAATTTCATGGAATGGGGGAAGATTTCTGATACCTTTTTTATCCATCTATCCTTATCCAAAAATGGAGGTGATACTCGGCCTCTGCATTAAAATGATGCACATGGCCTACTTTACTTATTATTCAACATAGCCTTACAAAGAAAATACATATATCAACTCAAAACCACCTCACTAATGACAGATGTTGCAACACCTACAAACTTGATGATGAGAGTGTTGGGGCCATCGCCCTGACCTCCCACATACACGCTTCATCATAAAACTGGAGGTCTCACGCAACCGCCTGACGGTGAACCAGAAGCACAAAACGGTCTAGAAGACCCTTGGCACGCACCAATGCACACGCTCTATAAGTTGCTATTGTCATGTTTCGTCGACCCATATCAAGACAGGGATGAAAACATTGACCTTGGCCAAACACTCACGTCGCCCTGCGCATGTACATCACTATGTGTTCGTCGCCGAGAAACCGCTGTGCCACACCGAGGCCCGCCACCTTCAACACGGTAGATGAAACACCGCTCCACCATCTAACCTCCTCCAGGCATGCCGAGCTCCAGAACGATCCCCTCAAGATGTCGAATGACAACAAAAGTGTCGTCGCCTTCCGATCTAGCAAGAACTCAGATCTAGGGTTTCCTACATAACCTTAAGCATGAGGAAAGATTTGCAGCAATGACGCCTTCAACAAGGTAAGGCCATCCAAGGATTCTGCCATCGTTCCGCTCCAACCCCATTGGAGCCTGGCTCTTATCGACCAACCGCCTCGCCAGGATTCTGCCATCGTTCCGCTCCAACCCCATCGTTCTGCTTTCAACCTGCACGCCATAGCCAGGGGTCGAGCAACATGATAGGGAGGCCTCCACCATACCAATTGTTGTCTATATTTTTTTTGGAAATGGACGCTTTATTACTTAACATTAAGTTTACACCTGGCCTCTGCATAGCTAGGATGCACACAGCCGATCAACCACACAGTCTCGGACCAAAGCAATAAAAAAGTTGAATTACAAAAAAGTGTAAAACAAAACATAGTTCTCCAAACTAGCTAAGGAAGATCTATCCGCAACGATTGCTGCCATCCATGCCGGGAGAAGATATCTCGCGCCGTATCTTCCAACCGCCTATAACCCTTCGCAAACAAGTCGCGGAACTCCATACGTTGTAGAAAAGTCCATGATCGGAGGACAGCCGTGGCTCGATAGATCACCTGCAAGGGAGAAGATACAACGTTATTAAAAATCGTGTCATTTCTACATAGCCAAAGCGACCAAATAATGGCAAGCGCTCCCACCATAAATAAAGTCCCATATTTATCCTCAATCCCATTCATCCAGTTGCCAAATACATTGACTACCGATCGAGGAGGAGATAAACCAGAGGCTATTTGGATGATTGACCATATAGCACGAGCAAATTTACAATGGAAGAATAAATGACGTATTGTCTCATTATGGTGACAAATACGCATTCAGTGCTACCATGCCAATTCCTCTTAACAATATTATCTTTTGTGAGGATCACCCCTTTACGGAGATACCAAGCGAATATCTTCGTTTTAAGGGGTATTCTCATCTTCCAAATTTTACTATTGTCATCGACTGAAATATTAGGTTGGATCAAAGCTCTATAAAATTAATCAACAGAAAATTTACCACTATGTAATAATTTCCATTTGAATTCATCTATGCCCTCAGATAGCTGTATTTTGGATAATCTTACTAAAAGATTATTCCAAGACACCAGTCTAGGACCTAGGATACTTCGTCTGAAAGACGCATTAGGAGGATTGGTTTCCATTACCTCAGCTAGAGTATCCCCTTTGTGCCTAACAATCGAATATAGAGATGGATATTGTTCACATAGAGAATTTTGGCCAAGCCATTTATCTTCCCAGAACCTAATCTGTGAACCGTCCTTAATATTAAAATTGCCAAACCGGAAGAAGTGCGTTTTGGAAGCCATTAGTCCAGCCCAAAAGTATGAATCACCTGGTTTCCAAACTAGTGTAGACACCGCTTTTGAGCCAACATATTTCCTCCATAGAATGGTTTGCTAGACCCCTTCTTCGGTAAGAAGTTTGAATAACCATTTACCCAGTAATGCGGTGTTTTTGACTTTTGAATCATGTATGCCCAATCCACCATATTCTTTGGGTCGGCAAACGATATTCCATTTGGCCAGTCGATATTTCTTTTTCTCACTATCCCTTGCCAAAAGAATCTTGAGCGGAAATAATCTATTTTTCTACACAGTCAGGTACGTCCCCGTGGTATCTGTATTCTGGAGCTTCCTTTCATATGACCTCTGAGTCTTCTTTTCTGTCTGCTCTTCGTTCTCTCCCTTCTCATGTCCGTGTTTTCACGGCTGATGGTACCTCTCTTCCTGTTTCTAGTTGGGGCACCCTTTCTACTTGTTCTTTTTTTGTTCCTGATATTTCTCATGTCCCTCTTTTTAAGATGAATATGTTCTCTGCTAGCCAGCCTACTGACTCTGGTTGTCACGTCATTCTTGATGCTGATTCTTGTGTTGTCCAGGACCGTCGCACACAGGCCCTGGTTGGAGCTGGCCCTCGCAGCCGTGACTCTTCAGGACTTTGGGAGTTAGACTGGCTTCGTATTCCTTCTGCTGCCACTTCATCTGCCAGTTCTTCTCCGGTCGTCGCCTTTGCTACCAGCTCCTTTCAGCAGTGGCATCATCGTCTTGGTCACCTTTGTGACTATCGCCTGTCGTCATTAGTTTATCGTGGTCTTCTGGGGTCTGTCTCAGGAGATGGGTCTTTACATTGTCAGGGCTGTAGGTTGGGTAAATAGATTCAGCTTCCCTATCCTACTAGCGCGTCTGTATCTCAGTGACATTTTGATTTAGTTCATTTCGATGTTTGGGGTCCGGCTCCTTTCGCTTCAAAAGGGGGCCATCGCTACTATATTTTATTCATCGATGATTTTTCTCGGTACACTTGGTTGTATTTTATGCGCACTCGTAGTGAAGTGCTCTCCATATATCAGCGTTTTGCGGCTATGGTCCGTACTCAATATTCTACCCCCATTTGTGTGTTTCGTGCTGATTCTGCTGGTGAGTATATCTCCCAGATGTTGCGAGGGGTTCTTGCTGAGCAGAGCACCCTTGCTCAGTTCCTGTCCTGACGCACATGCCCAGAATGGCGTTGCTGAGCGTAAGCATCGCCATCTTCTTGAGACCACTTGTGCCATGATGATTGCTTCTTCTCTTCCGCCGCACTTCTGGGTTGAGGCTGTCACTACGTCGGCTTACCTCATCAACATTCAGCCTTCTGTCGCTCTACAGGGTGGCATCCCTCTTGAGCGCCTATCTGGACAGTCTCCAGACTACTCCATGCTTCGCTTGTTTGGTTGTGTTTGCTATGTTCTCCTTGCTCCTCGCGAACGCACCAAACTGACCGCTCAGTCTATTGAGTGTGTTTTTCTTGGATAAAGTGATAAGCATAAGGGCTATCGCTGTTGGGACCACGTTGGTCGTCGGATGCGTATCTCTCGTGATGTTACTTTTGATGAGACGCGTCCTTTCTATCCTCGTTCCACCGCTGGTACCTATCCGGTGGAAGATATCTCTTTTCTTCTCTTTCCTGACACACCTCCTTCTACTCCTATTGTGTCTTCTTCAGGATCTCCTCCCCCTGATGTCTCTTCTTCTACACCGTCCTCCTCTGCTCCGTCTAGTTCTCCTAGTTCTCCTCGTTCTCCGGAGTCTTCCTCTGCTATTCCTTCTTCTTCATCGTCGTCTCCCGAGTCGTCTTCCTCTGACGAGCTTCCCTCTACTCATCCTGTACGTCAGCGTCGTGCCCCCAATCGTTACTATCCTAGTCAGTATGGTCTTTCTGTTGCCTTTGAGCCGACTTCTTATCGGGATGCTAAGCATCATCCTGAATGGCAGCTGGCCATGGCTGAGGAGATTGCTGCGCTTGAGCGCACTGGCACCTGGGATCTTGTTTCTCCCCCTCCCGGTGTTCGTCCTATCACGTGTAAGTGGGTCTATAAGATTAAGACCCGCTCTGATGGATCTCTTGAGCGCTATAAAGCGCGTCTTGTGGCTCGTGGTTTTCAGCAGGAGCATGGTCGTGACTATGATGAGACCTTTGCTCCTGTGGCTCATATGACCACTGTGCGTACTCTTCTTGCTGTTGCTTCTGTTCGTCACTGGTCTGTGTCCCAGCTTGATGTTCAGAATGCCTTTCTCAATGGTGAGTTGAGTGAGGAGGTTTATATGCAGCCTCCTCCTGGGGAATCACAGCGGTGGCCGCTCCATTGACGGAGGGGTTGTACCATGAAACTCGGCCATGCCATGGTCATGGTCACTCCTAGCTCGTCAAAAGCCGGCACCACCATGGTGCCAGGCACCCTTTGCAGCCAGGTCGAAACTCCCCGCCGACAATAGCCACTATCCCGGACAACAAAGACCGTAGCTATAGGTGGTGGAACCGTCAGGCAGGGATCCCCGAACACCGCCGTATTGGCCGAGCTATCGCCGACAGATATCCGCAGCACCGCGCCGCCAAAATCCCGCTGCCCACCCGTTGTCGCCAGATGAAGGGGCGCCGTTCGTGGAGAAGGGCCCTACCGCTGCCATCCATTATGTGGGCTTTTCCAGGAAGCCTCCTCCGGAGGCGGCGAGGAAGGATATGGGGGTGGCGGCTAGGGTTAGGTGGAGGGGGTCAGGAGGTGGAGGGGGATGGAGGAAGAAGCCTCACAAGTATTGCTTATCATGCTTATCATGTTTTCAGCATATTCAGAAAAACGTCCCTTCCTCCTGGATTTATAAGATTAAGTGCATGTCAAAGCATAAGGTTAATTCTGCATGATAGGATCAACACCACAGAAATGTTGTTGTCCAGCCATTGGAATTGTCCCGAATGTAATTCTTGTGTTCTTTGTACAACAGGAGTTTCGGAGGATTGGCAGCCTGCTAGCGCCTGTTCTTTCGGTGCATGTTCAGTGCAAGAGTATGGAACTATCTACTAATATCTTGGACATCTTTCTTGCTGAATGATTCCCTCAAGAGTGCGAAAAAAGGACTCAATGGTCATTTCTTAACTAAAATAGTCATATTGGCATGCTGGAATATTTGGAAACAGAGAAACATTCAAATCTTTGAAGGCATCAGACCAAAGTTCAATGCTTGGAAATCGGGTTTTGTTATTGATATTACTCTTATTAAGTACAGAGTGAAAGAACCAACTCTATAGAAGCTGCAATCATGGATTGGCAGTCTCTTGGAATACATTAGATGTTTTTGTAGCCCTGTAAATATTATGTACATATTAAAATATTTCAAAAAATAAACCACCCAAGAAGGATGTCAATTGATCCTCCAAAACAAAAATGAAAATAAGTTTGAGTCATTTGATCAGTTCAGAACTTCAGATCTGGTGGACTGTTGGATTCAGGCACTGGCCTACCGTTGCAATACTCTTTCTTGCAGCTTAGCATATCCATCAACATTCAACCATCTTATATGGCTGTCTACCATGTATAAATAGTAAATTTCTTTCCCAAATGAGAAGATGAGTACTGTAATTTCTGAAACAGCAAAAAAAATTCAGTTAACTGTATTCTTATGATGTTCTTCTCGTATCTTCTTCAGCTGTCAGCAGAAAATTTGTTTTACAGACTGAACTAACATATAGCACCGAATGCAATGGAGAGAAGGAGCAAAATTGTTGAACAGTCTGACACTATCAGTAGTACTACTGACTGGAATGGAGGACAGCACCCCAATCCAGCCATGCATCAGAGTGCAGTTCCTGCAGATCTCTCAACTCTGACCAGTGTTCCTGTGTCTGAAGGTGCTATGGAATCTGTTGCCTTTTCTTGTTTTCGTAACAGAAAGATCATATTCCCGGCCTCTGCATCACACGACGCAAGCATAAATTTGTTACACTTGATCAAAGAGTTTTGTGCCACGTTCGAATAGAAATATCATAGTTGGTTTATTGATCGGCGTTATTCCTGAAAAACTCTCAAATTGATAGGATGTGTATGAAAGGTTCGGGCACTCCGTTGGACGAAACAAACAGGATAACCAAACTGAAATATGAAACCGCACTTTCGAAGACGAGTGACTAGGGGAGGGTGTACTGAAGTAATACTCTTCCATCAACAGAAAGGATGCCATTTCATACGTGTAGCGATTAAGCTACCTCTCAATACTTGTAAGAGGCTTTTTTTTTCCTTTGCTAAAAAAACTAGCAAAGCAAAGATCCCAGTCCTAATAATTTTTTGACTATATGTATGTTTCATGCCCCAATTTCAAAATTTTACAGGACGCAGAGCACATCCTGATGTACATGAGAGAAAAAAAATTCATTCTTTTCTGAAACATCAAAATATGATATTGTATTTCTATAAAATACACCAATGTGCCCCTTGTTTCATACATGTATCAAGCAAGTTTTCTGTCACTACTTGTAAGAACCTATCAATTTCTGGTAATGGAAATCGTGGTGTTTTCAGATTGCCAAAAGAAACCAAGCAAACAAAGAACAATGTCCTAATCCTACCTCTGTTGGTACATTCCATGTTTTAAATAATTCTGCTCCAAGAATTCCATCCATCCATTGGCCTTCTCTTTCTGCCTTTCTGTTGTGTCTGTCCTTTTACATCATGATGATCATGATGAACTCTGAGAGAGAGAGAGAGAGAGAGAAGAGAGAGAGAGAGAGAGAGAGAGAGAGAGAATAATGAGGGAGAATGACAGAGAGAGGGGTGGTACAGTAACACATTTCGTCAGCAGATATCTTCACCAGCTAAGCCCCTTGCCGATGCAAACAACCTCTTACGTCACCCCTGCTCAGCTCATATATCTGACTGAAATTACACGCTTGCCCCTTCCAGATCGAAGGGCTCATAGCTGCCTCTTCACTAACACACATGCCATTAGTGCTATTTTCATGACTGTATCATGAGAAAGGGGCAGTGTGCACATTGCATCCTCATGACACCTTTCATAAGAAAACTGGCCTTAGCTCATCAAATTTGCAAGCTGCTTACTGAAGCACTAATTGAGCAACCGCATTTGCACTATGTAAATTCGAGCAACCGGTATCAGTTAACTTGACTTTTTTTAAAAAAATTATTTAACCAGAGGGGTAAAATTTTGAAATCCCTCACACCTTTGTTGCATCCCACCTACTCGTAACAGCCTCGGCGGCGATGATACCGGTGCGGCCATCGATAAAAGAGAGGAAACATTCATGTCAATTGTGAGTTTTTTCACCACTGAGCGAGCAATTGCATCTCTGAAGATACTAGTGTATATATGCTGATGATGCAACATCCCCCTTGCATCCTGCACTTGGGATGATGATTCTTCAGTTAGCAATTGCTTTCGCCGCAGCCGTTCACACCGACGGATCGGTCCATCGCCGGGAGGCCTGCTGAGAGGTAACTTTCCTTTTCTTCCCATCCCAGAACAGCCATGACATCCAGCAATATGGTTTACTGTAATTCTGTTAGGCTTAAATCCTCTACTTGTCAATAATGGTCATGATGCATGCGTAGTACTATAAGTTGGGCGTGTGCAATCGTATGCAGTCTGAAGTTTCTTGCAGCCCTGTGGGAGTGGTGACATCAACGAATCCTATCCCTGATTCCGATCCTGTGAGGTGTCAGAGAAAGTCTTGCGCGTGCATGGCCTGATTGATTGATCGCAGAGCTGCGTCTGATTGTGTCACTGACCAGCTCACTCGGTTGATCCTAGGAGGACAAGTTGATCGTCACTTGTACCGTGCTGATCGAGCCATGGGAGGAGGCGATCACCACCGTCAGAGCGTCGGCATTGCTGCGGCTGTTCATGGACATGGAGCAGGAGGAGGATGCGGCGCCACGGTGGAGGCTGCGCTGAGACCGCTCGTCGGCGGCGCCCACGGCTGGGACTACTGCATCTACTGGAGGATCTCCCCTGACCAGAGGTATGTACCTGTGTGTGTTGGATTCGTGCCGTTCTTGCAACGAGAGCTCGATGATGATTCATGGGGAATTGGTGGCAGGTTCTTGGAGATGACGGGGTTCTGCTGCAGCGTGGAGTTCGAGGCTCATGTCGCCGCGCTCGGAGACCTGCCCTCCTCCATCCCGCTCGACTCCTCCTCCATCGGGTAATTAATTGAACTGGTCCATTGATTCTTCTTCTTATTCCTCGGCGCCGGCCATGCCATGTCGTCGTCTCCATTGATTTTCGTCGGGGCTCTGACCGTTGATTCGATCGAACCAGGATGCACGCGCAGGCGTTGCTGTCGAACCAGCCGATCTGGCAGAGCACCGGCGCGCCGCCTGGCCCGGATCAGCTCCGGGGCTACGAGGCGACCGGCGGCGGCGGAGACGAGAGGACGCGGCTCCTCGTCCCCGTTGCCGGCGGGATCGTCGAGCTCTTCGCCTCGAGATACGTACGTGCGTGCGTGCGTGGTCGGTCATGGATACTATATTATTATCAGTTAGTTTCGGAAGTAGTTAGGGAGCACGCCGTTCGCGTGAGCCGACGCGCGCGACGGCGGCGGCCGGGCTTCGTCGCGGTGCACCGCACGCAACAGCCTTTGCGTTTGGATGATGCGTGCGTATATATACACGCCTGACTCGGGGTGATCGTTGATGTAACCTGTGCAGATGGCGGAGGAGCAGCAGATGGCGGAGCTGGTCATGGCGCAGTGCGGCGGCGGGCACGGCTGGCAGGAGACGGCGGAGGCGCCGGGGTTTGGGTGGGACGCGGCGACCGCGGCGGCAGCAGAAGACCCGGGGAGGATGTACGCGGTGGCGTCGCTCAACCTGTTCGACGGGGGCGGCGCCGGCGGGAGCGGCGAGGCGTTCCTGGGAGCTGTGCAGGACGACGGGGCGGCGGATGTGGGGTGGCAGTACGGGGCGGCCGGGGGCAGCGAGCCGGCGTCTTTGGCTGCGCAGGAGCACCATCAGCAGCTCCACGGTGGCGTGGGGAGGGCGGCGGCGGACTCGGGGTCGGAGGGGAGCGAGTTGCAGCTGGGGGACCAAGACGACGACGGCGTCGACGTCGGCGAGACGCAGAGGGGCGGAAAGAAGCAGCAGTGCAAGAACCTGGTGGCGGAGCGGAAGCGGCGCAAGAAGCTCAACGACCGTCTATACAAGCTGCGCTCCCTCGTGCCCAACATCACCAAGGTAATTAACCACCATGGTCCATGTCGTCCATGGCCGCAATTCTTGGCTGTTCTTCCAGAGCTCAAAATTCCATGGCGGGTGGCAGATGGACAGAGCGTCGATCCTCGGGGACGCGATCGACTACATCGTGGGGCTGCAGAAGCAGGTGAAGGAGCTGCAGGACGATCTGGAGGACCCGAACCCGCCGCCGCCGCACGGCAGCAGCAGTAAGGCCCCAGACGTGCTCCTCGACGACCACCCGCCGCCGGGCCTCGACAACGACGAGGACTCGCCGCAGACGACGACGTTTCCGTCCGGCGCCGGCAGGAAGCATCCCCGGGAGAAGGAGGAAGTGGACGAGGAGAAGGAGGAGGCGGAGGACCACGACATGGAGCCGCAGGTGGAGGTGCGGCAGGTGGAGGGGAACGAATTCTTCCTTCAGGTGCTGTGCTCCCACAAGTCCGGCCGCTTCGTCCGCATCATGGACGAGATCGCCGCCCTCGGCCTCCAGGTCACCAACGTCAACGTCACCTCCTACAACAAGCTTGTCCTCAACGTCTTCCGCGCCGTCGTACGTCCCGCTCCCTCGCCGTTCTCTGGTCGATCGCCATTGCTGAACTTGGAGCACGCACGCAGGTTAATTTGCTCACGGATTATCCATGGCTTCCTGTTGGTTGCAGATGAGGGACAACGAAGTGGCGGTGCCGGCGGACAGGGTGAGGGACTCGCTGCTGGAGGTGACGCGGGAGATGTACGGCGGCGGCGGGCCGTGGTCGTCCCCGCTTCCGGCGCCGCCGCCAGCGATGACGCCCATGGACGCAAAGCTCGACGGCGGCGGCGGCGAAGGTCAGGCGATGGCGGCGCCGGTGGACCACTACCAGCTGCAGCACCAAGTGCTCGGCGGCTACCATCACCAGCATCTGCAGTACCTCGCCATGGATTGAATTGATCTGAGTGATTATTACTCAGTAGTAGCTCGATGGATGAATAGTTCAATGTTCAATTAATTGTGTGATCGAATGTCTGATAAAACTTATGGGTACCTTCTCTCTGAATATCTCTGCCCTCCATCGTTCAAATTGCAATGATTAGAACTTTAAATTGATTAATTTGAGAACAGAACAAGTGAAGTTTTGTTGTATTTGGGTGAAATTCGTTGATGTTTACTCGTGTTTTCGTGCATAAATAGATGTCAACCTAGATAAATCTATGTCAATTAAGTTGGCACAGATGTGGAGTTCAGTTTATAAGGCATGCGCATAGTTCAAAAAAAGTTTAATCAATATTTTGATCAACAAAATATGAATTATGTTATAAAAAATATAATATTGAAAACTTATTTTGAATATGAATCTAATGATCAAACTTTTTGGACATACATCTCATATTTTGTTGACCAAATTGATGGTCAATGTGTTTTCTTAATAGTTAAATACCCGTGCTTCGCAACGGAGCTTAGATAGATAAACTAAATCATCATTTTACCTCTTCTTCTCCTCTATTTGGTTCGGTCCTTGTTGCTCGCGAACGTGTGATTCTGCTGAAAAATTTGTACATTGAAAGAGACCGTCGCTATAACATTCTTTACTTTCTTTTTCTCAACTGAACACTCGCATTTCAACAGCTTCGCTTACACTATCATGCAGCCTACCAGCCATTGGTTCAACGCCCTCCCTCATTGTAGAGTCACTCAATCTCTGCCCATAGGCTATGCTCCACGGACCGCGCACCACTCCTTAATTACATGAAACCCCCTCTCTAGCCGCTCTTTGTCAACAACCACAACTCTGTTTCTGCCTATCTGAAATCTATCTAAATAAACTCGCTATATTTCATTTCCTCATGGTTAGTTCAGTCTCTTCCTTCCTAGACGCGGTCATGGAAGATATCATCTCCACCTTTACCTATGTTTGCACAAGTCGATCACATCCTCAAAAGTGACACGTGTACATGTTCCTCTTATAAGTGCAAATCAAAACTAATTCGATAGTAGAAGTTTTGCTCGTCTCACAACCATAATAAAATTCAACACAAAATATCTAAATTACATGTGCAACAACATAAATCTTGTCTACTCGTATAAAAGAAATCAATAAGTTTTTTTGCTCCTTCTATTTTTTTGAAATCATTTTTCCCAAATCTGGTTGTACTATTTTGCATAAAACTGTGCCTCAATTTTAGTGTAATGTAACCAAGGATTTAGATTCCTTTTTTTGTATTTTTTGCCGCTTGAAGGAAATGGCCGAAATTCGGTATTTCCGAAAAACCTTAATTATAAAGGGGCATCAACATAGGGAGATCATGATATTGTTAAGGGAGAATCCTGGTTTAATAAATATAAATATTTCTCTTTACAATTGTTATTCAGCGAGGACCGATATTGCTCAGGTATGAAGGTCTAACATAGTCTACTAAACTTTTCATAACATTGCTATGAAAGTATGCCTACTTTTTTTATAAAAGTGTGCCTTAATTTTAGTGTACTGTAACCATATTCCGTTTTTGTTTTTTTTTTGCCGCCTAAACGACATGGCCAAAATTTGATATTTTTGAAAAACTTGGACGGAAAGGCCAAAACTAAAATTTGAAATCTAAAACAAAACATGACTTAGATTACATTGAAAATGACAGAATTTTTCTCAACTGTTTGGAATACAGCGGAACCAAAATAAACCACCGGATCAAAATCAAATGGAGAAAACTTGTAGCACAATCGCATCCTAAAAACAAATATAGCTAAATGACCTGAAGATTAACAACTCCAAAATTAACAATCTTGAATATATTGTAGAAGCCGGATCTTTAACTATGAAGATGAAAGACACAATACAGAGGAGAAAGGGTTGACATTTCCAAGCACACATAGTGCTGTAGCTCTAACATTGGTGCATCTGGTTCTATAATCTGTAGCGCTTTCTTAACCCTATAATCTAACCAGCATTGCAAGTACATAATCTGAACCACACTGTATTACGAATGGAAAGTCCACCTCCCTTGTATCTATAGCCCTATAGCCTCAAAATTAACATCACGGTAATTTTCCGGATCAGACGAACGATTCCAATCTCCTATGCTTCGATACATGTGAACTATATCAAAAGGGTGTTGTATACAACGACTGTCGACGACGAGGAAAGAGACAGAGCAATTCATTATGCATGAATGCATGATAGCCTAACTGCTGAGTAGATCCTGACTTGGAGCTTGTTGCGTGAGACATCGAGCACAAGGAGGCCGCGGATCTAACTGAAATGTTCGGATAGGTGCCGCAGCTGTCGCTCAGCGAGGAGCACCCACTCCATCACCTTCACATTCTTCGTCTCCTTGAGCACCCGCACCACCACCTCGTCCACAGAGCCCGATCCCTCGTCCTCCCTTATCTTGTCGCCCCTTTCCATGGCGTCCCTCCCGTGCATGGCCATCTGGTACACCCACTCCAGCTTCTCGCCTTCCACATCAGGGACCGGTACGCCTCATGCTCCTCGTACAATCGCACCACCTCCCGACTCGCTGCCACTTCTCCTCGATCTCCTTCTCTTCTCTCGACTCGACGGGGTCTCCCTATGAGTGTAAGCGAACGAAGTCCCGCGAGGAGTCGGCGAGCTCGTGGTCAGGGTGGGGCCATGGGGGTCGAGGTGATATCGCCGACAGCGTGCATCATGGATGCAAGGACGAACGTGTGATGGAGGCCCGACATGCGCTCCAGAGCTCCATGAGATCGAACTCTGCGGGGCCTAACGTGGCTCATGGGGACTGGAATGGCGTGTTTGGCTAATTGGTGGCGCTGCCGCACTGTCGTCGGTCGAGGCTAAAGGAAAAGGCGTTAGTCGAGGCCAAAGTACATAATCTGAACCACACTGTATTACGAATGGAAATTCCACCTCCCTTGTACATATAGCCCTATAACATCAAAATTAACATCACGGTAATTTTCCGGATCAGACGAACGATTCCAATCTCCTATGCTCTGATACATGTGAACTATATCAAAAGGGTGTTGTATAGAACGACTGTCGATGACAAGGACAGAGACAGAGCAATTCATTATGCATGAATGCATGATAGCCTAACTGCTGAGTAGATCCTGACCTGGAGCTTGTTGCGTGAGACATCGAGCACAAGAAGGCCGCGGATCTAACTGAAATGCTCAGACAGGTGCCGCATCTACCGCTCATCAAGGAGCACCCACTCCATCACCTTCCCATCCTCTGCCTCCTTGAGCACCCGCACCACCACCTCGTCCACAGAGCCTGATCCCTCGTCCTCCCTTATCTTGACGCCCCTTTCCATGGCGTCCCTCCCGTGCATGGCCATCTGGTACACCCGCTCCAGCTTCTCGCCTTCCACAGCAGGGACCGGTACGCCTCATGCTCCTCGTCCAATCGCACCACCTCCCGGCTCGCTGCCACTTATCCTCGATCTCCTTCTCTTTTCTCGACTCGACGGGGTCTCCCTATGAGTGTAAGCGAATGAAGGCCCGCGAGGAGTCGGCGAGCTCGTGGTCAGGGTGGGGCCATGGGGGTCGAGGTGATATGGTCGACAGCATGCATCATGGATGCAAGGACGAACGTGTGATGGAGGCCCGACATGCGCTCCAGTGCTCCATGAGATCGAACTCTGCAGGGCCTGACGTGGCTCACGGGGACTGGAATGGTGTGTTTGGCTAATTGGTGGCGTTGTCGCACTGGCGTTAGTCGAGGCCAAAGGAAAAGGCACCTGATATGGTTGCTTTTGATCGCAATGGAGCGTCGAGTTTGTTTTCTAGTTGGGAATAATATGGGATTAGGTTCATTAGTTAATCATAGATTGTTAAGGCTTCACTTATCACGCGCAAAGCATGATCTGATAATTATCGCGGTGGTATTACTTGTAATTACACGGAAGTGTGACACATAGTGGAGCTGTAGTGAGAGAGAGGGGCATGGAATTATGGTGAGAGAGAGGCGTGGAGTTGAATTTTTGTTTGGATAAGATAAAGTTTGCTAGCCGATGATTTCTTTATTATTTAGGCATGGAGTTTGTTGAGGAGTGGTATTTTCCTAGTAATTTCTTGATATGTGACATCAGACATTCGTAATTTTAAAATTATTAGTAAAGATATAAGGTTCAGAAATGGCACGTATAAAATAACCAACTATTCATTCCTCTAGAACTACGTAGAAATATTATCAAACTAAGAGAAATGTTATTATTGCAATGCAGGCAGCAAAACTCTTGAGAATTTTCTGAATGCCTTCTAAATAGAGAACCTGTTGCCGAGGGATGTCAAGCAGAAGAAGATCAAGCTGATACCTAAAGAGGTGTTTATCCAGCTGAGGTTCGTATCTGGAACATGTCTTTTCTCATGTTATTCATTTGGGTTTCATCACCATTTGTTTTGCGAACTGATGGACCGTAAAGGGAATTTAAGGGGATATCACTAAGACCAAGAGCCTGAAAGCAATTGAACAAAGCTGCCAGCCTACAATAGTACCATGCCTAGTCAGTAAAAAACCAGGGTCTTGAAGAAATACAAGGGTTATATATCTATCTACACATAAGAGCATTTCAACTTTCAACTTACGTGGTAAGAATCAGTATAGATCCACAACATCCTAACCTCATGATCCTCACAAATGAACCGCGGAAGCGTGGAGGAAAGCCACATGCAGCTCGGCCTCGCCTGTGTCTTGGCACACATTGCACAGAAGTTCACACGTGCGGCCCCTTCATTACGTGCTCGCTCCTGGACATGCATGTTCATATCCTTGGGTTCAGAATCAAGGCCATGGCTTAGTGATATGAGTACCAGATGTGGAATGACTGAACGAGGTGACGGCACACAATTCTCGAGCCTGCTGGCCAGGACCTGCCGGTGTGCCATGCTGCTATTTCCACCATTGATGGTAGCCACACTATAAATGGGTACAACGATCGGCAGCGGAAGCAAGTGAGAGGAGTATGAATAAGGTTAGCAACAAAGCGGTTCCGCCTCTAATGGTTGCGCATGTTGGTGTTTTTTGAGATAAACGGAAAGTTTTTTTCTTTTGAAGTGAAGATAAACGCAAAGTTTGTTGGCCATCCACTCAAAAAGAAGGTTTGTTAGCAAGATAATTCTGTTGAGATATACATGTACGTTTATCCTCTAGAAAGAATAGATATAATTACATGATTTGTTAGTTGTTACGGGATGGCATTTTGTGTAATATTACTAAAGTGTGACACCGTGTGACACCACCTCTTTGCTTTTAATAGTAAAGATTTACATGCATGCCTTACAAACTGGACCGTAAAGAGTATATATTTTAGTTTGTTCACACAACGCTCGTTCGAATGAGAATTATAATTTTTTTTTAACAACGTCACTAGACATTTGAAGAGAGTGGAATCACGGTGTAAACGAAAAAATCAACAATGGTGTAAACTGGAAAAATCACATTATAAGATAAAAAATTCAGTTGCAATGGGTGTTTGTCTAGAAAAAAATTCATGGTTCAGCTACTATTCGCTTTTGTTTGAGGGTAACCTGTGGAGGAACCTGGACAATGTAACAAGGTTTTGGCTTATTTTCCCGATGCGGTTTGGAATTCTGGCAACCTAGAAACCGCATGATTACCAGATAAATTTAAAAATTAAATCTTGAATCCAAATTTTCCCGAAAAAGGTTATTTAAGTTTTAAGCATCCACTAGGCACAACATTAGTTGCAGCGTGGCAGTATGCCACATTTCTGCAGTGTATGCACTTACCAGGTCGCATGTTCAAGACTTGTTCGACACCTTTCTGCATAATTATGAACATTTGTCCTCAAATAGAGAGAATCTATTTTTTATCGATGGTCTTGGTCCCCTCCCGAGTGTGGATCTAAAGGGAGGGGAGCCTAGAAGCTATCAATCTGATCACATTCACAATCTCCTACACCTTCTTTCCCACATCACTAAAATCCTACCGATCTAGGGAGTGTCTTCTCCGTTAGATCATCTTCTTTGAGAACCAATCAAGCCTACATCACGCAGGCATCGATGGCTTCATCTTCAATGCCAACACCCAATAATTATCATATACCCCTCTCTTTTTATGTGTAGTAGGTGTTCTGCTGTGCTGTCATGCATGATCTTGTACTACAAATATCATTTATGATCTAACAATTCTATCATATGCCATTATGAGTAGCACTAGAACCCTAACTAGAACCCTAATTGTGATCAACAAATCACGATTTAGTTGTTTTAATCATGTTTTAGGAAATTAAGTTGTTCTTAACCCTCGGATTATCCCCTATTGTGATTTTTTTTGCATGTTTAGCTCTTATGTAGACTCTAATTGGCTTGCAATATTAATTTTTATAGATCAATATTAATTAACCAATTGGTCAGTTCATGCTCATAATGTCTCGGTTATTCTTTATTGACATGCTCTTACTCATGTGCAAGCAATCCAAGGGGATCACGTTTTTGCAATCAAAACCCGCAAAAACGAGAAACCCTAACCATAGTGAAAGTGCAATGGACGTCGCCTAAAGGGGGTGAATAGGCTTTTAAAAATATTACGGTTTAGGCTCAAGTAAATACGGAATAAAACTAACGTTTAATTTATTAAGCACAAAACCTAACCACTAGGTTCACCTAAGTGCACCAACAACCTATGCTAAGCAATACAAGCAACAAGGTGATAGCAAGATATAAATACTTCAAGCACGATGACTATCACAAAGTAAAGTGCATAAGTAAGGGCTCGGTTGAGAGATAACCGATGCACGCGGAGACGAAGATTTGTTTCCCGGAGTTCACTTCCAAAGAAGCTACATCTCCGTTAGAGAGGTGCGATGGCGCAATGCTCTCCGAACGCCACAAATGACTCACCTCAAGGTGTGGTGGCTCGATGCTCACCCAACGCCACACAAGGCCTCACCCCGGATGTGGAAGCACGCAACTCGTCGACGCCACAAAAGGCTCACCCTATTCTCCCGAGTACGCACCACAAAAGGCGGGCACTCGCTCCACTATGGGACGCTTGAGGACGGTCACCAAACCTGAACAAGATTGGGGCTAACTCCACAACTCAATTGAAGACTCCCAACAACAAAGCCATAAAAGGCTACAACACCACAAAAGGCCAACAAAGCCACAAAAGGCTACAATACCACAAAAGGTCAACAAGACCACAAAAGGTCAACAACCCAACCACACACCCGTCTAGGGTTCCAAGAACTTAAGAGTAACAAGCCCACAAGCTTGTACTCGCCAAATCTTCGAGGAGAACTCAAACATATGCAACAAATGCAAGGGCAAGTCCTTCACTCCCAAATTCTAACAAAGCTACAAAAGCTATTGGGGGAATAAGGGAGGAAGAACAAAAGAGGAGAACACAAAACTCTCCAAGATCTAGATCCCAATGATTCCTTCACAAAGAAGGGATTTAGCTTGAGGGGTTGTAGATCTAGATCTCCTCTCTCAAATCCCTCAAAAAGATGCAAGAATCATAGGAAGGGGAAGGGGAGAGGTAAAGCTCTTTCAAGGTCAACAATGGAGGAGAGAGAGAAAGCCAAGAACCAAGAAAAGAGCTAGTGCCCCCGAAGGGAAAGAGGAGCCCCTTTTAAAGGGCTCCCAGATCTGCCCGTTATGGGCATTCGCGACCCTGGCCAGAACTTCCGGTGGGAGGCCGAAAGTTCCGGTGGCACACAGCCAACGGTCAGAAAATTGCGAGGCGAGAGACTGAAAACGCGAGGCTGGTCGGAACTTCCAGTGGAAATTCCGACTGAAGTTCCATCAAATAGACACATCCAAAACAGAAGGTTGTTGAACGTGAGCGGAACGAGAGCCGGATATTCAACCGGAACTTCTGGCGGCAACTAGGCCCGAGCGGAATTTTCGGTGGAACTTCCGGTCCAAATTCCGTAAAAAAGAGACTCGAAAACAGAGAGGTTACTGAACGTGAGCGGAAGAAGAACCGGAACTTCCGGCGGAAAAATGCCCTAGCGGAACTTCCGATGGATAGCCGGAACTTCCGGTCAGGGAAATTCCAGAAATCAAAACTGCAACAACTTTCGCATCCGAACATCAAACGAGATGAAACCAATTTTGTTGGAAAGATAACGATGAAATATTGGGTATCACCTAGGGAGAAAATACCATGAATATATATGTGATGTATCTCCCAAGGTGTGGAGCCAGAAAACTCGCAAGATCAAAAACCGCAATAAGATATGCAAGTGAAATCCTTATTTGATGAACTAGAGATTGTTATGATGATGACCACAAGCTCTAGATCCTCTCATGGACAAGAACAAAATAACAACCAAGAAAGATGATGCTATGAATGCAAAGATTTGAGCTCTCTCCGAACGATACAAACGAGACACCCGCTTGAGAGCCCCTCTTGATAGTACGGCTATCTATCCTAAACCCGGTCTCCTAACTAACAACACGAGACCGACAAAAGAGAAGCCCTATCAAGAACATACATTTGCCTTGAGCATCCCACTTGAACTTGATGTATACCGTCTTGTTCTTCTATAGTGGGAACATCTTTCTTGTTTTCTCTTGCTTGATGAAGATGAAGACTTGCAAATTGCTCCCCATACTCCATGGAGAAACCTCTTCTTTGAACTTGTTTTCATCACTCCATGAACATGAGGATGGAAAGCTTCAAGCATGAGATTTTCTAGAGATGGCGCATCTTGAGCTTGCCCTTCTTCATCCCTTCTTGAGGTTGATCCATCTTGATGCAACTCTTTGCACTTGTCTTGATCAACCTTCAAGCTCCTTCTCCCTTTATGATTCCAGTGGCACAAAGCCCTTAGACATTTCTTCATCTTTCAACCTTGAGACCAACACATGGCCCAAGCGATACCAATGGACAAACCTACAAGTAAAGGTCAATTTACACATTAGTCCATAGAGATTGTCATTAATTACCAAAACCACACATGAGGGCAGACATGCCCTTTCACCTAGAAATTTCCCCAATTCTGCATGAACCCTAAAATTGGCAAAATGTTGCAATCAAATTGGGGATTGAAAGCTCACCTGGCGGTCGGGTCGTCGCCTCTTCCCTCCAAGGCTCATGCAGTGCCTAAGGCTACACAAGGGCGATGGCATCGCGATGCTGTCCATCTCCCAACAAAGAGGACAAGAGAAAACATAAAAGCGATAACGAATTACACCACGCAAATACTATTATCTTTGTCTAAATTCAACTTTGACAGAAAATTTATTTCCTTGGCAACAACACATTAAGACATATTGGCATCCATACAACCCGATGTTCTATTAATGCTCTGATCTGTACCGTCGTCGTGCCATATTCCATAGCTACAATATGCAGACTAATTCAACTACTATTGTTGCCCACAGAGGCACGGACCACTACCACGGTCCTACTAGCCGGTGTTTGGCTACATTGGTAGATCATGTCTAGATGTATTTTTTCTTCTAATTCCTTAGGTCTTAGTAGCCGACTAAAATTGATTTATTCCTTTCAAGTTTCTGGGATATAAGGTTAGCCGAATTGTGAATAGTTAATTTTGTTCAATTCGAACATTTTCCCCAGGCGTCAATTGGGCATTTGTGGTGTACTTTAGCTATGATGCTATGTTTGTAGGGGTTCGTAGCATGGAAAACAAAAAAATTCTACTGCATGCAAACAAACAAGCCAAGATCTATCTACTAGATTGTAGCAACGAGTCGATAGAGGAACTCACCCTCGAAGATTCCAAAGCGGTTAACGAGAGCATATTCTCGTGGGTGATGTAGTCGTACTCTTGCCGATCTCAAGATCGCGTAGACGATCCTTCCGGCGCTGCGTTCCGGCAGCGCTTCCGCGGTCGGTCACAAGTTCGGTAATCGATGAAGTCCTTCCTCTCCCTTGTTCCAGCAGGCAGCGGAGGTTGTAGCACTCTCCTAGCGATTCCGGCAGCACGATGGCGTGATGTCGGAAGTAGAGGGGAGATCCTGTAGGGCTTCGCCTTAAGCCGGTGCGAGTATGGTGGAGTATGAGAGAGGCCTTGGTGATCTAGGGTTTAGAGGGCACCAAGGGGAGGGATTGGCCGGCGGCTAGGGTTTGGGGAAACCCCAACTCGCCGAGTTGGAGGTGCCCTAGGCGGCGGCGATAGCACAAGGAGGTGGTGGCGCCGGCGGCTTGTGGCTAGGGTTTTGAGTGTGAGGGGTAGGGGGCGCCCTACTCCTCCTTATATAGGTGGAGGGTGGCCGGTTGGGAGGAGGGATTCCTCCCCCAACTCGGCCTCCTTGGCCGGCGGGTGGAGGGAGGGGACTTCCTCCCCAAGTAGGTTTCCTACTCTCCCTCCACCAAGCAAACTTGTCGTTTGACTTTTTCAAATTGGCGTTTGACTTTCAAACTTGGATTTGATTTCTCTCTTTATTTTGCCCAGCCAAGTGACCTAGTACATGATGCAACCATTCCATATTGTCATGACACATTCATGTACCCTTCCCCTCCGGAGTGCCGGACCTTCCGGACCCTTCTAGAACATTCCTCGTGAAAACACCGGAATCATTCCCCAACTCCGAAACAAGACTTTCCTTATATGAATCTTATTCTCCAGACCATTCCGGATCTCCTCGTGATATCCCGGATCCCATCCGAGACTCCAAACAACATTCGGTCTCTTACTCATCATTCCATAACTACTCAACAACATCGAATCCTTAAGTGTGTCTCCCTACGGTTCGTGAATTATGCGGACATGATCGAGACACTTCTCCGATCAATAACCAATAGAGGAATCTGGAAATTCATATGGTTCCCACATATTTCTATGATTATTTTGCGATCGAATGAACCACTTACATACGATACCAATTTCCCTTTGTCTCACGATAGTTTACTTATCCGAGGTTTTGATCGTCGGTATCTCTGCATACCTAGTTCAACCTCGTTACTGATAAGTACTCTTTTCTCGTTCCCGTGGTATGTGATCCCTTGTGAGCCAGTCACATGCTTGCAAGCCAATTGGATGACATTCCACCGAGAGGGCCCAAAGTATATCTATCCATCATATGGATGGACAAATCTCACTCTTGATCCATGTGCCTCAACCCATACTTTCCGAACACTCAATGCCACCTTTATAGCCACCCAGTTATGGTGTGGTGTTTGATGTCATCAAAGCATCCTTCCGGTGATGGTGATTAGCATGATCTCATGGTCGAAGGAATTAGGTTACTATGTATCAAAAAGCTTATAGCAATTGAACTATTAAAATGACTTGATCTTTATGCTACGCTTATCTATAGGAGTATGTCCATCATACCATTCTCCTAATGATATGATCTTGTTGTTAACAACATCTCAATGTTCATGATAGGGAAACCACAATCATCTATTAACCAACAAGCTAGTATTATGAAGAGGCTTTACTAGGGACTCTAATTTAGTTTACAAATCACACAAGTATTAATGTTTCCTTTTAATACTGTTATAGCATGAATGCAAACATTTATCATAAACACAAAGATATAATAATAACTATTTTTATTATTGCCTCTAGGGCATATCTCCAACTGTCTCCCACTTGCACTAGAGTCAACTAATCTAGATTACATGGTAATATACCGAACACCCATGGCAGTTTGGTGTTGGTCATGTTTTTCCCTCGGGAGAGGTTTAGTCAACGGATCCGCCACATTCAGATCTGTGTGTACTTTGCAAATCTTTATGTCACCATCTTGGACATGTTCTCGAATAGCATGAAAACGTAGCTTGATGTGCTTCAGCTTCTTGTGTGACCTTGGTTCTTGCGTATTGGCTATGGCGCCCATGTTATCACAGTAGATAGACATTGGGTCCAGCGTACTTGGAACCACACCGAGCTCTGTAATGAACTCCTTTATCCATATTGCTTCTTGTGAAGCCTCCGAAGCAGCTATGTATTCCGATTCAGTTGAAGATCTCGCCACAACGCTTTGCTTTGCACTCCTCCAGCTAACTGCTGCACCATTTAAAGTAAATACGTATCCAAATTGAAATTTAGAATCATCTGGATTGGTGTTCCAACTAGCATCGGTGTAACCATTAACAACGAGTTGTTCATCACCTCCATAAGGAAGAACCATATCCTTAGTTCTTCTCAAGTACTTAAGGATGTTTTTGACCGATGTCCAATGATCCACTCCTGGATCACTTTGATATCTGCTAGTTAAACTAACAACATATGCAATGTCGGGTCTAGTACATAGCATGGCATACATTAGAGATCCTATGGCTGAGGCATAGGGAGTCTTACTCATCCTTTCTCTATCTTCTGCCGTTGCTGGACTTTGAGTTTTACTCAAGGTCGTATTGGGCAACATGGGCAAGAACCCATTCTTGCTATCTTCCATTCCAAACCTCTTTAGAACTTTGTCCAAATATGTACTTTATGATAATGATATTAGGCGTCTCGATCTATCTCTATAAATCTTTATGCCTAATATGTAAGCTGCTTCGCCAAGATCTTTCATTGAAAAACTATTTTTCAAATAATCTTTGACACTATTAAGAAGGTCTACATCATTCCCACTCAACAATATGTCATCTACATATAGTATTAAGAATGCTATAGAACTCCACTCACTTTCTTGTAAATACAAGCTTCTCCATAAGTTTGTATAAAAGCAAAGCTTTTGATTACCTTATCAAAACGTTGATTCCAACTTCGGGATGCTTGCTTCAATCCATATATGGACCGTTGAAGTTTGCATACCTTGTTAGCATCTTTAGGATCGACAAAACCTTTGGGTTGCATCATATACAACTCTTCATCAATGTCTCCATTGAGGAACGCCATTTTGACATCCATCTTCCATATCTCATAATCATAATATGCAGCGATTGCTAACAAAATCCTCACAGACTTTAGCTTCGCTACCGGTGAGAAAGTCTCATCGTAGTCAACTCCTTGAATTTGTCGAAACCCTTTTGCGACAAGTCGAGCTTTATAGATAGTAACATTACCATCAGCATCTGTTTTCTTCTTGAAAATCCATTTGTTCTCGACAGCCTTCCGGCCATCCGGTAAGTCCACCAAAGTCCATACTTGGTTTTTGTACATGGATCCAATCTCGGATTTCATGGCATCTTTCCATTTATTGGAATCTGGGCTCATCATCGCTTCCTCATATCTCGTAGGGTCATTGGAGTGTCCACCAACATGACACTCATAACGGGATCATACCAATCAGGAGTGGTACGAGTTCTTGTTGACCTGCGAGGTTCTGTGGCAACTTCAATCGAAGTTTCATGATCATCATCATTAGCTTCCTCTCTTATTGGTGTAGGCGACACAGGAACTACTTCCATTGCTATGCTACTCGCAAGTTCGAGAGAAGGTTCAACAAACTCGTCGAGTTCTACTTTCCTTCCAGTCACTTCTTTCGAGAGAAATTCCTTCTCTAGAAAGGATCCATTCTTAGCAACGAAAATTTTGCCCTCGGATCTATGATAGAAGGTATACCCAATAGTTTCCTTCGGGTATCCTATGAAGACGCATATCTAAGAGAGTTCGATTACGACGTTCGGACACACCATTACGCTGTGGTGTTCCCGGCGGTGTCAATTGTGAAAGTATTCCGCATTTCTTTAATTGCTCGCCAAACTCGTAACTTAGATATTCACCTCCACGATCAAATCGTAGAAATTTAATCTTCTTGTTACGTTGATTCTCAGCCTCACTTTAAAATTCCTTAAACTTCTCGAAAGTTTCGGACTTATGTTTCATGAAATAGATATACCCATATCTACTCAAGTCATCCGTGAAGGTAAGAACATAACGATAACCACCGCGCGATGCTACACTCATTGGGCCACACACATCGGTATGTATGATTTCCAATAAGTCCGTAGCTCGCTCCATCATCCCAGAAAATGGAGTCTTAGTCATTTTACCCATCAGACATGCTTCGCATCTTTCAAGTGATTCGAAATCAAGTGATTCAAGAAGTCCATCGGAATGGAGTTTCTTCATACGCTTCACTCCAATGTGACCAAGACGACAGTGCCACATATAGGTCGAGTTATCGCTCGATTTCAAACGTTTAGCCTCAATGTTATTAATATGTGTATTTCCACTATCGAGATTCAATAAAATAGACCATCTATCAAAGGTGCATGTGCATAAAACATATTACTCGTATAAATCGAACAACCATTATTCTCGGACTTAAACAAGTAACCGTCTCGCAATAAACAAGATCCCAATATAATGTTCATGCTTAACGCAGGCACCAAATAACAATTATTTAAGTATAAAACTAATCCCGATGGTAGATGAAGGGGTAGCGTGCCGACCACGATCACATCAACCTTTGATCCGTTTCCCACGTGCATCGTCACCTCGTTCTTCGCTAGCTTCCGTTTATTCTGCAGCACCTGTTTCGAGTTACAAATATGAGCAACCGAACCAGTATCAAATTCCCAGGCACTACTACGAGTACTAGTGAGATACACATCAATAACATGTATATCGTATATACCTTTCTTCTTGATGTTGCCGTTCTTCAAATCCGCCAAGTACTTTGGGCAATTCCGCTTCCAGTGACCTTCTCCCTTGCAGTAAAAGCACTTAGTATCATGCTTAGGTCCAGCCCTGGTCTTCTTCGTCGGTGCGGTAACTTTCTTACCACCCTTCTTGAAGTGTCCCTTTTGCTTAGACTTGCCTTTCTTGAATTTGGTGGTCTTATTGACCATCAACACTTGGTGCTCTTTCTTGATCTCCACTTCTGCAGATTTCAACATAGCAGACAGTTCTGACAACTACTTGTTCATGTTTTGCATATTGTAGTTCATCACAAAGTTCTTATAACTTGGTGGTAGTGATTGGAGGACACGGTAAATCCCCAAAGCATTAGGAATCACTATACCCAAGCTTTGAAGTTTGTTTGCGTGCCCAGACATCTTAAGCACATGCTCACTGACGGAGCTGCCCTCTTCCATCTTGCAGTTAAAGAACTTTTCAGAAGCCTCATAGCTCTCAATTGCCGCGTGAGTCTCAAAGATCAATTTGAGATCACGGACAATATCATGTGGGTCTGAATTCTCAAACCTTTTCTGAAGCTCCGATTCTAAACCATACAAGATAGCACACTGAACTGTGGAGTACTGAGTCTTCCAAGCGAGGTAAACATTCTTTACTTCGTCGGTAGCATCAGCTGCAGGTGGGTCACCCAGCGGTGCATCCAGCACATAGGTCAAATTACCAGCTGTGAGGACAATCCTCAAATTGCGGAACCAATCCGCGAAGTTGCTTCCATTGTTTTTCAACTTTTCTTTCTCTAGGAACGCATTAAAATTGATGGTAGGGGCCGCCATTGATCTACAACATATTTGCAATAATTTAGACTAAGTTTATGACAAATTGAGTTCTAATTAATAGTTAAATTAATCTAGGTGAACTCCCACTCAAAACAATATCCCTCACATTGTTTTAGTGATCACACGAACCAAATCTACCACATCAACACCGATCATCACGAGATTTGATATAGTTTCAATGGCGAACAATCGACATGTTCATCATATCTACTATATGATTCATGCTTTACCTTTCGGTGATCCGTGTTCCGAGACCATGTCTGTACATGCTAGGCTCGTCAAGATCAAACCTTAGCTTCCGCATGAGCAAATCTGGCTTGCTCACGTTGTATACACTTGCGGAATCTAACACACCTGATCATCACGTGGTGCTTCGAAACAACAAGCTTTAGCAACGGTGCTAACTAAGGGTGAACACTTTATGACTTGAAATTCATGTGCATGAGGGATCATCTTATAATGCTACTGTCGTCTACTAAGCAATACAAGATGCATAAAGGATTAACATCACATGCAATTCATAATATGTGATATGATATGTCCTTTCTTCTTTTGTGCTTCCGATCTCCATCTTCAAGCACGAACATGATCTCCATCATCACCGGCATTGCATCAAGGTCAATGACGCTTCTTCATGGTTGTCGTCCACCGGCTTCAACTATTACAACTACTTTGAATAGACACGCGGGTCTTAACATAAATTAAAGACAACCATATGGCTCCTGCCGGTTGCCAACTTACAATAAGAAACATTGCATACATCAAATATAATCACAATCATGGCCATATCACATCACTGCACATCCCTGCAAAACAAAGTTAGACGCCTCTACTTTCTTTGCATGTTTTACGTGGTTTGGGGCTTTCAATAAGTGTCGTTCTAACCTACGAACATGAACCACAACATTGATACTAGTATTGTTAATCACCCGTTGTAAATTGGATCTTAACTATGCTAGGAGAAACAGGCACCCGCAAAGCCACTTATGCAATACAAGTTGCATGTCAAGCGTGGAGCAAGTCTCATGAACGATGTCATGTAAGGTTAGCCCGGGCCGCTTCATCCCAACATCCCGCAAGATGCAAAGTACACAAGAAGCAATCGACAATAAAAGCATCAACACCCACAATGACCATTGTGTTCTACTCGTGCAACAGATCTACATATAGACACGGCTCTGATACCACTGTTAGGTTTCGTAGCATGGAAAACAAAAAATTTCTATCGCATACAAACAAACAAGCCAAGATCTATCTACTAGATTGTAGCAACGAGTCAATGGAATAACTCACCCTCGAAGATTCCAAAGTGTTTAACGAGAGCGGATTCTCGTGGGTGATGTAGTCGTACTCTTCCCGATCTCAAGATCGTGTAGACGATCCTTCCGGCAGCGCTCCCGCAGTTGGTCACACGTTCGGTACTCGACGAAGACCTTCCTCTCCCTTGTTCCAGTAGGCAGCGGAGGTTGTAGCACTCTCCTTGCGATTCCGGCAGCACAACGGCGTGGTACCGGAAGTAGAGGGGAGATCTCGCAGGGCTTCGCCTTAAGCCGGAGCGAGTATGGTGGAGTATGAGAGAGTCCCTCGACGATCTAGGGTTTAGACACGCCGAGGAAGAGGTGTTAGGGCCGGTGCCTAGGGCTTGGAGGTGCCCAAGTCGGCGGCTAGGGGAGAAACCCTAGGCGGCGGCTATGGTGGGCGGCGACGGCTAGGGTTAGGTTTAGAGGGGGTAATCTTATGTGTTAGGAGGGGAGCCCTGCCCCTCCTCTTATAGGAGGGAGGCGCCAGCCAAGGGGAGGGGAATCCCTCCCCAACTCGGATCCCAAGTGGGCCGGCGGTGGAGGAGGGACTCCTCCCCAACTCGGTTTCCACCTCCTCTCCACTTCCCAAAAATAACCGTTTGACTTTCAAATTGGCGTTTGACCTTTTCAAACAAGGATTTGATTAAACCCTCTATTTTGTTCAGCGATGACACTTAGTACATGATGCAATCATACCAACTTGATATAACACATTCATGTACCCTTCCCCTTCGGAGTGCCGGACATTCCGGAACCTTCTAGAACATTCCCGATGAAAACACCGGAACCATTCTCCAACCCCGAAACAGGACTTTCCTTATATGAATCTTATTCTCCGTACCATTCCGGATCTCCTCGTGATATCCCGGATACCATCCGAGACTCCGAACAACATTCGGTCTCTTACTCATCATTCCATAACTACTCAAACAACGTCGAATCCTTAAGTGTGTCTCCCTACGGTTCGTGAATTATGCGGACATGATCGAGACACTTCTCCGAACAATAACCAATAGAGGAATCTGGAAATTCATATGGCTCCCACATATTTCTACGATTACTTTGCGATCGAATGAACCACTTACATACGATACCAATTTCCCTTTGTCTCACGATAGTTTACTTATCCGAGGTTATGATCGTCGGTATCTCTGCATACCTAGTTCAACCTCGTTACCGATAAGTACTATTTTCTCGTTCCCGTGATATGTGATCCCTTGTGAGCCAGTCACATGCTTGCAAGCCAATTGGATGACATTTCACCGAGAGGGCCCAGAGTATATCTATCCGTCATATGGATGGACAAATCCCACTCTTGATCCATGTGCCTCAACGCATACTTTCCGAACACTCAATGCCACCTTTATAGCCACCCAGTTACGGTGTGGTGTTTGATGTCATCAAAGCATCCTTCTGGTGATGGTGATTAGCATGATCTCATGGTCGAAGGAATCAGGTTACTATGTATCAGAAAGCTTATAGCAATTGAACTATTAAAATGACTTGATCTTTATGCTACGCTTATCTATAGGAGTATGTCCATCATACCATTCTGCTAATGATATGATCTTGTTGATAACAACATCTCAATGTTCATGATAGGGAAACCACAATCATCTATTAACCAACAAGCTAGTATTATGAAGAGTCTTTACTAGGGACTCTAATTTAGTTTACAAATCACACAAGTATTAATGTTTCCTTTTAATACTGTTATAGCATGAATGCAAACATTTATCATAAACACAAAGATATAATAATAACTATATTTATTATTGCCTCTAGGGCATATCTCCAACAATGTTGGCAGTCTAGGTATAGCCATTGATGGTGGTAGTTCCTATTTCTTCTCTCATAAGTTCGGCAAAGATTTTTGTCCTTTTTTTTCTTTGGGCTGGTCCTTAATGTCCTTTTATGACATTATGTTGTTGTAGAGACCATATGTAACTGATATCTCTTGGTATTGTATTTTTTTATCAAAAAATGATGCTATGTTGGGATTAAAATCTGGGAAATGTAGAGGTGATAGTGCAGAGTTTGGTCTTCCGGCATGACTAGCTCTGCTCCCCAAGATCAGTCATCCGCGCGTACACACGCGTGAGGATTGCACTCTAGTTCACTCGTTAGAGCAATTCTAGCAGATATTGTAAACACGTGAAAACTGTACAATAACCATTAGATTAAGGTATCGAAAGAAAATTTGAGGTGGAGAATATCCCGTAAAAGCATGTGAACTGTATTATTTTTTGCGGGCGATGGAGAAAACCTTCCCTCGACCTGCACATACTCGGGGTGGGAGGCCGAACCAAGTGCGAACTCTTTCCTCCCTGAATTCTTGGCGTGTTGAATATTCTCTTCTCTGCTCTCCCTTCTGTCATCCGCCGCCATCGCCTCCCAAAGCCTCCCGCTGCCTCCCCCATACTTTCTGGCTTCCTCCGGCTACGCCCCGCCGCCTCCTACTCCCACGCACCCGGCCGCGGTGCTGGGAGGTCCTATCTCACGGGGTGACCGTGTATTCTTCCACGACGGAAGGCATAGAGGCGCCACCGACCATGGACTCGGCACCAAGATGCGATTTGCCGGCATACTTCACCTAGGCGTCTAGATATCTTCCCGCTGCCGCTGTCCCAGTAGACCAATTCGACCACATAGACCCTGCCATGGTAAGATCTTGTCCCATCTCCCATGCGAGTTCGAATTCGTGGATTTCGATTTTGATATACGATTTCTGTAGATGAGTTCGATGATGACCAAGAGCGAGCTCTTTTTGTTTGATGACTCTTCGTGCTCGGACGATTCAGACATCAACGAGTTTCTCCATAACGACGACGTCGAGCACTTGGTCATCATCCTCGCCATGAAGCTTGATGATAGGCGGAAGATGATGCATATGTGGCGGGGATTGGTTCATGGCCGTCTTTGCATCCAGCGCAACCGCGCGTTTGGCCACCACGCGCTCATGCAAGATTATTTTGACAAGGTACCAACATACCCTTGTATCTCTTCCTTAGAAGGTTTTGAATGTGGTGTACCTTGTTTGTCAAAATCGTTGAACCTTGCGAGGTCAACTGCAAGTACTTTACTCGCTATAGAAACCTTGCCGGCCTTCTTGGTTTTAGGGCCTATCAAAAAAAATTGCAGCCATGCGGGTGATCGCATATGGCGTACTGTAGACTATACTGATGAGTACCTTTGCTTTGGTAAAGATACAATCATTGAGTCTGTGCATAGATTTGCCAAGGTGGTGATCCGGTTGTTTTGTCCCGTGTAATTATGATCTCCCAATGAAGAAGATACCATAAGGCTGATGAAGATTAATGAAAATAAAGGTTGGACATGCATGCTTGGTAGTGTAGATTGTATGCACTGGCAGTGAAAGAGTTGTCCAAAAGCTTGGCAAGGAAAGTACTACTATATAAATCATGATCCAACGATTGTGCTGGAGGTTGTTGCATCAGAAGACTTGGGGATTTGGCATTTTTTTTTTGGATTGACGAGATCACTAAATGATAGCAATGTTTTGCATAGATCCCATATATTTTCAAAACTTGCCAGTGAAGATGCCCCGTCTTGCAACTACAAAGTCATGAACCATGATTATACAATGGACTACTATCTTGTCGATCCATATATTCTAATTGGGCAACTTTAGTGAAGACCATACATGACCCAAAAACAAGGAAAGAATCTACATTTGCCACGGCACAAGAGGCAAGCCAAAAGGATATTTAGAGAGATTTCAATGTTTTGGAAGCTAGATTTGCTATTGTGCGAGGTCCTGCTCATTTTTGGGATAAAAATACCCTCAAGAACATTATGACATGTGTGATTTTTTTCACAACATGATCATCGAGGATGACAAAGGGTTAGACTTGGCGTATTTCTATGTTAATGTTGAAAGCCGAGTAAAACCACAAAGGAATCCCGATCGCATTCAAGCATTTCTTGAGTCCTACATGCAAATTGAAAATCACACCAACCATGAGCAGCTTCAAAAGGATCTCATCGGCCGCCACTTGGGCGAGGCATGGCCACCAGTGATCAACGCTTAATATTCTCTTTGTGTATGTGTGACATGAACATTTATTTGACCTATGTTTGATCTATTTGTTTCAATTATTTGATTGGAACTATTGTTATAATTTGATTAGGATAATATTGTAATTTGGATGATTATTTGATTGGAACTATTTATTTAATTATTTGATAGGAGCTATTGCCCGTGCTTTGATATGCAATATACTGAAATTGTAAAATCGTGTGTTTTACCACTCGAAAACATATTTTCTGTCACGGGTCGAGTTTGCGGTATATGTTTGTTGGAGATATGCCCTAGAGGCAATAATAAATATAGTTATTATTATATCTTTGTGTTTATGATAAATGTTTATATTCATGCTATAATAGTATTAACAAGGAAACATTAATACTTGTGTGAATTGTAAATTTAAATTGAAGTCCCTAGTATAGCCTCTATACTTCACTAGCTTGTTGGTTGATTAAATGATTGTGGTTTCCATATCATGAACATTGAGATGTTATCAACAACAAGATCATATCGTTAGGAGAATGATATGGTGGACATACTCCTATTGATAAGCGTAGCATAAAGATCAAGTCATTTCAATAGTTCAATTGCTATATGCTTTCTATGCATAGTAACCTAATTCCTTCGACCATGAGATCATGCATATCACCTTTACCGGATGGATGCTTTGATGACATCAAACACCACACCGTAACTGGGTGGCTATAAAGGTGGCATTAAGTGTTCGGAAAGTATTGGTTGAAACACATGGATCAAGAGTGGGATTTGTCCATCCACATGACGGATAGATATACTCTGGGCCCTCTCGGTGGAATGTCATCCAATTGGCTTGCAAGCATGTGACTTGGTCACAAGGGATCACATATCACGGGAACAAGAAAAGAGTACTTATCGGTAACGAGGTTGAACTAGGTATGCAGAGATACCGACGATCATAACCTCGGATAAGTAAACTATCGTGAGACAAAGGGAAATTGGTATGGTATGTAAGTGGTTCATTCGATCGCAAAGTAATCGTAGAAATATGTGGGAGCCATATGAATTTCCAGATTCCTCTATTGGTTATTGTTCAGAGAAGTGTCTCGATCATGTCCGCATAATTCACGAACCGTAGGGAGACACACTTAAGGATTCGACGTTGTTTTGAGTAGTTATGGTATTATGAGAAAGAGACCGAATGTTGTTCGGAGTCTCGGATGGGATCCGGGATATCACGAGGTGATCCGGAATGGTCCGGAGAATAAGATTCATATAAGGAAAGTCCCGTTTCGGAGTTCGGGAATGATTCCGGTGTTTTCATCGGGAATGTTCTAGAAGGTTCCGGATTGTCCGGCACTCCGGGGGGGGAGGGTACATGAGTGTGTCATTGAATGATTGCATCATGTACTAAGTGTTCTTGCTGTTCCAAAAAGATGAAAGTCAAATTGCCAGTTTGAAAGTCAAACGGCTAAAACAGGAAACTGTGGGAAACAGGAAACTGTGGAAAACAAGCAAGAGGAGTTGGAACCAACTTGGAGGAGGAGTCCCACTCCTCCAAGCCGGCGCCCAGCCCTATGCCGAGTTGGGGAGGGACTCCCTCCCTCCCCTGGCGCGCCAAGGCCCCTCCACCCATAAAAGGAGGGGCAGGGCTCCTCCTTGAGACACACAAGTTTCCACCTCTAATCTCAGGTTTAGAGCCGTTTGGTTTAGAGCTTCTAATTGCTTTAGCCTGCGGTTTAGAGCCTTCTAATTGGTGAGTCTAATCTCTAGACCACTAATAGCCCTCTCTCATAATCCACCATACTCGCTCCGGCTTAAGGCGAAGCCCTGCGGGATCTTCCCTCTACTTCCGGTACCACGCCGTTGTGCTGCCGGAATCGCGAGGAGAGTGCTACAACCTCCGCTGCCTGCTGGAACTAGGGAGAGGAAGGTCTTCGTCGAGTACCGAACATGTGACCGACTGCGGGAGCGCTGCCGGAACGCAGCGCCGGAAGGATCGTCTACACGATCTTGAGATCGGAAAGAGTACGACTACATCACCCACGAGAATCCGCTCTCGTTAAACACTTTGGAATCTTCGAGGGTAAGTTATTCCATCGACTCGTTGCTACAATCTAGTAGATAGATCTTGGCTTGTTTGTTTGTATGCGATAGAAAATTTTTGTTTTCCATGCTACGAACCCCTACAGTGGTATCAGAGCCGTGTCTATATGTAGATCTGTTGCACGAGTAGAACACAATGGTCATTGTGGGCGTTGATGCTTTTATTGTAGATTGCTTTTTGTGTACTTTGCATCTTGCGGTATGTTGGGATGAAGCGGCCCGGGCTAACCTTACATGACATCGTTCATGAGACTTGCTCCACGCTTGACATGCAACTTGTATTGCATAAAGTGGCTTTGCGGGTGCCTGTTTCTCCTAGCATAGTTAAGATCCAATTTACAACGGGTAATCAACAATGCTAGTATCAATGTTGTGGTTCTTGTTCGTAAGTTAGAACGACACTTATTGAAAGCCCCAAACCACGTAAAATATGCAAAGAAAGTAGAAGCGTCTAACTTTGTTTTGCAGGGGTGTGCAGTGATGTGATATGGCCATGATTGTGATTATATTTGATGTATGCAATGTTCCTTATTGTAAGTTGGCAACCGGCATGAGCCATATGGTTGTCTTTAATTTATGTTAAGACCCGCGTGTCTATTCAAAGTAGTTGTAATAGTTGAAGCCGGTGGATGACAACCATGGTGAAGCGTCATTGACCTTGATGCAATGCCGGTGATGATGGAGATCATGTTCGTGTTTGAAGATGGAGATCGGAAGCACAAAGAAGAAAGGCCATATCATATCACATATTATGAATTGCATGTGATGTTAATCCTTTATGCATCTTGTATTGCTTAGTAGACGACGGTAGCATTATAAGATGATCCCTCATGCACATGGATTTCAAATCATAAAGTGTTCGCCCTTAGTTAGCACCGTTGCTAAAGCTTGTTGTTTCGAAGCACCACGTGATGATCGGGTGTGTTAGATTCCGCAAGTGTATACAACGTAAGCAAGCCAGATTTGCTTATGCGGTGGCTAAGGTTTGATCTTGACGAGCCTAGCATGTACAGACATGGTCTCAGGAACACGGATTACCGAAAGGTAAAGCATGAATCATATAGTAGATATGATGAACATGATGATTGTTCGCCATTGAAACTATATCAACTCTCGTGATGATCGGTGTTGATGTAGTGGATTTGGTTCGTGTGTTCACTAAAACAATGTGAGGGATATTGTTTTGAGTGGGAGTTCACCTAGTTTAATTTCATTAATTAATTTGAACTCAATTTGTCATAAACTTAGTCTAAACTATTGCAAATATGTTGTAGATCAATGGCAGCCCCTACCATCAATTTTAATGCGTTCCTAGAGAAAGAAAAGTTGAAAAACAATGGAAGCAACTTCGCGGATTGGTTCCGCAATTTGAGGATTATCCTCACAGCTGGTAATTTGACCTATGTGCTGGATGCACCGCTGGGTGACCCACCTGCAGCTGATGCTCCCGATGAAGTAAAGAATGTTTACCTCGCTCGGAAGAATCAGTACTCCATAGTTCAGTGTGCTATCTTGTATGGTTTAGAATCGGAGCTTCAGAAAAGGTTTGAAGAGTCAGACCCATATGATATTGTCGAGGATCTCAAATTGATTTTTGAGACTCATGCGGCAATTGAAAGCTATGAGGCTTCTGAAAAGTTCTTTAACTGCAAGATGGAAGAGGGCAGCTCCGTCAGTGAGCATGTGCTTAAGATGTCTGGGCACGCAAACAAACTTCAAAGCTTGGGTATAGTGATTCCTAATGCTTTGGGGGTTTACCGCGTCCTCCAGTCATTGCCACCAAGTTACAGGAACTTTGTGATGAACTACAACATGCAGAACATGAACAAAGAGTTGCCAGAACTATTTGCTATGTTAAAATCTGCAGAAGTGGAGATCAAGAAAGAGCACCAAGTGTTGATGGTCAATAAGACCACCAAATTCAAGAAAGGCAAGTCTAAGCAAAAGGGACACTTCAAGAAGGGTGGTAAGAAAGTTGCCACGCCGACGAAGAAAACCAAGGCTGGACCAAAGCCTGAAACTGAGTGTTTTTACTGCAAGGGAGAAGGTCACTGGAAGCGGAATTGCCCAAAGTACTTGGCGGATTTGAAGAACGGCAACATCAAGAAGAAAGGTATATTTGATATACATGTTATTGATGTGTATCTCACTAGTATTCGTAGTAGTGCCTGGGTATTTGATACTGGTTCGGTTGCTCATATTTGTAACTCGAAACAGGTGCTGCAGAATAAACGGAAGCTAGCGAAGAACGAGGTGACGATGCGCGTGGGAAACGGATCAAAGGTTGATGTGATCGCGGTCGGCACGCTACCTCTTCATATACCATCGGGATTAGTTTTATACTTAAATAATTGTTATTTAGTGCCTGCGTTGAGCATGAACATTATATCAGGATCTTGTTTATTGCGAGACGGTTACTTGTTTAAGTCAGAGAATAATGGTTGTTCGATTTATATGAGTAATATGTTTTACGCACATGCACCTTTGATAGATGGTCTATTCTTATTGAATCTCGATAGTGGAAATACACATATCAACAATATTGAAGCTAAACGTTTGAAATCAAGCGATAATTCGACCTATATGTGGCACTGTCGTCTTGGTCACATTGGAGTGAAGCGTATGAAGAAACTCCATTCCGATGGACTTCTTGAATCACTTGATTTTGAATCACTTGATAGGTGCGAAGCATGTCTGATGGGCAAAATGACTAAGACTCCATTTTCTGGTATGATGGAGCGAGCTACGGACTTATTGGAAATCATACATACCGATGTATGTGGTCCAATGAGTGTAGCATCGCGCGGTGGTTATCGTTATGTTCTTACCTTCACAGATGACTTGAGTAGATATGGGTATATCTATTTCATGAAACATAAGTCCGAAACTTTCGAGAAGTTTAAGGAGTTTCAAAGTGAGGTAGAGAATCAACGTAACAAGAAGATTAAGTTTCTACGTTCTGATCGTGGAGGTGAATATCTAAGTTACGAGTTTGGCGAGCATTTAAAGAAGTGCGGAATACTTTCACAATTGACACCGTCGGGAACACCACAGCGTAATGGTGTGTCCGAACGTCGTAATCGAACTCTCTTAGATATGGTTCGTTCTATGATGTCACTTACAGATTTACCGCTATCATTTTGGGGTTATGCATTAGAAACAGCCGCATTCACTTTAAATAGGGCACCGTCTAAATCCGTTGAAACGACACCGTATGAATTATGGTTTGGGAAGAAACCTAAATTGTCGTTCCTTAAAGTTTGGGGATGCGAAGCCTATGTAAAGAAGTTACAGCCGGACAAGCTTGAACCCAAAGCGGAAAAATGCGTCTTCATAGGATACCCGAAGGAAACTATTGGGTATACCTTCTATCATAGATCCGAAGGCAAAATCTTCGTTGCCAAGAATGGATCCTTTCTAGAGAAGGAATTTCTCTCGAAAGAAGTGACTGGAAGGAAAGTAGAACTCGACGAGGTTGTCGAACCTTCTCTCGAAATTGCGAGTAGCGCAGCACCGGAAGAAGTTCCTGTGGTGCCTGCACCAATTAGAGAGGGAGCTAATGATGGTGATCATGAAACTTCGGTTGAAGTTGCTACAGAGCCTCGGAGGTCAACGAGAACTCGTACCACTCCAGATTGGTATGATTCCGTTATGAGTGTCATGTTGGTGGACAACACCGATGACCCCGAGACATATGAGGAAGCGATGATGAGCCCAGATTCCAATAAATGGCAAGAAGCCATGAAATCCGAGATTGGATCCATGTACGAAAACCAAGTATGGACTTTGGTGGACTTACCGGATGGCCGGAAGGCTGTCGAGAACAAATGGATTTTCAAGAAGAAAACAGATGCTGATGGTAATGTTACTGTCTATAAAGCTCGACTTGTCGCAAAAGGGTTTCGACAAATTCAAGGAGTTGACTACGATGAGACTTTCTCACCGGTAGCAAAGCTAAAGTCTGTGAGGATTATGTTAGCAATCGCTGCATATTATGATTATGAGATATGGCAGATGGATGTCAAAACAGCATTCCTCAATGGAGACATTGATGAAGAGTTGTATATGATGCAACCCAAAGGTTTTGTCGATCCTAAAGATGCTAACAAGGTATGCAAGCTTCAACGGTCCATCTATGGATTGAAGCAAGCATCCCGAAGTTGGAATAAACGTTTTGATAAGGTAATCAAAAGTTTTGGTTTTATACAAACTTATGGAGAAGCTTGTATTTACAAGAAAGTGAGTGGGAGCTCTGTAGCATTCTTAATACTGTATGTGGATGACATATTGTTGATTGGGAATGATGTAGACCTTCTTAATAGTGTCAAGGAATATTTGAATAATAGTTTTTCAATGAAGGATCTTGGCGAAGCAGCTTACATATTAGGCATAAAGGTTTATAGAGATAGATCGAAACGCCAAATATCATTGTCACAGAGTACATATTTGGACAAAGTTCTAAAGAAGTTTGGAATGGAAGAAAGCAAGAAAGGGTTCTTGCCCATGTTGCCCAATACGACCTTGAGTAAAACTCAAAGTCCAACATCGGCAGAAGATAGAGAAAGTATGAGTAAGACTCCCTATGCCTCAGCCATAGGATCTCTGATGTATGCCATGCTATGTACTAGACCCGACATTGCATATGCTGTTAGTTTAACTAGCAGATATCAAAGTGATCCAGGAGTGGATCATTGGACAGCGGTCAAAAACATCCTTAAGTACTTGAGAAGAACTAAGGATATGGTTCTTTCTTATGGAGGTGATGAACAGCTCGTTGTTAATGGTTACACCGATGCTAGTTGGAACACCGATCCAGATGATTCTAAATCACAATCTGGGTACGTATTTATTTTGAATGGTGCAGCAGTTAGCTGGAGGAGTGCAAAGCAAAGCGTTGTGGCGAGATCTTCAACTGAATCGGAATACATGGCTGCTTCGGAGGCTTCACAAGAAGCGATATGGATGAAAGAGTTCATTACAGAGCTGGGTGTGGTTCCAAGTGCGCTGGACCCAATGTCTATCTACTGTGATAACATGGGCGCCATAGCCAATGCGCAAGAACCAAGGTCACACAAGAAGCTGAAGCATATCAAACTGCGTTTTCACGCTATTCGAGAACATATCCAGGATGGGGATATAAAGATTTGCAAAGTACACACAGATCTGAATGTGGCGGATCCGTTGACTAAACCTCTCCCGAGGGCAAAACATTACCAACACCAAACTGCCATGGGTGTTCGGTATATTACCATGTAATCTAGATTAGATGTCTCTAGTGCAAGTGGGAGACTGTTGGAGATATGCCCTAGAGGCAATAATAAATATAGTTATTATTATATCTTTGTCTTTATGATAAATGTTTATATTCATGCTATAATAGTATTAACAAGGAAACATTAATACTTGTGTGAATTGTAAATTTAAATTGAAGTCCCTAGTATAGCCTCTATACTTCACTAGCTTGTTGGTTGATTAAATGATTGTGGTTTCCATATCATGAACATTGAGATGTTATCAACAACAAGATCATATCGTTAGGAGAATGATATGGTGGACATACTCCTATTGATAAGCGTAGCATAAAGATCAAGTCATTTCAATAGTTCAATTGCTATATGCTTTCTATGCATAGTAACCTAATTCCTTCGACCATGAGATCATGCATATCACCTTTACCGGATGGATGCTTTGATGACATCAAACACCACACCGTAACTGGGTGGCTATAAAGGTGGCATTAAGTGTTCGGAAAGTATTGGTTGAAACACATGGATCAAGAGTGGGATTTGTCCATCCACATGACGGATAGATATACTCTGGGCCCTCTCGGTGGAATGTCATCCAATTGGCTTGCAAGCATGTGACTTGGTCACAAGGGATCACATATCACGGGAACAAGAAAAGAGTACTTATCGGTAACGAGGTTGAACTAGGTATGCAGAGATACCGACGATCATAACCTCGGATAAGTAAACTATCGTGAGACAAAGGGAAATTGGTATGGTATGTAAGTGGTTCATTCGATCGCAAAGTAATCGTAGAAATATGTGGGAGCCATATGAATTTCCAGATTCCTCTATTGGTTATTGTTCAGAGAAGTGTCTCGATCATGTCCGCATAATTCACGAACCGTAGGGAGACACACTTAAGGATTCGACGTTGTTTTGAGTAGTTATGGTATTATGAGAAAGAGACCGAATGTTGTTCGGAGTCTCGGATGGGATCCGGGATATCATGAGGTGATCCGGAATGGTCCGGAGAATAAGATTCATATAAGGAAAGTCCCGTTTCGGAGTTCGGGAATGATTCCGGTGTTTTCATCGGGAATGTTCTAGAAGGTTCCGGATTGTCCGGCACTCCGGGGGGGGAGGGTACATGAGTGTGTCATTGAATGATTGCATCATGTACTAAGTGTTCTTGCTGTTCCAAAAAGATGAAAGTCAAATTGCCAGTTTGAAAGTCAAACGGCTAAAACAGGAAACTGTGGGAAACAGGAAACTGTGGGAAACAAGCAAGAGGAGTTGGAACCAACTTGGAGGAGGAGTCCCACTCCTCCAAGCCGGCGCCCAGCCCTAGGCCGAGTTGGGGAGGGACTCCCTCCCTCCCCTGGCGCGCCAAGGCCCCTCCACCCATAAAAGGAGGGGCAGGGCTCCTCCTTGAGACACACAAGTTTCCACCTCTAATCTCAGGTTTAGAGCCGTTTGGTTTAGAGCTTCTAATTACTTTAGCCTGCGGTTTAGAGCCTTCTAATTGGTGAGTCTAATCTCTAGACCACTAATAGCCCTCTCTCATAATCCACCATACTCGCTCCGGCTTAAGGCGAAGCCCTGCGGGATCTTCCCTCTACTTCCGGTACCACGCCGTTGTGCTGCCGGAATCGCGAGGAGAGTGCTACAACCTCCGCTGCCTGCTGGAACTAGGGAGAGGAAGGTCTTCGTCGAGTACCGAACGTGTGACCGACTGCGGGAGCGCTGCCAGAACGCAGCGCCGGAAGGATCGTCTACACGATCTTGAGATCGGAAAGAGTACGACTACATCACCCACGAGAATCCGCTCTCGTTAAACACTTTGGAATCTTCGAGGGTAAGTTATTCCATCGACTCGTTGCTATAATCTAGTAGATAGATCTTGGCTTGTTTGTTTGTATGCGATAGAAAATTTTTGTTTTCCATGCTACGAACCCCTACAATGTTCCACACGAGCAGTTTTTAAACGGCAAAACAAGTTTTCGGTGGACTGTAAATAAGTAATGCAGTTCGTGTATTTACCGTATCCTCTAGATTTGGTCTTATAGTTCTAGAAATATACATGCGGCAGCATACTATAACCTAACCGTAAATAAATGGGATGAAAAGGCGACGCTAGAACATTATCGGGATCAAAATACGGCGACGCTTCTTCGTCAGGGCACGGAGGCATGCCTCTTCACTCGTCGTCGACGCCGGTGTCCCCCAAGTAGGCCTAGAGCAGCGTGTCGATTGGCTAATCCTGGAGGTTGGTCTCGTGTTGCTCCGACGCCTCTAGGCCCTGCTCGAGCCACACGGACCGCCGCAACTTCTTGGCGACATTGCTCCTCTTGCGCCGTTGTCCACAATAAGCACAGAAGAATCCTCGTGAGCACCTATTGCTCGGGTTACCACACTTGGGCTCAGGCTACGGCTCCGGCTTGGGCTCCTCGTCGTCGTTCACAACCACCTCCTCCAAGGACGACGACAACTCCACCGTATATGGTGGCGCTAGCGCACGATGCGTCCTGGCCCTTGATCTCTCTACATCCCATACGATCACACTGAACTACATGAAGTAAACTGCATGCTGCATCCGGGAGGCATGAGCACTATCCACCACCCGACGAAGATGCAACTGCCACTCGCGGTCCTTGTCGGCGGCGAGCTCCAATGGGTCGTGTGGAGAGGATGACCTAGAGCCCCCGCGGCCGCAAAGGGACATGGACGAGCCCCCACGACAACCGTGACTACTATTGACAGGCCATATTTTGCGGATCTGGTGGTGAGGCTGTCAGATTTGGTGGCCGGAGGCAGGGGTAGGATTTGGCGGTGACCGGTGGCAAAGGAGGTGAGGCGTCAGGGAAAATCGTGGGAGTAGTCCGGATTTGGTCCTGTGATCCAAGTACATAGGATCGAGTGGGATGCGATCCCGAGGCCTTGTATATACTCCCTCCATTTTAAGGCTTAACCCCTATATTTTTTTTGAAAAGTCAAACCAACTGAACTTTGACCAAACTTTTAGAAAAAACTATCAATAAACATGATATTTTGTAAACATCATAAGAAAATATATTTCATTATCTATCTAATGATATTGATTATGTATTTTGCATATTAATATTTTTTGTTAAAAACTTGGTCAAACTTGACATACTTTGACTTTAAAAAAAATATAGGAGCCTTGGGATGGAGGTAGTAATTATCAAGGAAATATGTGAGATCTATTTCGGGGCATAGAATCAACCCAAAACTAGGATAAGGGTCGGAGTTGTCCAGTTTTGGTCCGATATCCAGGATATGCTGGCAGAGATGATCTAAGGTGATGTTTGAACATTGGTATTGCCAACTACTAAAATATTCTAAGTGGAAATGTACTCTATGTCATCATGATAAAAATATATCGAATAATGTCCTAATAATAAAGTAATGTTTGGCAGATATGATCGCCAGATATAATGTGTGAATGTACTACTCAAGATTTATCAAGAATTAAAAATGTGTTCAATAATATCCTAATAATCGGATAACATCTGGCAGATATGATCGGGCAGATGGAACACCCTGCTTTTGGCAGAGATAGCTGTCTGCTAAATGCAGCGTCAACACAACAGTTCATGTACAGTGTAGCAGTAGGTTCGGAGAAACCGGTGGTGACGACCTCTTTTGCTGGCGTAGTTATCTGGTCTCCACCCGGGATAAGCGGCGGCGACGGCGGCGATGGAAGTGGAACACAAGGCATACGCGCGCGTGGGCCTCCTCGGCAACCCCAGCGACGTATACGGCGGCCGCGCCGTCTCCTTCGCTGTCGCCGGCCTCTGGGCCACCGTCCGCCTCCGCCCCTCCGACGAGCTCCTCGTCCAGCCCCACCCGCGCCACGACCTCGTCGCCTTCCCCTCCCTCACCGCCCTCGTAAGATCGCCGCCCCCAAATCCATTTTTTTCCTCCTAGTCCTTTCTTCCCGCGTCAGTAGATACAGTAGCTAGCTCAATCTGATTCTGATTCTGATTATCAACGGATCTAGCAGTCGCGAACTGATCACGCCGACGACGGTCGTAGACTCGTAGTAGTACTAATCTTGTTGGTCCAGTAGATACAGTAGCTAGCTCAATCTGATTCTGATTATCAACGGATCTAGCAGTCGCGAACTGATTACGCCGCCGTGGCTCGGAGTAGTACTAATCTTGTTGGTCCAGCAGATTAATCGGCAGCGGTTGTTCAATTGGCCAGATCAAGATCTATCTTCACTGTTCCATCGATCCGTGCAGGTGGACCGTCTGGAAGGGGGAGGGTACTACGGCGGCGTCCGGCTGCTGCTGGCCATCTGCAAGGTCTTCCACAGCCACTGTAGGCGCAACGACATCGCCATCGACGACAAGAACTTCACCCTCTCCTACGACACCAACATTCCCCGCCAGGTACCCTCCCCCTTGCTTCGCCAAGACTCATGCTGTCTTTCAGCTAACTGACAGTTCTGTTTCCTCTGCATTTCTGCAGGCAGGGCTGTCCGGCTCGAGCGCCATCGTCTGCGCCGCGCTGAGCTGCCTCCTTGATTTCTACAATGTCAGGGACAAGATCAGGATCGAGGTCAGGCCTAACCTCATCCTCGACGCCGAGAAGGAGCTCGGGATCGTCGCCGGGCTCCAGGACCGTGTCGCGCAGGTCTACGGTGGCCTTGTTTATATGGTAATCTTTGTGCGTTCCAAGCATTTTTGGGAGATTGATGGCAGCTATACAAGACAATCTTAGCAACTGATCACCTGCTATTTGGATATGATGATGTCCTGTGCTAATCTTTCAATTTTGTTTAACTTCTCAGGATTTTAGCCAGGAGCATATGGATAAGTTGGGCCATGGCATATACACGCCGCTAGACGTCAATCTACTCCCTCCACTGTATCTCATCTACGCCGAGAACCCAAGCGACTCTGGCAAGGTTTGTACTACAATCTTACTAAAACTACCAACAGTTTTGCTCGAGCAATCTTGGCATGCTCCTTCTACTCACCAATAGCGACCTTCAAAACTTTGTGTAACTAATTAGGTCCACAGTAGTGTCAGACAAAGATGGCTTGACGGCGACGAGTTCGTGATATCATCCATGAAGGAAGTCGCACAACAAGCATATGATGGCCACAATGCGTTGTTACAGAAGAATTATACCGACCTCGCGAGGCTTATGAACAGGAACTTTGACTTGCGGAGGTGAGTGAGACTAACGTCGACGAAGCTTTGAGAGTAACAATCTTGTTAGGCTAGACCATATATGTACAAAATCTACGGTCGCAACAGTACTAGTGAGTTAACTTATTGAGCACAATTGTTCGTAGGCAAATGTTTGGCGACGACGCGCTTGGGGCGCTGAACATAAAAATGGTGGAGGTAGCGAGGAGTGTTGGTGCCGCGTCGAAGTTCACGGGCAGCGGTGGCGCGGTGGTTGCGCTGTGCCTAGACGGGGACGTGCAGGCGGAGCTCCTGAAGAAGGCGTGCCAGGAGGCCGGCTTTGTTGTAGAGCTGATCGAAGTCGCCCCGTCGGTGCTGACAGAAGAGGAGCTCGCAAGCTTGTCAGATCACCATTAGACAAACGATGTTCATGAGCAAGCATGTCATCACTCACAGTCATGGGAATTTTGATCCCGTGTCTTGTGAGAACTGTATTCTAAGAGTTAGAGGTGCTGTTTGGTACTTAATTATTTCGTACGTTGTGTAAGTGTAACATTGATCTTTTAGAGAAAAAATAAATATATAAAATAGTGGATGGAATCAGTGGATCTTGCTTGTCATTCCTTTGCTAGAGGAGGATCCCCGAATTCGTTAGAGAAGGGAAGGCTCTGCATACGCTCACATTTCATTGTCACCTGAGGCCCAGCCCACGTGCGCAGTGGTGGCGCGGTGGTTGCGAGACGTGCAGGCGGAGATCAGGAAGAAGACCCGCTTTGTTGTAGAGCTGATCGAAGTCGCCCCGTCGGATTTATATACTCTCTCCGTCCAAAAATAACTGACTTAGAATTGTCTAAATTCGAATGTATCTGGACGTCGGTTATTTCCGAACGAAGGTAGTAGGTAAAATGTAGCAATCATGCTATTTGTTTTCATCACTCGCAGTCAAATGAGTTATCATCCTTTGTTATAAGTGTAACATTATTATTTTTACAGAAAAACTAAATATATCAAGGGTTCTTTTCTTTCACTAGTTTCTAGCTAAATGAAAAGTTAAATTAAAAAATGATGGATGAAACCAATGAATCTTGCTCAAGGAGGATCCCTAAAATTCATTAGAAAAGGCTCAAGTAGGGATGAAATTCGAGCCGAGCCTGCTTGACCGCTAAACCTCGTTCAACTAATGAGCTAGCTCGGGTCAGTTCAACTAACGACCTAACTCGGCTCGACTAGTTAAGAGAACAAGCTCAGATTTGGCACTCGGCTCGACTAGATAAACTCACTAGTAGCTTGTTTAGCTCGGTATAAGTTTTGAACAAGAGCACATATAAGAAAAACAAGGTATTCTCCTACTGATTCAGAATTAGAACAAGATTAATAAAAAATATAGTAGCTCTATAATATTACAGGTGCAAGAAACACTAGCAGTCTGGCACTCATCTATTAACAATTTTGAACTCTGTATTTGAACGAGTTTAATAACTAAATGAGTAGTTCGTTCTTGGGTAAAGAAATGAGCTCAAATCTAAAACTCAATCGAGTCACTAAACTCCGAGCCAACTTGAGCAGAGTCACAAGCTGCTCATTTAGCTCACGAGTTTCGAGTTATAATTCCACCCTAGATTCAAGCTTCAACTATTGGAACTAAAACTCATGAGCTAAATGACTAGCTCGAGACTCGTTTCAGCTCAGCCTTTGCTCGATGTATAAAGAGTCGAGCCGAGTTCTAGATTTATCCAAGCTAAACGAGCTACTCCCTACCTACTTGTTTAGCTCGTTAAACTCGCTCAAATATAGAGTTAATGTCAATTTGTTAATGTTTTTGCACCTGTAATGGTGTAGAGATATTATATTTCACGATTGATTTTAGCTTTGTGAAATTATGGAAGGACTATCATTGTTTTAGTTTTGAATTGGTCAGATTATTGCTAGTTTTTCTAATTTGTGTTGTTGTTCGTATCTCATAACGAGTTAAACGAGGTACTCACGAGCTACTCAGGATCTTATCGAGTTGACATGAGTTTCAAATCTAAACTCATCATGTTAACGAGTCGAGCCAAGTTTGGTTTTTGGCAAAGTAGAACCCTTAGAGCAACTCCAACATGGGTAAGCAAAATAGTTTGGGTAACTAAGCTAGTCTCTGCTTTTTCAGCTTACCTATAATATGGTTACCCAAAAGTGGTTTGCACATGGGATCCACTTGTCAGTGAGTCTATTTTTTTTCTTTTTTCTCTTCCTTTTCTTCATCTCTTTCCCCAGCACACCCGTCCCCATCGCCCAGGCGCCCCTGCTCCGCCGCCCCATCTTCTTGTAGCGCGCATGGCCTGCTGCGTGTGGCGCATGTGGTCGGCCGGCGAGGTGCGCGGAGACGGTGCTCGGCCGAATCGACGCCGATGGCCGGCAGAGTGTGTGTGGCGGCAGAGCTCGCGGGTAGGGGTGGTGGCGGAGCTCGTGGGGGTGGGGGTGGCAGCGCAGATGCGCGCGAGCCTAGAAGCCCCCCCTCCCGACAGCGAATCAAAGCTAGCGATGCGCCACCAAGGCGGCTGTTGTTGCTTGATTCCGTCTAGTAGAAGGGGCGCGCGGGGACGGATGAGGCCAACGAGTGGGTCACAGGTGGAGGGCCGCAAAGTGGCGGCGCGAGGGGCTGTCGTCGATGGCCGAAGGGATGGCGGCGAGCGACGTCGTCGTCGGGCGGGTCAGGGGCGAGCGGTTGGTAGCTTTCGGCCTTTGTTTTCGCTGACGTGGCAACATATGGGTAAGAGTTGCCTCTTACCCAAAATTTGTGTCCATCTACCCATATATGGGTAAGAGGTGCCAAAAAATGGGTGATCACCCAAATTTTTTTGGTGGAGGACCACTTATGGGTAAGCTGTTGGAGCTAGTTTTTTGTTCATCTTACCCGTAAAAACACTCTTACCCATATATGAGTAAGCTGTTGGAGTTGCTCTTACATTCATCATTAGCGAACATTACAGTTTAGGAACAAACTAGTATATAAAGAGGATATACAACCAAGGTAAAACATAAGATTACATAGCTCGCAGGGACATGTGTACCAACCACCATTGAGTCTTCGATTGCATCGAGGGAAGCTTCTAGGGTCAACCACAGTTGACCGCAGGGAGGCTTGCGGCAAGTCAAGAACCCGACTGCAACCAACCAAACAACGACACCGCCAAACTCCGGCGACGCACTCTAACTGCCTCACTTGTTCGTGAAAGCTCAATGGTGGAGCAAAGCTTGAAGAACAACAGTAAAACAATGAAAATGGTGTAATCATGAAGCAGAAAAACCCCAAAATAGGCAGAAGGTGTTGCGAGTGGAAAAAACAAAAGCTGGCTTCGATGATGGACAAGAAGAAAACAGTAATTGAATTATTAAATTGAGAGAGATAAGGCCAAAGAATAGTTGAATAACATGCCCCAAAACCCTACTAACCAGTCCCACTCACTTGACAACTTGATCTTGAGATTGATCTAAAGCACAAGAACCAAGCTGACCTAGCAGATTTGGTAGAAAAGATAACCGACATGGAATACAAGATAAGAAGGCAGGGGTATTCGTTATAAGAGGGCAGCAAAATATGAAATCATAAGGTTGCTAGAGGTCGTCTAACTCTTACCAGAGAATCACAAAGGGTCACGAGTAGAGAACAAATGAGAGAGCAAACCCGGAGAAGAAGGCTCACTCAAGATCTTTTATTGGAGTAGTAGCCGAGCAGCAGTAGGTCACGGCCTAATCCGCTTGCTAGTAAGACGACGAGAACGATGGAGCAGACGAGCTAGAGGAGAGATTGGCCTCACGGGAATTCAAAACCGCCGACGTTAGGCTCCAAATGGAAAGAGGCAGACAAAGCTGCAACACCGGTACATGATACGACAAGAAAAATTACAGAGCGAAAAGCGACGCAAAGCCCCCTCCCCCTACTTCGCCTGGGAAAGCCAACGAAGGAGAGAGAAAGAAGGACAAGAGAATAACTCCCATTACTAATGTCTCTGGTGGATCGGAGTTTGAACGAGTCGAGCTGGCCCAGCTCAGGTCGGTTTGGTTCGGTTCGAATTTCAGCCCTACCGTTCCCATCTGATTGTCACCTAAGGCCCAGCCCACCCGAACGGCCCAGCCAAGCCCAAAAGTCGCTGACACGAACGCCCAGCCTACAAACTGAAGCCCACCAGACCAGTTCCACTCCTCCAGCAGCCACCCACGCGCGCACAAACCGCGCCGCCGCCCGCCACCGGCCTCCATCTCCTCCACCTCCCCGCGGCCGCCGGACGATGGAGGTAGCTGCTCCAATGGAGGGAGAAGCCGCAGCGGTATGCGCTACCCCAGCCAACGACCTGGCGCCACGGGAGGCAGCCTCGTTCGACGAGGAGACGAGGGCCCTCATCGCCCCCGACGCCGGGAGCCTCCCGGCGATTCCGCCCTCCGCCGTCGAGGCCAACTTCGCGCGCTACTTCGTCGCCGGTAAAAGAAAACACTCCCAATTTAGTATAGCTCTTGATCTCTGGAAGAGGAACCTTGCTGTTATTAGATTCTCAGTGCATTTACTTGGATTTTGCTTTAGTTTCTCTGCAGTGTTTATTGCCTGATTGTTTGTGCATATGTTGAACTACTATCAAGTATTGACTGCTTACATGGTTAACGCAGTTGTTGTGGAATTATCAGCTACCTTGTTTTTTGGTGTCTCTGTGTCTCTGTGTATGCACTTCGAACACCGGTGCTGTTTAATAAAATTATTGGAAAAACTAACCTAATGTCAAATTTAACCAACATGTTTGAACTGGTTTCAAGAACACTACTTCGAATTCATTTCTTCTCATTTTCTTTGCAGATTATCTCAACCCAGGACACGATCAGTATGTGTACCGCCATCCAAACGGGTAGGTTTTCAACATGTCAAACTTGGCTTTCTCAGAATTATCAGCAATAAATGGTCTTTTGGTGAACTTTGCATATTCACTAGATCTGATGCCGGCGATTATTTCTACGTTGTCGAAAAAAATGACTCAATATATGCATGGACAAAATCACTGTTGTGATCTTTTATCTTCGACAGATTACATAGTTCTAGTGTCAGTTATTTCTGATGCAAGTCTCGTCGCCATGTGTCAATCATTATTCTTATACTTGGCGCATTTCTTATGCTTGCCTTTACCCCCTCTGGTTTTTTCTGTTCCTCAAAAAAATCAGATTGTGCGTGGTTGGTTTAGCTCCATCCCATGTTGCACTGAAAGAGGAAGGGGGAATAACTTCTATTGACTTCAATGTTGGGAAGACAGATCGTAGTGAGATCAAAGTCACAGGGAAGCGCAAAAGGGTAATTTGATTAATTGATGTATTTTCTCTGTTTGATTTGTTAATTGGTAGAATTATCTGACATCTGTTTCCTATTACAGAATGCACAACATTTGCAAGAAAATTCAGTGTTATGTAAAGTCTGTGCAAATGATAAATCTTTTGTGGTGAGGTTAGTCCGCTAGATCTCACAATTGATTATGCCGGATGACATTATATTTTTACACTGAAGTGTTTCATGTTAAACTTTCACAGGTGTTGTGTGAAAGGTTCACTTTTGGAGGTCAATGACAGATTGATCAAACAACCCAATCTGCTTAATACCTCTGTAAGTACCTCAACGAGAAGGATAACTTTGCTGCTTTGCGACTGGTGTGTCTTGTCTGTAGCATTGTCTTAACAATGGTCTGGCCTACATACACAAATCGAACCACCTATATTTTTTAGTTGGTACCGATTGTCTCTTACTGAAGATATTTATTTTGCAAAACTTTCTTGTCCATGATCATCTGAGATGTTCAATTTAGTTTTATTCTGAACTCAATATTGGTAAAGTTGCCAATTGAGTAGCACTGAAAAATGAGTTCAAACTTGAGAATTTTAGTTTAACATGGATAAACGTGCACTTTCATATTTGTATATTACATTCCATTACTTATGTTGAAGCATGTCATGTTTTGTCCCGAAGTGCACACGAAACCTTGCCTGCAAATGGAAGTCTGTGATGTTTTCCTTTGTTCATAGAACATTCTGATTGTGCACATTAGTTTGCTTTGTTTACTGTATTCTTTTCTTTGGTCTGAAACGAGTCAAAAGACGTGATTTGTTCACTAGGCAAGGAGAAAGTTTAGAACAAATTGCCGAGACCACAGCCCATGCATGCCACAGCCAAATGCCAACATAAGATACAAAAGCCTACTCTCTCAGAATGATTTACCGAAATGGTTTTGCCCACGCATTTCCTTAATTTTTCAGCTTCCTTGACTTTTTGATGTTTACCATATTTTGAGCAGCACTACTTTCTTTTGACTTGTAGACTGACAGAGAAGGATACATAGCAATTTTCATGCCGAAACCAGCTGACTGGCTGAAAATTAAGGATAATTTTCTTAGTTTTGAGGACTACAAGAACCTGAGAGGAATCTGCTGAGAGCAAAAGGTATTCGTACAATTTTACACCCTTTTTCTTTTCTGACAAGCGACTGCAATGGCCTTGGGCGAGTGTGTTCTAGACTTCTAAAAAATGTTTTCCGACATCAGTTTCGTCATGCGCACATGCACATCTGATTCATTTTTATGTGTGCAGAGCATACTGGCCAATTGCCTAATGTTTTTCCGAATTCAGAGCTAGTGCTCAGGTCTCACGGACCATTGGCCTGATCCTCACGATGCCATTTATTTTCTTCAGAATTTGAGAGCCAACTCCAGATAACTGCATCTTTGCCGGCGATGATATTCAAGTGCAGCTGAAGCCTCTTATAGTGGTTGGTGAGGGAATCCTTCATCAAATCTGAAAAAAATGATAATGTTGCATCTCCCTTCAAAGAAACTAGTTCTTCTAGACATAAGTTATTGTGGATGATTTTGAGACTTCTTGGAGTTAACTAACGTAGACAGATATGCGTAATCCATTCTGAAGCAGTCCATCATCATATCCTTGTTGGCCGTTCTGAAGAGAACGCATTGGGTACTCCCATGGTTGTAGTACTCCACCTGTGACATTTGAGCCATTGGATGAAAAATAGAGGGTCATGATCATGCTGTAAGATTGGGTCCTTGAACGTTGCAAAATAGGCCTCTGTATTTTTCAAAAATATCAACCGGCAGTCCACATCTCTCTCTCTCCCATAAATAAATACAGTATATACATTTAATTTTTGTCTAGACACAAAATGATCGTGTATTTGTGCCAGTACTCTGCTTTTGGATTTTTTTTACCATCTGTCTTCTCTGAACGAGATCTTGGAAATAAGAGCAATGTTGAGTACTTGAGTATGCGTTTTCTAATAGTAAAATTTTGCTTTTTCAAACTTGATAACAATATTTGTGAAACTGCTAACCATTCATTTATCCTTTAAGGTTTTAAATTGTGATTCAGAGAGTTCTAGTGACATGTCATTATTTCTTGAAGGTTTGCATGTGTTCCGCTGGGGTTTCATACTGGTTTGAGTTTTACCGTGGTTCCGTTAAATATCATCATAAGCCCTTAAACTTTTTGAAGCATACCTAAACCTGTGTGAAACCATAGTTAAACTGAAATATGGTACGGTACACGAATCTAACTTGAGACACGGATCCATCTACACCTATGAGACAGTGCATTTCCGTATGGAAGTTTGGAATATTTGAGACCAACATTAAGTTTCCTAATACTTGAGGAACTGATGTGTGTAACTTGGTCATCACACATATTTCTTCAGCTGTCTTGAGTAAGTGGTGTACATACTTATATGACAACACCACACAATATAATACTCCCTTTGTCTCAAAATAGATGTCAAATTTTGTCTAAATTTAGATAAATCTAGATACTGAATAGTGTCTAGATACATTCAAATTTAGAAAAGTTTATGACATCTATAAGCCCATAATTTAATCCAAACATAATTTACTTACACAAGTAAATTTGGATTAAAAAATGTTTGTCTAAATAAACATAATTAAATTTAGACAACCATAACCATTCCTAAAGCGTTGTTTGTGTAACCAATTCTTGGAAGTTATCAAGACTATCTATTAACACATACTAATGCATTCATAATTGTACAATAGTACAAAGAGTTCTAAAAATAATAAAAATTACAAGTAGGTCATTGGACCACGTAACAACGACTACAAACACTGACATGAGCCGAAGGCGCGCCGCCTTCCTTGTCCCTCCATTATTGGAGTCTGGCAAACCTTATCGTAGTAGAGCTTGTTGTATTAGACGGATAGAAGTCATTGTGCTAAGACCCCCAAAGACCAGCGCACCAGAGTAGCAACCATCGCCGAAGACGATAAACATAGATTGGAAGAGACTGACCACAAACCACACCAATGAATACAAAAAAACGACCGGATCATTCCTCGGACGGACTTCACGCGTCTTCCGCTGATACTAGATGCACCACCGGAGCGAGGATAGGACGAGAGAACCTTATTCTGACTTCAGGATGTAGTCGCCGCCTCAACATCCTAAAAAGACACTAAAGACAGTCTAAATAAAACACTAAGACCTCTCGCCGACGAGAGGCCATAGTTCATCACGTCTCTAAGGCTTAACAAATTATATAAAATGTGCTAACAATTATTATATCAAATGTGCTAACTATAAAGCGCGAGATTTAGCACCTTGTTCTTACATCTAACTTATAAAGATAGATGATAATCACGTTACCTTCAAATTTATATTTACTTACACGAGTAAGTTAAATAGTGAAGACCATTGTTGGCTTTATGTTATTGACGTGTCATATATAGTCAATCTAATAGTTAGCATATACAATAGTTAGCTATAAAAAATACTAATTTATTAATACATGACACACCTTATACTCTTACAAAGAGCTTAGGAGAAAGTCTTGCAACGCGACTCTTAGTTTAGAGCCCACTTCTCTTCTCTCTTCTCTCTTCTCTCTTCTCACTTCTCTTCTATCTTTTCCAACTCAACAAAAATATATTATTTAAACTCTTATAACTTGCTTACAAGACATAAGCCATATAGTCTAGAAACCTCTAATCAAGATATTTGTTAGATGATAGTACATTTAAGAGCTCTTTCGAGCGCACTGTAATTTGTTTAACAGTCACAAACTAATATGCTTTGCCTTGCAATTTTGTAAACTTATTCTTGGATCTAAGACTATTTGATTTAGTTGAAGATTCTTTTAAAATGTTTCAAAAGAAGGAAAATCAATCTAACTTATATTATAAAGTGCAAATTTAATATACTGGAACTATATTTTGCAATTTTGCAAACTAATAAGCATCACAATGTATCACTAATATATGTACACTAATATTTAGCAGCAAATGATTTATGTTAAGCGTGATAGAAAACTTTAGTTGTTCACATTTTATGTTGATTGAGAGAACAAAAAACACATCTCAATTCTATCTTTTGGTACGACTACATAAGCCTTATTTCTTAACTTCCAATGGATTAAAATAAATACGCAAGTTTGATTATAATTGTAAAATTTAGTTGTCAATTTTAATAAAAATATATATTGTCATCAAAACTAAATAGACACTAGTGATGATTCACTTTTTGAAGTAAATAGCTCAGTTAATACCAATTGTTATATTTTTCTATCAGTGGTTACTAAAACTTGAATATATAGAGTTATGTTGGAGAGAGTAAGCTCATTGTATGGTAATTATTTATATCCAAGGAAAATACGAAAAATCATATCGCTAGTATGGTTAACAAAAACTTGAGTATCTTTTAGACAATTACGATTAACCAATTTTGTTAAAACAATTTTTTAAAATAAAAGATTTTTCATTTCATTAATTAAGAAGAGAGTTTTTTAGCTAATTAGAGAAAAACCAGGAGAAAACCTAGATTGCAAAATGCCCACAAGGCTGTCATGGAACACGACAACAAACATGAGGCATCATAGATGACATGGCCACAAACAAGGTCCCAAACCACACGATCGGATCATCGACACGAACCAATGGTGTCATCGACATCATCCATCATACTGGATGTGATGACTCTGACTTTAGCAAGGATAAATACCAACTTACCAACCGCACCGAGGTTACATTGGAGCAACACAAAAAGCCATCAAGGAAAAGGCAACTTTGATTTTAATTTCAAGCTTCACGAGAAATAGTTGTAGCCTGCATCGACCACCAGTCCGAAGCACCAGCCGGAGAAAGCCATCTCACGCCGAAAAACCACCTATATCGTTTCATTGTTGCCCCTGACCCCTCGACAAACAACTTCGACTTCACTGTCACAGTCACAGTGAGAAACAGATGAGAACACAACCAACTTGTTAGGCTCGGATACCAATATGTTAGGGGTGACCTCTTCGGGTTGCCCGATCTTTCACGAATCTCCGTGGAAATTGATGGGGAAGCGAGGAGTGATGACCCACAAGTATAGGGGGTGTATCGCAGTACTTTCGATAAATAGGAGTGTCGATCCCAACGAGGAGCAGAAGGTGCTGAACAGTGGTATGGAGCAGGAACTCTCTGTAAATACTTAGCAAACGGATTTTTAGGGGTTTTCTGATAAGGTAACAAAACAAAGAGCAAGTAATAAAGGCAACAAATAAACGGAGCAAGTGGCCCAATCCTTTCTTAGCAAAGGACAAGCCAGTGGAAATACTTATAAGGGCCAAACGTTCTCAAGGACACGTGGAAATTTCTGTCAAGTGCTTTCGTTTCAAATAGCTGAGTACTCTTCTTTGGTGTTGTAAGTGTTGTTGGGTGAACCTATGCTAACATACCGACCTTACTTGGACTAATACATACTTGTGATTAAACCCCCTGCAAACATCCATAACTACAGGAAAGTAATTAAGATATAAATCTAACCACAGCCTTAAACTCTGAGATCCTACGCTCCCTTGTGCAAAGGTGTCCTAAAGAGGGTTCATGTTTCTGTTACTCCGGTAACCCCACAATTAGTAGCCAAATACATAATGCATTCCCCTAGGCCCATAAATGGTGAAGTATCATGTGGTCGACGTTCACATGACACCACTAGAAGAATAGCACAACAACTTAAATACTAAACCATTGAATAATAACTCAACACAAATCCACTACTAACAACATGACTTCTCCCATGTCCTCAAGAACTAAACGAACTACTCACAAGACATCATATGGATCAAGATCAAAGATGATATGGTAATGGATAACAATCTGAACATAAACAATAATCCAATGGTTCCACTCACAAGAATCAACTACAACCGTAATCAACACCGGTAAGGTTCCCCCTAATGAACTAAAGCAATATCCAACACAATTGTTATAGCGGGATGGAGTAATGATGATGGTGCTGGTGGATGATGATGATGATCCCGATGAAGCCTAGCTTGACGATGGTGTTGATGGCGACGGTCTCCCCTCTCCGGGAAGGAATTCCCCTGGCAGGAATTTGTCTGCCGGAGAGATCTTTTTCTCTCGGTGTTTTCCGCCCCGCAGAGGCGGCGGAAATCTATCTGTGGTCGCTTCCCTGGTGTTAGGTTTCCGTAGGGAAGTTATAGGCGAAAGGGCGGAGTCGGGAGCCGGGCAGGTGCGCCACACCTTCCCTAGGCGCGACCCAGGGGGACCCGCGCCTTGGTGAGGTGTGGGCCTCCTGCGGCCCTTCTTCGCCCCTCCTTCTGGTTTCCTCAGTCTTTTGGGAAAATATTATCACTACTAGGAAAACGGCTATAGGTAATCAGCACATCCGTGGCTCACATGGTTGAAGTGCCCCACGGCTAAAACAGGCGTGGCTCACCTGTGGGCAGTGCCCTACTAGTAACTAGAACAACCGTGGCGCACATGACTATAGTACGCCACAGATGTGTGTGGGCCAGGGCCCTGTTGGCCGCACGCCAAGCATCTGTAGCGCACTACAGTCATGTGCGCCACGGTTGTTAGTGTCATCTGTGGCGCACATGGGGGGGGGGGGGTGCGCTACGCCTAAGCGCACGCCCCCTCTGTTGTAAAACGGCCACAAACATCGGTGGCACACTCGGCCTAGTGCGCCACAGGGAGTAGGATCATCCGTGGCGCACATGGCATGGTGCGCCACAGATGTTTGTACTCCCTGTGGTGCACTAGGGCCGTGTGCGCCACGGATGTGTTGATTTTTTTAGGACAGCACTTTATGTGCACATGTGTGACCACACATCCACCACCCCACACTTCACTTTCCCCTTCTTCTTCCTCCTTAGATCTAGTCGGGATCTTCTCCTTCCCACCTCAATTTCTCCACCCATTCACCATTTTTAGCATGTAAAACTTGCTTTGGATGTTACATAAGTAATAGAGGAGGTCTCCGGTCTCTCATCTCCTTCTCCGGTCGACGCGCGCACCTCTCATTTCCATCTTTTCTCGCGATCGGTCTCTCATCTCGGTAAGTTGTCCATGTAAGGATGTGTTCATGTGTATATGGATGATGTGCTCATATGTATGTAGATGATCGATGCTCATGATGTGTGTATGTGGAGAGGATGGTCATATGTGTGTGTGTATATGGAGAGTATCGATGATGCTCATGCATGTGCGTATGGAGAGGATAATGATATGTTCATGTGTGTATGGATCGGTCTCGATCTCTCTCTCTTGTGTTTGTATGTGAACAAGTTGCCATTTGTTTTGCCAAAATGTTGATTTATTTCCATTTTGGCAAGACTTTGGCATTTCGCAAAGGTCCTAATTTTAGGATAGGTCATGCCGAAATTTTCTATCGACCATTGCATGCATGCATTCATTATGTGGTTCTAATAGACTTCAAAATTGTACCGTGTACACCGTGCAGGCAAAAATGGTCCGCATAATGAGCGAAGGCATTGTGGCTAGATTTTTGAAATGTGCGACGGCCGACATGATACGAAATAACAAGACAGATATAAGATGTCCGTGCAGAAGATGCAAACTCAACTGGGTGATCGACCCAGATTCCGGGAATCTGCAGGCGCACCTGCTCCGCCATGGTTTCATGGATGGATACACTCGTTGGATAAGCGATGACGTAGATGATGGAGACGGTGAAGGTGGCCAACATGACGATGATCATCATCACGGCGAGAACGGGCGAGATGATGAAGAGTCTCCTGGAGATGGTGAAGGTGCGGAAGCAGACCGGGATGATGATGATCTAGATGACGGAGGAGCAGACGACGATGGAACAACGTCAGGCTGGGTGCGGGACCCTTATGTGTAAGAGCTGCTTCTCAAGCAGACGAGTAACGCCAGGGCTGCCGCTAGAGAGAAAGCAAAGCTTGCGCAACTTGAGAAAGACGCGGTTACTCCATTGTATGAAGGATGCAGGCCCGATGATACCCGGTTGAATGTAACACTCAAGGCTATGGAGATGAAGGCAAAGCACAAATTGAGCGACGCAAGCTTCGACGATATGATGGCATTCTGGCACGATCGTCTCCCGGAGGGGAACACATGTCCAACTAGTATCGAGGATGCCAAGAAAATCGTCTGTCCTCTCGATCTACCGCACGTTAGATATCACGTATGCATCAACGATTGCATCATTTATCGGGGCGAGGACGCGGAGAAAACCACATGTCCGGTGTGCGGCGTGAGTCGATACAAGAAAGGGAAGAAAGCACCTCGAAAAGTGGTATGGTAATTTCCTATCACTCCTCGTCTGCAGCGCTATTTCGCGGACCCTAAGGAAGCGAAGCTCATGCGATGGCATGCGGAAAGGAAGAAGCCAGGAGATGATGATGACCCCAAAAAGGATGAGCTGCTGACGCACCCTTCAGATGCTAGCCAGTGGAAAGCATTGGACCTCGAATTCCCATAATTCGGTGGAGATTCGAGGAACATCAGGCTTGGTGCGAGCACCGATGGACTCAATACGTTCGGTAGCCAGAGCAGCACGCACAACACTTGGCCCGTGTTTGTATGGATGTACAACCTCCCTCCATGGTTGTGCATGAAGAAGAAGTACATACAAATGAGTATGCTAATTCAAGGGCCGAAACAACCTGGTACCGACATCAATCTGTATCTCGGGTTGTTGAAAGAGGAGCTAGCCACGTTATGGGATCTGGAGCCAATACTTACGACGCCGTCGCACAAGATTATTTCACTATGAGAGCCGCGTTGGTCACTACGGTGCAAGACTATCCAGGTTGCGGATATATCTCGGGGCAGGTTATCCAAGGATTCTGCGCATGCGTTAGGTGCATGGATAACACAAGCTATCTCCAACTAGAGAAAGATCCAGGGTCATCGAAAACCGTGTTCATGGCGCACCGGAGGTGGCTCGGCAAGAATGATCCATGGAGAAAACGTGGAGACCTGTTCGATGGCAAATCAGAGACCCGAGGAATCCCAGAGCGTAGGAGCAGCGAAGAAGTGGAAGAGTTGCTGAAAAACTAGAAAGATTGTCCTAAGCCTGGAAAGAAGCGAAAGAGGCAGCAACAAGACAAGCCGCTGATGAAGGTATGGAAAACAAGGTCTGTTTTCTGGGAGTTGCCATACTGGAAGTTTCTCCGCACGCCTCATAGCCTCGACATCATGCATACCACGAAAAACATGTGCGAGAGTCTAGTCGCCACCATAATCAACATGCCAGATAGGACGAAAGATGGTCCGAAAGCAAGGCACGACCTGATATGCTTGGGTATCCGGAAGGAGCTTCACGGAGGATGCACTACTCCTGATGATCAGGAAGATGACGATGATCATGAGTCGGAGACGACACAAGGTCGTCGGAAGGGTAAAAAGTTCAAGAAGAACGAATATTACTGCCCTCCTTCTTGCTTCACTCTAAGCCAGGATGAGATCAAACAGTTTTTCAAGTGCCTTCTAGGAGTCAAATTTCCTTATGGCTACGCGGGCAAGATAAGTAGATACCTAGACGAGGCGAAGCAGAGGTTCAGTGGCATGAAGTCTCACGACTGTGCCGTGCTAATGACGCAGGTACTTCCGGTCGCACTAAGAGGGATAATGGACGAGCACGTCGGTGAAATGTTATTTGGCCTATGCAAGTTTTTCGACGTCATCTCTAGGAAGTCGATTGGCTTGAATCAGCTCGGAAGGCTACAGGAGGAGATCGTGGTGATACTATGTGAGCTTGAGGTCTACTTCCCACCCGCATTCTTCGACATTATGGTGCATCTGCTGGTCCATGTCGTGGAGGACATCGTACAACTCGGGCCGATGTTCCTCCGCAGCATGATGGCATTCGAAAGGATGAACGGACACATCAAAGGATACGTTCGCAACAGGTCCCGTCCAGATGGAAGCATAGCCAAGGGCTTTCTGGCCGAAGAGTGCATCTCTTTCTGCACGAATTATCTAGACATCGAGAACCCTGTCGGTCTTCCCGTCAACAGACACCTTGTGTGGCATCCCGCAAAACCACTACTAGAAAATCGCGTTGTTTTTGTGCATTGCATCTCATCATCATGCATTGTTTGCTTAAAACTATTTTTCGCAAAGCCCGTTTTGTTCTCTAAAACGCCCCATCTTTATTCAAACATCAAAACCGGGTCCCCGGATTATTTTGTTTTGTCCGCTGTCGGATTGCAAAAGCGCTGGTTGAAATAAATAATTTAATTATATTATTTTAGTGGGGCAGTCGAACGGGCCGAATGACCCGAACGACCACCTCAGAAAATTACAAACGGCCCACCCCATTAATCCTAAAGCTACCAGATAACCTACCCACACACCCCCTCCACCTCACCCCAACCAGTAGCAGCTCGCCACCTCAGCTCCCCTCTCTTTCCCCCCCAATTAAACCCTGCCACCTCACCCCACCCAACTCTCTCTCCTCTCTCTTCCACCAGCACACCACCCCTCACACCCAGTCCACCCACGCGCTGGGCCCCCCACGCCGCCTGGGACCCACCACCCACCTGCTCGCTCCCATCCCCTTCCTCCCGCACGCTGCGCAGCCCCCGCGAGCCCCCCAAGCCCCGACGCCGCCGGCTCTCACCTCCCCCTCTCCCCTCCGGCGTCCAGCTCCTCTCAGCGCGGCCGCTCCCCTCCCCGTCACCCTCGCCCCGACGCGAGCGCCGCCCCCGCCTCCCTGCTTCTTTTCTCCCTCCGCGCGCGCCTCCGCCGCCCCGCTCGAGTTCCGAGCCGCCGCCCTCCTCCTTGCCAGTCGCCCTCGCGCGCAGCACCTCCTCCTCCCGCCGCCTCGCCGCCGCCGCGTGCTCCCTCCACCGCCTCCTGGCCCGTGCCGCTCTCCCCGCCGCCGATCCCAGCCGCGCCGATGCCGCCCCGCCGGCGCGCGCCCTGCACGACCTTCCCCTCACCTCGCTCTCTCTCCAGCGCCTCGACCCCGGCCCCGTCCAGTGCGCCCCCGCCAACCGTCGCCGGCCCCTGCCCGGCCGCTCGTTCCTCCGTCCCCGCCTCTGTCAGCAGGCCTGCGGCCACGCGCCGTGGGGCCCCTTGCCGTCGGAGCCTCGCCTGCAAGCCACGCCTGCCAGCGTCCCTCCTCGCCTACGCGCCTGCTGTCCCCGGCCGCCATGCCGCCGACGACCCCTCTGTGCCGCCCCGCATGCGCCGCCCGTTCGCCGCATCGACCTCGCCGTATCTGCCACGTGGGGCCGCCGCTGGATGCGCCCGAGCTCGCCGTGCCTCAGGTTGTCTCCAACCGATGATCTTCGGCCAGTTTACCGAGGCCGATGTGTGCCGTGGCGCTGCCCAAGGACGAGTCACGCGATCGAGCCTATATGCCGGCAAGACTTCCAGTCCCCTTGGGAAAGCCAAGGCCAACACGAGACCCCGAAGGACCGCGCAAGACCACGGGCGCGAGACTCCAAGACCGCACCGAGCCGAAGGTGTCCGGATAATCCCCGACAAGAACTCCATCACGGAACATCAAGTACTCCGGCAGGGAACCCTGAAGGCCCCGTTGTCGAGCCCCAAGTTCACCACCGTTGATCAAGATGTTAAACCAAGATCTCCATCGACCACCGAAGTCCGGAGCGTCAAGATCGCCTCACGGAATCCGAAGCGCGGACCCGACAAGGGCGTCGCGACGACAAGAACGACAGCGACCAGGCGAGTCCGATGCGCCCCGATGCCACGCCAAGTTCGTCTACCCGAACGCCAAGATCTACCCCGTTACCCGAGAACGATCCCGCCGAGTCCGGACCCGTCGAACCCTGGACCCTGAAACCAACCCCGAACCCCGGAACCCCAAGATCTGCCGAACCCCAATGTGTGACCCTTATCCGAACCCCTATTTTTATAAATGCTAAACATAAAAACTTGTTGCATATTAATTGTCTCGCATGCATATTTGTGTGGTTTGGGGGCCTTATGCCGATTCACCTCTAATTAAATATGGGGCCCATATGCAGGCAAATCTAGTCTCATATCGGCCTCATTTAAACTTGTGTAGCGAACCGGTGATATATTCTGCCTTGTTAAACAACATTTAAAATGCGGGGTATCTGAACAACTTGAACCATCTAATTAATTGTTGGGACCCCGGTTCCACTTAATATGACCTAATCGCATCACATCTTTGCCATGCCATACATCATACATGCATCATGCCGATCTTCTGCCGTGGTATTAAATATTGCATCCGGTGTTTCTTCTAGTGTTTTGCTTCTTCGCGGATAAGGCCGTTGAGTTGATGTGAGCTTCGCCCCGATCTTCGGTTGAACCTTCGGCAACGTTTTCAGGCGAGCATCTCCCCCCTTTCTACCTATCTTACTTTTATAGTATTTATTCCCTCCTGTTGATCTATTGCTATCTGTGTCGCGTTGCTCTAGTTTTCGTACCCGAGATATCCCTTGCAGCCTTATATTGCCTTGGACACATCCTATTACCTGTTGTTTGGTAGATAGTTCGACTTGTGCGTCGTAGTCGCTTGCTCAAGTGCTGTTGCGTGTTGTCAAGTGCCACAGTTGTTGGTGTATTGCCGCATGTTCGACGTTGGAGATGATCATAGCTTTACTTATCGTTCACTTTAATTCCTGTTTAACAACTAAAACTGAAGTAAGCAGAGGCATCGGTGGGTGATAGATAATATTTGGTTTCCGAACGCCCACTTGTGTCCCGTAGGACCCCGAGTACTTGATACCTGTTCCTTGATTTATCGCGCTATCCACATCCGGGAGGTATATGGGACCCCCCTTAGCCAGAGCTTGATTCAGTCTTATTTCTTGGGGCCACAAACTAGTTTGAGGTTTTATTTACTATCCTGTACTTATGCCATGCTACTGCTTTATTTACGATTGTGCGAGGAGCACACTGTACTGTTTAGGTAAGCGGAGTGTTTTCGCGGTATCGACAAGCCCAGCCACACTTTCGGGTTCCCAGTCGTTTACAGCCTCTGGCGCAAACCTTGAGTCCGTCTCGGAGCTAGCTTACTTCGTTGCGGATCTACTCAATGGGGTGGCCCCCTGAAATATTTCTGAATCCTGTGATTGCTTTGTCGTGAAAGCCTCGTTGGGTTTTGTTTTGGTTTTTCCGAGGTTGATCGAGTGTGTGTTGCTATTGGTGCACCCCGGCCGGGTAAAACTTTCTGAAAGCCGTGTCCGCGGTTATGGACGACTTGGAGCACAGTATCTCGACCATAGACAAGCATAACTAAAGTTTATTGCTATAAATTTGACTTTATAATGACTAGTAATCAGCTTCACTATAATGGAATGGCTAAATAATACTGCCCACAAGTGCTTGTTGGAGCGTCGCTTGCGACCATTGTACCTGACTAGTAAATAATGCAATTACAACGGAATGGCTAAATAAAAGTACCAACAACTGCTGGGTTTTTGGGTTATCTCATGACATCTGTATCTGATTAGTAAGTGTTGTAACTATCACGGAATGGTTAACTAAAAATGCCCACTGCTTACTTTATCAGGACGATTATCTATACTTGACTAGTAATTGCTGCAACGATAACCGAATAAATAAAATTGCCAACTGTGTGAGTTCCTCGGTTGACTTCCTCGTTTGGTCTCGAGGGGGGAAACGCCAGGATGGGTTTGATTGGTGGTAGTATCAGCTTGGTTCCGAGTAGGTCTTTCTTACCCCTCTCTGATAGCCGCTAGTTGTATCGAGTCTCTATAGGTTGTTCCGTGCATGCTGCCGCTGCCGCTCAGTCCACCATACCTATGTAGGCGAGGACCGCCGAATTCTAGTCTCGCCGTGTACTGGCCTCAGTACTGACGCTCCTCTTTTTCCTTTGCCCTTTGTCGGCACCCCTTTTGTTTAAGCAGGTTTTGAGATCGACGTCGTTAGCAGGGTTACCCTTCCAGCTTGGCCTGGGCAGGGTTATGGACGCCATTGGTTATTCTTCAGGGCTCTTAGCCCCATTTGCATCTTGTCCGTAGCTGGACGCACTATCATTTTCAAGGTGATTTGGATCTTTGTATATTATATCTGTGTTCTTAACTCATTGAGTCGCTGTTGTATATATATCTGTTCTGTGGGTCCCATCAAGGACTGTTGTGTAATGTTATTACTTCGTTTTCCACCCGCACGAAAGTGCCTGGTGGGCACCTTTGAATCGTTTCTATGTGGGTTTGGCGGGTTTCGCTAAAACTTGCATAGGTCCGATTCTGAGGGTGTTACAGAGTGGTATCAGAGCTCAGCAGTTGCGATACCCCACAAGTCTAGCCTGTAGGATAACCTAGCTAACGGCCGAAGTAGAGTGTCAAAACTATTTTTGCAAAATCGGTTGGATAGTTCTAATTAGGTTTGATTTTACTTCTTACCCCTCTGCTATTCTCCTCTTATCTCGACGTGTTTTGAATCTGCTCTCTTACCTTTTCTTCGAGTCCAGGATTTCTCGTGGTTGGGTTTCCGTCGTACCTTCAGGGTTTCGCTTCCTCCTTTGGTAACGGTGTTGCTACATCTGGTCTCCATGCTGTCCGAGGAATCCGTCTACTGCGGTACCATCCTTTGTTCCTTATCGTGCCTTCCGGTGTTTTCCGACGCGACGACATCATCTACGCCAGATCCGATGCAGAGTCTGCATCACTCCGTTGTTCCGAACCTCGCTTGTCGAGATCTTCAGTCTAATTCCGAGAGTTGGTTGCATAATCCGCCTATTCGTGTGCAGAGTAATGGTTTGAGTGCGGGATGGAGTAGCTACCATACCACTACTCGTATCATTCGCTCTTGTACGTCGAATCAGTGGATCCAGCAGTTTTACTCCGTCCACGGAAGCTAGAGGTGGCTTTATTTGTTGATACCTCTACCTTCGTCCTTTGTTTCTCCGGAGTGATCTCTCGACGATCACGGACAACGACCTCTTGTTAGTGGTGTCGCGAGGACCTACACGAAGCGAGAAGACGCAGATCGCCGACCTTCTTTCCGGTACCATGAGGCGGATCTCGAGGGCGAGATCCATTGTTAGTGGTGTCGAATTGTGGCATCCCGCAAAACCACTACTAGAAAATCGCGTTGTTTTTGTGCATTGCATCTCATCATCATGCATTGTTTGCTTAAAACTATTTTTCGCAAAGCCCGTTTTGTTCTCTAAAACGCCCCATCTTTATTCAAACATCAAAACCGGGTCCCCGGATTATTTTGTTTTGTCCGCTGTCGGATTGCAAAAGCGCTGGTTGAAATAAATAATTTAATTATATTATTTTAGTGGGGCAGTCGAACGGGCCGAATGACCCGAACGACCACCCCAGAAAATTACAAACGGCCCACCCCATTAATCCTAAAGCTACCAGATAACCTACCCACACACCCCCTCCACCTCACCCCAACCAGTAGCAGCTCGCCACCTCAGCTCCCCTCTCTTTCCCCCCAATTAAACCCTGCCACCTCACCCCACCCAACTCTCTCTCCTCTCTCTTCCACCAGCACACCACCCCTCACACCCAGTCCACCCACGCGCTGGGCCCCCCACGCCGCCTGGGACCCACCACCCACCTGCTCGCTCCCATCCCCTTCCTCCCGCACGCTGCGCAGCCCCCGCGAGCCCCCCAAGCCCCGACGCCGCCGGCTCTCACCTCCCCTTCTCCCCTCCGGCGTCCAGCTCCTCTCAGCGCGGCCGCTCCCCTCCCCGTCACCCTCGCTCCGACGCGAGCGCCGCCCCCGCCTCCCTGCTTCTTTTCTCCCTCCGCGCGCGTCTCCACCGCCCCGCTCGAGTTCCGAGCCGCCGCCCTCCTCCTTGCCAGTCGCCCTCGCGCGCAGCACCTCCTCCTCCCGCCGCCTCGCCGCCGCCGCGTGCTCCCTCCATCGCCTCCTGGCCCATGCCGCTCTCCCCGCCGCCGATGCCGGCTGCGCCGACGCCGCCCCGCCTCCCGCATCCTCCCCGCCGGCGCGCGCCCTGCAAGACCTCCCCCTCACCTCGCTCTCTCTCCAGCGCCTCGACCCTGGCCCCGTCCAGTGCGCCCCCGCCAACCGTCGCCGACCCCTGCCCGGCCGCTCGTTCCTCCGTCCCCGCCTCTGTCAGCAGGCCTGCGGCCGCGCGCCGTGGGGCCCCTTGCCGTCGGAGCCTCGCCTGCAAGCCACGCCTGCCAGCGTCCCTCCTCGCCTACGCGCCTGCTGTCCCCGGCCGCCATGCCGCCGACGACCCCTCTGTGCCGCCCCGCATGCGCCGCCCGTTCTCCGCATCGACCTCGCCGTATCTGCCACGTGGGGCCGCCGCTGGATGCGCCCGAGCTCGCCGTGCCTCAGGTTGTCTCCAACCGATGATCTTCGGCCAGTTTACCGAGGCCGATGTGTGCCGTGGCGCTGCCCAAGGACGAGTCACGCGATCGAGCCTATATGCCGGCAAGACTTCCAGTCCCCTTGGGAAAGCCAAGGCCAACACGAGACCCCGAAGGACCGCGCAAGACCACGGGCGCGAGACTCCAAGACCGCACCGAGCCGAAGGTGTCCGGATAATCCCCGACAAGAACTCCATCACGGAACATCAAGTACTCCGGCAGGGAACCCTGAAGGCCCCGTTGTCGAGCCCCAAGTTCACCACCGTTGATCAAGATGTTAAACCAAGATCTCCATCGACCACCAAAGTCCGGAGCGTCAAGATCGCCTCACGGAATCCGAAGCGCGGACCCGACAAGGGCGTCGCGACGACAAGAACGACAGCGACCAGGCGAGTCCGATGCGCCCCGACGCCACGCCAAGTTCGTCTACCCGAACGCCAAGATCTACCCCGTTACCCGAGAACGATCCCGCCGAGTCCGGACCCGTCGAACCCTGGACCCTGAAACCAACCCCGAACCCCGGAACCCCAAGATCTGCCGAACCCCAATGTGTGACCCTTATCCGAACCCCTATTTTTATAAATGCTAAACATAAAAACTTGTTGCATATTAATTGTCTCGCATGCATATTTGTGTGGTTTGGGGGCCTTATGCCGATTCACCTCTAATTAAATATGGGGCCCATATGCGGGCAAATCTAGTCTCATATCGGCCTCATTTAAACTTGTGTAGCGAACCGGTGATATATTCTGCCTTGTTAAACAACATTTAAAATGCGGGGTATCTGAACAACTTGAACCATCTAATTAATTGTTGGGACCCCGGTTCCACTTAATATGACCTAATCGCATCACATCTTTGCCATGCCATACATCATACATGCATCATGCCGATCTTCTGCCGTGGTATTAAATATTGCATCCGGTGTTTCTTCTAGTGTTTTGCTTCTTCGCGGATAAGGCCGTTGAGTTGATGTGAGCTTCGCCCCGATCTTCGGTTGAACCTTCGGCAACGTTTTCAGGCGAGCATCTCCCCCCTTTCTACCTATCTTACTTTTATAGTATTTATTCCCTCCTGTTGATCTATTGCTATCTGTGTCGCGTTGCTCTAGTTTTCGTACCCGAGATATCCCTTGCAGCCTTATATTGCCTTGGACACATCCTATTACCTGTTGTTTGGTAGATAGTTCGACTTGTGCGTCGTAGTCGCTTGCTCAAGTGCTGTTGCGTGTTGTCAAGTGCCACAGTTGTTGGTGTATTGCCGCATGTTCGACGTTGGAGATGATCATAGCTTTACTTATCGTTCACTTTAATTCCTGTTTAACAACTAAAACTGAAGTAAGCAGAGGCATCGGTGGGTGATAGATAATATTTGGTTTCCGAACGCCCACTTGTGTCCCGTAGGACCCCGAGTACTTGATACTTGTTCCTTGATTTATCGCGCTATCCACATCCGGGAGGTATATGGGACCCCCCTTAGCCAGAGCTTGATTCAGTCTTATTTCTTGGGGCCACAAACTAGTTTGAGGTTTTATTTACTATCCTGTACTTATGCCATGCTACTGCTTTATTTACGATTGTGCGAGGAGCACACTGTACTGTTTAGGTAAGCGGAGTGTTTTCGCGGTATCGACAAGCCCAGCCACACTTTCGGGTTCCCAGTCGTTTACAGCCTCTGGCGCAAACCTTGAGTCCGTCTCGGAGCTAGCTTACTTCGTTGCGGATCTACTCAATGGGGTGGCCCCCTGAAATATTTCTGAATCCTGTGATTGCTTTGTCGTGAAAGCCTCGTTGGGTTTTGTTTTGGTTTTTCCGAGGTTGATCGAGTGTGTGTTGCTATTGGTGCACCCCGGCCGGGTAAAACTTTCTGAAAGCCGTGTCCGCGGTTATGGACGACTTGGAGCACAGTATCTCGACCGTAGACAAGCATAACTAAAGTTTATTGCTATAAATTTGACTTTATAATGACTAGTAATCAGCTTCACTATAATGGAATGGCTAAATAATACTGCCCACAAGTGCTTGTTGGAGCGTCGCTTGCGACCATTGTACCTGACTAGTAAATAATGCAATTACAACGGAATGGCTAAATAAAAGTACCAACAACTGCTGGGTTTTTGGGTTATCTCATGACATCTGTATCTGATTAGTAAGTGTTGTAACTATCACGGAATGGTTAACTAAAAATGCCCACTTCTTACTTTATCAGGACGATTATCTATACTTGACTAGTAATTGCTGCAACGATAACCGAATAAATAAAATTGCCAACTGTGTGAGTTCCTCGGTTGACTTCCTCGTTTGGTCTCGAGGGGGGAAACGCCAGGATGGGTTTGATTGGTGGTAGTATCAGCTTGGTTCCGAGTAGGTCTTTCTTACCCCTCTCTAATAGCCGCTAGTTGTATCGAGTCTCTATAGGTTGTTCCGTGCATGCTGCCGCTGCCGCTCAGTCCACCATACCTATGTAGGCGAGGACCGCCGAATTCTAGTCTCGCCGTGTACTGGCCTCAGTACTGACGCTCCTCTTTTTCCTTTGCCCTTTGTCGGCACCCCTTTTGTTTAAGCAGGTTTTGAGATCGACGTCGTTAGCAGGGTTACCCTTCCGGCTTGGCCTGGGCAGGGTTATGGACGCCATTGGTTATTCTTCAGGGCTCTTAGCCCCATTTGCATCTTGTTCGTAGCTGGACGCACTATCATTTTCAAGGTGATTTGGATCTTTGTATATTATATCTGTGTTCTTAACTCATTGAGTCGCTGTTGTATATATATATCTGTTCTGTGGGTCCCATCGAGGACTGTTGTGTAATGTTATTACTTCGTTTTCCACCCGCACGAAAGTGTCTGGTGGGCACCTTTGAATCGTTTCTATGTGGGTTTGGCAGGTTTCGCTAAAACTTGCATAGGTCCGATTCTGAGGGTGTTACACCTTGGCAAGATCGACGGATCTAGTCACCGAGAGGGTCGTCGCATACTGCATGCAGACTTTGATTTTCGACGCGCAGACTTTGATCGAGCAAACCTCGTCGCGCTACAGCATTTAGAACTGGTCGATCCTTGGGTACAGAAGCACAAAAGGTTAATCGAGAAGAAGTACAGTGACCGGGGCATACAGAGGACGCAGGGAGAAATAATCAAAGAGCACAACTCAGATTTCACGCGTTGGTTTAGGCAGACGCTCCTTGATAATCCCCCGCGCTCGCATTCTTCTGACACGGAAAAGATCATATTCACCTTGTCGCAGGGACCGATGCAAAACCTGGTGACCTATCAGGCGTATGATATCAACGGCTACACATTCTACACGGAGGAAAAGGACAACAAGTGTGATTATCAGAACTCAGGCGTAACGTCGGAATTCTACACCGATGACAACGTGAAGAAAAGATTCTATGGAAGAATCGAGGAGATCTGGGAGCTCGACTACTGTGGAGAAAAGGTGCCGATGTTCCGTGTCAGATGGGCAAAGAGCGTCGAAAGAGAAGACCGGTATTTCACAACCATGGTTATACCCGAAGCAGCCAAATCCAAGGCCGCCGGTGCAAACGTGGCCGCGAAAAATGAACCATGGGTACTGGCTACCAAAGTGGACCAATGTTTTCTCATTACCGACCCGACAAAGCCTAGCCGTGTTGTCGTGAGGAGAGGAAAAAGAAACATCATCGGAATGGATGGAGTCGCCAACGAGCAAGACTTCGACCAGTACGGCGATCCAAAGATTGAAGATGACGACGACTACGATGCAGCAACATACATCACAAGAAGAAAAAGGACAACCCTACCCAAAAAAGGTAGCCCGTTCGAAAAAAGAAACATTAAAGTGCTGGGGCTAAATTATTCAACCGCGACAAAGAAGGGAAAAAAGATTGTAAAACGCTAGCTCAAAAAATATTGTAAAACGCGTGGTCGAAAAAGATTGTAAAGTGCGGGTGGTCGAGTAGGGCCGTCCCTGATTCATATTATTATGGACAAATTATTATAAAATTTAGTTATACTTTAAATCATATTATTTGTACCACTTTTATGACATATATTATCACTTTTGGGATTTTTTGGAACATTTAAAAGTATTTATAAAATAAAAACAAAACAAATATGACATATATTACCACTTTTGGGAATTTTTGGAAAATTTAAAAGTATTTATAAAATAAAAACAAAACAAATATGACATATATTACCACTTTTGGGAATTTTTGGAACATTTAAAAATATTTTTAAAATAAAAACAAAAAAGGGGGCACCAGGATTCGAACCTGGGTGCTCTGAAGTTTAGAATAGAGCAGTGGGCAGAACCAGTGGGATAGGATAGTGATTCTGTTAGAAAGTGGGACGCTCCTTTCTTATACAATTGCTGGGGGAGATAGGCGTAGCGCACTCTGGCATAGTGCGCTACGGATATCTGTAGCGCACTATGCCAGAGTGCGCTACGCGTATCTGTGCCTTATCCACTTTCACGCAGGCACACGTCGGCCTCATCCCCATTCTCAACCGCGCCCACCGCCGCCGTTGTCGATCCCGATCCTGAGCCCCCGCCGCCGCTCTCTCCATCCACCGTCTCGCCAGCCGCTGTCGCTCGAGGAGGAGGCCGTGGAGCAGGAGCAGGAGCAGGAGGAGGCCCGCCGCCGCTCGAGGAGGAGGCCCGCCGCCATCGTCATCCGCCCGCCTGCCCGCCATCGTCGTCCTCATCTCAGAGGTCAGCGTCGCCCCTCCCCTCTCTCCCTCTCTCTCCCTCTCTCCCTCTCTCCCTCTCTCCCTCTCTCCCTCTCTCCCTCTCTCTCCCCTCTCTCCCTCTCTCTCTCCCTCTCTCCCCTCTCTCCCTCATCTCTGTGTTGGTAATGGTTTCTGTTAGATGCAATTTCATTAGCCAAACAAATCACCCTCTTAAGTTTTGAGCACTCACAGACCTGCAACAAACACCCATAATTCTGATCGTGCGAGCACATAAAACAAACTAGGTTCAGTTACTGCAAGGGATGAGCTCGCATCCATCAGCTATTGCACTTTTTGGAAATTGATAATCCTTTGCAGGATCAGGTTGTGAGTCAATGATTAAGAGGCCTAAATAAATTTGAAGGTGGTCACGAGTATAAAAAATATACTTTTTAAGAAACATGATTCAGACAATAACCAATGGCCATGAAGGAACAACATTACCACTAACTCTAAGCTCTTCAGATCTTGTAATAGTTCTGCTCACTCAGAATATTGCCTACCTATTTTTCTAGCAAATTTTCTTCAAAATATGAGCAGTTCTATTCGAAATTCCGAGATAAGATTTACCCCTTGCAAAGTTCTGCTTGCTCGGAATATTGCCTAGCTATTTTTCTAGCAAATAGGTTTCAAAATATTAGCAGTTCTATTAGAAATTCCCAGATAAGATTTCCCCCTTGCAAAAATAATGATTTGGAGACAACATACTTAACAAATTGTCCATACAGGAACAACACCATCGCTGCTTCTAAGCTCTTTATAAGATCTGATCATTTCTTCAGGCAAATTCGCTTCAAGATGTGCTAATAGATCTCCTAACGATCATTCGGTAGTATAGCAGCAAGAAAAAGAATTATATTGGCTTTTGGCTCAACACAACTCAAGAGACATCTCAGGGAACCTTGTGATTTGTACCAACTGAATATTGAGACACAAATTCCTAATGAGAGCACCACACAACTATTTTTAACTGAGTATGCATTGCCAGATGCTACTGATAGGTATTCAAAGGTGCATCTTCTTCCCAGGTTGCATCTTATACACTCATGTTCTCCCAGTGGATCAACCATTTTTGTACTACGATATCATAAGCTACTGCACTTCTTGGTATTTTATCTTTGTTCTAGGACTGCTAGTAGGGCTGTTTTGATCTTTCCATCAGTTGTAACCAGAGGCAATCTTGTGTTTGGTATTGCATTTTCCCAATGTGTTTCTTCAACTGATTGACATGAAATATATTGTGTAGCTGGGCTTCTGCTGGCAACTGAATTTGGTAGGATACCTTGCCCACTTTCTTTAGCACTCTGAATGGTCCATGCCATTTTGAGGTTAGTTTCAAAGCATTCCTTAGGCCCAATGATGTCTTAGGGTAGGGCTGCATCTTTAGGTATACAAAGTTTCCTACCTCAAATGATCTCTCAGTTCTGTGAGTTTCAGCAAACTTCTTCATCTTGTTTTGAGCTTTCAATGGGTTTTGCTATAATATTTTGAGCATATGATCCTTTTGCCGAATAGTGACCTGATCTATTATATAGTGGACCCTGAAACCACTCAGGCATCTTAATATTTCTTTTTTAACTGCATATAGTAGCCAGCCTAAATTGTTATTGTTTATACATCTGTGGTGGTGCTGTTGTCTATACTGAAACCTGAAACCTGAAACCTATCTAGAGTAGTGGTGCTGCTGTCTATACTGAAACTTGAAACTGCTGAAACCTTTATGCTTGCTGCTGTGTGTACTATTTGTGAAACCTGTGTGTACTATTTGTGCAAACCTGTGTGTACCATTTATTGTGTGCTAGCTATGCTGGCCATATATATGTAGGTTCTTGTATGAAATGAGTCCCGATTTTTGCCGGAATGTTGATTAACTTCCGTTTTGGCAGAAATCGGGTACTCCTAGTTTAAGAAAATTAGCAAAGGTCATGCCGGATTTTTCCGTGCATTTAACCAATTATTTCTTTTTTATTAGTGCAAAGATGTGTGACAACGACGAGGCGGATGTTCTAAGCGCATCAGCGCTGAAGGAGAACTCAGACCTCCGAATAAACAATTGACATTCTGGGAGGCGGCCCAGCGTCTAGAAGACGATGAAGAATACCATCCCCAGGAGAGCGAGGATGATGAGATGGAAGACGCGGAGGAAGAAGCCGAAGGAACGGCGGACGATGAAACCACTAATGGCGGCGAGGGCACAGGGAGTGGTAGCAACCCTCCTAAGAAGAAGAAGAAGAAGCCGAAGGACCGGCGCCCGAACACGGTCGGCACGGTCAGGGAGGAAATTACCGAAGTGAGCCCATCAGGGGTTCCTTTGGAGCCCGCCCTTGTCGTCAAAGGGTACGGTGGGCAAATGGCGGCGATCACCCGGACAACCATCTCGATCAACACCGAGAATCTTCGGCATAAAGATAATGGCCACTTGCGCACACTCCTCTTCGAGAAGCTGCACGCAAGATACAAGTTCCCCGCTAAGTATCAGAACACAAATTATCATGGGAACGAAGTAAACAAATCCGCCCTCACAAAGATGAGCACCGCCCTGGCCAGCTGGAGAACCCGGATAAAGAAGAAGATCTATAAAGAAGGCAAAAGTCTCGAGGAGATCCAGAAGATTGACCCGCAGATCACCGAAGATCAGTTCCGGGAGTTCAAGGAGAGGTGTGAATCCGAAAGAGCCCTGGCCAATAGTAATCGGGGAAAGGTGCTGCAGGCGATGAATATAGGTCATCACCATCTCGGATCTGGTGGATACAGAACCGCGGAGGCCAAATGGAATAAGGAGGACGAAGAGTATAGATCCAAGGGGATAGAAAACCCCTTTGCTAAATTCGAACCCGGGCAGGTTCGAAACTTCATCAGGGCCCGTTACCATGTGGACCCAAAAACCAAACAACTCACCGCGGATCCTGCGGTGAAGGAATTCGAGGAAATTGTGGTAAGTATAATCTAATTACCGCGGATCAACACGATTGCAATCTAATCGATGATCTAAATGATTCACTGTTACTTCTTCTGCAGGAGGAGGAAATTGTTGCTAGTCATGGATCCCAGGGTTCCTCATCCCAGGGGTCGACGGCGGCCACCCGGTGGGATAACCCTTTTAACAGGGCGATGAACCGGGCCAAGAAAATAGAGCCGATTACGAAGAAGCCGTCGTCGGCTGGCCGTCTGGCCGGCCTCGGGGGTAAGAATTGGGTGGATCATTTTGGTCCACCGCCAAGGACGCATGTGGCGCCGTCGGGAAGGAGCGAGGAGGAAAACCGAGAGGTTCAAGAACTTAAGGCACAAGTGGCGCGGATCCCGCAAATCGTCCAAGACAACATGGCAATCACCCTCACGTCCTTCCTGCCTACCTTGGTGGAGTCAATAGCGAACTGGAGTGCGGGTGGTCGAGTAGGGCCGTGCCCGATTCCAAGCATGGTCAGCAGCCACTCGAACAACACGGCGCCGACGAATCAGGCGAACTACGTGTTCGTGACTCCGCCCGCTAGCACCGCGGCGCCGCAAGTGTTGGTGACTCCCCCTGCCATCACCACGGCGCCGGAGTACATGTTGGTGCCCCCCTGCCATCGTCGCGGCGGCACCGGAGCTCCAAGCACCCGTCGGTAGGGAGAATACACCGGCGGCCAGCACCGCGCCATCAAGCAGCCCTTCCGTCTCTTGAACGTCCGTCGCCGTATGCGGTGCGTCGACATTAGCCGATCTCGACGCCATCACGGTAAACAAATTGCTTTAATTACCGCCTTTCATGCCATCTATTACTCTTATGGCATCTCGCTCTGACGACACCGTACATGTTTTCCGCAGACGGATGTTCCTTGCACTCTCTTATGCTACATGAACAACGAGCTGAGGGATGTTGCCAAGGGTACCATCGTTCAACCCTTGTAGCGCACGTTCCACTCAAAGCCGATGCCAGATAGCGTGCACAGGGTTAAAATTAGTCGGGTGCTAAGGGGCTGCGACGACCTGGAACCTCCCATTCAACCCCCAGGAGCGGATGAAGAAGAGCTGTATGTCCTCAGAAGTTGCTTCGGCTTATTCTTGCTATGGCCAAAGAGCATGATCCATTTGGGGACGGCGGGGGCCATCACGCCACAGACAACAACACCGCCTGTCGTGCCAGCGACAAGCGGTGGCAAGGCCCCCTTACCTCCCTCGCCGTCACCTCCACGCGGTGGGTCGGATGATCATGTTGATGATATGCACATGGCGCAGGATCCGGCCGAGGACGACGAAGACTGGAATGATCACTTCTTCAGCACTCAGTTTGGCAACGAAGAAGACCTAGCTGGTGGCCCCACAGAGAAAGCCACTATCATCAAGCGTCTGTTTGGTTCTCAGGAGACGCCTCCAGCTTGCGCCTTTACAGAGCCAGCTGATATAACCAACCGGCCCTTTATTCTAAGCCCTGACACACTACATAGGGCGGCCGGTGCTCAGATTGCGGTGCCTGCCCGCTCTCCAAAAGGAAAAAAGGGCAGGAAAAGAAAATCTATCAGCTCGAGCCAGTCGGTGGCGTCAACAACTGCGAATCCGATCAGGTTTCGGGACGGGCCACCAAGACCCGAGGGAATTATGTGGAGGATTCATGTGGCGGGTGAGCCCATGCTACCTAAGAATTTGCGGAAGCTCGCCAGTTCGGAACTGCAGAGTGTGCATGACGGCGTGCTGACGATAGAGAGAGGCCTTCTATCGGAGAAAGATCCCTCGCACCCGGTATTCGTGGTTAAGGTGCCACCAGGCTTGGGCTTCGTCGACAATGCCCCTGCGGATCTGTTCTTCCTGCGGTTCGACGACATCTTCAATATGTTCCACCTATACCCGCTGCACTATACCATGGTCCGTCTGTTTTCTCTCAGCCTGGCCATGCAGATCATTAGAGAGAACACACCGGGCATCGCTATAGTGGACCCCTACTACATGCGTGACGGCTGCTTGGGTTCCCCCGCCGAACGACGTATCGTGGCCTCGTACCTAAAAAGAATCCTCGTGGCGAACAAGACAAAGGAATACATTCTCGTGCCTTACTTTCCCGAGTAAGTCGTTATTCACTCGCCACTGTCGATTGGCTTTATTAGATCATCATCATTCTTTTTCCAACACATTCCATTTGAATTTTTTGCGCAGAGATGAACACTGCACGCTCATCTCCTTATCGCCGAAGCATTCCCACGCCACGTATTTCGACTCGGGGATTCTAGAAAAGAAGAAAAACTATGACAAGATCAAGGAAGTTCTGGATGATGCTCTCACTGGCTTTGCCTCGACGGAAGGCACCACCTTCGTGCGTACGAAGGTCAAGTTCGGCAGGCACGTCTTCAACCACGTTACGGAGTTCCCCTGCGTGAAGCAGCCGAAAAACAGTAAGAAGGAAACCTACTACGCACTCCATCACATGAGGGCGTTCCTACTTGACCAGCAAAATTCTACGCTGCCAGATCATCTCAAACAGTGGGCCGAAGCAAAGGCCAAGATCAATGATTCGGATATTAGACAAGAGATGTATCGCATTCAGCAGCAGTTTGGGGCAATCATCTTTCGTGATGTCATGACTTCAGGGGGGATCTTCTACGGAGGAAATATCCCGAATAACCGTGACATAGAAGATCGCCTAGAGATGCAGGGTGACTATAGGAAGTTCATGACGAGACAGGGCGTCCTCCCGTTCCCTAAGCCGAGCCAGAAGGCTTGATGTTGGCCTAGTTGTAGTTACAAACTATAGATGACCTTTGTGTGTGTGTGTGGACGACAAGTGAACTTATTTTGCTTATTATTATATATCAATCAATGCTTGGTTTTTTTGCTTACTCTTTGGTCCTTTGCTCATTTTGGTCCTTCTTTTTTTCCTTACTCTTTTTTCGAGAATAATGCCGATGACTGAAATTTCGTGGCACACTATATATGTGAATGTGCTACGATGGGATTGTACGCCTTGTGCTATGCACAAGTCCAGGTGTTGTGCATCCTACTTGGCGTACGGTTCCATCGTAGCATATTCCTGTGTCCAACGACCTATGTATATATATGAGGCATGCTTTTTGAGTTACTTTGGTCTTTTTCGAGAATAATGCCGATGATTGAAATGTCGTGGAACACTATATGTGAATGTGCTGCGATGGGATTGTTCGCCTTGTGCTATGCACAGGTCCAGGTGTTGTGCATCCTACTTGGCGAACAGTTCCATCGTAGCATATTCCTGTGTCGAACAACCTAGTTATATATGAGGCATGCTTTTTGAGTTTGGTCTTTTTGATTTAGGAGTACTTTCTATAAGTGTATCTTCATATGCGACTTTAATTATATATTGTTTTTTCAATAATCGGTTAATTATTATTGTCAACTTATAGATGACGTGGTACGTCGTGTACAAGGGACGGGTTCCCGGAGTCTACGATGATTGGGAAGACTGCCGGAGACAGGTGCACCGTTTCAGCGGCAATAGCTACAAAGGGTACAACACTATGGCGGAGGCGGAAGCTAGATACACACGCTATCTAGCGGGAGTTAGGACAAGGAACCGGATGAAGACCTACACCTTCGTCGCGGCGGTGATCATGCTTATCTTCTTTGGTTATTTATCCCGCGTTTGTGTCTAGCTAGCTAGTTTAGATGTCTAGGCGAGCTTCCGAGCTCTAACTTGTTCGATCGACACATGTATTCGCATGTCACCAACTACTACTTTGCAGCATGATCGAAACAATGTAATTAACTTAGACTATGTATTCATGTATGAGACTTATCTATATGTATTTGTTTCAATCTTGTTTTTCATATTGAGTATTTATATATATAATTGTATATCTTGTATCTGTGTGTGTATATCTGCTGTAATGTTGTATATAATCTGTATTGCATATAATCTGGCTCGGAAATTAAAAAAAACAAAAAATACATCTGTGGCGCACATGGTCTACCTTCTGTGGCGCACTACACCTAAAGCGCACTATGGAAGTTTAGTGGCGCACTAGGTAGTGCGCCACAGAAGATCCCAGGGGTAGCGCACCATCCCAAACTTCTGTGGCGCACTAGGAGGTGCGCTACGCCTATCTCTACACAACCGTGGCGCACTAGGCAGTGCGCCACGGCTGAGAGATAGCCGTAGCGCAAGGCCCGTGGCGCACTGCTAGTGCGCCACGGATGGGCATTTCGGGTGCGCCACTAACAGCCTGTTTCCTAGTAGTGTATTTTCCCATATTTTTCTAGTATTTTTCTGATCTACACAAAATTGCATCAAAAACGCCTTCTTTTCCATCTGAATCCAGACTCCGGCAGTTCATCCTCCAAGAACCATCCAACATGCATAAACATATGAAAATACATAAGTACTACCTCATAATAAGACATATATCGATGAATAGAGGCAAATTATGATATAGAATGGTGATGCAAATTGGGCGTATCAACTCCCCCAAGCTTAGACCTTCGCTTGTCCCCAAGCAAAAACTGAGCTTAGTAAACATGTCCACAGGTTTATGGAGTGAAGTGTCAATAAAAGAATACAGACAAGAAGCATCACACTTACCATTGTACAACTCATAAAAGAAAGCAACTAACCATTATATAACTTAGCTTGCAACAAGTACAGGAGTCACAATAGAGATGCATAAAGATAAATCATAATTGGAATTGGCAAACTTTGTTCTTGGTCAGAGAACACCTGGCAAACAATTTCACAAAAAAAATTGTAACAGTTTTCAAAACAGGATCACTCTTGCTCAAAGAGGTTTTTCACAATGAAGGCTTTCAAAGTAATACTCAATAGATAAGAGTTTTGTGGAAACAAGGAAGATAAAAAACATGATTGAATAAATCACCATATGAATGCTTGAAACACAATAACTCAAATGCTTGCTGGAGATAGAGAGGAAGTAGGTTTACTGACTCAACTTGGAAGTGGGAGAAAGGTCCCTTTTTATAGAGGGAAGCAGGGATTACAAGTCATAAATAGCTTCTAAAAGATTATGGTACTTACTAGTTTTGAGCCCTCATTGCCCCTATCATAGGCATCTTGATATGATTAAGGTTAAAGTGAACAAGGATGGAGTATATGCTTGACGAAATATAAGTTGGCAATCTCATCTCCCTTGAATATGAGGGCCACTCCTCATGCTACTAAACTTCAGTTATCGGTAAGTTCTTGTCATTGTAAGTACATGCGTATCATAGAGAACCGCCAACAGGGTACCCCTTGCACATGGTACAGGAGATTTCCCATAACCAAAATGACAAGACAAGCAAACAGTGAGCATCTCAGTGATCTTTTTATTTACTATGTGCATAGCTTTTTATTGAGGATGCTTCACAGAATGCTCACTATGGTGATGCTGCAAGTTTCCACCATGATTAGGCATGGCTTAGGCTAGCGGCCCAGGCGTTTCTCTAACACACAATACAAACTCCATGGACTTACAAGTTCCCTTTTTATTTCACATCAGTGACATCCATAGACAAAAGAGCACGATATCAACTGTGTACAGAGTACAAGTGCAATGTTGAAAACTTTCCCCGTGACAGCATGGTTCTGCTAATTCCAACGTATAGGTGAAAGCATATACAACTTCGATGACACAATGGTTCAAGTCTATTAGGGGCAAGAAAATAAGATGTGCCATCAAGTTCGTGAGAGCTTTACTAACTAGTTTTCACATAACAAAATACTTTTTAATTTGAAAGATAGACAAATCTTGAGAATTTGCTTGGAATAGCAATAATGTTAATAGGTAGATATGGTGGACACAAATGGCATAGGTTTTTGGTTCAACGGGATTTGGAAACGTGAGAAGTATGCCTTCTCAAAACAAGTTTTTGGCTAGCAAGGCTGGGTAGCAAGCAAGAGAGTTGAAAGAAACAAGCAAACATACAAGTAATAAAGCCAAACATGCAATCTTCCTTGAAGACACAAAAATATCTTAAATAAAGAATACTAAGCTTATGAGCCAATCAAGAAAGAAAATAAATGATACAAAATACCTATAAGCTTTTTCTCTTTTTTCTTTCAAACCTCAAAAGTTGTTGCTACTGACCAGAGCATGGTTTGCCAAAAACCAATTTAGATTTACTTGATGCTCCCAAAGTTATGCCAAATACTGATCAACAAGATCCATCATATAATAGAGATTGCAAACTAAAATAAGAAGCGCAAAAGTAAAAGATGAGACTTCTCATTAATATTTAATAAAGGCACTCACACCAAGGGATACAAAGATAACCAACTAAAGGAGAGATACTTCCACGTGCAAACCAAACTATAAGATAACCTCTCTACCAAAGATATGAATCCACTAAAAGGGTAAAAGATAAAAGATAATGGTAGTGATACCGCGGCACTCCCCCAAGCTTGGAACAAGCCAAGGGGATGCCAAACCCGATGACGAATTACTCCTTCGGTGGGGGTGGTGTTCTCTTGATAAGCTCTTCAATAAGTTTATTCAAATCCTCAAACTCGAAGGTCAGAGTACGAATCAACTCCGAATTATGCTCAATGCAGCTCATGATCAATTCGGACCGAGGATCCCAGTCGTTGTTATTCTTTCTCCACTCTTCCTTCTTAGAGTAATCCTTCCCTACATGGTTAGAATGAGTGGTATGAGGAGGAAGTGTCCGTGGAGCGAGGGTATGACGGGGAGGTTTCCCTCCTGTAGACATCTGTGTTGTCCTCCTAAGCTTGATAGGGTTTGCCACCACTCCAATGCTTGCGGCGGTAGCGCGGGTGTTCGGATGTTCGCCCTCCTCCATGTCCTCTTCATCCCCAACCAAAAGATACTCCTCCTTGGGGTTTTGAGGATCATCTTCCTCACGCTTCTTGCCTTTATCGTTGGCGGAGACCATGGTGCTCTAAACTTGATAAGTTTTCCTGACAGAAACAGATCGAAACAAAAATACGATGAGAACACGATGCACGAACCTCGGGGGATCCGGGGGGTTATATATTACGAAGTTTCAAAGCACAAGGAAGGTACTGGTTCGAAAACAAGGCGGAGACGGATCTCGGGGGAGGCACACCCCCTCCAGGCACGGCCAGCCAGGGGTCCGCGACTGGGGTGGGTTTGTCCATCCCGGACTCCGTTTCCTCCTCTGTTCCGTCTCCTAACTTCCCTTATGTATTAAAAACATCAAAAATATAAAAAAATTGGGGTTTCAAGAACCTTCTGTTTTCACCACTTTTACCTATTCAAAGACGAACTCTGTAGATTCCTTTTCTCCTTCTTCTGGAAATTCCTTTCTTCACAAGGCAATACACAAACCTCAATGGCAATATTAGTGTAAGCAAAAACAATAAACCTTTGGGTACACACTTCAACTGAAAACCCATCAAAACAAAGCTTCTATAAGAGGCAAATGCAGATGATAGCAGAAATCTGTTAAAATAGACCAGTAGGTTGATTTTTCGAAAACCTTCTGTTGCTCAAATCAAAAAGTGCAAAACTAATGAAAGTTGGGTAACAACTTGGAGAACAAGATCAGAAAATGCAGCTCCATCCGAAGTACTGAGCTCCCTCACGAATTTTTACAATGCAGCACAAAAATCTATCCCAGGACAGCCACTTTTCACCACTCCTCTACTTTACAAAAGCAGTTGAACTTGACACAAAAACCAAAAAAAAAAGGATAAGGAGCAGTTATTACCGAAGTAATAACTTCCAAGACTCGACAAAACTCTTGGGTTATCTCCCAACAAGTACTTTTCTTTAATGCCTTTAAGTTAGGCTTGAAACTTTCAAAGATGCTCACAAAGGAGATAAATATTTGAAGTGAAAGAGAGCATCAAGAAGCAAATAACCAACACATTTGAGTCTAACCCACTTCCTATTCATGGGAGTAGCATAAGAAAACGAGTTGTTGAAACAAAAAGCCATAAGCATAGGAAGACAAAATAGATGCAACTTCAAAGCTTTCAACATAAAACAGGGAAACTTAACATCATTGAGATGCATAAAACTATGTTTCCCTCTCTCATAATAACTTTCAGTAGCACTTTGAATAAAGTTGACAATATAACTATCACTGACAAAAACTTTATAATTAGAATAAGCATACTTACAGTCACCAAAAAGAGGTCCAAGGTCATAGACTGGATCAACAGAATCAAGTTGTTCCATCCTAAAATCCTTATTAGGCAAACTATTTTCACTAGGAGCTTTAGCAAATTTGTAAAAGTTAAACTCATAAGAATCTCCATCAAAATTAGTTAGAACTTTTTTCCTTTTTACAATCTATAATATCTCCACAAGTGTTCAAGAAAGGTCTACCAAAAACGATAGGACAAGTTTTAGTAGCTGCTGAATTAAGCACTAGAAAATCAGCAGGATATTTAATCTTACCGCAGAGAACTTCCACATCTCTTACAATGCCAATGGGGCAAATGGTTTCCTTATTAGCAAGGTGGATAACCACATCAATGTCCTCAAGCTCACAAGGACCAATCTCATGCATAATTTCCCTGTAAAGCTCATAAGGAATAACACTAGAACTAGCACCAATATCACATAAACCATAGTAGCAATGATCACCAATTTTAACAGAAAGCACATGAATACTAGCTTTTCTAGCTTTACTAGGATGAGAGATAATATTAGAAGCATCTTTACAGAAGACAATATGCTCATCCTCTATATTTCTAGTGACAGTGTCTTTCAGAATAGCCACCATAGGTTCAACATTCAACTGCTTATCAAGTTCTACAGTTTTCTTTGTACCTTTATTATTTGCACTAATAATCATAGAATACACCTTTACCTTAGATGGGAAAGGAACTTTCTCAGCATAAGGTTTAGGCACAATATGATTAGTAGTACAAACTTGAGTACTTCTAACAGGAACATGACTAACAACATCTTTATAAGGAGCATGGTACTTATTCCACTTCTTCTTGGGAATTTCTATGTAAGAGGAAAAGGCATTAAAACAGTTGGCAATACTTTGGGAATCAAGACCAAACTCATTACTAATATCACGGAAGTCATCAGTTCCCATAAAAGATTTAATGCATTCATAATAATAGTTTATACCTGACTTTCTTCCTTTGTCATTCTCCCAAGCTTCAGTGTTTTCTTGAATACGGTCTAGTAGATCCCATTTAGCTTCTTCCTTCATACGTATGAATGATCCAACACAAGAAGCATATAGTAAATCTTTATCATGAAGAGAAAGCCTAGCATAAAAGTTATTGATAATAATATTGTTAGGGAGTTCATGAATAGGACATTTAAGCATTAGTAACTTCAATCTCCCCCAAGATTGAGCTGTACTCTCTCCATCACGAGGCCAAAAGTTATATATAAGATTTCTATCCTTATGAATCTCACCGGGAGGATAGAATTTAGAATAAAAGAGAGATGCCATTTCCTCCCATTCCATGGATTGTCCATTCTTCAGTAGCTTATACCATTCTCCAGCTCTCCCTTTCAAGGATATGGAGAGTAACTTCTTCTTCACCGGTTCAGTTGTGATATCTGCATACTTAAACAACCCGCATAATTCATGGATAAAAAGCAAATGATCACCAGGGTGGACAGTTCCATCCCCAAAATAATAATTATCCATAACATGATCAACAATACTTGTAGGTATCTTAAAAGGGTCTATCTCAACAGGTGGTGGTTCATCTACTACCCTAGCAGTGGTAGTATTTTTTCCAAACAAAAAACCAAGTGGGTTATCCATATTGGAAACAAAGCAACAAACAGTAACAAAAGCAATACTCACAGTAAAAGTTCCCCTTACCAGTTCCACTCTTCAATAGCGCTTCAGTCCCCGACAACGGCGCCAGAAAATAATTTTGATGACCCACAAGTATAGGGGGTGTATCGCAGTACTTTCGATAAATAGGAGTGTCGATCCCAACGAGGAGCAGAAGATGTTGAACAGTGGTATGGAGCAGGAACTCTCTGTAAATACTTAGCAAATTGATTTTTAGGGGTTTTATGATAAGGCAAAAAAAAACAAAGAGCAAGTAATAAAGACAACGAACAAACGGAGCAAGTGGCCCAATCCTGTCTTAGCAAAGGACAAGCCGGTGGAAATACTTATAAGGGCCAAACGTTCTGAAGGACACATGGGAATTCTGTCAAGTGCTTTTGCTTCAAATAGCCGAGTACTCTTCTTTGGTGTTGTAAGTATTGTGTGGGTGAACCTGTGCTAACATACCGACCTTACTTGGACTAATACATACTTGTGATTAAACCCCCTGCAAACATCCGTAACTATAGGAAAGTAATTAAGATATAAATCTAACCATAGCCTTAAAGTCTGAGATCCTACGCTCCCTTGTGAAAAGGTGTCCTAACGAGGGTTCAGGTCTCTGTCACTCCGGCAACCCCACAATTAGTTGCCAAATACACAATGCATTCCCTAGGCCCATAAATGGTGAAGTATCATGTAGTCGACGTTTACATGACACCACTAGAAGAATAGCACCACAACTTAAATACTAAACCATTGAATAATAACTCAACACAAATCCACTACTAACAACATGACTTCTCCCATATCCTCAAGAACTAAACGAACTACTCACAAGACATCATATGGATCAAGATCAAAGATGATATGGTAATGGATAACAATCTGAACATAAACAATAATCCAATGGTTCCACTCACAAGCATCAACTACAATAGTAATCAACACCGGAAAGGTTTCTCCTAATGAACTAAAGCAATATCCAACATAATTGTTACAGCAGGATGGAGTAATGATGATGGTGCTGGTGGAGATGATGGTGCTGGTGGAGATGATGGTGTGGATGATGATGATTATCCCGATGAAGCCTAGCTTGACGATGGTGTTGATGGCGATGGTCTCCCCTCTTCGGGAAGAAATTCCCTCGATAGAAATCTGTCTGTCAGAGAGATCTTTCTCTCTCGGTGTTTTCCGCCTCGCGGAAGCAACGAAAATCTATCTGTGGTCGCTTCCCTGGTGTTAGGGTTCCATAGGGAAGTTATAGGTGAAAGGGCGGAGTCGGGAGCCGGGCAGGTGGGCCACACCTGCCCTAGGTGCGGCCGAGGGGGGACCCGCGCCTAGGGGGGTGTGGGCCCCCTGCGGCCCTTCTTTGCCCCTCCTTCTGGCTTCCTCAGTCTTTTGGGAAAATATTATTTTCCCATATTTTTCTGGTATTTTTCCGATCTACGCGAAATTGCATCAAAAATGCCTTCTTTTCCATCTGAATCCAGACTCCGGCAGTTCATCGTCCAAGAATCATCCAACATGCATAAACATATGAAAAGACATAAGTATTACCTCATAATAAGACATATATTAATGAATAGAGGCAAATTATGATATAGAATGGTGATGCAAATTGGGCGTATCAAGGAGACATGGAGAAGGTAGCGGGTGTGAACACACACCTCATGAAGAACATGATGAACACATGCAAAACTCACACAATACAAGGCCGATTGCTCCCGAACGGCAGTCACCGGTCCGATATAATCCTCACACGGAAAAATTGGTCAACATGCTCCCTCAATCCACACCAGAGAGGGAAGAACACCTTGGGAGGGTCTTGACAGCTTGAAGAAGGAACACCGACTCTAAGGCCTTATACAACGATGGATGCATGATGCAAAGTTCAATAAGGTTGGTATGATAGTCGATCCTCTTGGTAAAGGGGATGAGACAAAACTAGAAATTCCACAAAGGGGGTTGTCTCTAGTCTATCATCTATGACTGGGGTTACAATAAGGGGTGGGGGCTCTATATATAGGCCAACCACTTAAACAATGGTAGTTTCAGGATAAAACTAGGGTTGAAATGGAATAAGGGGTACATGGGCCAAGGGTCCAACTGTTGGCACGCAGGCCCATCACGTAGGCCGAAGACTCTGAGCTTGAGGGCTGGAGACTCCGGTGTGGGGGCGGAGACCTGGCTGTAGTCTACGGCCAGAGACTCCGGGGTCTGTGGGCTGGAGACTCCGGTGCTTCTGCTGCTTCTTTCGTCTCCTCTTCCAAGTCTCCGTTTTGTCGGGCTTGATGCTCCGGGATTCCTCACTTGTCTCCGTACTTGTCGGTGTAAACCTATCATGGTCATAGGACGGAGTATAAAGTAGTATACCATTTAATTGGGTAGGAAGTGGGATATCATAGAGGATAGGATTCACCTTTGGACTCATGACGACTTGGCATGTGTTGAAGACCTTGACGTGGTAACGACCATAGGTCGGGCTACATCACAACTAAAGCATCGAACTACCCAGAAGGATAGGCGACCTAGCTCCGCTCGCCACCATCAACGTTGCCACACAAACTGCAATGCCATCGTCGTTCAAAGGTTACATGTGCATGTGTGTCTGAATACCACGTGTCAATAATACATTGCCCACCACTATGTATGCGGTAAGAACTTAGAACATCTCTAGCAGATACCATAAATCTGCGTATGCAAACCATGTTTGCAGTACGGAAATAGTTAGCGTCGAACAAATGCACTAAAAACGGAACTGCAAATTTAAAAATATCAAATGGCGTCAGATTCATACATAGGAGGAGGTTTTATAATCAATATATTTACAACAAATATCAATGTTGCGCCCTGCATCTAAGACTAGCCCTAGCCCTAGCATCTACCGAAGATACCTAGGCCTACTCGTCATCAGAGGTGTCGTCGGAGTAGTCAACGACGAAGAAGCCCAGCCGGGCCTGGTGCTCGGCAGATGAGGCAAAGCTCGCGCTTCTCAGGACCGGCCTTAGGGCAGAGCTGGTGGGGCAGCCGCCCGGTCCCAAGAAAACAGGGGGCCCAAATACGTGTCATATGTATTAGTGTAATACTACTGTTTTACTTGGCCTGGCCAGCGCATGAAAAAAAACTGATCGACCACAAGATTCAACGAGCGTTGAGTAGCTGGGACTCAAGGAGCGTTGACTAGTTGGGTAGATTGCGCTACAGTTCTCTCCTCAGTTTCGTTCATCAGGGCACACGACTCAGCCAAAAGCATACTCCCTCTGTTCCAAATTTCTTTGCGTTTAGGTTTAATCAAAGTTAAAATTTATAAACTTTGACTATATATATATAAAAAAATATCAAAACCTAAAATATGTAATAAATATAATTAGATTCACCATAACACATATTTTTATATTATATAAAATTTATATTATAAATGCTAATATTTTGTTGAATATGCTTGGTGAAGTTTTAAAATGTTTGACTTTGACTAAATCTAAAACGCTAAGTAATTTGAGACGAAGGGAGTATATGGAAGTGTGAACCGTTGCTTATATAACGGGAAGACCTCTTCCAACTCGGAAACGCTGACCTCTCCACTCTTGGTTGCTCGCCGCACTCTTGGTTGCTGCCATGTGAAGCAGCTCCCACGCGAGAGCAGGTGAGAGCTCACTACTTCAGAATCTCGAGGCACTACGGGAGAAAGGTTCTTTGCCGGCCTCCCGGAACACCGCAAACCCTTTGCCGTGTGTAAGCACATGGCAAAATCCACACGGCAACGATCGGAACGGCAAAGGCTCTTTGCCGTGTGTCTTCACGTCCGGAACACGGCAAAGACTTTGCCGTGTGTTTTCTGATCACACACGGTACACTAAAGTAGTTGACGGTTCCGTCCGTCTGACGGAGCCAACAGATCGATGCCGTGTATTTCCTTTGATGTGTGCTCTTATGATTCTATGAAATAATATCACCTAACATATATGTAATAAAAGCCTTGCTAATTAAAGAAAAGAAAAAGGTGAAAAAAAATGCTTTGCCGTGTATACAGAAGAAAACACACGGCAAAGATTACCTGACGGCGAGGGCACACGGCAAAGATTCTGCCGCCAGCCCCTGCCGACGGGTGACCCTGCGAGGCCATGGGGCCCACTTCTTTGCCGTGAATATATCTTTGCCGTGTGTCTTCAATGACTTTGCCGTGATTTTTTTTGCCGTGTGTCTTCAATGACTTTGCCGTGATTTTTTTTTGCCGTGTGTTCATGTCAGTCCATTACCGTGTTTATTTCTTTGCCGTGTTCTTTTTCTGCAGTTTGCCGTGCACCTGTGCTTTACCGTGTTTTTCTTAGTTTACACACGGCAAAGATACTCTTTGCCGTGTTCCGGGTCTTTTGGCACACGGCAAAGGACAGGGGCGACGACAGCGATATTTTTTCCTGTAGTGAGGCAACCTACAAAGAGGACGACGAGGGCTTGACTGATGAGCAACCCACCACACATACATCATCGTCTTGCTGACCTCGTGACTCTCCTCACCAAGCAGAAGGAGCCTGCCGCAATAATGCACCGAGGAGTTGGCAGGGGACATTCAGGAGGTGTCGGCCTCATGGTGATTGCTCGCATGGAAGAGAATGATGCCATCCGACTTCAAGCTCATGACGACTTGATTTTGTTTCTCCAAGACATGAGCAACATGCTCACTAGGCGCCGCTCTAATGCGGCGGCATCCTTCGTCCACTGCAGCAGGCACATGGATCAGCATTCACAAGCTGCCAGTGGATCTCTTCGCCAAGTCAAAACTAGCTATTTTGTCCCACAATTCTACAAAGTGAGCTATGTTTGGTAGGACTGCCGCTACAAGAGCCGCCTCATGATGGTTGTTGGACACGTTCCTCACTTAGGAGGCTTATATAGTTGCGACTTCTCGAAGAGATCCGCTTGGTGGCTTGTCGTGACCGCTGATCAACATGCACGCTGCTGCGGGCCAAGAAGGATGCCTCATCCCAGTGGCGCCTAGCCCTAGCGAGTAGTATGTTGGTTGCGTCGGCAGAGAAGCAAACCACCGCTTTGTCGTGAGCTTGAAGGCGGATGACATATGTCACTTTCATGCCGGCCGGCAATCACCGCCTCACGCCTCTTGGCGTCCACCGCCATCTCCTCGTGCATTGTAGCGAGCTCTTCTGCTTGCCGCGGAAAGTCGCGAGGTCAACAAGAGATTGCTCCTGACGTGGGCGGTCAAGCGCCCAACAACCACTGTGCAGTCCCCTTGAGCTTCTCAAGTCGTGAGCGCGCTTGCTCTGATGATGAGGGCTTTGCTTCATAAGGCATTAATTGCAGGACTGCTCGCTCCTTGTAAGCAAGCCATGGAGGCCTTCAAGTGGTAGATCAACGTCTCCCAAGCACGAGGATGAGACGGAGGGCCTGAGCGCTGGAAAGAAGGTTGAGCTTCTCAAGTGCGGAACTCTATTCAGAGAAGACCTTAAATCACTTTTTGATGCAAGTCATGAACTCCTTTGCCTTGGGAGAGTGGTAGGCTGGTAGCCTTCAATACTGGCCACATAACTTGTCCATGCCTCAAGAAGTAGACAACGAAAACGGAGGGTTGGTAAGATGCACTAAATCTAATGGGCATAAAAAAGGCAAGGTAGTGCCTCTCATGAGGATTTTTTTTAGGGTAGCCTCCCATGCATGAGGTGAATTCGGCTTCTTGTGAATCACCACAATGTCACCACAGTGGGTGTCACTATGGCCCAGAGGACGGGCGGCAGAGTCTATAAGTGGGTGTCACTATGGCCCATGGGCCATCTTTTGTCCTGGGGGGCGGGTGATGAAGTGTGCACATCTGCATTTGTCGGGGACGACGCCACTGGAAATGGGGATTCACTGCCAGAGTAGCATGGGTCTTGTCCTCTCATGTTGCCTACTACCTGATCCATACTACTACTCAGCTTCACATGAGGCCACCATGCATGTAGAATGCGTGAACAATACGGCAGGCACGCATATTCAAGGACTCCTAGCATTGGCCATTTTTTATTTACTTGCATCTAAAAAAGAATAAAAGAGGGATGCCAAATATTCAAGGATAGATACGTACGCACACGTCACTCTATATAAGTCTTACTTACATAAACCTTAGTAGACAATCATGTACTATTGAATTTTATATTTACTTGCACCTAAGACATGCAGCTATATTGTCTAGAGACCTCTAATTAAGATATTTGTTACTGTACATGGTACGCTTAAGATCTCTCTATCAATATATTTAATGATGCCAAAGTGAATCATAGGACACTATAATTCTTCAAAGTGTCAAAGGTTAATATGTGGAGCCATGCAAGTTTGTGTTTTCTTCTCCAATCTAAGAGGACTCGATTTAATGAGTAATTTATTTGAAAAGGTAACGTACCAAAAACGAAACCAGTGTAACCTCTATTATAAGATGTGATTTCAACTTATTGGAAGCATATTTGCAACGAACCATTACAATTATCACACATGACATTGTAGACTAAATATTTAGCAACAATTTTTTTTTGGTATAGTTCTATTAAGTGTGATAGGAAATTTTACTGGTTAAAAACTTATGCCCGCACAGTCCCAGGATACAAATTCCTACATGACTAAAGGAGAAACCATGTATACGTATATGATGCTGCTCTCTATTGAAACACACAATAATCCAGTATATAACATTAGAAAGTATGTAGCTGGTATTATACAACGGGCTTATAGCTCCCGTGCGACGTCTTTACGCGGAATTAGAAATAACACTATATCCTTGCAAAGAATAGCTCGCATACGACGCTTCTGAAGCGACAAATAGCTCCCGTGCGACACTTCCACTTAACCTCACAAGACCGTCAACGAATTCGAATCAACTGAGCACAACAGGACCCACAGCATGTCCACATCACGGCGAGATCCACCTGATGTCCACCTCATATCGTGGGACCCATGTTGTGGTAGAAGAGAGCCGTTGGCCCGATCCGTCCCCGCACCCGATCCCTCCGGCCACCATGCCAACATCTCATCCCCTTTCGTTTTCTTCTCCGGCGAGCAAGCGCGGCAACGCCGGCGAGGGATGTCGAGATCCGCTTCAGCCTCCCTCCGATCATGGCCTCGGTATGGTGCGGTGCCGATGACGAGGTGCCCCGATTGCCCCCGTACCGTGCCCCTGAAGCGGCTTGTCACATCCACCGATAAGAACGGCAACGTTGTCCGGAAATTTGTGAAGTGTGAGAGCAAACCCGAGCCGGGGAAGGTGAGATCTGAGTGTTCCGAGCGCCAATTTCTCGCTTTTCTTTCGAAATTTCATGCATTTCATCAAATTTGGGATTTAGGGTTCATCTCTGCGATTTCAAGAGCTGCCAAAATGTGGGCATTTTGAGTGGCTTGATGAGTACATCGAGCAAATTGGGGTGGAGGTAGCTAAAGGGAATATGCCCGAGAGGCAATAATAAAGTGGTTATTATCGTATTCCTTATTTATGATAAATGTTTATTTTGCATGCTATAATTGTATTAATACGGAAATGTTAATACATGTCTATTTAATAAATAAAAAGGAAGTTCCTAGTTATGCCTCTCTCATAAACTAGCTCGTTGATTAACAAGATGATCAAGGTTTCCTGATCATGGACATTGGATGTTGTTAATAACGAGGTCACAACATTAGTGTAATGATGTGATGAACATTCATCTGAAGTATAGCATTACGATCAAAGTTATTGAGTTTATATTGCTATAACAACTTACGAAGTGATCCTAATCCTTAGACCATGAGATCATGTCAATCACTAACACCGGAAGAGTTTCTTGATAACATCAAACGTCACACCATAACAGGGTGATTATAAAGATGGATTTAGAACTAATAAAGTGTTATGTTGAGGCCCATGGATCGAGAGTAGAATTTGTTCATCTCGATGATGGATAGATATGCTCTAGGCCCTCTCGGTGATATCACATTGATTAGCTTGCAAGCAACTGATTTGATCACTAGAATGTTATATCACGGGAACAAGAAAAGAGTGCATGTCAGTAACGAGATCAAACTAGGCATGGAGATACCGATGATCGAATCTCGGACATGTAATATATCGCAAAACAAAGGGATTAAGATACTAACATAAAAGGTTTCGACGATCATAAGAAATTCATCGTTGAATGTGTGGGAGTCAGTATGGGTCTCCAGATCCCGCTTCTGATTATTGATCGGAGAAGGGTCTCGATCATGTCCGCATTATTCGCGAACTGTAGGGTGGCACAATTAAGAGACACTGACATCCATTTGGAGCAAAAGTTTCATGCCGGAAAGAATAACAAGCGCAGGAATTTATTTCACTAGATAACGAAACGGGTTTTCGGGTGAAATTGCAGAAAGTATTTTTGCATGTTAAATTAAATACTAGCAAGGGGTTATATGTGAATGTTTGTCATTAAAGTAATTGACAAAATTCTGAATAAATAAAAGGAGTTTTATTTAATGAGAGTTTGCATTAAATTTGGTGAAAATTTAATGGGAATTTGTGTGGGTTTTTTAGTGGAGGGAATTGAAAGGCATTTGAGTGAGTGGAGTGTCCACCCACATGAATGTGGAAGAGGTGGGGGCATCCCCATGGCTGGGCGCCATGCCCCTTGGGTGCCCCCCTCTCCCCTATAAGAGGCCCCTCTCATCCTCTCAAAGCACACCTTCTCGTGAAGGATCTCTCTCCCCCTCTAGTATTTATCCCCATGGTCTCGGACTAGCGAGATACATGTTCCCGATGGCTATTCGGCAATAAAGAGTTGTGCTTCCGCTGCATCGCTGGAGCGAGGAGGCAGAGGTTGCTCGGTGTCTTGAACGTGTGTGCGAGCACGGATGCGCTGCTGTTTTGCGGCGATAGGACTTCCTCTCGATCTTGAGATCGGCAAGAGATCGTCTACATCAACCACGAGTTTGTACTCGTTAAGCTTTGTCGGTCTTCAATGGTATGTTCTCTACAGATGTATATTCGCCCGTTGCTTGTATCTAGTAGATAGATCTTGGTACATAGTTGTTCCCATCGTAGAATTTTTTTTGTTTTCTATGCTGCGAACCCTACAGTGGTATCAGAGCCGGATCTATGCGTAGATGCTTTGCATGGGTAGTACACATATGAGTATGTGGGCGATGATGATCATTTTATTGCTTCTTAGTTGTACTTTGGATATTGGTGGCACAGTGGGATGAAGCGGCCCGGACAAACTTTACATGTCCTCGCACATGAGACCTGTTCCACGCTTGACATGCAACTAGTTTTGCATAAGTGGCTAGCGAGTGTCTGTCTCTCCTACTATAGTCAATATATAATTTGCAATGAGTCGTCAACAATTTGGTTATCCTTGTTGTGGTTCATGTTCGTAGGTAAGAACAGTTCTATCTTCGAAAGCCCTAAGCCATGTAAAACTTTTAATGGATAAATTAGAGGCGTCTAGTTTAGATTGTTGCCGGGCTAAATTCCTATTGCAAACTTTCAGTAAACTCTGTTTACTCTGTGAAATTTAATAATTAGTATTAAATCAAGAGTAAGAATTCCAGTGTTAGTTGTTGGAGATATGCCCTAGAGGCAATAATAAATGTAGTTATTATTATATCTTTGTGTTTATGATAAATGTTTACATTCATGCTATAATAGTATTAACAAAGAAACCATTAATACTTGTGTGAATTGTAAACTTAAATTGAAGTCCCTAGTATAGCCTCTATACTTCACTAGCTTGTTGGTTGATTAAATGATTGTGGTTTCCATATCATGAACATTGAGATGTTATCAACAACAAGATCATATCATTAGGAGAATGATATGGTGGACATACTCCTATTGATAAGCGTAGCATAAAGATCAAGTCATTTCAATAGTTCAATTGCTATATGCTTTCTGATACATAGTAACCTAATTCCTTCGACCATGAGATCATGCATATCACCTTTACCGGATGGATGCTTTGATGACATCAAACACCACACCATAACTGGGTGGTTATAAAGGTGGCATTGAGTGTTCGGAAAGTATTGGTTGAGACACATGGATCAAGAGTGGGATTTGTCCATCCACATGACGGATAGATATACTCTGGGCCCTCTCGGTGGAATGTCATCCAATTAGCTTGCAAGCATGTGACTTGGTCACAAGGGATCACATATCACGGGAACGAGAAAAGAGTACTTATCAGTAACGAGGTTGAACTAGGTATGCAGAGATACCGACGATCATAACCTCGGATAAGTAACATATCGTGAGACAAAGGGAAATTGGTATCGTATGTAAGTGGTTCATTCGATCGCAAAGTAATCGTAGAAATATGTGGGAGCCATATGAATTTCCAGATTCCTCTATTGGTTATTGTTCGGAGAAGTGTCTCAATCATGTCCGCATAATTCACGAACCGTAGGGAGACACACTTAAGGATTCGACGTTGTTTGAGTAGTTATGGTATTATGAGAAAGAGACCGAATGTTGTTCGGAGTCTCGGATGGGATCCGGGATATCACGAGGTGATCCGGAATGGTCCGGAGAATAAGATTCATATAAGGAAAGTCCTGTTTCGGAGTTCGGGAATGATTCCGGTGTTTTCATCGGGAATGTTCTAGAAGGTTCCGGATTGTCCGGCACTCCGGGGGGGGGGGGGGGGGAGGATACATGAGTGTGTCATTGAATGATTGCATCATGTACTAAGTGTTCTTGCTGTTCCAAAAACATGAAAGTCAAATTGCCAGTTTGAAAGTCAAAAGGCTAAAACAGGAAACTGTGGGAAACAGGAAACTGTGGGAAACAAGCAAGAGGAGTTGGAACCAACTTGGAGGAGGAGTCCCACTCCTCCAAGCCGGCGCCCAGCCCAAGGCCGACTTGGGGAGGGACTCCCCTCCCCTGGCCGCGCCTCCCCACCCATAAAAGGAGGGGCAGGGCTCCCCTCCTAGAACACACAAGTTCCTATCTTCTACCTCCGGTTTAGAGCCGTTTTGGTTTAGAGCCTTCTAATTGGTTTAGAGCCTTCTAATTGGTGTGTCTAATTACTAGACCACTAATAGCCTCTCTCATAAGCTCCACCATACTCGCACCGGCTTAAGGCGAAGCCCTGCGGGATTTCCCCTCTACTTCCGGTACCACGCCGTTGTGCTGCCGGAATCGCGAGGAGAGTGCTACAACCTCCGCTGCCTGCTGGAACAAGGGAGAGGAAGGTCTTCATCGAGTACCGAACGTGTGACCGACTGCGGGAGCGCTGCCGGAACGTGGCGCCGGAAGGATCGTCTACACGATCTTGAGATCGGAAAGAGTACGACTACATCACCCACGAGAATCCGCTCTCGTTAAACGCTTTGGAATCTTCGAGGGTAAGTTATACCATCGACTCGTTGCTACAATCTAGTAGATAGATCTTGGCTTGTTTGTTTGTATGCGATAGAAATTTTTTGTTTTCCATGCTACGAACCCCTACATTAGTACCTTAAGTATCATGTTTGCCTCCATGATTCTTGATTTAAATATCAAGGTTATCTAGGAGCTGAAAGAATTGTTTCAGAAACCATCATGTGTGACAGATATAACGATATCTGAAACAATGTTTTGGTTGTAATATGATAGAGTATAATGTATGTTCTCATATTGGATGATAATTTACAAAAGTTGGAGATGCTAGACATCCTAATCATCCAAAAGAGTTTTGGAAAGTAACATTATACTCAAGATTCGTCCTTATAAGCTACATTAGCTTGATCATGAAAGTCGTCATGATAAGGATGAATCGAAGATGTATGTAAAGTGTTTACTACACTAAAAGATTACTAAAGAATGGATTTTGAAAGAATGCCGATAATTTTGATGATGGTGATCTACTTCAAAGTGCAAGTCTAAAGGTATTATTATTTGAATATACACGCTTTGGACTATGTGTCATGTATATGGCTCCACTTTTGGTGGTGATAGATTCTTTTAAAAGGAAAAGAAAATGCTGAAAGAGAATCTATAAAACATATTTGGCGGAAAAGAAAAGATTGGAAATATCCAATTTAGGTATATAGATGATATACATGTTATGGTTGTATTCTTTGCTTGTTAAACAATGTGGTTCTTGGGTATTGGATACCGAATTGGTTGGTATTAAATTTCATACGGAACGACGCAATTCATGAACCACAATGGCCTAAGTAACTAGCAAGAGAATATGTGATGATGTTCATCGAAAACAAACAAACCGTTGTTTGTATTTCTCGTTGACATCAAAGCTTGACTTCAAGATTTGTTTTAATAATTGTTATTTAAATCAGCTATTATGAGAACAAAGGTTGTTCAAATAATTACCGTATTCCATATAAGATGGATGATTTACAAATCTAGTTGGAGAAATCACATCCATAAAACCTAATGCTAAAATGTCGCAAGACAAATGATTGAAAGATCACTTACAAAGTGACATCGCCATTTAAATTATTTTGGAAAGAAAACATGAAGAATCTCCATATTTATGGATTTTTGGAGTCTTTGATTTGATCAAGTGATGCTTGTGAGACTTTCCTCGGGATAATTAAAACTTTGTTCAAAGGCCAAAGAAGAACGAACGACTAAAATATTGGAATTTATACATATCGATGTATGTAGTCCATTATGTATAGTCGTAAGCGATGGATTTCAACTTATATGCTTTCTCCGGAAATTTGAGTGAATATTCACTTAATGAGAAAGAAGTATGAAATATTTGAAAATGTTCAAAGACTTTCAAGATGAAGTGAAAAATCATTGTAACAAGAAAATAAATGATTTATGATTTTATCATAAAGGGATTTATTTGAGTTGCAAGTGTAACAAGAAAATAAATAATTTATGATTTTATCATAAAGGGATTTATTTGAGTTGCAGGTTTAGAAAAACACCTAGATTTTCATCTCCCGAAACACCATAGGAATATGGAGTGAGATTTGTAATGAAACCTTGTGTGACATGGTTGGATCAAAGGTGTTATTTATAAAACTGCTATTATGTTTTAAAAGATTAAAGCTTTAGAGACTACCGCTTTTACATTGAAAAGAGCTCCATCTTGATCCGTTGAAATGACACCATGGAAGTTATGGTTTGGGGTAAAACCCAAATTGTCATTTCTTAAATTTTGGTATGCTAAACATAAGTAAGATGTTTACAACCGAAGTCGGATGAGCATGTCTTTGTAGGTTATTTCGAATAACAATTGGTTATTCCTCCATAACACCAAGGACAAAAGGGTTTGTCGCTTGAAACGTGAAGTTTCTTGAAAAGGGAATTTTTCGTAAAAGTTAAGTGGGAGGACAATAAAACTTTGATAATGTAACGAACCTTAGCTAAATATGTTGAGTTGCGCAGCGCCGGAAATCATTCCGGAGGCTGCAATAATGCTCATAGCTTATGTGCCTCAAAGGTAGTGGTCACGGAGATCTAAGTTCTTATTGAACCAAGTCGGTCGGATAAACAATCAAATGCTGAGATTTGAGAGTAACTCATTATTGTTTGACAATGATGAACCGACTACATGCAAAGAAGCGATGATGGGCCCTGACTCCATCAAATAGCTTGAAGCCATAAAATCCGTGATAGTTCCATACACGAGAAATCAAGTTTTGAACTTGGAAGACCCTCCGGAAAGGTGTAAAAACCTATCGGTCGTATTTGGTTCTATAAAGAAACAGAAATGGATGTTTCACATCTATGAAATAGTCGACATGTCGGTAAAGTATTTTACGACAATGTTCAAGGAGTTGACTATGGAAATATTTGATCTTTCATAGCGATATTTAGTCTGGACGGATTAATGTAGCAACCACTACATATAATTTGGTATATGGTAGAATAATAAACAAAACAAAGTTCTTCTAATAGAATGGTTACCTAGGACGTGTGCATGACACAGTCCAAAGGGTTTTGTTAATTCAAAGGATGGTAAAAGGGAATGCAATCTTCAATGGTTGAAGTGAGCATCGCGGAGTTGGAATCTTCACCATGATGAAAAAGAAGTTTTCATCAGGAGACGATGAAGATGCTTGCATTCGCAAGTAATTAAGTGGGAGCGCTAAGACATATTTCTAATACATTATGTGGAGGACATCTTATTGATTGGAAATGATGTATCTTTTATTGACAAAGTTAAGAATTTCATTTTGATGAAAGACTTAGGTAAAACCCGAATATTTAGCATGAATGTCTATAGTGGATAGACTGTGACGCTAATATGGTTGTGCCAAACGTATATATATGAGATAATGAAGGAGTTCAATACAGAAACGACAAGAAAAGGTTCTAGTCGCATGGAAAATAATTGAATCAAGATTCAAGTGTATCGACACTGATAAGTGAAACAATATTCAAGTTCTTTGACACTTGATGAGTGAAATCACAAGGATGTTTTGATCAATTATACGATGATATTTACACATCCAGATATGCCCTATGCTCTAAGTGTTATGAACATATACCAGAATGAATCATAAAATGATCATTGGATGATAGTGAGGTTATTCTTATGATATTTTGGAAGAACTAAAAATATATTTGTGTAGAGGTGACAAACAATTACAAATAGTTCATTGTAAAGCGTTACATTGATACTAGTTTTGTCACAAGATACCAATTAAGTTTATCTCAATTTAAACTATGGGTGGCACAATGTATTGGAAAGGAGATTCCATGATGGATTTAGATGAAATCCATAGTTAAGACATTGTGACGAATACTACAACAAAAGGGCTAAGTATATGACTGCTATAGTAGCAGCAAAAGAGGGCATTTGTGTCAAGTAGGTTGTTATCAAACTAAGGTGTGGTTTGCAATGGGCTAACACTAAAGATATATTGTACGACAATAGTATTGACATGATTTAACCCCAAGGAAATAAAGGTCTCACCAAAAGACCAAATTTATACAATGCCATATCATTAGAGAATGACTGATGCGTGAAGACGCAAAGACATACAAATACACACGGACCTAAAAGCGTCAGATCCGTAGATTATGTTAACCACTTCTAGTTGCATATATGGAACACCAGAAAGCTATAGGTGTTCAATACGCAAAGTTTTCAAACTAGATTATTGTCTCTAGTGCAAGTGGGAGACTGAAGAGAATATGCCCGAGAGGCAATAATAAAGTGGTTATTATCGTATTCCTTGTTTATGATAAATGTTTATTTTGCATGCTATAATTGTATTAATACGGAAACATTAATACATGTGTGTTTAATAAACAAAAGGAAGTTCCTAGTTATGCCTCTCTTATAAACTAGCTCGTTGATTAACAAGATGATCAAAGGTTTCCTGATCATGGACATTGGATGTTGTTAATAACGAGGTCACAACATTAGTGTAATGATGTGATGAACATTCATCCGAAGTATAGCATTACGATCAAATTCATTGAGTTTATATTGCTATGACAACTTATGAAGTGATCCTAATCCTTAGACCATGAGATCATGTCAATCACTAACACCGGAAGAGTTTCTTGATAACATCAAACGTCACATCGTAATAGGGTGATTATAAAGATGGGTTCAGAACTACTAAAGTGTTATGTTGAGGCTCATGGATCAAGATTGGAATTTGTCCATCCCGATGACGGAGAGATATACTCTGGGCCCTCTCGGTCATATCACATTGATTAGCTTGCAAGCAAGTGATTTAATCACTAGAATGTTATATCACGGAAACGAGAAAAGAGTACATGTCGGTAACGAGATCAAACTAGGTATGGAGATACCAATGATAGAATCTCGGACATGTAATATATAGCGAGACAAAGGTATTGAGTTACATGCGTATAAGGTTCACACGATCACAGAAGTCATTGTTGAATATGTGGGAGTCAGTACGGATCTCTAGGTCCCGCTGCTGATTATTGATCGGGGAGGGGTCTCGATCATGTCTACATTATTCACGAACCGTAGGATGGCACACTTAAGGGATACTGACACCATTTGGAGCAAATAATATGCCAGAGAAAGCAAAAGGAAAGCGCAGGAATTTATTTCACTAGACGCCGAAACTGTTTCGGTTGAAATTGCTGAAACTGGTTCTGCATGTGAAATTGAATACTAGCAAGGGGTTTTATGTGAATGTTTGTTAATTAAAGTAATTAACAAAATTCTGAATAAATAAATAAAAGAGTTTTATTTAAATGAGAGCTTGCATTAAATTTGGTGGAAATTTAATGCATGTGAATGGATTTTTGAGTGGAGGCTTTTTATGGGAGTGGAGGCTTTTCATTTTGAGTGGAAGCTCCACCCACATGAATGTGGAAGAGGTGGGGGCAGCCACCATGGCTGGCGCCATGCCCCTTGGGGTGCCCCCCCTCTCCTCCTCTCAAAGCACACCTCCTCGCGAAGGATCTCTCTCCCCCCTTTAGAATTTCCCCATGGTCTCGAATCAGCGAGATACATGTTCCCGGTGGCTTTTTCTGGAAGGATTTGTTGCTTCCGCTGCTTTGCTGGAGCGAGGGCGCGGAAGTTTTCGGGGTACCCGGACGTGTGTGCGATCACGGATGCACCACTGTTTTGCGGTGCTGGACTTGATGGTGCTGGACCGGCTGGACCAGATGGACTTCATCACGATATTGAGATCGGCAAGCGTTCGTCTACATCATCCATGAGTACAACCTTGTTAACGCTATTCGGTCTTCGAGGGTATGTATTCTATGGATGTATATCCACCTGTTGCTTGTATATAGTAGATAGATCTTGGTACTTAGATGTTCCCATCGTAGGAAATTTTTTGTTTTCTATGCTGCGAACCATACAGTTCCTAGTTATGCCTCTCTCATAAACTAGCTCGTTGATTAACAAGATGATCAAGGTTTCCTGATCATGGACATTGGCTGTTGTTAATAACGAGGTCACAACATGAGTGTAATGGTGTGATGAACATTCATCCGAATTATAGCATTACGATCTAAGTCATTGATTTTATATTGCCATCGCATTACGACGAAGTGATCCTAATCCTTAGACCATGAGATCATATCAATCACTAACACCAGAAGAGTTTCTTGATAACATCAAACATCACACCATAACAGGGTGATTATAAAGATGGATTCAGAACTAATAAAGTGTTATGTTGAGGCCCATGGATCGAGAGTGGAATTTGTTCATCCCGATGACGGATAGATATGCTCTGGACCCTCTCGGTGATATCACATTGATTAGCTTGCAAGCAACTGATTTGATCACTAGAATGTTATATCACGGGAACGAGAAAAGAGTGCATGTCAATAACGCGATCAAACTAGGTATGGAGATACCGATGATCGAATCTCGAACATGTAATATATCACGAAACAAAGGGATTAAGATACTAGCGTACAAGGTTCCGAAGATCACAAGAAAGTCATCGTTGAATGTGTGGGAGTCAGTATGGGTCTCCAGATCCCGCTTATGATTATTGATCGGAGAAGGGTCTCAATCATGTCCGCATTATTTGCGAAGCGTAGGGTGTCACACTTAAGAGACATTGACATCCATTTGGAGCAAAAAGTTTCATGCCGGAAAGAATAATAAGCGCAGGAATTTATTTTACTAGATACCGAAACGGGTTTTCAGGTGAAATTGCAGAAAGTGTTTTTGTATGTGAAATGAAATACTAGCAAGGGGTTATATGTGAATTTTTGTCATTAATGTAATTGACAAAATTCTGAATAAATAAAAGGAGTTTTATTTAATGAGAGTTTGCATTAAATTTGGTGAAAATTTAATGGGAATTTGAGTGGGTTTTTGAGTGGAGGGAACTAAAAGGCATTTGAGTGAGTGGAGTGTCCACCCACATGAATGTGGAAGAGATGGGGGCAGCCCCATGGCTGGGCGCCATGCCCCTTGGGTGCCCCCCTCTCCCCTATAAAAGCCCCCCCTCTCATCCTCTCAAAGCACACCTCCTCGTGAAGGATCTCTCTCCCCCTCTAGTATTTATCCCCATGGTCTGAAACTAGAGAGATATATGTTCCCGGTGGCTATTCGGCAATAAAGAGTTGTGCTTCCGCTGCATTGCTGGAGCGAGGAGGCGGAGGTTGCTCGGTGTCATGTACGTGTGTGCGAGCACGGATGCGCTGCTGTTTCGTGGCGGCTAGGACTTCCTCTTGATCTTGAGATCGACAAGAGATCGTCTACATCAACCACGAGTTTGGACTCGTTAAGCTTTGTCGGTCTTCAAGGATATGTTCTCTATGGATGTATATCCGACCGTTGCTTGTATCTAGTAGATAGATCTTGGTACATAGTTGTTCCCATCGTAGAAATTTTTTTGTTTTCTATGCTGCGAACCCTACAGTAGCATCCCGAGAGCTCCAAAACCCATCTGTGGTGGACCAATTGGGATCTGGCAACCCCATTTCCGCCGGTACTACGGTGGATGCGGAAGTGAAGGCCGAGCTAAAGAAGATGAACAAGCAGCTAAGGCAAATCATCGAATTGAAGAAGCAGGACAATCTGATGGCCGTTTTTTATTTTTGTGTAATTTATCTCGGATTTGTTTATCTCCTGATCATTAGTCATTAGACAACACAATCAGTGTTCGAGTGATGCTTTGTTATCGTAGAACCTGCAACACAAATTCGGGCAAATTTTGAGCTGCTCTATTTTGTTCCTTCAGTTTCGTCAGTGTGCAGGGGAGGGGTTGAAAAGTTAAAAAAAACAATCGACGAGGAGTGATTGAAAAAGGCCAGGCACAAATAGAACTTAGCCAGGCCAAAATGGTCGTATCGAGGCCCAATAATAACTAGTTGTAGATTGGGCAAAAAAATAGTACTCACGTTACAATCTAACTAGGGACGTGTGGATCTGCAGATACTCGTGCTCATGTCGCAATCTTTTATTTGTTGTGAAAGTAAATATATAAATGAAGGCCAAGGGCATCCATTTAACTTACAAGCCGAGCACTTTAATTTGGGCGCCCCTTTAACTTATGTAAATATGTAAATGTGTTGTTTGAAAATGAACCATATGTTGCATGTGTTGTTTGAAAATAATCAACCATCATAACGTTAACTTATTCTTCCTTTTGAGGTTTTCTAATTTCACTCATTTTATAAATATTGCACGAGTATTATATGAGAATTTTTTTTGTGTCTTTTGTTTTATGCACTTGTTGTTTTGGGTGTTTTGACAAATAACAATACAATAAAAAACAAGTCGATCACATAGATAATATATTATATAATATAAGGGGTACAATATAGAGAGGAGCCCCACATTACATAAACCCAAAGGGCGCCTAAACCCTAACCCTAGCTACTACGTGGGTTAAGGGCTGCTGGCCAACCTCACCGCCGGGAGGCTGCCCTACTCCATCGGCGATGGGGGCGGTGCCGCTCGGGCAAACGCCGCCGCCACCTTCCAGTCTGCCGCCCTCTCCCATCTCTCCCGCCGTCTCTGCTCCTCCTCGAAGGCCCAGCGAGCTGCCGTCCGTTGCTCATCCTCCTCCCATTCACGCCTTTTCTTCCGGGCGCGTGCGTTCTCCTTCTCCGCCGCCTTCTCGGCAACAGCCAGCTCCTTCGCCTCCGCCTCCTCGTACACCTTGAGGGCCTCGTCGAAGGGGCCGGGGTCGGGGAGGTTGCCGCCGCAGCGGGGGTGGGGGTTGTGGACGAACGCCCCTTGGGACCAGGGGTCGGCCGGGGCTTTGCGTCACGCGCATCGCCCCTTATTGCGATGCCTCGGGCTTGTGGGCACCTCCTTCTCCCAGATCTGCCTGTGCTCCGGATGGTTGTCCTCGTCGCTGACCTCGGATTCCGAAGGCCAGCGGAGGGGGGAGGTCGTCATGGTCGCTCGCCGGAGAGGTTTTTTTGGGGCTGGGAGGAGGCAAAGGGACTCGAGGTTGAATATGAGGAGGCAAAGGCATTGCAACTTTTTATTGAGGGCCAGAACCATAAATCAGCGGGGCTCAGTGTGAAGGGCGGGGTGGGAATCCTGCGTTGCGCTGCGTTGCGTGTAGGCAGCGGGCGTAGCCGCGTGCGCGATCAATGCGGTCAGTGCAAAAAATTTGCTAGGATGCGACGTGACTCTGCCCTGCACCGTCGCCCCCTGCATGCATGCATGCATTAATAGGAAAGAGAGAAAAAATGTCCAAAGTCAGGCGGGCGTCCAATTCACGCTGAGTCCAAAGTCCCACGCACCGCGCACCGCGTCGGATCCCATAGAGCATTCACACCCTCACAGTCCCAAGTTGCACGCACCGTGTACTTCTAGGTTTTGTCAAAGTCAAACTTTATCAAATTTGACCAACCTTGTAGATAAATATATGAACATATATTACATAAATTTTTCATATTATGAAACTAAGTTTAAAAATAAATTAAGAGTTGTCACCGCATGCAACCTTGTTCACACTGCATGCAGAGTAGCACAAGGGAAGAAGAAACACTTAGTCTTTATTAGTCGCATGTAATTACAAGTTCACACTATTTTTACACCGCATGCATGCATGAAAAAACAACCGAAGAGGAAAATTGACCATTTAAGTAATTGCAGGAAAGTAAATCAGGGCAATAAATGCATAAGTTAGCCTACTCGAAAAATTATACTCCACCAAGCATATTCAACAAAATACTAGCATTTATAATATTAATTTTATATAATATGAAATTATGTGTTATGGTGAATCTAATTATATTTATTACATATTTTAGATTTTGATATTTTTTTATATATGTAGTCAAAGTTTATAAATATTTACTTTTACTAAACCCAAAACGCAGAGTAATTTGGGACATGCGGAGTAGAATGAAGGCAATTAATGTATAAATCAAGGAGTAATTTATTGGAATTGCATGTTTTCTATGGTGCATGAATCGGAGGGGAGTAAGTTTGACTGAAGAAAAAAGTTAGACGTACACTTATTTAATGCGACGAAGAGAGTAAATATGCTATGGAGCTGCTGCGGCGGTTGGCTGCACGCAAAATAGCTAGACTACAACGCGAGAGGCAGCTGCATGGCATGCATGCATGGTGGAGCCCGCCCCGCCCAACGCCCTCGCATGCCACGCTCGGTCCAACGATCAATGGAGTGTGCCACGTTGTACCTTATCTGTTCATGGAAAGAAAACGATGCGAGCCAATCAGATTCCAGAATCATCCATCCCATGGACCGCCAAGAGCTAGCCACGAAATCCTTCTAAAAGACGCCAACCAATCAGGTTGCAGAACAAGCCCTCCCACGGATCGCCCCAAGCCACCCGCAGAATCCTTATAGAAGACGTGATCGAACGGCCACAGTGTCATGCTAGGGTTAGATCTACGTTCCTCATTCGGTCTTAGGGTTAGCTGGGTTTAGGATGTAGTCAATGGGGTTTTCACAAGTTTGACCAGACATTCAAATGTGCATAACTAATTCAAAAAATGAAAAAAAATACAAAACCTTCGTATGGTGTCATGTTATGTGACATAGTTGTGAGGAAAAATATCAAATTTGGTATATTGATCATATTTCAAAAAATCATTCACAAAATGACCTATCTCCTCCGAGGTTTTCTGGCTTTCAGGTCAAATGACCAATGAATGGATAGAATCAAGGCATAGTTTGTGATAATGTACCCATATTGGGCATGCATGTGTATAATGGGATGACTAACAATGTTGTAGTACAAAGTTTTCCTTTTCGACGCACAAAAAGTCCATTTTCTATTTTCTGAGTGTCGAAAGAGGGGGGATTTGTGAAGCAACCACCAAACTGAAGTTTCAAAATGGTAACATCCTATTTTTCAAAAATACTAGACCACCTATCATGTACAATGTCCCAACTTGAGTATCTCAAACCTTTTATTCCATCCCTGTGAAAAAGGCAAATCCCGCCGAATCGGTTGGAAGTGGGTAGGATATGAACTACATGTACATGATTTCATGCTGATGATTTTTTGTAAAAATCATTTTTAGGTTCACAAGATGCTATTTCATCAGAGATCCAATGCTAGTTTAGTGAGCCTCAGCCCCTAGCAAAGAATATTTATGAAAATCGTTCAAAAAGTTTGACCAGACATTCAAATGTGCATAACTAATTCAAAAAAAATCAAAAAAATACAAAACCTTCGCATGGTGTCATGTTATGTGACTTAGTTGTGAGGAAAAATATCAAACTTGGTATATTAGCATCAGCCTTGTGCATTAGCATCAGCCTCCACTGTTAACACTTCCAACTCAGTAAGTATAGGTATTACTTGCCTTCGTGCAGCCTAATCATCCTCGACCATCTGAGCAGCCAGCTTTGAGGCCACATATCCAACCCTCAAATCAGGTTCCAGATCAATGAGCTCTGCTAAAAACAGAACGGTTTTGCTTGACCAACCGTTTCGCTCATCGATTTCATCAACTATATGTTCCCCTATCTCAACCCTAATATAGTCACATTAGCAATCATCAAATCGTAACAAAGAAACTTCTTGCTCTGGCCCCCAAACCACACTATCCCCAATTTTTTCCACCATTTTCCTCACCGCCTCCTCTCCCATGTTTATTAGATATTGGCGATCAACATGTTCTAATTCCACCTCCCATTTAACAACCGTGTCTCTCTCAATGATCTGCGTGGTTCCATCAACTAAAATAGCCCTAGAGGGAAAGAAATTGATGCGAAATTCAAATGTGTGCTGTGCAACATCGTCTCCCCTGTTTTTTGGCGGGCATTGTGAGCTAGCGGAAGCGAACAAAGAGCTCAAACTTAGAGAAATTAAGTGCAGAGATGCGGGATATACCGATTAGAAGTCCCCTCTCCATGATCCATCTCGTTCCCCCTCGCCCCGTTCAGCACACCCCGGCCTCCAAAATCTAGCATCAATGGGCACGCTTAGATCTCAAATTGAGAAGAATGGGAGAGGAATTAGGTTTCAAATGGCACTCACTGTTGGAATTATTCTCTAGAGGCAATAATAAAGATTTTATTGTTATAATTATTGTTCATGATAAAGTTTATATTCCATGCTAGAATTGTATTAAGCGGAAACTTTGATACTTGTGTGGTTTATGAACAACACCGTGTCCCTAGTACGCCTCTATGGACTAGCTCATTGATTAATGATGGTTAAGGTTTCCTAACCATAGACATGAGTTGTCGATTGATAATGAGATCATGTCATTAGGAGAATGATATGATGGACAAACCCAAATCAAGCAGAGCAATTAGATCGTGTCATCGTGTTTATCTTTGCGAAGCTTTTTCCTATGTCAAATATTGTATTCCTTAGACCATCAGATAATGCAACTCCCTGGTATCGGAAGAAATCTTTGAGGTCATCAAACGTCATCCTATGAGAGGGTGATCATAAAGGTGTCTCTCAGGTGATCGGAAAGTACTTGTTGGGTTGTATGTATCGAGATGGAATTTGTCCCTCCCGAGTCGGAGAGATATACTTCGGGCCCACTCGGTAATCGATATCAACACCGCTTGCAAGCACGTGGTTAAGGAGTTAATCACAAAGTGATACCGGATTACAAAACGAGTAAAGTACTTGCTGTGAACGAGATTGAAATAGGTATGGAGATACCAACGATCGAATCTTGGGCAAGTAAAATATCGCGTGACGAAGGGAATATATATATGGGATTAATTGAATCCTGGCATCGTGGTTCATCTGATATGATCATCGATGAATATGTGGGAGTCAATATGGGTTTCCAGATCCCGCTGTTGATTATTGATAGAAGATCATGTCTGCATATTCTCGAACCGTAGGGTCACACACTTAACGTGCCTCGACGCTAGGATAGAATGGATAATTGGTTTATGAGTTTTTGTTCGGAGTCTCGGATGAGATCCAGGACATCACGAGAGGTTCCGGAATGGTCCGGATAATAAGATTCATATAAAGGAAAGCAGTTTTTGGATTTCGGAATCGTTTCGGAGTATTCGGTATTGTACCGGAAGGTTCTAGAAGCTTCTAGAGTGGGACCAACGTGGACCCACTTGTCGGAGGGGGTGCGTGGGCCTACGAGGGAGTGCGCTGGCCGCTTTGGGCCCGGGGCACAAGGCCCCATAGGCCCAGCCGGCCAAACCCTAGGGGAAACCCAAGGGAAACCTTCTAGAAGGGGGGAAGACTTGCCCCCCACTCCACCCTTGGGGCCGCCGCCCTAGGGCTTGGAGGAGGGGCCAAGGGGGCTGGCCAGCCCCCTATATAAGGTGGGCAGGGGGCGTACCCTCCCCTCACCCCAAACCCTAGCCGCCAGCCGCTTCCCTTCCTCTCTCTCTCTCTCTCTCTCTCTCTCTCTCTCTCTCTCTCTCTCTCTCTCTCCCCCTCTCCCGACTGCGTGTAGGCGAAGCCCTGCTGCAGAAACTCTCCACCATAGCACCACGTCATCGTGCTGCAGATCCAATCTATCTCTCCACCCCACTTGCTGGACCGAGGAAGGAGGAGACGTCGCGACACCGTATGTGTGCATCTCTCGGAGGCGCCGCCACTTGCGGCGTAGGATCGGATCGCGAGGAGGAGATGGCGAGTACGACTACACCAACCATGTTCTGTTGAACATTTCCGCTGTGCGATTTATTCAAGGGTATGAAGATCTCATCTATCCCTCTCATTGATTGCATCTCCTAGATTAGATCTTGGCTTTCCCGTTCGCATCCGTAGAATTTTTTTGATTTACTATGCTGCGAAACCCTTTAGTGGTATCAGAGCTAGATCTATGCATAGATGTGTTTCACGAGTAGAACGCAACATGCTCGTTGTGGGAGTTGATGTTTTCTGTTGCAAGCCTCTTGTTGTGTACTTCTTATGGCATGGCATAGTGAGATCGAAGCGGTCCAGGCCAACTTTATGCGACCTCGTTCGCGAGACCGGCTCCGCACTTGACGTGTGGCTTGTTCCACACATGCGGCTGGTGGATGCCAGTTTCTCTCACTATAGTAGTCATGGGATTTACACCGGATGTTAGCAACCATAATATCACCGTTGTGGCTTTCCGTAGGTAAGAATCGTTCTTAGCTTGTTACTCCCATAAGCCACGTAAAACATGCAACAACAAAGTAGAGGCGTCTAACTTGTTTTTGCAGGGAGTGTTTTGTGATATGGTATGGCCCAAGATATGATGTGTATGTTGTATGCAATGATCATGTTTTGTAATATTTCACGACTTGCATGTCGATGAGTTCACAACCGGCAGGAGCCATATGGTTGTCTTTATAATTGTGTATGACCTGCGTGTCAACTTCTTATACGCCATGTAATAGCTTTACTTTATCGCTAAGTAGTTAGCAATAGTTGTAGTTGCTATTCGTGGTGGAGGCAATCATGGTGGAATGATGGAGATCATGCTGGCACGCACAAGATGGAGATCATTGCCCGGAGATTGGCTATACCATGTCACATAAGATTATATGCATGTGATGTTTATCCTTTTATGTATCTTATTATGCTTAGATCGCGATAGTAGCATTATAAGATGATTCCTCACTTAAAGATCAAGATAAAAATTGTGTTCTCCCCATGTATGCACCGTTGCGAAAGTTCGTCGTGTTCAAGCACCTCATGATGATCGGGTGCTATAAACTCTACGTTCACATACAACGGGTGCAAGCCAGTTTTGCACACGCGGAAATACTTGGGTTTGACTTGACAAGCCTAGCATGTACAGACATGGCCTCGGAACACACGAACCGAAAGGTTAAGCATGAGTCATATGAATGATATGATCGACACTCTGTTGTCCACCATTGAAACCACATCTCTTCTCGTGAAGATCGGATTAGGTGTGGTGAATTTGGATCGTGTTCGCTAAACAACTTGAGGGATGTTGAATGTAGTGGGAGTTCATCTAGTAATTTGATTAAGTTGAACTAGTTATCATGAACATAGTCTAAATTGTACTTGCAAATTTTGTAGATCAAATGGCTAAGTACAACTTCAACTTCAACGTTTTTGCTGAGAAAGAAAATCTTAAGAACAATGGGTCTAACTTCACCAACTGGTTCCACAATCCGAGAATCATTCTCGCTAGCGGACAAAAGGACTATGTCCTTGAGAAAGCGCTAGGTGATGCCCCTGCTATTGATGCGTCGGCTGATGAAAAAGTTGTTTATCAGTCGCACAAAGATGATTATGGAGTGATTAAGAGTACCATGTTGTTTGCTATGGAATCGGACCTTCAAAATCGTTTTGAGGAGTTCACCGGGCCCTTTGAGATACTTGAGGAACTGAAAACCATGTTTCAGACTCAGGCCCATTCTGAGAGATATGAGATCTCTGAGAAGTGCTTTAACTGCAAGATGGAGGAAGGGAGTTCCGTTAGTGAGCACGCCATTAAGATGTCGGGCTACACTCAATGTATTGAGCAACTGGACTGCAAGATTCCAGAAGATCTCAAGATTGACAGAGTTCTACAATCACTCCCTCCTAGCTACAAAGGTTTTATAGTTACTCACAATCAGATTGGTTCCACTAATACGATCACTGAGCTCTTCGCTAAGCTAAAAGCTGCGGAGGTGGATATCAAGAAAGATAATCATGTGTTGATGGTCAACAAGACCCCTAGCTTTAAGAAAGGTAAGGGTGCAAAGAAATCCTTCAAGAAAGGCAGCTGCAAGCGTGTTTCCCCTGCTGAGAAGAAGCTCAAGTTTGGACCTAAGCCGGACACTGAGTGCTTATATTGCAAGGACAAGGGTCACTGGAAGCGCAACTGTTCGAAGTACTTAGCGGACAAGAAGGCTGGCACCATTAAAGGTATATTTGATATACATGTTATTGATGTTTACCTTACTAGCGCTCGTTGTAGTGCCTGGGTATTTGATACTGGTTCAGTTGCTAATATTTGTAACTCGAAACAGGAGCTATGGAATAGACGGCGGCTAGCGAGGGATGAGGTGACGATGCGCGTTCGCAATGGATCAAGAGTTGATGTGATGGCCGTCGGCACGCTCTCCTTAGTTTTACCTTCGGGATTAGTTTTAAACCTTAATAAATGTTATTATGTGCCTGCGTTGAGCATGAACATTATATCTAGATCATGTTTATTGCAAGACGGTTATTCATTTAAATAGGAGAATAATGGTTGTTATGTTTATATGAATAACATCTTTTATGGTCATGCACCTGCTGTGAATGGTTTATTTCTTCTGAATCTCGAAAGCAATGAAACACACATCCATAACATTGAGGCTAAGAGATGCAAAGTAGATAGTGATAATTCAACTTATTTGTGGCACTGCCGTCTAGGTCATATTGGTGTAAATCGCATGAAGAAACTCCATTCTGATGGACTTTTGGAGTCTCTTGATTTTGAATCATTTAACACGTGCGAGCCGTGCCTCATGGGCAAGATGATCAAAACCCCGTTCTCCGGAATAATGGAGCGAGCAACGGACTTGTTGGAAATCATACATACCGATGTATGCGGACCAATGAGTGTTTCGACGCGCGGTGGATATCGCTATTTTCTCACTTTTAATGATGACTTAAGTAGATATGGGTATATCTATTTAATAAAACATAAATCTGAAACGTTTGAAAAGTTCAAAGAATTTCAGAACGAAGTGGAAAACCATCGTAACAGGAAAATTAAATTTCTACGATCCGATCGTGGAGGTGAATATTTGAGTTATGATTTTCTCACGCATCTTAAAGCAAGCGGAATCGTTTCGCAACTCACGCCACCCGGAACACCACAGCGCAATGGTGTGTCTGAACGCCGGAATCGAACTCTATTAGATATGGTGCGATCAATGATGTCTCTTACGGATTTGCCGTTATCATTTTGGGGTTATGCATTAGAAACTGCTGCATTCACTTTAAATAGGGCACCATCTAAATCCGTTGAGACGACACTGTATGAACTATGGTTTGGTGCTAAACCTAAGTTGTCGTTTCTTAAAGTTTGGGGATGCGAAGCTTACGTCAAGAAGTTGATGCCGGACAAGCTCGAACCCAAAGCGGAGAAAAGCGTCTTCATAGGATACCCTAAGGAAACGATTGAGTATACCTTCTACCACAGATCCGAAGGCAAAGTGTTTGTTGCAAAGAACGAATCCTTTCTTGAGAAGGAGTTTCTCTCGAAAGAAGTGAGTGGGAGGAAGGTAGAGCTAGACGAGGTTATTGAACCTTCTATCGAGTTGGAGAGTAGCGCAACACCTGAAATTGTTCCAGTTCCGTCTGCACCAACAAGAGAGGAAGCTAATGACGAGGATCATGAAACTTCGAACGATGCTACTGCTGAATGTCGTAGGTCGACACGGTCGCGTGCCACTCCTGAATGGTACGGCAACCCTGTCTTAACTGTCTTGTTGGTAGACAACAGTGAACCTGCGAACTATGAGGAAGCAATGATGAGCCCAGACTCTGAGAAATGGCTAGAGGCCATGAAATCCGAATTGGGATCCATGAGCGAAAACCAAGTATGGACTTTGGTGGACCCTCCTAGCGACCGTAAGGCCATTGAGTGCAAATGGATTTTCAAGAAGAAAACGAACGCGGATGGTAGTTTTACTGTCTATAAAGCTCGGCTTGTCGCAATAGGGTTTCGGCAAGTTCAAGGTGTTGACTACGATGAGACTTTCTCTCCCGTAGCGATGTTTAAGTCCATTCAGATTTTATTAGCAATTGCTGCATTTCATGATTATGAAATATGGCAGATGGATGTCAAGACTGCGTTCCTCAATGGCAACATTGATGAAGAGTTGTATATGATGCAGCCCGAAGGTTTTGTCGATCCTAAGGATGCTGATAAGGTGTGCAAACTTCAGCGTTCCATTTATGGATTGAAGCAAGCATCTCGGAGTTGGAACCTTCATTTTGATCAAGTGATCAAGAGCTTTGGATTTGTTCCAAATTGCTACGAAGCTTGTATCTACAAGAAAGTGAGTGGGAGCTCAGTGACATTTTTAGTACTATATGAGGATGACATATTGATTATTGGAAATGACATTGGTATGCTTAACGATGTGAAGAGTTATTTGAATAAATGTTTTTCAATGAAATACCTAGGAGAAGCTGCTTATATATTAGGCATCAAAATCTATAGAGATAGACAAAGACGCCTAATAGCTTTAAGCCAAAGTACATACCTAGACAAAGTTCTGAAAAGGTTCAGAATGGATAAAGCAAAGAAAGGTTCATTGCCCATGTTGTCAGGTAAGATATTGAGCAAGACTCAGTGTCCGGCTACGGTAAACGATAGAGAAACTATGAGCAAAGTGCCATATGCCTCGGCCATAGGTTGTATCATGTATGCCATGCTGTGTGCTAGAACGGATGTGTCCAATGCTCTTAGTTTGACGAGCAGATACCAAAGTGATCCAGGAGTGGAACACTGGACAGCCGTAAAGAACACCCTAAAGTATTTAAATAGGACTAAAGAAATGTTCTTGTCTATGGAGGTGATGAGCAGCTCGTCGTAAAAGGTTACGTCAACGCTAGTTTCGACACCGACCCGGATGATTCTAAATCTCAGACAGGATACGTTTATATTTTGAATGGAGGAGCTGTGAGCTGGAGAAGCTGCAAGCAAAGCGTGATCGCGGGATCTATAGTAGAATCGGAATACATGGCTGCTGCAGAAGCTTCAAGTGAAGGAGTTTGGATCAGGAACTTCATCACTGAGCTTGGTGTGGTTCCAAGTGCCTTGGACCCACTAGAGATATTGTGTGACAACACTGGCACCATAGCACTGGCTAAGGAACCAAGATATCATCCAAAGAACAAGAACATCAATCGCCGGTTTCATATAATTCGAGATTATATAACAGATGGAGATCTGAAGATTAGCAAAGTACATACAGATCTGAATGTCGCAGATCCGTTGACTAAACCTCTTCCACGAGCAAAACATGATCAGCACCTTAATGCCATGGGTGTTAGATTGTTGCCAGATGTAAACTAGATTATTGACTCTAGTGCAAGTGGGAGACTGTTGGAATTATGCCCTAGAGGCAATAATAAAGATGTTATTGTTATAATTATTGTTCATGATAAAGTTTATATTCCATGCTAGAATTGTATTAAGCGGAAACTTTGATACTTGTGTGGTTTATGAACAACACTGTGTCCCTAGTACGCCTCTATGGACTAGCTCATTGATTAATGATGGTTAAGGTTTCCTAACCATAGACATGAGTTGTCGATTGATAATGAGATCATGTCATTAGGAGAATGATATGATGGACAGACCCAAATCAAGCAGAGCAATTAGATCGTGTCATCGTGTTCATCTTTGCGAAGCTTTTTCCTATGTCAAATATTGTATTCCTTAAACCATGAGATAATGCAACTCCCTGGTATCGGAAGAAAGCTTTGAGGTCATCAAACGTCATCCTATGAGAGGGTGATCATAAAGGTGTCTCTCAGGTGATCGGAAAGTACTTGTTGGGTTTTATGTATCGAGATGGAATTTGTCCCTCCCGAGTCGGAGAGATATACTTCGGGCCCACTCGGTAATCGATATCAACACCGCTTGCAAGCACGTGGTTAAGGAGTTAATCACAAAGTGATACCGGATTACAAAACGAGTAAAGTACTTGCTGTGAACGAGATTGAAATAGGTATGGAGATACCAACGATCGAATCTTGGGCAAGTAAAATATCGCGTGACGAAGGGAATATATATATGGGATTAATTGAATCCTGGCATCGTGGTTCATCTGATATGATCATCGATGAATATGTGGGAGTCAATATGGGTTTCCAGATCCCGCTGTTGATTATTGATAGAAGATCATGTCTGCATATTCTCGAACCGTAGGGTCACACACTTAACGTGCCTCGACGCTAGGATAGAATGGATAATTGGTTTATGAGTTTTTGTTTGGAGTCTCGGATGAGATCCAGGACATCACGAGAGGTTCCGGAATGGTCCGGATAATAAGATTCATATAAAGGAAAGCAGTTTTTGGATTTCGGAATCGTTTCGGAGTATTCGGTATTGTACCGGAAGGTTCTAGAAGCTTCTAGAGTGGGACCAACGTGGACCCACTTGTCGGAGGGGGTGCGTGGGCCTACGAGGGAGTGCGCTGGCCGCTTTGGGCCCGGGGCACAAGGCCCCATAGGCCCAGCCGGCCAAACCCTAGGGGAAACCCTAGCGAAACCTTCTAGAAGGTGGGGGGAAAGACTTGCCCCCCACTCCACCCTTGGGGCCACCGCCCTAGGGCTTGGAGGAGGGGCCAAGGGGGCCGTCCAGCCCCCTATATAAGGTCGGAAGGGGGCGCACCCTCCCCTCACCCCAAACCCTAGCCGCCAGCTGCTGCCCTTCCTCTCTCTCTCTCTCTCTCTCTCTCTCTCTCTCTCCCGACTGCGTGTAGGCGAAGCCCTGCTACAGAAACTCTCCACCATAGCAACACGCCGTCGTGCTGCAGATCCAATCTATCTCTCCACCCCACTTGCTGGACCGAGGAAGAAGGAGATGTCGCGGCACCGTACGTGTGCATCTCTCGGAGGCGCCGCCACTTGCGGCGTAGGATCGGATCGGATCGCGAGGAGGAGACGACGAGTACGACTACACCAACCACGTTCTGTTGAACGTTTCTGCTATGTGATTTCTTCAAGGGTATGAAGATCTCATCTATACCTATCGTTGATTGCATCTCCTAGATTAGATCTTGGCTTTCCCGTTCGCATCCGTAGAATTTTTTTGATTTACTATGCTGCGAAACCCTTCAGTCACCACCTTTGCCATTGAACGAAAGCGCTGCCGCCTAAAAGAATTGCCCTGCCGCCGCCAAGAACGATGGGTGAGGTCCGTCGCCGCCGTCGGGGAAGCTACAGTCAGTGTGACGCGCGCTCTCGTTCGGAATCGGTTGGTTTGACTTGCTGTCCCAACCGACCGGTTTGGCTTAACCCTTATCTTGGAACAAAGTTAAATGTGTCCTTAACGACCATTTTATGGCCCGTGTGGCCCTTGGCTATTAGCTCCCTCACAAGCGTCGCATGCGAGCTATTCTTTGCAACGATATCGTGTTTCTTCCAATTCCGCGTAAAGACGTCGCATGGGAGCTATAAGCCCATTATACAACATGGGTTCAGGTTGCGTCTACACACATGGAATTTTATATCTTTCAAAGTTAATTTTAAAAAGGGATCTATAACTTCGATTCAAGCAGTTTATGTACCCGCGGACGATTTGACCGGCCCTGCTCGTGCGACAACATTTGCACATTTGGACGCCTGAAAAAGAATATTTATTATTTGAGATATATCCTGCCATAAGAAGACCGATAGGGGCAATACTTGAAATGGCAATCCATAAAAAAACACCAATACTAAGATCAGCTAAAACAAAATGATATCCCAAAGGGATAACTAAAAAACTTAATAAAATGGATATGACTGCTATAGAGGGTCCAATGCTAAATAAAGGAATATCCCCTCGGGGTGGTAGTATATCCTCTTTTGAGCAAGGAATATACATCTTTCTGCTAAAGGGGATCTATTAAACTCATAATTCATTAGATCCTTGTTATCAATGCCAACTAGGTATCATAAGTAAATGGATCCCGGTTGTTCAATCCTTTGATAACCAAGGTCATTCTTTGCTAAAGAGAAATGATCACTATGAGTCAGACTCAATAGAATTGGATCCATTCCAAATAGCGAGAATTAGGATTCTTGATCCCTCTCAATAAAAGTTGTAAACTTAATAGCAAGATAATCTACTTTCATTAAAATATTTATTAGATAATCGAAAACAGAGGATCTTGAGTACTATTCGAAATCCGGAAGAATTGCGTAGAGGGACCATTGAGCAACTCGCAAAAGCTCTGGTTCGATTACAGAAAGTCAAACTAGAAGCGGATGAGTATCGAATGAATGGATACTCTGAGATAGAACGAGAAAAAGAAAATTTGATTAATGCTACTTCTATTAGTTTGGAACAATTAGAAAAGTCTAAAAATGAAACCCTTTATTTTGAAAAACAAAGGGCAATGAATCAGGTCCGACAACGGGTTTTCCAACGGGCCGTACAAGGAGCTCTAGGAACTCAAGATCTTTCAAAACGACATGATGTATGAGTTTATAAAAACAACAGTGGCTTTTGAGAAAATGAATGCGACCCTCATGGTATTTATATACATTTATATGCTTTTGAGTGCAGTCTAATGCAGTTTGAGCTGCAACTTAGTACTAAAAGAATCACACGAATACCATATGATAGTTCAAGGCTTTAATTACCTTGTTCTTAGAGCATCACTAGTAGTACCCTTAAACCCTCAAATTTTTAAAGCAGTTTAAGGGTTGAGAATTGGCATTTTTTTGGCACTTTTAAGGGTTGAAAAACAGGGGCAAAGACTAGAACCCTCAAACCCAACCCTTATAACGGAATTGAGGGTTCTAGTCTTTGTCGCAACCCCAACCCTTAAAACTGTCATCTGACATATCACAATTTTCATCATCTCAATAATGGTTTGAAGAAAACAATAATCATTCTAGTTATTATTACAACACCGAATAGTACTTTCTGGCCTGCCTGGCCTCTGGCGCACAGCGAGGAGAGGTCCAGGAGGGCGGGAGGGCGGCCTCTGGCTGCGGGAGGCGGCTAGGGGGAGGGAGGGCGGGGGGTGGGGGGGCGGCGGGCGTCCTGGTGCAGGAGGCGGCAGGCGGGGCGTGGTGGCTGGGGGAGGTCGAGGAGGTGGAGGAGAGGTTGAGGAGGCCGGGGGACAGCGAGGAATGGCGGGGAAAGCTCGGGGCGGCGGAGGCGGTTGCGTGCCTCGGGAGGCTGCTACGCGGGACAGGAGGCGACAGGGATGGCGGATCCGGCGGCAGGGCGGGCGCGGCAGGCTCACGCTCGTCGAGGGGAGGCGGGGAGCGGCCGGCGGCGCGGGCGGGAGGTTGGGGACGGGAAATTTCCCTCCCGCGCGATGAAGGAAGAGGAGTGTGGGTTGGGCTCGTTTCCCGTCTCCAACCTTCACTTCTATAGGTTGGGAGCAGGTTTGAGGGTTGGACCCTCAATTTTTTGAGGGTTTAAGGGTTAAGGGGTTCTAGTTGTAACACCCTCAGAATCGGCCCTATGCAAGTTTTAGCGAAACCCGCCAAACCCGCATAGAAACGATTCAAAGGTGCCCACCAGGCACTTGCGTGCGGGTGGAAAACGAAGTAATATCATTACACAATAGTCCTCGATGGAACCCACAGAACAGATATATATACAACAGCGACTCAATGAGTCAAGAATACAGATATAATATACAAAGATCCAAATCACCTTGAAAATGATAGAGCATACGACTACGGACAAGATGCAAATGGGGCTAATAGCCCTGAAGAATAACCAATGGCGTCCATAACCCTGCCCAGGCCAAGCCGGAAGGGTAACCCTGCTAACGACGTCGATCTCAAAACCTGCTTAAACAAAAGGGGTGCCGACAAGGGCAAAGGAAAAAGAGAGCGGTCAGTACTGAGGCCAGTACACGGCGAGACTAGAATTCGGCGGTCCTCGCCTACATAGGTATGGTGGACTGAAGCGGCAGCGCAGCATGCACTAAACACCCTATAGAGACTCGATACAACTAGCGGCTATCAGAGAGGGGTAAGAAAGTCCTATTCGGATCCAACCTGAAACTACCACCAAACATACCCATCCTGGTATGTCCCCCTCGAGATCCAAACGAGGAAGTCAACCGAGGAACTCACACAGTTGGCAGTTTTATTTATTCAGTTATAGTTGCGGCAATTACTAGTCAAACATAAATAGCATGAGTCATCCTGGTATAATAAGCAGTGGGCAGTTTTAGTTAAACATTCCGTTGTAGTTGCAACACTTACTAGTCAGATACAATTAGCATGAGATATCCCCAAACCCAGCAGTTGTTGGTACTTTTATTTAGCCATTCCGTTGTAGTTGCAATACTTACTAGTCAGATACAATGGTCGCAAGCGACAACCCAAACAAGCAATTGTGGGCAGTTTTATTTAGCCATTCCATTATAGTGAAGCTGATTACTAGTCATCATAAAGTCAAATTTATAGCACTACTTTAGTTATAGTTGTCTATGATCGAGATACTGTGGTCCAAGTCGTCCATAACCGCGGACACGGCTTTCAGAAAGTTTTACCCTGCAGGGGTGCACAAATAGCAACACACACTCGATCAACCTCGGAAAAACCAAATCAAAACCCAACGAGGCCTTCACGACAAAGCAATCACAGGATTCAGAAATATTTCAGGGGGCCACCCCATTGAGTACACCCGCAACGAAGTTAGCTGACTCCGAGACGGACTCAAGGTTTGCGTCAATGGCTGTAAACGACTGGGAACCCGAAAATGTGACTGGGCTTGTCGATACCGCGAAAACACTCCTCTTACCTAAACAGTACAGGTGCTCCTCGCACAATCGTAAATAAAGCAGTAAAGCATGGCATAAGTACAGGATAGTAAATAAAACCTCAAACTAGTTTGTGGCCCCAAGAAATAAGAATGAATCAAGCTCTGGCTCGGGGGGGTCCCATAATCCTCCCGGATGTGGATAGCGCGAATATTCAAGGAACAGGTATCAAGTACTCGGGGTCCTACGGGACACAAGTGGACGGTTAACAACCAAATAACATCTATTGCCCACCTGTGCCTCTGCATTTACCTACTTCAATTTTAGTTGTTAAACAGTAATTAAAGTCTTGATCATCTCCAACAATAAACACACGGCAATACTCCAACAACTGTGGTACTTGACGACACGTAACATCACTTGATCAAGCGACTACGATGCGCAGGTCCAACTATCTACCAAACAACAGGTAATAGGAGGTGTCCAAGGCAATATAAGGCTGCAAGGGATATCACGGGTACGAAAACTAGAGCATCGCAACACAGATAGCAATAGATCAACAAGAGGGAATAAATACTATAAAAGTAAGATAGGTAGAAAGGGGGAGGTGCTCGCCTGCAAACATTGCTGGAGGTTCAGCCGAAGATCGGGTCGACACTCGCATCAACTCAACGGCCTTATCCGCGAAGAAGCAAAACACTAGAATGAACACCGGATGCAATATTTAATACTACGACAAAAGATCGGGCATGATGCATGTATGATGTATGGCATGGCAAAGCTGCGATGCAATTAGGTCATATTAAGCGGAACCGAGGTCCCGACAATTAATTAAATGGTTCATGTTGTTTAGCTACCCCACAATTTTAATTGTTGTCTTAACAAGGAAAAAGATAGCACCGGTTCGCTACACAAATTTAAATGGGACCAATATACGACTAGATTTGCCCGCATATGGATCCCATATTTAATTATATGGTGAATCGGCATAAGGCCCCCAAACCACACAATATGCATGCGAGTATGCCAATTTAATATGCAACAAGTATATATTATTATAAAAATAGGGGCTTAGGGTCACACATTTGGGTATCGGCGATCTTGGGGTTCCGGGGTCCGGGGTTCGACAGGGGCTCAGGGTTTGACGGGAATCGATCTCGCATTCGGGAAGGACTTGGCGGCCTTCGGATCCGGGGCTCGCATCCGGGAAGGAGAACTTGTCGCATTCGTGGTCTTCAGGTCCGTGTAGATGTTCATGGCGTTCCGAGGAGAAGATCTTGGCGTTCCGGGACGGAGGACTTGGTTTGGCGTTGGGGTGCACCGGATTCTTCCGGGTCGTTCTTCGAACTCCGGGATCGGTCTTCGGATCTCAACATGTGCCGGTCTTGGTGACGATCTTGTCCGATGGGGATCTTGGTTCGACATCATCGTGGTCTTTGGGTCCGAGAGGTAGATCTTGGCGTAACGAGGGTTCGGGCTTTGGCTCCTTGGGATCAAGCTTTGGATCCAGGAAAAGGTCTTCAATTCCGTGTGGGTGGTCTTGGGGAATCTTGGGACCAACACGCAGATCTTGGCGTGGACAGATTCCGAACGAGGCGGTTGTCGATGAAGGATGTTGCAGAAGCACTTGTCTAAAAACAGGCAGAGGCGTGGCCGACGGAACGCGCGCTCTCGGTCCGGGGTGGTGGTGGCCGGTGGTACTCTGCGAGACGGAAAGCACCAGACAGCGGAGGCGCGACGACGGTTACGCAAAAAGGCCTGGAGGCGGCGAGGTGCAGGGACGGATCCAGGTGGGGGCGACCTTGACGGCGGCAGGCGTGACCGGCGCGCAGGTGGTGGTCGACGGCGCGACGGCGGCCAGAGGAGGCAGAGGCGACCGCGACGGCAGGGCGGGCCGGAGGACGACGTGCTTGAGGCGACGGCGGGAGCAGAGGCCGGCAGCGGAGGAGCACCCGCAGTGGCGGCCGGCGGCGAGGAAGACGGGTCGGGGACAGGCGGAGCCGGGTCTCAGAGAGGAGCAGGCGGGGTCGAGGCGGCACGCGCTGGCGCGGTCCCGCGAGGCGGCGGGGCAGAACATGACCGGCGCGGAGAGGGGGGGGGGCTCCGGAGGCGTTGGCGAGCGCGGAGGCGAGGACGGCCGGAGGCGGGCGCTCGCTCGTGGCGGTGCTCGCGTGTGGGCGAGGCCGGCCACAGGAGAGGCGGCGAGGCCGTCGAACCGGGCGGCGCCAGAGGAGCTTGACGGAGAGGCCGGAGGCGGCGCTGCGGTCGGAAGGGGAGGCGATGCGGCCGAGCTCGCTGGGCGCCGGCGGCGAGAAGGAGGGCGGCTGCTGGATGGAGGGGGCCGACGAAGCGGGACGTCGGGCCAGGCGGCGGAGATGCAGAGAGGCGAGGAGGGGCGTCGGGGAAGGTAGAGGGCGGGGCGGAACTGCAGGAGAGGTGGGGCCAGGGGTGGGTGAGTGCGAGGTGGGCCAGGAGCGGGGCCGGGCAGGTGGGATGGACGACCGGGTGGGGCTCGGGGGTGGGGATCGGGCAAGCGGCGGGGTGGTGGTTGACCAGGAGGGAGGCAGGTGGGGGAGTGGGCCCGGGGAGAGAGGGGAGTGGCGGCAGGTGGGGCCTGGCCCGCCTGGGGCTGCACGCCCAGGTGGCGGCGGGGTGGAGGCTAGGAGTGGAGAAAAAGAAGGGGATTGGTGAGGTGGCTGTGTGGAGTGATGAGGTGGAGGGAACGGTGAGGTGGAGGGAGGGGATTGGTGGGGATGATGTGGAGGGGCTGGGTAGAATTAGATGTAGGTAGGAAAAGGTTTAGGGGGACTGGTTTTGTACTGGGGGTGGCCAACTGGGTCGGAGCGGCCCGGTTTGGCTGCCCCCTAAAAATAATATAAAATGTTATGTATTGTTTAAAAGACTTGTGCAATTTATTTTTAGACAAACAAAATATCCGGAAGGTTCCGGGGATTATTTTGAATTAGATAGGGATCTTTGTAGAAAGAAAAAGTAGGTTTGAACCAAATAGTTTTAGTGAATGAGATGCATGATGATGTCATGATGATGCAATGCACAAAAATAACGCGATTTTCTAGTAGTGGTTTTAGCGGGATGCCACAATTCGACACCACTAACAATGGATCTCGCCCTCGAGATCCGCCTCATGGTACCGGAAAGAAGGTCGGTGATCTGCATCTTCTCGCTTCGTGTAGATCCTCGCGACACCACTAACAAGAGGTCCTTGTCCGTGATCGTCGAGAGAACACTCCGGGAACAAAAGGTCGAAGGTAGAGGTATCAACAAATAAAGCCACCTCTAGCTTCGATGGAAAGAGGGAACCGATGCATTCTCATCCACTTCAATGTACACAAGCGAATAGAGTGAGTAGTCGGCATGGGGGCCAATCCATCACACACCCAAACTATTACTCTGCACAATCAGTAGAAAAGCGTGCAACCATTCTCGGAATCAGACTGAAGATCTCGACAATCGAGGTTCAGAAACAAAGGAGTGAGGCAGACTCTGCATCGGATCTAGCGTAGATGATGTCGTCGCGTCGGAAAACACTGGAAGGCACAAACAAGGAACAAAGAATGGTACCACAGTAGACGGATTCCTCAGACAGCATGAACACCGGATGGTAGAACACCGTTATCAAAGGAGGAAGCGAAACCCTGAAGGTACGACGGAACCCAACCACGAGAAATCCTGGACTTGAAGAAAGGTAAGAGAGTGGATTCAAAACACGCAGAGGTGAGAGGAGAGCAGCAGAGGGGTAAGGAGTAAAATCAGACCTAATCAGAACTATCCAACCGATTTTTCAAAAATAGTTTTGACACTCTACTTCGGCCGTTAGCTAGGTTATCCTACATGCTGGACTTGTGGGGTATCGCAACTGCTGAGCTCTGATACCACTCTGTAACACCCTCAGAATCGGGCCTATGCAAGTTTTAGCGAAACCCGCCAAACCCGCATAGAAACGATTCAAAGGTGCCCACCAGGCACTTGCGTGCGGGTGGAAAACGAAGTAATATCATTACAAAATAGTCCTCGATGGAACCCACAGAACAGATATATATACAACAGCGACTCAATGAGTCAAGAATACAGATATAATATACAAAGATCCAAATCGCCTTGAAAATGATAGAGCATCCGACTACGGACAAGATGCAAATGGGGCTAAGAGCCCTGAAGAATAACCAATGGCGTCCATAACCCTGCCCAGGCCAAGCCGGAAGGGTAACCCTGCTAACGACGTCGATCTCAAAACCTGCTTAAACAAAAGGGGTGCCGACAAAGGGCAAAGGAAAAAGAGAGCGGTCAGTACTGAGGCCAGTACACGGCGAGACTAGAATTCGGCGGTCCTCGCCTACATAGGTATGGTGGACTGAAGCGGCAGTGCAGCATGCACTAAACACCCTATAGAGACTCGATACAACTAGCGGCTATCAGAGAGGGGTAAGAAAGTCCTATTCGGATCCAACCTGAAACTACCACCAAACATACCCATCCTGGTATGTCCCCCTCGAGATCCAAACGAGGAAGTCAACCGAGGAACTCACACAGTTGGCAGTTTTATTTATTCAGTTATAGTTGCGGCAATTACTAGTCAAACATAAATAGCATGAGTCATCCTGGTATAATAAGCAGTGGGCAGTTTTAGTTAAACATTCCGTTGTAGTTGCAACACTTACTAGTCAGATACAATTAGCATGAGATATCCCCAAACCCAGCAGTTGTTGGTACTTTTATTTAGCCATTCCGTTGTAGTTGCAATACTTACTAGTCAGATACAATGGTCGCAAGCGACAACCCAAACAAGCAATTGTTGGCAGTTTTATTTAGCCATTCCATTATAGTGAAGCTGATTACTAGTCATCATAAAGTCAAATTTATAGCACTACTTTAGTTATAGTTGTCTATGATCGAGATACTGTGCTCCAAGTCGTCCATAACCGCGGACACGTCTTTCAGAAAGTTTTACCTTGCAGGGGTGCACAAATAGCAACACACACTCGATCAACCTCGGAAAAACCAAATCAAAACCCAACGAGGCCTTCACGACAAAGCAATCACAGGATTCAGAAATATTTCAGGGGGCCACCCCATTGAGTACACCCGCAACGAAGTTAGCTGACTCCGAGACGGACTCAAGGTTTGCGTCAATGGCTGTAAACGACTGGGAACCCGAAAATGTGACTGGGCTTGTCGATACCGCGAAAACACTCCGCTTACCTAAACAGTACAGGTGCTCCTCGCACAATCGTAAATAAAGCAGTAAAGCATGGCATAAGTACAGGATAGTAAATAAAACCTCAAACTAGTTTGTGGCCCCAAGAAATAAGAATGAATCAAGCTCTGGCTCAGGGGGGTCCCATAATCCTCCCGGATGTGGATAGCGCGAATATTCAAGGAACAGGTATCAAGTACTCGGGGTCCTACGGGACACAAGTGGACGGTTAACAACCAAATAACATCTATTGCCCACCTGTGCCTCTGCATTTACCTACTTCAATTTTAGTTGTTAAACAGTAATTAAAGTCTTGATCATCTCCAACAATAAACACACGGCAATACTCCAACAACTGTGGTACTTGACGACACGTAACAGCACTTGATCAAGCGACTACGACGCGCAGGTCCAACTATCTACCAAACAACAGGTAATAGGAGGTGTCCAAGGCAATATAAGGCTGCAAGGGATATCACGGGTACGAAAACTAGAGCATCGCAACACAGATAGCAATAGATCAACAAGAGAGAATAAATACTATAAAAGTAAGATAGGTAGAAAGGGGGAGGTGCTCGCCTGCAAACATTGCCGAAGGTTCAGCCGAAGATCGGGTCGACACTCGCATCAACTCAACGGCCTTATCCGCGAAGAAGCAAAACACTAGAATGAACACCGGATGCAATATTTAATACTACGGCAAAAGATCGGGCATGATGCATGTATGATGTATGGCATGGCAAAGCTGCGATGCAATTAGGTCATATTAAGCGGAACCGAGGTCCTGACAATTAATTAAATGGTTCATGTTGTTTAGCTACCCCACAATTTTAATTGTTGTCTTAACAAGGAAAAAGATAGCACCGGTTCGCTACACAAATTTAAATGGGACCAATATAGGACTAGATTTGCCCGCATATGGATCCCATATTTAATTATATGGTGAATCGGCATAAGGCCCCCAAACCACACAATATGCATGCGAGTATGCCAATTTAATATGCAACAAGTATATATTATTATAAAAATAGGGGCTTAGGGTCACACATTTGGGTATCGGCGATCTTGGGGTTCCGGGGTCCGGGGTTCGACAGGGGCTCAGGGTTTGACGGGAATCGATCTCGCATTCGGGAAGGACTTGGCGGCCTTCGGATCCGGGGCTCGCATCCGGGAAGGAGAACTTGTCGCATCCGTGGTCTTCAGGTCCGTGTAGACGGTCATGGCGTTCCGAGGAGAAGATCTTGGCGTTCCGGGACGGAGGACTTGGTTTGGCGTTGGGGTGCACCGGATTCTTCCGGGTCGATCTTCGAAATCCGGGATCGGTCTTCGGATCTCAACATGTGCCGGTCTTGGTGATGATCTTGTCCGATGGGGATCTTGGTTCGACATCATCGCGGTCTTCGGGTCCGAGAGGTAGATCTTGGCGTAACGAGGGTTCGGGCTTTGGCTCCTTGGGATCAAGCTTTGGATCCAGGAAAAGGTCTTCAATTCCGTGTGTGCGGTCTTGGGGAATCTTGGGACCAACACGCAGAGCTTGGCGTGGACAGATTCCAAACGAGGCGGTTGTCGATGAAGGATGTTGCAGAAGCACTTGTCTAAAAACAGGCAGAGGCGTGGCCGACGGAACGCGCGCTCTCGGTCCGGGGTGGTGGTGGCCGGTGGTACTCTGCGAGACGGCAAGCACCAGACAGCGGAGGCGCGACGACGGTTACGCAAAAAGGCCTGGAGGCGGCGAGGTGCAGGGACGGAGCCAGGTGGGGGCGACCTTGACGGTGGCAGGCGTGACCGGCGCGCAGGTGGTGGTCGACGGCGCGATGGCGGCCAGAGGAGGCAGAGGCGACCGCGACGGCAGGGCGGGCCGGAGGACGACGTGCTTGAGGCGACGGCGGGAGCAGAGGCCGGCAGCGGAGGAGCACCCGCAGTGGCGGCCGGCGGCGAGGAAGGCGGGTCGGGGACAGGCGGAGCCGGGTCTCAGAGAGGAGCAGGCGGGGTCGAGGCGGCACGCGCTGGCACAGTCCCGCGAGGCGGCGGGGCAGAACATGACCGGCACGGAGAGGGGGGGCTCCGGAGGCGCTGGCGAGCGCGGAGGCGAGGACGGCCGGAGGCGGGCGCTCGCTCGTGGCGGTGCTCGCGTGTGGGCGAGGCCGGCCACAGGAGAGGCGGCGAGGCCGTCGAACCGGGCGGCGCCAAAGGAGCTTGACGGAGAGGCCGGAGGCGGCGCTGCGGTCGGAAGGGGAGGCGATGCGGCCGAGCTCGCTGGGCGCCGGCGGCGAGAAGGAGGGCGGCTGCTGGACGGAGGGGGCCGACGAAGCGGGACGTCGGGCCAGGCGGCGGAGATGCAGAGAGGCGAGGAGGGGCGTCGGGGAAGGTAGAGGGCGGGGCGGAACTGCAGGAGAGGTGGGGCCGGGGGTGGGTGAGTGCGAGGTGGGCCAGGAGCGGGGCCGGGCAGGTGGGATGGACGACCGGGTGGGGCTCGGGGGTGGGGATCGGGCAAGCGGCAGGGTGGTGGTTGACCAGGAGGGAGGCAGGTGGGGGAGTGGGCCCGGGGAGAGAGGGGAGTGGCGGCAGGTGGGGCCTGGCCCGCCTGGGGCTGCACGCCCAGGTGGCGGCGGGGTGGAGGCTAGGAGTGGAGAAAAAGAAGGGGATTGGTGAGGTGGCTGTGTGGAGTGATGAGGTGGAGGGAACGGTGAGGTGGAGGGAGGGGATTGGTGGGGATGATGTGGAGGGGCTGGGTAGAATTAGATGTAGGTAGGAAAAGGTTTAGGGGGACTGGTTTTGTACTGGGGGTGGCCAACTGGGTCGGAGCGGCCCGGTTTGGCTGCCCCCTAAAAATAATATAAAATTTTATGTATTGTTTAAAAGACTTGTGCAATTTATTTTTAGACAAACAAAATATCCGGAAGGTTCCGGGGATTATTTTGAATTAGATAGGGATCTTTGTAGAAAGCAAAAGTAGGTTTGAACCAAATAGTTTTAGTCAATGAGATGCATGATGATGTCATGATGATGCAATGCGCAAAAATAACACGATTTTCTAGTAGTGGTTTTAGCGGGATGCCACACTAGTCTACGCATTTTTTCGCTCGAAAACTGTAAAAATGCGGTTATTTGAGGGTTTGAGGGTACTACTAGTGATGCTCTTACTGCTCTTGAATTTCTTGGACCTTAAAAATTTATTACGAAAAATTCCTGGATTGTATGTATCTCTATGGATCTCACCTTCTTCCACTTGTAACTGATAGAACAGTTAAACAAATAGAAAAAATATGCAACCAGAGATGTCTAGCTGATAGCTTAACCAAATATTAAACACTTCACACACTTCAAAACTATAGTATAATTCCTGTGCTATACAATTACAGAACACACATATCAATTATAGAGATAATGCGTTGATGTATGATATCGCCTTAATGGCACGAGTGGTCCATGCAAGCTCATATAGATTAAGAGGGGTTAGATTAGTATTTGTGTACCTTCTGGTAGTTCTACTCCCCGCCACGTTACACACCGTAAAATATTGGTGAACCAAAGTGATGCGCTCAACCTTAATCTTATATTGTATAAAGAGCTATGTCATGTACACAAACATACATCTAGCTAGGCAGTGAGTTTAGTGTAGAAGCAGGTGTGGAACAAGTACAACTAGAATGTACCCATCAACACCTCACGCACCCTCTCCATGACAAGTCTTCCTCCTCTAGCTAGCTCCATATCTTACCCCAGATATATAGCACACACCAGCTGAGCCTCACCAAGCATCACATGTGTACACAACAAACATTATAGATCGATGGGGAGAGGAGGAGTGATGATGTGTAGCTCAGATCACTGTAGAGCTTCGTTGGAAGACCCCAATAGGAAGATATGATGAGCACAACAACAATTTTTCCCTTAGTAAGAAACCAAGATTATCGAACCAGTAGGAGGAAGGAAACGACTCAAAGGTGTTGCTAGCAACTTGGAAACCTGCACACCACAAACTCAAGACTTTGCCCCAACGAATAGTGAGGTTGTCAATCTCACCGGTTTGCTGAAAACAAAGGATTAATTGTATGATGTGGAAGGTAATGGTGGTTTGCAGAAAGTAAACAGTAACAATGGAAGATGTATCAATGGTAAAGATTGGACCGGGATCCATAGTTCACTAGAAGTGTTCTCCTTAAGATAAACAACATAACATGCTGGGTAAACAAATTACAGCGGGGCAATTGACAGGACAGAGCAAGGCATAACAATGCAATACTAGACATTCATGGTCCCATGAGATTTGATTGGGAATTACAACAAGATACATAGACCGCCATCCAACTACATCTATGACTAGTAATCCACCTTTAGGTTATCATCCGAACCCCCTCTAGTATTAAGTTGCAAGCAACGGATAACTGCTTTAAGCAAGGTGTGTAAAGTAAACAATCCACTTGTTCCATGAACAAGAGATCGTTGTTTTCTCTCTAGTAGCAACATCACATCTACAACCTTAGAGATTCCTGTCACATCTCCAGATTAAATAGAGGCATGAACCCACTATCGAGCATCTACTCGGCCAAGATAGCTATTAGAAATGGAGAGCATGCAAGATCTCAAACAACACAGACATGATAGAATCAATAAGATAGAATCATTAACCAATCTGACATAGTAATCTCAATATACATCGGATCCCCGCAAACACAACATGCATGATTACAAATAGATGATCTTGATCATGAATGGAGCTCACAAGATCTAAACATGGTAGCACAAAGGAGGATAAACAACCATCTAGCCACTACATGGACCCGTAGTACAAGGTAGAACTACTCACGCTTCATACTGGAGGCTGGCATGGTGATGAAGAAGGCCTCCGGGATGATCTCTCTGCTCTAGCAGGGTGCCGGGAAGATCTTCAGATCCCCCGATCTAGGGACGATGGTGGCGACGGCTACGGACTGTTTTGTGGAAGATTGATCGAGTACTTAGGGTTTAGGTATCCAGGGCTTCTTATAGGCGAAGAGGGAAGCCGCGGGGGTGCCCGAGGCGGCTGCACCCTCCCCAGGCGCGGGCCAGGTCAGGTCGAGCGGCCAGCGTGTGGCCCCATCAAGGCCCTTCTCCGTCTCGTCTTCTGGCTCCGTGTTCCCCATGGTAAAATATTGACTTTGGCTTTTGTCCCGTCCAATTCCGAGAATATTCATTTTCTGACTTTTCTAGAACCAAAAACTGAAGAAAACAGGCAACTGGCACTGTGGCATATTGTTAATAGGTTAGTTTCAGAAAACATATAAAAATACCTCAAAGTGTAGACAAAACAAATCAAAGTAAATACTAAACAAGCATGAAACATTAAAAATTATAGATACGTTTACGACGTATCAAGGAGCTAGCTAATCGATCTCTAGTAGAGGATCGGTGCCTTGCTAGCAGCTGATCAAAGGTAGGCTAGAGATGATCCCCAATAGGATTGGGAGCATATGTATACTTCTGTAAACATCTTGGCCCTGTGTATCTACATCAGGCTTTCTGGCTTAATTAGATTTCTTGTTGACAGTTAGGTTGCTCGATCCTAATTTTGTGATTAAGAGATCATGATACATGGTGTAGGGCGAGAAATCAACAGAGAAGAAGACGAAGAACCGAGAAATTACAGTACCTTTCTTTTCTTGGACCTTGGAGATTCCTTGCAGGTGCCCATATTAGATCTTGGACCATCGATTTCCCCACCAACCTTGTGCTCCTGGCTGAGCATGCCCTCAAGCCATCTCTCTTTGCATAATTTCTAATCCTCAAGAACCAGAGGAGGAGCGTCGACCATCGGGATCGGAGGAGGAGCGGCATTGAGAAAGGGAGGTGGATGAGTGGAAGGAGGTGGGAGTAGACCTTCCCCCGCAGCCGGAGGAGGAGGAGCTGCCATGCCGGAGCTAGCCGACGGGGCTCCGGCGGCTCCCCTCCCATGTCCGCGCCCTAACGCGGCGGGGCTCCGGCGGCTCCTCTCCCGTGTCTGCGCCCTAACGCGATGAGTAGGAGGCGTGTGGTCGAGGGCGTCTGGATTCTGGTCGAGGGCGTCTGGACTCAAGGCGTTTGGTCGAATTCTACGCTGGTCGTTGGGGTCGATGTGGGATCTCCCACATATGCCCATATTTTTTCTTGTGTACCCGTGGGTATCCCACATAGTCTCTTACGTGGGCTTGGGTAGTGCGCTCCGTGGGTAGCCCACTCCCACCTGCTCCTTGAGGTATAAAGGCAAAACCTGTCACAATGTCTAACATTCTCTTCATGCTCATAGGCCTGAATTGCCTTTTTTTGTGCGTAGCTAGTAGGAGAGATGATGGAGGGTACACCTCGGTGTCGAACCTGCGCTCCGTCGCATGTCCTTGCGGACAACAAACGGCCATGCATGGCGACAACAACTAATGCTGACGCTGTCGTGAAAGCGCAAGCCATCTCCTGATGGTACACACTACTGCCTTTCCTTTGTCATTTGATTTAGTGCATCCTCGTCTTCTTATTTTAGTTTGTGTCACACTTCTGCAAGCACAACAAGTGATGCGCTGGCCATCGTTGAAAGCAATGGGAAGGAACGGCGCACGACGAATCACTTCGAGACAGATCTTTAGCTAGGACATAGGATAGGAGTATCAAGTATGTATGGAAGTGTGAACCGTTGCTTATATAACGGGAATACCTCTTCCAACTGGGAAACTCTGACCTCCACTCTTGGTTGCTCGCTGTGCGATACTGCCATGTGAAGCAGCTCCCGAGCGAGAGCAGGTGAGCTCACTACTTCATAAGCTCGAGGCACGCCTTTTGTTGGTTTCCCGCCGGGGATCGTCTTCAGGCCGCCTGCGACGTACTATACAACAGGGCCACCTCAGGTTTAGCATCGTCCGTTACAGCCACCATATCGTGGCCCGCTGGCTGGTGGAGTGGGAGGGATGATGCCGTTTCAGCAAGTGGCTGGTGGGCCGACGCAGGATAATTACTTTGTGGTCGGAGCGGGTGCACCTACTTCTCAGACGGCACCCAAGAGGAAGAAGAAGAAGAAGAAGAAGAAGAAGAAGCCATAGGTTCCTGATCAGGGGATGGTCGCGACTCAGGTCCATGCTGGTGGACACTTTCAGCAGCCGTCTGTACAGTATGCTCAGCCACAGATGCAGAATGTGGGGGTTTGTGGTGTATCCTTTCCGGCTCAGGGTCAGCAGGTTCATTATCAGTTTGATATGCAGGGTCAGCATATTTAGGGTATGAGTGTTCCGACGACGGTTGCCGCTACCCCTCAGCCACCTGCTGATGTTCCGCAGGTATCTTCTGTTGTCGGGGGTAAGAAGACTAGCAAGTTTGTTTGGTGCTGGAAGTGTGCGGTCAATACTCATGCAACCAAGGATTGTAAGGCGGTCCACTATTGTTACATTTGTGATTGTATTGCACATCCCACTTTGAGGTGTCCGGTGCTGAAGCAGACGCGCTTGACTCCGTACATGGCTGGTATTGGCAGCGACCAGACTCTTTTCACCCAGATTCCGGATGCTGTGACTCGGGATCATCTGGCGCACAGTAAGACCCATATTGCTCTAGTACGAGTTTCTGGCCCGATGGTTGCAGCGGAGGTCGTTCAGAGGCAGATTGCCAGGCGGTGCCAGGTGCAGGTTCAGTGGAAGTGGGAGGCGGTGCCACATGGAGACTCTGCCTTCTTGGTGAGCTTCCCGACGTTTGAGGATTTGGATAAGGTGGATGGAATCCTGATGACAGTTTCGCTCAGTACCGCTCATCTGACCTTCTCGGTTTACAGGATGGAGGAGGTGCCACATAAGTTTGAGATGCATCAGGTTTGGCTACATGTGGAGGGGGTTCCCCATATATTGCAATCCTTTCAGGGCTTATGGGCTGTTGGTGGACTCATGGGGAACACTCTTGATGTGGATCTGTTCAGCCTGCGTAAGCGGGGGGTCGTCCATATACTTGTGGAGATGCTTGATATGAAGATTTTTCTTAAGGCGAAAGATTCACTTGGCCATTTTATTGTGTCTGATGCTGTGGTAAAGCATAAGGTGTTTGAGTTTCGTTTCCGGATTGAACCAGAGGATTATATTCCGGAACCAGAGTTTGTTCCTTTCTTGTGGAGGAAAGGAGATGATGACGCGGATGATGATGCCAATGGAAAGCATTTTGAGGATGCTATGGATACGTCTGAGGCTGCTGCTACCACTCAGGGAGGGGGTTCTGGATCTTCTTTGGCTGTACATGGTACTTCCGCGCCTACGACTTCCAGTCAGAGGGTGCAGAGGGTGTTTGCTATCACCCCTTTTAATTCTACTCCGGTTACTCCTCGAGGACGACAACTTCTGGATGCTCTTCCTTTGGATTCCCCTCTTCGTGGAAAGGGTTCTTCTTCGGCACCTCGCGTTTCTCAGGCTCAGTTACGGGAGGATCTTCGCTCGGTCTCCATTCTTGTACGGCGGTCTTCTTCGGCTTCGCCAGCGAGGTCCAGAACGCATACTTTGGGCAGATCTATTCCTGTTTCCACTCCTGTCCTTGAGGAGGTTGCTCCTCCAGTGGGTTCGTGGAAGCTGACCCAGGAGGGGTCGGCTGACCGCGACGTCCGTGTTCAGCTCCAAGGTGTTGTCGTGCTTGGTCCACCCAGGCGGGGTTGGCCAATCATGACGAGGTGGATGACCGCGTCTCCATGGTCAGGGAGGACCTTGGGAGGCTTTTGGACGTCTCGCATACTCTGTTGGGTCAGGCGACTTCAGCGATAGAGGGGGGCGTCCGGACCCAGGAGGGGTCTAGGTTGTCTCAGTCTCTGCCACAGGTTTCTTCTCCAGGAGACGCTACGACAGTTGCTGTGCAGGGGAGTGGTACAACCTTCAGGCGGAGCGCACGCTATGGAGTCGATGCCTCTGGGGCGTCCGCGACTGATGAGGACTCAATGCTCAAGGCCATGCGACGTAAGGCGGAGAGGAACTTAGATTCGACAGGTATAATGTGTTCTCCGAAGTCCTTTTTTTCTTTTTCTACTCCTATTGTTTCTTCTAAACTAGCCAATGTTGGCATTAGTTTGGGTAGCTCTGTACAGGAAGTATATTTTTCTTCTAATGTTTTGCGACACATGGAGGTTGACCGTCTAACGGTTACTCCTAAGGTCGGTGTTTTTCCTGATGCTTCACTAACTGAGGAGGATGAGTTGCATGCCACAGTAGATGGTCAACTCCTTTATCACTTAGTCGGTGAAGTGTCGGAGGTGGACTTTGATGAGACTGGGCTTGCCTCTATGTATGAGCTGAAAGCTTCTAGTCGAAAATCAAAGAGCCAGCGGTCGCGTAAGAGATCCCGTGTATCCAACTCTCCTATAGTTTCTCAATGAATGGAATGTTTTCAAATAGCAGAGGTCTTCGGGACTTGGCTAAACATTTATTCTTTGCTGATTGTGTGAGAGACCATAATTTGGATTTTCTGGGTATTTCTGAGACTGGTAGACGGGATTTTTCACAAGCTCTACTCAATCGCCTTTCTGGTGGAGTGGACTTCACGTGGATATCACATCCGCCGCGTGGTCGATCTGGGGGGGTCCTATTAGGCGTCAGAGATGAGACTATGGAAGTTTTAGCTAGTTCGGTGGGAGATTTTTTTATAAAACTCCATATCCATAACAAGGCTGACAATTTCACATGGTCTTTAGTCGCCGTATATGGAGCCGCCCAGAAGGTTTATAAGGCTGACTTTTTACGTGAGCTTGTGAATTTGGCAAAGGACAATCCATATCCTATCCTTATAGGAGGTGATTTTAATTTGCTCAGATTTCCTCATGAGAAAAATCGGGGCCGGTTCGATGAAAATTGGCCTTTTCTGTTCAATGCTGTTATAGACAGTCTGGACTTGAGGGAGGTTACAATGTTAGGAAGGCAATTTACATGGGCTAATAGTCTTCCGGAGCCAGCATACGAAAAACTTGATAGAGTGCTTATGGATACTGACTGGGAACAAAAGTTCCCTATGGTAACTGTTCGTGCTCTAGAGCGTATTGAGGCTTTGTCGGATCATGCTCCTTTACTTTTATCTTTTGGATCACCGCCACAGAAGTCTACGAATGAGTTTAAATTTGAACTTGGTTGGATGATCCGTGACGGTTTTTATGAGATGGTTAAGGCTATTTGGGAGAAACCGGTAGGTGGCCAAACACCTATACTACGATGGAATAATAAAATGCGCACTTTACGCAAGTTCCTTCGGGGTTGGGCCAGGCACACAACTGGTATCCTCAAAAAAGAAAAATTACGCCTAACATCTATTATTGATGACTTGGAGGCTTCCGCGGAAGTTGGGACGTTAATTGCACAACAAATTGAGCTCAAAAGCCAATCGAATGTGGAGATAGCCTGACTTCTGCGCGAGGAGGAACTCAAATGGTACCAACGCTATAAAGCAAAATTCATTCTGGAAGGAGATGCGAATACTAGGTACTTCCATGCTGTTGCCAATGACAAGCATAAGAAGAAACTTATTCATTCTCTGATTCAGGATGAAGGTATGATTGAGGGACAGGAGCATCTGAAGTCATATATCACTTCCTATTATAAATCCTTGTTTGGGGCCCCAGAGGAAAAATCCTTCTCTATGGATGAGTCCCAAACGTCCGATATTACCCATGTATCTGATGAAGAAAATTGCTTTCTAACTGCCTCATATACCGAGGAAGAGGTCAAGAAAGCAGTTTTTCAAATGGAACATAACAAAGCACCAGGTCCTGATGGTTTTCCAGCGGAATTTTACCAAAAATTCTGGGATGTTATCAGGGAGGACCTGATGAATTTGTTTGAGTTTTTGCAAGTCGGACAATTGGATCTCTTTCAGCTTAACTTTGGCAATATAATTTTACTGCCTAATGTTAACAATGCAGAACGTATACAACAGTATCGTCCAATCTGCTTGCTTAATGTTAGCTTTAAGATTTTTACTAAAGTTGCTACGATTAGACTAAATTCAGTTGCTGACAATGTTGTTAGCCCGTCTCAATCTGCATTCATGCAAGGAAGAAATATCCTAGATGGTGTTGTAATTTTGCATGAAACAATCCATGAACTACACTCAAAAAAATTAAATGGTGTATTGTTCAAGATTGACTTTGATAAGGCATATGACAAAGTCAATTGGTCTTTCCTTCAGCAAACACTCCGCATGAAAGGTTTTTCTGAGGAGTGGCGCTCTCTTATTCAGTCGTTTGTGTCTGGGGTAGTGTTGCCATTAAAGTAAATGAAGATACTGGCAAATACTTCCAAACCAAGAAAGGACTAAGACAAGGGGATCCATTATCGCCTTTACTATTTAATATAGTGGCTGATATGTTGGCTATCCTTATTGAGAGAGCTAAGGCTGATGGTCAAATTGAAGGTCTGGTTCCACATCTTATTGATGGTGAACTTTCCATTCTTCAATACGCCGATGATACAATTCTTTTTATGGAATATGATCTGGAGAAGGCGAAGAATCTGAAATTAATATTATCAGCATTTGAGCAGCTATCTGGACTTAAAATAAACTTCCATAAGAGTGATTTGTATTGCTTTGGCGAGGCCCAAAATGAGTCCCACCTATATGCTGAGCTTTTCGGCTGTGGTCAGGGGCAGTTTCCAATCAATTATTTGGGAATACCGATCCATTATCGGCGTCTCACAATTGCTGAATGGAAACTTGTTGAGAAAAGGCTACAAAAACGTCTTAATAGTTGGAAAGGAAAATTGCTATCCCTTGGTGGAAGACTAGTACTCATAAATTCAGTACTCACTAATATGGTACTGTATATGATTTCGTTCTTCCAATTACCAAAAGGGGTCTTGAACAAAGTGGATTATTTCCGTTCAAGATTCTTTTGGCAAGGGGATAGCGAGAATAAGAAATATCGACTGTCCAGATGGAATGTGGTTTGCCGCCCGAAGGAGTTTGGTGGACTGGGCATACACGATTTTCAAGTCAAAAAACACCGCACTCTTGGGCAAATGGCTTTTTAAACTACTTACAGAAGATGGTGTTTGGCAGACCATGTTATGGAGGAAATATGTGGGGTCCAAAGCTGTGTCTCAAGTGGTTTAGAAACCCGGAGATTCACATTTTTGGGCGGGTCTTATGGCCACCAAGAAACATTTCTTTCGTTTTGGTGCTTTCGAGATTAAGGATGGATCACAGATTAGGTTTTGGGAAGATAAGTGGCTGGGCCAAACTACTCTTCGTGAACAATATCCAGCTTTATATTCGATTGTTAGACACAAAGGGGATACAATTTCCACAGTGATGGAAGATTATCCTCCTAATGTGTCTTTCAGAACAAGCCTAATCGGTCCTAGACTGGTATCTTGGAACAATCTATTATTACGATTATCCATAATACAATTGTCGGACGATGTCGATGTGTTCAAATGGAAATTACTAGAAAGTGATAAATTTTCTGTTGGCTCACTATATAAAGCCTTGATCCAACCGGATATCCCGGTCGATGATGATAATAGTAAAATTTGGAAAATGAAAATACCCCTTAAGACGAAGATATTTGCTTGGTATCTACGGAAAGGGGTAATTCTAACAAAAGATAATCTTGCAAAGAGGAATTGGCATGGAAGTAAACAATGTGTTTTTTGTCATCAAGATGAGACAATTCGCCATTTATTCTTTCATTGCAAATTTGCTCGCTTTATCTGGTCATTCATCCAAATAGGTTCTGGTTTATCTCCGCCACGTTCTATAACCAATGTATTTGGTAATTGGTTGCATGGAATTGTTGATAAATACATAACTTTGTTTAGGGTGGGAGCGCTTGCCATTATATGGTCGCTATGACTTTGTATAAATGACAAGATTTTTAATAACATTGTGTCTTCTCCTTTGCAGGTTGTCTATCGAGCCACGGCTATCCTCCGATCTTGGAATATTCTCCAATGTTTGGAGTTTTGCGACTTATTTTTGGAGGGATGTATGCGATTGAAGGACACGGCGAGGGATATTTTCTCCCGACATGGATGGCCACGTGATCTGAGGATTGATCTACCTTAGATTCTAGACATTTATTTAGATATTTACATTGTGTAATGCTTGTCTACTTTTTAAATTAGTACTGTCGTTTGTGTGGCTGTGTGCATCTTGGTTATGCAGAGGCCGGGTGTAAGCTTTGAACAGTTTCAATAAAAGCACCCATTTCCAAAAAAAAATAAGCTCGAGGCAGCCTACACAGAGGTAGACGAGGGCTTGACTGAGCAACCCCACCACACATACAGCATCATCTTCTTGTTGACCTCATGACTCTCCTCACCAAGCAGAAAGAGAAGGAGCCTGCTGCAATGCAACAAGGAGATGGCAGGCGAAGTTAAGATGCACTAAATCTAATGGCAAAAAAAAGGCAAGGTAGTGCCTCTCATGAGGTTTTTTTTAGGCTAGCCTCTGATGAGGTGAATTCGTCTTCTTGTGAATCACCACAATGTCACCATAGTGGGTGTCCCTACGGCCCATGGGCCATCTCTTGTCCTCAAGGATGGGCGGCGGAGTCTACAAGTGGGTGTCACTATGGCCCTTGGGCCATCTCTTGTCCTTGTGGATGGATGATGGAGTGTGCACATCTGTGCTGCCAGTGGGAATGGTGATTCACTGCCAGAGTAGCATGGGTCTTGTCCTCTCATGTTGCCTACTATCTGATCAATACTGCTACTCACCTTCACATGAGGCCACCATGCATGTAGACCGAGTGAACAATACTGTAGGGATGATTACACGACTTAATTGAAGGTGTCTTGCAGTATAATGCACAGAAGTAACTAACCGGAGCTAGCAGGCCCGAGGCGTAAAATATCAGGAACTGCATTTTTATCTATAAGATGAATACAATACCTTTCCCATACAATTTTTCTTTGTGTTATCTTACACCGGCACACATATTCAAGGATTCCTAGCATTGGCCATTTTTATTTACTTGCACCTAAGAAAGAATAAAAGAGAGATGCCAAATATTCAAGGGTAGATTACACACGTCACTCTATATAATTTTTACTTAAATACACCTTAGTAGACAATCGTGAACTATTAAATTTTATATTTACTAGCACCTAAGAGATACAACTATATTGTCTAGAAACCTCTAATTAAGATATTTGTTGCATGGTATGCTTAAGATCTCTCTATCAATATATTTAATGATGCTAAAGTGAATCATATGACTATAATTCTTCAAAGTGTCACATCTTAATATGTTGAGCCATGCAAGTTTGCGTTTTCTTCTCCAATCTAAGAGGACTAGATTTAATGAGAAATTCATTTGAAAAGGCAAAGTACCAAAACAGAAACCAGTGTAACCTCTATTATAAGATGTGATTTCAACTTATTGGAAGCATACTTGCAAGGAATCATTACAATTATCACACATGACATTGTAGACTAAATATTTAGCAACAATTTTTTTGGTGTAGTTCTATTAAGTGTAATAGAAAATTTTACTGGTTAAATAAATATTTACTATTAAAAGCAAAGCGGTGATGTCACACGGTGTCACACTTCACAGAAATTACATGCCAAATACCACCACAGCATATGTCACACGTTTAATCTTGCATTTGCGCTTCCTTTTTTATTAGCACACCAGTAATATGCAACTAACAACTAGTGCATAACCCCTAATTATAACCAGCATGCAACCCATAACAAACAAAATAATCCGAGCACACACCTCTAACAATAATCTCTATAATCTCAACAACCTTTTTCCAACAAACAATAATCTAGCTGGCCCATGTTCAAACTTCTAACTACCTCTTACTCACCCTCTTCGTCAAGATGGCGAGCTGGCGGTCGTCCGGCATGTGCTAGCTCTAGTCGTGCTTGATGTCCTTCGGTATCGCCGATATATCTTTGTTGTACGAGCTGTCAAAAGACGACTACGACATGAAGAGATTCTAGATGATCGAGCACGCCATTGATTTCTGGTCAGTTAGTTCAATGACTTCTGCAAGATTTTCTTGTACCGTAGATTTGAATTTCTTGACTAGATTCTTATTAGAGACGGATGTGTTTTCGCTTAATTTGACTCGAGATGTACGTACATATCCACTTCCCTAATCAGAGTCTTTAACAAGGCTGCCACTGTCACCGCTTCGGACAAGAAGGTATCCGCGTTGGTTCCCGCCAACCCATGGAGGCTCTGCAAAGTGTTGCAGGTGAAGGAGCTCAAGTTTCTTGTGGGCTCTTGTACGCGGTGTCAGCACATGTGTCGTCGATGTTTCTGCCCGTCCATGTCCACTTTTGACGTGGTCACCATCTCTTGGTCCCGCTGTAGGACCGGGTCTTCGTGCCAAATACCAGGTGGCTTGCCTAGAGGGAGAATGTCGTCTCGGAGCTACAGCGGATCGTCTCTAGCCTTTTCATGCCCGTACTCTCCATGGTTGTCGTGGAGCTTCTGGAGACAGACCACCTCCATAGTACGCGCTGGTGGACGTACGCGAGATGCGGCGATGAAGACTGGCATCGTACAACACTAGCAAGATATCTTTCTCGTGTGCAAGTGGCAACTGAAGACACATGCACTAGCGGTCCGGCAGCTGTCGTGATCCCATCGGTGGCCCGGAGCAATAAGATCAAAGGAAGCCGGAAAAATAAAAGAAACACCTCGTGCTCACTTCAGCTAGTACTTATCTTTTTTTTTACATATGTTGACTTCATATATGCTTGGCTTTATTGCTCACAGAGTGATTCACGATATGAGACAAAATAAATGCCAGTATGGTTTAGGAGTTAGTTCCGGGTTTTTTCATGTTGGTAGAGTATACTATTTTTTGTGTCAAAAGTTTTTGCCCTCTTCTAGAACTTCAAAAGGCAAGTTTTGAATCGTTCAGAATAAGGCTCCATGTCGCCCATGGCCAAACAGTCCGCACTCGAGTGTGTTTGGTTAATTTTGGGTCAATCTTGGGATGCTCATATTTTCTTACATTACTCATGTGATTTTATCTTTGGTCATTGTGATGTTGTTATTCAGATCCCCTCTCCCGATCGAGGGACGATGGTGGCGGCGGCTACAGAAGGTTTCGTGGAGTTTTGATCGGGTGCCCACCCGTGCCTAGGGGGGTGTGGCGGCCCTGGCTCGCCTCTCTGTCTCTCCTCTGGACTTCGTGTCTCCTACGGTAAAATATTGACTTTGTCTTTTGTCCCGTCCAATTTCGAGAATATTGATTTTCTGCCTTTCTGGAACCAAAAACAGAAGAAAATAGGCAACTGGCACTGTGGCAACTTGTTAATAGGTTAGTTATAGAAAAGATATAAAAACACCTAAAAGTTTAGATAAAGCAAAGCAAAGTAGATACTAAACAATCATGGAGCATCAAAAATTATAGATACGTTTCCGACGTATCAAGCATCCCCAAGCTTAACTCCTGCTCGTCCTCGAGTAGGTAAGTGATAAAAGAATAATTTTTAAGATGACATGCACCGTCAAAACCAAGATCAAACCATTTGCAAGCATTAAAAGCTAGGATCAAATAACTCTAAACATGTGCATGGAAGATGGAGTTCTAACAATAAGACAAAGTAACTATGCATGCAACATGAAAGGCTACAAACAAAGATCATGAATAATATGCATTGAAAAACGTTTGTTTGTTTCACATACAGAAAACATGGCATAGTGGTATTCAGCTTGTCCCTCATAGAGTAGCAAATATGCATAGGACATCTTAAAAGTTCATAAGAGTGACTAGATACAAGTAGCACAAGAACAAGTAATATCACAATATGCATCAATCAATAAGCTTTGGGACACTACACATAGAATGGCAACTATGCTCTCTTAATGGTGCCTAAAGGTAGAGGGTGGAGACTCAAATAATGGTGGAAGAAAGGCCTTTCATAAAGGGAAGCAGGGATTTGATGTTTCAAAAAGAGCTTCCAAAAATTATGGTACTTGTTAGCTTTCATCCCTCATTGCCCCTATCATAAGCATATTGAAGTGATTAAGGTTAAAGTGAACAAACTATGGAGTATATGCTTGACAAAGTATAAGTTGGCAATCTCAAGTCCCTTGAATACGAGTGCCACACCTCATGCTACTCAACTTCAGTCACATGTAAGTTCTTGTCATAGTAAGTACATGCGTATCATAGAGAACCGCCAACGAGATACCCCTTGCACATGGTATAGGAGCTATCTCATAACCAAAATGACAAGGCAAGCAGATAATGAGCATCTTAGCGATCTTTTTATTTACTATGTGCATAGATTTTTATTGAGAATGCTTCATAGATAGCTCATTATGGTGATGTTGCAAGTTTCCACCATGATTAGGCATGGCTTAGGCTAGAGGCCCAGGCATTTCTCTAACACAAAATACATAACTCCATGGACTTACAAGCACCCTCTTTATTTCACACCGGTGACATCCATAGACAAAATAGCATGATATCAACTGAGACAAAGTACAAGTGCAATGTTGAAAACGTTCCCCGTGATAGCACGGTTCTGCTAATTCCAACGTATAAGTACAAGCATATACAGCATAGACGACACAATGGTTCAAGTTTATTAGGGCAAACAATATAAAGTGTACCATCAAGTTTATGAGGGCTTTAATCACTAAGTTTTCACATAACAAAGAGACTTTTAACTAGAAGATATCTGAAAACAATAATATACTTGGAATGGTGTAACACACCATGCATAAGAGTTTATAGTGGACACTTTGGAATAACTTGGTTTCTTGGGAGTTGGAAGCATGAGTAGATCTTACTCATACAAGTGGAGGCTAGCAAAATACTGGGAGCAACCAACTAAGAGAGCAATAATGGCCATAATTATGCAGAGCAACAAAATATTACTAATCAAAGCATAGAGTGGTACTACAAGTCAAGGACTAAATGATCATAGAGGCTATGGTGACTTGTTCATAGTCATAACATGGTGTGAGCATGTGCCAAGTCAACCCAAACAAAACATCAAAGGAGAAAAGCACAATACTATGCTTTTTCATGCTAAAACAACGCATAATTCTTTCAAGGCACACTAAGAAATCCCAATTTTTTGGAACAAGACATGCTACAGCAATAGTCACTAAGCATAAGGTCAAAACAACACCTATCATGTCATGCTAAAATCTAAGTCACAGTCAATGCAAGCTCCTCTTGCACTTTCAAGCAGGAACTTCCTACTCCTTTCCAACACCAAGCAACTTATTTGAAAACAACACAACGAGAACTGGGGTCCAAACTACTTTATTCAAGCAAACTAAATAAACTAAGAAAACCAAACGAAAACTAAGACGCTCCAAGAACAACACAACATTGCATGAAACAATAAAAACGAAGTGTCTAGATAGACCTGAGCTTTTTATTGATGAAGAAGGGGATGCCTTGGGCATCCCCAAGCTTTGACGCTTGTACCTCTTGGATATTTATTGGGGTGACACCGGGGTGGCATCCCCAAGCTTGAGCTTTTGTCTATTCTTCATCTCATTACTTCATTCTCTCTCTACACCTGAAATTTTTCCTTCATACAAAACTTCACACAATCTTCATTAGCAACATTAGTGTATTCAAAAGATAATATACCCTTGGGTTTAGCTTTGGAACAGCAAAACTTTTCAATAAAAACACAAGATACTGTAGCAACTCCTTCAAAAAGCTCAATTACCAAAAGAGAACTAAAAAAAGAATCAATAAGAAGCAAATACAAATAATGGTAGAAATCTGTCAAAACAGAACAGCAGGTAGAAATCATTTTTTCGAAAATCTTATGTTGCTCAAATCAAAAAGTGTTGAACTAAAGAAATTTAGCTAACATATTGGGAGATTTATTAGTACAGTTTCATCTCAATCCGAGTTACAGAGACTCCTCACGAATGTTTTTGGTGGAGGACAGAAATCTGTTTCGGGACAACAACTCCCCAAATCTTACTTTCCTCTCATTAGAGGTCATTCTTGGCACAAAAAGCAAACAAAAAGGATAAGGAGAGGTTATTACTGAAGTAATAACTTCCAAGACTCAAGGAAATTCTTGGATTATCTCCCAACAAGTACTTTTCTTTAACGCTTTTAAGTTAGGCACAAGAAGTAAGACGAATCAAGTATTTTCAAATGAGGAAGCATTAACATCAAACCTTGCTTTCAAAGGAGGAGCAAAAAGCAACTTCTCTCTCCTCATAGGGAAGTGTTCAATAACTTTCTTGAATGGAAATTGATATTTAATGGTGTCTTCTTTCATATCAATGATGGCACCAACAGTTCTAAGAAAAGGTCTTCCTAAGGTAATAGGACAAGAAGCATTGTATTCAACATTCAAAACATAGAAATCAACAGGGACATAAGCATTGTTAACCATGATGAGAACATCATTAATACTCCCCATTAGTTTCTTCTTAGCATTATCATCAAGTGGAACATCCAAATAAAAATCTTCTAAAGGTGGCAAATCAAGCATTTCATAAATCTTTCTAGGCATAATAGAGATACTAGAACCAAGATCACATGAAGCTTTGATATCAAAGTCATTCACTTGCATATTAATAATGGGTTCCCAACTATCTTCTACTTTCCTAGGAATAGAAGCTTTGTGTTTTAGCTTCTCTTCCTTAATCTTAACAAGAGCATCTGTAATGTGTTTGGTGAAAGAAACATGCATATCACAAGCATCGGGACTTCTAGCAAGCTTTTGCAAGAACAGAATCACTTCAGAAATATTGCAACCATCTATATCAAAATCAAGCTTAGCATCATTAGTAGTAGACTCATTAGGCTTAGGCATTATAGGAGGAGGAATAGGGACTTCTTGTGGTTTAGTGGTCTCCATTCTAGTTATGGTGCACACACTACTGTTTCTATCAATTTCAGTTTCCCTTTCCCACTTAGCATGAGTTGAGATAACAACCTAACATTTTTATCAATTAGTAACTTGTATGGCATGAGCAGTAGCAAAAGTATTTTCCATGGTTTCAGGTTTAGCAGCCATTTTGTTAATCAAGGAGGACTGTGCTTCAGACAAAGAGGAAATATTCTTCTCAGCACTTAAATTTTTTGACTGTAAACTAGGAATTTCTCTGTTCAGATTCTCAAGCTGATGACTACTGTTTTTCAAGATAATAGATTCTTCTTCCATAGTTTTAGTGAATATCTTGTTTTTCTCATATTGCATCTGCATAAATTTTTTTGTGGATCTTTCAACTTCTAGAATCCTATCTTCACTAGGCATCCCAGATCTACCATGGTAAGCATTTCCATTATTAGGAGGATAAGGCCTGTAGTTATTACCATAAGTATTATTGCCAAATTTTTTGTTTCTAATGAAGTTCACATCAACTTGCTCTTCTTGAGAAACCAAAGAGGCTAAGGGAACATTGTTTGGGTCTAAAGGAGCTTTCCCATTAACAAGCATAGCCATAATAACATCAACCTTATCACTTAAAGATGAGGTTTCTTCAACAGAATTTACCTTCATACCATGTGGAGCTCTCTCAGTGTGTCATTCAGTGTAATTAACCATCATATTATCAAGGAGTTTTGTTGCAGCACCCAAAGTGATGCCCATAAAGTTACCTCCGGCAGCTGAATCCAACAGGTTTCTTGAAGAGAAGTTCAAACCTGCATAAAAAGTCTGGATAATCATCCAAGCAGTGAGTCCATGAGTGGGACAATTCATAACCAAAGACTTCATTCTTTCCAATTCTTGAGCAACATGTTCATTATCAAGTTGTTTAAATTCATAATTTCACTTCTCATAGATATAATCTTAGCAGGAGGATAGTACTTTCCAATAAAAGCATCTTTGCACTTAGTCCAAGAATCATACTATTTCTAGGCAAGGATAGCAACCATTCTTTAGCTTTCCCTCTCAAGGAGAAAGGAAACAGCTTGAGCTGAATAATATCTCAATCTACATCCTTATACTTTTGCATCTCACAAAGTTCAACAAAGTTATTGAGATGGGCAGTAGCATCATCAGAACTAGCACCAGAAAATTGCTCTCTCATCACTAGATTCAACAAAGCAGGCTTAATTTCATAAAAGGTAGCATCAGGAGCAGGTGGAGAAATAGGAGTGCTAAGGAAATCATTCTTGTTTGTGCTAGTGAAGTCACACAACTTGGTTAGGATGCAGGCGGACGCGGCTGTCCACCAGGCCGCTCTGTCCGCGCCGCCTAAAAGGCCTAAACGGCTAAGCGGCCGGGCCGCATAAATTGAGAGGCCCTGGCGGAAAACGTCCGCAGAGCCACCGAGGGCCGCGTCCGCCTCGCGGTCTCCCTGTACCAAGATCGCGGCCGCCAGCGCCTGGCAGCTCGGCGCCGCCGATCTCCCCGGTCAACCCCTCCAACATGTCTTCGGCGCCGTCCATCTCCCCGGCCGTCCCCTCCAAGATCTCTCCGCCCATCTCCCCGACCATCCCGTCCACCTGCGGAGAGATGTCAGGCGCGGTGGACACAGTGGATGAGGGGAAGAAGCCACTTGAGGAATATGGCGACGGCACCCACCTCAATTCAGAGCACAAGCAGCAAGTAGGTTCCTCCTTTCCACCTCAATTCAGATGTACCACCTGTCCTTGTCGCATGAATTGGTTATGTAGATCGAGTCGATTCTCTGTCGAGCTGCTTGGATTGATTTCTATCCTATCAGTAGATTTGTCTGCTCAGTCCGTGCAGTTCATCACCTGCATCATGCAGTAGCAGTTCGGTCTCTAATAGGATTGATTTCTATCCTATCAGTAGATGTACCATCATGCAGTAGCAGTTCGGTCTCTGGATTCATCATGCAGTAGCAGTTTTGGATTCATCATGCAGTAGCAGTCCGTTTTGGATCCTATCCTAACATAGGTGTTAAAGCAGTAGTTTTATCCATGCAGACAGGCACATGTCACTTGGTCGATTGTTTATTTTTAAGTTAAGTTCTGATTAATTAGTAGTGCTTTGTCAGGTTCTACACTACCCAAACCGGTTGGTTTGTTATGGTGTCAAGAGACGTCTAATCTGTCTATATGAGATAATATTATTTGCCTATTTGCTAGTGTACATCAACGTATTTTGATACTCCCTCGGACACATATTAGTTGCCTTAGATTCATCTAGATACAAATGTATTTAGTCAAGTTTTAGGGCTAGATACACCCGTATCTAGACAAATTTGAATCAATTAATATGGTTCGGAGGGAGTCCTTTGTTCTACTAAAAGGCATTGCACAACTTCTGACACTTTGTTCTACTAAAAGGCATTGCACAACTTCTGACACTTTGTTCTACTTTCAACTTCAGTTATATCATCTGTCTTGCAAGTTGCAAGTTATAGCTGTCTTGCAGTAGTAAATGGTTGTTTAATATATTTGGATCATTTGAAGTCAAGAGCTTCTAGTCACACGTTTATACCAACTAAATACTGGACTATCTAAATTTAGTACTAGACTATCTAAGCACCACTGTATTGTCTATGCTCTAGATGTAAATGAGTTTTGTTTATTATAGCAGCACTACTGTAAATGAGTTTTTAATTTCTAACTAGATTTATTGTTAATGTGACAGATTACCTGCTTTGCAAGCACACTATATGAGCAAGACCCTGATGTCGAGAAGACCCAGCATGCGAAGAAACCAGCAGGCGATGACAGTGGTGAGAAGACCCAGATGCCGACTAACACAGCGGAACATGCATGTTTGATGGTTGTTCCAGGGGAAGAGAATGACTCAAATAATTTACAGATGAAGAAAAAAGAAAGTGAAGAAAAGGAAGAGGAGTGAACTTAGTCAGATTAAGAAAGAGCAACAGTTTGATGGTGCCGAGAAGACCCAAGTACCTGCTGACGTACAGAAGTCAGCAAGCAAGGCTTCTTGGAGGTGGCATGCCTCCTATTCCAGTAGGCTACACCACAAATATCCGAAGAAGGTGTACAATGGCTTGATCCTCCTTGATGATGAGGTGAACCGCGCCGTCCTCCTCGACACCAAAGAAATAATCATTGATTCCCATCTCCTCAAGGAAGGAGAACAAATCAGTCAAGGATCGGTGTTTGAGTTCCCTTGCCACAATGTTGAGATTGGGAAACAACTGATGAATAGGAAGAGGTTGGAGAAGAAGAGACTTGATAGAAATTGGGAGAGAACAAAAGAATTAAGGAGGAAAACGGTGACATCGCCTCAAGCAAAATTGGTTAGATCTTCAATAGGCACATTTGCAAGAGTGGCTTCTATAAGGAAGGAAATGTCTCCTCAAGCGCAAAGGAGGAAATTATAATCTCCTTCGGTACCAAATGTTACCTTACATTTCCCATCTCCAAATCTTTCACATGCTGAAGCTGATTTCACCCGGTTTCGACCACGGAAACTTAAGTCTCAGATATGGAAAGAATTCATTCCTATATATGAACATGGCAAAGTTGTGGAAGGCCACAAATCAGAGGCTGGGTTACTTATGTGTCACTTGCCACTTCATTGGCAAGACATGGAAGATGCAAAAAAGAATTCTCAGATTCTGTATGATGGAAACACCACATAATGGCTTCCGAATGTATAATGTCATGCTGAAGAGTTTGCAATACTGGAATATTGAAGACAAAATCTGCAGCATTACATTAGATAATGCATCAGTCAATGGAAAAATGATGGAGTATTTAAGAGAAAACTTGATGAAGAAACAAATGTTGATTTGTGAAGGTGAACTATTCCACATCCGCTGTGGTGCACATGTATTGAATCTCATTGTGCAAGATGGTCTATTTGTAAAGAAAGGTTCCGTTGACAATATCAGAGATGGTGTCAAGTATGTTAAGAGTTCGCAAACTCGAGAAGAGTTGTTTGGAGAGATAGTGAAGCAACTTGGCATCATCTGTGAGAAAGAACCTTCACTTGACGTTGCCACACGGTGGAACTCAACATACCTTATGATTGACTCGGCATTGCCATACTGGGAAGCATTTGATGAGTTAGCTAAGCAAGATCTGCAATTTAAGTATGCTCCTTCAGCAGAAGATTGGAAAATGGCTGAAGCGATCCGCTCATTGTTGAAAATATTCTATGAAGCTACAAAAGTAGTTTCAGGCTCTAGCTATCCAACGGCAAACCGCTATTTCCATGAAATGTGGAGCATTAAGCTGTTGTTGGAAAAACAAGCAAAGAATAAAAACAAAGACATCTCAACCATGGTGTGCGAAATGCAGAAAAAGTTTGACAAGTACTGGAAGGAGTCGTACTTAGCGAACTGCATACCAGTGGTCCTTGATCCAAGGTACAAGTATGAGTTTGTTAAATTTCGGATCAAGCAAGCATTTGGAGGGAGTGCAAAAGAGCACCTTGAAAAGGTGGTAATGATTATGAAGAGTCTCTTTGAAGAATATTCCCGCAAAATGGGAGATTCTTTTCCCGATCCTTCGGAAGAAGTTGAAGATGAGCTTGAGGAGATTGATAATCCGTTGGCTGATTGGGAAGCTCATTTGAGGGTGCAAAAGAAACAAACAACAAATGAGCTTGATAGGTATCTGAGTGAAGATCTGTTCCCTCAAGAAAAGAATTTTGACATCTTGGAATGGTGGGAAATGCACAGTCCTAAGTACCCAGTTCTGTCTCACATTGCTCGTGATGTGCTTGCTATCCAAGCATCAACCGTGGCATCAGAGTCCTCTTTTAGCGCTGGTGGAAGAACAATCAGTGATCACAGGAATAGGATAAAGAGCGACACAGTCGAGGCATTGATATGCCTCCAAGATTGGATAAAGGCTGCTGGTAAGTTATCTAATACTTGGAATTTTGTTTGATCTAGATGTGGTCTGACTGTGTGAGCAGATGATGCATACAGTTTTCTCCCAAGATGTTGTAGTATAAATTTTCTTTAACTTGACTTGAGAACCGAGATTTAGTTACACTTTCTCAGTACTAAAAATTTCAGTATATTCATCACTGTTGTAGTCCCTGTTACACACTCAATATTGAAACTAACTTATGAACAATGCCTTCTTGCAGAATGAGCTGTTGATGTATGCTGAAGTTGAGTATATCCTGAAGATTTGAATTTTGTATGCACTACTGCAATCACATTAGAAAGATATTCTTATTTGATAATCGCTCTTGTTCGTGGCAACTCAAATCGAATCATTTGTAATGATTGATTGTAAAATATCAGTAGTTTCTAGTGCTAAACTATATATGTTTAATCTTGAAACTCTTGCCTCTCTGTGTTATTACAACAATGAAACGATGCCAAGTTTTACTGCTAGCCGAGGCCTTGCCTAAGTTTTCACAATGCTAGCTGAGGCCTCTGCTTGCTGTTCTAGTAGGAGTATATTTTTTAGCTATAAACCTGGATTCCTCTAAATTTAGCTGAGACCTGGATTCCTTGTTGTTGCTACTTAGCAGCATGCAAGTGAGCGGCTGTCCGCCGGCCAGAGCGGCCAGTATGATCAGCGGACACGGACACCGCTAAAACTATAATTAGTGTTCACGGACAGGGCGGACCAGGCGGACGGGCCGGCGGACTGTCCAGTTGCATCCTGACAACTTGGTGTTCTGAGCAGAGTTTATTTTGGCAAAGGTGGAGCAAGCCAAAACCAGCAGCAGCAGAGCAAGAACTAATTTTTGTGTGTTTTTGAATAAAGAAAGCAAACCAAACAAGACTATTTTTTGGAGTTTTTGATTAAAAGAGGCAAACAAAATCAAGCAAAAGAAACTAAGCAAACTAAAAACAAAGAAAAGATAAAGGTTGAGGAGGACTCCCCTTGTGAAGACGTCCTTAGCCTCCCCGGCAAAGACACCAGAAAACTTGTTGATGGCTCAGTTGATGTGGAGCCTGTCGGGAACCCCAAGAGCAAGGTGTGAAGAAGCACAACAACAAGTCTTCCCTCAGTAAGAAACCGAGGTTATCGAACCAGTACGAGGAAGGAAATGTCACACAGGTGTTGCACGCAACGTGGAAACCTGCACAACACAAACTAAAGACTTTGCCCCGACTAACAGTGAGGTTGTCAATATCACCGGTTGTTGTAACAAAGGATTAAACATATGGTGTGGAAGGTAATGGTTTGCAGCAATTAAACATGTAACAGTGGAGGATGTATCAATGGTAAAGATTGGACCGGGGTCCATAGTTCACTAGAGGTGCTCTCTTTAGATAAACAATATGGCATGAAGGGTAAACAAATTACAGCAGGGCAATTGACAGGAACTAAGCAAGGCATAACAATGCAATACCAGACAAAAATATCATATGATATTCGATTGGGCAATACAACAATATACATAGACCGCCATCCAACTGCATCTATGACTAGAAATCCACCTTCAGCTAATCATCCGAACCCCCTCCAGTATTAAGTTGCAAGCAACGGACAACTACTTTAAGCAAAGTGTGTAAGGTAAACAATCCACTTGTTCCATGAACAAGAGACCGTTGTTTTCTCCCTAGTGGCAACAGCACATCTACAACCAAAGATATTTCTGTCACTTCCCTTGGAAACTAGAGGCATGAACCCACTATCGAGCATACATACCCCCTCTTGGAGTCACTAGCAACTACTTGGCCAAGATAGCTACTAACAACGGAGAGCATGCAAGATCACAAAAAACACAGACATGATAGTATCAAATAGACAAAACCATTAATCAATCTAACATAGTAATCTCAATATCCATCGGATCCCCGCAAACACAACATACATGATTACAAATAGATTATATCTTGATCATGAACGAAGCTCACAAGATCTATACATGAAAGCACAAGGAGGAGATAGAACCATCTAGCTACTAAATGGACCAGTAGTTCAAGGTGAAACTACTCACGCTTCATACCAGAGGCTGGCATGATGAAGAAGAAAGCCTCCGGGATGATCTCCCCTCCGACAGGGTGCCGGGAAGAACTTCAGATCCCTACGATCTAGGGACGATGGTGGCGGTGTCTACAGAAGGTTTCGTGGAGTTTTGATCGGGTGCCTAGAGTTTCTGCATCGGGGGCTTCTTATAAGCGAAGAGGCGAGGCTGGGAGGCGGCTGGAGGGCCCACACCCTACCCAGGCGCGGGGTGCCCGCGCCTAAGGGGGTGTAGCGGCCCTGGCTCGCCTCTCCGTCTCTCCTCTAGACTTTGTGTCGCCCACGGTAAAATATTAACTTTGGATTTTGTCCCGTCCAATTCTGAGAATATTAATTTTCTGCATTTCTGGAACCAAAACAGAAGAAAATAGGCAACTGACACTGTGGCAACTTGTTAATAGGTTAGTTTCAGAAAACATATAAAACACCTCAAAGTGTAGACAAAGCAAAGCAAAGTAGATATTAAACAAGCATGGAGCATCAAAAATTATAGATACGTTTTCGACGTATCAACATATCACTACAGGAATGACATGCTACGCCGAGAGCAAAAAGCCGTCGGCGTAGGCCAAAATTCCCTCGGCGTATGCTACGCCGACGGCTTCCCTCGGCATAGCCTCCTCAGCAAAGGTCTCCCTCGGCGGAGGCAGTTTTACCCATCGGCCTAGCTCTAGCCGTCATCGTATGCTACGTCGACGGCCTTGCCCTCGGCATAGCCCCATCGGCATAATAACGGCAGGTTATAAAAAATACAAGAAAACCATTTTTTTTAATTTTTTCTCAACTTTTTTAAATCGTTAATCTCTAACCTTGAACAATTTTAACACTAATTACATTTAATCTTTGATCAAATTACAGTTTTTATCAAACTTTCCGCTCGGTCACCCATCCTAACACTACTCTAGCTCCAGCATGCTTAACTTCTCAGTTCATTCCAAATCAGTTTCCGCGAAACAATTGTACCTAGTTGTCAATACTATGCTATCAATCCTATTAAGTCTTATATCATTATGTCACATGTTTTTATTTTTTGAAACTATAAACACTTATTTAAGTAAACAATAATGAATAAGTAAAAATATTACTGATTTAAATAAAAATACTATTGAATTCAAATAAAAATATAATAATTTTACTTTTTTTGTATTTTTCTATTTAATATGGAATAATTAATATCTTTAAATCCGTAAATCGTAATTCGATAAATAATGAGTCTAAATTGATCATAAAAATGAAAAGAATCTAAATATGATATCCATATCAACTTATCACAAACCCCCCGTTTCTGAATTAGCTATTTGGTGGAAGCTTCACAAAATCCCCTTTTTTGCGCTCGGAAAATAGAAAATGGATTTTTGGTGCGAGGAAAAGGAAAACTTCCTCCTACAATATTTTTCTTCATCCCATGATGCACACGAATGCATAATATGGGTACATTTTCACAAATTATGCCTTTATTCTAGCCATAACATTTGTCATTTGACCCGAAATTCAGGAAACCTCGAATAAGATACGTCATTTTGTGAAGGTTTTTTTGAGACATAATCAATATAGCAGGTTTGATATTTTTCTTCCAACTATGTCAGATAATATGATACCACCCGAAGGTTTTGCATTGTTTCAATCGTTTTTGAATTTTTTATGCCAGTTTTAAACTATCGTCAAACTTTGTCGAACGGCGGGTATGAAGATTCTTAACTCGGGGCTGAGCCTCGCTAAACTTGCATTGGATATTTGATAAAATAGCATATTGTGAACATAAAAATGATTTAAAAAATACATGAGCATCAGATCATTTAACTGTAGTTCATATCTGACCCACTTCCTCCCGATTCGGCAGGAATTTGTGTTTTTCACCATGGGTGGTGTCAACACCCGGATTTTTAATCCCAGATGCCTGTTATGCCATACATCGCAATCCCAGGATTACCATTTTTGCGAGATATAACAGAATTGGATACCACAGTACATCATCCATTACAAACCATACATAAGGTATTACACAAATAAGGATCTCATGATCCAATTCTTAATACAACTCAAGCAGCGGAAATACGTAATAATAAAGGTAGCATAGGCGAAGCTCCATCTTCGGGGTCACAGGCAATGCTGATGATGCGATATGATCCTAGTTGTCGTAACCTTCCTGGGGTCCATCATCCCGGTACTCCTCTTTATAGTCTGGCCACGGGAATAGCCAGGGACAAAGTCACGAGTACTCTTTAAGTACTCGCAAACTAATACTAACAAGTGAAGGGGTTTTTTGTAACAGGACACTAAGCTCTAGGGTTGTTTTGCAAAAAGCCAGATTTATCTCTACTAAGTTCAGGAGTGAGAGAAAGCTAGTCAAATTTTATAACACCTCAGTGGGAACTTGTATCTCATGCCACAACTCCATTGTGGTCAAGTCAAATTCTCAATTCAGTTCACAAGTCATTTTGAAAACATTTGACGGGGGAACAGTATGGCCACTCCAACTATCCATAACCGCGGACGCGGCTATTCGAATAGTTTGACACTCTGCAGAGATTGTACACTTTCACCACAACATTCGATACATCCGTCAGGAACAAATCCCGAATTCACCATACTCAGTATGCGGATAATCAATCCTAACCTTTCAATTACACGCCCTAGTATAAGCACCTCTCCTATGAGTTTGGCCTCCCAACCATGACCAAATGTCATCTTGGGTACTGCACAGGTGGACAATCTTCACAAGGTAGCCTCAGCTCAGACCTTGGTCGTGAGGGAACCAATACTAAGGTATATAAGTTTCTAGTCAAGCCCTACCCAATCTTCGGGTATTGTGGTTGTACGGTAAAATTGGAATGGTATCGCATCCAGACAACCATCAGTTTTATAAAGGGCTAAGGCTCATGCCTCAACATTTTTATCACCAAAATCATCTGGTGTTCGAAAACACATGTCAAAACATCTCAGTAGAATGATCCATCATTCTAAGGTTTTCATAACCATTTTCACCAAGTATTCCCATCTAAAGTTGATCAAGTTTTATGCTTAGCACTAGCATCTACAAGTGGGGTGAGTACTAATGAGGGGTGATAAACAAGTGGAGTTTCAACTAAGTACCACCTCATGCCTTAGGATGATATCAAGGTTTTCTAGATTAGGCCAAATTTTATGCTCTTTATGCAACCTTCAAGTATCTTCCTAGAATCTACAAGTTACTTCAGTAAACTTTAAGTAAAAGCTTTGATAAAGAAATAAAGTATAAAGCTTGCACGTAAAACTAGGAGGGGGTATCATCAAATATATATAACCAAGCATTCTTAGTGCATTGCATAGGTCATCTATCTTTCATAATTGCAAGTGTTAGCTTGCCTTGTGCAGAGCAGTGGTTGAAGTTCTCCTCGGCTTCTTCTTCGTAGTATCCTCCTTCCTCCTCGTATCCTTGGTCAGTACTAGCGTCTATGAATAAATACGAGGTACACAATCATCAAACAATACTTAACTACTTTCAATCATCACACACAAGGGTTCTATAGATGATCTAGCATCCTCACTAATATTACAAGACTAAAGCATTTGTCTTAAGTGATTTTATTTTTAGAAAATTAATTTCTACTCATTGAAAAACTACTTAAGATTTAATATTCTCCAAACCAAACATGGGATCATGTTGACACATGTCATCACCACATATTTTAGTCCATGGGAATGTGATTTAATGTGGTGTCACAATTTAATAAGGTTTAACCTTTTTATTTTAAATAAAATATGTGACTAGAAATGCCTATGTGGCATTCTTTTATTATGTGAACATTATTTCTATAAGTAAACCCATATATTTTTATATATTCTGAAAGGTATGATCAATTGTGATTTTTGAGGGTGGGAATCAACTCAAAAGCTATTATGGTTTAAATTTGAAAAATGTTTGAATGCAGAAAAGCTGTTGCCTTGTTATTTTTACCAAGGGTGATCTACAGATCCAAATGATTTGAATCCAACGGGCCTGGATTCAACATTTCAAGACCTTTCTAACAAAATTGGTTTCATTCAATTTGGTCCACTGAATCGAGATGAGTTGATTTTTGAAACTAGGTATAGAACTGAGTTTGAATGAAAATGGAAAAATCCAAATTCAAACGCTTGGGCTGTGCGGGAAGGGTTAATGGGCCGGCCCAGTGTCACTCTGCAGCGTGGGGCTCAGCTGACAGGGGGTTCCACCCATTAGTGGCTCATCACACGCGAAGCGGTACGGGGCGATGTGGTGCATTGGATTAGAAGTGAGATCAACGGCTGAGGGTCGTCGTCGATGATGAACATGTCACCAGCGAGATCGAACCCTAGCGGCTCAGTGGGGTCGTGGGAGGCTCACCGGGGCTGAGGCGAGGGTCGGCAATGCTGGCGAACAACGAAGTTGACGACGGCAAACCTCCTGGTACCGACATCTTCTCCTGGGGCGGCTCCAATCGTTGGCTCCCTTCTTCTCCAGCAGCGGCGGGCTCCGGTAAAATTCTGGCGATGCGCTGCTCGCCTTGCTCCGGGAACGGGGTGGAGCGATCAGTGAGGAGAGGGGAGTGATATGGTGTGAAGAGTTTGAGCGGGGGAGGCCTCTATTTATAGTCTCGACGACGAGACCGAACGGGATGGGCAGGCGACGGTGGCGACATGGCTACGGGCTGCTAGAGGCATGGCCGGCGGTGGCGATCGATCGGTGGTCTCCTGGCGATGCTCTATGGCTTTAATGCGCGTGTAGGGACGGTGGCAAATGGTCTGGAACTTGTGATGCTCTGTGCGGCAGAGGCGGCGTCTTCGACAGCGAGCGGTGGCTGTGAGGCATGGGGCGGCGAACGGGGTTGTCTGGCGGTGGTGATCGCGTATGCACGCGGCGAGGGCGGCACGCGGTTTGTGGGTGTCTGTCGAGCGTGGCGCACGGGGCGCGCTCTCGGCATGGTTGCAGAGTGGCTTGGCATGGTCTGTGCGTGTGGTCCAGTGGCTGGCAGGGTTCAAGCGCTGGGCAGGGGGTGGCGGTGGACGGTGGGCTGTGTCCTAGACATGCTGTTTAGGCTTGGTGCTTGCTCTGGCTAGCTATCCACGGTCGGCTGGCAAGGGGGTGCTCGGGTTGGCATGGCATGGGGCAAAGGGTAGGGTCTAGGGTTTGTCCAAGCACTGGTTGGCACTGTGGGAGACAAGGGTGAACAATGGTGAACATTGCTTAGCCAAATTTCTGCTCAAAACAGTGAAGTTTGGCCAGATTGATTTGTTGCCTCCAAGTGTTTGATGAAATGGCCGCAAGAACTCAAGTTTTGAATTTTGAAAAGATTTTTGGTGGGTGTGCTAAGCATGTGCTGGTGAGTCTGTGGATGCTTGGGTTTTGAAAGTTGAGCTTGTTTGAGTGGTTTTTGAAAAAGTGGGATCTTCCCATATGATAAAGATTCAATTTTGAACTGTCCTTTAAACTAGGCATTCAAATGTTTTTGGATGATCACAAGGTGGGCCTTGGTACTCTGTTATGAGTACTATCAAGGGGTGCAAAGATCCAAACAAGTTAGTGTTAAGTTTTCAAAGTTAGAGACAGCCAAAGTAGGCATGGGAGTTAATTTGGCCAAAGTGACCATTCACTTATTTTATTTGTTTTGATTTATTTGTCTTTGGGAAAAGTGTAGGGATTGTTTAGATGATGTTTATTTCACCTAAGAATCCTTTTACAAGCAAAGAATCACACAAGCAAGGCAATTCAAAAGAATCCAAATTGGAATGCATACACACATGCATGCTTTCATATTTTTAAATAGAAAAGTTTTTGTTAACCCTAATTTTGATGATTAGAGTTTGATGATCCAAGTTTAGTATTTTTGGGATGTTACAAACCTCCCCCCCTTAAACAAAATCTCGTCCCGAGATTTGAAAAAGGACGAAAAAGATTACCTAGGATTTGAAGAGATCGGGAAACTTCGTCCTGATGTGATCTTCGCGCTCCCAGGTAGCTTCCTCTTCTGTGTGGTTGCTCCACTGAATCTTGAGAAACTTGATGCTTCGGGTTCGGGTAGTTCTGAAGGCTTCTTCCAAAATACGGATGGGTACTTCGGGATAGGTTAGGTCATCGTTGATCTCTATGGTCCGGTGATCGATATTCGTGAACACTTCCGTCTTCTCTGGAACTTCGAGGCACTTGCGAAGTAATGAGATATGGAACACATTGTGCACGACTGACATCTCTGCGGGCAGTTCTAATTGATACGACACTTCTCCTCGATGGTTCAGAATCTTGAAGGGTCCGATATATCTGGGGGCTAACTTTCCTTTGAGTTGGAAACGCTGCATTCCATTCAATGGCGACACTTTCAGATACACAAAATCTCCTATGTTGAAGGCGAGGTCTCGTCGTCTCTTGTCGGCGTAACTCTTCTGTCTGGATTGGGCTGTCTTGAGGTGCTCACAAATCTTGTGAACCTTCTCTTCTACTTCTCGTAGGATGTCAGGTCCGAAAATCTGACTCTCTCCTACTTCCAACCAGTTCAAAGGGGTGCGACACTTCCTTCCGTACATGAATTAAAATGGGGCCATTTGCAAACTAGCTTGATAACTGTTGTTGTATGAAAATTATGCAAACGGCAGACAATCTTCCCACTTAGATCCATATTCTAACACACATGCTCTCAGCATATCTTCGAGTATTTGATTTACTCGCTCCGTTTGTCCGTCGGTCTGAGGGTGATATGCGGTGCTGAAATCTAGGCGGGTTCCTAAACCTTCTTGGACTTTCTTCCAGAATCTCGAGGTAAACTGAGTTCCTCGATCCGATACGATGTTCTTGGGGACTCCGTGCAAACTAATGATTCTAGCTATGTATAACTCCGCTAGTTTCGAACTCTGATGTGTGGTCTTGACGGGTAAGAAATGGGCGACTTTGGACATCTGTCCACTATGACCCAGATAGAGTCATTTCCCCTACTAGAAGTAGGCAATCCGGTGATAAAGTCAACGGAATCCCATTTCCATTCCAGAATCTGCAATGGTTGCAACAATCCAGCGGGTCTTTGATGTCCTGCCTTGACTCGCTGACATATATCACACTTGGCGATATAGCTTTCGATTTCTCTCTTCATCTTATGCCACCAAAATTGTTCTTTCAAGTCTGGATACATCTTAGTTCCTCCGGGGTGGATAGAATAAAGATTATCATGATCTTCCTTCAGAATAACTTCTTTCAACTCAGAATCTGCTGGTACACAAAGGAGTCCTTTGTACCGCAGAACTCCTTCTTCGTCTTCGGTGAATCCGGGTACTTTGCCTATACCGATACGACGCTTGATTCTGTCGATACTAGCATTTCCTTTCTGCGCCTATTTGACCTGGCTGATCAAAGTGGGTTGAAGTTCTATGCTAGCCAAAAATCCTTCACTCACTAATTCCATTCGAAAATCTTCCATCTCTTTGTGCAAGCTTGGTTGCTCCTTCAAAATCATGGAGTTCAAGCGGCACGGCAATCTACTAAGGGCATCGGCTACCACATTGGCTTTACCAGGGTGATAGTGAATGTCTAGATCATAATCCTTGATTAGCTCAATCCATCTTCTCTGTCTCATATTCAGCTCCTTCTGAGTGAATATATACTTCAGGCTCTTGTGATCCGAATAAATCTCACAAAGGTTTCCCATGAGGTAATGCCTCCATGTCTTCAGGGCTAGAACTACGGCTGCGAGTTCGAGGTCATGGGTTGGGTAATTTTTCTCCTGTTGCTTCAGTTGTCGAGATAGATAAGATATAACTTTGCCTTCTTGCATTAGCACACATCCGAGACCGATCTTGGATGCATCGCAATACACGTCGAAGGGCTTCGTGATATCCGGCATGATTAAGATTGGGGCTGAAATCAATCTCCTCTTGAGTTCTTGAAAACTCGCTACACATTTGTCGGTCCATTCAAACTTCTTGTCCTTCTTCAGCAATTGGGTCATGGGTCTGACGATACTCGAGAATCCTTCTACGAACTTGCGGTAATATCCCGCCAATCCGAGAAATGCCCCAACTTGGGTTTGAGTGGTTGGGGCTTGCCAATCTTCTACATCTTTCACCTTTGCAGGGTCCACGACAATTCCTCCGGCTGATACAATGTGACCGAGGAATCCTACCTCCTGTAACCAGAATTCACATTTGCTAAACTTGGCATACAACTAATGCTCTCTAAGGGTTCCAAGAATGGTCCTTAGGTGTAGCTCATGTTCTTCTTCTGATTTGGAATAAATCAGAATGTCATCAATGAAAACAACGACAAACTTATCCAGGAAGTCCATAAAAATCTTATTCATGAGATTCATGAAATAAGCGGGGGCATTGGTTAATCCAAAATACATGACAATATACTCGTATAATCCATAACGGGTGGTAAAGGCAGTCTTTGGAATATCCTCGGCGTGAATATTGAGTTGATGATAGCCAGTCCTAAGATCAATCTTAGAAAACACTTTGGCACCGATCAACTGATCAAACAAATCTTCTATCTTGGGCAACGGGTACTTGTTCTTGATGGTGACATCATTCAACTTCCGATAATCCGTACACAAACGGTTACCTCCATCTTTCTTGTCCACAAACAAAACAGGGGATCTCCATGGTGACGCACTTGGTTGAATCAATCCAATTTCCAACATAGCATCTAGTTGCTTCTTTAGTTATGCTAGTTCAGATGGGTTCATAATATATGGTCTCAGTGCTATGGGTCCTGTTCCGGGGATTAGTTCAATGATAAACTCGATATTCCGATCTGGGGGCATACCAGGCAAAACATCTGGAAATACATCGGGGTATTCACAGACTATCCGGACTTGGTCAATGGTAGGTTGGGCTATACTCTTGTTGCACTTGAATTGACGAGATAAGGTTTCAGATATATGCTCGACTGATATTCCGGCTGTACTGGTCATGGTGATGGCTTTCTTGGCACAATCAATCAATCCTTTATGTTTGGACATCCAATCCATTCCTAGTACTACTTCCAAACCTTTAGTTCCGAGTACTACCAGATTAGCATAAAATCAATGCCATGGATTCGGATAGGGACGGATTTGCAAATTTGCTTAGATTTGGTGGTTGAACCGGGAATTTGAACGATCATAACATGCTTCACTTTGGTTGGTTGAATTTTACTAGTGCATGCAAATTCTTCGGTGACAAATTAGTGCAATGCACCAGAATCAAACAACACTCTAGCAAGTACTGAATTAACAGAAAACATACCCAGCACGACGTCTGGCGCTTCCTGAGCTTCTTCAGCATGCATGAGAAAAATACGGCCGTTGCGGTTGAGCGAATGCCCTGGGGCAAACCTTCTTCCGGGCTGAACACGACGCTGCTGCTGAGCTGGGGCATTGGTATTGGGGGCTGCAGCATTCTTCTTGTTGGGGCACTCGTTGGAGTAGTGACCCTTATTTCCACAGTCATAACAAGTCACTTGCGACTTGTCCTTTGCTGCAATAGGCACATCATTGCTTCCAGTCCTTGGGGCAGTGTTGGTGTTGGCGGTAGCATTATTGTTGAACTTGGGTGGGGCACGGTTGAAATTGCTAGAGTTGTCGGGGTTGTTGTGATTTCCACCGGGCCTAGGGTTTCCATGGTTGGGATAGGTCGGACGGTTCATTGGGGGTCTGTTGGTTCTCGGGGCAAATCCTGGGGATGGGTTAGGGCGATACTTTGGGGTTTGATGGGTTCCTAGCTGATGCATCATGCGACGCTTGCGGTTCTCATTGGCTTGGTTGATCTTTCCTTCCATCTGGATGGCAGAGTCGACCAGGGCTTCAATATCATCAAAGGGGATATTAACTAACACAGTCTGCATCTCATCATGCAGACCATTCGGGAATCTCTCTTTCTTCTTGGCTTCGGTGTCGATCTCATCCGAGGCATATCTAGCCAATGACAAGAATTTGTCACGGTATTCCACTACGGTCATCCTTCCTTGCTTCAGTTCTCTAAACTCATCTCTCATTCTCTTGATCAAACCCGGTGGCACATGGGTTCTGCTGAACTTGACCTTGAATTCCTCCTAGGTCATCATCTGTCCTCCGGTCATTGCACGAACACTATTCCACCATGCTCTGGCATCTCCGGCTAGATAGTGGGTGGTAAACAGAACTTTCTCGTTGGCTTCCACTCCGTCGACTTCTAGGTTATTTTCCATGGTTTGCAGCCAATCGTCGGCATCTATGGGCTCTTCTGACTTAGTGAAAACAGGCGGGTTGGTATTCTGGAAATTCTTGAGCTTAGATCCACGGTTGTCCTGATTTCCTTGGCCTTGATTGTTGTAGGATAGCTGAGCTATCTGCTGAAGGGTGGCTAGGTTGGCTTGACGTTCGGCTCTTTCAGCTTCGCGGTCAGAAACCAACATTTGCAGGATCTGCAACATCGGGTCCGGGGATGAACCACTTCCTCCGCGTGGCATCTGAAGATTGAGATAGATCATGAGAAAAGAGGGAAATTTCTACGGTTCTAGGACTTTGAAAAGTTTTTAAAGTTTGACTCAAATTTTCTAGCAACTTGCTTTTCATTCATTCATTCACACGATACAAACACACACCACAAAACAAGAAAAACAGAAGGTTTTAAGAACCATTCTGGAAACAATGATACAGTGGGACCGAATACTACTCACTACGCTAGTGCTCAAGTGCTAATACTCCTCGGAGTTGGTGTAGTCGTCATCCTCATCATCATCATCGTCATTGATGAAGGCGAAGTCATCCTCATCGGTGAACAAGTCCATAGCCTGATCCTCCAGAAAATCATCATCATCGCTGAGATAGGAGTAAGGTTCTCCACGAAGATCCTCTCTAGCATTCTCCTTTTCCTCCAACTGCATGTCTCTCTCGTGGATGGTCTCCTACAAAGCCGAGATACGGTGGCAAAGACGGGCAATGATGCGCTCCTTCTTGTCGAGCTGACGGCGGCGAGACTTGCGATCCTTCGCTAGCATGGCGATGGTTTGATCCTTCGTCTTGATGATGGCGAACTTGTGGTTGGAGTAGTCACGGCAATTGTCCAACTCCTGCTGGCGATCATACATCATGAAGCTAAGGTGGTCCAATTGAGTCTTCAGCTCAGGGTGGTATGGGGCTTCCAGTGGTTGTCCATTAGCATCACGCCTTGGGAAAAACTCAAAGCGGGTTCCATTGATCTGGTTGATACTCTGCCCACACAGACGGGCAAGAGCTTCCTGCATGGCCCTAGCAAGTCCATCGAGCCAGTTTTTCTCTATTAAGGTAAACTGAATTCCCTCAGCAGTGTGAGGTTCAATCTTTCCTCGGAGACTTGCAACAATTAGCCACTGAAGAACTCGGGGTGCGGACGCTCCAGAAGTTCCGAAAGCTGGTCCAAATCCCTCTCAAAGATAAGGTCTCCTCCATTTCCCAAATGATAAAACTTGCTGTACTTCATGTCCATCTATTAAGAATATAGGATGAGTAAGTTAGTAGAGTGATCAAGTGTGTCAAATTTTATGTATTTTGCAAGAGTTTTTGAGGAACATGAATTTTCATGAAAGAATAAAGGTGATAAGAATGGGAATAAGTTTTTGTAAATATTTGCTCCCTTTGGTTTTGAATCTAAGTTTTTGATTCAAACTTCCAGTATAACTAGGGTCTCCTATGGTCAGGATGGCTCTGATACCAACTTGTCAACACCCGGATTTTTAATCTCAGATGCCTGTTATGCCATACATCGCAATCCCAGGATTACCATTTTTGCGAGACATAACAGAATTGGATACCACAGTACATCATCCATTACAAACCATAATAAGGTCTTACACAAATAAGGATCTCATGATCCAGTTCTTAATACAACTCAAGCAGCGGAAATACGTAATAATAAAGGTAGCGTAGGCGAAGCTCCATCTTCGGGGTCACATGCAATGCTGACGATGGAAGATGATCCTAGTTGTCGTAACCTTCCTGGGGTCCATCATCCTGGTACTCCTCTTCATATTCTGTCCATGGAAATAGCCAGGGACAAAGCCATGAGTACTCGTTAAGTACTCGCAAACTAATACTAACAAGTGAAGGGGGTTTTTGTAATAGGACACTAAGCTCTAGGTTTTTTTTGCAAAAAGCCAGATTTATCTCTACTAAGTTCAGGAGTGAGAGAAAGCTAGTCAAATTTTATAACACCTCAGTGGGAACTTGTATCTCATGCCACAACTCCGTTGTGGTCAAGTCAAATTCTCAATTCAGTTCACAAGTCATTTTGAAAACATCTGATGGGGGAACAGTATGGCCACTCCAACTATCCATAACCGCGGACGCGGCTATTCGAATAGTTTGACACTCTGCAGAGATTGTACACTTTCACCACAACATTCGATACATCCGTCAGGAACAAATCCTGAATTCACCATACTCAGTATGCGGATAATCAATCCTAACCTTTAAATTACACGCCCTAGTATAAGCACCTCTCCTGTGAGTTTGGCCTCCCAACCATGACCAACTGTCATCTTGGGTACTGCACAGGTGGACAATCTTCACAAGGTAGCCTCAGCTCAGACCTTGGCCGTGAGGGAACCAATACTAAGGTATATAAGTTTCCAGTCAAGCCCTACCCAATCTTCGGGTATTGTGGTTGTACGGTATTGGAATGGTATCGCATCCAGACAACCATCAGTTTTATAAAGGGCTAAGGCTCATGCCTCAACATTTTCATCACCAAAATCATCTGGTGTTCGGAAACACATGTCAAAACATCTCAGTAGAATGATCCATCATTCTAAGGTTTTAATAACCATTTTCACCAAGTATTCTCATCTAAAGTTGATCAAGTTTTATGCTTAGCACTAGCATCTACAAGTGGGGTGAGTACTAATGAGGGGTGATAAACAAGTGGAGTTTCAACTAAGTACCACCTCATGCCTTAGGATGATATCAAGGTTTTATAGCTTAGGCCAAATTTTATGCTCTTTGTGCAACCTTCAAGTATCTTCCTAGAATCTACAAGTTACTTCAGTAAACTCTAAGTAAAAGCTTTGATAAAGAAATAAAGTAGAAAGCTTGCACATAAAACTAGGAGGGGGTATCGTCAAATATATCTAACCAAGCATGCTTAGTGCATTGCATAGGTCATCTATCTTTCATAATTGCAAGTGTTAGATTGCCTTGTGCAGAGCAGTGGTTGAAGTTCTCCTCGGCTTCTTCTTCGTAGTATCCTCCTTCCTCCTCGTATCGTTGGTCGGTACTAGCGTCTATGAATAAATACGAGGTACACAATCACCAAACAATACTTAACTACTTTCAATCATCACACACAAGGGTTTTATAGATGATCTAGCATCATCACTAACATTACAAGACTAAAGCATTTGTCTTAAGTGATTTTATTTTTAGAAAATCAATTTCTACTCATTTAAAAACTACTTAAGATTTAATATTCTCCAAACCAAACATTGGATCATGTTGACACATGTCATCACCACATATTTTAGTCCATGGTAATGTGATTTAAAGTGGTGTCACAATTTAATAAGGTTTAACCTTTTTATAAAATATGTGACTAGAAATGCCTATGTGGCATTCTTTTATTATGTGAACATTATTTCTATAAGTAAACCCATATATTTTTATATATTCTGAAAGGTATGATCAATTGTGATTTTTGAGGGTGGGAATCAACTCAAAAGCTATTATGGTTTAAATTTGAAAAATGTTTGAATGCAGAAAAGCTGTTGCCTTGTTATTTTTACCAAGGGTGATCTACAGATCCAAATGATTTGAATCCAACGTGCCTAGATTCAGCATTTCAAGACCTTTCTAACAAAATTGGTTTCATTTAATTTGATTCACTGAATCGAGATGGGTTGATTTTTGAAACTAGGTATAGAACTGAGTTTGAATGAAAATGGAAAAATCCAAATTCAAACGCTTGGGCTGCGCGGGAAGGGTTAATGGGCCGGCCCAGTGTCACTCTGCAGCGTGGGGCTCAGCTGACAGGGGGTTCCACCCATTAGTGGCTCATCACACACGAAGCGGTACGGGGCGATGTGGTGCGTTGGATTAGAAGTGAGATCAACGGCTGAGGGTCGTCGTCGATGATGAACATGTCACCAGCGAGCTCGAACCCTAGCGGCTCAGTGGGGTCGTGGGAGGCTCACCGGGGCTGAGGCGAGGGTCGGCAATGCTGGCGAACAACGAAGTTGACGACGGCAAACCTCCTGGTACCGACATCTTCTCCTGGGGCGGCTCCAATCGTTGGCTCCCTTCTTCTCCAGCAGCGGCGGGCTCCGGTAAAATTCTGGCGATGCGCTGCTCGCCTTGCTCCGGGAACGGGGTGGAGCGATCAGTGAGGAGAGGGGAGTGATATGGTGTGAAGAGTTTGAGCGGGGGAGGCCTCTATTTATAGTCTCGACGACGAGACCGAACAGATGGACAGGCGACGGTGGCGACATGGCTACGGGCTGCTAGAGGCATGGCCGGCGGTGGAAATCGATCGGTGGTCTCCTGGCGATGCTCTATGGCTTTAATGCGCGTGTAGGGGCGGTGGCAAATGGTCTGGAATGTGCGATGCTCTACGCGGCAGAGGCAGCGTCTTCGACGGCGAGCGGTGGCTGTGAGGCATGGGGCGGCGAACGGGGATGTCTGGCGGTCTCCTAGGACGGTGGTGATCGCGTATGCACGCGGCGAGGGCGGCGCGCTGTCTGTGGGCGTCTGTTGAGCGTGGCGCACGGGGCGCGCTCTCGGCATGGTTGCAAAGTGGCTTGGCATGGTCTGTGCGTGTGGTCCAGTGGCTGGCAGGGTTCGAGCGGTGGACAGGGGGTGGCGGTGGACGGTGGGCTGTGTCCTAGACATGCTGTTTAGGCTTGGTGCTTGCTCTGGCTAGCTAGCCATGGTCGGCTGGCAAGGGGGTTCTCGGGTTGGCATGGCATGGGGCAAAGGGTAGGGGCTAGGGTTTGTCCAAGCACTGGTTGGCACTGAGGGAGACAAGGGTGATCAATGGTGAACATTGCTTTGCCAAATTACTGCTCAAAACAGTGAAGTTTGGCCAGATTGATTTGTTGCCTCCAAGTGTTTGATGAAATGGCCGCATGAACTTAAGTTTTGAATTTTGAAAAGATTTTTGGTGGGTGTGCTAAGCATGTGCTGGTGAGTCTGTGGATGCTTGGGTTTTAAAAGTTGAGCTTTTTTTAGTGGTTTTTGAAAAAGTGGGATCTTTCCATATGATAAAGATTCAATTTTGAACTGTCCTTTAAACTAGGCATTCAAATGTTTTTGGATGATCACAAGGTGGGCCTTGGTACTCTGTTATGAGTACTATCAAGGGGTGCAAAGATCCAAACAAGTTTCTGTTAAGTTTTGAAAGTTAGAGACAGCCAAAGTAGGCATGGGAGTTAATTTGGCCAAAGTGACAATTCACTTATTTTATTTGTTTTGATTTATTTGTCTTTGGGAAAAGTGTGGGGATTGTTTAGATGATGTTTATTTCACCTAAGAATCCTTTTACAAGCAAAGAATCACACAAGCAAGGCAATTCAAAAGAATCCAAATTGGAATGCATACACACATGCATGCTTTCATATTTTTAAATAGAAAAGTTTTTGTTAACCCTTATTTTGATGATTAGAGTTTGATGATCGAAGTTTAGTATTTTTGGGATGTTACAGGTGGACGGAAAGGTTTTAGATTCCCTTGTTGGAAAATTGTCCATATAAGGTGGTCTACTATTTTTGTAAAATATTGTGGTAGAATTTTGAATTAGCCATTTGGTGGTTGCTTCACAAAACCGTCCATTTTTTGTGTTCGGAAAATGGAAATGGCTTTTTGGTGCGATGAAAAGGAAAACTTCCTCCTGCAACATTGTCCGCCATCCCATGATGCACATGTATGCATAATATGTCACATTATCACAAATTATGCCTTGATTCTAGCCATAACATTGGTCATTTGACCCGAAAGCCAAGAAACCTCGAATGAGATAGGTCATTTTGTGAAGGCTTTTTTGATACATAATCAATATACCAAGTTTGATATTTTTCCTTCTCACTATGTCACGTAATATGACACCAAGTGAAGGTTTCGCATTGTTTCAATCGTTTTTGAATTTTTTATGCCCGTTTTAAACTATCATCAAACTTTGTCTAACGGTGGGCATGAAGATTCTTAGCTCGGGGACGAGCCTCACTAAAATTGCATTGGATCATTGATAAAATAGCATATTGTGAACCTAAAATGATTTTTGTAAAAAAACACGAGCATCAGATCATGTACCTATAGTTCATATATGACCCACTTCCTACCGATTCGTTAGGAATTTGTCTTTTTACCAGGGATGGACGGAAAGGTTTCAGATCCTCCTGTTGGAACATTTTCCATATAAGGTGGTCTAATATTTTTGTAAAATATGGTGGTAGCATTTTGAATTAGCCATTTGGTGGTTGCTTCACAAAACCGTTCGTTTTTTATGCTCAGAAAATGGAAAATGGCTTTTTGGTGCGACGAAAAAGAAAACTTCATCCTGCAACATTGTTCGTCATCCCATGATGCACATGTATGCACAATATAGACACATTATCACAAACTATGCCTTGATTCTAGCCATAACATTGGTCATTTGCCCCGAAAGCCAAGAAACCTCGAATGAGATAGGTCATTTTGTGAAGGTTTTTTTGAGACATAATCAATATAACAAGTTTGATATTTTTCCTTCTAACTATGTCACATAATATGACACCACGCAAAGGTTTCGCATTGTTTCCATCGTTTTTGAATTTTTTATGCCCATTTTAAACTATATATAATGTTTTATGTTTCACTTAATTTTTATTTACAAATGTGTAATATTTGAGTGTAGATAGATAGATCTTATTTTTCTGCAAATTTTGATATATTATTTGTATTTTCTGAATTAGAATGATTTACTTATGATTTTTCAAAGTTTAATAAGGTAAAAGGGAAAATATCTACGACGAGGGCAGCCGTCGGCGTAGCATGGGATACGCTGAGGGAAATTCTACGCTGACGGCTGCTTGGCGGGGCTGGCCCCGACGTTTGGCCGTCGGCGTATTCATCCAGTCATGTAGTGTATGTGCATATGCTAGCATGGAAATCGAGAGTCCGTAGATGCAGGCAGGTGATTATAGTTTTGTGTACTTCTCTAAATTAGAAATTCACATAAACTCTTTGCATCCACAGAAACATGACCTAAAAGCTTAGTTAGGTAACAAAGTTCTTTGAAAAAAATGAAGAAGAGTGAACATTTATCTTATGTGTTGACTTTCTTCATCACATGTTACTAAGATAGATGTGAGATAGATTACGTGTGGTAATATGTTTTTTTTTTTTGAGAAAATGGTAATTTGATTTTTGTGAGTTCTTTTAAGTGTGTTGTACTTGTAATCGTAGATCTGAAATCATTATAACTAAGAGCATGTATCTTTCCGTACCAACGCACGGGTATTCAACTAGTGTTCTTTAAAAGAAAAAAATACAACAGACAAATTCCCAATCCTCGACAGTTTATTGACTTAATTTTTAGTAAACTGAAGTTTAAATCGACAAATCTTATACGCATGTTATTTTATTATATTCATATTACTTATTTTAAAACATATGTCTCCAATAAACAACACTTGTTACCTGGAAACTTAATATATGTGCTATTGCGGAATTATATTAAAAATATGAATAACTTAGCTAATATTCATTAGTATAAACTCGTTATTTAGAGACTGTGTCTAGAGACGGTTTACCCCTAAAATATAAAACCACCGGCTATGTTCATCACTCTTAGGCGGTCGTAATTTTTCGAGCGCCTCTAACTCTAACCTCAGACGGTTGGGAATCAGCACTGTCTCTGGGATGAATTTCCCCTCAGCCGCTCGTTAAAAAAAATGCCTCTAACGTTTAACCAAGGCTAACAATAATAGAAACCGTCTCCCTATATCACTCAATTGCAACCGGTCATAAATATTAATCGCCTCCAGGGGTCTACTGATGCGGGTCATTATGCCGCCCATCGAAAACTGGCATCATTATTCCCGGGTCACTATTGCTGAGATATATTCTCTTTGATATTAATTTAATAGTCTTACATATGTTATTAATTATTGAGTTGTAATACAATTCAATCATATGTATGAGTTCTAAGTTATGTTCTTAAAAATCAACATGACGATTCTAATGAGGTGAACGCTAGCAAGCACTTTAGGGACTCCAAGAGCCCCTACGTGCTGAGGCGGTTACGGTGGGAGATAATTCCTTTTCACCGTAAGGGGAAATTGTTTAGCACATTCTGTTGCAAAGCCATCAATACGGACATCGACAACATAAACCAGCACGCGGTGAACCTTGGCAAAGGCCAAGGGCGAAAGCACCAGCCGAAGACCTTGGCGCAACACGCAGCCTATGGTAAATTTCTCCAAAAATATGTCAGGACTGACTTGTTTCCCCTCGAGTAGGATGATGCTCCTGCTAAGGCGGCTCCGTGTCCCTGCTCCTGCTGCTAGTGCTCTTGCTTATATTTTATATAAGTTAAATATTACCTCTGATTGCATGTAAGCTAAGAAAATATCTGCATATGTAGTCTCTGGTGGTTGAACTATTATAAGTACCTCATTTATATATTAATCTACTCCATTATATGGAGTTCCTTCAATTTTCTCGTGTTCAATTATATTACTCATCATGCTGCCGCACTGATCTATATCCGTAGTCTCTGGTGATTGAATTAAGGATGAAAGTGGGTAACCTTTATATGGAGTTCCTTCAATTTTCTGGTGTTTAAATTCAAAACACATACACCTTATTGCTTTGCAGAAAGCGCATGAACACACTATACGAGTCGGCCATATATTTTCTTCGATGTATGAACCTCATTTACTCTTAGGACTCAATTTCACTCTACCAAGCATGTGTAAACACCTCCCTTTTCCTTTAAATTATGAATTATTCTCAAAATTTAGGATTAACGACCGGGTTTCCAAATATTCACTCAACCAGACTTTCTTCAAAGAATACATGAAAAAAGGTTATATTGGTAAAAAATTCATAATTAAGAAACCAAATGATCTTACTTCGTGATTAAACATTTGAATTAGTCAAATATCTAAAAATATTGGGACAAATATTTTAGATATGTGCCACGTTTTTTTGTCCCCACACGCCCAAACCATTATCCACCGTTGCCGCCTTCCACCACTGCCGCCTTCAGTCCCCTGCCTCTCCACCACCGCCACCTCCGGTCCCCTGCGGTGCGGACCGATCTCCCTCGTCTCCGAGGACCCCTTCGTCGTTCAGGTAGGTATGCGTGAAAACAAAACCCCAAAAATCCTAAATCAGCAACTTTCATTTAGTAATTTTGCAATGGAATTTGCCAATTTGCTTCTCGATTTTAAGGTTCAGGGTTACCGAGTTGCAAAGACCCGGCGGTGTCTTCAGGAGAGCCTCCCCCATCCGGCCTGCATCTGTCCCAACTCTTTTTCCCTTGTATAAATCTCAAAATCTCCAATTCTTTATTGATTTCTCATTGTTCATTGTCCATTTAGTAATAAAGATTTAATTGTCACTTCATTGGTCTGTATCTATTTAATAGATGGAAACCTACAGTGATGATGCAATAACACTCTCTAGAAATTATAGATTTTGCATTAGCTTTGGCGGTTTTGAATTCCAATCATCAGATAAAGAGCCCATTGAGAGAATTGAGTTTAGATGTATCAAAAGAACATCAAATTGCAGTCATATGTTTTGTATGCGTTTAGATGGTAGACATAATATTCGACTGCATTGAAATTTTTAAGTGTTGTTGCATCAGGGCTTCAACACAAGGGGGGCATTGATTTTGATAAGCAGAGCCTTTTAGAAAACGACATGTATATGAAAGAAGTTCATGTAGACTTCCTCTCAGACTAGTGTAAATCCGAATTTTCACTAAAAATCAAGTACTACGTCTACATGATGACTTATTGATCTGTTATGAAAAAGAAGTGCAAGCTGGTAAGATAATAAATCCTTGATCGTGTTATCAACAAGCTATTCTGTGATATTTAAATACTTTCACTAATCACAAGCATGTTAATTCTTCAATTCTCTATACTTGCCCACATATTTGGAGCTGAGTTCACAAGAAAATATCTAAAGAATCGCCTTGCTGAACCTATTGATGTCCATGTTTGGCAAATGAATAGCAAAAAGCCAAAAATGGTTAGAATGAAGATATGAGCTGGATCAAATGCAATCTTGAGACTGGATAGGAGAAGGTTGTAAGAAGCTTTAACTTAAAGCTGGATAGCATTGTCCTTTTTTGCTTTGATGAAAAAGATAGTAGAGAGGTACATATTCTGGTTGAGTAACTTCCACCGGGAGGTCCATTATAAATGCAATGCTAGTTTGTTAAAGAGTACTATTTATGCTAGCTAATTGATTTATGGACTGCACTTTGTATATACTACCATAATGTGCAATGGCTAAATTTGTATAGAGATTTCCCCAATTATCTGGCTAATGTTATCGCGATCGAGCTGATATAAGTTCTTGAGTTAATCTTTCTATCTGGATGCTGAATCATAATTATGTGTCACGTCAGCTATGGTCGAGTTTGAATTAGCATGCTACTATTTAAAATGATTTACACACACTAGAGACGGTCACTTTAAAAATCCGCTTCGAGGCACACTAGTTCTGAAGGCGATCTTTGTTAGAATCCAACTCAGGTCGTCTGATTATTGGAGACGGTCTCTAGTATATGCCGTCTAGGGTTGAGGAGTTCTTGCAAGCGGTCAGGACTCCTAGCCGTCTTCAGCTCGTACATGTTAGAGACATTTTCCTTTTTGCACCGTCTGAGGTCGCGTATCTAAAAGCCGCAAAGAAAAACCGGCTCAGGTGATGTGTTCTTAGAAGCTATATGCTTGAGACAGAACGAGAAATTATCAGAAGTTTATGAGAAATTGACGTCTCTAAGTAACTCGTTTATACTAGTGATTAGTTTTTTTTTTCAAAAGTCACTAACACCTAAATATAGTAAACTTACTTTCGAGAGGAAACTGGTGTTTCCTTACGATCGTGTTAATTTTCACCACTCATATATTATCATATTATTGTTATTCTCTCTATATCATAGCTAATTATGAATTATCTGATGTGGTTGACTGAAACTTTAGCATTTTTTTAGACAACCGGTGAATAAGGAATTCTTCCAAAACTATGGCCTAAAGGTTATCATGTGCGGTGAAGTCCCATTTGTCACTAACACATTGCCTCTATACCATTTGACCTTAAAAGCGTGTAGTGCTCAAGAACTTGGGAGGAATATGCTGAAACTAAAAGGTATTCGGTGCTTTGCTTACTTGAGAAGCAACAACGCAAAACATTGAAGACCTCGTTTCGGACTCGAATTTTTAACGTTACACCCTTATACTTTCCCCTGAAATCTCAGTGTTCATAATAAACTCTATCATCTTACATTATTAATTATTTTACGTTCCCTGTACATACACATCTGATCTTTTTTATGTGCGCATTTTATAAACTCGGAGCTGTAGCTCAGGTTTTATCGACCATTTTGGACCGATCCACGCAGCTGTCATTTATTTTCTTCAAAGTTTGAGAGCCCACCCCAGATAATTGCATCTTTACCTGCGCCGGCATTTAATTGTCACTGAAGCCTCATAGTCTACCGATTTGCAAAGATAGCTTTGACCTCAAAGCCATCTGAAGCTCATTGAAAGCTTATGTATTTAACTCCCTAACTATGTAACTTGATCGTCTCTCTACAAGCAATACTAAAAAAAAAACTAGGCGAGAGGAGAAAGAGCCGCGGACAAGAAATGAATATGGGCCATCTCTTGTCCTTGGAGACGGGCAGCGGAGTGTATAAGTGGGTGCCGCTATGGCCCATGGGCCATCTCTTGTCCTCGCGGACGGGAGAGTTAGTGTGCACATCTGCTTAATTGAAAGTGTCTCGCAATATAATCCGTTGAAATAACCCGAGCTAGTAGGCCTGGAGTGTAAAACATCAGGAACTGAATTTTTATCTATAAGATGTCCTATACCTTTTTTTGTGTGTGTTACTATCTCCATTTCAAAGCTTAAGGCTTAATTTTTTTAGCGGTCAAGCTACGTAAAATTTGACCATTTTTTTAAAAAAATATTAATATTTACAATACGAAATCCATACCCTTTGATAAATCATGAAACATATTTTCACACGGTATATATAAATATCATAATTCTAGATAGTTTTTTCTAAAATTTTAGTTAAACATTTCGTAGTTTCAATTTTTTTTTAAAAAATATAAGCCTTAAGCTTTAAAACGGAGGTAGTATGATACACCGGCAACGCCCACATCTTCTTCTTTTTTCGGTGCACGAGAAAAATACATGCTTCCTATCCCTTTTCCCTAAAGTAGTATGATTTTCTCGTGTCAGCCACTCCTATATTTGTCTATATAAGCTGTGACATCTCAATACTTCCCAAGACAACTAGTAGCACATTTTCTATGGTCTATCGAAGCAACAAATTTGCTACAGATTAAAGCATACAAGGTTCACATCAGATTATTGTACTATCCGAGAGGAACTACGCTAGAAATTAAAAAAATGAAAATGGAATAAGTACTGTTTGAAATTCAAAGAAGACAATGGTGCAATCAACGAATCAACAAGCACTGCACATCTGTCATTATGATCAACTGGATCAGGGTTAACACAAAAGATTGATTTTTTCCTTGCCTAAGCTATTGCATGGTTCAATTCAGGACGAAATCCCCAAATACGAGAATGCTTCCCCTCAAAGAAACAAATCCGTCCAGTCAAAAGTTCTTGTGGATGCTTTTGCGAGCTCCTGGAGTTACCTAATGTACACAGTTGCATGTCATGATTCTCCAAACGTTCCATTGTCCAGTCATTGGTTCTTCTGTCAGCCAATTCCTGCAAGACTGGAACATATGAAGACAAAGAACCGTTCTGAATATTACATACATTTTGTTTATCTAATCAGTGACATGAAGTAAATTACTCCCATTACCTGAACATCATTTAGATTTTTCCGTCTCAAGTGCGATCTCAACAAGCTGAATGTTTCCCTGTAGTGAATCAGCCTTGCACGAGGGAAGGAAAGAGAAGCCATCAAGGAGTTTCAAACATTTCAAACCCCACTTCACCATCAAGAATTCAATCAAATGATGACCGCTGAACAGATGAATCAAGTGATATATTAGGGAACGCTCCCAGCAATTTATTTCAAAGGAATCAAGAAACTATATCAAGTAAATAAGGATGAACGATTTCTTCGAACCTCCGGTTGTGGTATGTGGTAATGAACACTGCTCCAGGAGAATTTTCCAGGAGAAAGGTAACCGTCGCAAAGAGATCATCAAATTCTTAGCAAAGTAGATTCAGCGTGTGTTATTTAACATAGGTCAGACAAAGTGACAAGAATGCAAATCAAGCAGAGTAGAGAAGTAGCTTACTCGCTGAATCATAAAGCACATCGGCTCCTAGAATAATATCAGGGTGTAAATCAAATACAGGTTCATCCCATTCTCCCCAAGTAAGTCCTACTACCTGCATGATTAAGTAATGTCCCACTTGTAAAGCTGCTTTCGCAGGGAAGCAACCTGTAACAAATAACTTCAAATCAAAGCATACCTTACAGTTGGCATTGTTGAGACTGCATACTTGTCTGATGTTGTTCAGTACCTACTCATAGAAAGCGATTAGTATTGAGCCATCAAATAAGGTGGCATCCATTGCATTTCAGGTATCAGCGGGATGGGTTTGAGCTAACTTCTGTATTATGTGCAATGTCTGTCAGCGTGACATCTGCTCCAACTTTTGCAGCTACTAACCCTGGTAGTGAGGTGCCCGCACCAACCTGGAAGTTAGACTTTGATCAGAAAAGTGTAATTAGGAACGACACTCATATTCGGAGAGATATTTCCTTCCTAGAACAGAAAAATAGCTGTTCCATCCAGACAAAGTATCACAATTCACAAGGGACTTAAGAACTGCCACACAACATTGCAGTAACAACGAGGCCATAATAGGCATACATTTACGATGAGCCAGGATTTCAGTACTAACACACTGATAATAATAATTAGTACCTCGACAACCTTCGAACTGGAGAATCGTGACCTCTGCTGCCACACGTATTCCGCGAGGATGACGCTGCACGGCCAGACGAACATCCCGTAGTCCTCCTCTATATTCTGCGCATCAAGAAGCATGCAGATTGTCAGGGAAACTTGAAGGTGAATGTGCACAGCGTCGGCACCGGAAGACAAGACAGACGAGCACTAGTCCTGTGCTCGACTCCTGGTGGGAGCAGCATTTCGCCGAACGGTTGGACTGCACCCACGGAGTCCTTCCGTCCGTCCATAACCGGCCGCCACTCTTACGAACGAGAGAGAGAGAGTGTCGCGGCAGAACGCCGGCCAGGGGGAGGTGGCTCTTAGCCGTGCAACGAACGAGCGCCGCCGGTGAAGCGGGTGTGACAGAGGGAGGTGAGACGAGACGGACCTCGACGATGTCGACGCGGACGGCGTGGTCGCTCTCGGAAGAGTCGCCGCCGAAATAGTGGCGCGAGACCGTGGTCATACGCGCCGGTGGATCGCTGCCGGGCTCGTCCTCCTCCGCCTCCGACGAGGATGCGGAAGCAGAGCCCATTGCGTTTTGGAGGCGCGGAGACGTAGGCCGATAAAAAGGCCGTCGTGTAGATACAAGATGAAAAGGTACCAGAGCCAGCGAAAATTCAACACGGGGATGTAGCTCAGATGGTAGAGCGCTCGCTTAGCATGCGAGAGGCACGGGGATCGATACCCCGCATCTCCACTGTTATTTTTTTCTTTTGTTTTTTCACAATTCAAAGTATCTTTTTTCTTTTGTTTTTTCACAATTCAAAGTATCTAACCAAGCTGGTAAATAAGTTGCAAAAAAAAGGAAGAAGTACGTGATGTTTGCACACTGAGTTCAAGCGGCATGATACAATTGTGCATCAATACCTTCTAATGGGGCATATGTATTTTTGTATCAACATGTTAAAATGTAAAGTCTTGGTGGATTGGGTTGGTTTTTAGCCCGTTAGTAGTGGTGAAGTGAGAGTCGCCCAAGTGAGACTGGGCCAACCCTAAGCCTTTTCTTTTCGGTATCGCCGGCCGGAGATGGCGAAGGGGATGCGCCAGATTAGTTTGTAATGGTAGATCTAGGTCTTTTAGTTGCTTGCCAATAGTTTGGAGTAAGGCACTTGTTTTCGTGGGTCAGAGTTGGTGCATCATGTGTTGGTGGCTGCTCCTCGTTGTGCTCCGGTGGACGGCGCTGACGTTGAGCTTTTCTATCCCAGGGATCTCCGCAAATAAGGCATTGGTTCCTGTTTGTTTGTAATCTGCTTTTTGATGTTTCTCTGATGCATCTTCTCCCTCTAGTCGGTCATCGAGGCGAGGGTAGGAGGAAGGCTAGCAGGATCTCTAGTGGATTTGGAGGATGGCGGGGCTTCTCCACTTTTCCGGTGCATCGGCGTTGCGCGATGTGGTCGGTGTTGAGCCACATCACTCGACTCTTGAGGTTGAGGCTGCGAGGCTTGCTCGTGTAGTGAGGCCTCTTATCCATAAGCGCTTTGGGCTGCAGTTCTACTTCATCAATGCTATGTTGCTCCTCTTGGCCGGCCATGGTGGCGAGGGAGAGGACGATGAGGGTGGAGGTCGAGAGCAAGCTGGAGCTCTGTGTGGTGCCAGCATGCGGGCGGTGCTGTGCGCGCTGGAAACTGTGTTTTTTCAAGAGTTCCCAAGCGGTCGCTGCATTGTGATGCCACTATCCATGGCGGATGGAGCCACTCTGAGCTCGGGTGCAGATGTGACCCGGGTTTCTTCTTCCTCCAAGCCGAAGCGCCGATGCGGAGGATCTTCCTCGATCCAAGGTCCCGCAACAGTTGCGGTAGAGAAGACCAGGGACTTGATTGCTTTTTCTCTATTTTCTATAGGGTCCTTCTTCTAAAAGTGTTAGCCTTATCCTTTATTTCCACATCTCTTAGGGACTTCGATGTAAACTTGTACCCACCGCTTAATCAATGAAGTTTCTAGGGCCCTCAGGCATCTACCCGTTCAAAAATAAGAGTGGTACAAGTCACTATTATTTTCTGTGTTGAGTTGCACACATTTTTATTAGGACCGCCATGTCAAACCATGGAACAAATGCACAATAATGTAAGGGTAGATTTTCTCAATTTCTCATATGTGTATATCACATTTGATAGCTATTTTGGTGAAGATCGAATTTTATTAGCACAAATGTGTTGTTAGTTGATTGTGAAACTCAAGAGAAAATAAGGATCAGTTAATCACAAAAGACTAGTAAACGAATTGCCAAATTAAGATTGAACAACAAATCCTTCTAGACATTTCATATTCTAGAATTTTCTAGTTACCTTGAATACACAACTATATATTATAGAAACCTAGAATCAGGATATTCATTAGATTGCACACACACATATACACAAAAGTGCAATAGGTCAGCATATGAAGATGCGGTTTTGTACCTTTTTCCTCAGATCTAAGAGGATTCAATTTAATGAATACTTTTTAAGAGGCAATGTATGAACAGAAAAACAACTTATATAACTTTGGTTGCAAGATATTTTAGATTGGTGATGTTCGCAATGATAAGCATTGAAGTCATACACAAATGATAATGTATATTTACATTTACCAGTAATAGTATGTGTTCATTTCTTTAAGTGTGATAGACAAATTTATGTGAATGCATTTTATGTGAAGTAACGTTAACACATGGCACCCAACATTATATCACAGGTAGTTATAAATAATTTTCTCCATCATGGAAATAAAACCACTGAAGATCATCATAAATGTTTTTGTATTTTTATCATGGTGGATCATATATGAAAAATTATAAATGTTTGTCCACTCAAACAAACTATTTTTTACATATTTTGACAACATGTCAATGTACAACAACCTAAAAACATGCATATTAATGTCTTTTTCTATGATGTTTTTACTATGTCAAATTATTTATTTGGTTGTTCCGGTCGATGTTAGGATTATGCTCTAGAGGCAATAATAATAATGATTATTATATAATCCCATGTTCAATGTATAGGTTCATTGAACTATACTAGAACTATTGTGAACCTTGATTATGAGAATCAAAAGAAGCATCACATGCAAGTGTAGTAAAGATGAACCACCAATATGTTTCTAGTCCAGCATCTTGGACTAGCTCATGTTTTTGAGTGATCAACTTTCCCGGTCGTATGTAAAGAGTATACCGCCAACTACTGGAGAGATAAGGGTATGGAACGATCCACGTGATGATTTACTATGAGATGTAATCATTAATGTTAATACTCAATCATTATCTTTTTCTTAAATCCTTATACCATGATAATATCAAATACCCTCATGCCGTAAGAATTATCTTTGGTCTTGTTCCTAACGCCATTCATAAGGGTAGATTTTCTTAATTCTCATTTGTGTATATCACATTCGATATGCTATTTTGTTAGGAGTATTATTTTTTGGGTGTAGATCAAATTTTTAGCAAAAATGTGTTGTTAGTTGATTGTTAAACTCAAGAGAAAATAAGAATCAGTTAATCACAAAAGACCAGTTGCCAAATTAAGATTGAACAACAAATTCCTAGTAGTCATTCCGTACACTATCATATATTCTAGAATTTTATACTTACCTTGAAAAGTGAACTATTTATTCTAGATATTTTTAGATCCCACACATATATACACAAGAGTGCCATAGATCAGCATATGAAGATATGGGTTTGTACATATCGCGGATATAAGAGGAATAAATTTACTAAATATTTTTTAAGAGGCAATGTATGAATGAGAAAACAACTTATATAACTTTGGTTGGGGGTTATTTTAGATTAGTGATGTTCCCAATGATAAGAATTGAAGTTATAAATGATAATGTATCTTAAATTTACCAAAAAAATCATTTTCAAGTGTGATAGAAAATTTTATGGTTCATGCATTTTATGGGAAATAAACACATATCACACAACATTATATCTCAAATGGTTATATATGTATTTCTCCATCATGAAAAATAAAATGATTGAAGATCTTAATGAAGTTTTTTGTATTTCTATCATGATCACCATCGCATATGAAAAATTATAAATGTGTGTTAACTGCAACAAGCAAACCAAACTTTCAGTCCATTTGTTAAGCATTGTTGGTTCCTGTTAGGTGTTTCCTAATCTCCATATCATAGATTTAGACAGAACTTTTAGTTGGCATGACAACAGTCCAATGGTCAATGTCTGTTTGAGACTACAATTTGTGCAGCCTGGAATATTTCGAAGGAGCAAAATAGCAGATTTTTCAAGGGGGTTGAGCCCTCATTTGCTAGATGCATGGAACATTCATTTTTGGGGGAGATCTATCGCTTTATAGATATAACATTAAACCATCACTGATTCATCCTCTTATTGATTGGTTTGATTTCATCTTTTTATAATTGCATGTAATTCGTCATTACTTACCTCTTAACCCCCTTCTACTTCTCTTGTAAATTTTTAAGTTTCTTTCCAAGTTAATGAAAAAATCATAACTATATGGCCCTCCCCTTGGTATCTTCGTAAAACAACCAAACTATTTTTGTAAATATTTTGACAATATATCGTGTTGATTGTGAAAACATCTCCAAAACATGCATATTGTTGTCTATTTCTACTACTTTTTCCATATCAAAATCTTTATTTGGTTGTTCTAGTCGACATCAACACTATAAGAAAAATCAGGATTGTATTTCCTCATCATTGAGATTTGATTATCTACTAGTTCTGATCTGCTAGATAAATCCATATGCTCTTCCTCATTCCTCTTGTTGTATGGGAAAGGGTGGGGATTGTGCTGAATTCATTTGAGTGGCATATTGATTCGAAGAAGTCCTAATGCCTTTTTCGTCAGCTCCAGTTGCCAGGGGAGATGCTTAGTCCGGTTTGACCCTACAAAGTGTAGAATGTAACCATCTCCACCTTTCTTTGTCGGTGGGTGTGGAGTAAGCGAGATATGTGTCAAAACCCAACCATAGGCGTGAGCCCTCTTTGGCAGGCTCTTGGACTCCGCCGCCAAAAGGATCTGTTTTGATTAATGTTGATGCTGCACTGTTTGCCTTGTCTCGTCAGATGGGCGCAGGTTTGTGATCTGGGACCATATGGGTATGTTTGTTGCAGCTTGCAGCAATAATACTGAGGAGATCTCCATTGCTGAGTTAGCTGAAGCCCATGCGGTAAGACTGGCTCTTTCTTTTGCCAGAGATGAGGGACTACATAATGTTCGGTTGGCCATTGATTGTCTTTCAGTAGTTCAGCGGATTGCTACCAAGGATAAGGATCACTCGTTCCGCGGTGTGGTCATTCAAGATATCCAAGAGGTGATCGATCTCCTCCTTTACCGTTAGACGCGAGCAAAATGTTGCTGCCCATCTTTTAGATAGTTCGTGTGAGTCTAGTGGTTGTCGTGGTGCGGCCCTATGATTGCATCCGGGAAACAATTTGTATTGATATTATGTTGGTTGATTAATAAAGCACACGCATTCTGCCAAAGAAAAAGAGGTGCCTGAACTGCTTGAATGATAACTCCCGATGGATGAAAACAGGAATAGATCAGGGAAGGGTATCAGTTTTCTTGTTCTTCCATGCGTTTACTGGAAATTGCGGATGTGCACGAGACTCTGGTTTTCTTGAACATTTGAGGTTTCAGGTTGTTATTCAAAATTGTTGCATATAAGCTTCGATCAGAGTTCAAAGAAAGGCCTGTCTGTCCGTCTGTTGCAGAGTACTATCAGATAGGCACTGTGTGTTGAAAGAACAAATATTCAAAGAACGCACTTTCCTCTGCCTTCCCCGTCAAATCAAGCAGGCGAAAAATAGAAATTAGGGGAGATGACTATGTGATGACGATGCTGATGACTATCATTGTTTTCCTCTGTGAGCTTTCTTGTTTTTGCTGACGGCAGCGTCTAGATGTGTGCATATGTATGCGTCTGCACGTTTGCATCGAGAACTAGCTAGAACTGCGTGCATATACTCCTACTATATTATTTCGCCATAGATGGAACCGTTAGCGCCGCGCGTCTTGTTCCAAACTAGCCAAAAGCCACCATGACCGGCCACTCGATATATATACGCACGCACGCGACCTCCATTAGTCATGCTAAACCACGGAGGAAAACACGCCTAATATAATGGCTGCTCGTGGGATAACTCTCGCTGCCATGGCAATCGCCGTCGCCGTGGCCGCTCTGCTCCCGGCGACCGCCTCCGCCGCGACGGCGTACGTGGTCGGGGACGACGACGGGTGGGACACCGGCGTGGACTACGACGCCTGGGTGGAAGACAAGGAGTTCGTCGTCGGCGACACGCTCGGTATGTTATTGAAGTTCTCCTGCTGCAGGCACGAATGCATGGTAGATGATCGAGAGTTGACTATGCAGAGTTCGTGTACTCGACGAGCGGGGATGACGCCCACGACGTGGTGGTGATGGACGAAGGGGACTTCTACGACTGCACCTCGCTGACCAACCTGCCGCTGCTCAACTCCGGCGACGACAAGGTCTTTCTCAGGCAGTCCGGGACCTGGTACTTCTCCAGCAGCGTCGGGGACGACTGCAACGACGGCCTCAAGATGTCCGTCGATGTGAATTAGTGATCAGCGCAGGGTCACGTCTGCACTTACATACGTAGTACCTGGATGCTCACGGCCGTTCGATCCGGTCGTGGACGGAGGGACCTTATATGTGCATCCAAATGTGTACGAATACAGTTCAAAAAAAAAATGTGTACGAATAAAAACTGTTTGAGGTGCTCAGAGACATATTACATGAATTGATCGGTGTTGCTATAAAGCAACATAGTTTTAAAAACCGGACCGACGACTGAACCGACGAGCTCCTCGGTTCACATTTCATTGGTTGGACTGCCGGTTCAAACCCATTCATTTGTGGGTTTACTAAAAATTAAGTACAAAAGAAAGAATGACAATGTGTTGATAAATTATGAAAATTTAAGAGATCCATGCAGGAATAACCAAATAGGCCGACCGCCTTTTTATACGCCGACGGCAAAATGTCGGGACCGTCGGCGTAGCTTGACGGGCCGTCGGCCCAGTTTTGCCGTCGGCGTAGAATATATAGGCCGACGGCCGCCGTCGGCGTAACAGGACCGTCGGCATAGCAACGGCGTCAAGTCTACGCTGAAGGCAACTATTTTTCTTTTTTTGCCACATTAATTTTAGAAAAATCATAATTAAATCATTTAAATTTTAAAAAATACATATAATATATCAAAATTTGCAGAAAAATAAGATCTATCTATATAAACTCAAATATTATAGATTTTTATTCAAAAAAATACATAAAAATATAAATACTTTCGTATAACATATTTTTCATTTTTCTAGTGCAAAAAGGGGTGTTTTGTGAAGCAACCACCAAAAAAAGTTTCAAAATGATAATATCACATTTTAAAAAAATACTAGACCATATTGAATGGACAATTTCCCAACCAAGAAATCTCAAACCTTTCCGTTCACCTCTTATGAAAAAGACAAATTCCTGCCGAATCTGTAGGAAATGAGTTAGATTTGAACTACAGGTACATGATATGTGGCTCATGATTTTTTACAAAAATCATTTTTAGTTTCACAATATTCTATTTCATACGAGATCTAATGCAAGTTTAGTGAGGCTCAGCCCCGATATAAGAATCTTCATGCCCCGTGATTTAGAAAGTTTGATGATAGTTTGAAATGGGCATAAAAAAATTCAAAAACGACCGAAACAATGCAAAACCTTCGCGTGGTGTCATATTATATGACATAGTTGCATGGAAAAATACCAGACTTGGTATATTCATTGAGTCTCAAAAAACCTTCACAAAATGACCTATCTCAATCGACGTTTTCTGGATTTTAGGTCAAATGACCAATGTTATTGGTAGAATCGCGGTATAGTTTGCGATAATGTATCCATATTACGCACGCATGTGTATCATGGGATGGTGAACAATGTTGCAGGAGGAAGTTTTCCTTTTCATCGCACCGAAAAGCCGTTTTTTATTTTCCGAGTGCAAAAACGGGGTGTTTTTGTGAAGCAACCACCAAATGAAAGTTTCAAAATGATAATACCACATTTTTAAAAAATACTAGACCATATTGAATGGACAATTTTCTAACCTGGGTATCTCAAACCTTTACGTTCACCTCTTATGAAAAAGACAAATTCCTGCCGAATCGGTACATGATATCTTGCTCTTAGATTTGAACTACAGGTACATGATATCTTGCTCATGATTTTTTGCAAAAATCATTTTTAGGTTCACAATATGCTATTTCATCAGAGATATAATGCAAGTTTAGTGAGACTCAGCCCCAAGCTAAGAATCATCATGCCCCTCGATTTAGGAAGTTTGACGATAGTTTGAAATGGGCATAAAAAATTCAAAAACGATAGAAACAATGCAAAACCTTCGCGTGGTGTCATATTATATGACATAGTTGCATGGAAAAAATACCAAACTTGGTATATTCATTGAGTCTCAAAAAACCCTTCATAAAATGACCTATCTCAATCGAGGTTTTCTGGAATTCAGGTCAAATGACCAATGTTATTGCTAGAATCGCGGTATAGTTTGCGATAACGTGTCCATATTGTGCACACATGTATATCATGGGATGGTGAACAATGTTGCACGAGGAAGTTTTCCTTTTTGTCGCACCGAAAAGCCATTTTTCATTTTCCAAGTGCAAAAAAGGGGTGTTTTTGTGAAGCAACCACCAAATGAAAGTTTCAAAATGATAATACCACATTTTTCAAAAATACAAGACCATATTGAATGGACAATTTCCCAACCTAGAAATCTCAAACCTTTCCATTCACCTCTCGTGAAAAACACAAATTCCTGCCGAATCTGTAGGAAATGAGTTAGATTTGAACTACAGCTACATGATATGTTGCTCATGATTTTTTGCAAAAATCATTTTTAGTTTGACAATATGCTATTTCATCAGAGATCTAATGCAAGTTTAGTGAGGCTCAGCCTCGATATAAGAATCTTCATGCCTCTTGATTTAGAAAGTTTGACGATAGTTTGAAATGGGCATAAAAAATTCAAAAAGGTCAAAACAATGCAAAACCTTCGCGTGGTGTCATATTATGACATAATTGCATGGAAAAATACCAGACTTGGTATATTCATTGAGTCTCAAAAAAACTTCACAAAATGACCTATCTCAATCGAGGTTTTCTGGATTTTAGGTCAAATGACCAATGTTATTGCTAGAATCACGGTATAGTTTGCGATAATGTGTCCATATTGTGCACGCATGTGTATCATGGGATGGTGAACAATGTTGCAGGAGGAAGTTTTCCTTTTCATCGCACCGAAAAGCCATTTTTTATTTTCCGAGTGTAAAAAACGGGTTTTTTTTGTGAAGCAACCACCAAATGAAAGTTTCAAAATGATAATACCACATTTAAAAAAATACTAGACCATATTTAATGGACAATTTCCCAACCTGGGTATCTCAAATCTTTCCGTTCACCTCTCGTGAAAAAGACAAATTCCTGCCGAATCGGCAGTAAATGAGTTAGATTTGAACTACATGTACATGATATATTGCTCATGAATTTTTGCAAAAATCATTTTTAGGTTCACAATATGCTATTTCATCAGAGATCTTGTAGGGGTTCGTAGCATGGAAAACAAAAAATTTCTATCACATACAAACAAACAAGCCAAGATCTATCTACTAGATTGTAGCAACGAGTCGATGGAATAACTTACCCTCGAAGATTCCAAAGCGGTTAACGAGAGCAGATTCTCGTGGGTGATGTAGTCGTACTCTTTCCGATCTCAAGATCGCGTAGACGATCCTTCCGGCGCCACGTTCCGGCAGCGCTCCCGCAGTCGGTCACACGTTCGGTACTCGACGAAGACCTTCCTCTCCCTTGTTCCAGCAGGCAGCGGAGGTTGTAGCACTCTCCTCGCGATTCCGGCAGCACAACGGCGTGGTACCAGAAGTAGAGGGGAGATCTCGCAGGGCTTCGCCTTAAGCCGGAGCGAGTATGGTGGAGTATGAGAGAGCTTTAGTGGTCTAGGGTTTAGACACACCAATTAGAAGGATCTAAACCGAAGGCTAGGGCAATTAGAAGCTCTAAACCAAAACGGCTCTAAACCGGAGGCTTTGGCTAGGGTTTAGATTAGAGGATAGGAACTTGTGTGTCTAGAGGAGGAGGCCCTGCCCCTCCTTTTATGGGTGGAGAGGGCCGGCGGCCAAGGGGAGGGAGGGGAGTCCCTCCCCAACTCGGCCTAGGTGGTGCGCCGGCTTGGAGAGGAGGGACTCTGAAGGGAATATGCCCTGAGAGGCAATAATAAAGTGTTTATTATGTGTATTCCAAGTATATGATAGATGTTTATTTTGCATGCTATAATTGTATTAATACGGAAACGATAATACATGTGTGTTTAATAAACAAACAGAAAGTTCCTAGTTATGCCTCTCTCATAAACTAGCTCGTTGATTAACAAGATGATCAAGGTTTCCTGATCATGGACATTGGATGTTGTTAATAACGGGATCACAACATTAGTGTAATGGTGTGATGAACATTCATCCGAAGTATAGCATTACGATCAAAGTCATTGAGTTTATATTGCTATAACAACTTACGAAGTGATCCTAATCCTTAGACCATGAGATCATGTCAATCACTAACACCGGAAGAGTTTCTTGATAACATCAAACGTCACACCGTAACAGGGTGATTATAAAGATGGATTCAGAACTAATAAAGTGTTATGTTGAGGCTCATGGATCGAGAGTGGAATTTGTTCATCCCGATGACGGATAGATATACTCTGGGCCCTCTCGGTGATATCACATTGATTAGCTTGCAAGCAAGTGATTTGATCACTAGAATGTTATATCACAGGAACGAGAAAAGAGTGCATGTCGGTAACGAGATCAAACTAGGTATGGAGATACCGATGATCGAATCTCGGACATGTAATATATCGCGAAACAAAGGGATTAAGATATACTAGCGTAAAAGGTTCCGACGATCACAAGAAAGTCATCGTTGAATGTGTGGGAGTCAGTATGGGTCTCCAGATCCCGCTTCTGATTATTGATCCGAGAGGGGTCTCGATCATGTCCGCATTATTCACGAACCGTAGCGTGACACACTTAAGAGACACCGACATCCAATTGGAGCAAATGTTTCATGCCGAAAGAATGAACAAGCGCAGGAATTTATTTCACTAGATACCGAAACAGGTTTTCGGGTGAAATTGCATAAAGTGGTTATGCATGTGAAATAGAATTCTAGCAAGGGGTTATTTGTGAATGTTTTTCATTAAAGTAATTGACAAAATTCTGAATAAAATAAAAGAGTTTTATTTAATGAGAGTTTGCATTAAATTTGGTGGAAATTTAATGGGAATTTGAGTGGACTTTTGAGTGGAGGGAATTTAAAGGAGATTTGTGAGTGGAGTGTCCACCCACATGAAGAGGGGAGGGCAAGGGGGCAGCCCGCATGCGCCGGCCACCCCCTTGGGGTTCCCCCCCCTCCTCCTATAAAAGGAGCCCCCCTCCTCACTTGTCTCTCACACCTCCTCGTGAAGGATCTCTCTCCCCCTCTAGAATTTATCCCCCATGGTCTCGGACTAGCGAGATACATGTTCCCGGTGGCTATTCGGCAAGAAAGAGTTGTGCTTCCGCTGCATCGCTGGAGCGAGGAGGCGGAGGTTTCTCGGTGCCTCGAACGTGTGTGCGAGCACGGATGCGCTGCTGATTTGCGGCGCTAGGACTTCCTCTCGATCTTGAGATCGGCAAGAGATCGTCTACATCAACCACGAGTTGAACTCGTTAAGCTTTGTCGGTCTTCAAGGGTATGTTCTCTACGGATATACATCCGCCCGTTGTTTGTATCTAGTAGATAGATCTTGGTATATAGTTCACATCGTAGGAAAATTTTTGTTTTCTATGCTGCGAACCCTACAGTGGTATCAGAGCCGGATCTATGCGTAGATACTTTACACGGGTAGTAGACATATGAGTATGTGGGCGATGATGATCATGTTGTTGCTCCTTTGTTGTAATTTTGGATATTGGTGGCATAGTAGGATGAAGCGGCCCGGACAAACTTTACATGTCCTCGCACATGAGACCTGTTCCACGCTTGACATGCAACTAGTTTGCATAAGTGGCTAGCGGGTGTCTGTCTCTCCTACTATAGTCAATATCTATTTTGCAAGCGAGTTGTCAACAATTTGATTATCCTCGTTGTGGTTCATGTTCGTAGGTAAGAACGGTTCTATCTCGAAATCCCTAAGCCACGTAAAACTTGCAATGGATAAATTAGAGGCGTCTAGTTTAGATTGTTGCTGGGCTAGTGTTATGATATGGTAGTGTTGTAAGTAGAAGTATGAGATGATACTCTTACAACACACATAGCGTGTAAAATCCATAGACCTTGGATTTACACATATAGGTATGATAGTGATCATACCACGATGCACATGATAGAGATCATCTGCGGGAACCATATAATTTCACTAATAAACATATGATGTTTGATAGCATCTTATATTGCTTGTTTAGCGCTTTGTTAGCATAATAAGATGATCCCTCATTTAAATATCAAGATAAGAATGTGTTCTTCCTTTAGTATGCACCGATTATGTTTTCGTCGCTCCAAGACATCACGTGATGATCGGGTGTTCTTGGATCCACGACCATATTTCGGGTGTAAAACAGTTACACATGCGAATACTAAGGTTCTAACTTGGCGAGCCTAGCATGTACAGACATGGCCTCGGAACACGGACCGAAAGGTTAAGCATGAGTCATATAGTTGATATGATGCCCATTTGATGCTCGCCTTTGAAGCTATACCGACTCACGTGATGATCGGACTTGGTGTAGTGGATTTGGTTCATGTAATCACCAAAAAGGCACGAGGGATGTCGTTTTTGAGTGGGAGTTCATTCGTAATAAAGATTAGTTGAACTCAATCTATCATACACTTAGTCTAAACTTTACAAATTCTGTTGTAGATGGCACCACCTGCTTTTAATTTCAATGTGTTCATGGAGAAAGAGAAACTAGCAACGAACGGTAGCAACTTTACCGAATGGGCCATGAATTTGAGGATTCTCCTCTCTGCTGCACAAAAGCAATATGTGCTAGAAGCGGCGTTAGGCCCCCCACCTTTTGATGATGCCCCTGACAAGGAGAAGAATGTCTATCTGACTCGTCAGGAGGACCACAACTTAGTTCATTGCGGCATATTGTATGGGCTAGAGCCGGAACTTCGAAAGCGTTTCGAAAACGGAAATGCATTTGATACAATGGGTGAGTTGAAAATGATTTTCGACACACATGCTGCTGTAGAGAGCTACAACGCTTCAGAAAAGTTCTTTAGCTGCATGATGGAAGAGCACAGCTCCGTTAGTGAGCATGTACTCAAGATGTCGGGTTACACCGATAAGCTTGTGTCCTTGGGAATATCGATTCCCATTGACTTAGGCATCCATCGTGTTCTGCAGTCTCTGCCACCTAGCTATAAGAGCTTCGTGATGAACTATAATATGCAAGGCATGAAGAAGTCTCTCCCCGAGCTTCTGTCAATGCTTAAAACTGCAGAAGTGGAGATCAAAAAGGAACATCAAGTGTTGATGATCAATAGGAACACTGGTTTCAAGAAAGACAAGAAGGGAAAACGGAAGGGAAGTAAGGGCGGCAAGCCGGTTGCCGCGCCTGAAAAGAAACCCTGAGTTGGACCTAAGTCTGATTCCGAGTGCTACTATTGTAAAGGGACTGGCCACTGGAAGCGCAACTGCCCCAAGTATCTGGCAGACAAGAAGGCCGGCAAGGCAAACAAAGGTATATATGATATACATGTTATTGATGTGTACTTGACTAGTGCTCGCAGTAGCACCTGGGTATTTGATACCGGTTCAGTTGCTAATATTTGTAACTCGAATCAGGGGCTGCGGAACAAGCGACCGCTAGCAAGGGGTGAGGTCAAGATGCGTGTCGGCAATGGATCAAGCGTTGATGTGATCGCCGTTGGAACGCTGCCTCTCCACTTGCCATCGGGATTAGTTATAAACTTAAATAAATGTTATCTGGTGCCTGCACTGAGCATGAACATTGTATCTGGATCGTGTTTGATGCGAAGTGGTTATTCATTTAAATCCGAGAACAATGGTTGTTCCATTTATATGAATGAAATCTTTTAGGGTCATGCACCGATGATGAATGGTTTATTTCTATTAGATCTCGATGATAATATTACACATATTCATAATGTTGATGCTAAAAGGATTAAACTTAATGATGATATATCCGCATATATGTGGCACTGCCGTCTAGGTCATATTGGCGTTAAACGCATGAAGAAGCTCCATTCGGATGGACTTTTGGAATCACTTGATTATGAATCATTTGATACATGTGAGCCATGCCTTATGGGCAAGATGACTAGAACGCCGTTTTCCGGTTCAATGGAACGGGCGACAGATTTATTGGAAATCATACATTCTGATGTATGTGGTCCAATGAGTGTGTCGGCACGAGGTGGATATCGTTATTTTGTTACTTTCACGGATGATTTGAGTAGATACGGTTATATCTACTTGATGAAACACAAGTCTGAAACCTTTGAAAAGTTCAAGGAATTTCAGAATGAAGTGGAAAATCATCGTAATAGAAAGATCAAATTTCTACGGTCCGACCGTGGAGGTGAGTATCTAAGTTACGAGTTTAGCACTCACATGAAAGAGTGCGGAATTGTTTCACAACTCACACCTGCCGGAACACCACAGCGAAATGGTGTGTCGGAACGTCGTAATCGTACTTTATTAGATATGGTTCGATCTATGATGTCTCTGACGGACTTGCCGTTGTCATTTTGGGGTTATGCACTAGAAACTGCTACATTCACTTTAAATCGGGCAACATCTAAATCCGTTGAAAAGACACCGTATGAATTGTGGTTTGGAAACAAACCTAAGCTGTCATTTCTTAAAGTTTGGGGATGCGATGTTTATGTGAAGAAACTTCAACCGGATAAACTCGAACCCAAAGCGGAAAAATGCGTCTTCATAGGATACCCTAAAGAAACTATTGGGTATTCCTTCTATCACAGATCCGAGGGCAAGGTTTTTGTTGCCAAGAATGGATCCTTTCTAGAGAAAGAGTTTCTCGCGAAAGGTGTGAGTAGTCGGAAGGTAGAACTCGAAGAGGTTGTGGAACCTTCTCTTCAAAGTATGGCGAGTAGCGCAGCGCCGGAAGTTGTTCCGGAGTTGGCTCCACCTGTTGAAGAGGGAACTAATGATAATGATCATGAAACTCCGAAAGAGAGTACTACCGAACCTCGCAGGTCAAACAGGACGCGTGCAGCTCCCGAACTGTACGGAAATCCTGTCATGAATTTCATGGTTGATGAAAATGATGACCCTGTGACGTATGAAGAAGCGATGATGAGCCCGGATTCCAACAAATGGTTAGAAGCCATGAAATCCGAGATGGAATCCATGTATGAAAATCAAGTTTGGAACTTGGTGGAACTACCTCACGACCGAAAGGCCGTGGAGAACAAATGGATTTTCAAAAGGAAAACTGATGCTGATGGTAATGTGACCGTCTATAAAGCTCGACTTGTCGCAAAGGGGTTCCGACAAATTCAAGGAGTTGACTACGATGAGACTTTCTCTCCCGTAGCGATGCTAAAGTCAGTTAGGATTATGTTAGCAATTGCTGCATATTTCGATTATGAGATATGGCAGATGGATGTCAAAACCACGTTTCTCAATGGGAATATTGAAGAAGAGTTGTATATGATACAACCAAAGGGTTTTGTCGATCCTAAGGATGCTAACAAGGTGTGCAAGCTTCAGCGATCCATCTATGGATTGAAGCAAGCATCACGAAGTTGGAATCTCCGCTTTGATGAGGTGATCAAAGAGTTTGGATTTGTCCAAACTTATGGAGAAGCTTGTATTTACAAGAAAGTGAGTGGGAGCAATGTGGCATTTCTGATATTATATGTGGATGACATATTATTGATCGGAAATGATATAGATCTTTTAAACAGTGTTAAAAGTTATCTAAACAGCAAATTTTCAATGACGGACCTAGGTGAAGCGTCATACATATTAGGCATAAAGATCTATAGAGATAGATCTAGGCGCCTAATAGGGCTATCGCAAAGTACATACCTTGATAAGATTTTAAAGAAGTTTAAAATGGACGGAAGTAAGAAGGGGTTCTTACCTATGTTGCAAGGCAAGACATTGAGTAAGACTCAAAGTCCGGCTTCGGCGGAAGAAAGAGAGATAATGGACAAAGTCCCCTATGCTTCAGCCATAGGCTCTATAATGTACGCCATGCTATGTACAAGACCGGATGTGGCACATGCTATTAGTTTGACTAGTAGGTACCAATCGGATCCAGGTTCGGAACACTGGATAGCGGTCAAGAATATCCTTAAGTACTTACGAAGAACTAAGGATATGTTTCTTGTATACGGAGGTGAAGAAGAGCTCGTCGCTAAGTGTTATGTCGACGCTAGTTTTGACACCGATCCGGATGACTCTAAGTCTCAATCCGGATACGTATTTCTCATGAATGGCGGAGCGGTTAGTTGGAGGAGCTCCAAACAACCTGTGGTAGCGGGATCAACAACGGAGGCCGAATATGTTGCTGCTTCAGAAGCGGCTCAGGAAGCAGTTTGGATGAAGGAGTTCATATCCGAACTAGGAGTGGTGGCAAACGCGTTGGACCCAATGGTGATCTATTGTGACAACAATGGTGCCATTGCCAATGCCAAAGAGCCAAGGTCTCACAAGCATTCCAAACATATTAAGCGCCGGTTTCACTCCATCCGCGAGCATGTCAAGGATGGAGATATAAAGATTTGTAAAGTACATACGGATCTCAATGTAGCAGATCCGTTGACTAAAACTCTCCCTAGAGCAAAACATGATCAACACCAGAACTCAATGGGTGTTAGATTTATCACTATGTAACTAGATTATTGTCTCTAGTGCAAGTGGGAGACTGAAGGGAATATGCCCTGAGAGGCAATAATAAAGTGTTTATTATGTGTATTCCAAGTATATGATAGATGTTTATTTTGCATGCTATAATTGTATTAATACGGAAACGATAATACATGTGTGTTTAATAAACAAACAGAAAGTTCCTAGTTATGCCTCTCTCATAAACTAGCTCGTTGATTAACAAGATGATCAAGGTTTCCTGATCATGGACATTGGATGTTGTTAATAACGGGATCACAACATTAGTGTAATGGTGTGATGAACATTCATCCGAAGTATAGCATTACGATCAAAGTCATTGAGTTTATATTGCTATAACAACTTACGAAGTGATCCTAATCCTTAGACCATGAGATCATGTCAATCACTAACACCGGAAGAGTTTCTTGATAACATCAAACGTCACACCGTAACAGGGTGATTATAAAGATGGATTCAGAACTAATAAAGTGTTATGTTGAGGCTCATGGATCGAGAGTGGAATTTGTTCATCCCGATGACGGATAGATATACTCTGGGCCCTCTCGGTGATATCACATTGATTAGCTTGCAAGCAAGTGATTTGATCACTAGAATGTTATATCACAGGAACGAGAAAAGAGTGCATGTCGGTAACGAGATCAAACTAGGTATGGAGATACCGATGATCGAATCTCGGACATGTAATATATCGCGAAACAAAGGGATTAAGATATACTAGCGTAAAAGGTTCCGACGATCACAAGAAAGTCATCGTTGAATGTGTGGGAGTCAGTATGGGTCTCCAGATCCCGCTTCTGATTATTGATCCGAGAGGGGTCTCGATCATGTCCGCATTATTCACGAACCGTAGCGTGACACACTTAAGAGACACCGACATCCAATTGGAGCAAATGTTTCATGCCGAAAGAATGAACAAGCGCAGGAATTTATTTCACTAGATACCGAAACAGGTTTTCGGGTGAAATTGCATAAAGTGGTTATGCATGTGAAATAGAATTCTAGCAAGGGGTTATTTGTGAATGTTTTTCATTAAAGTAATTGACAAAATTCTGAATAAAATAAAAGAGTTTTATTTAATGAGAGTTTGCATTAAATTTGGTGGAAATTTAATGGGAATTTGAGTGGACTTTTGAGTGGAGGGAATTTAAAGGAGATTTGTGAGTGGAGTGTCCACCCACATGAAGAGGGGAGGGCAAGGGGGCAGCCCGCATGCGCCGGCCACCCCCTTGGGGTTCCCCCCCCTCCTCCTATAAAAGGAGCCCCCCTCCTCACTTGTCTCTCACACCTCCTCGTGAAGGATCTCTCTCCCCCTCTAGAATTTATCCCCCATGGTCTCGGACTAGCGAGATACATGTTCCCGGTGGCTATTCGGCAAGAAAGAGTTGTGCTTCCGCTGCATCGCTGGAGCGAGGAGGCGGAGGTTGCTCGGTGCCTCGAACGTGTGTGCGAGCACGGATGCGCTGCTGATTTGCGGCGCTAGGACTTCCTCTCGATCTTGAGATCGGCAAGAGATCGTCTACATCAACCACGAGTTGAACTCGTTAAGCTTTGTCGGTCTTCAAGGGTATGTTCTCTACGGATATATATCCGCCCGTTGTTTGTATCTAGTAGATAGATCTTGGTATATAGTTCACATCGTAGGAAATTTTTTGTTTTCTATGCTGCGAACCCTACAGACTCCTCCCCCAAGTCGGTTTCAACCTCCTCTTGCTTGTTTCCCTCAGTTTCCTGTTTTAGCCGTTTGACTTTCAAACTGGCCATTTGACTTTTCAGTTATAGGATTCAATTTAATCCTTTATTTGGAACAGCGAGAACACTTAGTACATGATGCAATCATTCCAATATGTAATGACACATTCATGTACCCCTTCCCCCCCAGAGTGCCGGACATTCCGGAACCTTCTAGAACATTCCCGATGAAAACACCGGAATCATTTCCGAACTCCGAAACGAGACTTTCCTTATATGAATCTTATTCTCCGGACCATTCCGGATCACCTCGTGATATCCCGGATCCCATCCGAGACTCCGAACAACATTCGGTCTCTTTCTCATAATACCATAACTACTCAAACAACGTCGAATCCTTAAGTGTGTCTCCCTACGGTTCGTGAATTATGCGGACATGATCGAGACACTTCTTCGAACAATAACCAATAGAGGAATCTGGAAATTCATATGGCTCCCACATATTTCTACGATTACTTTGCGATCGAATGAACCACTTACATACGATACCAATTTCCCTTTGTCTCACGATAGTTTACTTATCCGAGGTTATGATCGTCGGTATCTCTGCATACCTAGTTCAACCTCGTTACTGATAAGTACTCTTTTCTCGTTCCCGTGATATGTGATCCCTTGTGATCCAGTCACATGCTTGCAAGCTAATTGGATGACATTCCACCGAGAGGGCCCAGAGTATATCTATCCGTCATATGGATGGACAAATCCCACTCTTGATCCATGTGTTTCAACCAATACTTTCTGAACACTCAATGCCACCTTTATAGCCACCCTGTTACGGTGTGGTGTTTGATGACATCAAAGCATCCATCCGGAAAAGGTGATATGCATGATCTCATGGTCGAAGGAATTAGGTTACTATGTATCAGAAAGCATATAGCAATTGAACTATTGAAATGACTTGATCTTTATGCTACGCTTATCTATAGGAGTATGTCCATCACATCATTCTCCTAATGATATGATCCTGTTGTTAATAACATCTCTATGTTCATGATCAGGAAACCATGATCATATATTAACCAACAAACTAGTTTAACAAGAGGCTTTACTAGGGACTCTTATTTTAGTTTACAAATCACACAAGTATTAATGTTTCCGGTTAATACAATTATAGCATGGTATGTAAACATTTATCATAAGTGTGAAGATATGATAATAACCACTTTATTATTGCCTCTTGGGCATATCTCCAACAGTCTCCCACTTGCACTAGAGTCAATAATCTAGTTTCAAACCTTTGTGTATTCAACACCTATGGCTTTCCGGTGTTGTATGTACACGATTGCTAGTGGTCAACTGATCTCCGGATCTGACACTTCCAGGTCCGTGTGTAATTGCATGTATTTGCGTCTCTACGCATCACTCATTCTCTAATGAGATGGCTTTGTATAAATTTGGTCTTTCGGTGTGACCTTTAGCTCTTTGGGGTTAAAACATGTTGATAATATTGTCGCACAATATATCTTCATAGTATTATCCCACTGTGAACTACACCTAGTTTGATAACAAACTACTTGACACAAATGCCCTCTTTTGCTGCTAAAATAGCAGTCATATACTTAGCCTCTTGTTGTAGTATCTGTCACAATGTCTTAACTTTGGAACTCATCCAAATCCATTATGGAACTCACTTTCCATTATATTGTGCCACCCTTAGTTTAGATTGAGATAAACTTAATTTGTTCTTTGTGACAAAGCTAGTATCAATGTAGTACTTTTACAATGAACTAACCATCTATTTGTCACTTCTACAAATATTATACTCTTAGTTCTTCCAAAAGATCATAAGAATATCCTTACTATTGTCCAATGATCATCTTACGAATCATTTTGGTATATGCTCACAACATTTAGAGCATAGGACATATCTGGATTTGTACATATCACAGTATGATTGATATAAATACTCTTTGTGATTTCATACATCAAGTATCAATCTATACTTGATTATTTGTTTCACTTTACCAAATGTCAATACACTTGAATATATCATCAACATTTAACTCATTCAATCCTTTCTGTGCGACAAGAACCTCTCTTTTAGTTTCTATATTGAACTCATTCAATATCTTGTCTATGTACTTCTGGCACAACCATATTAGCGGCTATTGATGCCAAATATTTGGGTTTTGCCTAAGTCTTTCATCGGGATGAAATTCTTAATATGTGTTAATAAAAGATACATTATTTCCATTCAACAATATGTCTTCCACATAATGTATTAGAAACATGTCTTAGCGCTCCCACTTAATTTCTTGCAAATGCAAGCATCTTCATCGTCTCTAATGAACTTTTAAACTCCTTTAACAGTTTCATCACAGTGAAGATTCTAACTCCGCGATGCTCACTTTAACCATTGAAGTTTGCATATGCTTTTAGCATTCTTTGAATTAACAAAACCCTATGGACCGTGTTATGCACATGTCCTAGGTAACGATTCTATTAGAAGAACTTGTTTTGTTTATTCAACTACCATATAACAAATTATATGTAGTGGTTGCTACATTAATCCGTCTAGACTAAATATCACTATGAAAGATCAAATCTTGTCATAGTCAACCTTTGAACATTGTTGTGAACTCTTTCCCAACATGTCGACTATTTCATAGATGTAAAACATCCATGTCTATTTCTTTATAGATCCAGACACAACTGTAAGGTCTTACACCTTTCTCGAGGGTCTTTCAAGTTCAAAACTTGATTTCTCGTGCATGGAACTATCACGGATTTTATGGTTTCAAGCCATTTGAAGGAGTCAGGGCTCATCATCGCTTCTTTGCATGTAGTCGGATCATTATTGTTAAATAATGATTTAACTCTCAAATCTTGGTATTTGATTGTTCATCCGACCTACTTGTTTCAATAGGAACTTAGATCTCCGTGACCACAACCTTTGAGGTACGTGAGCCATGAGCATTGTTGCTGCCTCCGGAACACTTTTCGGCGCTGCGCAACTCTGCACATATAGCTAAGGTTCTTTTAACCTTATCAAAGTTCTATTGTCCTCCCACTTAACTTTTCACGAAAAATTCCTTCTCAAAGAAACTTAATGTTCTAAGCAACAAACACTTTTGTCTCCGGTGTTTATGGAGGAATACTTAACAGTTATACAAAGACAGGTTCATCCGACTTTGGTTGCACACATCTTTCTTATGCATTGCATACCAATGTTTTAAGAAAGGACTACTTGGGTTTTATCCCAAACCATAACTTTATATGGTGTCATTTCAACGGATTATGATGAATCTCTTTTCAGTGGAAAAACGGTAATCTCTAAAGCTTTTAATCTTTAAAATACAATGGCAGTTTTATGAATTATACCTTTGATCTTACCATGTCAAACAAGGTTTAATTACATACCTCGAACGCTCCATACCCTTATGGTGTTTTGGGAAATGCAAATCCACGGAACGATTCCTTAAATCTTAGGTATTATGCTAAACTTGTAACTCAAATATCTTCCTTTATGATCTTATCATAAACTATTTATATTCTTGTTACAATGATTTTGCACTTCATCTTAAAAATCTTTGAACTTTTCAAATATTTCACACTTCATCCTTATTAAGTAAATATTCATATACTCACTCAAATTTTCGGAGAAAGCATATGAAGTTGAAATCCATCGCTCTTGACTACACATAATGGATTTCGTACAACAATATGTACAAGTTCCAATAAGCTAGTCATTCGTTCCCTTTTGGCCTATGAACGAAGTTTTAATTATCTCTAGGAAAGTTTCACAAGCGTCATTTGATCAAAAATCAAAAGACTCCAAAATTCCATCCACATGGAGTTTCTTCATGTTTTCTTTCCAATATAATTTAAACGGCGATATCACTTCCTAAGTGATATTTCAATCAATTTGTCTTTCGACATTTTTAGCACTAGTTTTATGGATGTGATTTCTCCAACGAGATTTGTGAATCATCCATCTTTTATGGATTACGACAATTATTTGAACAACCCTTTTGTTCTCATAATACCTGATAAAACAAATCTTGAAGGTAAGCTTTGATGTTTAACGAGCAGCACAATAACCCTTTATTTGTTCTCAATGAACATCATCACATATTCTTTTGCTAGTTACTTAGGCCATTGTAGTTCATGAATTGTGTTGTTTCGTATGACGATTCACACCAACAAATTCAGTATCAAATACTTGAGAACCACATTGTTTAATAAGCAAAGAATATAGCCATAACATGTATATCATCTATATACTTAAACTGAACAATTCTAGTCTTTTCTTTTCTGCCACATATTTATGAGATTCTCTTTCAGTATTTCCTTTTCTGTTTGAAAGAATCTATCAACATCAATAGTGGAGTCATACATATGACACATAGTCCAAAACATGTATAGTTAAACACCAATGTCTTTGGACTTGCACTTTGAAGTAGATCACCATCATCAAATGTTTGGTGTTCTTTCAAATTCCTTTATTTAGTAATCTCTTGGTATAGTAAACATTTTACCTACATCAAATATTCATCTTATCATGGAATCGTCCATGATCAAACTACCTTTAGCTTGTAACGATGAATTACGAGTATAATGTTGCTATCCAAAACCTTTTGGAGGATTAGGACAACAAGTGTCTACAACCCTTTGCAAATTCTCATCAAAATATGAGAACATGAACTTTGCCATATTATACTCTATCATGTTTCAACCAAAACTTCGTTTCAGATATCACAATATCTTCCACACATCATGGTTTCTGAAACAACTCTTTCAGATCCTAGATAACCTTGATATTAAGAGAATCCTTTGAATATCAAGAATCATGGAGACAAACATGATACTTATGTACTAACACTTGGAATTGTTACTCTTGATTTAATACTAATTATTAAACTTCATGGAGTAACCGGAACTTACTGAAAGTTTGCAATAGGACTTTTAAACTTTAGATTAACACTTCAAAACAATACGATACCAGTTCGTAAAGTAACTAACCAGAATTCTATAGTTCTATCACCTCAATTATAACTAAGCGCAAGGTGGTAAACGGATGCCAATGACTACAACAACTATGCAAATTCACTTCGATTTAGTTTATGATAAATTGAGTTCTAATTAATAATTAAATTAATCTAGGTGAACTCCCACTCAAAACAATATCCCTCACATTGTTTTAGTGATCACACGAACCAAATCCACCACATCAAAACCGATCATCACGAGAGTTGATATAGCTTCAATGGCGAACAATCAACATGTTCATCATATCTACTATATGACTCATGCTCTACCTTTCGGTAATCCGTGTTCCTGAGGCCATGTCTGTACATGCTAGGCTCGTCAATATCAAACCTTAGTTTCCGCATGAGCAAATCTGGCTTGCTCACGTTGTATACACTTGCAGAATCTAACACACCCGATCATCACGTGGTGCTTCGAAACAACAAGTTTTAGCAACGGTGCTAACTAAGGGTGAACACTTTATGACTTGAAATTCATGTGCATGAGGGATCATCTTATAATGCTACCGTCGTCTACTAAGCAATACAAGATGCATAAAGGATTAACATCACATGCAATTCATAATTTGTGATATGATATGGCCTTTCTTTTTTGTGCTTCCGATCTCCATCTTCCAGCACGAACATGATCTCCATCATCACCGGCATTGCATCAAGGTCAATGACGCCTCTCCATGGTTGTCGTCCACCGGCTTCAACTATTACAACTACTTTGAATAGACACGCGGGTCTTAACAGAAATTAAAGACAACCATATGGCTCCTGCCGGTTGCCAACTTACAATAAGGAACATTGCATACATCATATATAATCACAATCATGGCCATATCACATCACTGCACACCCCTGCAAAACAAAGTTAGACGCCTCTACTTTCTTTGCATATTTTACGTGGTTTGGGGCTTTCAATAAGTGTCGTTCTAACTTACGAACAAGAACCACAACATTGATACTAGTATTGTTAATCACCCGTTGTAAATTGGATCTTAACTATGCTAGGAGAAACAGGCACCCACAAAGCCACTTATGCAATACAAGTTGCATGTCAAGCGTGGAGCAAGTCTCATGAACGATGTCATGTAAGGTTAGCCCGGGCCGCTTCATCCCAACATACCGCAAGATGCAAAGTACACAAGAAGCAATCAACAATAAAAGCATCAACGCCCACAATGACCATTGTGTTCTACTCGTGCAACAGATCTACATATAGACACGGCTCTGATACCACTGTAGGGGTTCGTAGCATGGAAAACAAAAATTTTCTATCGCATACAAACAAACAAGCCAAGATCTATCTACTAGATTGTAGCAACGAGTCAATGGAATAACTTACCCTCGAAGATTCCAAAGCGGTTAACGAGAGCAGATTCTCGTGGGTGATGTAGTCGTACTCTTTCCGATCTCAAGATCGCGTAGACAATCCTTCCGGCGCCACGTTCCGGCAGCGCTCCCGCAGTCGGTCACACGTTCGGTACTCGACGAAGACCTTCCTCTCCCTTGTTCCAGCAGGCAGCGGAGGTTGTAGCACTCTCCTCGCGATTCCGGCAGCACAACGGCGTGGTACCAGAAGTAGAGGGGAGATCTCGCAGGGCTTCGCCTTAAGCCGGAGCGAGTATGGTGGAGTATGAGAGAGCTTTAGTGGTCTAGGGTTTAGACACACCAATTAGAAGGCTCTAAACCGAAGGCTAGGGCAATTAGAAGCTCTAAACCAAAACGGCTCTAAACCGGAGGCTTTGGCTAGGGTTTAGATTAGAGGATAGGAACTTGTGTGTCTAGAGGAGGAGGCCCTGCCCCTCCTTTTATGGGTGGAGAGGGCCGGCGGCCAAGGGGAGGGAGGGGAGTCCCTCCCCAACTCGGCCTAGGTGGTGCGCCGGCTTGGAGAGGAGGGACTCCTCCCCCAAGTCGGTTTCAACCTCCTCTTGCTTGTTTCCCTCAGTTTCCTGTTTTAGCCGTTTGACTTTCAAACTGGCCATTTGACTTTTCAGTTATAGGATTCAATTTAATCCTTTATTTGGAACAGCGAGAACACTTAGTACATGATGCAATCATTCCAATATGTAATGACACATTCATGTACCCCTTCCCCCCCAGAGTGCCGGACATTCCGGAACCTTCTAGAACATTCCCGATGAAAACACCGGAATCATTTCCGAACTCCGAAACGAGACTTTCCTTATATGAATCTTATTCTCCGGACCATTCCGGATCACCTCGTGATATCCCGGATCCCATCCGAGACTCCGAACAACATTCGGTCTCTTTCTCATAATACCATAACTACTCAAACAACGTCGAATCCTTAAGTGTGTCTCCCTACGGTTCGTGAATTATGCGGACATGATAGAGACACTTCTTCGAACAATAACCAATAGAGGAATCTGGGAATTCATATGGCCCCCACATATTTCTACGATTACTTTGCGATCGAATGAACCACTTACATACGATACCAATTTCCCTTTGTCTCACGATAGTTTACTTATTCGAGGTTATGATCGTCGGTATCTCTGCATACCTAGTTCAACCTCGTTACTGATAAGTACTCTTTTCTCGTTCCCGTGATATGTGATCCCTTGTGAGCCAGTCACATGCTTGCAAGCTAATTGGATGACATTCCACCGAGAGGGCCCAGAGTATATCTATCCGTCATATGGATGGACAAATCCCACTCTTGATCCATGTGTTTCAACCAATACTTTCTGAACACTCAATGCCACCTTTATAGCCACCCTGTTACGGTGTGGTGTTTGATAACATCAAAGCATCCATCCGGAAAAGGTGATATGCATGATCTCATGGTCGAAGGAATTAGGTTACTATGTATCAGAAAGCATATAGCAATTGAACTATTGAAATGACTTGATCTTTATGCTACGCTTATCTATAGGAGTATGTCCATCACATCATTCTCCTAATGATATGATCCTGTTGTTAATAACATCTCTATGTTCATGATCAGGAAACCATGATCATATATTAACCAACAAGCTAGTTTAACAAGAGGCTTTACTAGGGACTCTTATTTTAGTTTACAAATCACACAAGTATTAATGTTTCCGGTTAATACAATTATAGCATGGTATGTAAACATTTATCATAAGTGTGAAGATATGATAATAACCACTTTATTATCGCCTCTTGGGCATATCTCCAACAGATCTAATGCAAGTTTAGTGAGACTCAGCCCTGAGCTAAGAATTATCATGCCCCTCGATTTAGGAAGTTTGACGGTAGTTTGAAATGAGCATAAAAAATTCATTTGGATATATGTACATTATATGATGCTCATGATTTTTTACAAAAATCATTTTTAGACTCACAATATTATTTCATTAGAGATCCACTTCAAGTTTTCTTTTTCGTCGCACCAATAAGCCATTTTCCTTTTTTTCCGAGTGCAAAAAAGGGTGTTTCATGAATCCTAACATAGTTTTGGTTGTTCTAGTGTTAAAAAGATACGATATATAATTAAATATATGATAGGGATTTCATATTTGGATTTCTCTTATTTTTTTGATCGTTTTGGATATATTATTTGTCGAATTACGATTTACGGATTTGTAGTTGTGAATTATTCAATATTAAATGGAAAAAGGTAAAATAAATAAAATTTGTTTTATTTTAATTTTAATTTAAGATTATTATTACTTATTCGTTGTTGTTTTCTTAAATAAATATTTAAAAATTTAAAAATAAAGGCGCGTGATACCATCCTCCAAGGGTTAATCGGATTGATATGGTAATATTATCACCAAGGTCTAGCTTCCTGAATGGATCTTATCTGGAAGGAACCGAGAAGTTAAGTGTGCTGAGGCTGGAGTAGTGGTAGTATGGGTGACCGATGGGGAAGTTTGACCATTAGTATAATTTAACCGAAAATTAATTATACTTAGTGTTAAAAAAATACTTGTGAGATTAATGAGTCAAATAATTAAAAAAATGCTTGTGAGATTAATAATTCAAAACAAAAAAAATTGGAATCTTTTTTTTTGAAAAAAGATAGGCCGACGGCATTGTCGTCGGCGTAGCTCCAGCCAAATCCTCTTGGCCGACGGCAATGCCGTCGCCGTAGCTGCCGCCAGGGCAAACGGCCGTCAACTCTGTCATGTGGGTCCCACATCCTTTACGCCAACGGTATACTCTACGCCGACGAACAAACGGGCTACGCCTACGGGGTCGTACGCCGACCGTCGGCGTAGCCTACGCTGACGGCATTCAGGGGCTACGCCGACGGGTCTGGCCGTCGGCGCCTAATCTGTTTCCTGTGGTGCACCAACGTACTATAACACAAAAAGTTGGTAGACTAGTTGGTTAGCCCGTCGTGAGATGTTAAACCAGTGAACTGGTCCAGTTTTTAAAACTATCCAAGGCAAGGGTACCTAGACTAATTAGTTTGGACATCCCTTGCCGTCGTGTGCGAGCCACACAGTCGAAGCAAGGTTTTGGCGGAGCGCGGTTACTAGCAAAGTTTCCACCAAAAGCAAACTTTTATCACCGGTACCAAACGGCAACCCTCGCTGGGCTAGGCTAGGGTGGCTATTGCTCAAGAACCAAACGCACCCTAACTCCAACATGCAACCACTAACCCTATAGTAAAAAGATAAGAACAAGCGAAATTTACACGGTTCTTAGGCTGAACCTTCGAGAAGGAAACACCACACGTGCGACGAGTCCAACCCCTATGTCGATCCTAGGATTTTCATTCCCAAAGTTGAGTTTTAATCCACCACCTTCAGCAAGAACACGACACATGCGCGTGTCGTCATAGCCTGATTAGAGATCCTGTGCTTCCATCGGAGTCTGCTTACACGTTGTCAAAGCCACTTGTACCATCATCTCTTCTCCAGCTATCGACACCTCCAAAGCTAGATACCCCTAGGGAGGTAACGGAAGACGGAGACGTCTCATGCTGCCTCGCCTCCGGTCATTGTCGCACCACCTTCAATACCAGCCATGACTTGTAACCTCATAGGAAGATACCATGAGTAGCACCTGATGGCAGCAGGCATGACTTGGCGCCTCCACCGAGATGTCATTTGTAGCACCTGCTGATGAAAATCATGACTTGGCACATTCACAAGAAGTCGACGCACGTAGAACCTGCACTATAACACGGGCGTTGGACCCTGGCGCTTATAGACGCCGAGACACATGCCTAATAGCCGCGCTCACGCTGGTGTGACAAAAAAAATGCGCCAAGAATAACTGCATCAGGAAAAGTGCATAGGCGGCGCTTTTTTGGCTTGACACAACATCATACAGATGTCTATCGCTTCAGTGGCACCAGAAGTTGATACACATCGGTACACTAGATCGTGGCGTATTATATTAGTGCCTTGATAAATACAATATTCTGCCGTGGCTAATATGCATCACAATCAGTATAAATAAATTAGTTTGTTCATAACATTTAACTCCAAAATTTCAATGAAAATATGATTTAGTTGTATTTTCATTACATATTTGAGCCCCTCTCTATTTCCATTACAAGTCGAAAAAAAGAGAAAACTAAAACTATAAAGGATAAGTGGCAAAACTTATCAATATCTTCTTTTGTCCCAACACGGGGACAAAATGAGACATCCTAAAATTTTCCACTAATATTACCACATAATCTTAGTGTCTCTCTATTCTGCTCCCTAGCTACTGTGAGCGTCGTGGTGGCCTGTCATACACTAAAGTGACGCGCCCACCATCCAACGAGCCCGCCATCCCGCGAGCATGGAACTATGACGTCCATAGCGACGAGCCCGCCGTCCCGCTAGGTGAGCCCCCACCATCCTCAACGCGCATTATTGTGAAAGACGTAGAGACGAGCCTACCATCCCGCAAGAACGGTACTGTGACGACCGAAATGGAGAGCCCGCCATCCCGCGGGCCTTCCATCCAAATGTGGATCTGAAAGAGAAAAAAGATCGATTAGAAGAAGAACGAAATGGAACATGGTGTGAAAGAATAAGAACAAGATCGACTAGACATCATGGGTCTATAGATGAGATGAGGAAGATGTTAGATGAAGACACCTTACGCTTAAAGGCATCACAACATTTGGGAGGACCGATAGAAGCAGAGATAGGAGTTGGTAAGAACTTGAAATATTTTTAGAAATGACTATGTTCAGATCTCATGGCGTTGTACGGAGAGAGGAGTAGAGAGAGAAGGGACTAAGGGTTCCTTGTATTATATAGTAAACAAGATAGATGGTTGGTGAGGTATAGGGTTTTCTCTATGGGCTGTAAAACAAGTGTGGCCCCGAATTTGCACAAAGATCTTATACATCGATCTCCAGCAAACATGATGGCTACCTGCGACTGGGTCATGCTTCATTATTTTGATAAAGTGATTACCACGAAAGTGTGTGTTCTGCACAATAAAGCGCACCATGGTGATGATTTTGTGCAACAATTTGTGTTATATATAATTTCCTCGCACATAAAAGACAAGGCTCAGGTGGACAATGGGTCGCACCTATCACCTAAACAATTAATGGCGCATGCAATAAACGGCGCAACAAGGAATGCCTTTGTTGTCCAAGCGCGGCATGAAAAACCACGACCTTTGCATACCACATAACACAACACTAATATGTGCTACTATCGAGTCTGCCACACCAATAAGTGGTCGCCATGACAAAATGGTGCCGCGAATGCCCATCCGCTGAGTAACCAACTTTTGCGGGTACTTTTCGCTTGTGCCGCCCCATAGAAGTGCCAGACATGTGGTGTATTTTTGTAGTGCCGATGAACCGGATCAAACCTAGCATAGAGGTGGAGGGGACGCCCCATACTGCAGCTGCCCACATAAGGCGATAACCATCTCAATACCCGGTCCTCGCGTCGTCCACACGATTAGGGAGGCCGCTTCCATCGAAGATCCAGAGCTGCCGCCCTAAAAGTCAAACTCCCGCACCACCAAAGACTGACACCACATCGCAAGGATATCATTGCCCGCCATCCATCACTTGACGGACTGTAGACTACGCCTCATGCAACCACCACCATCCCACCATAAGCCCTTGTGGTGACGCTCCGCAGGCCCATCGACCCAAAGAACTTGGCGGCGTGACCTCGACATCACCACCATGGCCAGCTCCTGCTATCACACCCAGGAGCGGAGGCAGGAATACAGTTTAAGGGGGGGGGGGCAACATGGTAATCATCCATTATAGGGGGCCAACCATGGAAATTTTCTCTAAAATGCTGCTAATACAAGCTTATCTTTAAAAATTAGATTGTTTTAGCATGCCATAGTGGGGACCAAGCCCCTGATGCTCCCTTGCTCCGCCACTAGCCACACCTCATGTAGTAGCGGCAGTGTGATTACCACCAAAAGATCCTGGGCCGCCGCCTTGACGTTTGTGCTCTGGCATACACGACCAGTGTCTAGGGCCGCCAAGTTCCGACTAAAGACACCCCTTTTCACGAGAATGGATAGGGAAACGAGGACCCTTCATCCACCGAGCGAGGATTTTCCCATCAGCTTCTTCCAGCAGTGGTGGGGTGGTTTGAGGAGAGGATCTAGGTGGTAGCTAGGGTTTCCCCTCAAGCTTCCCTAGGAGTGATTAAGGTGTCTAACCGTATGTAGGGGGTTCCCCTCGACGTGAAGAATTTTTAGCCAAGCATTAGCCAATCTAAAATGTTTTGAAAAGTTTAATTTAGCTTTACCAAAACATTATATATTGTAGTTTTCCAAAGCATTCTATATTTAGCAACAAGTGAATACTTAGAACTAGCACGAAACGTTTTCCTCTCACGTGAATAGATGGCGACGGTGATCTAGGGTTCCACCCTAGTCGCCGCCACCATCTGTCCCGTCTTCTTCAAAGAATCGACGGGTCCCCACCTCCTCTATATGTCGGTCTAGTGGTAAGAGGGGAAAGTGACCTGCGCTCGGTACTGTAGTAAGTCCCTGAAAAGTAGAGTTTGGTCAACCGACAGTAACATGAATGAGGCTATGGCGACGCTGAGCATGACAATAATAAGATATACTGGCCTCCTCATCCACCTCGCCGACATCGATCTCACCCTTGGCATTGAGGATGACGGGGAATCGTCTGGATTGGTCGCTGTACTCATGGAATGGTGGATCTCTTGTGTTACAGGTTTGGTGTTAGAAGATTCCGATCAATTTGAAAGTTTGACAATGACTTCAGCTCTAGGGTGTTGGTCCCTAGGGACACGTGCACAAAGACATCGTGGCTGTCACCAACAATGTCAAGCAGGATCTTATAGGGGATCGACGACAATGGCGCGTCGGTTGCTCATTCCGGTGGCAGTAATAGTCGTTAGGGTCAAGAGAACTCAATCTAATATTATGTTAGCGATGTTTTGTACTTCTTTTAAACTTTTATACTCTCTCGATCTCAAAATAGATGTCTTAAGTTTTTTAAAATTTGGATAAATCTATATATTAAATAGTGTCTACATTCATTTAAATTTTGAAGACATCTATTTTGAGACAGAGGGATTATAAGATCTAGATATTTTCCCAAAAAAATCTTAAGTAGTACTGATTACGGTGGTTAGGTAGTGGTGGGGACGTACTCGGTGAAGATGGAGTAGACTAGCAGTACGAGTATCAACCTTAATCCAAGCCAAGAATCGCATTCCCGCCTCCTCGCACGCACATGCATGAGTCGTGTGGGGCCCAGTCCGTCTTGCTGGCCACGTTGTTCGGTCACTGACGTGTGGGGCCCACCCGTCAGTGTTGCGTAACATTCTGATTACTTCCTTCGTGGCCCATAAAGCGCACAAAGCATAACGTCACGAGGGGCGATCGGACGCGCGCCGGCCGGCCATGATGTCGTCCACGGACGGCGTCGGCGACGGCGATCCGCTCGTACTCCTGCACGGCGACCTGGACCTGACAATCCACGAGGCGCGCGGCCTCCCAAACATGGACATCCTCTCCACCCTCCTCCGCCGCCTCTGCATCCGCCGCAGCCGTCGCCGCCGTCTCCACACCCGCTCCGGGCTGGGCGGGGGCGTCGAGACCGACGCCGAAAGCCCCCTCCACCGCCGGCAGCCCCACGGCCACCACATCCTCCCGACATCCGACCCCTACGCCGTCGTCGCGCTCTGGCCACCTGACACCACGCTCGCCCGCACCTTCGTCGTGCGCAACTCCGAGTGCCCCGACTGGTCGGCGCGCCTCCGCGTCCCGCTCGCCCACAAGGCCTCCCTCCTCGTCTTCCAGGTCAGGGACTCCGACCCCTTCGGCTCCGACCTCATCGGCGCCGCCCACCTCCCTGCCACCACCCTCCTCTACGGCGTGCCCATCGTCGACGAGTGGCTCGAGCTGCTCCGCCCCGACGGCCGGGGCCCGCCCAAACCTGGCTCCGCCATCCGCGTCTCCATCACCTTCACCCCAGCGACGTCCTACTCCCGTCGGCGCCACGGCGTGCCGGCGTACTTCCCGGAGCGGCGCGGGTGCGAGCTGAAGCTGTACCAGGACGCACACGTGCCGGCGGAGTACACCGCCGGCGAGGCGCCGTCTTACGAGCGGGGCCGGTGCTGGGAGGACGTATGCATGGCGGTGCTCGGGGCGCAGAAGCTGGTGTACATTGCGGGGTGGGCGGTGGGCGCGAGGGTGAGGCTGCTGCGGGAGGAGATGTCGCCGGCGATGGCGGAGAAAGCGGCGGAGGTGAGGGCGCTCGCCGGCGTGGTGGTGGAGGAGATGACGCTGGGGGAGCTGCTCAAGTACAAGTCCCAGGAGGGCGTGCGCGTTTGCCTTCTCGTCTCCGAACACCGCACCGCTCCACATCACACCTTATTATTGGGATCGACGGTATGGCTACTACTTCATTGAAATTTCATCAGTATATTTAGAAACCTTGCTTAAAATCATTTGAATACATATTTCATCAATATTTAGAAAAATTCTGTCATTTCGATATGTAGCGAAATAATTGGGCTTCAGACAAAATTATTTCAAATGCTTAAAATCGAACCCAAATTTAAGCGTAATCGAAACTTTTGTCAAAAAAAATTGAAACCTGATTATATTTCTCTATTGAATGCAAGTGGAACTTTCCAACATTGGCCATACAAAATATTGTTTTGTGAAACTTCCAGTTATTTATCACTAGTGTCCGAATTATCGACCTAGGATTGCTATATTTATTTTTGTAGAATATACCTAATTGCCTAAAATCATTTGAATACATCACATTTGGATTTGGACTAGAATATACATGTATTTTAGGTCTTTTGAAAACATCAGAGAATAAAAACACTCATAATTGACCAAAATGCACATGCAAAAAAATATGAATTAACCTTTGTATATAACATGAGACCACGCATATTAAGGATAATGCATGATCCAACTTGATGATGGTGTTGAAATTCCCTGCCTATTGGTCAGAATTGTAAAAATGTCATTTTAATATTCTACAACCCCAACAAAGCTTTAGTGCGAGCCCTAACCATGAGGATTTAGCCTCGTGTACAACAATAGTGGTGTGTATGAAGAAGGAGAGGAAAAATTATAGGACTATCTGTATAATATGTCCTTGTTATGTATTCTTTCATGCAGGGAAGCGTGATGCAAACTAGTGGCGAAGACACGAAGAAGTTCTTCAGGCACTCGTCTGTAATATGCGTGCTTTCGCACCGCTACCCTAGAGGCAAGCTCAACATGGCCAAGCAGAAGGCAAGCTAAGCTACCATATTTCTCCTATGCATATAATATTATAGATCTTTCTGAACTAATTGTATATTTTCCTGTGAGAATACTTATTCATAACTATATGACAATTTGTTAGGACGCAGATCAAATTCAGATTAAAGTAAAGCGTTGAATCCCATTAGGTTGCCAATCCAACATGTTTCTATCTCACTAGATACCTAGACACATCTCTACACAATATTTATCATCATCATTTTCTCTTCATGTCATTCCTGGCTTCTTCCCCTTTATGTATCTTCGTGGTTGAGGAACAAAGTACAGTTGAAAAGGAGAGGTAGTGGCTAGAGCTCAACTCTATGGAGCGGGACTGGAGTGTCCCCATTCGATGAGGTCCAATGTCTAGGAGCTCAGTTTATTGATCTTTTTTATGCATGTTTTTGTTCATCCGTAAAATTTGGGATTTTGAAAATTCAATCACAACATGGTTAATGTTGAAAAGCTTTAGGGTTATGTTTCACTCACATGTGTGGTCGAATACTACAAAAATAGGTAAGAATTCAAAATAAGCTATTGTTTAAGGAAAAACTGCTACTACCTATGTTCCTATGAGTAAGACGTACATGCATTCCAAGACGAAGATTGACAAAAAAAATAAACAACAATTTCTCGATTATATATTTCAAAGTTAATATTATTAGATTCGTATTAAACACTTCCTAATGATACCAATTTATATCAAATATTTCTTATATACATGGTTTAATTCTTGGCCAAAGGAAAATCTTGAAAATTGTGCGTGCCTTATCCATTGGAATGGAGGGAGTGGTATTGAATTGTGTAAAAATGTTCAACTTTCAACCAACCATTCTAGAATTAAAGATTTAGTAGTTGATGTGATGGTCAGGGAGACTGGTTATACCCCAAAACCACTATTGATCAAACCCCATGTTTGAAATCTAGTGTGCTTCATAAAAAAGAAAAGATATTCCTTGGGAGGTGATGTTCCCCTAGACCGAGATGTCCCTGCTAATGTCATCAATATCGAAGCTCGGCGACTTTCGTGTTCACTAGATGTTGTTTGAGTGTATACATCTAACTATGTGTGTCGGTTCAATACACTTACATTTTACTTGGTGCTACTAAAAACATCTCTTACCTTTGACATTAAATAAAAGATATATGCATCTAAGGATTGTTCAAATTGGGTAAAACATAATATATTTTCCATTGCATTTGGAATATACCCTCCATATATTGGATTTAAATATTCTTGAACACATAAATAAATAATGAGTGATAAATATATATTAGAATATGGATCCCATAGCATCAATTTAGTTTTAAGGTAAATAGGGTATCGAGGTTACTCTTTTCGAATAAAGTAGTTCTTTTCCTAGATCCATTTGATTTAAAATGTTAAAAAAATAGAACAATCTTCTTACATCAAGACACTCACATATAAAGAAAATTGCACAAAAGAACCAATAATAAAACTAAAAAATGAGCAAGCAATCTGACCTCCGCACTAGAACTTCGAAGTCTAATATTATAGCCTAACAACCCCATGAGATTCACACATTTATACTAAAACCACACAAAATATACAAATAAAAAAATACATCAAATGCCAAAGAAGATTTGCAACTATATATTTATTTCAATTATATGTTTGTGACTATCTTTAAAACAATTCACATAAGACTAATGGTGTGTCTGATAGTGTCATATCTTAAAATACTAAAAGTAGAGCTTCCAATTCTATTGCATTGGAAGCATATTGTTGGCCTTCCCTTCTGGCAGTAAGTCAACTAGTAAAATTTTCTATTACACTTAACAAAATTAATCAGATAAACATTGATCCTAAATATGAAGATACAATTTCTTTGTGATATAATTTTGGCACTCATAATTGCAAATATCTTTCCACCAAATTTAAATAATATATTACTACAAAAGTTACAGTGGTTGTTTCTCCTTTCGTACATTGACCCTTCAGAAACTATCATTAAATTGATCGATTCCTCTGATATTAGAGGGGGGAATCAAAAATGAAAAAGAGCATCCTATAATATATATGTTACACAGAGCATGGCTTCGTTTATTAGTTCATGGCACTTGTGCTCTTACCATTTTTGCATATTATAAATTATAGATTTAAATATCTTCTTACAAGTTTCTAGGCTATATGTTTTTCTATCTTAGATGTAAAAATACAAGATACTACATGGTTTTCTATTTATTGGAATATATGAAAATTTAATTCTAATAAATAGTAAACATGTGTCCAAAAAGTGTTTAAGGAGTAACAAAAAGACATGGGCTCATAGATTAGTAGGAGAAACTAGACACCGTATGTTACAAACATAAAGCATGCTATAAAACAAATCTATGAGATTTATCTAACTAAATTCATATAGATGACATTTAACATACTCAATAAATTGATAATTCACAATTATCCTAATGCAATGTAGTGATTGGTTATATCTACAATTAGGTGCTCAATAACCATACTACACCTAGATCATTAAGTAGATACACTAAAGAAAGATATACACTAATACTTTGTGTTATGACCAATATGCACTAAATCGTTGGGATATGGCATATTTCAGTTGCTTGCTCCACAAACAATAAATCCTCAAGGTGTCCTATTTTCCACAAAGTTTCTTGTGCTTCCAGTTGGCATTAATTAGTTGATTGGTCATCAAAATAATAACAATAGATAATACAAAAATTCCTCCATTTCTAAATTCATATCTACAGTAGAATCTCCTAGGGAAATTTGGCCCAGTTCAGTTTAGACAACAATAAAATGACGCGGTATAGGGACAACTATCCAACGGTGCCAAACGGTGGTGGCTTGAGAGACCTCCTAGTTGAGCCAGTTATAATATCCCTGATTAGACCACTCGGGCCTATAAAATATTTCAATATTACTAAGAATTGGATGGATAGTTTTGAGTTGGGGAAAACTTAGGCATATAAACTTGCACAATGAGAGTAAGAGAAAAAGAGATAAAACAATAAGATAAGATTCAGGAGCTCAAAAAATGGTAACATCATTAGACTTCACTTCTATCATTTTCAAATTTAGCTTTGACAATAAGTTTATCTCTTTGTCATTTCTTATCTCAATAGTTTTTTCAAATAGAAGTTACAGCTTCTTTTGCATATACTAAAAAGTTGCAAGTTTAAAGTTGTGTATATGCAGCTTTGTGTTACCATTCTGATTAAATATAATTTGCGATAGGATGTGTCTCTTCATTTCAGATTTTATTGTCTATTAATGTAAATACAATCTAACTATTATATGTTATTTCAAGTATTGTCAAGGTTCATGTAAAAAAAATACTCTTGTCAAGGTTTATCTCTTTATTTTAGGTGGATAACTCTCGGTCGATCGAGATTTAATTAAGTTTCAGTGGATCGGTTGTATAAGCACAGTGCAACTTCTTGTAAATATTGACTTTTCCTTCTTAGTTATTGGGCTTTAAATGAGAGGTTGGACTTTAAAACTCAATTTCATATAGTACTGTGCAATTTGTTTTGTATTTGCAATTGCATACTCTAATTCCACGAGAAAATATGCAAAACTATACACTATGTGAATTGCATATTTATGGCCATTTCATTTTACGCAATACATGGTCTTATACAAATTGTATATTAATGTGCAACTGCACATGGTAATATCTAGATGTGACTACTTGTAGGTTTCATGTTTGATTACAGTCGACATGCAATCCACATTTTATTTATACAATTACATACTATTGTGTAATTGCATGCTACTATACATATTATTATACAATTGTATAATATTTAATACCTTAGAAATAGATGCAGTAATAAAAAAGTTCTCTAAAACAAGAAGAAAAACTGCTCAACAACAAGCCTAAGAGCAAAACAGACCCAGGCCCAACAAAACTGGTAAGAAAAAAGAAAAATAACAACCCAAAAAAGCCACAAATAGAAAAACAGCCAAGCAAGCCAATCCGACTGGAGTGGGTGGGGTGGGGGCAATTTGCACCAAAATAACCCAAACTTAAAATAAATTCACATACTGAACTTTGGCCAAAACAATTTTATTAGGTCTAACCCTTTTGCAGCGTCGTGTAGAGTGTCGTTGCACTCTATAGTGCAACACTAGGTTAGCTCTAGGATAAGTGAAATTATTTCTTATTTTTTTATTATCACCTCTAGGCTAAGTGAAATTAACTGAACAAAAAAAGTGTCTAGTTCCTCCTAGCATTGTTTCATTTAAAAAAAACGGACTTAGGCCTAACAAAAAAGCTAAAAATAAAAAAGGACAACAAACAGAAAAACAAGCAATCTGTTACTTATTTCTTATTATTTTAATATCACCTCTAGGCTAAGTGAAATTAACTAAACTCAACGAAGAAATTAAAGTATAAGTGAAAATATGTCTGTTCAAAAAAAGTGTTTAGTTCCTTCTAGCGTTATTTCATTTCAAGCAATCTGTTACTTATTTCTTATTTTTTTTAATATCACCTGACGAAGAAATTAAAGTATAGGTGAAAATATGTCTGTTCAAAAATTATTCTTACACAAGGAATTAAAACAGAAATTGATGGATATTGCATTTTCTGGAAATGTAATGGCTTTCAAGAAAAGCGTTGACCAGTCCATGCGTCTCAATTTGTATGTTAGAAGCATGCGTTGATCAGTGTGATGTCTCCAGCGTGCAGGTGGTGGGAACGCCGTACGCGCACAACCAGAAGTGCATCCTCGTCGACACGCCGGCGTCCGAGGCCACCCGCCGGATCACCGCCTTCCTGGGCGGCCTTGACCTCGCCGCCGGCCGCTACGACACCCCGTCCCACAGGCTCTTCGACGACCTCGGCAGCGTCTTCCGCGGCGACCTCTACAACCCCACGCTCGGTGACGCCGCCGCGGAAGTTGGGCCTCGGCAGCCCTGGCACGACATGCACTGCCGCGTCGACGGTGCCGCGGCGTACGACGTCCTGAAGAACTTCGAGCAGCGGTGGCGGAGGGCGACGGCCAAGCACCAGCACACGCATTGGAAGGACGACACCCTCATCAAGCTCCAGCGCATCCCGTGGATCCTCAGTCCCGCCGCTGGACACGACGACGACACCCTGCGCGTCCTGCCGGAGGACGACCCCCAGTGCTGGCACGCCCAGGTGTTCCGGTCGGCGGACTCCGGCTCGGTGAAAGGGTTCCCGCGTTCCTGGGAGACGGAAGAGATGGCGGCGCGGCACCTGCTCTCCGACAAGAACCTGGCCGTTGAGCAGAGCATCCACGCGGCGTACGTGGCCGCAATCCGTGCCGCCGACCGGTTCGTGTACATCGAGACGGAGCGCTTCGTGGGGTCGTCGTACGCGTGGCCGCCGTCGTGCCGGCACCCGGGCGCTGGCAACCTCGTGCCGATGGAGATCGCGCTGAAGGCGGCGAGCAAGATCAGGGCCGGCGAGCCGTTCGCGGCGTACGTGGTGCTGCCCATGTGGCCGGCAGCAGAGGGCCGGCCGGGCTCGGCGCCTGTGCAGGAGGCGCTTTTCTGGCAGGCGCAGACGATGATGACGATGTACGAGGTCATTGCGGACGCGATCGCGGCGTCCGGCGCCGCCGCGCACCCGCAGGAGTACCTCAACTTCTACTGCCTCGGCAACCGCGAACCGGCACCGCCGCCGCTGCACGGATGGGGGCCGGAGTCGACGGACACGGAATCGCCGGCGGCGCTGGCGCGGAGGCACGGGCGGTTCATGGTGTACGTGCACTCCAAGGGGATGATCGTGGACGACGAGTACGTGCTCCTCGGCTCCGCCAACATCAACCAGCGGTCCCTCTCCGGCACCCGCGACACGGAGATCGCCATCGGCGCGCACCAGCCGCACCACACTAGCAGCGCCGGGGGGCGGCGGCCGCGCGGGAAGGTGCACGCGTACCGGATATCTCTGTGGGAGGAGCACCTGGGCGGGCTGTCTGTCCCGGAAATGGACGCGCCGGAGTCGCCGGAGTGCGTGAGGATGGTGAACTGGGTGGCGCGGCAGAACTGGGAGAAGTACGTGTACGAGGGGGAGGATGTGGCGGCGGAGATGCAGGGGCACCTGATGAGATATCCGGTGGAGGTGGGAAGCGACGGCATGGTGTGGCCACTGCCGGGTCACGAGTTCTTTCCCGACGTCGGCGGCAGGGTCCTCGGCTCCACCAACAAGTTCCCCGATCATCTCACCATGTAGATCAGCCTGCATCTACCAAAATCTGGTGTAAATTTGACACTTCAGGTGTGGCGTGAGTGCGTATTTCCAAAATCCGGAGAAAATTTGACAACATCGACATAACATACTCTAACTAGATAGGCACAAACATTAATCTAAAATTAGACAACATCGACTACACAACATAGCTTGTTTTACGCGCCAAAGACTGTCGGGAAAAAATCCGACTAGTGTGCTCCTCTCGCAGCCCCCCTCTCCCTCCCTCTCCAGGGCGACAAAACGCCTCCTCCAAATCCTGTGGCCAAAGCTCCTCCTCACCCCTCCACTCTAACTAGATAGACATAAACATTAATCTAAAATTAGACAACATCGACTACACAACATAGCTTGTTTTACGTGCCAGAGACACACTGTCAGGAAAAAACCCGACTGGTGTGCTCCTCTCGCCGCCCCCTCTCCCCCTCCAGGGCGACCGAACGCCTCCTCCAAATCTTGTGGCCAAAGCTCGTCCCTAGCCCCTTCACTCTACAGCCGGGCAAACCTCGTGTGGCGCCAGTGGCGGAGGAATCAACCTTGCACACGGCCTAGGGGGATATCGGGGGCCCCTCGACCTCGCGGCAGTGCACTATGGTGGGGATGAACCTCGGGCGGTAGGTCTCCCTTCCCAGCAGGTGCGGGTGGCGGTGTGTGTCTAGCGGCGATGTCTACGTCGTCACGATGGTAGCGGCCCGTGATGCGTGTGAGCCATACGAGCTCGGTCGGACGGTTGGCTGCATGTCATGTCGGCGGGATCCCGGTAGGGATGGTGGTGGTAGGTGTCGATGCAAGATCCGTAGAATGACGGCGGCGCAAGCTCTATAGGATGATGGTGGAGGCCATGGTGCAGTAGCGTGGCAGCGAGGCTACTCGGGCTTTTGGTGTGTGAAACCAAACATGGCCACAATAAGGGCATGTTTGGTAGCCCGGGGCTACCCAGCTATTCTCACCTCGTCCCACATTTTCCTGTTTGTTAGGTCGGCTCAACTGTATCCGGCACTGCCCACGTGATGCGAAAAACGTCGCTCGGCCCTGCCCGGATAGGAAGCTCGAATCGAGCTTCACAGGTGGGCACTGCCCAATCCATCACGAAAAAAACAGGCCAGCGATAGGGTCAGCGCCCCGGCACCCGCTTGGGCTGTCATTCCCCACCGCCACCCCCACCCCCCGCCAACCCACGTCCCACCCCCACTCCACCGCTGGTACTGGCCGGCAAGCTCCCCGTCCACCCTTTCCAGGAGCTCCTCGCAGCCAAGCACGAGCTCCACGACGGATTCGACTTCTCATCGCAGTCCTAGGCCTCGTTCACTGCGCGTGGAGCCGCGGCTCGTCGTCGTCCTGGCCTCGTCCTAGCGGCGGCTCGTAGCTGTGGCTCCATAGCGGCGGCGCGTGGCAAAGCTCAGCGTTCCAGCAAGGTGCGTGGCAGGATCCCCTCGCCGGCTCCTGCCCCGTCCAGGTTGACGAGGGGCTCGGCCTCCATAGCGGCGGCGCGTGGCTAATCGAAGGAGGAGATCGACCGCGACCCGGCGCCGGGTTGAGCAGGGGCTCGGCCTCTCGCCGGCGGCGGCTCATCTCGCGCAGGCACGACTCCTCTCGCCGGTGGCGCGGCGGCTGCTCTCGCCGGCAACGACGCCGGAGCCCAAGCCGGACCTCCCAGGGACCCGATTGCTTTTCTGTTTTGTATCCGGGGACCCGATTGCTTTTTATTTTTCTATGGCTCAGCTCAACACACCCGACCTATCAAACATGATCTCAACTGAGCTCAGCTTAACTCACCCGGTCTATCAAACAAACACAATAATATACACTTTTATGAGATCCACATAACTAAGGTCAGCTTGTATGAGGTAAAAAAGGCCACCCGACCTATCAAACACACCGGCGAGAGTCGGGTTCAGATACGCAGTGCACTGGATGGACGATACACTACTACTCACTCCAGTACCTATGGTAAGCATGTGCACAATACACCCATGTCAATGTATTATACATGGCATTGCAACAATCTTCACAGTAAACTGCATGTCGCAGTCTAGACAGACGGTCATCAAACTGCGATAGCACGATCTCTCACTCGCACTCTGAAACAAAAACAAAGCTGGCCAGGGCGCATGGATCACATTGCACCAGCGGGGGTTGAGCAACCGGCCACCAACAATGCATTAACTGCCTTTTGGATGCTAAGCCGCTGGCTTAGTTTTTTTTCAAATTGTTTAACTCGTTAATATTATAGGGGAAATTTTTAACTCTAACTATGCTTAATTTTAGGTCAAATTGCACACCCACTCTCACACTACTTCAGCCCGGCACACTTAACTTATCATTTTTTTTTCCGGATGAGCTTCCGAGAAAAACAAATAGACCTTGTTGATAATACTATCATATCAATACTATTAACACTTAGACCATGATGTCACACATCTTTATATTTTAAAATTCCAAATAATTATTTAAATAAACAACAATAAATAAGTAATAATAATATTAAATTAAAATAACAATAACATGATTTTACTTTTTTCCTTTTTATTTAATATGAAATAATTCATATCTTTAAATCCGTAAATCGGAATTCAACAAATAATATATCCAAATTAATCAGAAAAATGAGAGGAATCCAAATATGATATCCATATCATATTTTTGAATCATTCATAATGTCTTTTTAAAACTACACCGACGGAACCTATACCGCGATTCTAGCCATAACATTGGTCATTTGGCCCGAAAGGCTTGAAATCTCGAACATGATAGCTCATTTCTGAATGTAAAACTTGTTGGGGATCTCTGATAAAATACTATGTCACATATTTTGACACCGCGCAAAGGTTTTACATTGCTTGGATCAACTTTAAATTTCTTATGCACATTTTAATCTATGGTCAAAACGACGGGCATGAAGATTCTTAGCTCAGGGCCGAGCCTCGCTAAAAATAGCATATTGTGAACCTGAAAATGATTTTTCCAAAAAATTATAAGAATTGTATCATATACATGTAGTTCAAATCAAATGCACTTACTACCGATTTGGCATGAATTTGTCTTTTTAATGAGGGGTGAACGGAAAGGTTTAAGATATCCTGGTTGGGACATTGTTTATGGAAGGTGGTCTAATATTTTTGACAAATGAGTGAATCCATTTTGAAACTGTCATTCCGTGGTTGCTTAAAAAACCCGTTTTGGCACTCGGAAAATGGAAAATGTATTATACGAAAGTATATTTAATTTTTTTATGTTTTACTTAATTTTTATTCAACATAAATGTGTAATATTTGAGTTCATATAGATAGATCTTATTTTTCTTCAAATTTGATATATTATTTGTAATTTTCTGAATTAGAATGATTTATTTATGATTTTTTAGGATTAATGTGGCGAAAAGGGAAAAGAGCTACGCCGACCGACGACGTAGGTGTGAAACCTTGGCTGACGACTAAGCTGTCGGCGTAGGTGTGGCGTGAGTGCGTATTTCCAAAATCTGGAGAAACTTTGACAACATCAATGTAACATACTCTAACTAGATAGGCATAAACATTAAACTAAAATTAGACAAAATCAACTACACAGCATAGCTTGTTTTACATGCCAGAGACTCTGTCGAAAAAAAAACCGATTGGTGTGCTCCTATCGCCGCCCCTCCCCCTTCCAGGGCGACGGAACGCTTCCTCCAAATCATGGTTAAAATAGCGGGCATGAAGATTCTTAGCTCGGGGCTAAGCCTCACTAAACTTGCGGTGGATCTATGGTGAAATAGCATATTGTGAACCTAAAAATATTTTTCCCAAAAAATCATGAGCGTTAGATCATGTACTTGTAGTTCAAATCTGACTCACTTTCGACAAATTTGTCAGAAATTTTTCTTTTTAACAAGGGGTGGACAGAAAGGTTTTGTCGTGGGAATGGTCACGGCAGATGCTGCAATCGGCAGCGAGTAGTAGAACGAGGGGCAAGGGCGGCCAGCCATCTGCGGTGCGAGATGAGGGCAGAGACACAGGGTTTTACCCAGGTTCGGCCCCCTGGAGGGTAAAGACCTACTCCTTCTAGATTGTATTATGGAGGTGGTATAATGGGCGAGCTCGGCGGCTAGGCGGCGAGTCGTTTGGGTGTATGAGGGAACGTATCTCTACTCACCCCATAGGGAGGTTTATATAGGCTCACCTCCCCTAGGGTTTACATATCTCAACCGATTCAGTTAAAGCTTCGGCACTCGTTTAACCTAATCCGACTGGGCCTATCTACTCGCCTGGGCCTTCAGCTTCCAGTCGCTCGGTTCCTCGCTGGGCTTCAATCCAGTCGCCGTCCTGCAGGCCCACTCGCCGGTTCTTGGGCCAGTCGGAAACGTCCTGCTGGGTATACCCCGGTAGGCACATCCCCATCAGTAGTCCCCGAGGCCGTCATCGATTAGGCGTAGGTGGCTGCTGGCAGTCGGAGTATTCGGCTTCAGAGTAGGCATCCAGTCGAATCGTCGGCGGGCTCCTGTATAAAGGAGGAAACCAGTGATCCAGGTCACAGCTTTGGCGAGTCGGGTCGGCGAAACACTGTCATAGTGATTGGGTCAGCGAGCCGAATGGCCGTAGTTGGACCGTCAAGCGTGGTCAAACTAGCCGTTGGGGTAATCCAACGGTAACTTTTGGCGTAATCATCGCGTGGTAACGGTTCCCTGATTTGGCGGGTAACATCCCCTATATAAGGGGAATGGCAGGCGATCGGAGAGCCACCTTCTCACCATTTCTTCCGACTGCACGTATTTTCGCCTCCCCTCGCGTCGCGATCCAGCCGACCCAAAATCCCCCGACCCCAAACAAACCTCTCGGCCATGGCCCTTTCCACCGACCCATGGGGTAGATCCAAGTGCACGAGGGCGCAACTGGCCTCTTTCGAGGAGGCCGGGATCTTGCGAGCCGGCTGTTGGCGTATTCCCGCAGCCGGAGAGACGACCCCGAATCCGCGAGAGAGGGAATTCATCTATTTCACCAGTCATCTCGAGCGGGGGCTAGGGTTTCCTACGTCCCTGTTCTTCCGGCGCTTCTGCGCCTACTACGGGATCCAGCCTTCAGATCTGGGTCCCCACAGCATCGAGCAGCTCGCCATCTTCGTGGCGTTCTGCGAATGCTACTTGGGCTGCCGACCCTACTTCCCCTTGTGGCAAGATCTGTTCCACGGACGGATTAGCCGCGAGGAAGCAGGCGGTCCAATGCTAGCCGCGGGCGGCCTGACGTTCCAGCTCAAGTCAAAAGCTTCATTCTTCGATCTGATGCTGCCCGCCAAGGCAGCGAGCGACTGGAAGAAGTCGTGGTTTTACGTGGCCGAGGCGACCCCGGAGGACGAGGCGGCGATCCCGCGGTATTCCGCCAATCGGTCCGAGCCGCGCCATCTCCAAGTCGGCAAGATCCCCAACGATCAGCGGATGGTCGTCGACGAGATGCTCCAGACCATCCGCGGTCTGAAAAAGAAGGGCCTCCAGACGATAAACCTGTACAACTGCTGGCTCGGGCGGCGGCTCGTCCCGCTCGCCCAGCGCGACCACTACATGTACTAGTACATGGGCCGGGGAGACTCGACGAAGGCCTGCCTCGACGAGTGGAAGCTGGAGGACTATCTCCCAGCACTGAGAAAATTACCCAGGCGGTGTACCTGGATGCGCAGGCTGGGGTCGCCCCCTATACCGCAAAGCGTCCAGCTCCAACGGTAATCATTTCACTTCGCTCGCAGTCGCAGTTCATGCAGTCGCGGTAATTCTGATTTCATTTTGTATTCATCGCAGCTATTCCAAGTGGTGGAAGGGTGGCTCCCACCTTCGGACGACGAGAACTCGAGCTCGTCCGCCCAGGACGTAGGCGAGTCGCCACCCGCTAAGGGCGACGAGGACGACGACGACGAGTCCGAGGAGGAGGTCGCCCCGCTGGTCCGGAAGACCCGCGGACAACGACAGCGCGAGCTCGAGGCGAGCAGAAGCCTCGAGCGTCATGATGACGATGACGAGCTCCCAGAGACCACCTCACGCCGTCAAGCCACTCCGTCGAAGAAGAAGAAGAAAGAAAGGGAGGCAAGGGCCCCTCCGAAGAAGAAGACAAAGCCATCGAAGCCGGCCTCGCCGCCGCACTCGGCGAGCAGCTCTGACGCTCCCAGCTCGGCCAACGACGATGCGCCACCAGTGACAGTCGTGCTGGACGCGGCGACCGTGGAAGTGCCGCTGGCTTCAATACCTCCGCCATTCGCCCCAGTCTCTGGGCTGGGGGATGCTCCGGCTGCAGCGGCTTCGCCTCGCAAGGAGGCTCCTGCCGAAGATATCCCAGAGGCTCCAGCTGCGGCCTCAACGACGAAGAAGCCGTCCGTGTCTTGGGCACGCGACGTCCTGGAGATGGGGCTCAGTCGCCGACTGGGCCCTGAACTGGATAAACCAGCCGGCCTCCGTACGGGGCTACGCTTTATTCCAGTCGTCAAGTGAGTACACTCACCCTTCTTTGTCTTTCGTAATTACTTCAATTATTTTTGCTTATACGATTGATGCATAGGACCGGAGTGAAGAGGATGGGCCATCCGACCGTGGCTAAGGTGCCGCCCGTCGTTAGCGAGGAGGATCCTTCCCGCAAGAGGAAGGCGGACGAGGTCGTCGTCTCTGCGGATGGCAGCAAGAAGGCCAAGGGTGACGACATCGTCACTGTTTCTGACGATACGGCGGTTGCGCCAGCCGGACTAGTGATGGAGGCAGCCGCGTCTACAAAGGAGGGCGCTCCCTTGCCTGGACCGGCGGAGCCGACCTCTTTTGGAGCGGGTGCCTCTATCGCTACCTGCCCATGCTTCGTGACCAAGGCGGCCGCGGCGAGTGGGACTTCGCCCTCAAGCCACGCTCCTGGGACCGCCGATGCTGAAGTCAACCAACGTCGTGGGCATACGCCGGCTCTCCTCACGTCCGTGGACGCGATACAACTCCACGGCATGCTTGGCGCAGCCATCCAGGTACATCTAGTCCCCGAGGATCATGTCGGTGCTTTGCAGCGGCCTGATTCTTATAATATCCTAACTTTTTTTTTCGCATCCAGTCCCCGAGTGCGCACGCGCTAAATTTTAGCGGGTGGGCACTTAGGAATTTCTTTGAGTACCGGTCCCCGAGTGCGCACTCGCTGAATTTCAGCGGGTGGGCACTTAGGAATTTCTTTGAGTACCAGTCCCCGAGTGCGCACTCGCTGAATTTCAGCGGGTGGGCACTTAGGAATTTCTTTGAGTACCAGTCCCCGAGTGCGCACTAGCTGAATTTCAGCGGGTGGGCACTTAGGAATTTCTTTGAGTACCAGTCCCCGAGTGCGCACTCGCTGAATTTCAGCGGGTGGGTACTTAGGAATTTTTGTTTTGATTAACCTTTTTGATGATATGCAGGGTCTACAGCTTGAATCGGCTGACCGATTGTCCGCGAAGCAGCGCGCGGAGAAAGAATTGGCCATCGTCCAGGAGGCGAACAAAGGGCTTCAGGCTGTTGCCGCGAAGGCAGAGGAAGCTCGCCAGGGGCTTGTCCCCGCTGGTGATTTGGTGGCGTCGCAATCGGCTTTGAGTGCGGCTGAACAGCGGGTCGCCAACCTCGAGCGCGAGCTACGGGAGGCAAAAGAAGAAGCGAGCTCGGCTGACGGGCGAGCCAAGGCCGCCATTGCAGCCACCGAAGAGGATCGCAAAGTGTCCGATGCCCTTGTTGCTGGGCTTCAGGACGACCATACGTCGCTTCAAAGCTTCATCACGGAACTCGCCCGCCCGTTGATTGGTAAGTGTATCTACCCCTTCCGGTGGTTGTGTCTTTTGTGGTGTCCGTCGTACTCATTATTGTCTTCTACTCGCAGGTCGCATCATCGATAGCGAGGAAGAGGCGAGCTCGTTCGACGCGAGGCAGTGTGTAAGCATGCTTGTCGACTCGGCAACGTTGTCGGCGACGTGCATCCGCGCCTATCTCTAAGAGATATCGCCCACGGAGGTGATTCCCAGCGACCTCGTTGAGGTGTGGAAGTATTTGGAGAAGGCGCCCGCGGTCGTTGAGTTCATGACGCGGTCGGCGTTTCGGCGCGGAGCGTCGACGGCACTAAGTCTTGGACTTGCCCACTTCCCCGAGGACTTCGACATCGACGATGTGACGAGTGGATATCCATCGTCGACTGGCGCGGTGGAGCTGTCCGAGGTTCTCAAGTTGCAGGACCGCGCCTCCACGTACTCAGAACGTGTCTGGGCAATGGGTGACCTCCTTCCGTACCAGGAGACGGTCGTCGTGCCGAACGACCCCGAGCCGCCGCATCGTGACTTCAAGGTCGAGCAACCTTTTCGCGCGGCAATGGCGGGTGAACTGACGACGTATCCGTCGAACCCGTACACGCCATTCATCCGCAATCGCCGGGATGTTGGCGAGTCGTCATCAAAGCCTGTAGAGTAGGATAGTTTGCCTTGTGGCGTTAGCAGCAGGTCTGCCATGCAGGCATATTTTGTAACATGAAACAATGCAATATGCAATCGAATGAGTCGTCGTGTCTATTTTGGTATTTGTCGTGTGTATGTGATTTATGTTTGAACGAGTCCCCGAGCGCGTCCGCCCTTTTTGTGGGGTTTACCTCGTATGCGATTTGTTAGTGTTATGTATCTTATTATTGGGGTCGACTCGCCCGGGCTCGGAGAGCCAGTCGCTGGGCGACTCCCTTGAGTGCTCTGTACTTTACCGTTTTCCTTTGCGCGAGCGAGGTCGGGTGGCAGAGTCCCCGAGCGTGGTACTTGGTTGTTCTAGGCGCGACTCGAGGATGGTTGAGGACTTAGCGCGTTGGTTTGAGCGCGTCACTCCTGCCTGGCCCGTGGGGTCAGCCGCGTGGCGAGTCCTGGGCATGCTCTCCTACTTGGCGTTTTCCTTGACCGCTTGCGATGAACTGGTCTTCAGTCCCCGAGAGTGGTACTTAGCCGTTTTAGTCGCTATGCCGAGGATGCGGAGGACCAAGGTCGCTGTGAGAAGCGAGGGCAGTTGTCTTGGCTCGTAAAACCAGTCGAGCTAGGCGACTCCAATGGGGCTCTGGGTAGGCGTTTTTCATGGACGATGCAAGACCTGAGGTGATTCAGCGCTCTTACACCGCACTACTTAGCCGTGCCGATCGCTGTACCAAAGGTTGACTTCTGCGGTTAGCATAACGCTGTTATTACGAGTGCGAGTGGCACAAGTCATGGAGAGTAGGCGCAATTTGCGGTAACCGTTTCTTTTTATTTCATAGCGACTGGAGAGTACATTTGGTTGTTCTAGGCGCGACTCGAGGGTGGTTGAGGACTTAGCGCGTTGGTTTGAGCGCGTCACTCCTACCTAGCCTGTGGGGTCAGCCGCGTGGCGAGTCCTGGGCATGCTCTCCTACTTGGCGTTTTCCCTGACCGCTCGCGATGAACTGGTCTTCAGTCCCCGAGCGTGGTACTTAGCCGTTTTAGTCGCTATGCCGAGGATGCGGAGGACCAAGGTCGCTGTGAGAAGCGAGGGCAGTTGTCTTGGCTCGTAAAACCAGTCGAGCTAGGTGACTCCAATGGGGCTCCGGGTAGGCGTTTTTCATGGACGATGCAAGACCTGAGGTGATTCAGTGCTCTTACACCGCACTACTTAGCCGTGCCGATCGCTGTACCAAAGGTTGACTTCTGCGGTTAGCGTAACGCTGTTATTACGAGTGCGAGTGGCACAAGTCATGGAGAGTAGGCGTAATTTGCGGTAACCGTTTCTTTTTATTTCATAGCGACTGGAGAGTACATGTGTGGGGTTCTAGGAGTAGAACTTCCGTAGGAGGTTTACATTCCATGGTCGCTTGACGTCGAGTTCGCCATCCCCTCGGACGTCGATGAGGTAGTAGACGTCGTTTCCGAGTACGCGCCCGATGGCGAATGAGCCTTCCCACGGAGGGGAGAGCTTGTGCATGCCCTTCTTGTCCTAGATGAGGCGTAACACCAGGTCGCCCTCTTGGAAGGTGCGAGTTTTCACCCGCCGGCTGTGGTAGCGGCAGAGTCCCTGCTGGTAGATGGCGGTGCGTGACCGAGCGAGGTCACGTGCTTCGTCGAGTTGGTCGATCCCGTCTTGGCGGGCAAGCTCGTTCGCAGCCTCCGTATAGTGGACGACCCGCGGCGAGTCGTGCTCGAGGTCGGTGGGCATGACTGCCTTGGCGCCGTAGACCAAGAAGAAGGGGGTGAACCCTGTCGATCTGTTGACTGAGGTGCGGATCCCCCAGATGACAGAGGGCAACTCCTCGACCCAGCACCCGGCGGTGCGCTCGAGTGGTACTTGGAGGCGCGGTTTCAGGCCGTGGAGGATGCTTTGGTTGGCCCGTTCTGCTTGGCCATTGGATTTCGGGTGGGCGACTGACGCGAGGTCGAGCCGAATGTGGTGCTCTTCGCAGAATTCGGCCATGGCTCCCTTGGCGAAGTTGGTGCCGTTGTCCGTGATGATGCTGTTTGGGAACCCGTAGCGATATATGAGCTCGCGTAGGAATTTAGTGGCGGTCTTCCCGTCGCATTTCCGGACTGGTTTGGCCTCCACCCACTTCGTGAATTTGTCGACGGCGACTAGCAGGTGGGTGTAGCCGGAGGGGGCCTTCTTGAAGGGGCCTACCATATCCATGCCCCACACAGCGAATGGCCAAGTGATGGGGATTGTTTTGAGCGCCGAGCTCGGCACGTGCGTCTGGTTGGCGTACTTCTGGCACCCGGCGCACCGTTGGACGATGTCGACAGCATCGGTGTGTGCGGTGGGCCAGTAGAAGCCATGTCGCATAGCCTTGGCGACCAGGGAGCGAGCGGCGGCGTGGTGGCCGCAGTCACCGGAGTGGATGTCGTGCAGGATCTTGCGTCCTTCGGCTGGTTGGACGCAGCGTTGGAACATGCCGGTGACACTGCGCTTGTGGAGCTCGCCGTCGATGATGGTGTAGGACTTGCATCGACGAGCGATCATCCGAGCGTCCGTCTCGTCTGTCGGCAAGGTGCCGGCTTCCAGGTAGGCGATGTAGGGCTTGGTCCAGTCGTCTGGCTCGTTGACGTGTGCGACCAAGGCTGCCTCTGGTTGGAGTGGGACTCCGATGTCGATCTCCCTCGGGGGAGAGATCGATGGCTTGGTGATCGTGTCGAGGAAAACGCCGGCGGGTGGTGCGAGTCGAGTCGACCCGATGCGAGAGAGTGCGTCGGCCTCCTCGTTTTTCCGTCTGTCGATCCACTCGACGGAGTAGCCGGTGAAGTGTCCGCCCAACTTGTCCACTGCGTGGCGGTACGCCGCCATGGTAGGGGAGACGGCGTCGCAGGTGCCAGCGACTTGCCCCGCGACAAGGTCGGAATCTCCGTAGCAGCGGAGGCGATTGACGTTCATCTCCTTGGCAGCTCGCATGCCGTGGAGTAGGGCTTCGTACTCAGCCATGTTGTTGGTACAGGGTGTGAAGTCGAGGCAGAGGATGTAGCGGAGCTTGTCGCCCTTTGGTGAAGTTAGCACTATCCCTGCGCCTGCGCCGTCCGCGTTCTTGGAGCCGTCGAAGTGCAGGCTCCAGTAATGGAGGTACGACAGCTTCTCTGGCTGCTGGGCCTCTTCCCAGTCGGCGATGAAGTCTGCCAGTGCCTGCGACTTGATCGCTTTTCGTGGCTCGTATTTGATGTTGTGGACGCCGATCTCGACGGCCCACTTGGCGACCCGCCCGGTCGCCTCGCGGTTGCGGATGATGTCTTGCAGTGGTGCTGAGGAGACAACCGTGATCGGGTGCTCCTGGAAGTAGTGCGGCAGGCGCCGCTGAGCTCTGAAGACCGCGTATACTAGCTTTTGGTACTGTGGGTACCGCTGGCGCGACTCGGAGAGGACCTCGCTGATGTAGTACACCGGCCGCTGGACCGGGCGCTCCTTTCCTTCCTCTGGTCGCTCAACGACCATCACGGCGCTGACGACGCGCTCGGAAGCCGCGACGTAAACCCGCATGGGTTCTTTGTCGGCGGGGGCAGCTAGTAATGGTGCGGCGAGTAGCACCTTTTTGAGGTTGCGGAGCGCGTCGTCCGCCTCCTTGTCCCACTGGAAGGTGGGGTTCTTGCGCATCAGGCGGTATAGGGGCATTGCCTTTTCGCCCAGGCGGGGGATGAAGCGACTGAGAGCCGCTACTCGCCCGGCCAGCTTCTGGACGTCGCGCAGGCACTCGGGTTTGCCGAGCCGAGCGATCGTGTCGATCTTCGTGGGGTTCGCCTCAATCCCTCGTTTGGAGACGACGTACCCCAGTAGTTGTCCGGCAAGTACACCGAAGGTGCATTTTCCTGGGTTGAGCTTTATCTTATATCTTCGCAGGTTGGCGAATGTTTCCGCCAGGTCGGCGAGTAGGTCGCCTTGGCGAGCGGACTTTACGACCACGTCGTCGATGTAGACGTGGATGTTGCGGCCAATTTGGCTCGCGAGGCATTCTTGCATGCACCGCTGGTAGGTCGCCCCGGCGTTCTTGAGGCCGAAGGTCATGGCGGTGTAGCAGAAGGCTCCGAATGGCGTGATGAACGCCGTCTTCTCATCGTCTTCGACAGCCATATTGATCTGGTTGTACCCAGAGTAGGCGTTGAGGAAACATAGCGACTCCGAGCCCGCGGTTGAATCGATTATCTGGTCGATCCGCGGGAGGACGAACTGCTCCTTTGGGCAGGCGCTGTTCAGGTTTGTGTAGTCGATACACATTCTCCAGGTCCCGTTCTTCTTCTCGACCAGGACTGGGTTTGCCAGCCACTTGGAGTACTTGATTGGACGGATGAAGCCGGCAGCGAGTACACGCTGCACCTCCTCGGCGATTGCTCGACGACGTTCTTCATTGAAGGGCCGCAGCGACTGCTTGACAGGTCGCACTTTGGGGTCGGTGTTTAGCTTGTGCTCAGCGAGCTCCCTAGGGACACCGGGCATGTCAGAGGGTTTCCATGCGAAGATGTCCCTGTTCTCACGGAGGAACTCGATGAGCGCGCCTTCCTATGCTGGGCTCATGCCCGTCCCGATCGTCACCGTCTGGCTGGAATCGCCTGGGACCAGCTCGACGGTGCGGGTGTGCGTCGTGGCCTCAAAGGTTGAGGTGTTTGCGCCCTCTGAGTTGGGCTTCATGAGTATGGTGGGGTCGTCGTTGTTGACCCCGCTCGCGTACTTGGCGAGCTCATCGGCGTGGTTGGTCTCCGCCGCGATGACGGCGTCAGCGAGCTTGGCTCCTTTGGCCTCGCACTCGGCGGCCATGTCGGGGTCGCCGTGGATGGTGATGACGCCGCACGGCCCGGGGAGCTTCATCGCGTTGTACGCGTAGTGGGGCGCTGCCATGAATTTAGCGAACGCCTGGCGCCCCAGGACGCAGTGGTAGGGGCTGTCGAAGGGCACCAGCTCGAAGACGATCCGCTCGGTGCGGAAGTTTGCCGGTGTGCCGAAGGTGACTGGCAGCGTGACCTTGCCGATCGGGTACGCTTTCTGACCGGGGACGATGCCGTGGAATGTGGTGTGGGTCGTCTCGATCATCGACTGCGGGAGCCGCAGCCGCCTGAAGGTGTCGAGGTACAGGTCTCGTTGGTGGAGAGTGCCACGTTCGCGGGTCGGTGTTGGAGCTGCAGTGGCTCTGGTGGCGGGCAGTTGAGGGTGTTTGCCGCCGCTGGGCGGCCGCTGGAGGCCGCTCTGCTTCCCGAGGAACGCGAGTATACTCGACCTTGCGAGTCGGCGCCCGCTCTTTGCTGCTCGACGGCCTTCGCGAGCAGGGCCCTGACGTATTGGATCTGTAGGGCGCCATCGCCGGTGGCCGTGATGCTGTTGGCTGCTGCTCGGCCTGCCACGAGGTTGTCCATCGGGGTGGAGAACAGTGGGAGGCCGTTTGCGTCTCGCTCCCGTGAGGATACTACTATCCGCGGCTGGTCACTGGGAGGGGTGCGGTTGGGTGGAGGTGGGGCGCCCATTGCCGTTGATCCTGGCGGGGGCCGGGCGCTTCCTCCTGGTGGCGCGTTCTCGCAGATCGCGCGCTCGGCCACGCGGGCCGGGTCGTTTTCGTCGTCGAAGTTCAGGTCACGCCCCTGAACGGTGGGGTTCAGGCGCGACCTGATCCGCTGCTGGTGATAGCGTGATAGCTCCTGCGCCGTCACCTGCTCGAGGCGAAATTTTTCGCGCTCGGCTTGCTCTTTGCACACCGCCTCCGCTAGTTTCAGGCGGAGTTCCTCGACCTCCGTTGCCGTGGCGTTAGGAGGGATTGGGGTGGAGAATGGATCCTCCGGCGGATCGGTGCCGGTCGCCATCTAGGTCGCGGCGTGGCGACCGGTTCCGTCGCGGAGGTCGGCGGAGTTCTCCGACCCGGAGTCGAATTCGAAGATCCCAAGGATGGAGGGGTCCTCGAAGTCTCCCACGTTGGAGACCTGGGCGATGGAGCCCGCAGATGAAGCCGCGGTGATGGATCCGACGAGTGACGCCGGGGTCGCCGAGTCGGCGTCGTCGTTGAGGGTCGCGTCCTCTGCGGCCGCTGAGTTTTCGGCCACGTTGCTGTGGGCCGAATTGTACTCGGAGGCGAGGCGATGGATCGTGCGGATCTGGCTCTCGGAGAGCCGATCGCGTGGCGGCGACTCGCGGATGCGAGCCGAATCCTCCGAGACAATGACGTCGGTGAGACCGACGAAGAGGCTGATCGTGCCGATCGGCAGGATCACGCTGTGCGTGACGGGTCGCGCCGCCGGGACGTAGCTGCTCGGCAAGATTTGGAGCATCTCGCCGATCGCTATCATGCGGCCGGTGGCGACCGTCTCGTTGATGGGCAGATTGGATCTCGCCGCAGAACACCGGCTAGACCGGCCAGGCCCCACGGTGGGCGCCACTGTCGTGGGAATGGTCACGGCAGATGCTGCAATCGGCAGTGAGTAGTAGAACGAGGGGCAAGGGCGGCCAGCCATCTGCGGTGCGAGATGAGGGCAGAGACACAGGGTTTTACCCAGGTTCGCCCCCCCGGAGGGTAAAGACCTACTCCTGCTAGATTGTATTATGGAGGTGGTATAATGGGCGAGCTCGGCGGCTAGGCGGCGAGTCGTTTGGGTGTATGAGGGAACGTATCTCTACTCACCCCATAGGGAGGTTTATATAGGCTCACCTCCCCTAGGGTTTACATATCTCAACCGATTCAGTTAAAGCTTCGGCACTCGTTTAACCTAATCCGACTGGGCCTATCTACTCGCCTGGGCCTTCAGCTTCCAGTCGCTCGGTTCCTCGCTGGGATTCAATACAGTCGCCGTCCTGCAGGCCCACTCGCCGGTTCTTGGGCCAGTCGGAAACGTCCTGCTGGGTATACCCCGGTAGGCACATCCCCATCAGGTTTAAGATACCATGGTTGGAAAAATTTCCATTTAAGATGGTCTAGTATTTTAAAAAATGGGGTGGTACCATTTTGAAACTTCTATTTGGTGGTTGCTTCACAAGAAAATGGGTTTTTGATACGACAAAAAGGAAAATTTCCTCCCGCAATATTATTTGCAATCCCAAGAGGCACATGTGTGCATAATATTAGCACATTATCATAAACTATGCCACGATTCTAGCAATAGCATTGCTTGTTTGGCGTGAAAATCATAAAACCTCGAACATGATAGCTTATTTCTGAGAATTGTTTTTATGATATTTGCAAGGTTCCAAGTTTGATATTTTTTACTTGCAACTATGTCACATAATATTGACACACACACAAATGTTTTACATTGTTTGGATCATTTTTGAATTTCTTATGCACATTTTAAACTATGGTTAAAACGGCGGGCATGAAGACTCTTAGCTCGGGGCTGAGCCTCACTAAACTTGAAGTGGATTTCTGATGAAATATCATATTGTGAACCTAAAATTGATTTTTCCAATAAATCATGAGCATTAGATCATGTGCCTGTATTTCAAATCTGACCCAGTTTCTACTGATTCAGCAGGAATTTGTCGTTATCATGAGGGGTGGACAGAAAGGTTTAAGATATCCTGGTTGGAACATTGTCCATGGAAGGTGGTATAGTATTTTTGACAAATGGGTGGAACCATTTCAAAACTTTTATTTGGTGGTTGCTTCACAAAACCCGTTTTTGGCACTCAGAAAATAGAAAATATGTTATAAGAAAGTATATATATAATGTTTTTAGGGGTTTTTATTTTTGTGCCCTTGGTTCGTTAGTTGTACTCACTTTTTCCTAGCTGCTTAAATTTTCCTCGGTTTTCCCATATCCTTGTCCGAAACTCTCACACGGTCTGAAACTCGCTGTCTATAAGCCTTGCCGTTACGTTCTAACAAGTAGGGCCATGTTCAGCCGGGTCTCGTAGTGGACACCCCTATCCACTTATCCAGATTAGCGTGGGACCCACTGTTAGGGTTCGGTGCAGAAAATAAAAAAATTTACTACGCGGCAAACCCGGGAAGACCAAGATCTATCTACTAGTAATGCAGTAATGGGAGGGGATATGGAGTTCATACCTTTGAAGACCGAGCGTGGTTAACGTACCGCGAGGAAAGTGGATGAAGAAGACACCCCGAAGCTAACCTCGAGGTCAATGTCCTTGCAGCTCAATGACAACTCCTAGCACCGAAAGCACGATGCCGCCAGAGGGAGTCACACACATACGGTGCTTGATGACGACTCCCGCTTCTCTCTGATCCAGCCGAGATTGCGGAAGTAGATCTCTAAGCTCCAAATCCTGCAACAGGACGACGCTCCGCGGTGAAGAACTCCTTGCTCGCACGGCCCGGACAAGGCGACCACAGTCGCAAGAGAGAGAGAGAGAGAGGACAGATAGGCAACACAGTCCTTTTATTGATTTATAGGTGGAAATTGGTGTGTTTTAATCCTCCTATGGGAACCTCTTTACATAGGCGAAGGGAGGTGTTCCCTCCACCTTCAGGTTCCTATGTGGGACTAATAAAACAAAGGAAAAAAGGTGCAAACCAGCTACTGGCCGGGTGGGCCGCCTGACCACCCGCGCCCGTCCTAGCTGGCTGAAGGCGGTGGAGGGAGGATTCTCCGGGTGGGACGGCCAGGCGATGGCCCACAAGGCGACTGCCCGCGACAGTGTCGACCAGCGCCTGGCCCAGGTGGGCCGTCCTGGCGGCCCGCTCGTGTTGGTGCACACCCTCACAGTGGCCAGCTGTGGCAGCTTCCCGGGTGGGCCGGCCAATGCGGCTTACCAGCAACAGGGAGTGCTGCAGGCTGCGACGCGCAGTACCGACTACCCACGTGCGGCACGGACTATCCGCTGTCCACGTTGGCTATTTCAAAAACAGCATCCTTTGCCATTTTCTGTCCGTTTCTTTTAAAGGATTTTACCGAACTAATAAGACATCTTTAATAAATTTTTATTTAAATATTCCTTTACAATATATTAATTCATAATTAATACATAAACATATTCAAATAACTATTTATCTGAAAACCCTCTTCCGGTCCTTTTCCTTATTCTTTCTCTGAACACCTTCGAATCTCCCCAAAACTTTTCTGGTCTCTCTCTTCTCACTTCTTCAGTGATTCAAACTAGCCATTAACGATCTCCAAGCTTCGTCAAGCACATAAGCGTGGTACCCAACAGTTCGAGAATATTACAGACATGGCTAGGACTCCTCTCTAACTAATGATCAACATCGGGACCTGGATGCCTAGAATGACCACATGTGTACTCAACGATATTTGTCGTTGAACCATCAACACTGTATCTTATTCCTTTTGTCTCTGTGATACTATATTGTCCGAGGTTTAGATCAAGTGACATCCCCATGTCAGTGTTCAACCTCTTTACCGACAATACCTTCTTTACTCGATCCGATAAGTGATATCCCCGTGACCTAGTCATACACTGCGTAGCTTTAAGATATAACTTCTCCAAGTGGGCCTAGAGTATCTTTTTTCATTCGGATGGACAAATCCCGCTCTTGACGCAATCTCCTCAACCTGTTCCTCCGGATACCCAATGACACCTTTATGACCACCATTTCATTGAGTGATGTCATGTGCCATCAAAGTAACCTCGAGTGACAGTGATTTGATATGGTCTCACGGTCTAAGGAATGAGTCACTATGTTTCCTAATCATCATAACCTGAACTCTATGACATGATCGTGATACGATGCTATAGATAGGGTATGTTCACCATTTCATTCTCCAATGAAATGACCGTATTGTAAATTAGGTGCCGAGGAACCAACATGATCAGGAAACTTTTGATCATATGTTGATCAATGAACTAGTGACTAGAGTTTCACCGGGAACTACTGGTTGTTTGCGTATCACACGTGTATTGACATTTCCTAATCAAAACAGTTATAGCATGATATAAAACATAATCATAAACTTTATGAAATATGTCATCTAATATTTGACTTTAGGGCATATTCCCTTCACGCACAGCTTATCCACGTGAATGTTGGACCCACATCTTACCCAGGTTGGCGTTGGAAGATAGGACCTCGAGCCAGCCCCGTGCTCGCGCCCGTGCCGTTGCCTCCACTTTCTTCTTATCCGGCGATGGCGGCCATTCTCTAGCGACGGCGACCCTTTTGTCTAGCTTCACTTCGTTCTGCCGCAGTATGGTGCCGTCCCATTGAAATGTATGAAGGATGACAATGGAAACCGTGCACAGAAAAGGTTAGATCTCGCACCAAATTGTTCCGATTAGAGGGGGCGCTTGCTGTGGACAATCAATTGGCGCAACTCGGGAGCTTAACTGGGTGCGCGCTTGCTGTGGAGAATGCGACCGACAGAGGAGCCGTTCCAATTTAAAAAATTATACAACTCTTAATATAAACGAGAGTTTATAATTGGCACAACTCTTGAACACTTTCAAATTACAATTTCGACATGATAATGTTGTCCAAAGAAAATCTTGAGATCTTACTATTTTTTAAAGCATGAAAAGTAATGCATAAACTAAAGGGATCCCTAAACTAAAATCTTGCCAAATCTTTATGCCCCTTGCGTATACAAAAATTATACACCTTTGAAAACTTTGAATCACACTTAGGACATGATAATGTTGTGCTAAGAAAATCTTAAGAGTATATCATTTTCATAGAGTGAAATATAATGCATAAACTTGGATATATGAAACTTATACGCCTTTGAACACCGTGAAATCGCACATAGGACATGATAATGTTGTCCTAAGAAAATATTGAGAGTTTATCATTTTTATAGAGTGAAATATAATACATAAACTTGTGTATACGAAAAGTATACACGTTTGAACACTGTGAAATCGCACATAGTACATGATAATGTTATGCTAAGAAAATCTTGAGACTTTATACACCTTTGAACACTTTGAAATCAAACTTAGGACATGATAATGTTATGCTAAGAAAATCTTGAGACTTTATCATTTTCATAGAGTAAAATATAATGCATAAACTTGTGTATATGAAAATTATACACCTTTGAACAATGTGAAATCACACTTAGTACATGATAATGTTGTGCTAACAAAATGTTGATACATTATCATTTTCATAGAGTGGAGTGTAATGCATAAACTTGCATATATGAAAATTATACACCTTTGAACACCGTGAAATTGCACCTAGGATGTGATAACGTTGTGCTAACAAAATCTTGAGAGATTATCATTTTCATACAGTGGAATGTAATGAATAAACTTGCATATACAAAAATTATACACCTTTGAACACTTTGAAATCATACCTAGGATGTGATAATGTTGTGCTAACAAAATCTTGAGAGATTATCAATTTCATACAGTGGAATGTAATGCATTAACGTGCATATACAAAAATTATACACCTTTGAACAATTTACCTTCAAATTATATTAAAAATCATTTTTTATGGAGTTAAAGTATCGGTGGCAGAATCATTATTTTGCATGGATAGAGGGGTGGCCCCCGACAGATATAGGGGTTATCCTGTCCGCTAGATCACAAAATATCAACGATTGGTTGGAACGATCCACATGACAACTGTCTCGACCAATCAGAACGTAGGAGCCAAGATAAGCACAAGTGTGAGAATTTGTGACTAAAAGAGGGGAAAACTGAGTAGAACTTAAAAACCAAGGGCAAAAATGACAAAAAGATTCAAATAGAAAGAGATTTAAAAATGGAAAATGCATATTTTATACAATAAAATACATCTTGGCATACATAAAACTATTTGCAATTCAAATATACATGATTTTTATAATTATTGCCTCATTCAGACAAACTATGTTTTGGGGAGAGTTGTTTTGGGAAGAGGCTTGAGTAGAAAGCCATGAACCATAACAGATAGCATGTGATTTGAGAAGTGGTAATTTAGGTTAAAACTTGATCTCTATATATGTCTTATGGTGGCAGGTCACATAAGAAGACTTCCGGGTAGGTGTCACTATGTTTTGATCTTTTTGAATTTGTTGTACATAAAATGACTCAATTAGCTAGCTAAATCCCATTTGTTGACTCTCTGTTGACCAACTGAAAGTGCAATTGATGTCGCCTAGAGGGGGGGGGTGAATAGGCTTTTAAAAATATTATGGTTTAGGCTCAAATAAACACGGAATAAAACTAATGTTTAATTTATTGAGCACAAAACCTAACCACTCGGTTCACCTAAGTGCACCAACAACCTATGCTAAGCAATACAAGCAATAAGGTGATAGCAAGATAAATACTTCAAGCACGATGGCTATCACAAACTAAAGTGCATAAGTAAAAGGGCTCGGTTGAGAGATAACCGTTAGATGCGGAGACGAAGATTTGTTTCCTGAAGTTCACTTCCAAAGAAGATACGTCTCCGTTGGAGAGGTGCGATGGCGCAATGCTCTCTGAACGCCACAAATGGCTCACCTCGAGGTGTGGTGGCTCGAGGCTCACCAATGCCACACAAGGCCTCACCCCGGATGCGGAAGCATGCAACTCATCGACGCCACAAAAGGCTCACCCTATTCTCCCGAGTGCGCATTACAAAAGGCGGGCAGTCGCTCCACTATGGGACGCTTGAGGGCGGTCACCGAACCCGTACAAGATTGGGGCTATCTCCACAACTCAATTGTAGGCTCCCAACAACAAAGCCACAAAAGGCCAACAAAGCAAAAAAGGCAACAAGACCACAAAAGGTCAATAACCCAATCACACAACCGTCTAGGGTTCCAAGAACCCAAGAGTAACAAGCCCACAAGTTTGTACTCGCCGAATCTCCGAGGAGAAATCAAACCTATGCAACAAATGCAAGAGGCAAGTCCTTATCTCTCAAATTCCACCAAAGCTACAAAAGCTATTGGGGGAATAAGAGAGGAAGAACACAAGAGGAGAATACAAAACTCTCCAAGATCTAGATCCCAATGATTCCTTCACAAAGAAGGGATTTGGCTTGGGGGGATTGTAGATCTAGATCTCCTCTCTCAAATCCCTCAAAAAGATGCAAGAATCATAGGAAGGGAAAGGGGAGAGGGACAACTTCTTCAAGGTCAACAATGGAGGAGAGAGAGAAAGCCAAGAACCAAGAAGAAAAGCTGATACCCACGAAGGGGAAAGAGGATCCCTTTTTAAAGGGCTCCCAGATCTTCCCGTTATGGGCATTCGCGACCCTGGCCGGAACTTCCAGTGGGAGGCCGTAAGTTCTGGTGGCACACAACCAACGGTCAGCAAACTGTGAGCGGGAGACTGAAAACGCGAGCCTGGTCGGAACTTCCGTCGGTCCACCGGAACTTCCGGTGGGAGCGGAACTTTCGGTGGAAAGTCCGACTGAAGTTTTGTCAAACATGACACTTACAAAACAGAAGTTTACTGATCGTGAGCGGAACAAGAGCTGGATTTTCAACCGGAACTTTCGGCAGCAACGAGGCCCGAGCGGAACTTCCGGTCCCTGGCCGGAACTTCCGGCGGGGGCGGAATTACCGCCGAAACTTCCGACCCAAATTCCATCAGATACAACAAACCAGACAGAGAGTATACTGTACGTGAGCGGAAGAAGAACCAGAACTTCCATCGGAACTTCCGGAGGCAAAATGCCCTAGCAGAACTTCCGATGAGAAGCCGGAACTTCCGGTCAGGGAAATTCCAGAAACCAGAAATGCAATAACTTTCGCATCCGAACTCCAAACGAGATGAAACCAATTTTGTTGGAAAGATAACGACGAATGGAATCCACCAAAATATTGGGTATCACCTAGGGAGAAAATACCATGAATATATATGTGAAGTATCTCCCAATGTGTGGAGCCGGAAAACTCACAAGATCAAAAACCGCAATAAGATATGTAGGTGAAATCCTTATTTGATGAACTAGAGCTTGTTATGATGATGAACATAAGCTCTAGATCCTCTCATGGACAAGAACCAAATAACAACCAAGAAATATGATGCTATGCATGCAAAGGTTTGAGCTCTCTCCGAACAATGCAATTGAGACACCCGCTTGAGAGCCCCTCTTGATAGAATGGCTATCTATCCTAAACCCGGTCTCCCAACTAACAACACGAGACCGGCAAAAGAGAAGCCCTATCAAGATCATACCTTTGCCTTGAGCATTCCACTTGAACCTTATGTAGACCGTCTTATTCTTCTAAAGTGGGAACACCTTTCTTGTTTGCACTTTCTCGCTCTTGCTTGATGAAGACTTGCAAAGTGCTCCCCATACTCCATGGGGAAACCTCTTCTTGAACTTTTCTTCATCACTCCATGATCACGAGGATGGAAAGCTTCAAGCATGAGATCTTTTAGAGATGGCGCATCTTGAGCTCGCCCTTCTTCATCCCTTCTTGAGGTTGATCCAATCTTGATGCAACTCTTTGCACTTGCCTTGATCAACCTTCAAGCTCCTTATTTCTTCATATTTCAACCTTGAGACCAACACATGGCCCAAGCGATGCCAATGGACAAACCTACAAGTGAAACTCAATTTACACATTAGTCCATAGAGATTATCATTAATTACCAAAACCACACATGGGGGCATACATGCACTTTCACCAACCACCGGAGGGTAAAAATGAGTATATTGCACGCGGAAGTATTATTACTGAAGAGCAAAACTGAGTACAAACAAATTTTCAGTTTTACTCTTGAGGGTATAACTGAGTACAACTAAGTCGTCGGGGTTAGACACGAGGAAAAAATGTGACGCACGGTACACATGTCACGGTGCACGGGGGCAGTAGCGGACGCGTGTAGCCGTGCATAGTGCAGTAGGGTACGTAGTTACACGATGCACAATGGTGCAACGAAACGTCCCTTCCCTTCACCATTATAGAGGCCTCCTCTCTCTCACTCATCACTCACTCACTCGCTCACTCATGCAACTGTCTCCATTGTCCCATCACTTTCTACAACCCCAACCGTGTCGGCGATGGAGAAGAACAACGCGGTGGCCATCGTCGCCTCGTCCCCTTACATGCCCTCGTCGAGGCATCGAAGTCATCCACCATATCCGCCGGCAAGGAGGCCCCCGTCGGTCTCGGACATATCTCGCTCGGCTAAGACCCCGACGATAAGGAGGAGTACATTAGGCCGGAGAACCCCTACGACACCAGCATCGTCGGCCCATTATCGGAGGTAACTAGGGTTTTCTCCCCTTCCCTTGTTCTTCCCCATTCCCATTGCTGGATGCTAGATGGTGTGTTATTAGGGTTTGGATGTTCGCATTTTCAATTGTTGCATGCTAGGTCTTTTTAAAGAAGCTAATCCTCTTGTGTTAGATCTCGTATTTCGATCAATCCCCATGTTTTTATTTCAATCATATTTTATTTGTCCTCTGAGTTGTAGTTAAGGGATTCCCTAGTTAGTACTAGCGTCGATCTGTAGTTGGGATCAGTATTTTTTTGTTTGAGATTTGGGGATTGGGGAATTTAATCCACTCGGTTAATTTATGTGAATAATCAGGGTGTTTCGATCAGTTAATTTATTGAAATAATCAATCTCGATAATCAAGGTATCTCACTCATGTCCTTATTGCATTCTACTATTTTTCCAACAGGTGGATAGCAGCGAGTCCGCAGCGACGACGAGTCCAAGCACACCAAGACTCGTCAGGTGTTGAGGGGGCTGAAGTCTGTACAGTACGGCGAGTACTTTGCTGGCAACGTCTGTAGGTTCCCCTTCTGCAATAGGAGACTCCTCGCCACCGACTTCAACCCCATCGTTAAGCATGCCGAGGACGTGACTACCTACGGCCAGTCTATGAACATTAAATCTTTCAGAGCCAAGCACAAGGCGCTCGGCTTTCACCTCCTCATACTCCAGAAGGTGGCCATCGAAGAGGGTCGCATGCCTCCGATCAAGTACAAGGCGCCCAAGGTCAAGGGTCTAGGCAGCAAGAAGTGGAGGAAGCACCAGAGAGAGGAGGCGGAAGCCCTCCTAGCGGAGGCCAGGAGGGGCCACTGATCTTGTGCTACTGCTACTGCTATAAAGCAGCTTATTTTGTATTATCTATGTTGAACTTGTCCACTGCTGCTGAACAACTTAATTGTCTAACCTCGTTAAGTACCATACTGGATATCCTATATTAGCTACTTTATCTATATCTGCTTTGTTTACCGAATGTATTTATGGTGCTGGTTAGATTTGCTGTTGTAGATTTACTACCAGATTAAGAAAAAACGAGGGCAAAAAGGAACAATGAATGAAGATCGAAGCTGCTCTAATTCGCTATATTTTTGGGCAAAAAACACAACTTTTAGCGAGAGAGAGGGAGGAAAAATGCGCTCTTAAAAAGGATAATCATAACAATAATAAAAAGGAAACATCCAATTAAGTGGCAGGTGCGCATGTACCTACTAAACATGCCCCACATGGTCTCACACTACGTCCCCCACGTCAGTATAACGCGGTCCCAACCAATCATTCCCACGCGGTCCCGCATGGCACGCCCCTACACATTAGCATACCACGTTCTTGACAAACCGGCCCCACATAGTCCCACACCGCGTGGCCCCACATGTTAGCCAACAATCAACCTGACGGCAGCTGCCGTTTGAGCTTTTTGATGAGTTTCAGACAAGGAGATGGACAAAAGTGAGAGAAAATTAAGCGGCCGGGGAAAGTGAGTACAACTAACGAACCAGGGGCACGAAAATAGAAATCCCATGTTTTTATGTTTTACTTAATTTTTATTCAACACAAATGTGTAATATTTGAGTTTAGATACATATATCTTATTTTTTTGTTCAAAATTTAATATACTATTTGTATTTTTATGACTTAGAATGATTTAGTTATGATTTTTATAGGATTACTGTGGCAAAAAGGGAAAAAAGAGCTATGTCGATGGCTATGTGTGAAACATGGACCAACGACTAAGCCATCGGTGTAGGTTTGGCGCCGTTGCATTGCCGTCACAGCCAAGCCCCTACGGAGACTGCCAGACGGATGCTACGACGACGACTACCGTCGGCATATTCCGTCCTACGCCGACAACAAACCTGGTCGACGGCCTCATTGATGGGTTGCCCCGCTCATGACCTACACCAGCGGGCCTGACTAAAGGTCGTCGGTGTAGGATATGGCCATCGACGACTTGATATTTTTCTGTAGTGATGTTAGTACAAGTGACGAAGCAGTTTTGGTACGTGGTATCATATTTTGCGGCAATCGACCAAGTGAACACCATACCTTAGGCCAATTTTTTTAAAATAATACATTTTTAAATAAATTTCATGAATAATACACAAAATTGGTAATTTCGGAAACTATCGCGGCCTCGGAGACACGTGCCCCGACTAGGACCTTTTAGTGTACAAGGCCCTGACGAGCCCATCGGAGACATAGCAGGCATGGTAGCGCGACAATTAGGGGCTGGTATTCCAATAGGTCTAATCAGTGGTTGAGGCACCGATTATCCTAGAGGCCCCCTTAAGCCTGCATTGATCATGCATCGTGTTAGCCCCATAATACAACGTGATCAATTTACTCGTCTATTTCGCTTGCTATCGATTCCCTCCATTTTTCCTGCCACCCGGTTCTCGCCATTTTCCTCACGCCACCATTTCCTGCCGTTTTTCTCCCGCCCCCATTTCCTGCCATTTTTTCCCGCCATTTTCTCCTGTCTGTTCTGCCTAGTGCCTCTATAAATCCGGGCACCGATATATTTTCTCTTCCACCAGTTCATCTAGTCCTTCTCTTTCTCTCGCATTCCTCCTCTTTCTCTCGCCAATCCTTCCGAGATTCCTTCATGAGTGTTCCTTGTTCAGACCCAGAGTATAGGCATAGGAAGATGAAAGATGCTAGGTTACCAGAGGGGTGAAACAAGAGCGCTGTTGGTGCGGCCATCTCGCCAAGGTGAAGGAGTCCATCGATTTCTGCACTTGCATGAGCATGAAGTTTTTCATGTGTGCCAACTACGCCGCAAGCATGTCTCAGCAAGCAAGTTCATCGTACGAGAGGCCTCTAGTAGGTTCCCAAAGCATGATGAATATGAATGAATTACGTGAAGTGAATATGCCCGAGAGGCAATAATAAAGTGGTTATTATCGTATTCCTTGTTTATGATAAATGTTTATTTTGCATGCTATAATTGTATTAATACGGAAACATTAATACATGTGTGTTTAATAAACAAAAAAGAAGTTCCTAGTTATGCCTCTCTTATAAACTAGCTCGTTGATTAACAAGATGATCAAAGGTTTCCTGATCATGGACATTGGATGTTGTTAATAACGAGGTCACAACATTGTAGGAATGATGTGATGAATATTCATCCGAAGTATAGCATTAGATCAAGGTCATTGTGTTTATATTGCTATAACATCATACAAAATAATCTTAGTCCTTAGACCATGAGATCATGTTAATCACTAAAACCGAAAGAGTATCTTGATAACATCAAACGTCACACCGTAACAGGGTACTATAAAGATGGGTTCAGCGCTACGAAGGTGTTATGTTGAGGCTCATGGATCAAGAGTGGAATTTGTCCATCTCGATGACGGAGAGATATACTCTAGGCCCTCTCGGTGATATCACATTAGTTGTCTTGCAAGCAAGTGATTTGATCACTAGAATGTTATACCACGGGAACGAGAAAAGAGTACATGTTGGTAACGAGATCAAACTAGGTATAGAGATACTGATGATCGAATCTCGGACATGTAATATATCACAAGACAAAGGGATTGAGTTACATGCGTATAAGGTTCACACGATCACAGAAGTCATCGTTGAATATGTGGGAGTCAGTACGGATCTCTAGGTCCCGCTGCTGATTATTGATCGGAGAGGGGTCTTGATCATGTCTACATTATTCGCGAACCATAGGGTGACACACTTAAGGGATACCGACACCATTTGGAGCAAATAATATATCAGAGAAAGAAAAAGGAAAGCGCATGAATTTATTTCACTAGACACCAAAACTGTTTCGGTTGAAATTGCTGAAACTGGTTCTACATGTGAAATTGAATACTAGCAATGGGTTTTATGTGAATGTTTGTTCATAAGAGTAATTAGCAAAATTCTAAATAAATAAATAAAAGAGTTTTATTTAAATGATAGCTTGCATTAAATTTGGTGGAAATTTAATGCATGTGAATGGATTTTTTAGTGGAGGCATGTTTATGTGAGTGGAGGCTTTTCATTTTGAGTGAGAGCTCCACCCACCACATGAATGTGGAAGAGGTGGGGGCAGCCCACCATGGATGGGCGCATATCCCCTTGGGTGCCCCCTCTCCTCCTCTCAAAGTACACCTCCTCGTGAAGGATCTCTCTCCCCCCTTTAGAATTTCCCCATGGTCTCGGATCAGCGAGATACATGTTCCCGGTGACTTTTTCTGGAAGGATTTGTTGCTTCCGCTGCTTCGCTGGAGCGAGGGCGCGGAGGTTGTCGGGGTACTGTTGGAGATATGCCCAAGAGGCAATAATAAAGTGGTTATTATCATATCTTCATACTTATGATAAATGTTTACATGCCATGCTATAATTGTATTAACAGGAAACATTAATACTTGTGTGATTTGTAAACATAAAAGAGTCCCTAGTAAAGCCTCTTGTTAAACTAGCTTGTTGGTTAATATATGATCATGGTTTCCTGATCATGAACATAGAGATGTTATTAACAACAGGGTCATATCATTAGGAGAATGATGTGATGGACATACTCCTATAGTTAAGCGTAGCATAAAGATCAAGTCATTTAATATAGTTCATTTGCTATAAGCTTTCTGATACATAGTAACCTAATTCCTTTGACCATGAGATCATGCCTATCACCTTCACTGGAAGGATGCTTTGATGACATCAAACACCACACCGTAACAGGGTGGCTATAAAGGTGGCATTGAGTGTTCGGAAAGTATTGGTTGAGACACATGGATCAAGAGTGGGATTTGTCCATCCATATGACGGATAGATATACTCTGGGCCCTCTCGGTGGAATGTCATCCAATTAGCTTGCAAGCATGTGACTGGCTCACAAGGGATCACATATCACGGGAACGAGAAAAGAGTACTTATCAGTAACGAGGTTGAACTAGGTATGCAGAGATACCGACGATCATAACCTCGGATAAGTAAACTATCGTGAGACAAAGGGAAATTGGTATCGTATGTAAGTGGTTCATTCGATCGCAAAGTAATCGTAGAAATATGTGGGAGCCATATGAATTTCCATATTCCTCTATTGGTTATTGATCGGAGAAGTGTCTCGATCATGTCCGCATAATTCACGAACCGTAGGGAGACACACTTAAGGATTCGATGTTGTTGAGTGGTTATGGAATGATGAGTAAGAGACCGAATGTTGTTCGGAGTCTCGGATGGGATCTGGGATATCACGAGGAGATCCGGAATGGTCCGGAGAATAAGATTCATATAAGGAAAGTCCTGTTTCGGAGTTGGGGAATGATTCCGGTGTTTTCATCGGGAATGTTCTAGAAGGTTCCGGAATGTCCGACACTCAGGAGGGGAAGGGTACATGAATGTGTTATATCAAGTTGGTATGATTGCATTATGTACTTGGTGTCATCGCTGTACCAAATAGAGGGTTTATTCAAATCCTAGTTTGAAAAGTCAAACGACTAGTTTGAAAGTCAAACGGCTAGTTTTGGGAAAGAGGAGAAGGTGGTTTGAAACCGACTTGGGGGAGGAGTTCCTCCTCCCACCGCCGGCCCACCTTGGGTCCGAGTTGGGAAGGGACTCCCCTCCCCAGGCGCGCCTCCCTCTACCTATAAGAGGAGGGGCAGGGCTCCCCTCCTAGACACACAACCTTGCCCCCTCTAAACCTAACCCTAGCCGCCGGCCTCTACCCAAGTCGCCGCCGCCCTAGGGTTTGCACAAGCCGCCGACTTGGGGCAATCCCTTTGCCCTAGCCGCCGGCCTAGCTCCCTATACTTGGTGCCTCTAAACCCTAGATCGCCAAGCCTCTCTCATAGTCCACCATACTCGCTCCGGCTTAAGGCGAAGCCCTGCGAGATCTCCCCTCTACTTCTGGTACCACGCCGTCGTGCTGCCGGAATCGCGAGGAGAGTGCTACAACCTCCGCTGCCTGCTGGAACAAGGGAGAGGAAGGTCTTCATCGAGTACCGAATGTGTGACCGAGAATCTGCTCTCGTTAACCGCTTTGGAATCTTCGAGGGTGAGTTCCTCTATCAACTTGTTGCTACAATCTAGTAGATAGATCTTGGCTTGTTTGTTTGCATGCGGTAGAATTTTTTTGTTTTCCATGCTACGAACCCCTACAGTGGTATCAGAGCCGTGTCTATATGTAGATCTGTTGCACGAGTAGAACACAATGGTCATTGTGGGCGTTGATGCTTTTATTGTCGATTGCTTCTTGTGTACTTTGCATCTTGCGGTATGTTGGGATGAAGCGGCCCGGGCTAACCTTACATGACATCGTTCATGAGGCTTGCTCCACGCTTGACATGCAACTTGTATTGCATAAGTGGCTTTGCGGGTGCCTGTTTCTCCTAGCATAGTTAAGATCCAATTTACAACGGGTGATCAACAATACTAGTATCAATGTTGTGGTTCTTGTTTGTAAGTTAGAATGACACTTATTGAAAGCCCCAAACCACGTAAAATATGCAAAGAAAGTAGAGGCGTCTAACTTTGTTTTGCAGGGGTGTGCTGTGATGTGATATGGCCATGATTGTGATTATATTTGATGTATGCAATGTTCCTTATTGTAAGTTGGCAACCGGCAAGAGCCATATGGTTGTCTTTAAATTATGTTAAAACCCGCGTGTCTATTCAAAGTAGTTGTAATAGTTGAAGCTGGTGGACGACAACCATGAAGCGGCACCATTGACCTTGACGCCACACCGGTAATGATGGAGATCATGTTCGTGCTTGAAGATGGAGATCGGAAGCACAAGAAGAAAGGCCATATCATATCACATATTATGAATTGCATGTGATGTTAATCCTTTTATGCATCTTGTATTGCTTAGTTCACGACGGTAGCATTATAAGATGATCCCTCAAGCACACAATTTCAAGTTTTAAAGTGTTCATCCTTAGTAAGCACCGTTGCTAAAGCTCGTTGTTTCGAAGCACCACGTGATGATCGGGTGTGTTAGATTCTGCGAGTGTATACAACGTGAGCAAGCCAGATTTGCTCATGCGGAAGCTAAGGTTTGATCTTGACGAGCCTAGCATGTACAAACATGGTCTCGGAACACGGATCGCCGAAAGGTAATGCATGAGTCATATAGTAGATATGATGAACATGTTGATTGTTCACCATTGAAGCTACATCAACTCTCGTGATGATCGGTTTTGATGTGGTGGATTTGGTTCGTGTGATCACTAAAAAAATGTGAGGGATATTGTTTTGAGTGGGAGTTCAACGGCGATATGATTAAAAGTTGAACACTAATTATCATAAATTAAATCAAAGTGAATTTGCATAGTTGTTGTAGTCATTGGCATCCGTTTACCACCTTGCGCTTAGTTATAATTGAGATGATAGAACTATAGAATTCTGGTTAAGTTACTTTACGAACTGGTATCGTATTGTTTTGAAGTGTTAATATAAAGTTTAAAAGTCCTATTGCAAACTTTCAGTAAGTTCCGGTTACTCCATGAAGTTTAATAATTGGTATTAAATCAAGAGTGACAATTCCAAGAGTTAGTATATGAGTATCATTTTTGTCTCCATGATTCTTGATATTCAAAGAATTGTCTTAATATCAAGGTTGTCTAGGATCTGAAAGAGTTGTTTCAGAAACCATGATGTGTGGAAGATATTGTGATATCTGAAACGAAGTTTTGGTTGCAACATGATAGAGTATAATATGGCAAAAGTCATGTTCTCATATTTAATGAGAATTTGCAAAAGGTTGGAGACACTAGTTGTCCTAATCCTCCAAAAGGTTTTGGAGAGCAACATTATACTCGCGATTCACCGTTACAAGCTAAAGTAGCTTGATCATGGATAAATCCATGATGAGGGTGGATATTTGATGTAGGTAAAATGTTTACTACACCAAGAGATTACTAAAGAAAGGAATTTGAAAGAACACCAAACATTTGATAATGGTGATTTACTTCAAAGTGCAAGTCCAAAGACATTGGTATTTAACTATACACGCTTTGGACTATGTGTCATATGTATGACTCCAATATTGATGTTGATAGATTCTTTCAAACAGAAAAGGAAATACTGAAAGAGAATCTCATAAATATATGGCAGAAAAGAAAAGACTAGAATTGTTCTGTTTAAGTATATATATGATATACATGTTATGGCTATATTCTTTGCTTATTAAACAATGTGGTTCTTAAGTATTTGATACTGAATTTGTTGGTGTGAATCGTCATACGAAACAACACAATTTATGAACTACAATGGACTAAGTAACTAGCAAAAGAATATGTGATGATGTTCATCGAGAACAAATAAAGGGTTATTGTGTTGCTCGTTAAACATCAAAGCTTGCCTTCAAGATTTGTTTTATCAGGTATTATGAGAACAAAAGGGTTGTTCAAAAAAATTTGCCGTAATCCATAAAAGATGGATGATTTACAAATCTCGTTGGATAAATCACATCCATAAAACTAGTGCTAAAAATGTCAAAAGACAAATTGATTGAAATATAACTTAGGAAGTGACATCGCCGTTTAAATTATATTGGAAAGAAAACATGAAGAAACTCCATATGGATGAAATTTTGGAGTCTATTTGATTTTGATCAAATGACGTTTGTGAAACTTTCCTAGAGATAATTAAAACTTCGTTCATAGGCCAAAAGGGAACGAATGACTAGCTTATTGGAAATTGTACATATTGTTGTACAAAGTCCATCATGTGTAGTCAAAAGCGATGGATTTCAACTTCACATGCTTTCTCCAAAAATTTGAGTGAATATATGAATATTTACTTAATAAGGATGAAGTATGAAACATTTGAAAAGTTCAAAGACTTTCAAGATGAAGTGCAAAATCATTGTAACAAGAATATAAATAGTTTATGATAAGATCATAAAGGAAGATATTTGAGTTACAAGTTTAGCATAATAAGGAATCGCTCCGTGGATTTGCATTTTCCCGAAACACCATAAGAGTATGGAGCGTTCGAGATATGTAATTAAACCTTGTTTGACATGGTAAGATCAAAGGTATAGTTCATAAAACTGCCATTATATTTTAAAGATTAAAAGCTTTAGAGACTACCGTTTTCCACTGAAAATAGCTCCATCATAATCCGCTGAAATGACACCATATAAAGTTATGGTTTGGGATAAAACCCAAGTAGTCTTTTCTTAAACATTGGTATGCTATGCATAAGAAAGATGTTTGCAACCAAAGTCGGATGAACCTGTCTTTGTATTACTGTTAAGTATTCCTCCATGAACACCGGAGACAAAAGTGTTTGTCGCTTAGAACGTCAAGTTTCTTTGAGAAGGAATTTTTCGTGAAAAGTTAAGTGGGAGGACAATAGAACTTTGATAAGGTTAAAAGAACCTTAGCTATATGCGCAAAGTTGCGCAGCACCGAAAAGTGTTCCGGAGATAGCAACAATGCTCATGGCTCACATGCCTCAAAGGTTGTGGTCACGGAGATCAAAGTTCCTATTGAAACAAATAGGTCGGATGAACAATCAAATACCAAGATTTGAGAGTTAAATCATTGTTTGACAATAATGATCCGACTAAATGCAAAGAAGCGATGATGAGCCCTGACTCCGTCAAATGGTTTGAAGCCATAAAATCTGTGATAGTTCCATACACGAGAAATCAAGTTTTGAACTTGAAGGACCCTCGAGAAAGGTGTAAGACCTTACAGTCATGTTTGGATCTATAAAGAAATAGACATGGATGTTTCACATCTATGAAATAGTCGACATGTTGGGAAAGAGTTCACAACAATGTTCAAGGATTGACTATGATAAGATTTGATCTTTCATAGCGATATTTAGTCTAGACGGATTAATGTAGCAGCCACTACATATAATTTTGTTATGTGGTAGTTGAATAAACAAAACAAGTTCTTCTAATAGAATTGTTACCTAGGACATGTGCATAACATGGTCCATAGGGTTTTTGTTAATTCAAAGGATGCTAAAAGCATATGCAAACTTCAATGGTTAAAGTGAGCATCGCGGAGTTGGAATCTTCACAATGATGAAATTGTTAAAAGAGTTTAAATTCATCAGAGACGATGAAGATGCTTGCATTTGCAAGAAATTAAGTGGGAGCGCTAAGACATATTTCTAATACATTATGTGGAAGACATATTGTTGATTGGAAATGATGTATCTTTTATTAACACATATTAAGAATTTCATCTCGATGAAAGGCTTAGGCAAAACCCAAATATTTGGCATCAATAGACGCTAATATGGTTGTGCCGAAAGTACATAGATGATGTATTGAATAAGTTCAATATAGAAACTGCAAGAGAGGTTCTTGTCACACAGAAAAGATTGAATGAGTTCAATATTGATGATATATTCAAGTGTATTGACACTGGGTAAGTGAAACTAAGATTCAAGTATAGATTGATACTTGATGTATGAAATCACAAAGAGTATTTATATCAATCATACTGTGATATGCACAAATCCAGATATGTCCTATACTCTAAATGTTATGAGCATATACCAGAATGATTCATAAGTTGATCACTGGACAATAGTAAGGATATTCTTATGATCTTTCGGAAGAACTAAGAGTATATTATTTGTAGAAGTGACAAATAGATGGTTAGTTCATTGTAAAAGTACTACATTGATACTAGTTTTGTCACAAAGTACAAATTAAGTTTATCTCAATCTAAACTAAGGGTGGCACAATATAATGGAAAGTAAGTTCCATAATTGATTTGGATGAGTTCCAAAGTTAAGACATTGTGACAGATACTACAACAAAAGGCTAAGTATATGACTGCTATTATAGCAGCTAAAGAGGGCATTTGTGTCAAGTAGTTTGTTATCAAACTAGGTGTAGTTCACAATGGGATAATACTATGAAGATATATTGTACAACAATATTATCAACATGTTTTAAACCCAAAGAACTAAAGGTCTCACCAAAGGACCAAATTTATACAAAAGCCATCTCATTAAAGAATGAGTGATGCGTAGGGACGCAAAGACATGCAATTACACACAGACCTGGAAGTGTCAGATCCAGAGATCAGTTGACCACTAGCAATCGTGTACATACAACACCGTAAAGCCATAGGTGTTGAATACACAAAGGTTTGAAACTAGATTATTGACTCTAGTGCAAGTGGGAGACTGTTGGAGATATGCCCAAGAGGCAATAATAAAGTGGTTATTATCATATCTTCATACTTATGATAAATGTTTACATGCCATGCTATAATTGTATTAACAGGAAACATTAATACTTGTGTGATTTGTAAACATAAAAGAGTCCCTAGTAAAGCCTCTTGTTAAACTAGCTTGTTGGTTAATATATGATCATGGTTTCCTAATCATGAACATAGAGATGTTATTAACAACAGGGTCATATCATTAGGAGAATGATGTGATGGACATACTCCTATAGTTAAGCGTAGCATAAAAATCAAGTCATTTAATATAGTTCATTTGCTATAAGCTTTCTGATACATAGTAACCTAATTCCTTTGACCATGAGATCATGCCTATCACCTTCACTGGAAGGATGCTTTGATGACATCAAACACCACACCGTAACAGGGTGGCTATAAAGGTGGCATTGAGTGTTCGGAAAGTATTGGTTGAGACACATGGATCAAGAGTGGGATTTGTCCATCCATATGACGGATAGATATACTCTGGGCCCTCTCGGTGGAATGTCATCCAATTAGCTTGCAAGCATGTGACTGGCTCACAAGGGATCACATATCACGGGAACGAGAAAAGAGTACTTATTAGTAACGAGGTTGAACTAGGTATGCAGAGATACCGACGATCATAACCTCGGATAAGTAAACTATCGTGAGACAAAGGGAAATTGGTATCGTATGTAAGTGGTTCATTCGATCGCAAAGTAATCGTAGAAATATGTGGGAGCCATATGAATTTCCAGATTCCTCTATTGGTTATTGATCGGAGAAGTGTCTCGATCATGTCCGCATAATTCACGAACCGTAGGGAGACACACTTAAGGATTCGATGTTGTTGAGTGGTTATGGAATGATGAGTAAGAGACCGAATGTTGTTCGGAGTCTCGGATGGGATCCGGGATATCACGAGGAGATCCGGAATGGTCCGGATAATAAGATTCATATAAGGAAAGTCCTGTTTCGGAGTTGGGGAATGATTCCGGTGTTTTCATCGGGAATGTTCTAGAAGGTTCCGGAATGTCCGGCACTCCGGAGGGGAAGGGTACATGAATGTGTTATATCAAGTTGGTATGATTGCATTATGTACTTGGTGTCATCGCTGTACCAAATAGAGGGTTTATTCAAATCCTAGTTTGAAAAGTCAAACGGCTAGTTTGAAAGTCAAACGACTAGTTTTGGGAAAGAGGAGAAGGAGGTTTGAAACCGACTTGGGGGAGGAGTTCCTCCTCCCACCGCCGGCCCACCTTGGGTCCGAGTTGGGGAGGGACTCCCCTCCCCAGGCGCGCCTCCCTCCACCTATAAGAGGAGGGGCAGGGCTCCCCTCCTAGACACACAACCTTGCCCCCTCTAAACCTAACCCTAGCCGCCGGCCTCTACCCAAGTCGTCGCCGCCCTAGGGTTTGCACAAGCCGCCGACTTGGGGAAATCCCTTTTCCCTAGCCGCCGGCCTAGCTCCCTCTACTTGGTGCCTCTAAACCCTAGATCGCCAAGCCTCTCTCATAGTCCACCATAATCGCTCCGGCTTAAGGCGAAGCCCTGCGAGATCTCCCCTCTACTTCTGGTACCACACCGTCGTGCTGCCGGAATCGCGAGGAGAGTGCTACAACCACCGCTGCCTGCTGGAACAAGGGAGAGGAAGGTCTTCATCAAGTACCGAACGTGTGACCGACTGCGGAAGCGCTGCCGGAACGCAGCGCCGGAAGGATCGTCTACGCGATCTTGAGATCGGCAAGTGTACGACTACATCACCCACGAGAATCTGCTCTCGTTAACCGCTTTGGAATCTTCGAGGGTGAGTTCCTCTATCAACTCGTTGCTACAATCTAGTAGATAGATCTTGGCTTGTTTGTTTGCATGCGGTACAAAATTTTTGTTTTCCATGCTACGAACCCCTACAGGTACCTGGACGTGTGTGCGATCACGGATGCACCACTGCTTTTCGGTGCTGGACCGGCTGGACCAGATGGACTTCATCACGATCTTGAGATCGGCAAGCGTTCGTCTACATCATCCACGAGTACAACCTCGTTAACGCTATTCGGTCTTCGATGGTATGTATTCTATGGATGTATATCCACCCGTTTCTTGTATCTAGTACATAGATCTTGGTACTTAGTTGTCCCTATCGTAGGAAATTTTTATTTTCTACGATGCGAACCCTATAGTGGTATCAGAGCCGGATCTATGCGTAGATGCTTTAAAAGGAGCCCCCTCCTTCTCTCTCTCACTCACACCTCCTCGTGAAGGATCTCTCTCCCCCCTTTAGTATTTATCCCCATGGTCTCGGACTAGCGAGATACATGTTCCCGGTGGCAATTCGGCAAGAAAGAGTTGTGCTTCCGCTGCATCACTGGAGCGAGGATGCGGAGGTTGCTCGGTGCCTCGGACGTGTGTGCGAGTACGGATGCGCCGCTAAGTTGCGGTGCTAAGGACTTCCTCTCGATCTTGAGATCGGCAAGAGATCATCTACATCAACCACGAGTTTGGACTCGTTAAGCTTTGTCGGTCTTCAAGGGTATGTTCTTTATGGATGTATATCCGCCTATTGCTTGTATCTAGTAGATAGATCTTGGTACATAGTTGTTCCCATCGTAGGAATTTTTTTGTTTTCTATGCTGCGAACCCTACAGTGGTATCAGAGCCAGATATATGCGTAGATGCTTTGCACGGGTAGTACACATATGAGTATGTGGGCTATGATGATCATTTTATTGCATCTTAGTTGTACTTTGGATATTGGTGGCATAGTGGGATGAAGCAGCCCGGACAAACTTTACATGTCCTCGCACATGAGACCTGTTCCACGCTTGACATGCAACTAGTTTTGCATAAGTGGCTAGCGGGTGTCTGTCTCTCCTACTATAGTCAATATCTAATTTGCAACGAGTTGTCAACAATTTGGTTATCATTATTGTGGTTCATGTTCGTAGCTAAGAACGGTTCTATCTTTGAAAGCCCTAAGCCACGTAAAACTTGCAATGAATAAATTAGAGGCGTCTAGTTTAGATTGTTGCTGGGCTAGTGTCATGATATGGTGATGTTGTAAGTAGAATTATAAGTTGATACTCTTACAACACACATAACGTGTAAGTCCAATAGACCTTGGCCTTACACATAGAGGTATGATGGCGATCATACCATGATGCACATGATGGAGATCAAGTGCAAGAACCATATCATTTCACTTATTAACATGTGATGTTTGTTGCATCTTATATTGCTTGTTTGGCATTTTATTAGCATAATAAGATAATCCCTCATTTAGATATCAAGATAAAAATATATTATCCCTTAAGTATGAACCTATTATGTTTTGTCGCTCCAAGACATCACGTGATGATCGAGTGTTCTTGGATCCATGATCATATTTCGGGTGTAAGACAATTTACACACGGGAATACTAAGGTTCTTATTTGGCGAGCCTAACATGTACAAATATGGCCTCAGAACACGGTCTGAAAGGTTAAGCATGAGTCATATGGAAGATATGATGCACATTTGATGCTCGCCTTTGAAGCTACACCGACTCACGTGATGATCGGACTTGGTGTAGTGGGTTTGGTTCATGTAATCACCAAAAAGGCACGAGGAATGTTGTTTTTGAGTGGGAGTTCATTTCTAATTTGGATTAGTAGAACACAATTTATCATAAATTAAATCAAAGTGAATTTTCATAATTTGTTGTAGTCATTGGCATTCTTTCACCACCTTATGCATAGTTGTAATTGAGATAATAGAACTATAGAATTATGAATATATACTTTACAAACTGGTATCGTATTGTGTTAAGTGTCAATCTAAAGTTTAAAGTCCTATTGCAAACTTTCAGCAAACTCTATTTACTCCGTGAAATTTAATAGTTAATATTAAATCGAGAGTAACAATTCCAGTGTTAGTATCTTAAGTATCATGTTTGCCTCCATGATTCTTGATTGTTTTTAAATATCAAGGTTATCTAGGAGCTGAAAGAATTGTTTCAGAAACCATCATGTGTGGAAGATATAACGATATCTAAAACAATATTTTGGTTGCAGTATGATAGAGTATAATGTATGTTCTCATATTGGATGAGAATTTGCAAAGGTTGGAGATGCTAGACATCCTAATAATCCAAAAGGGTTTTGTAAAGTAACATTATACTCACGATTCACCTTTATAAGCTACATTAGCTTGATCATGAAAGTCGTCATGCTAAGGATGAATAGAAGATGTATGTAAAGTGTTTAATACACTAAAAGATTACTAAAGAATGGATTTTGAAAGAACGCCAGTCATTTGATGATGGTGATCTACTTCAAAGTGCAAGTCCAAAGGTATTTGTATTTGAATATACACGCTTTGAACCATGTGTCATGTATATGGCGCCACTTTTGATGTTCATAGATTCTTTTAAAAAGTAAAAGGAAATGCTAAAAGAGAATCTATAAAATATATTTGGCAGAAAAGAAAAGACTGGAAATATCCAGTTTAGATATATAGAAGATATACATGTTATGGTTGTATTCTTTGCTTGTTAAACAATGTGGTTCTTGGGTATTGAATACCGAATTGGTTGGTATGAAATTTCATACAGAATGACGCAATTCATGAACCACAATGGCCTAAGTAACTATCAAGAGAATATGTGATGATGTTTATCGAAAACAAACAAGTCGTTGTTTGTATTTATCGTTGACATCAAAGTCTGCCTTCAAGATTTGTTTTAATAATCGTTATTTAAATTAGGTATTATGAGAACAAAGATTGTTCAAATAATTACCGTATTTCATATAAGATGGATGATTTACAAATCTAGTTGGAGAAATCACATCCATAAAAAAACTAATGCTAAAATGTCGCAAGACAAATGATTGAAAGATCACTTATGAAGTGACATCGCCGTTTAAATTATATTGGAAAGAAAACATGAAGAATCTCCATATTCATGGATTTTTGGAGTCTTTGATTTGATTAAGTGATGCTTGTGAGACTTTCCTCGGGATAATTAAAACTTCGTTCAAAGGCCTAAGAAGAACGATCGACTAAATTATTGGAATTTATACATATCAATGTATGTAGTCCATTATGTGTAGTCGTAAGTGATGGATTTCAACTTCATATGCTTTCTTAGGAATTTGAGTGAATATTCACTTAATAAGAAAGAAGTATGAAATATTTGAAAATGTTCAAAGACTTTCAAGATTAAGTGGAAAATCATAGTAACAAGAAAATAGATGATTTATGATTTTATCATAAGGGATTTATTTGAGTTGCAAGTGTAACAAGAAAATAAATAATTTATGATTTTATCATAAAGGGATTTATTTGAGTTACAAGTTTATCAAAAACACCTAGATTTGCATCTCCCGAAACACTAGAGGAATATGGAGTGTTTGAGATTTGTAATGAAACCTTATGTGACATGGTTGGATCAAATGTGTTATTTATAAAACTATCATTATGTTTTAAAAGATTAAAGCTTTAGAGACTACCACTTTTACACTGAAAAGAGCTCCATCTTGATCTGTTGAAATGACACCATATGAGTTATGATTTGGGGTAAAACCCAAATTGTCCTTTATTAAATTTTGGTATGCTAAGCATAAGTAAGATGATTACAACCAAAGTCTGATGAGCATGCCTTTGTAGGATGTTTCGAACAACCATTGGGTATTCCTCCACAACACCAAGGACAAAAGGGTTTGTCGCTTAAAACGTGAAGTTTCTTGAAAAAGAAATTTTTCGCAAAAATTAAGTGGGAGGACAATAGAACTTTGATAAGGTTAACGAACCTTAGCTATATGTGCTGAGTTGCGCAACACCGGAAAACGTTCCGAAGGTAGCTAGAATGCTCATGGCTCACGTGCCTCAAAGGTTGTAGTCACGGAAGTCTAAGTTCCTATTGAACCAAGTAGGTTAGATAAACAATCAAATGCTAAGATTTGAGAGTAAATCATTGTTGTTTGACAATGATGAACCGACTACATACAAAGAAGCGATTATGCGACCAGACTCCGTCAAATGGCTTGAAGCCATAAAATCCGTGATAGTTCCATACACGAGAAATTAAGTTTTGAACTTGGAAGACCCTTCGGAAAGGTGTAAAAACCTATCGGTAGTATTTGGATCTATAAAGAAACAGACATGGATGTTTTACATCTATGAAATAGTCGACATGTCGTAAAGTATTTTACGAAAATGTTTAAGGAGTTGACTATGAAAAGATTTGATCTTTCATAGCGATATTTAGTCTGGACGGATTAAAGTAGCAACCACTACATATAATTTGGTATATGGTAGATGAATAAACAAAACAAAATTCTTCTAATAGAATGGTTACCTAGGACGTGTACAAGACACAATCCAAAGGATTTTGTTAAATTCAAAGGATGCTAAAATGGCATGCAAACTTCAATGGTTGAAGTAAGCATCACGGAGTTGGAATCTTCACCGTGATGAAAAAGGAGTTTTCATCTAGAGACGATGAAGATGCTTGGATTTGCAAGAAATTAAGTGGGAGCGCTGAGACATATTTGTAACAAATTATGTGGAGGACATCTTGTTGATTAGAAATGATGTATCTTTTATTGACAAAGGTTAAGAATTTCATTTTGATGAAATACTTAGGCAAAACCCGAATATTTAGCATGAATGTCTACATGGATAGACTGTGACGCCAATATGGTTATGTCAAACGTACATATATGAGATATTGAAGGAGTTCAATATAGAAACGACGAGAAAAGTTTCTTGTCGCATGGAAAAATGATTGAATCAAGATTCAAGTGTATCGACACTTGATAAGTGAAACAAGATTCAAGTATTTTGACACTTGATGAGTGTAACACAAGAATGTTTTTGATCAATCATACCATGATATGTACACATCCGAATATGTCCTATTCTCTAAGTGTTATGAGCATATACTAGAATGAATCATAAAATGATCATTGGACAATAGTAAGGAAATTCTTATGATCTTTTGGAAGAACTAAGAATATATTTGTGTATAGGTGACAAACAATTACAAATAGTTCATTGTAAAGTGTTGCATTGATACTAGTTTTGTCACAAGATACAAATTAAGTTTATGTCAATTTAAACTATGGGAGGCACAATGTAATGTAAAGGAGATTCCATGATGGATTTGGATGAATTCCAAAGATAAGACATTGTGACGGATACTATAACAAGAGGCTAAGTATATGACTGCTATAATAGCAGCAAAGGAGGGCATTTGTGTCAAGTAGTTTGTTATCAAACTAAGGTGTGTTTGCAACGGGCTAACACTAAAGATATATTGTACGATAATAGAATCGACATTATTTAACCCCAAGGAACTAAAGGTCTCACCAAAAGACCAAATTTATACAATGCCATCTCATTGGAGAATGAGTGATGCGTGAAGACGCAAAGACATGCAAATACACATGGACTTGAAAGCATCAGATCTGTAGATTATGTTAACCACTTCCAATCACGTATATGGAACACCAGAAAGCCATAGGTGTTCAATACGCAAAGTTTTCAAACTAGATTATTTTCTCTAGTGCAAGTGGGAGACTGAAGGTAATATGCCCGAGAGGCAATAATAAAGTGGTTATTATCGTATTCCTTGTTTATGATAAATGTTTATTTTGCATGCTATAATTGTATTAATACAGAAACATTAATACATGTGTGTTTAATAAACAAAAAGGAAGTTCCTAGTTATGACTCTCTTATAAACTAGCTCGTTGATTAACAAGATGATCAAAGGTTTCCTGATCATGGACATTGGATGTTGTTAATAACGAGGTCACAACATTGTTGGAATGATGTGATGAACATTCATCCGAAGTATAGCATTACGATCAAGGTTATTGTGTTTATATTGCTATAACATCATACAAAGTAATCTTAGTCCTTAGACCATGATATCATGTCAATCACTAACACCGGAAGAATATCCTGATAACATCAAACGTCACACCGTAACAGGGTGACTATAAAGATAGGGTTCAGTGGTATGAAGGTGTTATGTTGAGGTTCATGGATCAAGAGTGAAATTTGTCTATCCCGATGACGGAGAGATATACTCTGGGCCCTCTCGGTGATATCACATTAGTTGGCTTGCAAGCAAGTGATTTGATCACTAGAATGTTATATCACGGGAACGAGAAAAGAGTACATGTCGGTTACAAGATCAAACTAGGTATGGGGATGCCGATGATCGAATCTCAGACATGTAATATATCGCGAGACAAAGGGATTGAGTTACATGCGTATAAGGTTCACACGATCACAGAAGTCATCGTTGAATATGTGGGAGTCAGTACGGATCTCCAGGTCCTGCTGCTGATTATTGATCGGAGAAGGCTCTCGATCATGTCTACATTATTTGCAAACCATAGGGTGACACACTTAAGGGATACCGACACCATTTGGAGCAAATAATATGTCAGATAAAGAAAAAGGAAAGCGCATGAATTTATTTCACTAGACACCGAAACTGTTTCGGTTGAAATTGCTGAAACTGGTTCTGCATGTGAAATTGAATACTAGCAAGCGGTTTTATGTTAATGTTTGTTAATTAGAGTAATTAACAAAATTCTGAATAAATAAATAAAAGATTTTTATTTAAATGAGAGCTTGCATTAAATTTGGTGGAAATTTAATGCAGGTGAGTGGATTTTTTAGTGGAGGCATGTTTATGTGAGTGGAGGCTTTTCATTTTGAGTGGGAGCTCCACCCACATGAATGTGGAAGAGGTGGGGGCAGCCCACCATGGCTGGGCACATAGCCCCTTGGGTGCCCCCTCTCCCTATAAAAGGCCCCCCTCTCCTCCTCCCAAAGTACACCTCCTCGTGAAGGATCTCACTCCACCCTTTAGAATTTCCCCATGGTCTCGGATCAGCGAGATACATGTTCCCGGTGGCTTTTTCTGAAAGGATTTGTTGCTTCCGCTGGTTTGCTAGAGAGAGGGCACGAAGGTTGTCGGTGTACCCGGACGTCTGTGCGATCACGGATGCACCACTGCTTTGTGGTGCTGGACGTGATGGTGCTGGACCGGCTGGACCAGATGGACGTCATCACGACCTTGAGATCGGCAAGCGTTCATCTACATCATCCATGATTCCAAACTCGTGGTTGATGTAGACGATATACAAGCAATGGGAGGATATACATCCATAGAGAACATACCCTTGAAGACCGACAAAGCTTAACGAGTCCAAACTCGTGGTTGATGTAGACGATCTCTTGCCGATCTCAAGATCGAGAGGAAGTCCTTAGCACCGCAACTTAGCGGAGCATCTGTAGAGGTCCCAACCTTTAATAAGGTAGAGATCCCTGTGTTTACAATGCTAGTCCCTGGATCAATAGCTAGCATCCACAGTTAAGATGTAATATCAAGAAACAAAGGTCATAATACAACTTTATAACCAGTAATAAAATAATTCATTACATCTTACATAGCTCATATGGCTATCTCATTACAATGCAGCAGAAATAACTATATAGCATGGAGTCCTTCATCTTCAAAGTGCCACAGGCAATCATGTTGGTTGTAGACTTGTAATCCTAATCAACACACTTCACTAACATCAAACAAACCTGCAACATAATAAGTTACAGCCACAAGGGTCAATACATTTGAATTGTATTGGCAAGTGATACTATGGTAGTATAGTGGTAACTATCATCTATATGCATTTGGCTAAGTGGAGCTTAGGCTTGCTTTGCTCAAAATAGATTTTCCTTATCATTTGAAAACACTAAGTTTTTGTTTGTCAAAATCACCCAAGGCATCTACCAATCAAAGATTCAAGATCCTTTAACCCTTGTTCAACCACAAGTTTTTAACTTAGAAATTGGGATGAGGAGATTTTTGATAGCTTCCATGTCTTGATGCTCAGATTGTCCATTACCGGGGGCACGACTAAGTACTTAGATTTTACACTCTCGAGAAGTGGTGCACTTTCCCCACAAGACTCGACATGCATCGAGACAAGATCTTTCAGAAGCCTTCCCTTAGACCAGAATGGACGCGTTCCCAAACCTATCATCCCCTACCACCAACTGTCCATTTGGCTAAGTTATTGCAACTTATATGATCCAGGCAGAGCCCATAATGCCAAGTGGTTGCACTTGAAGCTTCTCAACATTTGACATCTCAAATCTCTTTGTTCCTGGGTGGCATTCCACAAGTGAGATACACAAGGTTCACCAGTCCTCTGGCCTTGTGTAACCACTCAACAAAAATCCATCCAAGCAATACCATTCCACCCAGGTGATTCATTTACATAGTTGTTTTATTATACAAAACACAAGTCCTTGACTTAGAAATATTCCATAGCATGAATATAATCTACCCTTTTTTTCTACTAGCTAAGCTAAGCATGATGGTAGTAGGAATCTTAACTTAGGATAATTCTACTAAGGCATCATCTACTAGGATTTCCCATGGCATAGCATACTTGGTAAAAATTCCATGTAAGTCTTACTTAGAAATGTCACTAATGCATAGTGAAAATAATGGGACAAAAGTATGAAGCACCACTTGCCTTTTTGGTAGAGAATATAAGTTCACTCCTTGATCTTGCAATAGTCACACTCTTCAAATTTCACTACAATTCAATCAAGGCACAAATTCAATCTACCATTCAAGCAATTCATCACATAGAATGATAAAAACAAAGCACAGATCATGGAGCGTTGGATTTAAGTGGCAACGCACGGATCAGATCAACCAAAAACGTTTCGCCTAGGATCTAATCTACACCATGCGATCTGCATCTGATGGCTGATGCGCGTGTGACCACGAATGGGCGGCGCTGGCGGCGGCGCGCTCAGACGAGGATGGTGCCAGCGATACATGAAGAAAGAGAGGACGTGGGGTGGCTCACCGAGATCGCAGTGGAGTGTAGATGCTCAAGGTAGTCATCACGGGGACAAGGGCGCACGGACAGTTCGGCAATCTCTCGCCGGAGTTGCTCCTGGCGTCGGGCACGTCTGGCGTCGTCGGGGGCGAGGCCGTGGTGCGTGCTAGGACAAACCAGGGGTGCAGTTAGATGCATGAGAGAGAGGGGGTTGTAGGAGTAGCAACCAGTGAGGAGGGGGCGGTCAGGTCTCACCGTGGGGGGTCATCGGAGTGGAAGCAGACGACGGCGGTGCTCGGGTGTGGTTGTTGTCGAGCCTAGGGGATGCGCGCGGGCAAGGGGAAGGTGTTGGCAGATGCGCACGAGGTCGGCGAATAAGTCTGCATGATCTAGGGCAAGGGGTGCGGTCTAGGCTCGCCAAAATTCGTCGGTGAGCTCGTCGGAGGCAGCGACGGTGCGGGCAAAAATTCTCGCAGCCTAGGGGCTCTGAGGTGTGGTGTCTGAGGGGAAATAGAGGGGAGAGAGGGGCGATTAGCAGGGCGTGGTCGCAGGGAGGGATTAGCGCAGCAGTAACTCGAATTGAATCAAGTTTTCAATGGCCAGTAACGACGAGGAGAGGGGCGAGGTCAGCGCTCGGCTGAGGAAGACGGTGATGGGGCAGTTGGTCCTGGCGGCAGCGAGAGAGAGGTGCGGTGGGGTCCGGTCGTCAGGGATGGTGCGGGTGTGTTTTCTGGTGTGAAGCGTTTTTCCTGCGGGGAAGAGAAGATGGGCTAGCTGGGCCTGGTGGGCTGGTTGGGCTGGGTTGATTTCTTTCGCCTTTTTTTGTTCTGTTTCATTTTTCTTTTTCTATTTTATTTTTCTGTTTTTAATTCAAACTATCATTTGAATTAAGATTTCATTTTCAAATCTTTTCCAAATAACCAGTACGATTTTAATACTATTTTAAACATGTATTTAAAGTCTATTTTTGAGTAATTATTTCATTTACACATCGTTTGTTATTTATTTTAAATAGACATTTTGTCTTTATTAAATAGGATTCGGATCCATAATAATTATTCAAATGATTTAACTTTCTGTTTTAAATTCAAATATTTATCAAACCCTTTTTAGTAAGTTTTATTTATTCAATAGGGTGTTAAATAATTCTTTTTGAATTATTTTAATATGTTTTATTAATCATTTTAAATTGGGTATTTCCCTTAATTCAAATAGTATTCAATATGGTTTTAAATCCATATAAATTTTATTTAAATGATTCTTTTATTTCATGAAAGTTAATTTAAATAACTTTTATTCCACTTGGGAAAATTCCAATTATTATTTCCCATTATTTAATTAATCATTATTATTAGGGATTTTGTCTTTAATCAAATGGAATAGAATTTGGTTAAGGCCATTTTATTTTATTTGAATATTATTTATCCCTTTATTTTTAATTGGATTATCTTTGTTCCATTTGCTTATGGGTTTGGCCAAGGTTTAATTTGGCTTTTAAATATTCCTTATTTATTTATTCCTTTCCTTATCTTATAAAATCCATAACTTTTTATTTAAATATCCAAACTTGGTGATTCCAATATGTATAATTTTATTTGATATTGGCTTATCCCTTTAAATCTCTTTAGGATTATTTTGCTCATAATTTGGTATGGTTTTTAGATAGGAGCTTTATTAGCTTTGGAAATTATTTCTTTTCATCTTATTAAATTCATAAGTTTTTATCCATGGTTCCAAATTAAGTGAACCCAATTTATATGGTTTTATAATATTCTTATTTATCAATCTTGATCATTTATAAATGTTTGTTGATAAATTTTTATATGGTTCAAATCCATAGTCTTTGAGATATCTTGGAAATGAGTTTCTTCCATTGAGGTTTTTGGGTTTTGATTTAACTTTTCCAAGTGTTTAAATTTCAAGATACATTTATTGATGAATGCATTTCACTTGATTGAGATTTGTTGGATTCCATTTATTCAAATTTGTTCAAGATGGGTTTTTGATGTTTCCTTTTAGAAATAAAAAGTTTATTTTCACCCTAAATTTCAACAATTATTTATTTTTCACATTACAAAATTTGGAAAATTTTGGGATGTGACAGCATCCGTGCTCGCACACACGTCAGTGTCTCTTAAGTGTGTCACCCTATGGTGCGCGAATAATGCGGACATGATCGAGACCCCTCTCCGATCAATAATCAGAAGTGGTACCTGGAGATCCGTACTGACTCCCACACATTCAACGATGACTTTCTTGTGACCGTGAGAACCTTTTACGCTAGTATCTTAATCATTTTGTTTCGCGATATATTACATGTCCAAGATTTGATCATCGGTATCCCCATACATGTAACATCCCAAAAATATTAAGTATGGATCATCAAATGCTAATCATCAAAATTAGGGCTAACAAAAATTTTCCTATCTAAAAATATGAGAGCATTCATATGTATGTGTTTTTAAAATTAGAATTCTTTTGAATTGCCATGGTTCTGTGTTTCATTGCTTGTAAAATGATTCTTAGGTGAAATAAACATCATCTAAATCATTCCCAAACTTTTCTCAAAGACAAATAACTCAAAATGAACAAATGAAGTGAATGGTCACTTTGGCCAAATTAACTCTCATGCCTACTTTGGCTATTCCAAGCACTCAAAACTTAACAGAAACATTTGTGGATCTTTGCACCCCTTGTTATTACTCATAATGAGGTACCAAGGCCCACTTTGTGATCTTCCAAAAACATTCAAATTCTAAGTTTAAATGACAGTTTAAAATTGAATCTATCTCATATGGGAAGATCCCACTATTTCAAAAACCACTCAAACAAGCTCAACTTTCAAAACCCAAGCACCTATGGAACCTCAAGCACATGCCTAGCACACCCACCAAAAATCTTTTCAAAATTCAAAAAGAAGTTTCTTGCGGCCATTTCATCAAACACTTGGCAGACAAATTTAAACCAAATCAAATTCACTGTTTTTAATAGTGTTTTGGCCTAACTTGTTCCCTCTCTAGCTCACAGCAAACATCTAGTAGATCATCTAGCTTAGTTGGAAACCTTTAGCCTCACTGTAAACTGGCCATTGTCATCAATGTTGAACAAGCCGAGCACACCTCGCTGGCCAACTTGGTCGCCGCCGCAACAGACCACCTCCCCCTCTCTTGCCATGTCTGGGAGCTAGCCAGCACTTCACCGCCACCCACTGTCCCCTCCCCGAGCCAAGGCAAGCCGTGGACCACCGAGCACGCCCCGCGCCCAGTGCCACTGCGACATGCCGAGCATTCGCCAGAGCGCCGCACCCGGCACGCGCGCACACGCCACCCCTCGACCATAGCCCGTGCCCACCGCTTTGCCATGACCCAAGGAACACGCCAGACATTTCCGATCGCCGCCCAATGCCTCACAGACACCGCTCGCCGTTGAAGACGCCGCCTCTGCCACTCAGAGCGCCAGCCTCGCCTGACCGTTTACCACCGCCCCTAAGCCCGCATTTAAGTTCTAGATCATCGCCAAGAGACCGCGCATCGATCGCCACCCTCAGCCATGCCGCTAGCAACCAGTAGCCATGTCGCCACCGTCGCCTGCCCATCCCTCTCGGTCTCGCCGTCGAGCCTATAAAAGGAAGCCACCCCCAGCCATTTGAAGCACACCATTCCACTCCCCTCACCTCAATGATCGTTCCACACCTCTCGCCGGAGCACGGGGAGCAGCAGCTCGCCGGAATTGCACCGGAGCAGGCCACCTCTGGAGGAGAAGGGCGCCGCTGATTGCGACCACCCCTGGAGCTGCCTCGACCGTCCCTGAGCTCGCCGTCGACCACTCGTTCATTTGCCCGTCTCGCCATCGTTGCTGGAGCCCTGGTATGCCCCCTATGCACCCCCACCGAGCCGTTAGGGTTCGAGCTCGCCGGTGATAGGTTCGTCGTCGACGACGATCCCCAGCCGTCGATCTCCATTCTAATCCAACGACCCACATAGCCCCGTACCGCTTCGCGCGTTATGAGCCGCTGACTGGTAGACCCCCCAGTCAGCTGAGCCCCGCGTTGTGGAGTGACACTGGGCCGGCCCATTAACCTCTCCCGCGCGACCCAACCGTTTGAATTTAGATTTTTCTATTTTAATTCAAACATAGTTCTGTGCATAGACTCAAAAAACCAACCCAGCTTGATTGAATGAACCAAATTGCATGAAACCAATTTTGTTAGAAAGGTAATGAAATGCTTAATCCAAGCCCGTTGGATTCAAATCATTTAGATCTGTAGATCAACCTTGGTAAAATAACAAGTCAGAAGCTTTTCTGCATTCAAACATTTTTCAAAATTCAACCATAAGAGATTTTGAGTTGATTCCAACTCTCAAAAATCACATTTGATCATAACTTTCAGAATATATAAAAACATATGGTTTTACTTACAGAAATAATGTTCAAATAACAAAATAATGCCACATAGGCATTTCTAGTCACTTTATTTATTTAAAATAAAAAGGTTAAACCTTATTAAATTGCGACACCACTTTAAATCACATTCCCATGTACTGAAATATGTGGTGATGACATGTGTCAACATGATCCCATGTTTGAGTTGGAGAATATTAAATCTTAAGTGGTTTTTCAATGAGTAGAAATTACTTTTCTCAAATTAAGATAACTAAGACAAATGCTTTAATCTTGTAATGTAGGTGATGATGCTAGATCATCTATAGTGCACCTTTGTGTGATGATTGAAAATAGTTAAGTATTGTTTGGTGATTGTGTACCTCGTATTTATTTATAGACGCTAGTACCGACCAAGGATACGAGGAGGAAGGAGGATACTACGAGGAAGAAGCCGAGGAGAACTTCAACCACTGCTCTACACAAGGCAAGCTAACACTTGCATCCTAGCCAGTTTATACCACTATCTTAGCAAGCCTTACTACACAAATTGACCTATGCAAGCTATTAACCTAGCAAGCTTATACCACTTGATAAACCATCCTAGTTTTACTTGAAAGCTTTATACTTTATTTCTTTATCAAAGCTTTCTCTTAGAGTTTACATAGTGAATTGTAGATACTAGAAAGATAATGGAAGGTTGCATAAAGAGCATTAAATTTGGCCTAAGTTAGATAATCTTGATGTCATCCTAAGGCAGGAGATTGAACTTAGCAAATCCCCATTTGTTTACCACCCCTCATTAGTACTTACCACCACTTGTAGATGCTAGTGCTAAGCATAAAACTTGATCAACTTTAGATGGGAATACTTGGTGAAACTGGTTATGAAAACCTTAGAATGATGAGTCATTCTACTGAAATGTTTTGACATGTGTTCTCGAACACCATATGATTTTGATGATGAAAATGTTGAGCCATGAGCCTTAGCCCTTTATAAAACTGATGGTTGTCTGGATGAGATACCATTCCAATTTTACCGTACAACCATAATACCCGAAAATCGGGTAGGGCTTGACTGGAAATTTATATACCTTAGTATAGGTTCCCTCGCGGCCAAGGTCTGACCTGAGGCTACCTTGTGAAGATTGTCCACCTGTGAAGTACCCAAGATGATAGTTGGTCATGGTTGGGAGGCCAAAATCACAGGAGAGGTGCCTATACTAGGGCGTGTAATGGAAAGGTTAGGATTGATTATCCGCATACTGAGTATGGTGAATTCAGGATTTGTTCCCGACGGATGTAACGAATGTTGTGGTGAAAGTGTACAATCTCTGCAGAGTGTCAAACTATTCGAATAGCCGCGTCCGCGGTTATGGACAGTTGGAGTGGCCATACTGTTCCCCCGTCAGATGTTTTCAAAATGACTTGTGAAATGAATTAAGACTTTAACTTGACCACAACAGAGTTGTGATAGGAAATTCAAGTTCCCACTTAGGTGTTATCAAACTTTCAACTACTCTTCTTTGCTTTGAACTTAGTAGAGGTAAATCTGGTTTTTTTGCAAAACAACCCTAGAGCCTAGTGTCCTAACTACAAAAACCCCTTAACTTGTTAGTATTAGTTTGCGAGTACTTAAAGAGTACTCATGGCTTTGTCCCTGGCTATTCCCGTGGCCAGACTATGAAGAGGAGTATCAGGATGATGGACAACAGGAAGGTTACGACAACTAGGATCATCTCCCATCACCAGCATTGCCTATGACCCCGAAGATGGAGCTTCGCATACGCTATCGTTACTATTACGTTATTCCGCTGCTTGAGTTGTATTAAGAACTGGATCATGAGATCCTTATTTGTGTAAGACCTTATGTATGGTTTGTAATGGATGATGTAATGTGATATCCAAATCTGTTATGTCTCGCAAAAATGGTAATCCTGGGATTGCGATGTATGGCATAACAGGCATCTGGGATTAAAAATCCAGGTGTTGACAAGTTGGTATCAGAGCCATCCTGACCATAGGAGACCCTAGTTAGACTGGATGTTGAATCAAAAACTTAGTTTCAAAACCCAAGGAAGTGAGTATTTACAAAAACTTATTCCCATTCTTATCACTTTGATTCTTTCATAAAAATTCATGTTCCTCAAAAATTCTTGCAAAATACATAAAATTTGACACACTTGATCACTCTACTAACTTACTCATCCTATATTCTTATAGATGGACGTGCAGTACAACAAGTTTTATCAGTTGGGGAATGGATGAGAACTCATCTCTGAGCGTGACTTGGACCAGCTTTCGGAACTTCTGGAGCGTCCGCACCCCGAGTTCTTCGGAGCTCAGCTCAATGATCAAGGAGGAGAAGATCTGTAGTGGCTAGTTGTTCCAAGTCTCCGAGGAAAGATTGAACCTCCCACTGCAGAGGGAATTCAGTTCATCTTAAGAGAGAACAACTGGCTAGATGGACTTGCCAGGGCCATGCAGGAAGCTCTTGCCCGTCTAAGTGGGCAGAGTATCAATCAGATCAAGGGTACCCGCTTTGAGTTTTATCCAAGGCGTGATGCTATGGGACAACCACTGGAAGCCCCATATCACCCCGAGATGAAGACTCGGTTGGACCACCTTAGCTTCATTATGTATGATCATCAGCAGGAACTGGACAATGCCCGTGACTACTCCAACCACAAGTCCACCATCGTCTAGACGAAGGATCAGACCGTCGCCATGCTAGTGAAGGATCGCAAGTCTCGTCGCCGTCAGCTCGACAAGAAGGAGAGAATCATTGCCCGTCTTCGCCACCGTATCACGGATTTGGAGGAGACCATCCACGAGAGAGACATGCAGTTGGAGGAAAGGGATAATGCCGGAGAAGATCTTCGTGGAGACCCCTACTCCTATCTCAGTGATGACGATGACTTTCTGGAAGATCAGGCCATGGACTTCTTCACAAATGAGGAGGATTTCGCCTTCATCGATGACGATGAGGATGATGAGGATGATGATTACACTGACTCCGAGGAGTAGTAGCACTTGATCACTAGCGTTAGTAAGCTGTATTCGGTCCCACTGTATCGTAGTTTCCAGAATGGTTCTTAAAACCATCTATTTCCTTTGTTGTGGTGTGTGTTGTATCGTGTGCTATGAATGAATGAAAATCAAGTTTCTAGAAAATCCGAGTCAAACTTCTAAAACTTTTCAAAGTCCCTGAACCTTAGAAATTGCCCTTTTTTCTCATGATCCATCTCAATCTTCAGATGCCTCGCGGAGGATGTGGTTCATCCACGGACCCGATGTTGCAGATCCTGCAAATGTTGGTTTCGGACCGCGAAGCTGAAAGAGCAGAACGTCAAGCCAACTTAGCCACCCATCAGCAGATAGCTCAGCTGGCCCACAACAATCAAGGCCAAGGAAATCAGGACAACCATTGTCACATCCCAAGATTTTCCAAATCTTGTAATGTGAAAAATAAAATAAACAAAATAAATTATTGTTGAAAATCAGGGTGAAAAGAAACTTTTGTTTCAAAAAGGAAACTTAAAATCCCATCTTGAACAAACTTTAATTAAAGTTTGAATCCAACAAAATCCAAATCAAGAGAAATGCATTCCTCAATGAATGTATCTGGAAATTAAACACTTGGAAAATAAATCCAAACCCTAAGCCCTAATGGAATAAAAATCATTTCCAAGTTATCTCCAAGCTTATGGATTTGATCCATATAAAATCTTGTCAACAAACATGTACAAATGATCAAGAAAGACAAATAAAAATATTAAAAAGACCATATAAATTGGTTTCACTTAATTTGGAACCATAAATAAAATCTTATGAATATAATAAGATAAGGAAAGTAATTTCCAAAATCTAATAAAGAACCTATCTAGAATCCATACCAAATGGTGAGCAAATAATTCTAAAGGGATTTAAAAGGATAAAAAAATATCAAATAAGACTTCACAAATTGGAATCACCAAGTTTGGATCTCTAAATAAAAAGATATGAATTCTATAAGATAAAGAAAGAAATATTAAATAAAGAATATTTAAAGTTCAAATCAAATCTTGGCCAAATCTATTAATCAAATGGAATGAATATAATCCAAATCCAAATAAAATAAAAGGATAAAGAATTTCCAAAATAAAATAAAATGGCATTAAACCATACTATCCCTATCTTATTAAAGACAAATCTCTAATGAGAATGATCATTTAAATCATGAGAAAATGGTATTTTGGAAATTACCCAAGTGAAATAAAAGTTGTTTAATCAACTTAAATAAAATAAAATCTTCCAAATTAAAATTTAGGGAATTAAAAACCATATTAAAATTTCATTGAAATCAAAACAAATACCCAATCTTAAATGATTAATGAATCATATTAAAATACTTTCCAAATAATTCAAGATGAATTTTTTGACACCCTTTTAAGTAAACAAAACTTACTGAAAGATTTTGGAAGAATTCAGAAGTCAAATGGAAATTAAAAACATTATTAAATCCTATTTGATTTAAAACAAGGGCCCTTTTTATTAATTAAAAAGACCCCAAAAGGAATAAAATAAAATTCCAAAATTGACATCAGAATGTGCTACTAATCAATATTTAAACCTACACAAAATCTGGCAAAGTTTTGAAATCAAATGAGTGTTTGAATTGGTTGTTCAAAATCCAAACAGAATAAAGGAAAAGGAAAAAAGAAAAATAAACAGAACAAAAAAATATATAAAAGGACCCAGCCCAGCCTAACTAGCCCATTCAGCCCAACCGCAGCCCACTCCTTCTCTCTCACAGTGCGAAGCGTTTTCTACTCAAACTCTCAACCACAGCGATGCTGACAGACGGACCCCACCTCCCCTGCCTCTCCTCGCTGACGAGACGACCCCACAGCCACGTCACCTTCTTCCTCCCCGCGGTGACCACGCCCCTCACCTCGCCGGCCATTGCAGGCGATTAAAGCCGGGCTTAATTCGCGTTAACCGCACCATTAAACGACCCCCCGACCATGCCCTATTACTCGCCTGCGTCTCCTCTTCCTTTCCCCTCTATCGCCTCACCCAAGCATGCCCCCAGGCCGCCCAATTCTTCTCTACACCGTCCTCTGTCCGACGACTCTCCGGCGACGATTCTGGCAACCCCTCACAACCCCTTGCCTCCCCGACCAAGCTCACATACTCCCCACCTCCAGGCGCATCCCCCTGTAGTGTTAGCTCACCTGCGCGTGCTCTCCAGCATCGACAACAACGATGAACAGTAGCGCCACCGTCTGCCTCCGCTCCGACGAGCCCTACCGGTGAGACCAGACCCCCTTGCCCTTCTTTCGATGCAATCATGTCTGTGACTTGCATACGAAGCTAACCGTGTCTCCCGTTTGTTCCCTCGTGACCCGTAGCGCCGCCCTCGACGACAACAGAGCGTGGCCGTCGTTAGACGCAACTCCGACGAGCAATTATCAGCAACCCTGTGCGCCCCTTCGTCAACCGCGAGCAGGTTGAGCATCCCCGTACCACGGCGATCACGGTGAGCCATCTCTTTTTCTTCCTTGCTTCCTCTATCGCCAGCTCCGCCGCTAGCCGAGCGTCGCCAGAGTTTGGTCAGATCATCGCTAGCCGTTGGATGCAAATCGTAAGGATGCAAAAGAATCACTTAACGCCGAAAGGGTATGCAATCTGTGCCGCTCGATCTAACTTAGATCTGACGCCTTACAGCGACCGATCCGCGCGAAATGGTACGCACGAATAGGAAAGCGCCACGTGGCTCTGCTCGTTTGAATTAAAACAGATTTGATCTATTAGAAGTTAGATTTTGTAAAATCCATAACTTTTAATCTACACGTCCAAGTTTTGCAAACTTTATATCAATGGATTCAAAAAAACAAGTCCTAGCCAACCATGCACTTTGTTTAGTAAAAAGCTTCTAGTAAAATGTTTGTTGATGCAGAAACTTATGTATGCTTGTTTAGAATATAAAAAATGGTCTAAAATGATTTTGAGGATAAAATCTTTGGCAAATGGTTTGTTTTGAACCTACTGACCATAGGAAACAAATGGTGGTTTCAAAAAAAATGTATTTGATGAATCAAAAGAATAAACTTTGGATTTAAACTATTTCTAGTCAAATAAAAATATGGTTTAATTGTTAAAAATGATTTTGGAGGAAAACCTTTGGAAAATGTTTTGGAAATAAACTCTCTGACCCTAAACACAAGATTATATGGTTTGAAAGCATATTTTGTGAAACCTATAGAATTTTGCCTTATTAAAAGCATTTCTTCACCACATGAAATAATGATTTGGTTTAAAAATGGTTTAGAGATAGAATCTTTTGCAAATGGTTTTGCCACTTTACAAAATGACCAATTGGTGATTCCAAATGTTCATAACTTACTAGAAACCACTTTTACAAATAAAACAATCTTTAGCATGCTTGCATGCATTGTTTTGTTACTATCATTTTATGTGATGAATTGCTTGAATGGTAGATTGAAATATTGTTTGCTTGATTGAATTGTAGTGATTTGAAGTGAGTGAACATTGCAAAGATCAAGGAGTGAACCTATACTCTCTACCAAAAAGGCAAGTGATGCTTCATACTTTTGTCCCATTATTTTCACTATGCATTAGTGATATTTCTAAGTAAGACTTGCATGGAATTTTTGCTAAGTATGAACCATGCTATGGGAAAACCTAGTAGATGAAACCTTAGTAGAAAATTTCTAAGTTAAGATTCCTACTACTATCATGCTTAGCTTAGCTAATAGAAGACAAGGGTGGAATATATAACTATGTTATGGAAAATTTCTAAGTCTGAGGACTTGTGTTTTGTTTAATAAAACAACTAAGTTAATGAATCACCTGGGTAGAATGGAAGGAATGGTTTGTGTTGAGTGGTCATGCAAGTCCAGTATGCTAGGGAAAACTTGGGCTTCACCAAGTCCAGTATACTGGGGAATACTTGATGTCTCACTTGTGGATGGCCACCCAGGAACAAAGAGATTTGAGATGTCAAATGTTGAGAAGCTTCAAGTGCAACCACATGGCATTATGGGCTCTGCCTGGATCATATAGGTTGCAAGAACTTAGCCAAATGGACAGTTGGTGGTAGGGGAATGATAGGTTGGAACGCGTCCATTCTGGTCTAAGGGAAGGCTTCTGAAAGATCTTGTCTTGGTGAAACCAAGTCTTGTGGGGAAAGTGCACCACCTCTGCAGAGTGTAAAATCTAAGTACTTAGCCATGTCCCTGGCAAAGGACAATTTGAGCATCAAGACATGGAAGCTATCAAGAATCTCATCATCCAAATTTCTAAGATAAAAACTTGTGGTTGAACAAGGGTTTAAGGTTCACCAATTTCTATTGGTGGTTCCTTGGGTGATTTTTGTCAAGCAAAAAATTAGTGTTTCCAAATGATAAGGAAAATCTATTTTGAGCAAAGCAAGCCTAAACTCCACTTAGCCAAATGCATATAGATGATAGGCTCCACTATACTACCATAGTATCACTTGCCAATACAATTCAAATGTATTGACCCTTGTGGATGTAACTTTTTATGTTGTAGGTTTGTTTGATATTAGTGAAGTTATTGATTATGATTACAAGTCTACAACCAACATGTCTGCCTGTGGCACTTTGAAGATGAAGGACCCCATGCTTATAGATATTCTGCTGCAATGTAATGTAATAGCCAAATGAGCTATGTAAGATGTAATAAATTATGTTATTCCTGGTTATAAAGTTGTATTATGACCTTTGTTTCTGGATATTACATCTTAACTGTGGATGCTAGCTATTGATCCAGGGACTAGCATTGTAAACACTGGGATCTCTACCTTATTAAAGGTTGGGAACCTTACAGATGGTATTAGAGCATTGTGTTGCCTGTAGGATTGTAACCCTAGGAATGGACAAAACCCCTTAGAAAAATAGGAGTTGTATTTGTTCCAAAACTTGTTTACAAACAATCTTGTAAACTCTTTCCTCAACCATTTTTGGTTTTGATTCTACATCTCTTATATTTCAAACTTGATGGACAAAGCCTACCCCATGGCCAAAGACTTCACCATGTGCAAAGGACTTCATCAACTCTAATGACTTCAACATCTTCAACATTTTCAACAAGGACTTCAACCTTGGATATCACTAAGGACTACAATTGAGACAAGAAATCTTGCTCAAGACTTGAAGACTAAGGAAACACAACTTAGAAGGAACCATAATCACCTTTGAAGTTTTTGAGACCAAGAATTTTTCTCCAAGGATACAAAGATCTTGTTCAAGAAGAATCAACCAAGAAGGATGGAAAGATCTCAAGTGAACCATATAGATGGACCACCATATTTAGTTTAAGACAAGCCCACCAACTTATGTGGTGTAACAAAAATGTTTTGTTTGCCTAAAAATATGCTTGAACCTTGTTGTTTGTTTCTTGTGCTTGCTTGTGCATTGCTTGTGAAAATTATGATGTGTGTGATTAGAATTATTCCCTTAGAAATATTTTGCCTATTCTAATCCCAATCCAACCCAAACAGATGACTTCTCCAAGAGACAACAAGGATGGCAACAACAACAACCAAGAGATCAACATGAGAGACCAACTGCTTGCAAGACAAACCCAGTTGAACCAAGTGACAACTCAGTTTTTAGCCAACAACAAGGAGATAGACCCAACCATGCAAAAAGTTTTGGAAACTCAATCCCAAATGTTGCAAGGATTGGCTACTCAAATGACCAACATGGGAGAAAACTCTTCCCAAGGAGTTTATGACAACAAGGATGACAAAGATGTTATTCTAGAAGGAACCCAAGCTTGCAATATTTGTGGTGACAAGGATCACACTTCCAAGGAGCATAAAGATCAATGCCCCAATTGTGAAGAGAAACATCCAATTGACCAATGCCCCACATCCCAAGCTACTTGTTACCTATGTGAAGGAAACAATCATGTCCCTATCCAATGCCCCATCTATTCCATAGTTGAACAAAGGAAACAAGGTGGAGTGCAACAACTGATTGCAGACTACCATGAGAGAGCCAAGTCTACCAAGAAGGATGAAGACAAAGGAAAATCTCAGCTTGTACCTCCCAGCAACATGACTCAATTTAAAGGACCAAAAAGGAGACATATGTATTATCCAAGGAATAATAGAAAGTCAAGGAGACCAGTAGACATTCCTACCTTTGAGATAACATATGAAGAACATGAACTAGAAGCACTCCTAGCTTTGGAGAAACCCAAGAAAAAGAAGGACAAAAGCCATGGGCAATGTGGTCATTGCAAAGAAATGGGACACTATGCCAGTAAATGTCCAGAGAAGCAGAAGTATAAGGAGATTAGCCAAGTGTGGTGCAACAACTGCAAAGAGCCAGTCCATTATGTAGCAACTTGCCCACAGAAGATACGTGATGAACTCAATCTTATCACATGTTACAATTGTGGTAACCAAGGACATTATGCAAGCAACTGTCCAGAAAAGATGAAGCACAAGATAAACACGCCTATGAAGGATCTCAGCCTTGTCACATGTTTCAAGTGTGGAAACAAAGGACACTATGCAGATGTTTGTCCAGAGAGATTTCAACAAGATCCCAAGAAGGCCAATATGTAATCTAGATGGAAAATTTCTAAGGGTGGTAGTACCCTAGATGCTTTGAGCCATCTTGTAACCCTAGCCTCCCCAAATCTCGGGACGAGATTTATTTTAAGGGTGGTAGCCTGTCACATCCCAAGTTTTTGCAAATCTTGTAATGTGAAAAATAAAATAAACAAAATAAATTATTGTTGAAAATCAGAGTGAAAAGAAACTTTTGTTTCAAAAAGGAAACTTAAAATCCCATCTTGAACAAACTTTAATTAAAGTTTGAATCCAACAAAATCCAAATCAAGAGAAATGCATTCCTCAATGAATGTATCTGGAAATTAAACACTTGGAAAATAAATCCAAACCCTAAGCCCTAATGGAATAAAAATCATTTCCAAGTTATCTCCAAGCTTATGGATTTGATCCATATAAAATCTTGTCAACAAACATTTACAAATGATCAAGAAAGACAAATAAAAATATTAAAAAGACCATATAAATTGGTTTCACTTAATTTGGAACCATAAATAAAATCTTATGAATATAATAAGATAAGGAAAGTAATTTCCAAAAGCTAATAAAGAACCTATCTAGAATCCATACCAAATGGTGAGCAAATAATTCTAAAGGGATTTAAAAGGATAAACAATTATCAAATAATACTTCACAAATTGGAATCACCAAGTTTGGATCTCTAAATAAAAAGATATGAATTCTATAAGATAAAGAAAGAAATATTAAATAAAGAATATTTAAAGATCAAATCAAATCTTGGCCAAATCTATTAATCAAATGGAATGAATATAATCCAAATCCAAATAAAACAAAAGGATAAAGAATTTCCAAAATAAAATAAAATGGCATTAGACCATACTATCCCTATCTTATTAAAGACAAATCTCTAATGAGAATGATCATTTAAATCTTGAGAAAATGGTATTTTGGAAATTACCCAAGTGAAATAAAAGTTGTTTAATCAACTTAAATAAAATAAAATCTTCCAAATTAAAATTTAGGGAATTAAAAACCATATTAAAATTTCATTGAAATCAAAACAAATACCCAATCTTAAATGATTAATGAATCATATTAAAATACTTTCCAAATAATTCAAGATGAATTATTTGACACCCTTTTAAGTAAACAAAACTTACTGAAAGATTTTGGAAGAATTCAGAAGTCAAATGGAAATTAAAAACATTATTAAATCCTATTTGATTTAAAACAAGGGCCCTTTTTATTAATTAAAAAGACCCCAAAAGGAATAAAATAAAATTCCCAAATTGACATCAGAATGTGCTACTAATCAATATTTAAACCTACACAAAATCTGGCAAAGTTTTGCATTCAGCCCAACCGCAGCCCACTCCCTCTCTCTTGCAGCGCGAAGCGTTTTCTACTCAAACTCTCAACCGCAGCGACGCTGACAGACGGACCCCACCTCCCCTGCCTCTCCTTGCTGACGAGACGACCCCACAGCCACGTCACCTTCTTCCTACCCGCGGTGACTACGCCCCTCACCTCGACGACCGTTGCAGGCGATTAAAGCCGGGCTTAATTCGCGTTAACCGCACCATTAAACGACCCCCCGACTATGCCCTATTACTCGCCTGCGTCTCCTCTTCCTTTCTCCCCTGTCGCCTCACCCAAGCGTGCCCCCAGGCCGCCCAATTCTTCTCTACACCGTCCTCTGTCCGATGACTCTCCGGCGACGATTCCGGCAACCCCTCACCGCCCCTTGCTTCCCCGACCAAGCTCACATACTTCCCACCTCCAGGCGCATCCCCCCGTAGCCTTAGCTCGCCCGCGCGTGCTCTGCAGCGTCGACAACAACGACGAACAGTAGCTCCGACGAGCCCTACCGGTGAGACCAGACCCCCGTTGCCCTTTCGATGCACGCATGTCCGTGACTTGCGTACGAAGCTAACCGTGTCTCCCGTTTGTTCCCTCGTGACCCGTAGCGCCGCCCTTGACGACGACAGAGCGTGGCCGTCGTCAGACGCAACTCCGACGAGCAATTATCAGCAACCCTGTGCGCCCCTTCGTCAACCGCGAGCAGGTTGAGCATCCCCGTACCACGGCGATCACGATGAGCCATCTCTTTTTCTTCCTTGCTTCCTGTATCGCCAGCTCCGCCGCTAGCCGAGCGTCGCCAGAGTTTGGTCAGATCATCGCTAGCCGTTGGATACAAATCGTAAGGATGCAAAAGAATCACTTAACGCCGAAAGGGTATGCAATCTGTGCCGCTCGATCTAACTTAGATCTGACGCCTCACAGCGACCGATCCGTGCGAAATGGTACGCACGAATAGGAAAGCGCCACGTGGCTCTGCTCGTTTGAATTAAAACCGATTTGATCTATTAGAAGTTAGATTTTTTAAAATCCATAACTTTTAATCTACAGGTCCAAATTTTGCAAACTTTATATCAATGGATTCAGAAAAACAAGCCCTAGCCAACTATGCACTTTGTTTAATAAAAAGCTTCTGGTAAAATGTTTGTTTATGCAGAAACTTATGTATGCTTGTTTAGAATATAAAAATTGTTCTAAAATGATTTTGAGGATAAAATCTTTGGCAAATGGTTTGTTTTGAACCTACTGACCATAGGAAACAAATGGTGGTTTAAAAAAATGTATTTGATGAATCAAAAGAATAAACTTTGGATTTAAACCATTTCTAGACAAATAAAAATATGGTTTAATTGTTAAAAATGATTTTGGAGGAAAACCTTTGGAAAATGTTTTGGAAATAAACTCTCTGACCCTAAACACAAGATTATATGGTTTGAAAGCATATTTTGTGAAACCTATAGAATTTTGCCTTATTAAAAGCATTTCTTCACCACATGAAATAATGATTTGGTTTAAAAATGGTTTAGAGATAGAATCTTTTACAAATGGTTTTGCCACTTTACAAAATGACCAATTGGTGATTCCAAATGTTCATAACTTACTAGAAACCACTTTTACAAATAAAACAATCTTTAGCATGCTTGCATGCATTGTTTTGTTACTATCATTTTATGTGATGAATTGCTTGAATGGTAGATTGAAATATTGTTTGCTTGATTGAATTGTAGTGATTTGAAGTGAGTGAACATTGCAAAGATCAAGGAGTGAACCTATACTCTCTACCAAAAAGGCAAGTGATGCTTCATACTTTTGTCCCATTATTTTCACTATGCATTAGTGATATTTCTAAGTAAGACTTGCATGGAATTTTTGCTAAGTATGAACCATGCTATGGGAAAACCTAGTAGATGAAACCTTAGTAGAAAATTTCTAAGTTAAGATTCCTACTACTATCATGCTTAGATTAGCTAATAGAAGACAAGGGTGGAATATATAACTATGTTATGGAAAATTTCTAAGTCTGAGGACTTGTGTTTTGTTTAATAAAACAACTAAGTTAATGAATCACCTGGGTGGAATGGAAGGAATGGTTTGTGTTGAGTGGTCATGCAAGTCCAGTATGCTGGGGAAAACTTGGGCTTCACCAAGTCCAGTATACTGGGGAATACTTGATGTCTCACTTGTGGATGGCCACCCAGGAACAAAGAGATTTGAGATGTCAAATGTTGAGAAGCTTCAAGTGCAACCACATGGCATTATGGGCTCTGCCTGGATCATATAGGTTGCAAGAACTTAGCCAAATGGACAGTTGGTGGTAGGGGAATGATAGGTTGGAACGCGTCCATTCTGGTCTAAGGGAAGGCTTCTGAAAGATCTTGTCTTGGTGAAACCAAGTCTTGTGGGGAAAGTGCACCACCTCTGCAGAGTGTAAAATCTAAGTACTTAGCCATGTCCCTGGCAAAGGACAATTTGAGCATCAAGACATGGAAGCTATCAAGAATCTCATCATCCAAATTTCTAAGATAAAAACTTGTGGTTGAACAAGGGTTTAAGGTTCACCAATTTCTATTGGTGGTTCCTTGGGTGATTTTTGTCAAGCAAAAACTTAGTGTTTCCAAATGATAAGGAAAATCTATTTTGAGCAAAGCAAGCCTAAACTCCACTTATCCAAATGCATATAGATGATAGACTCCACTATACTACCATAGTATCACTTGCCAATACAATTCAAATGTATTGACCCTTGTGGCTGTAACTTGTTATGTTGTAGGTTTGTTTGATATTAGTGAAGTTATTGATTAGGATTACAAGTCTACAACCAACATGTCTGCCTGTGGCACTTTGAAGATGAAGGACCCCATGCTTATAGATATTCTGCTGCAATGTAATGTAATAGCCAAATGAGCTATGTAAGATGTAATAAATTATGTTATTCCTGGTTATAAAGTTGTATTATGACCTTTGTTTCTGGATATTACATCTTAACTGTGGATGCTAGCTATTGATCCAGTGACTAGCATTGTAAACACAGGGATCTCTACCTTATTAAAGGTTGGGAACCTTACAGATGGTATCAGAGCATTGTGTTGCCTGTAGGATTGTAACCCTAGGAATGGACAAAACCCCTTAGAAAAATAGGAGTTGTATTTGTTCCAAAACTTGTTTACAAACAATCTTGTAAACTCTTTCCTCAACCATTTTTGGTTTTGATTCTACATCTCTTCTATTTCAAACTTGATGGACAAAGACTACCTCATGGCCAAAGACTTCACCATGTGCAAAGGACTTCATCAACTCTAATGATTTCAACATCTTCAACTCTAATGACTTCAACATCTTCAACATTTTCAAAAGGGACTTCAACCTTGGATATCACTAAGGACTACAATTGAGACAAGAAATCTTGCTCAAGACTTGAAGACTAAGGAAACACAACTTAGAAGGAACCATAATCACCTTTGAAGTTTTTGAGACCAAGAATTTTTCTCCAAGGATACAAAGATCTTGTTCAAGAAGAATCAACCAAGAAGGATGGAAAGATCTCAAGTGAACCATATAGATGGACCACCATATTTAGTTTAAGACAAGCCCACCAACTTATGTGGTGTAACAAAAATGTTTTGGTTACCTAAAAATATGCTTGAACCTTGTTGTTTGTTTATTGTGATTGCTTGTGCATTGCTTGTGAAAATTATGATGTGTGTGATTAGAATTATTCCCTTAGAAATATTTTGCCTATTCTAATCCCAATCCAACCCAAACAGATGACTTCTCCAAGAGACAACAAGGATGGCAACAACAACAACCAAGAGATCAACATGAGAGACCAACTGCTTGCAAGACAAACCCACTTGAACCAAGTGACAACTCAGTTTTTAGCCAACAACAAGGAGATAGACCCAACCATGCAAAAAGTTTTGGAAACTCAATCCCAAATGTTGCAAGGATTGGCTACTCAAATGACCAACATGGGAGAAAACTCTTCCCAAGGAGTTTATGACAACAAGGATGACAAATATGTTATTCTAGAAGGAACCCAAGCTTGCAATATTTGTGGTGACAAGGATCACACTTCCAAGGAGCATAAAGATCAATGCCCCAATTGTGAAGAGAAACATCCAATTGACCAATGCCCCACATCCCAAGCTACTTGTTACCTATGTGAAGGAAACAATCATGTCCCTATCCAATGCCCCATCTATTCCATAGTTGAACAAAGGAAACAAGGTGGAGTGCAACAACTGATTGCAGACTACCATGAGAGAGCCAAGTCTACCAAGAAGGATGAAGACAAAGGAAAATATCAGCTTGTACCTCCCAGCAACATGACTCAATTTAAAGGACCAAAAAGGAGACATATGTATTATCCAAGGAATAATAGAAAGTCAAGGAGACCAGTAGACATGCCTACCTTTGAGATAACATATGAAGAACATGAACTAGAAGCACTCCTAGCTTTGGAGAAACCCAAGAAAAAGAAGGACAAAAGCCATGTGCAATGTGGTCATTGCAAAGAAATGGGACACTATGCCAGTGAATGTCCAGAGAAGCAGAAGTATAAGGAGATTAGCCAAGTGTGGTGCAAAAACTGCAAAGAGTTAGGCCATTATGTAGCAACTTGCCCACATAAGATACGTGATGAACTCAATCTTATCACATGTTACAATTGTGGTAACCAAGGACATTATGCAAGAAACTGTCCAGAAAAGATGAAGCACAAGATAAAAAAGCCTATGAAGGATCTCAGCCTTGTCACATGTTTCAAGTGTGGAAACAAAGGTAACTATGCAAATGTTTGTCCAGAGAGATTTCAACAAGATCCCAAGAAGGCCAATATGTAATCTAGATGGAAAATTTCTAAGGGTGGTAGTACCCTAGATGCTTTGAGCCAACTTGTAACCCTAGCCTCCCCAAATCTCGAGACGAGATTTATTTTAAGGGTGGTAGCCTGTCACATCCCAAGATTTTCCAAATCTTGTAATGTGAAAAATAAAATAAACAAAATAAATTATTGAAAATCAGGGTGAAAAGAAACTTTTGTTTCAAAAAGGAAACTTAAAATCCCATCTTGAACAAACTTTAATTAAAGTTTGAATCCAACAAAATCCAAATCAAGAGAAATGCATTCCTCAATGAATGTATCTGGAAATTAAACACTTGGAAAATAAATCCAAACCCTAAGCCCTAATGGAATAAAAATCATTTCCAAGTTATCTCCAAGCTTATGGATTTGATCCATATAAAATCTTGTCAACAAACATTTACAAATGATCAAGAAAGACAAATAAAAATATTAAAAAGACCATATAAATTGGTTTCACTTAATTTGGAACCATAAATAAAATCTTATGAATATAATAAGATAAGGAAAGTAATTTCCAAAAGCTAATAAAGAACCTATCTAGAATCCATACCAAATGGTGAGAAAATAATACTAAAGGGATTTAAAAGGATAAACAATTATCAAATAAGACTTCACAAATTGGAATCACCAAGTTTGGATCTCTAAATAAAAAGATATGAATTTCTATTGGTGGTTCCTTGGGTGATTTTTGTCAAGCAAAAACTTAGTGTTTCCAAATGATAAGGAAAATCTATTTTGAGCAAAGCAAGCCTAAACTCCACTTAGCCAAATGCATATAGATGATAGACTCCACTATACTACCATAGTATCACTTGCCAATACAATTCAAATGTATTGACCCTTGTGGCTGTAACTTGTTATGTTGCAGGTTTGTTTGATATTAGTGAAGTTATTGATTAGGATTACAAGTCTACAACCAACATGTCTGCCTATGGCACTTTGAAGATGAAGGACCCCATGCTTATAGATATTCTGCTGCAATGTAATGTAATAGCCAAATGAGCTATGTAAGATGTAATAAATTATGTTATTCCTGGTTATAAAGTTGTATTATGACCTTTGTTTCTGGATATTACATCTTAACTGTGGATGCTAGCTATTGATCCAGGGACTAGCATTGTAAACACAGGGATCTCTACCTTATTAAAGGTTGGGAACCTTACAACCATGGATCTAAGCTCAAGAATTTCCAGAACACCAACCCACCTGTTTTCACTAAGTCGGAAGAGCCCCTAGATGCAGATGATTGGCTGCAAACCATGGAAAACAACCTGGAACTCGCCGGAGTGGAAGCTAACGAGAAAGTTCTGTTCGCCACCCACTATCTAGCCGGAGATGCAAGAGCATGGTGGAACAATGTTCGTGCAATGACCCGAGGACAAATGATGACCTGGGAGGAATTCAAGGTCAAGTTCAGCAGAACTCATGTGCCACCGGGTTTGATCAAGAGGATGAGAGATGAATTCAGAGAATTGAAGCAAGGAAGGATGACCGTGGTGGAATACCATGAAAAATTCTTGTCATTAGCTAGGTATGCCCCGGATGAGATCGACACTGAAGCCAAGAAGAAGTAAAGATTCTTGAATGGTCTGCACGATGAGATGTAGATGGTATTGGTCAATATCCCCTTTGCGGATATTGAAGCCCTCGTCGAATCTGCCATTCAGATGGAAGGAAATATCAACCAAGCCAATGAGAACCGCAAGCGCCGCATGATGCATCAAACAGGAACCCATCATACACCAAAGTATCGCCCGAACCCATCTCCAGGATTTGCCCCGAGAACCAACAGACCCCCGATGAACCATCCGACCTATCCCAACCGTGGAAACCCAAGGCCTAGAGGAAATCACAACAACCCCGGCAACTCTGGCAATTTCAACCGTGCACCACCCAAGTTCAACAACAACAATGCCGCCACCAACACCAACACTGCCCCGAGGACTGGAAGCAATGCTGTGAGTGTTGCAGCAAAGGACAAGTCGCAAGTGACTTGTTATGACTGTGGAAATAAGGGTCACTACTCTAATGAGTGCCCCAAGAAGAATGCCGCAGCCCCCAATGAAAATGCCCCAGCTCAGAAGCAGCGTTGTGTTCAGCCTGGAAGAAGGTTTGCCCCAGGGAACTCGCTCAACCGCAACGGCCGTCTTTTTCTCATGCATGCTGAAGAAGCCCAGGAAGCGCCAGATGTCGTGATGGGTATGTTTTCTGTTAATTTAGTACTTGCTAGAGTGTTGTTTGATTCTGGTGCATCACACTCATTTGTCACCGAAGAATTTGCATGCACTAGTAAGATTCAACCAAACAAACTGAAGCATGTTATGATTGTTCAAATCCCCGGTTCAACCACCAAAGTTAGGCAAATTTGCAAAGCCGTCCCTATCCGAATCCATGGCATAGATTTTTATGCTAATCTGATAGTACTCGGAACTAAAGGTTTGGAAGTATTACTAGGAATGGATTGGATGTCCAAACATAAAGGATTAATTGACTGTGCCAAGAAAGCCATAACCATGACCAGTATAGCCGGAATATCAGTTGAGCATGTATCTGAAACCTTACCTCGTCAATTCAAGTGCAACAAGAGTATAGCCCAACCTACCATTGACCAAGTCCGGATAGTCTGTGAATACCTTGATGTATTTCCAGATGTTTTGCCCGGTATGCCCCCAGATCGGGATATCTAGTTTATCATTGAACTAATCCCTAGAACAGGACCCATAGCCCAGAGACCATATAGTATGAACCTGTCTAAACTAGCAGAACTAAAGAAGCAACTGGATGCCATGTTGGAAATTGGATTGATTCAACCAAGTGCGTCACCATGGAGATCACTTGTCTTGTTCGTGGACAAGAAAGATGGAGGTAACCATTTGTGTACAGATTATCGGAAGTTGAATGATGTAACTGTTAAGAACAAGTACCCATTTCCCAAGATAGAAGATCTGTTTGACCAGTTGACAGGTGCCAAAGTGTTTTCTAAGATTGATCTTAGAACTGGCTATCATCAACTCAAGATTCGCGCAGAGGATATTCCCAAGACTGCCTTTACCACCAGATATGGATTATACGAGTATAATGTCATGTATTTTGGATTAACCAATGCCCCCGCTTATTTCATGAATCTCATGAATAAGATTTTTATGGACTTCCTGGATAAGTTTGTCGTTGTTTTCATTGATGACATTCTGATTTATTCCAAATTAGAAGAAGAACATGAGCTACACCTAAGGACCATTCTTGGAACCCTTAGAGAGCATCAGTTGTATGCCAAGTTTAGCAAATGTGAATTCTGGTTGCAGGAGGTAGGATTCCTCGGCCACATTGTATCAGCCGGAGGAATTGCCGTTGACCCTGCAAAGGTGAAATATGTCGAAGATTGGCAAGCCCCAACCACTCAAACCCAAGTTCGTGAATTTCTTAGATTGGCGGGATACTAACGCAAGTTCGTAGAAGGATTCTCGAGTACGCCAGACCCATGACCCAATTGCTGAAGAAGGACAAGAAGTTTGAATGGACCGACAAATGTGAAGCGAGTTTTCAAGAACTCAAGAGAAGATTGATTTCAGCCCCAATCTTAATCATGTCGGATATCACGAAGCCCTTTGAAATGTATTGTGACGCATCCAAGATTGGTCTCGGATGTGTGCTAATGCAAGAAGGAAAAGTTATATCCTATCTATACCGACAACTGAAACAACATGAGGAAAACTACCCAACCCATGACCTCGAGCTCGTAGCGGTAGTTCTAGCCCTGAAGACATGGAGGCATTACCTGATGGGAAACCGTTGTGAGATTTATTCGGATCACAAGATCCTGAAGTATATATTCACTCAGAAGGAGCTGAATATGAGACAGAGAAGATGGATTGAGCTAATCAAGGATTACGACATGGACATTCACTATCACCCCGGTAAAGCCAACGTGGTAGCAGATGCCCTTAGCAGATTGCCGTGCCGCTTGAACTCCATGATTTTGAAGGAGCAACCAAGCCTGCACAAAGAGATGGAAGATTTCAGAATGGAATTAGTGAGTGAAGGATTTTTGGCTAGCATAGAACTTCAAACCACTTTGATCAGCTAGATCAAAGAGGCGCAGAAATGGGATTCAGTTGGAATGGACTTTATCACCGGATTGCCTACTTCTAGTAGGGGAAATGACTCTATCTGGGTCATAGTTGACAGATTGTCCAAAGTCGCCCATTTCTTACCAGTCAAGACCACATATCAGAGTTCGAAACTAGCGGAGTTATACATCGCTAGAATCGTCAGTTTGCGCGGAGTCCCCAAGAACATCGTATCTGATCGACGAACTCAGTTTACCTAGAGATTCTGGAAGAAAGTCCAAGAAGGTTTAGGAACTCGACTAGATTTCAGCATAGCTTATCACCCTCAGACCGACGGACAAACGGAGCGAGTACATCAAATACTCGAAGACATGTTGAGAGCATGTGTGTTAGAGTATGGATCTAAATGGGAAGACTGTCTGCCGTTCGCAGAATTTTCATACAACAACAGTTATCAAGCTAGTTTGCAAATTGCCCCATTTGAATTCATGTATGGAAGGAAGTGTCGCACCACTTTGAACTGGTCGGAAGTAGGAGAGAGTCAGATTTTCGGACCTGACATCCTACGAGAAGCAGAAGAGAAAGTTCACAAGATTCGTGAGCACCTCAAGACCGCCCAGTCAAGACAGAAGAGTTACACCGACAAGAGACGTCGATACCTCGCTTTCAATATCGGAGAGTTCGTGTACCTGAAAGTTTCACCATTGAAAGGAATGCAGCGTTTTCAACTGAAGGCAAAGTTAGCCCCCAGATATATCGGCCCCTTCAAGATTCTAAACTGTCGAGGAGAAGTGTCGTATCAATTGGAACTGCCAGAAGAAATGTCAGCCATGCACAATGTGTACCAAAAACATTCAAATGCTAAGTTTAAATGACAGTTTAAAATTGAATCTATCTCATATGGGAAGATCCCACTATTTCAAAAACCACTGAAACAAGCTCAACTTTCAAAACCCAAGCACCTACAGAACCTCAAGCACATGCCTAGTACACCCACCAAAAATCTTTTCAAAATTCAAAAAGAAGTTTCTTGCGGCCATTTCATCAAACACTTGGCAGGCAAATTTAAACCAAATCAAATTCACTGTTTTTAATAGTGTTTTGGCCTAACTTGCTCCCTCTCTAGCTCATAGCAAACATCTAGTAGATCATCTAGCTTAGTTGGAAACCTTTAGCCTCACTATAAACTGGCCATTGTCATCAATGTTGAACAAGCCGAGCACTTCACCACCACCCACTGTCGCCGCCGCAGCAGACCACCTCCCCCTCTCTCGCCATGTCTGGGAGCTAGCCAGCACTTCACCACCACCCACTTTCCCCTCCCCAAGCCAAGGCAAGCCGTGGACCACCGATCACGCCCCGCGCCCAGTGCCACTGCGACATGCCGAGCACGCGCCATAACGCCGCACCTCGCACACGCGCACACGCCGCCCCTTGATCGTAGCCCATGCCCACCGCTTCGCCATGACTCAAGGAACACGCCAGACATCCCCGTTCGCCGCCCAATGCCTCACAGCCACCGCTCGCCGTCGAAGACGCCGCCTCCTCCGCTCAGAGCGCCGGCCTCGCCCGACCTTTTACCACCGCCCCTAAGCCCGCATTTATGTTCTAGAGCATCGTCAGGATACCGCGCATCGATCGCCACCCTCATCCATGCCGCTAGCAGCCCGTAGCCATGTCACCACCGTCGCCTTCCCATCCCTCTCGGTATCGCCGTCGAGCCTATAAAAGGAAGCCACCCCCAGCCGTTTGAAGCACACCATTCCACTCCCCTCACCTCACTGATCGTTCCACACCTCTCACCGGAGCACGAGGAGCAGCAGCTCGCCGGAATTGCACCGGAGCAGGCCGCCTCTGGAGGAGAAGGGCGCCGCTGATTGCGACCACCCCCGGAGCTGCCTCGACCGTCCCTGAGCTCGTCGTCGACCACTCATTCGTTTGCTCGCCTCGCAGTCGTCGCTGGAGCCCTGGTATGCCCCCTATGCACCCCCACCGAGCCGCTATGGTTCGAGCGCGCTGGTGACAGGTTTGTCGTCGATGGCGATCCCTAGCCGTCGATCTCCATTCTAATCCAACGACCCACATAGCCCCGTACCACTTCGCGCGTTATGAGCTGCTGACTGGTAGACCCCCCTGTCAGCTGAGCCCCGCGCTGCAGAGTGACACTGGGCCGGCCCATTAACCTCTCCCGCGTGACCCAACCGTTTGAATTTAGATTTTCTATTTTAATTCAAACACAGTTCTATGCATAGACTCAAAAACCAACCAACTCGATCCAATGAATCAAATTACATGAAACCAATTTTTTTAGAAAGGTACTGAAATGCTTAATCCAAGCCCGTTGGATTTAAATCATTTGGATCTGTAGACCAACGTTGGTAAAAATAACAAGTTAGAAGCTTTTCTGCATTCAAACATTTTTTAAAATTCAACCATAAGAGCTTTTGAGTTGATTCCAACTCTCAAAAATCACATTTGATCATACCTTTCAGAATATATAAAAACATATGGGTTTACTTACAGAAATAATGTTCAAATAACAAAATAATGCCACATAGGCATTTATAGTCACTTTATTTATTTAAAATAAAAAGGTTAAACCTTATTAAATTGTGACACCACTTTAAATCACATTCCCATGTACTGAAATATGTGGTGATGACATGTGTCAACATGATCCCATGTTTGAGTTGGAGAATATTAAATTTTAAGTAGTCTTTCAATGAGTAGAAATTACTTTTCTCAAATTAAGATAACTAAGACAAATGCTTTAATCTTGTAATGTAGGTGATGATGCTAGATCATCTATAGTGCACCTTTGTGTGATGATTGAAAATAGTTAAGTATTGTTTGGTGATTGTGTACCTCGTATTTATTTATAGACGCTAGTACCGACCAAGGATACGAGGAGGGAGGAGGATACTACGAGGAAGAATCCGAGGAGAACTTCAACCACTGCTCTACACAAGGCAAGCTAACACTTGCATCCTAGCCAGTTTATACCACTATCTTAGCAAGCCTTACTACACAAATTGACCTATGCAAGCTATTAACCTAGCAAGCTTATACCACTTGATAAACCATCCTAGTTTTACTTGCAAGCTTTATACTTTATTTCTTTATCAAAGCTTTCTCTTAGAGTTTACATAGGGAATTGTAGATACTAGAAAGATAATGGAAGGTTGCATAAAGAGCATTAAATTTGTCCTAAGTTAGATAATCTTGATGTCATCCTAAGGCAGGAGATTGAACTTAGCAAATCCCCACTTGTTTACCACCCCTCATTAGTTCTTACCACCACTTGTAGATGCTAGTGCTAAGCATAAAACTTGATCAACTTTAGATGGGAATACTTGGTGAAACTGGTTATGAAAACCTTAGAATGATGAGTCATTCTACTGAAATGTTTTGACATGTGTTCTCGAACACCATATGATTTTGATGATGAAAATGTTGAGGCATGAGCCTTAGCCCTTTATAAAACTGATGGTTGTCTGGATGAGATACCATTCCAATTTTACCGTACAACCATAATGCCCGAAAATTAGGTAGGGCTTGACTGGAAATTTATATACCTTAGTATGGGTTCCCTCGCGGCCAAGGTCTGACCTGAGGCTACCTTGTGAAGATTTTCCACCTGTGCAGTACCCAAGATGACAGTTGGTCATGGTTGGGAGGCCAAAATCACAGGAGAGGTGCCTATACTAGGGCGTGTAATGAAAAGGTTAGGATTGATTATCCGCATACTGAGTATTGTGAATTCAGGATTTGTTCATGACGGATGTAACGAATGTTCTGGTGAAAGTGTACAATCTCTGCAGAGCATCAAACTATTCGAATAGCCGCGTCCGCGGTTATGGACAGTTGGAGTGGCCATACTGTTCCCCCGTTAGATGTTTTCAAAATGACTTGTGAAATGAATTAAGACTTTACCTTGACCACAACAGAGTTGTGATATGAAATTCAAGTTCCCACTTAGGTGTTATCAAGCTTTCAACTAGTCTTCTTTGCTTTGAACTTAGTAGTGGTAAATCTGGTTTTTTTGCAAAACAACCCTAGAGCCTAGTGTCCTAACTACAAAAAAACCCTTAACTTGATAGTATTAGTTTGCGAGTACTTAAAGAGTACTCATGGCTTTGTCCCTGGCTATTCCCGTGGCCAGACTATGAAGAGGAGTATCAGGATGATGGACAACATGAAGGTTACGACAACTAGGATCATCTCCCATCGCCAGCACTGCCTGTGACCCCAAAGATGGAGCTTCGCATACGCTATCGTTACTATTACGTTATTCCGCTGCTTGAGTTGTATTAAGAACTGGATCATGAGATCCTTATTTGTGTAAGACCTTATGTATGGTTTGTAATGGATGATGTACTGTGATATCCAAATCTGTTATGTCTCGCAAAAATGGAAATCCTGGGATTGCGATGTATGGCATAACAGGCATCTGGGATTAAATCAATTGCTTGCAAGCTAATCAATGTGATATCACCGAGAGGGCCTAGAGCATATCTATCCGTCATCGGGATGAACAAATTCCACTCTCGTTCCATGGGCCTCAACATAACCTTTTAGTTGTAATGAACCCATCTTTATAATCACCCTGTTACGGTGTGACGTTTGATGTTATCAAGATACTCTTCTAGTGTTAGTGATTGACATGATCTCATGGTCTAAGGATTAGGATCACTTCGTATGATGTTATAGCAATATAAACTCAATGACTTTGATCATAATGCTATAATTCGGATGAATGTTCATCACACCATTACACTAATGTTGTGACCTCGTTATTAACAAAATCCAATGTCCATGATCAGGAAATCTTGACCATCTTGTTAATCAATGAGCTAGTTTTATGAGAGAGGCATAACTAGGAACTTTCTATTTGTTTATCAAACACACATGTATTAACGTTTACGTAATGATACAATTATAGCATGCAAAATAAAAATTTATCATAAAAAGGGAATACGATAATAACCACTTTATTATTGCCTCTCGGGCATATTCCCTTCAGTCTCCCACTTGCACTAGAGACAATAATCTAGTTTGAAAACTTTGCGTGCTGAAAACATATGGCTTTCTGGTGTTTCATATACGTAACTGCAAGTGGTTAACATAATCTACGGATCTGACACTTTCAGGTCCGTGTGTATTTGCATGTCTTTGCGTCTTCACGCATCACTCATTCTCCAATGAGATTGCATTGTATAAATTTGGTCTTTTGGTGAGACCTTTAGTTCCTTGGGGTTAAATCATGTTGATACTATTGTCGTACAATATATCTTTAGTGTTAGCCCATTGCGAACCACACCTTTGTTTGATAACAAACTACTTGACACAAATGCCCTCCTTTGCTGCTACTATAGTAGTCATATACTTAGCCTTTTGTTGTAGTATTCGTCACAATGTCTTAACTTTGGAATTCATCCAAATCCATCATGGAATCTCCTTTCCATTACATTGTGCCACCCATAGTTTAAATTGAGATAAACTTAATTTGTATCTTGTTACAAAACTAGTATCAATGTAACTCTCTATAATGAACTATTTATAATTGTTTGTCACCTCTACACAGATATATTCTTAGTTCTTCCAAAAGATCATAAGAATTTCCTTACTATTGTCCAATGATCATTTTATGATTCATTCTGGTATATGCTCATAACACTTAGAGCATAGGACATATCTGGATGTGTATATATCATGGTATGATTGATCAAAGACATTCATGTGATTACACTCATCAAGTGTCAAAACACTTGAATCTTGTTTCACTTATCAAGTGTCGATACACTTGAATCTTGATTCAATTATTTTCGATGCGACAAGAAACTTTTGTTGTCGTTTCTATATTGAACTCCTTCAATATCTCATATATGTATATTTGGAATAACCATATTAGCGTCACAGTCTATCCATGTAGACGTTTATGCTAAATATTCGGGTTTTGCCTAAGTCTTTCATCGAAATGAAATTCTTAACCTTTATCAATAAAAGATACATCATTTCCAATCAACAAGATGTCCTCCACATAATGTATTACAAATATGTCTCAGCGCTCCTACTTAATTTCTTGCAAATGCAAGCATCTTCATTGTCTCCAGATGAAAACTCCTTTTTCATCACGGTGAAGATTCCAACTCCGCGATGCTTACTTCAACCATTGAAGTTTGCATGACCCTTTTAGCATCCTTTGAATTAACAAAACCCTTTGGATCGTGTCATGTACACGTCCTAGGTAACCATTGTATTAGAAGAACTTTGTTTTGTTTATTCATCTACCATATAACAAATTATATGTAGTGGTTGCTACTTTAATCCGTCCAGACTAAATATCGCTATGAAAGATCAAATCTTGTCATAGTCAACTCCTTGAACATTTTCGTAAAATACTTTACGACATGTCGACTATTTCATAGATGTAAAACATCCATGTCTGTTTCTTTATAGATCCAAATACGACCGATAGGTTTTTACACCTTTCCGGAGGGTCTTCCAAGTTCAAAACTTGATTTCTCGTGTATGGAACTATCACGGATTTTATGGCTTCAAGCCATTTGACGGAGTCAGGGCCCATCATCGCTTCTTTGCATGTAGTCGGTTCATCGTTGTCAAACAATAATTATTTACTCTCAAATCTCAGCATTTGATTGTTTATCCGACCTACTTGGTTCAATAAGAACTTATATCTCCGTGACCACAACCTTTGAGGCACATAAGCTATGAGCATTATGGCTGCCTCCGGAACGATTTACGGTGCTGCGCAACTCAGCACATTTAGCTAAGGTTCGTTAACCTTATCAAAGTTATATTGTCCTCCCACTTAACTTTTATGAAAAAATCCTTTTTCAAGAACCTCATGTTTTAAGCGACAAACCCTTTTGTCCTCGGTGTTATGGAGGAATAACCAATTGTTATTCGAAATAACCTACAAAGACATGCTCATCCGACTTTGGTTGTAAACATCTTACTTATGCTTAGCATACCAAAATTTAAAAAATGACAACTTGGGTTTTACCCCAAACCACAACTTCCATGGTGTCATTTCAACGGATCAAGATGGAGCTCTTTTCAGTGTAAAAGCGGTAGTCTCTAAAGCTTTGATCTTTTAAAACATAATGACAGTTTTATAAATAACACCTTTGATCCAACCATGTTAAATAAGGTTTCATTACTAATCTCAAACACTCCATATTCCTATGGTGTTTTGGGAGATGCAAATCTAGGTGTTTTTGCTAAACTTGTAACTCAAATAAATCCCTTTATGATAAAATCATAAATTATTTATTTTCTTGTTACACTTGCAACTCAAATAAATCCCTTATGATAAAATCATAAACAATTTATTTTCTTGTTACAATGATTTTCCACTTCATCTTGAAAGTCTTTGAATGTTTTCAAATATTTCATACTTCTTTCTCATTAAGTGAACATTCACTCAAATTTCTGGAGAAAGCATATGAAGTTGAAATCCATCACTTAAGACTATACATAATGGACTATATACTTCGATATGTATAAATTCCAATATTTTAGTCGTTCGTTCTTCTTTGGCCTTTGAAAGAAGTTTTAATTATCCGATGAAAGTCTCACAAGCGTCACTTGATTAAATCAAAGACTCCAAAAATCTATGAAAATGGAGTTTCTTCATGTTATATTTCCAATATAATTTAAACGGTAATGTCACTTCGTAAGTGATCTTCCAATCATTTGTCTTGTGACATTTTAGCATTAGTTTTTATGGATGTGATTTCTCCAACTAGATTTGTAAATCATCCATCTTATATGGAATACGATAATTATTTGAACAAACTTTATTCTCATAATACCTGATTTAAATAACTATTATTAAAACATATCTTGAAGGCAAGCTTTGATGCCAACGAGAAATACAAACAACGGTTTGTTTGTTTTCGATGAACATCATCACATATTCTCTTGCTAGTTACTTAGGCCATTGTGGTTCATGAATTGCGTCGTTCTGTATGAAATTTTATACCAACCAATTTTGTATCCAATACCCAAGAACCATATTGTTTAACAAGAAAAGAATACAACCATAACATGTATATCATCCATATACCTAAATTGGATATTTCCAATCTTTTCTTTTCTGCCAAATATATTTTATAGATTCTCTTTCAGCATTTCCTTTTCCATTTTAAAAGAATATATAAGCATCAACAGTGGCGCCATATACACGACACATAGTCCAAAGCGTGTATATTCAAATACAAATACCTTTGGACTTGCACTTTGAAGTAGATCACCATCATCAAATGATCGGTGTTCTTTCAAAATCCATTCTTTAGTGATCTTTTAGTGTAGTAAACACTTTACATACATCTTCTATTCATCCTTATCATGACAACTTTCATGATCAAGCTAATGTAGCTTATAAAGGCGAATCATGAGTATAACGTCACTTTCCAAAACCCTTTTGGATGATTAGGATGTCTAGCATCTCCAACCTTCGCAAATTCTCATCCAAAATGAGAACATACATTATACTATATCATACTGCAACCAAAATATTGTTTTAGATATCGTTATATATGCCACACATGATGGTTTCTGAAACAATTCTTTCAGCTCCTAGATAACCTTGATATTTAAAAACAATCAAGAATCATGGAGGCAAACATGATACTTAAGATACTAACACTGGAATTGTTACTCTCGATTTAATATTAAATATTAAATTTCACTGAGTAAATAGAGTTTGCTGAAAGTTTGCAATAGGACTTTAAACTTTAGATTGACACTTAACACAATACGATACCAGTTTGTAAAGTATATATTCGTAATTATATAGTTCTATTATCTCAATTACAACTATGCATAAGGTGGTGAAAGAATGCCAATGACTACAACAAATTATGCAAATTCACTTTGATTTAATTTATGATAAATTGAGTTCTAATAATCCAAATTAGAAATGAACTCCCACTCAAAAACGACATCCATCGTGTCTTTTTGGTGATTACATGAACCAAATCCAATACACCAAGTCCGATCATCACGTGAGTCGGTGTAGCTTCAAAGGCGAGCATCAAATGGGCATCATATCTTCCATATGGCTCATGCTTAAACTTTTGGTCCGTGTTCCGAGGCCATGTCTGTACATGCTAGGCTCGCTAAGTAAGAACCTTAGTATCCGCGTGTGTAACTGTCTTACACCCGAAATATGATCGTGGATCCAAGAACACCCAATCATCACGTGATGTCTTGGAGCGAAGAAACATAATCGGTGCATACTAAAGGAAGGACACATTTTTATCTTGATATTTAAATGAGGGATCGTCTTATTATGCTAATAAAACGCCAAACAAGCAATATAAGATGTAATCAAACATCACATGTTAATAAGTGAAATGATATGGTTCTTGCACTTGATCTCCATCATGTGCATCATGGTATGATCGCCATCATACCTCTATGTGTAAGGCCAAGGTCTTATGGAACTTACACGTTATGTGTGTTGTAAGAGTATCGATTTACACTTCTACTTACAACATCACCATATCATGACACCAGCCCAGCAACAATCTAAACTAGACGCCTATAATTTATCCATTACAAGTTTTACGTGGCTTAGGGATTTCGAAGATAGAACCGTTCTTACCTACGAACATGAACCACAACGAGGATAAACAAATTGTTGACAACTCGTTGAAAATTAGATATTGACTATAGTAGGAGAGACAGACACCCGCTAGCCACTTATGCAAAACTAGTTGCATGTCAAGCGTGGGACAGGTCTCATGTGCGAGGACATGTAAAGTTTGTCCAGGACGCTTCATCCCACTATGCCACCAATATCCAAAGTACAACCAAGATGAAATAAAATGATCATCATCGCCCACATACTCATATGTGTACTACCCGTGCAAAGCATCTACGCATAGATCCGGCTCTGATACCACTGTAGGGTTCGCAGCATAGAAAACAAAAAAAATTCCTACGATGGGAACAACTATGTACCAAGATCTATCTACTAGATACAAGCAACGGGTGGATATAAATCCGTAGAGAACATACCCTTGAAGACCGACAAAGCTTAACGAGTCCAAACTCGTGGTTGATATAGACGATCTCTTGACGATCTCAAGATCGAGAGGAAGTCCTTAGCGCCGCAACTTAGCGGCGCATCCGTGCTCGCACACACGTCCGAGGCACCGAGCAACCTCCGCCTCCTCGCTCCAGTGATGCAGTGGAAGCACAACTCTTTCTTGCCAAATAGCCACCGGGAACATGTATCTCGCTAGTCCGAGACCATGGGGGATAAATATTAGAGGGGGAGAGAGATCCTTCACGAGGAGGTGTGAGTGAGAGAGAGGGAGGGACCAGGCTCCTTTTATAGGGAGAGGGGGGCACCCAAGGGGCTATGCGCCTAGCCATGGGGCTGCCCCCTCCCCTCCTTTCATTCTTGTGGGTGGACACTCCACTCACACAAATGCCTTTCAATTCCCTCCACTCAAAAACCCACTCAAATTCCCATTAAATTTCCACCAAATTTAATGCAAACTCTCATTAAATAAAACTCCTTTTATTTATTCAGAATTTTGTCAATTACTTTAATGACAAACATTCTCATATAACCCCTTGATAGTATTTCATTTCACATGCAAAAACACTTTCTGCAATTTCACCCGAAAACCCGTTTCGGTATCTAGTGAAATAAATTCCTGCGCTTGTTATTCTTTCCGGCATGAAACTTTTGCTCCAAATGGATGTCGGTGTCTCTTAAGTGTGTCACCCTACGGTTCGCGAATAATGCGGACATGATCGAGACCCCTCTCCGATCAATAAACAGAAGCGGGGCCTGGAGATCCATACTGACTCCCACACATTCAACGATGACTTTCTTGTGATCGTTTCAACCTTTTATGCTAGTATCTTAATCCTTTTGTTTAGCGATATATTACATGTCCGAGATTCGATCATCGGTATCTCCATACCTAGTTTGATCTCGTTACTAACATGCACTCTTTTCTCGTTCCCGTGATATAACATTCTAGTGATCAAATCACTTGCTTGCAAGCTAATCAATGTGATATCACCGAGAAGGCCTAGAGCATATCTATTCATCATCGGGATGAACAAATTCCACCCTTGATCCATGGGCCTCAACATAACATTTTAGTAGTACCAAACCCATCTTTATAATCACCCTGTTATGGTGTGACATTTGATGTTATTAAGATACTCTTCCAGTGTTAGTGATTAACATGATCTCATGGTCTAAGGATTAGGATCACTTCGTATGATGTTATAGCAATATAAACTCAATGACTTTGATCGTAATGCTATACTTCGGATGAATGTTCACCACGCCATTACACTAATGTTTTTTTTTGAACGGGAAAGGTCCCGAAGGACCAGGAGCTTCTATTCCAGCGGCGGGCGAACAATTACAATGAGGTCTAAAATAAAAGGAGAAAATACAACCAGACCCCTCACTCTTACAAAGCACACCCTAGCAAGGATTGATAAAAAGCAATCAGGTCCTTGGCATCCGTCGGCGACGAACAGCATCACGGCGGCACCACCCTAGCACCAACCGGGGACACAACCACTTGGTTGCGCGGGGGGCATGAAGGCCGCCACGATGTTGGCAGAGATCCTCTCACAGAGGATGAAATCGCTCGCGCTATCAACAGCGACGAGCTCGGCGTGGCCACCAATCTGGCCGGAAATAGCAGCGGCGAGGCGTTGCTTGGAAGACGCCGAAAGGGGCACAAGCTCCAGATGCACCCCAAAGCTTCCGACTTGGACAGCTCCCCAACATATGCCCTTCACTCCTCTCCCGCTTCCATAGCCGGCAGAGAGAAGAAGAACAGAGGGAGAGCCATAAACAAGACGGCAGCCGCGCGTGGATGAAGGGGAGTTGGTTGCCCACCCCCGCCGGTCCTTCTTGTTCCCCTCGCCGCCACGGCCGGCCGGAAGAAGAAGAAAAGCAGGAGAGGACAACCACCGCCTGGCGACGCGCCCAAACGCTAGAACAGGGACACTCCCGGCGCTCCCGCAACTGCAGCACCACTTCCTCCCCACCTTCCATCCCTCGCCGCCACGGCCGTCCAAATAAAGGAGGAGTAAGGATACAACAAGATAGAGGGAGCGACAAACAGCAGCTTTATTTGGGGATGCTGCAGCCGTCGTCGCCATCCTCTGCTCCGGCCACAGGAGCTCAAGAATAGCAAACAACAGCCCTACTCTCCAGATCTAGCTGCAGCAGATCTGAGCACAAGCATCAACGGTCACAAGGACCACTACCGGCATGACGCCACAAACCCTAAACCTATCTACTCCGGCGCCGCCTTCCTGCCAACTCCAGCCAGCTAATCCGGCGGAGAGGCCATGGAAGGGGCCCGGCCTGAGGTGAGGAACTCTCAGAAGAAGGGGAGGGAGGGAGAAGGTGGGGGAGGTTCGGACCGCACCGAGTGAGTCTTTTCCCCGCCATTACACTAATGTTGTGACCTCGTTGTTAACAACATCCAATGCCCATGATCAGGAAACCTTGACCACCTTGTTAATCAACGAGCTAGTTTTATGAGAGAGGCATAACTAGGAACTTTCTGTTTGTTTATTAAACACACATGTATTAATGTTTCCGTATTGATACAATTATAACATGCAAAATAAACATTTATCATAAACAAGGAATATGATAATAACCACTTTATTATTTCCTCTCGGGCATATTCCCTTCAGATACATCTTCCACCGTTACTGTTTACTTGCTGCAAACCATTATCACCATCCACACCATACAGTTAATCCTTTGTTACAGCAACCGGTGAGATTGACAACCTCACTGTTAGTTGGGGCAAAGTCTTGAGTTTGTGTTGTGCAGGTTTCCATGTTGCTTGCAACACCTGTGTGACGTTTCCTTCCTCCTACTGGTTCGATAACCTATGTTTCTTACTGAGGGAAAACTTGCTGATGTGCTGCTTCATACCTTGCTCTTGGGGTTTCCCGACGAAGCGTTCACCACGCATCACTCCCCTCCAGACTCCTTGTTCCTTTTGGTAAAATATTGACTTTGGCTTTTCTCCCGTCCAATTCCGAGAATATTTCTTTACTAAATTTTCTGAAACCAGAAATAGCAGAAAATAGGCAACTGGAACTGCGGCATCTTGTCAATAGGTTAGTTCCGGAAAATGTATAAAAATACCTCAAAGTGTAGACAAAACATAAGAAAGTTTATATAAAACAAGCATGGAGCATAAAAAATTATAGATACGTTTACAACGTATCAAGCATCCCCAATCTTAACTCCTAGTCGTCCTCGAGTAGGTAAGTCATAAAAATAATATTTTTTTAGGTCACATGCACCATCACAATTTTGATCAACATATTTGTAAAGCATTGATAACTAGGATCAAAGTACTCTAAACATGAGCATGAAATATATAGTTCTAACAATAAGACATGGCAACTATGTTGTAACATGAAAGGTAACACAAATAAAAGATCATGAATAACAATGCATTGAAAGACGTTTGTGTGTTTCACATATAGAAAGCATAGCAAGAGTGGTATTCAGCTTGTCCTTCATGGAATAGCAAAACATAAATGCATAGCACACCTTCAAAGTTCATAAGGGTGACTAGATACAAATAATTTAAGAACAAGCAATATCAAAGTTATGAATTGATCAACAAGTTTTGGGACAATGCACATTAAACTAAGAATGATAACTATGCTCTTCTAGTTGGTGCATCAAGATAGAAGGTGGAGACTCAACATAAAAGTAAAATAAAGGCCCTTCACAAAGGGAAGTAGGGATTTCAAGTTTCATAAAGAGCTTCCAAAAACTATGGTACTTATTAGCTTTCATCTCTCGTTGCCCCTATCATAAGCATATTGAGGTGATTAAGGTTAAAGTGAAACAAATATGAAGTATATGCTTGACAGATCATAAGTTGGCAATCTCATGTCCCTTGAGTATGAGGGCCGTTCCTCATTCTACTCAGCTTCAGTCACAAGCAAGTTCTTGTCATTGTAAGTATATGTTTATCATAGAGAACCGCCAACGGAGTACCTCTTGCCCCATGACACAGGAGCTATCCCATATCAAAATGACAAGGCAACCGACAATGAGCATCTCAGCAATCTTCTTATTTACCATGAGTATGGTGCTTTTTTCTTTCTCTTTCTTCTATATTTTTTTCTGAAGATGCTTCATAGATTGTTCACTATGGTTATGTTGCAAGTTTCCACCATGATTAGGCATGGCTTAGGCTAGCCGCCTAGGCGTTTATCTAACACATATATAATACTCCATGGACTTACAAGCTTCTCTTTTATTTCACACTACCGACATCCATAAACAAAAGATCATGATATCAATGGGATAATATTTACAAGTGTTGAAAGTGTTCCCCATGACAGCATGGTTCTGCTAATTACCAACTTATAAGTGCAAGCATATAGACAATATATATGACACAATGGTTCAAGTTTATTAAGTGCAAGAAAGTAATGTGTGCCATCAAGTTCGTGAGAGCTTTAATCACTAATTTTCACATAACAAAAGTTTAATTTGGAAGGTAGATAAAAACATGAATATACTTGGAATGGTGTAACACACCATGCATAGGAATTTATAGTGGACTCTTTGGACAAACTTGGTTTCTTGGGAGTTGGATGCATGAGTAGAACTCATACTTAGTACAGGTGGAGGCTAGCAAAAGACTGGGAGCAACCAACTAAGAGAGCAATAATGGTCATAATCATGCAAAGCGACAAAACATTATTAACTAAAGCATCAAGTGATATCACAAGTCAAAAACTAAATGATCATAGAGGCTAAGGTGACTGGTTCATAGTCTTGACATGGTGTAAGCATGTGCCAAGTCAACCCAGATAAAGCATCAAAGGAGAATACCACAATATTATGATTTTGTATGCTAAAACAACACATGATTCTTTTAAGGCACATTAAGCAATCTCAATTGTTTGAGACAAGTCATGCCACAACAATAATGACTAAGAAAAAAATTAAAAGCAATATCTAACATGACATGATAAAGTCTAAGCCACAGTCAAAACAAGCTCCCTTTTGTACCACTTAAGCATGAAGCTTCCTACTCTTTTCCAACACCAATCGACTTATTTGAAACAACTCACAAAGATAATAATCAATAAAGATTAGTGAGAATGTCTCACAAATCCACAAAGAATAACTAAAAAGTTCTAAGACAAAAGCACAAGAAAACTAAAGCTAAGCGCAAAGCTAGCAAAACAGAACACTCACAGAACAAAAAGAATGAAAACTAGAGTGTTCTAGGCAATGAAAAACTAGGTATGACTTCTCCAAAATAGGAGTGTTGGGGTCCGATCAACTTATTTTAGCAATCAAAGCAAAATAAAACTAGAAGCAAAAAACAAAGACACTCCAAGAACAACACAATAGTGCATGAAGCAATAAAAATGAAGTGTTTTGAAAGAAAACCTGAGATTTTTATTGATGAAGAAGGGGATGCCTTGGGAATCCCCAAGATTTGATGCTTGTACCTCTTGAATATTTCTTGGGGTGAAACGAGTGGCATCCCCGAGCTTGAGGTTTTTTCCATACTTCATCTCATCACATCATTCTTTCCCTACACTTGAAAATTTCATTCATACAAAACTTCACACAATCTTCATTAGCAACATTAGTGTATTCAAGATAATAAACCTTTAGGTTTAGTTTTAAATCAAGTAGATCATCCATTAAAACACAAGCTACTGTAGCAACTTATTTTTAAAATCTCAAGTGATCAAAGAGAACTCAAAAAGAAACCGGTTAAGAGGCAAATGCAAATAATGGCAGAAATCTGTCAAAATAGACCAGAAGGTAAAGACCGATTTTTTAAAAAATCTCTGGTTGCTCAAATCGAAAAGTGCAAAACTAATAAAAGTTAGATAATAACCTGGGGCATACGCACAAATAATTACAGATCAATACGACGTACTGGGATATTTCAGGAATTTTTACAGTGAAGCACAGAAAACTGTTTCGGGACAACAACTTCCCCAAATGTTCTCTCTCATTAGAGGTTATTCTTGGCACAAAAACCACACAAAAAGGATAAGGAGAGGTTATTACTGAAGCAATAACTTCCAAGACTCAAAAAATAAAAACTTACAGAAATAAAACAATGGGTTGTCTCCCGTAAGCGCTTTTCTTTAATGCCTTTTACCTAGGATTGATAGTTTGAGAAGATGCTCACATAAGAAATATGAATTGAAGTAAAAGAGAGCATCAAGAAGCAAATTAAAAACACATTTTATTCTAACCCACTTCCTATACATAGAAATCTTGTATGCAAATAAATTCACAAAGAACAAAGTGTAAAGCATAGGAAGATAAAACAAGAGTAACTTCAAAACTTTCAGCACATAGAGAGGTGTTTCAGTACCATGAAAACTTTTACAAACATATTTTACTCTCTCATAATAATTTTCAGTGGCCTCATGAATAAACTCAACAATATAACTATCACATAAAGCATGCTTTTCATGATCTACAAATACATAATTTTTATCAAGCTCAAAAATAGTGGGATTAAAACCTTCAAACCCACTTTTAATAATTTTATAACAAGATGACTGAACATTCTCAATAGGTATGCGGTTCCAAGATTGAGTCAAGACCCCTCCAGTATCATTTTCAATAGTAGTACAATTAATATTATCAACCAATATAGGACCATCATCTAGAGCTTTATCATAAACATTTTCTAATCAAAACTCTTTAGTACCATGCATTTCAAAGTTAGGCACGAATAAAGGATTATCATAGATACCATGAGCATAATTATTATCACAAGTTTTACCCATAGTAGATATTTCAAGAGAATCCACATGAACATAACATTCATCCTCCTTTGGTAAGCATGGGGGACAATCAAATAATGTAAGGGTGAAGAGTTACTCTCATTAGAAGGTAGGCATGGGTAGCTAATCCATTCTTCCTCCTTTTGTTCATTACTCTCCTCCACTTTTTCATCTAATGAGCTTTCAGGTTTAGCAATTTCTTCTTTCATAGGCTCCTGCAAGGCATTAGTATCTTTCGTTGGTGGAGAGCATCTATTAAGATATTTAAGAATATAGCCATTTTATTCCTTGTAATTATCAAAGCAAAATTTAAGTATATCATAAACCTCATATTTATAAGGTGCATCATCAGTATTTTCAAGCAAATTAGCAAGTGCGAATGCACCCTTCCAAGTAAGAAATTCTTCAATTTGTTCCACATCATAAAAGTCATAATTTCCCTTAACATAATAAGATATGGTAACATTATCATTATACTCACATTAAAAAGGGAGGTGTTTATACCTCCTACAGCAACAAGATTTATCAAAGCAATAAGTAACATTATAAGTAGAGCACACGTTTCTAGCAATGGTATGCAATTTATCAATTTGTTCCCATAAGTGTTTCCCTTTTTCTGACAAGCGGTGTTCCTCATAATAATATTTTTGTTCTTCCATGAACTCACCTTGACAATAAGATCTAGTTTCAAAGAAACCAACCATTGATAAGAAGCATGATAAAGAAAGACAATAACAGAGCAACAAAAATAACAACTATAGTAGGAACTAAATTTTTTGTATTTTTTATAAGAAAAAGAAAACCAAACAAAACTAAATTTTTTGTGTTTTTGATAAAAGGAAACAAGCAAAACAAAGAAAAATAAACTAAGAAAAACAAAAACAAAGTAAAGAGATTGGTTGTGACAGACTCTCCTTGCAAGAATCTTCTTTCTCTCAGAAAAGTGTTAGACGAGGAGGAAGAGATTGAAGCTTTCCTTATCTCCCCGGCAACGGCACCAGAAAATCTTGATGGTGGCTCGGTTGACGTAGAGCCTATTGGGAGACCCCAAGAGCAAGATGTGATGAGCACAACAGCAAGTTTTCCCTCATTTATGAAACCAAGGTTATCGAACTAGTAGGAGAAAGGAAACAACTCCAAGATGTTGCTAGCAACTTGGAATCTGCACAACACAACCATAGAACTTTGTCCCAACTTATAGTGAGGTTGTCAAGCTCACTAATTTGCTGAAAACAAAGGATTAAACATATAGTGTGGAAGGTATCAATTGTAGAAAGTAAACAGTAAAAGTACATCAATGGTAAGGGAATGGACCGGGGTCCACAGTTCACTAGAGGTGTTTCTCCATAAGAGAAATAATATGTTGGGTGAACAAATTATAGTTGGGCAATGATAGATTGAAAAATGCATAAATATGCATATACAAGTCATGATGATTCCTATGAGATTCGTTTGGGCATTACAACATAATACATAGACCGTAATCCAACTAGATCTATGACTAATAATCCACCTGCAGGTTTTCATCCGAACCCCTTCCAGTATTAAGTTGCAAGCAACAGATAATTGCATTAAGCAAAGTGTGTAAAGTAAACAAAATAATTGCCCGTGGGCAAATGATTGTTGTTTTCTCCCTAGTAGCAACAGCACATCTACAACCTTAGAGATTTCAATCACTTTCCCAGATTACTAGAGACATGAACCTATTATCTAGCATAAATACTCCCTCTTGGAGTTGCAAGCATCTTCTTGGCCAAAGCATCTAGGAACAACAGGGAGCATGCAAGATCACAAATAACACAGACATGATAGAATCAATAATCAATCTTGGACATAGTACTCAATATCGATCGGATCCCAACAAACACAACATGTAGGATTACATAAAGAGATGATCTTGATCATGAACGGAGCTCACAAGATCTAAACATGATAGCACAAAGGAGGAGAACCAACCATCTAGCTACTGCTATGGACCCATAGTCCAAGGGTGAACTACTCACGCATCACTCCGGAGGCTGGCATGGTGATGAAGAAGGCCTCCAGGATGATCTCTCCCCTGCGGCAGGGTGTCGGGAAGAGCTTCAGATCCCCCTGGTCTAGGGATGGATATGGTGGCAGCTACAGACTCTTTCGTGGAATTTTGATGGGGTCCTTAGGGTTTCTGCATCGGGGTGCTTTTATAGGCAAAGGGGCAAGGTCGATGGGTGCCCAAGGGGCCCACACCTAGGGCTGGTGGGCCCCTGGCCGCGCCGCCACCATGTGTGGCAGCCTCGTGGCCCCACTTCGTCTCCCCTCCGGACTCCATGTTCCTTCTGGTAAAATATTGACTTTGGCTTTTGTCCCGTCCAATTCCGAGAATATTTGTGTACAAAATTTTCTGAAACCAAAAACAGCAGAAAACAGGCAACTGGCACTGTGATGCGGAGATATACGGAGGAACAAGTGCGCAAGGAGGCCTGTGATGCGGAAAGGAAGAGATTAAGAGAAAGAGTCGCTGAGGCGCAGGCGGCAAATAAACGTGGGGACAAGACCAGGAAGTACCCACGCTAGAATCAGGGAAGGTTGATGTATGTCTTAGTAGTGTCATGATGTATCTTCATTTTAGTTGTAGTATCATGATGAATCTTCATTTTAGTTGCAGTATTGTTAAGTATCTTAATTTCCTCGTTACTTTATAGTTTTCAGTTAATTTAGGAGATAATGTATCTTTAGTTTTCCGGCCATAACGTTTCCCTCCAAATTGTTTCCAGCCATAATGTTTCCCGCCAAATTGTTTCCCACCAAAAAAGTTTTACCAGCAAAATATTTCCTGCTTAGTTCTTCCCACCATTTCTTGTTCGTTTACTCTATAAAACTCCCTCCTCATGAAGCTGTGTAAGCACACCATTCACATTTTTAGCCACTATGTCGGGTTTTCCCCATAAAAGATGTCTGAAGGCCTTTTTCTATTTCGCTAGGACTTGTAGGATAGACAATAATCCAGCCCAATTGGAGGAACTCATTGCTAGTGATTATCTTGAGCTAGGTGAGGAATTACATAGGAGAGGGTTGCCATCGAGGACCCCAGAGGAGATACGACAAGATCTTCTCAGGATCAATGCAAAGTGAAACAATCTTAAATTCAAGAGTGAAGGTCAAATGTAGAGGCATGTTGAGAACCCTTGGATGTGAATATAAGAGAGCGGACATGAATATGATATCTTCATGAAGCCGATCATTGGGACCAGGGTGAGAGCTTAGTGGGACAAGGCGCAAGCCAAGAAGAAGGCATCGTCGAAGGGTAAGGGCGAGGTATCGTTGAAGGGTAAGGGCGAGGCATCATCGAAGGGTAAGGGAGAGGCAATTACCTACCAGAGGAAGAACTATAGAAACACATAGTCGTAGGGAGAGTAAGGCATAGTCGTAGGGAGAGAGCGCTCTTATTTGTATCTTAATTACCTATCGTAATTTATGTTGAACTCTGTTGCAAGCTATGTTAAAGTGTTTGTCAAATAAAAATGAAAAATGGTAGAAAGATGTGGCATCTCATACATAGATATATGTCCGGTACATAGATATCACTCGTGTCAGCCACAGGGAGGCTGCGAAGGCCTAGGTGTACTCCCTCCGTAACTATCAAATACAGGTACCATGACACATTATAGTCTACAAATGTACTTCTAATCCTTTAGCTCAATATTCTTATAGCTAACATACCACATCCAAGTCTACCCATAAACATACAGAAATGACTGTAGTTAGCGAGAAATTAGGGTGTACCCTTTAAGAGTGCGAAGTCCTGTCATGTAGCAACCTCCAGTCACCGGTTCAACACCAACACCATGCAGCTACCTCAAGTTGCAGCCCTAGCCTCCACCATAGCCATTGCTTCCCATGAAAACCACCACCTTTCTCCACAAAAACGCTCCAAATCACTTTATCAAGCTATCCTATCAGTAGATCAGGCCTTCCATATCTTCCTACTATATTTCAGCCCCAGGTTTTTGTGGAAATCGTAGCAAAAATCGCAACAAATCGGAGCTGGAAATGATGGAGCAGGCTGGAAATGAGGAGGAAGTAGGAAAGAGAAGAAGAGAGAAAGAAGAGAGGAAGAGAGGGGCGGGGCTGGCCGGCGCGGCGTGGGTAGATAAAAAGTGCTGGTCGGGGGCTTAAACCCTGATTGGACTCGTCGGGAGACCAGGCTCTGAGTGGCCCCCGCTCCTCCTTTGTCGCCCGACAAGCCAGCATGCGGGCCTAAGTGCCACTTCAGTCGGGGCATCGAGTACCGAGGAGGCCTTGTCGGGCCTTTGTACACCAAAAGGTCCTCGTCAGAGCACGTGCCTTGGAGACCACCCTAGTTTCTGAAATTACCAAGTTTGTGTATTATTCATAAAATTGATTAAAAATGTATTGTTTAGAAAAAATTAGCATGCCACAGTCTCTGCTAGCTGCTCGTCCATGGAGCACGAGATTCTCGTCTGCTCACAAAAACAAATTCATGCGTAGCAAGAGATCACGTCAAGATCACGTTGGACGTGACGTGACTGGACCACACCGTCCAGCACTATTCTTTGGTGTTTTACAGCTCTACATTATTAATTGTGAGTACCAGCTTCCATATTTTTTCTTTTGTATTTTCTAGTCGGCGACAACCTAGCCGGTTTGTCGTTCCCGTTTCAAATTGGTGACCTGGTGGGCACTGGAAATCATATGTCCGTTTGTGAAACCTAGAAACGGATGTGGCGAAGGTGCGTGACAAAAATAGGATGTGTTGTACTTGTACCGTCATCCTCTCACTTGCCGACTCACTCTCTTTTCTTGATTTTTTGTGCAATTATTTTTGCCTTTTTTGAACAAAGTGTTTTCATGTATGTAAACTAATCATATTAAACAAACAAAGTATTCATGTAAACCATTACCACACGAATAGCATTATTTTGGTAAAAGGGAGTTGTTCTCCATGTTTACATGCAACGTTTTGAACTCACTCTCTCTAGACTTCAACATGAGCGAAGCACATGAACTCGCTTCAGTGGGAATTGAAATGTTTGAGCCTGTAAAATTTCATTTCTTATCTATGAAGATTGAGGTATTTCAAGAGCGTGATATTTCCATGTTTATGATGGAATCGAAAATTTGGGCAACGAGAAATTTCTATATTTATATGGGAACCAAAATAACAAGAGAGATCTTCACGTGTCTATGGAAATTGTACCACTTGGATTGCGGGAAATTTCAATATTATGTGGGAATTGGAAGAACACCAAATATTTCTATACATCCGTGGGAGTTAAAAATTTGTTGTGGAAAAGTTGCATTTTCTTTGGAAACTGTACCGCTTGGAGCACGGCTTACTTGTTTCTATGGAAATTGACTTGTTTGGAGGGCTGAAAATTTGTTAAAGTATTTACAGTGTGGGAATATAACTGTTCAGAGTGATCCATGATGATGAACTTTGTAGAATTACTTCTATGTCCTATCATAAACCAACATCATAGGAAACATAATTAATTACATATGATCCAGACTAAAAGACACGAGCGCCTAGTATGCCATGATAAAAGCACACACACGAGATTTTTTTCAATAAAGCGGAAATATATTAATATCATAAAGATATCAGTTACACCTAGACTCTGCAACAATAAAATTGGAGCAAATACTGATAAATCATATATGTGTTGTTGCCTACATATCCGTTTCATTTATGACAATAGGATACACATGTCCTCATCTCAGCTCAAAAGCTAGAATAACACATTAGGAAAGCGAAGAGGAAGAGATGTCCCAAAGCTGACTTTTATTGAGCACCGAGGGCACACAAATCCAAATCCGAACAGAAAATAAGATGGGGCGGTGTTCTGTTTATTCTATCACCAAAGTCTGAGCCTCTTCTAACCTTCCTTGGTGGCATCGGTGTCGGCATCACCGCCGCCGGCGTCAGCACCAGGGCCGGTGGGGAAGCCCTTGTCAAGGGAGAGGGAGAAGGAGATGGAGAGGTTGGAGTAGAGTTCCTCAAGACGGACGATGTTGTTGTCGATCTCTAGCATGAGGGCAAGGTGGCGGCTCGTGCTACCAGCCTCACGATCCTCGTTGTTCTGTTCGATCTCCTCGAACATCATACGGTTGTGCTCCAAGATCCCCTTCATCTCTCTTATTCTCTGTTGAACTTCCTCCCCCACTTTCACATTCTCTCCTCCCCCATTTGAAAACACCTTCCCATTGTTTTTGTTTGTGCCGCTACCACTCTCCATCCTTTCCTCTCTCTCACCCTATTCTGGTACTGCTACACGAGGAAGAAGTGTATGTTCAAGCGGAGAACACGAGGAAGCAGAGAAGGATGTGTGTGCTTGCCCAGGGAGGGGGGTTATATCGACCCGTTCAGATCCTTCGATGTGGGTGGAAAAGAGCTGGCATTTATTGCCGGGGGGGGGGGGGGGCGTCAACATTAATTTCGCTTTTCCCAAATAGTAGATATCCAATAAATAGATATATAACATCATGAAATGTGGAGTTTAGACTGAAAATGACCCAATGTTTGTCATGTATGGAAATTTAATTGATTTGCATCTATGGTGTGTGGTACCGGGGATCGTACCTATACACTACTACACTATTACTCGCTCAAACACGTATGGTAAGCAGTGAGTGTCTGTGTATATGACATGTGCACAATACACCCATGGTGTAGTGTGCCATTGCGACAATCATCCAAGTGGCATGCATGCCGTGTGGCCAAACGTGAGATGTTAACTGTGAGTATGAAGTGTTGGACTAGTTTTGGTATATGATATCATATTTTATAGAACTAGATGATACCCCCGCGTGTTGTTGCGGGACATTATTGTGAATTTTTAAAAAGAAACATGAGTTGTATTATATGATCAAAAGATAAGAATAAAAGTTAATGTGCACACTCAACTCTCTAGATAGTTGCAAATTGTATAAAAGGTAAGTGGCAAAAATGATCATTATTGATTACTCCAATTGTTCAAATTATAATGTATTTTCTTATTTTAATAGTAACCTTAACAAACGAAGGGGAATCTGCACAAATCCGAGTCAATTAATTTGGATCGGAGGGAGTACTATATAATTGAATCAAATGTGCAAAGCCCAAAGGGAAATAACATCAAACGAAAACATCAATAAATGTATTTTCTGAAGGATACCAGTGTTTCAGCATACAAAAGATCCATTGAACTTTAGTACAACCAACGATAAATAACATCATTTTGCAATTTCCTTATTAACTTGTTGGGATCTAAAACAAAGACTGATTTGTTAAAGCTTGATATTTTCTAAAAGAGAACCAAATAGATCTCCACATATATAACTTGTGAAATCAAGGGGTAAACTCAACAAAGAAATGGAATAAACAAACACCCGTTGTTAATAGCATGTCCAGATAGTGTCCTCACTATAACCAACACATATCCAGATACAACTTTATCACCAGATACAACTATAGGAGTAAAAAACACACAAATGTAATAATAATATTGTAACTCTCTGTAGGAGTATTTTCTAGCTAGATGCATTTCTGCATGTGTCTACTCAAGTTGTACAAAGAGAGGAGGAAATTGGGAGAGGGGACTGTTCGGCAACATGTGAACTGAATATCAATCCAGTGAACCTAGTGGTTTGAATACATGTTGATGTTTTAAGATCCCTAGGGATACACGAAGAGAAAGCGAAGACGATGCGACTCACCTAGTCGGGGCCCCATTGAAACTATAGTTGTGGTATCCGATGTCACAATCGGCGTTTCCAACAGCTTCAGCATCACTATACGTTACCATAAAGGAGATATAAAATAACTCAAACAAAAGCCAGATGGCCTTATTACAGGTAGAAAAATAATACAACCATAGATTACAGCAATAAAATTGGGAGGACATACCTGGTAGGCTGGTACCTGGCGGTGTTGGTAGTGTGTTTAGTAGATTTAGCACTGGAAAAAATCGTTTGGAATTGCAGGCTTCCAGGTTATATGCTTTGATTTTCGTAAAACGGCAGGTGACAGTAGCAACATACTAAACATGAAGATTAAGGTTTTTAACGGTATTATAGGAAAAACGGCATCTTCTCGTTTGCTGGTCTAAAGTAGCTTAAGTAGGACAACTTGTAGAGGAAAATAATAGGACTCCTGAAGCCATATATTAGCAGTGTGTTGACGTTATGCTAGACAGTGCACATCGCATGTACCGCAAAGTTTATGGCCAACCAAACCAATATGCAAGAACATGTGGCTTCAATAAAATACCTCCAATAATTCCTTGCGTACCTACTTGGTTGAGTCATTCCATCGAGTATCTCCCAGGCCTTCCAACAGCCTACATACCGAACAAAATAGATTTACATATATGGAATCAGTTTCTTGGAAAGAAATCATACAAAACTATTATCCAAGCCAAAATAAAATTATATAAGAAGAGAAATATATCCACAAAAGTAGTTTGACGATGGCCTACACAACAGCCGGCAGATCGAACTCTACATGATCCTGAGCCCAAACAAAAAAGGCAAAACACATAACTCAGAGGAGATGGTATTCACCCACACATCCAAGCCATTGCGTCTGGATTGACCTTCGTTTGAGCCACGGCTGCAGCGCGGTGACACATCCTAACCGACGGACGAAGGATGGATGAGGTGGGTGGCTATGAAGCAGGTCAATCAGGGTCTAGTCCGTGAGGGAGAAGGGATGGTGCCGATAAGGTGAATGGTGAGAAAAATGAAGCGGCGGCAGTGGAAGACGGCGCGGGGCTCCGGTAGATCAGAAATTAAGGGGAAAGCAAATAGAATGTATGGGTTGAAACGGAACTCGAAATTTAAGGGTCTGCCCAGGCTTCTCGTATTCCTTCATAAGTTTCATCTGCGATATTTTCTCAAGATAATTATGGGAAAAAAAGAGAGAGCATTGTCGAGGAGTGATACGTCGGAAACGTATCTATAATTTTTGATGCTCCATGCTTGTTTTATATCATTTGTCTTATGTTTTGTCTACACTTTGAGGTGTTTTTATATCTTTTCTGGAACTAACCTATTAACAAGTTGCCACAGTGTCAGTTGCGTGTTTCTTTTTCTGTTTTTGGTTCCAAAAAGGCAGAAAATCAATATTCTCGGAATTGGACGGGACAAAATCCAAAGTTATTATTTTTTCCGGAGTAACACGGAACCATGAAGCAGAGCCGAAGGGGGCCACAGGGTGTCCAAACACCCTAGCCGCGGGCAAGCCCTGTAGGTGCCTGGAGGGGGGTGTGGCCCCCTAGACCCCCACCGACCTTGATTCCTGCGCCTATAAGAAGCCTCCGATGGGAAAACTCTAACGAATCCAGAAGAAATCCACGAAAACCTCCGTAGCGCCGCCGCCACCAAAAGGGAGATTCAGGGGACAGAAAGTCTCTATTCCGGCACCCTGCCGGGACGAGGAAGTGCCCCCGGAGCCATCTCCACCACCATCTCCATCACTGTTGCTGATTCCCATGATGAGGAGGGAGTAGTTCTTCCTCGAGGCTAAGGGCTCTACTGGTAGCTATGTGTTCATCTCTCTCTAGGCATGATCTTGTTGTGGTCATGAGCTTTGTAATCAAGTAGATCTACCTGGATACTCAAGTGCTTCAATAGATCTCTGATCTCCCCATATGTGTGAAAGTGACAGCGTGCATGCCATGGTGGCACTTAGGTTTGAGTCTACATTAATACTTGTGCTTTAATAGATCTATGCTTTTCCCCACGTGTGTAAAATTACCAGCTGTGAGGACAATCCTCAAATTGCGGAACCAATCCGCGAAGTTGCTTCCATTGTTTTTCAATTTTTCTTTCTCTAGGAACGCATTAAAATTGATGGTAGGGGCTGCCATTGATCTACAACATATTTGCAATAGTTTAGACTAAGTTTATGACAAATTGAGTTCAAATTAATAATGAAATTAAACTAGGTGAACTCCCACTCAAAACAATATCCCTCACATTGTTTTAGTGATCACACGAACCAAATCCACCATATCAACACCGATCATCACGAGAGTTGACATAGTTTCAATGGCGAACAATCGACATGTTCATCATATCTACTATATGATTCATGCTTTACCTTTCGGTGATCCGTGTTCCGAGACCATGTCTGTACATGCTAGGCTCGTCAAGATCAAACCTTAGTTTCCGCATGAGCAAATCTGGCTTGCTCACGTTGTATACACTTGCAGAATCTAACACACCCGATCATCACGTGGTGCTTCGAAACAACAAGCTTTAGCAACGGTGCTAACTAAGGGTGAACACTTTATGACTTGAAATTGATGTGCGTGAGGGATCATCTTATAATGCTACCGTCATCTACTAAGCAATACAAGATGCATAAAGGATTAACATCACATGCAATTCAATAATATGTGATATGATATGGCCTTTCTTCTTTGTGCTTCCGATCTCCATCTTCAAGCACGAACATGATCTCCATCATCACCGGCATTGCATCAAGGTCAATGACGCTTCTCCATGGTTGTCATCCACCGGCTTCAACTATTACAACTACTTTGAATAGACACGCGGGTCTTAACATAAATTAAAGACAACCATATGGCTCCTGCCGGTTGCCAACTTACAATAAGGAACATTGCATACATCAAATATAATCACAATCATGGCCATATCACATCACTGCACACCCCTGCAAAACAAAGTTAGACGCCTCTACTTTCTTTGCATATTTTACGTGGTTTGGGGCTTTCAATAAGTGTCGTTCTAACTTACGAACAAGAACCACAACATTGATACTAGCATTGTTGATCACCCGTTGTAAATTGGATCTTAACTATGCTAGGAGAAACAGGCACCCGCAAAGCCACTTATGCAATACAAGTTGCATGTCAAGCGTGGAGCAAGTCTCATGAACGATGTCATGTATGGTTAGCCCGGGCCGCTTCATCCCAACATACCGCAAGATGCAAAGTACACAAGAAGCAATCGACAATAAAAGCATCAACGCCCACAATGACCATTGTGTTCTACTCGTGCAACAGATCTACATATAGACACGGCTCTGATACCACTGTAGGGGTTCGTAGCATGGAAAACAAAAATTTTCTATCGCATACAAACAAACAAGCCAAGATCTATCTACTAGATTGTAGCAACGAGTCGATGGAATAACTTACCCTCGAAGATTCCAAAGTGTTTAACGAGAGCGGATTCTCGTGGGTGATGTAGTCGTACTCTTCCCGATCTCAAGATCGTGTAGACGATCCTTCCGGCGCTGCGTTCCGGCAGCGCTCCCGCAGTCGGTCACACGTTCGGTACTCGACGAAGACCTTCCTCTCCCTTGTTCCAGCAGGCAGCGGAGGTTGTAGCACTCTCCTCGTGATTCCGGCAGCACAACGGCGTGGTACCGGAAGTAGAGGGGAGATCCCGCAGGGCTTCGCCTTAAGCCGGAGCGAGTATGGTGGAGTATGAGAGAGGGCTATTAGTGGTCTAGGGATTAGACACACCAATTAGAAGGCTCTAAACCGAAGGCTAGGGCAATTAGAAGCTCTAAACCAAAACGGCTCTAAACCGGAGATTAGAGGGTAGGAACTTGTGTGTCTAGAGGAGGAGGCCCTGCCCCTCCTTTTATGGGTGGAGGGTGCGGCCAAGGGGAGGGGAGTCCCTCCCCAAGTCGGCCTTGGTTGGCGCGCCGGCTTGGGGAGGAGACTCCTCCCCCAAGTCGGTTCCCAACTCCTCTTGCTTGTTTCCCACAGTTTCTTGTTTTAGCCGTTTGACTTTCAAACTGGACATTTGACTTTTCTGTTTTAGGATTCAATTTAATCCTTTATTTGGAACAGCAAGAACACTTAGTACATGATGCAATCATTCCAATATGTAATGACACATTCATGTACCCCTCCCCCCTCCCGGAGTGCCGGACATTCCGGAACCTTCTAGAACATTCACCGGAATCATTTCCGAACTCCAAAACGGGACTTTCCTTATATGAATCTTATTCTCCAGACCATTCCGGATCACCTCGTGATATCCCGGATCCCATCCGAGACTCCGAACAACATTCGGTCTCTTTCTCATAATACCATAACTACTCAAAACAACGTCGAATCCTTAAGTGTGTCTCCCTACGGTTCGTGAATTATGCGGACATGATCGAGACACTTCTCCGAACAATAACCAATAGAGGAATCTGGAAATTCATATGGCTCCCACATATTTCTACGATTACTTTGCGATCGAATGAACCACTTACATACGATACCAATTTCCCTTTGTCTCACGATATGTTACTTATCCGAGGTTATGATCGTCGGTATCTCTGCATACCTAGTTCAACCTCGTTACTGATAAGTACTCTTTTCTCGTTCCCGTGATATGTGATCCCTTGTGAGCCAGTCACATGCTTGCAAGCTAATTGGATGACATTCCACCGAGAGGGCCCAGAGTATATCTATCCGTCATATGGATGGACAAATCCCACTCTTGATCCATGTGTCTCAACCAATACTTTCCGAACACTCAATGCCACCTTTATAGCCACCCAGTTACGGTGTGGTGTTTGATGTCATCAAAGCATCCATCCGGTAAAGGTGATATGCATGATCTCATGGTCGAAGGAATTAGGTTACTATGTATCAGAAAGCATATAGCAATTGAACTATTGAAATGACTTGATCTTTATGCTACGCTTATCTATAGGAGTATGTCCACCATATCATTCTCCTAACGATATGATCTTGTTGTTGATAACATCTCAATGTTCATGATAGGGAAACCACAATCATTTATCAACCAACAATCTAGTGATGTATAGAGGCTATACTAGGGACTTCAAATTAAGTTTACAAATCACACAAGTATCAATGTTTCCTTGTTAATACTATTATAGCATGAATGTAAACATTTATCATAAACACAAAGATATAATAATAACTATATTTATTATTGCCTCTAGGGCATATCTCCAACAGTCTCCCACTTGCACTAGAGTCATCTAATCTAGATTACATGGTAATATACCGAACACCCATGGCAGTTTGGTGTTGGTCATGTTTTGCCCTCGGGAGAGGTTTAGTCAACGGATCCGCCACATTCAGATCTGTGTGTACTTTGCAAATCTTTATATCCCCATCCTGGATATGTTCTCGAATAGCGTGAAAACGTAGCTTGATATGCTTCAGCTTCTTGTGTGACCTTGGTTCTTGCGCATTGGCTATGGCGCCCATGTTATCACAGTAGATAGACATTGGGTCCAGCGCACCAGGAACCACACCCAGCTCTGTAATGAACTCTTTCATCCATATCGCTTCTTGTGAAGCCTCCGAAGCAGCCATGTATTCCGATTCAGTTGAAGATCTCGCCACAACGCTTTGCTTTGCACTCCTCCAGCTAACTGCTGCACCATTCAAAATAAATACGTATCCGGATTGTGATTTAGAATCATCCGGATCGGTGTTCCAACTAGCATCGGTGTAACCATTAACAACGAGTTGTTCATCACCTCCATAAGAAAGAACCATATCCTTAGTTCTTCTCAAGTACTTAAGGATGTTTTTGACCGCTGTCCAATGATCCACTCCTGGATCACTTTGATATCTGCTAGTTAAACTAACAGCATATGCGATGTCGGGTCTAGTACATAGCATGGCATACATTAGAGATCCTATGGCTGATGCATAGGGAGTCTTACTCATCCTTTCTCTATCTTCTGCCGATGTCGGACTTTGAGTTTTACTCAAGGTCGTATTGGGCAACATGGGCAAGAACCCTTTCTTGCTTTCTTCCATTCCAAACCTCTTTAGAACTTTGTCCAAATATGTACTCTGTGACAATGATATTTGGCGTTTCGATCTATCTCTGTAAATCTTTATGCCTAATATGTAAGCTGCTTCGCCAAGATCCTTCATTGAAAAACTATTATTCAAATATTCCTTGACACTATTAAGAAGGTCTACATCATTCCCAATCAACAATATGTCATCCACATATAGTATTAAGAATGCTACAGAGCTCCCACTCACTTTCTTGTAAATACAAGCTTCTCCATAAGTTTGTATAAAACCAAAACTTTTGATTACCTTATCAAAACGTTGATTCCAACTTCGGGATGCTTGCTTCAATCCATAGATGGACCGTTGAAGTTTGCATACCTTGTTAGCATCTTTAGGATCGACAAAACCTTTGGGTTGTATCATATACAACTCTTCATCAATATCTCCATTGAGGAATGCTGTTTTGACATCCATCTGCCATATCTCATAATCATAATATGCAGCGATTGCTAACATAATCCTCACAGACTTTAGCTTCGCTACCGGTGAGAAAGTCTCATCGTAGTCAACTCCTTGAATTTGTCGAAACCCTTTTGCGACAAGTCGAGCTTTATAGACAGTAACATTACCATCAGCATCTGTTTTCTTCTTGAAAATCCATTTGTTCTCGACAGCCTTTCGGCCATCCGGTAAGTCCACCAAAGTCCATACTTGGTTTTCGTACATGGATCCAATCTCGGATTTCATGGCTTCCTGCCATTTATTGGAATCTGGGCTCATCATCGCTTCCTCATATGTCTCGGGGTCATCGGTGTTGTCCACCAACATGACACTCATAACGGGATCATACCAATCTGGAGTGGTACGAGTTCTCGTTGACCTCCGAGGCTCTGTAGCAACTTCAACCGAAGTTTCATGATCACCATCATTAGCTCCCTCTCTTATTGGTGCAGGCACCATAGGAACTTCTTCCGGTGCTGCGCTACTCGCAATTTCGAGAGAAGGTTCGACAACCTCGTCGAGTTCTACTTTCCTTCCAGTCACTTCTTTCGAGAGAAATTCCTTCTCTAGAAAGGATCCATTCTTGGCAACGAAGACTTTGCCTTCGGATCTATGATAGAAGGTATACCCAATAGTTTCCTTCAGGTATCCTATGAAGACGCATTTTTCCGCTTTGGGTTCAAGCTTGTCCGGCTGTAACTTCTTTACATAGGCTTCGCATCCCCAAATTTTAAGGAACGACAATTTAGGTTTCTTCCCAAACCATAATTCATACGGTGTCGTTTCAACGGATTTAGACGGTGCCCTATTTAAAGTGAATGCGGCTGTTTCTAATGCATAACCCCAAAATGATAGCGGTAAATCTGTAAGTGACATCATAGAACGAACCATATCTAAGAGAGTTCGATTACGACGTTCGGACACACCATTACGCTGTGGTGTTCCCGGCGGTGTCAATTGTGAAAGTATTCCGCATTTCTTCAAATGCTCGCCAAACTCGTAACTTAGATATTCACCTCCACGATCAGAACGTAGAAATTTAATCTTCTTGTTACGTTGATTCTCTACCTCACTTTGAAACTCCTTAAACTTCTCGAAAGTTTCGGACTTATGTTTCATGAAATAGATATACCCATATCTACTCAAGTCATCCGTGAAGGTAAGAACTAACCACCGCGCGATGCTACACTCATTGGACCACACACATCGGTATGTATGATTTCCAATAAGTCTGTAGCTCGCTCCATCATACCAGAAAATGGAATCTTAGTCATTTTTCCCATCAGACATGCTTCGCATCTTTCAAGTGATTCAAAATCAAGTGATTCAAGAAGTCCATCGGAATGGAGTTTCTTCATACGCTTCACTCCAATGTGACCAAGACGACAGTGCCACATATAGGTCGAATTATCGCTTGATTTCAAACGTTTAGCCTCAATGTTGTTGATATGTGTATTTCCACTATCGAGATTCAATAAGAATAGACCATCTATCAAAGGTGCATGTGCATAAAACATATTACTCATATAAATCGAACAACTATTATTCTCTGACTTAAACAAGTAACCGTCTCGCAATAAACAAGATCCCGATATAATGTTCATGCTCAACGCAGGCACCAAATAACAATTATTTAAGTATAAAACTAATCCCGATGGTAGATGAAGGGGTAGTGTGCCGACCGCGATCACATCAACCTTTGATCCGTTTCCCACGCGCATCGTCACCTCGTTCTTCGCTAGCTTCCGTTTATTCTGCAGCACCTGTTTCGAGTTACAAATATGAGCAACCGAACCAGTATCAAATACCCAGGCACTACTACGAGTACTCGTGAGATACACATCAATAACATGTATATCAGATATACCTTTCTTCTTGATGTTGCCGTTCTTCAAATCCGCCAAGTACTTTGGGCAATTCCGCTTCCAGTGACCTTCTCCCTTGCAGTAAAAGCACTCAGTATCAGGCTTAGGTCCAGCCTTGGTCTTCTTCGCCGGTGTGGTAACTTTCTTACCACCCTTCTTGAAGTGTCCCTTTTGCTTAGACTTGCCTTTCTTGAATTTGGTGGTCTTATTGACCAACAACACTTGGTGCTCTTTCTTGATCTCCACTTCTGCAGATTTCAACATGGCAAAGAGTTCTGGCAACGTCTTGTTCATGTTCTGCATGTTGTAGTTCATCACAAAATTCTTGTAACTTGGTGGTAGTGATTGGAGGACACGGTAAATCCCCAAAGCATTAGGAATCACTATACCCAAGCTTTGAAGTTTGTTTGCGTGCCCAGACATCTTAAGCACATGCTCACTAACGGAGCTGCCCTCTTCCATCTTGCAGTTAAAGAACTTTTCAGAAGCCTCATAGCTTTCAATTGCCGCATGAGTCTCAAAAATCAATTTGAGATCCTCGAAAATATCATATGGGTCTGAATCCTCAAACCTTTTCTGAAGCTCCGATTCCAAACCATACAAGATAGCACACTGAACTATGGAGTACTGATTCTTCCGAGCGAGGTAAACATTCTTTACTTCATCGAGAGCATCATCTGCAGGTGGGTCACCTAGCGGTGCATCCAGCACATAGGTCAAATTACCAGCTGTGAGGACAATCCTCAAATTGCGGAACCAATCCGCGAAGTTGCTTCCATTGTTTTTCAACTTTTCTTTCTCTAGGAACGCATTAAAATTGATGGCAGGGGCTGCCATTGATCTACAACATATTTGCAATAGTTTAGACTAAGTTTATGACAAATTGAGTTCAAATTAATAATGAAATTAAACTAGGTGAACTCCCACTCAAAACAATATCCCTCACATTGTTTTAGTGATCACACGAACCAAATCCACCATATCAACACCGATCATCACGAGAGTTGACATAGTTTCAATGGCGAACAATCGACATGTTCATCATATCTACTATATGATTCATGCTTTACCTTTCGGTGATCCGTGTTCCGAGACCATGTCTGTACATGCTAGGCTCGTCAAGATCAAACCTTAGTTTCCGCATGAGCAAATCTGGCTTGCTCACGTTGTATACACTTGCAGAATCTAACACACCCGATCATCACGTGGTGCTTCGAAACAACAAGCTTTAGCAACGGTGCTAACTAAGGGTGAACACTTTATGACTTGAAATTGATGTGCGTGAGGGATCATCTTATAATGCTACCGTCATCTACTAAGCAATACAAGATGCATAAAGGATTAACATCACATGCAATTCAATAATATGTGATATGATATGGCATTTCTTCTTTGTGCTTCCGATCTCCATCTTCAAGCACGAACATGATCTCCATCATCACCGGCATTGCATCAAGGTCAATGACGCTTCTCCATGGTTGTCATCCACCGGCTTCAACTATTACAACTACTTTGAATAGACACGCGGGTCTTAACATAAATTAAAGACAACCATATGGCTCCTGCCGGTTGCCAACTTACAATAAGGAACATTGCATACATCAAATATAATCACAATCATGGCCATATCACATCACTGCACACCCCTGCAAAACAAAGTTAGACGCCTCTACTTTCTTTGCATATTTTACGTGGTTTGGGGCTTTCAATAAGTGTCGTTCTAACTTACGAACAAGAACCACAACATTGATACAAGCATTGTTGATCACCTGTTGTAAATTGGATCTTAACTATGCTAGGAGAAACAGGCACCCGCAAAGCCACTTATGCAATACAAGTTGCATGTCAAGCGTGGAGCAAGTCTCATGAACGATGTCATGTATGGTTAGCCCGGGCCGCTTCATCCCAACATACCGCAAGATGCAAAGTACACAAGAAGCAATCGACAATAAAAGCATCAACGCCCACAATGACCATTGTGTTCTACTCGTGCAACAGATCTACATATAGACACGGCTCTGATACCACTGTAGGGGTTCATAGCATGGAAAACAAAAATTTTCTATCGCATACAAACAAACAAGCCAAGATCTATCTACTAGATTGTAGCAACGAGTCGATGGAATAACTTACCCTCGAAGATTCCAAAGTGTTTAACGAGAGCGGATTCTCGTGGGTGATGTAGTCGTACTCTTCCCGATCTCAAGATCGTGTAGACGATCCTTCCGGCGCTGCGTTCCGGCAGCGCTCCCGCAGTCGGTCACATGTTCGGTACTCGACGAAGACCTTCCTCTCCCTTGTTCCAGCAGGCAGCGGAGGTTGTAGCACTCTCCTCGTGATTCCGGCAGCACAACGGCGTGGTACCGGAAGTAGAGGGGAGATCCCGCAGGGCTTCGCCTTAAGCCGGAGCGAGTATGGTGGAGTATGAGAGAGGGCTATTAGTGGTCTAGGGATTAGACACACCAATTAGAAGGCTCTAAACCGAAGGCTAGGGCAATTAGAAGCTCTAAACCAAAACGGCTCTAAACCGGAGATTAGAGGGTAGGAACTTGTGTGTCTAGAGGAGGAGGCCCTGCCCCTCCTTTTATGGGTGGAGGGTGCGGCCAAGGGGAGGGGAGTCCCTCCCCAAGTCGGCCTTGGTTGGCGCGCCGGCTTGGGGAGGAGACTCCTCCCCCAAGTCGGTTCCCAACTCCTCTTGCTTGTTTCCCACAGTTTCTTGTTTTAGCCGTTTGACTTTCAAACTGGACATTTGACTTTTCTGTTTTAGGATTCAATTTAATCCTTTATTTGGAACAGCAAGAACACTTAGTACATGATGCAATCATTCCAATATGTAATGACACATTCATGTACCCCTCCCCCCTCCCGGAGTGCCGGACATTCCGGAACCTTCTAGAACATTCACCGGAATCATTTCCGAACTCCGAAACGGGACTTTCTTATATGAATCTTATTCTCCGGACCATTCCGATCACCTCGTGATATCCCGGATCCCATCCGAGACTCCGAACAACATTCGGTCTCTTTCTCATAATACCATAACTACTCAAAACAACGTCGAATCCTTAAGTGTGTCTCCCTACGGTTCGTGAATTATGCGGACATGATCGAGACACTTCTCCGAACAATAACCAATAGAGGAATCTGGAAATTCATATGGCTCCCACATATTTCTACGATTACTTTGCGATCGAATGAACCACTTACATACGATACCAATTTCCCTTTGTCTCACGATATGTTACTTATCCGAGGTTATGATCGTCGGTATCTCTGCATACCTAGTTCAACCTTGTTACTGATAAGTACTCTTTTCTCGTTCCCGTGATATGTGATCCCTTGTGAGCCAGTCACATGCTTGCAAGCTAATTGGATGACATTCCACCGAGAGGGCCCAGAGTATATCTATCCGTCATATGGATGGACAAATCCCACTCTTGATCCATGTGTCTCAACCAATACTTTCCGAACACTCAATGCCACCTTTATAGCCACCCAGTTACGGTGTGGTGTTTGATGTCATCAAAGCATCCATCCGGTAAAGGTGATATGCATGATCTCATGGTCGAAGGAATTAGGTTACTATGTATCAGAAAGCATATAGCAATTGAACTATTGAAATGACTTGATCTTTATGCTACGCTTATCTATAGGAGTATGTCCACCATATCATTCTCCTAACGATATGATCTTGTTGTTGATAACATCTCAATGTTCATGATAGGGAAACCACAATCATTTATCAACCAACAAGCTAGTGATGTATAGAGGCTATACTAGGGACTTCAAATTAAGTTTACAAATCACACAAGTATCAATGTTTCCTTGTTAATACTATTATAGCATGAATGTAAACATTTATCATAAACACAAAGATATAATAATAACTATATTTATTATTGCCTCTAGGGCATATCTCCAACAACTAGATCTGTTGCATGTTTGCTTGCTTTAGTCTTTACCTCACCGTCAAGCTCTTTTCTGGCACTCACACACGTTCTCCCACGTCAACAATAAATCAGAAGCTATTTTTTGGCACCATTACCACTTGTATTTTACTATCTCTTCACCGAACTAGTGCACCTATACACCTGACAAGTGTATTGGGTGTGTTGGGGACACAAGAGACTTCTTGTATCTTGATTGCAAGATTGCTTAAGGGAATACCTTTGACCACTTCCTCCCTGAGTTCGATAAACCTTGGGTGATCCACTTAAGGGAAACTTGCTGCTGTTCTACAAACCTCTGCACTTGGAGGCCCAATAACTGTCTACAAGAATAGAAGTGCGTAGACATCAAGCTCTTTTTTGGCGCCGTTGCCGGGGAGGTTTTGGGCTTTTACCTTTCCTCCACGCCATAAGCTCTTTTCTGGCGCCGTTGCCGGGGAGGTAAGGTAAAAGGTACTCACATCCTACGGTGTGAGTGCTCGAAGTTATTTCCTTTATATTCTGCAATTTTGTATTTTTGTTTCTTGTTTTCACTAGTTAGGATTAATGGAAAACAACAAAAAAATTAGAGAGCTTTATAGTGTTTATCTTGAGTTAGGACATGAAGTGTTTGAAGAGAAAATTAAAAAACATATGGAGCTTTATTTGAATGCTAATAGCAATGTTATTAGTATGAATTTTTTGAACACCATTGTTACTAATGCTATGGAAACGTCTAAGCTTGAGAAAATTAAAAAACCTATGGAACTTTATTTGCATGCTAATAGCAATGTTATTAGTATGAATTTTTTGAACACCATTGTTACTAATGCTATGGAAATGTCTAAGTTTGGAGAAGCTAGTTTTGATGAAAATGATTTTTTTAGTCCTCAGCTTTGGAAGATAGCTATTCTATTTCTTATGATGATACCAAACCTCCAATATATGATGATTACAATGATGAGTATGATATTTTTAGTCCACCTACTATTGAGGAGAAAGTTAATTATGATTACAACATGCCTCATATATTTGATGATTATGGTGATGAGAATAATAGTGATAGCTATTTTGTTGAATTTGCTCCCACTACAATTAACAAGAATGACTATGCTTATGTGGAGAGTAATAATCATTTTATGCATGTGGCTCATGATAAGAATGTTTTATGTGATAGATATATTGAGAATTTTATGCATGATGCTACTGAAAGTTATTATGAGAGAGGGAAACATGGTCTTATGCATCTCAATAATATTAAGTCTCCCCTCTTTATGTTGAAAATTTTGAAGTTGCATTTGTTTTGCTTCCTATGCTTGTTGCTTTGTGCTTTCATGACTTGTTTCTTTACAATATTCCTATGCATAGGAAGTGGTTTAGACTTAAATGTTCTTTGAATTTGCTTTTTGATGCTCTCTTTTAAATCAATTCATATTTCCTATGTGAGCATCTTTGAAACTATCAAGCCTAACTTAAAGGCGTTAAAGAAAAGTACTTGTTGAAAGATAACCCAAGAGTTTTCTTAAGTCTTGAAAGTTATTACTTCAGTAATGATCTCTCCTTATCCTTTTTGTTTGCTTTTTGTGCCAAGAATGACCTCTAATGATAGGGAAGTAAGATTTGGGGAATTGTTGTCCCGAAATAGATTTCTGTCCTCCACCAAAAAAATTCGTGAGGAGGATCTGTAACTTAGATTGAGCTCAAAATTTACGAATAAATCCCCCAGTATGTTATCTAACTTTAGTTAGTTCAACACTTTTTGATTTGAGCAACAGAAGGTCTTCGAAAAAATCGTTTTCTACCTGCTGTTCTATTTTGACAGATTTCTTCCATTATTTGCATTTGCTTCTTATTGATTCCTTTTTTAGTTATCTTTAGGTGAATTGAGCTTTTTGAAGGAGTTACTACGGTAGCTTGTGTTTTTAGTAAAAAGCCTTGTTGTTCCAAAGCTTTTCCAGTGGTCTAATATCTTTTGAATAACCTAATGTTGCTAATGAAGATTGTGTGAAGTTTTGTATGAAGGAAAAATTTTAGGTGTAGAGAAAGAATGATGTAATCAGATGAAGAATGAACAAAAGCTCAATCTTGGGGATGCCACCCTGTTTCACCCCAAGAAATATTCAAGAGGTACAAGCGTTAAAGCTTAGGATGCCCAAGGCATCCCCTTCTTTATCAATAAAAATCTCAGGTCTTTCTAGATACTTCGTTTTTATTGTTTCATGCACAATTGTGTTGTTCTTGGAGCCTCTTAGTTTTTGTTTTTGGTTTTCGTTTGCTTAGTTTTCTTGAGTAAGTTGGTTGGTCACAACACACCTTTTTGGAGAGAGACACACTCTGTTTTCATTGCCTAGAACACTCTAGTTTTCACTCTTATTGTTCTGTGAGTGTTCTCTTTTGCTAGCACTGTGTTTAGCCTTATATTTCTTGAGCTTTCAGCTTAGAACTTTTTAGTTCTTCTTTGTGGATTTGTGAGACAAGCTCACTAATCTTTATTGATTATTATCATTGTGAGTTGTTTCAAATAAGTTGCTTGGTGTTGGAAATGAGTAGTAAGTTCTTGCTTGTAAGTGCAAGAGGAGCTTGCATTGACTGTGACTTAGACTTTAGCATGACATGCTAGGTGTTGTTTTGACCTTATGCTTAGTGATCATTGTTGTAGCATGTCTTGTTCCAAACAATTGGGATTTCTTAGTGTGTAAATTATGCGTTGTTTTAGCATGCAAAAGCATATTATAGTGGTATTCTCCTTTGATGTTTTTCTTGGGTTGACTTGGCACATGCTCACACCATGTTATGACTATGACAAGTCACCATAGCCTCTATGATCATTTAGTCCTTGACTTGTAATACCACTCTTTGCTTTGATTAGTATGCTTTGTTGCATTGCATGATTATGACCATTATTGCTCTCTGAGTTGGTTGCTCCCAGTCTTTTGCTATCCTACACTTGTATGAGTAAGCTCTACTCATGCTTCCAACTCCCAAGAAACCAAGTTATTCCAAAGTGTCCACTATAAATTCCTATGCATGGTGTGTTACACAATTCCAACTATATTCTTGTTTTCAGCTATCTTCCAATTAAAAACTATTTTGTTATGTGAAAACTTAGTGATTAAAGCCCTCACAAACTTGATGGCACACTTTATATTCTTTGCCCCTAATAAACTTGAACCATTGTGTCTTCTATGTTGTATATGCTTTCACTTATACGTTGGAATTAGCAGAACCTTGCTGTCACGGGGAACGTTTTCAACATTGCACTTGTACTTTGTACTCAGTTGATATCATGCTCGTTTGTCTATGGATTTCACCGGTGTAAAATAAATAGGGAACTTGTAAGTCCATGGAGTTTGTATTTTGTGTTAGAGAAACGCCTGGGCCGCTAGCCTAAGCCATGCCTAATCATGGTGGAAACTTGCAGCATCACCATAGTGACATCTATGAAGCATTCCTCTTATAAAAAAGAGACACATTGAGAAAAGAGGAAAGAGAGGAAAAAAGCACCATATTCCCATGGTAAATAAGAAGATTGCTGAGATGCTCATTGTATGCTTGCCTTGTCATTTTGGTTATGGGAAAGCTCCTGTACCATGTGCAAGGGGTACCCCGTTGGCGGTTCTCTATGATATGCAAATACTTACAGTGACAAGAACTTATAGGTGACTAAAGTTGAGTAGCATGAGGTGTGGCCCTCGTATTCAAGGGATTTGAGATTGCCAACTTATACTTTGTCAAGCATATACTCCATATTTGCCACTTTAACCTTAATCACTTCAAGATGCTTATGATAGGGGCAATGAGGGCTAAAAGCTAACAAGTACCATAATTTTGGAAGATCTTTTTGAAACTTGAAATTCCTTCTTCCTTTATAAAAGGTCTTTCTTCCACCACTATTGAGTCTCCACCTTCTACTTTTAGGCACCATTAAGAGAGCATAGTTGCCATTCTGTGTGCAGTGTTCCAAAGCTTATTGATTGATGCATATTGTGATATTACCTGTTCTTTTGCTACTTGTTTCTAGTCACCCTTGTGAACTTTGAAGGTGTCCTATGCATCTATTTGCTAATCTATGAGGGACAAGCTGATTGCCACTATGCCATGTTTTTGTATGTGAAACAGACAAACGTTTTTTAATGCATGTTATTCATGATCTTTGTTTGTAGCTTGACATGTTGCATGCATAGTTACTTTGTCTTATTGTTAGAACTCCATCTTTCATGCTCATGTTTAGAGTTCTTTGATCCCAGCTTTCAATGCTTGCAAATGGTTTGATCTTTATTGTGAGGGTGCATGCCACCTAAAAAATTATTCTTTTTATCACTTACCTACTCGAGGACGAGCAGGAGTTAAGCTTGGGGATGCTTGATACGTCAGAAACGTATCTATAATTTTTGATGCTCCATGCTTGTTTTATATCATTAATCTTATGTTTTGTCTACACTTTGAGGTGTTTTTATATATTTTCTAGAATTAACCTATTAACAAGTTGCCACAGTGCCAGTTGCCTATTTTCTTCTATTTTTGGTTCCAGAAAGGCAGAAAATCAATATTCTTGGAATTGGACGGGACAAAAGCCAAAGTTATTATTTTTCCCGGAGCAACATGGAACCACGAAGCAGAGCCGGAGGGGGGACACAGGGTGGCCAAACCTCCCTAGGCGCGGGCAAGCCCTGGAGGCGCCTGGAGGGGGTGTGGGCCCCCTGGACCCCCACCGACCTTGATTCCTGCGCCTATAAGAAGCCTCCGATGGGAAAACCCTAACGAATCTAGAAGAAATCCACGAAAACCTCCGTAGCGCCGCCGCCACCGAAAGGGAGATTCGGGGGACAGAAAGTCTCTGTTCCGGCACCCTGCCAGGACAGGAAAGTGCCCCCGGAGCCATCTCCATCGATATCCACCACCATCTCCATCACCATTGTTGATTCCCATGATGAGGAGTGAGTAGTTCTTCATCGAGGCTAAGGGCTCTACCGGTAGCTATGTGTTCATCTCTCTCTCTATGCATGATCTTGTTGTGGTCATGAGCTTTGTAATCAAGTAAATCTACCTTGCTACTCAAGTGCTTCAATAGATCTCTGCTCTCCCCATCTGTGTGAAAGTGACAGCGTGCACGCCATGGTGGCACTTAGGTTTGAGTCTACATAAATACTCTTTGTGCTTTAATAGATCTATGCTTTTCCCCACGTGTGTGAAAGTTGACAGCGTGCATACCGTGTGTGGCACTTTGGCTAGATTGAATATTTGTTATGAGTTATATTTGGAGTTGAATGTCTTTATGAAATTGTGGTGTTTGTTGGAACCATCTAGCGCTCAAGGTGATAGTGTGGGGTTATATATTTAGATTGGGGAAGGCCCTACCGTGGATTAGAGTGTCCACCCGAAGAGTAGTTAAGAGTAGTGTCATTAAGATAAGATATTTTTATGAGAGAGTGTTCACTAGTGAAAGTATAATCCCTAAGCCTTGCTTCTAAACATTGAAACACCGTTTTGCTACTAGGTCTGTTGCATGTTTGATTTCTTTATTTAGTCTTTACCTCACTGTCAAGCTCTTTTCTGGCACTTACACACGTTCTTTCATGTAAACAACAAGTCAGAAGCTATTTTCTGGCACCGTTACCATTTGTATTTCACTATCTCTTCGCTGAACTAGTGCACCTATACACCTGACAAGTGTATTGGGTGTGTTGGAGACAAAAAAGACTTCTTGTATCTTGATTGCAGGATTGCTTGAGAGGGAATACCTTTAACCACTCCCTCCCTGAGTTCGATAAACCTTGGGTGATCCACTTAAGGGAAACTTGCTGCTGTTCTACAAACCTCTGCACTTGGAGGCCCAACAACTGTCTATAAGAATAGAATTACGTAGACATCAAGGAGATCCGAAGAGTGAGCGTCGAGGCTGTTGGCTTTTGTTTGTTAGCGTGACGTTTGGTGGCTGCATATGGCAACGGGGAAGAAAAGAATGATGGGCCCATTCTCCAATCAAGTGAGCATCAAATAGTCTAGAGTTGCGGGCTACATGAGATCTCAAATGGGCTGCACGCCCTGCACCAGCTGGTTTGGTTAGAACGTTGAACAGGAATGAAACGGATGAGCTGATGTGTATTCTGATGTGGATAGATTTGCATGTTTAGAGAAATAAGGTAGTGGGGAATTATACTATTTAAATATAGAAGATTTCTTCAAATGAACTTCATGCCACAATCTCGGACGGTCAAAACTGAATTCACACATATCTGGACCACACAACACAATGGCAACACCGACGGAGATTTTTTTACAAATATACCTCTCTATAGATTTGCATTACCAAAATTACCCTCGTCAAAAATATATTGTCAAAAATAGCTTGACGAAACGAGGAAAAGATGACACGTGACTCTTCCAGCCTTACGGGGTGGCGGAGGTAACATGCAGTCATGCCGAATGGCCAAAGGTTCATCCCGCCTTTGGCTTTGGCGGAAGCAGTGGGCCCAGGTTTCTCAGTTGGCGGAAGGTTGTTCGCACGGTGGATGCTGCCACAATGCCACCACGTGCACTGACCATACCTCTGAATATTAACACCCCAATTATTTAAATTATTATTGACTAAAAACGGTTCGCACATGCCCGTTCAAACACTTTCGGCCAAGTCGAGAAAAATATCAACTCGTAAGGGCACGTACAATGGTTTTATCTTAGCAATACCATGGGATATTTGTCGCTGAAGATAACACTAAAAAATGACCCATTATATGTAATGTTTTGTCATCATATTAAGATTATCGGATTTGCTAGTTCTCAGACGCCTGAGAACTTCTTAGGTCTCAATCACCTCTCTTATCATTTGATTTACCTCGCGATTCATATGCAACATGAGACATACACATGAGTTGCAACTAGGTTGTAACTGGAATTTTAATGAGTTGCACTATGTTGTAACTGAGAATTAGTATAAATTATATATATTGTAACTAGGTTGCAACTAAAAATTAGCATAAATAATAGAATAATGTCAGCAATTTAGACATAAAAAGTTCTCAGACACCTAGGATTTAGACACTCCCTTAAGATTATGTGTCCTGTATAAGATAAGACCGTCTTATCAATTATTGTACATTCTCTAATAGGTTTTTCTTTCTCTCTAGGGTGCTTTGGTCTAAGTAGAGTAGGGAGTAGCTGGCTTGGGTGAGGGACATGGCAGAGTCCACAAGTAGATTCCATCTTCCCGTCCTTGCAAAGTCTTTCCCCCAGCGTGACATTGTTTCTGCCATGGGCATATCTGGCCTCGTGATCCTTTCCTTTCTTTTTCAAACCATGCAATTCCAAAATACTTAGACACAAAAGCATTTAATCTCTATAATTACTCCTGTGTGAAAGCAATAAAATGCTTGCATGCACATGTGTGAACAAATGTGAACACTTTCCTAACTCTTTTTCTCCTTATGCATGTTCTAATCCATACTATTAAATGGACCAATTAGATGACACCTAGGGTCCAGAGAATTGCAAATTGTGTCCTTTAAACCGGGACGGAGGGAGTACTAGCAGTAGCAGCTATCTAAAATGGCATGTACACTGTATATACAATAGGAGGGGCAGTAACCTAAAACGGCAACAGCAGGACTTTTCGATTTTGCCCTTTTCTAGCTAATCTGGTGTCCTTACTTTCTTTTTTATGCTCTGTAGTAGTAGTTGTCCATGTTGCTTGTGTCACTGGTGATCCTAACCATCGACACCGAATTGAGGCAATCACCCATGGATGTGTTGGTCTAGAGTCTTCTGTCTGACTTGAAGAACTGGATTCAGCTGATAGAGTGTTGTTTTATATATATGCATCACTTTGATATTAAATGAAGGTGGTAGAAATATTATTATAATAGTTATTTGATCTATTCGCATTAGCTTGGTGTCAGCAATTTCGATGATATCATCTGCCTCTTAATATTAGTGGACAAAGACTTATGTTGCTTCGGTAGAAAGACTTACATTTAGCCGATGGAGGTTCTGCATTTATGGGTTCCTTTCCACAAAAAATAATCTTAATTATTGTCTAAGCGATTACTTGCTGGTACATGCTTTTTCAAGCTTAAGAAAGATTAAGCTTGCAGTATAAAACAATGCTACACCCAAGTTTAACGCAGGCTATTCAGTAGACTTACAGACCTAGGTTAATCTTATATACATCCCTGCAAAAAACAATAATATTTGTACAAAATATGCCATTATGTAACAAAAAGAACATATGTTGTGGTGATAGTTCAAAAGCTCATTATCATGGTTCCTTCTCGTTAAAACAATATGGCTATATGTTTACAACATCTATTAATCAATCTAAAGAGTAGCATGCATATCAAGACTCATGGACTTTGACATTAACAATGTTGTTAAGTTTATCTTTACAAGCTCTTCACTACATCAATTTTTCAAAGAACCAAATATGCTTGTTGGATGTCTACTGTATTATGACTATCTGATAAGGCACTATGGACTATGGGACGTGATAAGGCACTATGGACTATGGGACGTGACGTTGATTTGGTTTTCTTTTCTCTTCCTTGCATATCCTCTGCCAACTCCAACGGCCAGTGGCCGCCAGCCGCGCTGACCGTCCCCTGGAGCTATTTTGTTGATGGTGCAGCTTCTGCATCGACTAGACATGCTGTTTTTAGGACCCTTTTGCCATGGTGGGTCTGGTGGTGCTCGGCTTCACCCTCCCGTATGTACTTGTGGCTTCTTAGGGAGTGTACTGTGTCTGTTTGCGCTGCAACCTTCTCGAAATCAATGTGAGTTTGGTCCTTCTCAGTCTCGCCCTCTCTTTTGTTGACGGTGGCCTCACCCTCGCCCTACAGGCTGCACTGTCTTAGGAGCACATTCAATGGCGACCCTGCCTCCTATGATTCTGATTCTTGTTGATTTGGTTACAACGTAATCATCACTGTCTAATAGGTAGTTACAGAAGTGGTTGTGATGCTTAGTTAAATTTTACAAATACCTGATAAGAAAGATTGCACATAATAAATCAAGGGGGTCTAGAGGCCTGGAGATTATATGGATTTAGAGTCTTGTGATTTTACGAATACTTTGTTTTAGCACTAAGTTTCTCGACAATTTTCATTCCTCCGACAATGTATTTATCGGGCCTATGGATTTTTCTATATTTCTACTGATTTGGATTTTGAATTTTTGTGATGGTTATCTCTTCAATGGCGATCTCAAATAACAATATATTTCTAACCCCTAGGGCTGGCGTTGGCCATTCTTCAGGTGACGCCACCATGAGGATGGGCTGCCACTGGCATGTCGCGCAGAAGGGTGTTGGGTGCCACCAAGCTGTTGTTCCAATGATGGCAAAGAGCCATGGCTGATTCATAGTGCCTGGCATGATGCAGCGTGTCATGCCAAATGCGAGTAGGATCACATGGGAAGCAGGCTGTCAGCCTTGGAGTCGCGTATCATCCTTGGCATGTCACTCCAAACCGTCTCCACCAAAGGTATATCAAACGATTCACTAGGCCGGTATGTTGCAGGAACAAAGAGTCAACTTATGGTTAGGCTAAGCTCTTAGGAGATAAATGTTCCTTCTGATTTTAGTTTCAGCTACCTTTGAATTAATTACTATATGAAGAACATGTACTTTCGGTACTAATAAATTTTTAGTTAATTTTTGAATCAAACAAAATATGGTGGATTGTTGTGTTAATAACTTCTTTTTTAGATCATTTCTCTGATATCTATGTGTACGTCATTTGTTTGAGCATGGGATGCAGCTAGGTTGGTCCATATAGATTTATGCGGCACATATAATAGTCATAGTTCCTACTGAAATATGTAATTATCAATACCCTTTTTTACAATTTTTATCGTATACTTGAATTCTTTCTCCTGTTCTTTCCTACAATGAGAGCATGGTTAGGAATGTTTTACTTCTTCACATATCATGCTCCTGAAACTTTTGTATTGGTACAAAGATTTTAGTATTCTCCGAGTTCAAATGTATTCTTATGGTTGGCCAAAACAATGCATACACATTGATAAGTTATCAAGGTAAAGCATCCCAGGATAACCTGTTGGTATAAAAGAGCCGTTCGAGGAGATATCCATGGTTGGCATACCAATGGCAGATGGAATGCCTGAGGTGAGCTTCTTCTCTTCTTAATTATTCTATCTCCAGGTGTGAATCCTTGCTCCGTATCAAGATTCAATCTGTGTGCCTCCATTTTGTTCTTGCCCAGTGCCTTGATCTTCTGCGAAATACATGCTCTCAGGTTGGACGATTCATATCGAATTCGTTTTAACTCCACCTGGTGTTTACCCCCTCCCTTTAAGTGTGGTTCTGCTGCCACGAAAACCTTACATGCCGATTATCTTTTTTTAGACAAAAGGTGCCAAGTGCTCGACTTTAACTTAATAAAACCGTTTCTTTGTTTGCATCCATTCATTTCTAGAATTTTTTTATCACACTTTTCCAATACATTTATACGTAATTAGGTTTGTTGACTTCTGTGAAAGAGCTACAGAAATGTGATACGAGTAGAAATAAAAGTACTTCTAGATGAAGTCCATTATCTAAACCCACGGGAAATTGTCTCGTGATGTGGCAATTAGGAATCCTATATGCTTCTGCATTAATTTTTTACATGGTGTTTGATTGTTGGACCCTAGAAGGAGAGAAGAACATGTCACCATATAAATGGACATGTGTAATTTCTTAGTTCCAGGTTTAGTATAGCATGTTTATATTCTTCATTTTTGGATCCTTTCTTTGCAGCTCTTAGCTTTATCATTCTAGCCTCCTCTCTGTTGGAGGTGATAGAGTATTGTTCTCCCCCGTTTCATGGTCTAATCAAGATTTTTATTCAGCTTAGTATGTTCATGTTGCAGCTTTGCAGGATAAGGTTCATGTCTTTGAGATAATTTTAGTCTTAACCGAATTGATGCGTGCCTATCTAAAATGGCTCGTACTAACATAACTATGTGCTCCCCTGGATGTACCCCTACATTTTGAAGTGTCTACATGCTTTTGGTTCTAAATACATTTTTTTCTACATTTTGATTGGTTATATATGCTTTCGGATCTAAATCCATCATGTGTTGCGAATACGTTCAGCCAAAATCTATTTTAATGTTGATACGTAGATTGATTCAGCTTACTTCTTCCTATTGCATTAAACTTCATGTTCTTGAGTACTTTCAAACCAAACTGTTGTTTGAAATTGTGGGACGACAAACTGAGCTGACTGCTCACATAGTTCAGCAGAAGGTAGTCCTACAACGTCATCCCACAAAAAATAGGCACACACATCACAAAAAATGCTAACAGGAATAAGATGGCGCAGCAACGCGCGCTTGGTCCTTCTAGTAGACTCTGTCGGCAAATCTTTTACAGTGTGTGGCTGATTTTATGGTCTTGACAAATAGGGAGATTTAATAGTCCTTTTTTTCCAAGTAGATTTGCCGTGAGTTTTACTCACGGCCCAGCAAACGATTTGCCAGGATTTCGTGATGCTCGGACACACGGCAAACCAAACCGTTGATTTCCGATGGAGGATATTGATCTATGCCAGTAGGATATGCCTTCTCGAACGGACAACTCTTTGGCATAAACCCTAAATATGATTATAATTAGTTAATCGTTGGTTGCCTAAGTACTGATCGTTCCTCCCTGGTCAATGAAAAACTAGTGGCAAGTAGTGGCGGTGTTGGCTGGCGCTGGTCGAAGCTGTAGTCGTCTCGATCGTCTCCTTCCGACACATCTTCTTGGATGGACTAATTAAGATTTTTTTTGCTGAGGTGGTGGATTAATTAAAGGTAATAATGCATGGGTAGTGCCGTAGTGGAAGACGGTCAGGGAAAGCATATCTCTAACCATGGAGATAATCTCAGCCACGTGCATGTGACGCGGCGGATCGACACCGGCGGCTACCGTCCACGCATGCGAGTCGCCACGTCTCAGCTCCTAGTTCCAAAGTCCACTCCCAAAAGTCAAACTCTACTAGCAGTAGCAGCTAATCTAAACTGGCATGCACACTGTCCAGAAGTAGCCTAAAACGGCAACAGCAGGACGAGCTCTTGTTTTTCAATTGCTTCCTTCGATTGTTTAGGATATATCCTACTGGTCCATATTGGATTAGTTTAGCTTATCCTGACATGGGCGGCATCTTGGTTCAAAATTTGATGTCAATGGGGACAGTGGTCATAATTACACTAATATAGACATGGTTGTGCCATGTATCAGTCTAGGTTGGATGTATCTAGGGTTAGCTAAGTATTTGAGATGAAACTAGCTGGCTTCGCGATATGGTTCCTGGAAGCATCATCTACAAGAGGGGGTGTGGTGGGGACTGGGGAGAGGGGTTGAGGGAGATGGGAGGGGAAGAGGAGGGATGGTAGTGAGGTCATCACTGAGGTATTAGAGGGCGCAATGGTAAAAGTGGTGCTCCATGTGTCTCGAATTACTTCTCGTTGATTATCTAGATACACATATATTATAGACATGTTTTAGCATATTTTTACATAAGAATCTAGACAAATGCTCGACATCTAATTTGAGACGGAAGGAGTGCAACTATTTACTCATACAAAATGCCATGTCTTCTATCTACCTATGAAGTTACATCAAGACTAAAGCTATAAGTACTATAGGGAATAATGTACAATTGGAGGCACTACAGTTGTTCTTTCAAGTGGGATACAAATTATCTTTCCACAAAATTATATAAGCACACAAAAATCCATAATTTTTTTTGTTTTTTATGTGTGTAATTTTCTCCGTGTTTTACATTTTAAAAAATTATATTTCGCATCACCAAAGCAAATGGTCCTAGGTGTAATTGAACTCTTAACTTTGTGAGACTCTTGATTAATTGACATTACTAAGACAATTTTATGATTTTCAGAAGATATTGTACAACTGTTAATCGTCTGAATTACTTATTGAGTAAGAGAAAATAGCTATAGCAATAGATCAGAGAAAGGATTAATTGCTTCGCTCGATTGTTTAAGATATCCCATAGATGCACTGGATTAGTTTAGCTTATCATGTTATTATGAAGGGTATCTGGATTCACAATTTTGATGTGTGTGCCTGCAATGTATAGACATGATTAAACTCGGTGTGTCTAGGTTGCATGTACCTAGAGTGGTTAACCATCTGATTTTGCAGGAAGAAGGGGGAATAGGTCCAGAAGCAAGCACCACCAAAGATGAAACTAGCTCTACTCCCACTAAGAGACAAAAGTAACATAATGACTCATGGTAGGGGCAAAGATAGATTTCGGACAATGAGGGGAGAGGACGTGAAGGGACCACACTAGTTGTTTGACCTACCTAGATGAAACAAAACTGTTTTCACCAAATTCATATAAAATACATAATTACTTGACATGTATTGTATTAAGACATATATTGTTAGCGTATTAAAACTTATCAAGTATTTAAGAATAAACATATTTTAAAACCTATTAGGAATAAATATGTTTTGATGTATATTACTTAGCCCGTTTCGGCTCAAGCCGAGTTCACCCGCCGGCATAAGCCAAAAGGTCGAGGTATACCATAGTCAATGTCATGTGGGCCCCATCTTCTAGATTTCGTAAGAACATCATAATCGATTTGATTATCGGTTTTGTTATTTTTTAGCATTAAAGTTTGAGGTATATGCGAAAAACTTTAGAGTTGAAATTATATGTTACAACCTCTCATGTCTTCGTGTTTATTCAAAAGTCGGTTTAGTTGCACATTAGTAATTTTAGATGTTATTTACAAGTTCGATCGTTGTGCAATTTAAGGATTAAAATGTGCAACTATTCATTGTACATTCTAAATGTAATAAAAGTACTCAACTTTTTTTGTCATCTTGAAATAGGCATTCATAAGGTCCACATGATAAATTATTACATTAGTGATATTCATAACCTATAAATGCCTACTTTTATTTTTTAAATAAACTTCCTAGAATTTGTTTTCTTTTTTATGTTGTATAAAATTCTTAGTCGAGGAACCATTTTAAAGAATTGTTGGTCAAGAAAAGTTTAGCGCCGCTACAGTGTGCATGTAATGTACCCCCTCCTCCTTATTTTATCATCACAATCACGGGCCGCTGAATCAGCACCCGGGTTGCGCCTATCAATGGACACGGAAATCAAATAAAATCCCACGATCTTTACTTTCCTCCCGAACACAAACCAAATCCCGCAATTTCTTTCCTTTCCTAACACCAATCAAAAATCAAATCAATCCCAATCCGATCTCAAAGGAGCAGTTAATATCAGGAGATGCATTGCTAATTTGCTTCCCGTTCTGTGTTTCTTCTTTCTCTGATCCGAGTTGGCCGTCTGTCCCGATCGGCCACCGCTATAAAGGACTCGCCTTTTTCTCTATCGCCGCCTCTTCCTTCACGTGCGAGCCGCCACCGCCGCTCCCGCATGCAAGCATAAGCGCGGCGGTACGAGTACCACGGCCGTCCCGTGTTCCGTTTCTGGTCGGAACGATCGTTTTGATGGCCGTGGGGGAGTCGTCGCCGCCGGCCGCAGCCTCGGTTTCCTCGTCGTCGCCGCCGGAGCAGCAGCAGCTGCAGCCGGAGGTCGGCGCGGGGGGCCGGCGGACGGACAAGCAGGGCCGCCGCCTCGAGGTGTACAACGAGGTGCTCGCCCGCCTCCGCGCCGACGCCGCCGGCTCGGCGGAGATCTCGCCGGCCTTCCAGGACGCGCTCTGGGCCCACTTCCACCGTCTCCCCGCCAGGTGAGTCCCTCCGCCCACACCAATTGGTCGGCACTGCCAGTTACCGGCGCCGCCCCCGCTCATGCCCCGTTCGTCGTCGCCCGTGCAGGTACGCGCTGGATGTGAACGCGGAGAGGGCGGAGGACGTGGTGACGCACCAGCGGCTGCTCGAGGAGGCGCGCGACCCGCAGCGCCGGCCCGCCCTGGCGGTGCGCGTCGTTCAGGTAACAAATAAACATACTCCGGCGGAGCAGATCTCCTGAACTTGCACTGAATCTGTTTGGGTTTAAACCCACGAGGAATTCTTTTTGGCCAGATATAGTATCTCTGCATGTGATTCTCCATGAAGCAAGTTCTTTTGTTTGGTTCTGATCCCCAGGTATCAAGGATCATTGACGGTGATGTCGATGATTCCTTCCATCCCGAGATGCAGATGGCTGCTTCGGACCACTTGCCTAGCCAAATGTAAGTGCGCTCTGAATTTCTTTCAGCTACCTCTGCATGTTATCTTCTCTGTTTCTCGCACTTCCATGTATGCTAATTATGGCCTGGTTGCACATGTATTCATCAGGGTCCATCCACCTCCGGCGTTCGGTTCTTCCTCCAATCTAGAGGTGCTAGCGCTCGAAGCAAACGAGTCTGACGTTTGTAGCACTACCAACAACGATGACAACAGTGTGCATCTTGTTACCAGGTACATAGTTTTCCTTTCAGTTCACTAGTGTTCTGGCTTTCGATTTTCGGATTGGTAGTCATATGCATGTGTAGTAATGCTTGAATATTCTATAAAAATTGGATTTCATTTTGAAAAGTTCAGAACCTTAATAAAATGGTACTCCCTCCGAACCATATTAATTGAGTTGGATTTGTCTAAATTTGAATGAATCTAGACACTATTTAGTATATAGGTTCATCCAAATTTTGATAAATCCAAGTCAACTAATATGGGTCGGAGGGAGTACTTCTTTTGGCCTTGTAATCTTTCGATTTTAATGATTGTACATGCAGGTCTATGCAGGTCTCCTGCATGGTCTTGAAAATGTGATTGTATTATGCCCCAGTTTAATGTACTAGAGAAAGACTATACAATGTCTGCTTTAAGAAGTTAAAACACTAGTACTTAGTTCCATATCTGCATTATTTAAGATGCTAAGAAATTTAACTTTCTTTAACATGATCAATTATTCAGTCAGTTCTTCGAATGACTTAATTTTTTTGAAGGGATTAATGGATGCCTTTATATTTTGTTTGTAGTTAATTAGTTCTCTCCATGTTCTGAATCTTTCAGGCCAATGCATGAGATAGCCTTTGCATCAACTGATAAGCCGAAGCTACTTAGTCAGGTACCCGAATTGCTGAGACAATCATAAACTCCATCTAATAGACCTGTGCTGCTGATACATTGCAATCTTATTTACAGCGGCAATCAACATACAGTTATCACGGCAAATAATTCAGTAAATGCAGAAGCTGGCAAGTAGCCACTAAGAGGCAAGAGGCAATCATAATTGAATGGCAGAATAGATTTCATGAAATTGAAGATAAGAACAAAGTTAACAAGATGTAGTGAAATCAGATATCAATATGCTGTACTAAACTCACTTGAACCGTAAAGTAAACCACTTACAGACTAGGACTTCTGCTCAGCCATTGCTTACACCGCCATTTATGCATTTACAGCTGACTTGTTTGCTTGGTGAGCTCGGTCTTGATATCCAAGAAGCACACGCATTTTCAACCATCGATGGCTACTCATTGGATGTATTCGTGGTCACTGGTTGGCGTCTTGGGGTATGCAGAGCTTCCAGCATATTAGAGATAGTTAATCTTTCCTCATTTTACTGCAGCCAGTTATTAGTTTTCTAATAGGTGTTCTGGTTCTCATTTTTCATATTGATAATTGCTCTTTTACTGTCATTCCCAGGGTACTAAGCAGCTACAAGAAAAGTTACTAGAGAAATTTCGCAGAATTGAGGTACAAGATTCTCTGACCTTCTGAAGTTGGATATTTCCAACTGTACAAAATGCAATATGATGCTTGGTCTCAAGAATATTGTTTACTTACCTGTAAATAAGGCCCAATCCATGAAATGCAAAGTGCAATATGCAAAAAAAGTAAACATTAAAAATTGATACCGGTGATTGTACAACCTTGTCTTTGTATTTTCTCAAATAAAAAGCATGTTTGGCCTTTTAAAATTGGCTTGTATACAGGCACAAGCTTGGCCGATTTCAAGCTCATCACCACTGTCCCTAGAAGGTCTTCAAGTTGGAGAGAATGTGCCATGTACCAGTGTGAAAATACCAACAGATGGAGGTGATGTTTGGGAAATTGACCTGAAGCTGCTCAAGTTTGGGAACAAGGTCGCTTCTGGATCTAACGGCGACCTGTAAGTTCCTGTTTTTGTTGCACAGTAAAGTAAAAATTATAGAACCCTTCAAATCTGCGGGTCTCATTGGATGCTTTGCTTTCTCAGATACCGCGGATCATATTGCAGTCAGGATGTAGCCATTAAGGTAGTGAGGCCTGAGCGCATCAGCGCAGATATGTACCGAGATTTTGCGCAGGAAGTGTACATTATGAGGTCAGTTAAAATCTTTAGCATCCATATAAAATTGTGCATCTCCCATTTGGTGCACATTCTCCAGTATTCAAGATGTCATATCTTCATACCACTTATGTGCATATGGACCTTAATAACTAAACACAAGTAGTTTATTGGTTATCCCATGCTTGCAGAAAGGTTCGTCACAAGAATGTTGTGCAGTTTATCGGCGCATGTACAAGACATCCCAACTTATATATTATAACAGGTATGTTACAATGAGTTTGATGTTTGTTGTTATAATTATCAGCAGGTAGACTGGTAATAGAATTTCCCTTTATTTTGCATATGTGCATGTTTCAGATTTCATGTCAGGAGGGAGTGTGTACGATTACCTCCATAAAAAGAACAGTTCTTTCAAGCTTCCAGAAATACTCAGAATGGCAACAGACATCTCTAAAGGAATGAACTACCTGCATCAGAACAACATAATACACAGAGATCTCAAGACTGCAAATCTTCTCATGGATGAAAACAAGGTTGGTGTTTCTCCAAGATGATGCTATTCATTTAATCAGAATGTTTGATTAGTTATATTTTATCATGTTCGTTAAACTCTGAAATTAGAAATGTACGCACTTTTCAGGTTGTAAAGGTTGCTGATTTCGGTGTTGCGCGTGTGAAAGATCAATCCGGAGTGATGACTGCAGAGACTGGAACTTACCGTTGGATGGCACCTGAGGTTCGCCATCACATGCATACATCTCAATAGTTTATAACAAATCGGTTTGTTCTCATCTATTTTTACATGTGGATTATTGCAATTTCAGGTTATAGAGCACAAACCGTATGATCACAAAGCAGATGTTTTTAGCTTTGGTATTGTTATTTGGGAGCTGCTAACTGGCAAGGTAAACTCCAATTATTATTATTTTGCACAAATAGACTTCTGTTTTGTTAGTTCTTGTTTTTAGTAAGTACTCCCTCCGTTCACTAATGTAAGACATTTTAGATATTTCAAGGTGGACTAGATACACTCCAAAATGAGTGAACCTACACTATATTTGTAGAATCAAGTTGATGGCTATAAATTTTTTTTTCTCCAGATCCCTTATGATTACCTAACACCACTGCAAGCAGCAATAGGTGTTGTTCAGAAGGTAAGCACACATTCCATCACCTCTGCTTGGACCTGGAGTTAAGTTTGTGATAAACTGTAGCAGATAACTGGTACAGTATAATACCTGATTGAATCCATTATTCTAGTCCTGGAATATTTTTTATTTTTATGTTCATTTGCTAGAGATATTAATCCTCCCCGTGCTGCATTTCTGCAGGGAATCAGGCCGACAATTCCTAAAGATACCCACCCCAAGCTAACAGAACTGCTTCAGAAATGCTGGCATAAAGATTCAGTAGAGAGGCCCGATTTCATCCAGATACTGGAGATTCTCGAAAGACTCTCCAAAGAGGTCAGCCCTTGCATCCCGTTATCGTACTGGAGATAGTGTTGTAATTTGTGGCGTGTTTCGCCAGAATCTTTCAAGATCTGTTGCAGCACTAAAAGCTATCTCATGTTTGGGTTTTTCCACTGTTATTATTATTCTCACTTTAAAGTCAAAACAGGTGGGAGCCGATGGTGATGGTCGCCTGAAAACGAAGTCAGGTTTCCTTTCAGCACTTAAGAGAAGCCACTGAAGGGAAGACAAGACAGTCACCATTCACCAAGCAATCTTCCTTTTACGTTCGTGCTCAAAGTTAATCAATTCTGCGATTGTTGCAGCATACGACTAGAGGAATTATCATTGTAGTTTATATACTGATAATTTTGTTATGTAATCAGCTGCTGTTATGGCTCCTTTTATTATCAGTTCATTTTCTCGTCTGATTGCCTCTTAATATGTTTATTGTTCTAATCATTGTTGACTGTTAAAAACAACGATAACTCTGGAAAAAATATCTAGTTATGGCCTTATGCTACCATGGTCTAAATTTCATCTTTAAAGCTTCATGATTCAAGTTAAGGTATTTCGTTTGGAAACTCATACTATTTAGTTTCACGGCTTTGTTACACCTAAGGATTTTCTTATATTTTATAGTAGCCTGATCTTGTTGGAGTTGGTGGCTTTAGCCGCGATAGAGGTCAATAGACCACCAGAGTTTTGCTCAAAAATGCTGAAAACAGACCACCTAGCCGAAGCAGTGACAAGGCGGAGCTTGCTGGGGATGTGACATCTATATTGTTGATCGCACGAAAGGACAGGGAGGCGTTACAAGTCTAGAGATTGGGGTTAGAGTTAGAGATGTTGCGCTAGCATTGGAGAAGAACCACCTGTCATAGATGAGTGGGGGGCTGGGTTGATGAGTAAGCGAGGCGGTGGTGGGATATGAGCAATTAGACATGATAGGGCAAACAACGACAGCTAGATAAGGGAGAGGCGGTGGCAGAGATGATAGAGAGGGCGGTGGCGGCTAGAGAGTCAGGAAGGTCAGTTAAATAATTGGTGGGTCGAGTAAGCAGGGTGGTGGAGATACATTGAATTATTTAATTTTTGGATCACAAAAGATAAGTATGAATTTGAATCGCGAAGACAATTTGATAGAACATTTCAGAATTATAACCAATATAAAAAGAATTCTTGATGTGGGTCAAAGATTTATCGATCTGAATCTGTTGCAATATTTACCCTAATAATCTAGCACCGTCTATTATTTTGTACCCAATCAAACTATTTTATATAAACATATACCAAATAAGTAATATACACCATTTTCAGAACACTGCCAACTTTGGTTTTAACTTTAATTGGACAGCTTGGTAAATCAATGGCCGGTCTAATATATTTGAAAATAAACATATAGCGGTTTTATTTTTTGAAAGAAAATCAACATAGAGTTGTTAGTTATTTATACCAATTTTTGTTACTTATTTGCAGTTCATACAACTTTGCCATTCTGTTTGCTATTATAGTTGAAAAATGTTAACCATGTAATTTGGAAAAAATAATTAAGATACAATATCTTTACTATACAATTTAGTGTTTACCATGGAAGGTGAACTTCCGCTAAATTTAAATAATACATTTCGAGGAAGTGACCTAAATTGTTTCGTATTCAAGATATTGTGTCCTATTTGTAGGGGTTCGTAGCATGGAAAACAAAAAAATTCTACCGCATGCAAACAAACAAGCCAAGATCTATCTACTAGATTGTAGCAACGAGTCGATAGAGGAACTCACCCTCGAAGATTCCAAAGCGGTTAACGAGAGCAGATTCTCGTGGGTGATGTAGTCGTACTCTTGCCGATCTCAAGATCGCGTAGACGATCCTTCCGGCGCTGCGTTCCGGCAGCGCTCCCGCAGTCGGTCACACGTTCGGTACTCGACGAAGACCTTCCTCTCCCTTGTTCCAGCAGGCAGCGGAGGTTGTAGCACTCTCCTCGCGATTCCGGCAGCACGACGGCGTGGTATCGGAAGTAGAGGGGAGATCTCGCAGGGCTTCGCCTTAAGCCGGAGCGAGTATGGCGGACTATGAGAGAGACTTGGTGATCTAGGGTTTAGACACACCAATTAGAAGGGGCTAAACCAGCGGCTAGGGCAATTAGAAGCTCTAACTCGGCGACTTGGGAGAAATCCCTAGGTTGTGGCTAGGGTTTAGGTTTAGAGGGAGGCAACTTGTGTGTCTAGGAGGGGAGCCCTGCCCCTCCTTATATAGGTGGAGGGAGGCGCCGGCCAAGGGGAGGGAGTCCCTCCCCAACTCGGATCCCTAGTGGTCCGGTGGTGGAGGAGGAACTCCTCCCCAACTCGGTTTCCCACTTCTTCTCCACTTTCCAAAATAGCCGTTTGACTTTTCAAATTGGCGTTTGACTTTTCAAACTAGGATTTGATTAAACCCTTTATTTTGTACAGCGATGACACCTAGTACATGATGCAATCATTCCAACTTGCAATGACACATTCATGTACCCTTCCCCTCCGGAGTGCCGGACATCCCGGAACCTTCTAGAACATTCCCGATGAAAACACCAGAACCATTCTCCAACTCCGAAACAGGACTTTCCTTATATGAATCTTATTCTCCGGACCATTCCGGATCTCCTCGTGATATCCCGGATTCCATCCGAGACTCCGAACAACATTCGGTCTCTTACTCATCATTCCATAACTACTCAAACAACGTCGAATCTTTAAGTGTGTCTCCCTACGGTTCGTGAATTATGCGGACATGATCGAGACACTTCTCCGAACAATAACCAATAGAGGAATCTGGAAATTCATATGGCTCCCACATATTTCTACGATTACTTTGCGATCGAATGAACCACTTACATACGATACCAATTTCCCTTTGTCTCACGATAGTTTACTTATCCGAGGTTTTGATCGTCGGTATCTCTGCATACCTAGTTCAACCTCGTTACCGATAAGTACTCTTTTCTCGTTCCCGTGATATGTGATCCCTTGTGAGACAGTCACATGCTTGCAAGCTAATTGGATGACATTACACCGAGAGGGCCCAGTGTATATCTATCCGTCATATGGATGGACAAATCCCATTCTTGATCCATGTGTCTCAACCAATACTTTACGAACACTCAATGCCACCTTTATAGCCACCCAGTTACGATGTGGTGTTTGATGTCATCAAAGCATCCATCCGGTAAAGGTGATATGCATGATCTCATGGTCGAAGGAATTAGGTTACTATGTATCAGAAAGCATATAGCAATTGAACTATTAAAATGACTTGATCTTTATGCTACGCTTATCTATAGGAGTATGTCCATCACATCATTCTCCTAATGATATGACCCTGTTGTTAATAACATCTCTATGTTCATGATCAGGAAACCATGATCATATATTAACCAACAAGCTAGTTTAACAAGAGGCTTTACTAGGGACTCTTTTATGTTTACAAATCATACAAGTATTAATGTTTCCTGTTAATACAATTATAGCATGGTATGTAAACATTTATCATAAGTATGAAGATATGATAATAACCCACTTTATTATTGCCTCTTGGGCATATCTCCAACAGTCTCCCACTTGCACTAGAGTCAATAATCTAGTTTCAAACCTTTGTGTATTCAACACCTATGGCTTTACGGTGTTGTAAGTACACGTTCGCTAGTGGTCAACTGATCTCCGGATCTGACACTTCCAGGTCCATGTGTAATTGCATGTATTTGCGTCTCTACGCATCACTCATTCTCTAATGAGATGGCTTTGTATAAATTTGGTCCTTTGGTGAGACCTTTAGTTCTTTGGGGTTAAAACATGTTGATAATATTGTTCTACAATATATCTTCATAGTATTATCCCGCTATGAACTACACCTAGTTTGATAACAAACTACTTGACCCAAATGCCCTCTTTAGCTGCTATAATAGCAGTCATATACTTAGCCTTTTGTTGTAGTATCTGTCACAATATCTTAACTTTGGAACTCATCCAAATCCATTATGGAACTTACTTTCCATTATATTGTGCCACCCTTAGTTTAGATTGAGATTAACTTAATTTGTACTTTGTGACAAAACTAGTATCAATGTAGTACTTTTACAATGAACTAACCATCTATTTGTCACTTCTACAAACAATATATTCTTAGTTCTTCCAAAAGATCATAAGAATATCCTTACTATTATCCAATGATCATCTTATGAATCATTCTGGTATATGCTCACATCATTTAGAGCATAGGACATATCTGAATTTGTACATATCACAGCATATTTGATATAAATACTCTTTGTGATTTCATACATCAAGTATCAATCTATACTTGAATCTTTGTTTCACTTACCAAGTGTCAATACACTTGAATATATCATCAATATTGAACTCATTCAATCCTTTCTGTGCGACAAGAACCTTTCTTATAGTTTCTATATTGAACTCATTCAATACATCATCTATGTACTTTCGGCACAACCATATTAGCGTCTATTGATGCCAAATATTTGGGTTTTGCCTAAGCCTTTCATCGAGATGAAATTCTTATCATGTGTTAATAAAAATACATCATTTTCAATCAACAATATGTCTTCCACATAATGTATTAGAAACATGTCTTAGCGCTCCCACTTAATTTCTTGCAAATGCAAGCATCTTCATAGCCTCTGATGAAATTAAACTTTTTTTAACAATTTCATCATAGTGAAGATTCCAACTCCGTGATGCTCACTTCAACCATTGAAGTTTGCATATGCTTTTAGCATCCTTTGAGTTAACAAAACCCTATGGACCATGTTATGCACATGTCCTAGGTAACAATTCTATTAGAAGAACTTGTTTTGTTTATTCAACTACCACATAACAAAAATTATATGTAGTGGTTGCTACATTAATCCGTCTAGACTAAATATCGCTATGAAAGATCAAATCTTGTCATAGTCAATCTTTGAACATTGTTGTGAACTCTTTCCCAACATGTCGACTATTTCATAGATGTGAAACATCCATGTCTATTTCTTTATAGATCCAAACACAACTGTAAGGTCTTACACCTTTCTCGAGGGTCCTTCAAGTTCAAAACTTGATTTCTCGTGTATGGAACTATCACGGATTTTATGGCTTCAAGCCATTTTACGGAGTCAGGGCCCATCATCGCTTCTTTGCATGTAGTACGTTCATTATTCTCAAATAAGGATTCAACCCTCAAATCTTGGTATTTGATTGATTACTCGACCTACTTGGTTCAATAGAAACTTTGACCTTCGTAACCACAACCTTTGAGGCACGTGAGCCATGAGCATTGTTGCTGCCTCCGGAACACTTTTCGGCGCTGCGCAACTTTGCACATATAGCTAAGGTTCTTTTAACTTTATCAAAGTTCTATTGTCCTCCCACTTATCTTTTCACTAAAAATTCCTTCTCAAAGAAACTTGACGTTCTAAGTGACAAACACTTTTGTCTCCGATGTTATGGAGGATTACTTAACAGTTATTCGAAATAACATACAAAGACAGGTTCATCCGACTTTGGTTGCAAACATCTTTCTTATGCATAGCATATCAATGTTTAAGAAAGGACAACTTGGGTTTTATCCCAAACCATAACTTTATATGGTGTCATTTCAACGGATTATGATGGAGCTCTTTTCAGTGGAAAAATGGTAGTCTCTCAAGCTTTTAATCTTTAAAATATAATGGCATTTTATGAATTACACCTTTGATCTCACCATGTCAAACAAGGTTTAATTACATATCTCGAATGCTCCATACTCTTATGGTGTTTCGGGACATGCAAATCCACGGAACGATTCCTTAAATCTTAGGTATTATGCTAAACTTGTAACTCAAATATCTTCCTTTATGATTTTATCATAAACTATTTATATTCTTGTTACAATGATCTTGCACTTCATCTTGAAAGTCTTTGAACTTTTCAAATGTTTCATACTTCATCCTTATTAAGTAAATATTCATATATTCACTCAAATTTTCGGAGGAAGCATATGAAGTTGAAATCCATCGCTCTTGACTACACATAATGGACTTCGTACAACAATATGTACAAGTTCCAATAGGCTAGTCATTCGTTCCCTTTTGGCCTATGAACGAAGTTTTAATTATCTCTTGGAAAGTTTTACAAGCGTCATGTGATCAAAAATCAGAAGACTCCAAAATTCCATCCACATGGAGTTTCTTCATGTTTTCTTTCAAATATAATTTAAACGGCGATGTCACTTCCTAAGTGATCTATCAATCAATTTGTCTTTCGACATTTTGAGCACTAGTTTTATGGATGTGATTTCTCCAACGAGATTTGTGAATCATCCATCTTTTATGGATTACGGCAATTATTTGAACAACCCTTTTGTTCTCATAATACCTGATAAAACAAATCTTGAAGGCAAACTTTGATGTTTAACGAGCAACACAATAACCCTTTATTTGTTCTCGATAAACTTCATCACATATTCTTTTGCTAGTTACTTAGGCCATTGTAGTTCATGAATTATGTTGTTTCGTATGACGATTCACACCAACAAATTCAGTATCAAATACTTAAGAACCACATTGTTTAATAAGCAAAGAATATAGCCATAACATGTATATCATCTATATACTTCAACTGAACAATTCTAGTCTTTTCTTTTCTGCCATATATTTATGAGATTCTCTTTCAGTATTTCCTTTTCTGTTTGAAAGAATCTATCAACATCAATAGTGGAGTCATACATATGACACATAATCCAAAGCGTGTATAATTAAATACCAATGTGTTTGGACTTGCACTTTGAAGTAGATCACCATCATCAAATGTTTGGTGTTCTTTCAAATTCCTTTCTTTAGTAATCTCTTGGTGTAGTAAATATTTTACCTACATCAAATATTCACCCTTATCATGGAATTATCCATGATCAAGCTACTTTTAGCTTATAAAGATGAATCGTGAGTATAATGTTGCTATCCAAAACCTTTTGGTGGATTAGGACAACTAGTGTCTCCAACTCTTTGCAAATTCTCATCAAATATGAGAACATGACTTTTGCCATATTATACTCTGTCATGTTGCAACCAAAACTTCATTTCAGATATCACAATATCTTCCACACATCATGGTTTATGAAACAACTCTTTCAGATCCTAGATAACCTTGATATTAAGACAATCCTTTGAATATCAAGAATCATGGAGACAAACATGATACTTATACACTAACACTTGGAATTGTCACTCTTGTTTTAATACCAATTATTAAACTTCATGGAGTAACCGGAACTTTACTGAAAGTTTGCAATAGGACTTTTAAACTTTAGATTAACACTTCAAAACAATACGATACCAGTTCGTAAAGTAACTAACCAGAATTCTATAGTTCTATCATCTCAATTATAACTAAGCACAAGGTGGTAAACGGATGCCAATGACTACAACAACTATGCAAATTCACTTTGATTTAATTTATGATAAATAGTGTTCAACTTTTAATCATATTGCCGTTGAACTCCCACTCAAAACAATATCCCTCACATTGTTTTAGTGATCACACGAACCAAATCCACCACATCAAAACCGATCATCACGAGAGTTGATGTAGCTTCAATGGCGAACAATCAACATGTTCATCATATCTACTATATGACTCATGCTTTACCTTTCGGTGATCCGTGTTCCGAGACCATGTCTGTACATGCTAGGCTCGTCAAGATCAAACCTTAGCTTCCGCATGAGCAAATCTGGCTTGCTCACGTTGTATACACTTGCAGAATCTAGCACACCCGATCATCACGTGGTGCTTCGAAACAACGAGCTTTAGCAACGGTGCTTACTAAGGATGAACACTTTAAAACTTGAAATTGATGTGCATGAGGGATCATCTTATAATGCTACCGTCGTCTACTAAGCAATACAAGATGCATAAAGGATTAACATCACATGCAATTCAATAATATGTGATATGATATGGCCTTTCTTCTTTGTGCTTCCGATCTCCATCTTCAAGCACGAACATGATCTCCATCATCACCGGCATTGCATCAAGGTCAATGACGCCGCTCCATGGTTGTCGTCCACCAGCTTCAACTATTACAACTACTTTGAATAGACACGCGGGTCTTAACAGAATTTAAAGACAACCATATGGCTCCTGTCGGTTGCCAACTTACAATAAGGAACATTGCATACATCAAATATAATCACAATCATGGCCATATCACATCACAGCACACCCCTGCAAAACAAAGTTAGACGCCTCTAATTTTCTTTGCATATTTTACGTGGTTTGGGGCTTTCAATAAGTGTCGCTCTAACTTACGAACAAGAACCACAACATTGATACTAGTATTGTCAATCACCCGTTGTAAATTGAATCTTAACTATGTTGGGAGAAACAGGCACCCGCAAAGCCACTTATGCAATACAAGTTGCATGTCGAGCGTGGAGCAAGTCTCATGAACGATGTCATGTAAGGTTAATTAGCCCGGGCCGCTTCATCCCACCATCCCGCAAGATGCAAAGTACACAAGAAGCAATCGACAACAAAAGCATCAACGCCCACAATGACCATTGTGTTCTACTCGTGCAACAGATCTACATATAGACACGGCTCTGATACCACTGTAGGGGTTCGTAGCATGGAAAACAAAAAATTTCTACCGCATGCAAACAAACAAGCCAAGATCTATCTACTAGATTGTAGCAACGAGTCGATAGAGGAACTCACCCTCGAAGATTCCAAAGCGGTTAACGAGAGCAGATTCTCGTGGGTGATGTAGTCGTACTCTTGCCGATCTCAAGATCGCGTAGACGATCCTTCCGGCGTTGCGTTCCGGCAGCGCTCCGGCAGTCGGTCACACGTTCGGTACTCGACGAAGACCTTCCTCTCCCTTGTTCCAGCAGGCAGCGGAGGTTGTAGCACTCTCCTCGCGATTCCGGCAGCACGACGGCGTGGTATCGGAAGTAGAGGGGAGATCTCGCAGGGCTTCGCCTTAAGCCGGAGCGAGTATGGCGGACTATGAGAGAGACTTGGTGATCTAGGGTTTAGACACACCAATTAGAAGGGGCTAAACCAGCGGCTAGGGCAATTAGAAGCTCTAACTCGGGGCTTGGGAGAAATCCCTAGGCTGTGGCTAGGGTTTAGGTTTAGAGGGAGGCAACTTGTGTGTCTAGGAGGGGAGCCCTGCCCCTCCTTATATAGGTGGAGGGAGGCGCCGGCCAAGAGGAGGGAGTCCCTCCCCAACTCGGATCCCTAGTGGTCCGGTGGTGGAGGAGGAACTCCTCCCCAACTCGGTTTCCCACTTCTTCTCCACTTTCCAAAATAGCCGTTTGACTTTTCAAATTGGCGTTTGACTTTTCAAACTAGGATTTGATTAAACCCTTTATTTTGTACAGCGATGACACCTAGTACATGATGCAATCATTCCAACTTGCAATGACACATTCATGTACCCTTCCCCTCCGGAGTGCCGGACATCCCGGAACCTTCTAGAACATTCCCGATGAAAACACCGGAACCATTCTCCAACTCCGAAACAGGACTTCCCTTATATGAATCTTATTCTCCAGACCATTTCGGATCTCCTCGTGATATCCCGGATTCCATCCGAGACTCCGAACAACATTCGGTCTCTTACTCATCATTCCATAACTACTCAAACAACGTCGAATCTTTAAGTGTGTCTCCCTACGGTTCGTGAATTATGCGGACATGATCGAGACACTTCTCCGAACAATAACCAATAGAGGAATCTGGAAATTCATATGGCTCCCACATATTTCTACGATTACTTTGCGATCGAATGAACCACTTACATACGATACCAATTTCCCTTTGTCTCACGATAGTTTACTTATCCGAGGTTTTGATCGTCGGTATCTCTGCATACCTAGTTCAACCTCGTTACCGATAAATACTCTTTTCTCGTTCCCGTGATATGTGATCCCTTGTGAGCCAGTCACATGCTTGCAAGCTAATTGGATGACATTACACCGAGAGGGCCCAGAGTATATCTATCCGTCATATGGATGGACAAATCCCATTCTTGATCCATGTGTCTCAACCAATACTTTCCGAACACTCAATACCACCTTTATAGCCACCCAGTTACGGTGTGGTGTTTGATGTCATCAAAGCATCCATCCGGTAAAGGTGATATGCATGATCTCATGGTCGAAGGAATTAGGTTACTATGTATCAGAAAGCATATAGCAATTGAACTATTAAAATGACTTGATCTCTATGCTACGCTTATCTATAGGAGTATGTCCATCACATCATTCTCCTAATGATATGACCCTGTTGTTAATAACATCTCTATGTTCATGATCAGGAAACCATGATCATATATTAACCAACAAGCTAGTTTAACAAGAGGCTTTACTAGGGACTCTTTTATGTTTACAAATCACACAAGTATTAATGTTTCCTGTTAATACAATTATAGCATGGTATGTAAACATTTATCATAAGTATGAAGATATGATAATAACCCACTTTATTATTGCCTCTTGGGCATATCTCCAACACTATTAATCTTTTGTTACACCAAAAATTTCTTAACTACATAAAATTAAGACAAAAAATCACATATCTCTAGAGAACAAAATTTAAGATATCTAAAGATTTGCTAACATATATATGTGTTCGTATCTATCTTAGTTTCCTTTAATACGGTTGTAAAGATCTCTATTCCGATAAAGGTTTCTAGAGTGCACGGTTGTCTATTTGAGGTGAAAGTAAATAGAAGAAATGATTAGAAATAAATTCTAGAAACGCAAAGGACATCATCGAGGGGTTTGTCGTTAAATCACATTAGGCACAAGGCATGCATGCACATTCCTAACTTCTCTCGGAAACATGGAGCTCAAGTTGTATCAAATGCGCAAGTTTTTTTTCTTGGTTTAATATGTTGTGTACACATAAAAATGCTCTTCTCCATACTTGTTAAAATGGTATCACTAGAAATAGATCCGCATAACAATGCATAAAAATGCTCGTCTATTTCCAGTTGGTATCACTAGTAATTTAGTGGATATGGATGGTTGGTTCTTTCTTGCTCTTTGATTTGATAGAGGAGTAGAGAGACCTTAAATCTGTCAGGAATTTAATGGTACGGGGAACTGTCCAATTAAAGCGAGAAGTGAGATGGACACGTAGAGAGACTTGGCATTTTTTCTGGCAAGTACTATGGAAAACGAGTCCCTTGATTAACACTAGCATTAAAGATAAATTGGGGACCCTAAATTTTTTGAGGCAATGTGACGTCCCACCTTCTGCACATGCGTGCGGCCCGGGCCTTGATGAGTAAGTGAGGTGGTGGTGGCACATGAGCAAGTAGATATGAAGGGCGGACAATGACGGGTAGAGGAGTGAGATAAGGGAAAAGCGGTGGCAGAGATGATAAAGGCCGGTGGCGGCTAGAGAATCAAGCAGCCAGGTAGATAGTGGGCGGGTCGAGTAAACGTGGTGGTGGAGATACATTGAATAATTTATTTTTCGGATCAAGAAAGATGCGGATGAATTTGTATGATGAAGACAATTTAATGCATCATTGCACAATTAACCAATATAAAAAGGATTCTCAGTAAAGGTTTATTGAACTAGATCTAGTTTGCAATATTTACCCCCAAATAATGCAGCACCAAAATCATTGATCAAGTTCTAATTATGTATTATTTTGTACCCAATATGAACTGATCTACATAAAAAAGAACGGGCACCAAAAATGTAGTCTACAACATTTTTAGAACCCTCTAAATTTTTGCCTGAAATTGATCAGTCTAGTATATTAGGAAATCAACATATAGATGTTGGTTATTTATACTGAACTTTATTACTTATTTGCAATTAACATATTTTGTCGACATATATCTTTGCCATTGCATTTTACTATTACATTTAGAAAAACTAAACATGTAATTTGAAAAAATAATTAGGATACAATATCTTTATTATACAATTTTATGTTTACCATGGAAGATGAACTTAAATAACACATTTCGAGGAAGTGACCTAACTTGTTTCGTTTTGAAGACATTGCATCCTATTAATATTTTATTAAACTGAAATCTTCTTGACCATAGAAAATTAAGACAACAAAATCACATATCTCCACAGAAAAAAGTTAAGATACTTAGAAGAATTGCAAACATACGTATGCATTCATATCTACCTTAGTTTCCTTTAATACCGTTGTAAAGATCTCTATTCCGATAAAGGTTTCTAGAGTGCATGGTTGTCTATTTGAGGTGAAAGTAAATAGAAGAAATGATTAGAAATGAAATTCTAGAAACGCACAGAACATCATCGAGGGGTTTGTCCTTAAATAATTTGATTATTTTTTTATGGCCAATTAAGTCTTTCACGTAGGCATAAGGCATGCATGCACATTCCGAACTTCTCTCGGAAACATGGAGCTCAAGTTGTATCAAATGCGCAATTTTTTTCTTGCTTTAATATGTTGTGTACACGTAAAAATGCTCGTCTTTGTACTTGTTAAAATAGTATCACTAGAAACAGATCCGCATAACAATGCATAAAAATGCTCGTCTATTTCCTTCATTGATTCATCTGCATAAAATTGTGCAATGCAACCCCCCAAAAAAAGTAACTTGACTTGTACCTATCACCTTAACTATCTCAATATCAAGCTAACCCGTCAATATTTGTATATTAGCTAGTTGAACTTGGAACTAGCATTTCTATATTTCTTGGTCGCACTATGGTAGAACTGAATAGCATCACTCTATCATTTTTTTTCAAATTAATATTTGCTAGTAATTAATGGTGTTTTTGCAAAAAAAACAGGCAAGCACTATATATATGGTCCAACCACTAGTACATGCCGGCCATCGCACATGGCTAAAATGGTTTTAATCAAACCACGATGAGTCTCAACATCACACACGGTTATATAAACCGTTTACGAAGGGCCTGATCTTTTTTTTTTTTGAGAAACGAAGGGCCTGATCTTACGTGCATGTCCCACCAAGTTTCAAGACCACAACAAGTTTTATGATCACCAGAAGATTACCTCTATTTCCAATAAATAAATACATGATCTCGCTCGCTCCTGGGCTGCTCGCGCGAGGGCGGCTCCGAAGCGTCCCACCCAAACCCTAGAGGCGCCCGCCACTGTTCTTCTTCGTCGGCCGCTGCCCCCCGGCGGTGGCGGCCATGCCTGCCCGCTCAAAGTGGCGGGCGGGTTGGGAGTGCCCCGTCTAATCCCCCTCGCGCGGGGGTTGACTCCAGGGCTTCGCAGGTGGTGGTCTAGGCGGCGGGGCGGCGGTACCTGCTGCGCATGGTTCTCGCCGGCGCGTGGCTGTGAGGGGTTCTGGAGGAAGCGGCGGGCACGGTGCTGCAGGATGGAGGCGATGGCGCGCTCGTAGCGGTGGTGCTCAACCTACGTGCCCGTCGTCGCCGAAGGTCGGCACACTCGATCCGTTAAGCGGGAACCGGCTGGTGGTGTGGGGATCGCTGCGTCGACATTAATAAAGGAGGTGGTCCTTGGGTTTCTTTCGCGTGAAGACGAAGATCTGCTTAATGTCTTTCCTCGTTAATATGGACTAGAGAGGCGAGTTCCGGAAGGCTTCGCCAACAAACTCCCATGGGCGTATCATGCCTGAAGATTGCTAGATCGGAAGGTATTCAGTCGTGCGTACCTTGTTCTTCTGGCTGTTTGGTTTTAGTGGGAGCGTTGCGAAGCTCTGCTGTTTGTTCCCACCAAGTTCCATTCAATGAGTCATGGTGAAGTCATATGCGGAGAATGTCAGGAAAGCGGAAATATGAGGGTAGCGATGGTGATTTCAGTTTTTGTGCAGCAACGACTGTTTGTGGGGGGGGGGGAGACAACACAGGAGGAGTTTCGAGTCTTACCTTGTAGGGTGAAAATCCAAGGTCTGGCTTAACTGGTTGTGCCTGGCAATGACCTTGTTGAAGGCATTGTTTTGCGAGCTAGGACTTTCTCCAGTGTGAAAACATATGATCTTTGATCGGGCAACGACGGCGCTTGGGCACTATTTCCTTCTTGAAGGCGTTGTTATTGGAGTGGAGGACTACTGGTGTTGTTCTGGTGGTGTCAGTGTTGTTGCTTTGAGGAATAATTCTCTGTAGCGGGACTTTTTTTTTAATTTTTTTGGCTGTGTGCATCCGTAAGGCCGCTAGGTCATGCATTGTTGCAGAGGCTGGGTGTAATTGGTATTCCCGTGATATTAATATATACTTTTTTAAGTGAAGCCACCGTTAGTGAACTTATTATCATTTTCACTACATTTTCAGTTTTTTTAGGAAGATTATGTCAAGGGGCACTTCTAGCTTACGGTCACCTGTGGTTACGGTCGAAATTCCCACAGCCCACGAGTGCCATTTCTTGTCGGAACGGAGGTGAGGGGGTTTTCGGAACGGAGGGGAGGTAGAAGCAGGGTGATGCCACCACGGAGAGGGAAGAACAAAGCACCTCCGATGCACCGCCGGAGCGGAGGGGAGGAACAAATAGGAGCCACCACAACCACCACTTCCATCTGGTCTCCCATGTTGCCATCATCGATTGAACCGCCGGCCTCCCCTCCCGCTGTTAGCGCATTGCCGCATCGTCTTGCCGTACCGTCCTGCCCAATCTCCCTTGTTCGCATATCCGCTGCCACCCTGGACATCCCCTCTAACCTCCACCACCTCCACTTTCGTCTCCGGCCAGCGAATCCGCACCCCATGTTTAAGTTTATTACTCGCCTCTAGTCCTCTCAACACTCGACGTCGCCTTCTCCGCCATGTCCAGCTGTAGTATCACCGGATCTGTCAAGGTGGCGGGTGGTGAGGTGCAGCAGGTGGGCTCCGGCGAGTTTCGTGGTTGTATGGGGAGGAGAGTGCGCCGACCATATGCTAGTGGAGACAAATCTAGGAGGAGCATCGTCGCGCGCGACCACTAATTGAGAGTTGGGGTGGAGAGGAGACATCCCGCCCATACAGGGCCGGCTCTATGTTTTGGAGGGCCCTAGGGCGAGATCGACAACATGGGCCCTTATAAGGCTATATATATGCACATGTTTATATTAATATATAAAGAAGTATGCATGACTATTTTCACCTGCAAAGTATTAAGAGTTAACATCCGACAACAATTAGTTCAAGATGTATAAACATGATTGTTAAGCACTTAAACCATGTCATATAGTGACAGAGAAAATAAAAGAGTAGTTAAATAACCTGTTGCTGCAAAATCATCTTCTTCTGAGTCAGATTCTTGCAATTGATTATCGGCGTTGATATCAAAACTACTAGTTGACCGGAAAATACTTATTTTTAAAGCACCTCTTTGTGATTCAATAAACCGACTCTTGGTTTTTAATTTATTTTCTCAACGCAGGACTTATGTTCTTCAGGAAACATTTGGACACCTATACGCCCTCCCGTTCTTACCTCCCCCTCCTCTGCCTGGCCCAGGTGCCGGCTAAAATCGTAGATCTTCATCGATTCCCCGTGATCGAGGACGAGGAGTTCAATTGCAACGACGCGGAAGATAACTCCCTAACTACCTACAAAAGGCTGCATCTTCTTGGCACGCCGGCTAACATGACAAGTTTGCGGCTGTCACATTTCGGGTTCATGGTATGTATGTCAATGTACTTCACCTTCTTGATAACACATTGTTGGTACCTTGTGGATAGTTTGAATTTCCCCTGTCCGAGACCGAGAACCAGGACCTTGTCGCTGGACGAGTGTTATTTCCGTGACGGCTTCCAGGGGCTTTAGACTCACCTGTGCAACTAGCGTAACCTATGTTATGGAGACTCACTTTGCGTCGCTCCAAGGTTCTACAACTTCACCTTCTTTTGAAACAAGTTCCATCTGCTCTTCTAGTACTCAAGCTTGGTCTTTAATATACTATTAATTCTTTTATGCTCCGCAAAAGTTCGCGGCTAGAGAGGAGTAGGACGACGTGGACTGCATGTGCGAGAGCCCTTAGGCTTGCTGAAATCTTACACCAAAAATAACCGACGATGATGCACAGGCATGTCAGTCGAGAAATCTGTGAAACAACAAGATTTAGGAGAGCCGATTAGCAGTATCATGTGTTGTCAATATACACTATATTTTTTTAACCAGTTGTTCATTTATTTATGCCGAGTTTGCATCTGTTACCTTGTACTGGTGAAAATATCCTGTATTGCCTTGTCTATGGTTCAAGGCACCTTATGGTGTTTGGCAATAGTTTTTAAGCTCTGTTATATGTGGCTGTTCTTGCTTGCTGTGATACTTAGTTACAGTGTGGTGCAATGGCAGCTGCGTGTTCGTCTCCCATGCATGTGTAGTACTTCCTCCGTTTCAGCTTATAAGTATGTAACGTCCCAGCATTAGAGCTTAGAAATAAGCTGAACACAGATATGTGCATTGCATTCATGCATAGAAAATCCGAATAATTTTCGCGCTTTTGAACAAAACTTGTCAAAGTGATTAAAACTTCTCTCAACTTGATGGAATTGAAGTAGATCATCAAATTGACTGCGATAAGTTTTAATATGACCTTTGCTAAAACCTTATTTTGAATAAACATGATTTGATCTAAGGGTAGATCAAATGTAATAAAAGTTAAACCCTAATACACTACTTAATGAATTATATTTGATCCTTAAGTAATTATATCCTAGTATTCATTACACAACTCATGGATACCAAGTTATAAATATAGCTTAAGTAATAAGAATGTAACAACTAATCCTTGATCTATCAACTCTTGTCATTAGCATAACATCCACTCTAAAACCTTTAGAGAAAGAAGTAAGAAGAGTTAATTGGAATATATATTCATATGGTAACAAACATGATTCCAAGGAGGAATATTGAAGATAGTTACCAAGGAGCACTAGAGGAAAAAGGGCCATCCGTTCGCGACCCCTCGGAGCATTAGTCCCGGTTGCGCCACCAACCGGGACTAATGCTAGCACGCGTCCCGGTTGGAGCGGGCACGGGGCCAGGGGGCATGCGTCCCGGTTGGTAAGGGGGAATACGTCCCGGTTGGAGCCACCAACCGGGTCTAAAGGTTTGGCCACAGCCACGTGGCGTGGCACGCACCTTTAGTCCCGGTTGCTGGCTCCAACCGGGACTAAAGACCCCTTGCCCTCTATAAATGCAATGCCCTAGCCCCCTCTGCCTCCACTCTATTTTTTCGAATGGTGTAAGGTGTGAGGGTGTGTGCTAGTTTTTTCTCATGCATGCATTGAAGGTGTTTGTTGAAATGTTTGAGTGAAAAATCCCGTTGAATTTCTCATAGAACAAAAATATAGAAGGTGTCCGAGACGCACTTGAGCTTTCTCCTCTTTATTTCCCTCGATCGAGGTTAGCAATCTTATCTTTTCTAGGTCATTGATACAATTCATGTGTCGGTCTGAATTGGTTATTTCACTATTTATGATGTCCTGTTTTTTGATAAACTTACTTATATGATGCAGATGAACGGTCGGGAATGGATGTACGGTGACCGGCGGGTAGCCGGGTATATCAAAGGCGTGGATAAATTTATCGATGTGGCTACGGCAAACAAAGAGAATGGATTTATACGTTGTCCATGTGTTCAATGTCGGAACAACAAGGAGTACTCTTCCTCGAAAATCATTCGCGGCCACCTGATTATGAAAGGTTTCATGCCCAACTATAATTGCTGGACCAAGCACGGGGAAAGAGGGGTTATGATGGAAGATGGTGAAGAAGAAGATGATGATAACAACTATCATCATATGTTTCCTGAATACAGTGATACTGCAATGGAAGACAATGGAGAGGAAAAAGGTGAAGAACGGGCATCAGATGAGCCGGCTGATGAACTTGGTAGGGTCATTTCTGATGCAAAGCGAGACTGTGAAACAGAAAATGAGAAGTTGAAGTTAGAGGGCATGTTAGAAGATCACAAGAAATTGTTGTACCCAAATTGTGAAGATGGCAGCACAAAGCTCGGTACCACACTGAAATTGTTGCGATGGAAGGCAGAGTGTGGTCTAACTGACTCCTCATTTGAAAAGATGCTGAAAATAATGAAGCCGAAGTTTCCAAAACATAACGAACTTCCCGAGAGTACCTACGAAGCAAAGAAGACTCTCTGTCCTCTGGGATTAGATGTGCAAAAGATACATGCATGCATTAATGACTGCATCCTCTACCGCGGTAAGGAGTATGAGAATTTAGATAAATGCCTGGTATGCAACGCGTTGCGGTATAAGATCAGACGAGATGACCCTGGTGATGTTGAGGGAGAGCCCCTCCGGAAGAGGGTTCCTGCTAAGGTTATGTGGTATGCTCCTATAATACCAAGGTTGAAACACATGTTCAGAAACAAAGAGCATGCCAGGTTGTTGCGATGGCACAAAGAAGACCGTAAGAAAGACGGGGAGTTGAGACACCCTGCTGATGGGTCACAGTGGAGAAAAATCGAGAGAGACTTCCCAGACTTTGCAGGTGACGCAAGGAACTTATGGTTTGGTCTAAGTACGGATGGCATGAATCCTTTTGGGGAGCAGAGTTGCAGTCACAGCACCTGGCCCGTGACTCTATGTATCTACAACCTGCCTCCTTGGTTGTGCATGAAGCGTAAGTTCATTATGATGTCAGTGCTCATCCAAGGCCCGAAGCAACCGGGCAACGACATTGATGTGTACCTTAGGCCATTAGTTGAAGAACTCTTACAGTTGTGGGGCAAACCAGGTGTACGTGCGTGGGATGAGAACAGACAGGAGCCATTTAATCTACGAGGGTTGTTATTCGTAACCATCAATGATTGGCCTGCTCTTAGTAACCTTTCAGGACAGACAAACAAAGGATATAAGGCATGCACCCACTGTTTAGATAAGACCGAAGGTACATATTTGCATAAATGCAAGAAGGTTGTGTACCTGGCGAATCGACGATTTCTTCCGACCAATCATCCCGTAAGAAAGAAAGGCAAGCATTTCAAAGGTGAGGCAGATCACCGGAAGAAGCCTGAACTCCCTGCTGGTGATGATGTATTTGGTATGGTCAAGGACATAGAAGTAATCTTTGGAAAGGGTCCCGGCGGTCAATCAGTTCCGAACGACGTCGCTACAGGACACGCACCCATGTGGAAGAAGAAATCTATATTTTGGGAGCTGCCATATTGGAAAGTCCTGCGTGTCCGCTCTTCAATCGACGTGATGCACGTGACGAAGAATCTCTGCGTGAACCTGCTAGGATTCCTAGGCGTGTATGGGAAGACAAAAGATACACCTGAAGCACGGGAGGACCAACAAATTATGAAAGACCCAAAGAACATGCATACAGATAACAAGACGGATAAAGGGCGTCACTTAAGTCGTGCCAGCTATGCTCTTACCAAAGCAGAGAAGGAAATCTTTTTTGAAGTCCTTTACAGTATCAAGGTGCCGTCGGGCTTCTCATCTAATATAAAGGGGATAATAAATATGGCAGAGAAAAATTTCCAAAACCTGAAGTCTCATGACTGTCACGTGATTATGACGCAGTTGCTTCCGATTGCATTGAGGGGGCTTCTACCGGAAAATGTTCGAGTACCCATTGTGAAGCTGTGTGCATTCCTCAATGCAATATCTCAGAAGGTAATCAATCCAGATATTCTGCCAAGGTTACAGAAGGATGTGGTACAATGTCTTGTTAGTTTTGAATTGGTGTTCCCACCATCCTTCTTCAATATTATGACGCATCTCCTGGTTCATCTAGTGGAAGAGATTGCCATTCTCGGTCCGGTATTTCTGCACAATATGTTCCCCTTTGAGAGGTTCATGGGAGTGTTAAAGAAATATGTTCATAACCGTGCTAGACCAGAAGGAAGCATCTCTAAGGGATATGGAACAGAGGAGGTCATTGAGTTTTGTGTTGACTTTATTCCTGACCTTAAGCCGATTGGTGTTTCTGACTCGCGGCATGAGGGAAGACTAAGTGGAAAAGGCACGCTGGGAAAGAAAGCAATGATATGTAGGGACGGGGATTCTTTCACTAAAGCACACTACACAGTTCTACATAATTCCACCTTGGCAGCTCCGTATATCGAGGAACACAAGAATATTGTACGCTCCAAAAACCCGGGGAAGCCTGAATCATGGATTACAGATGAACACATGAAGTCTTTCGGTGGTTGGATGCGGACACATCTCTTGAATGACACCACTGTTGGAGATCAGCTATACTTGTTGGCCGCGTCACCATCTTCTACTGTATTGAATTTCCAAGGGTACGAAATAAATGGGAATACATTCTACACGATCGCCCAAGATAAAAAGAGCACCAACCAAAATAGTGGTGTCCGCTTTGATGCAATAGACGAGAATGGACAAAAGGACACATATTATGGTTACATAGAGGAGATATGGGAACTAGACTATGGAGTCTCTTTTAAGGTCCCTTTGTTTCGCTGCAAATGGGTCAACCTGAATGGGGAAGGGGTAAAGATAGACCAGTTGTACGGAATGACAACAGTGGATCTCAACAATCTTGGTTATAGAGATGAACCATTCGTCCTAGCCAATGATGTGTCTCAGGTTTTCTATGTGAAGGACATGTCCTCCAGACCAAAAAAAAAGAAAAAATATGCAAACGAATACATCATATGATGAGCCAAAGCGTCACATAGTTCTTTCAGAGAAAAGAAACATCGTGGGAATCGAGGACAAGACAGACATGTCAGAAGATTATAATAAGTTTGATGAAATTCCGCCCTTCACAGTGAAAACTGACCCAAGCATTCCGTTAAGTAAAGAAGATGCTCCATGGTTACGTCTGAAGCGGTCATAAGGAATGACATATGCCAAGAAGTTCATGCTCATATTATGTAACTCTAGTTCATGTCTTTCGCGGTTTGTGGCTTGACCGAAGGATATCTTTCGCGGTTTGTGGCCTTTAGTCCGGGTTTTGTAGTCTCAGTTTTTAATATTAATAAATGTCTTGAGTGTTAGTCCCGTTTTATGGCTGGACCGGGAGTGCCTCTATGACCAGTTTCCTGGAGATGCCGGAGGACTGGGCTCCGTCGGCATCTCCCTGAAACTGGTCGTAGTGGTGTCCCTTCTCTCGAAAACCATCTTGCAGCTTGTAACTTCACTAACTAGATCAATACGCCTCGGAGCTAACTAATTTCACATATTAGGGAGTGCCTCTATGACCAGTTTCTCGGAGATGCCGGAGGACTGGGCTCCGTCGGCATCTCCCTGAAACTGGCCGCAGTGGTGTCCCTGCTCTCGAAAACCATCTTGCAGCTTGTAACTTCACTAACTAGATCAATACGCCTCGGAGCTAACTAATTTCACATATTAGGGAGTGCCTCTATGACCAGTTTCTTGGAGATGCCGGAGGACTGGGCTCCGTCGGCATCTCCCTGAAACTGGTCGTAGTGGTGTCCCTGCTCTCGAAAACCATCTTGCAGCTTGTAACTTCACTAACTAGATCAATACGCCTCGGAGCTAACTAATTTCACATATTAGGGAGTGCCTCTATGACCAGTTTCTCGGAGATGCCGGAGGACTGGGCTCCGTCGGCATCTCCCTGAAACTGGCCGTAGTGGTGTCCCTGCTCTCTAAAACCATCTTGGAGATGCCTCAAACTGGCTGGAGGACTGGACTCACAAGGATGCATATTTATAGTACAAGCAGCTCGGCATAATGTCGACACTCACGACATAATGTCGACACTCACCCCTATTATTAGTGCTGACTCATCTTTAGTCCCGGTTGGTGTCTCCAACCGGGACTAAAGGTTCATCTTTAGTCCCGGTTGGTGACACCATCCGGGACAAGGTACAAGCCGCACGACATAATGTCGACACTCACCCCTATTATTAGTGTTGTCTGGCCCACTCTGCCGCAATCCCTTCAGTCGCGGTTGGTTTCTCCAACCGAGACTAAATATGAACCCTCTCTTTATATAGACATTTCCCTCTATTTATTAGGTAACACTTAAGACATTTATTAATATTAAAAACCGGGACAAACCGGGACTAGCTAACACTCAGGCCTAAAGCCGCCCCCTTTAGTCATAATCATGCCTAGTCCTATAGTACGCAGCTTCAGGGTCTTCATCATCGTCGTCGTCATCATCATCGTCATCGTCACCTGCCACTCCGGGGATCCTCAGCCCATCCATGGCATATACCAGGGACCATTCCAGCCTCGGATTCACGGCGGGTGGGAGAGGGGTCTCCTGGAAGACGATGGCGCTACCGTCGGGACAGTGTGGGGCCTGTGGCGGGTGGACTCGTGGGCACCGTAGGCGAGGATGGTCTCCCCCGGCGATGTAGCGCATCACTTCGATGATAGTACGGTTCGCCCACCACAGACGACGGCCGACTTCGTTGTGGTTCACCGGTGGCGGGCCATCACCCTCGTACCTGGCGAGCTCCCTTTCCCGCCTATTAGCGAAGAAGGCATTCCAGGTGTCATAGTTGTCGGGATCCCACTGGGGATCCATCCGCTGCTCCGGCGTGAGCTCGTGGTAGAAGTGGTTTCTGATGGCCGCCTGGCATGCGGAACCTTGAGGGACAGGAGGGACAGGAACCCCTCCAGCGCTCAGCATCCAGACGGCGGGCGGCCGGTACCCCGGTGGACAAGGGTAGTTGGAGGCGCACAGCGCCTCGGTCTCCTCGAGGGTCAGAATGGCCCAGTAGGCGTTGTCCATTGTTCTAAGAGAGGAAGGTGTGGATGTGTGGATAGACATGACACGATCACCCTAAATATAGAGGGAAAGGGCGGGAAAACTTGGCGTGAAGCTTTGGGAAATGGCGGGAAATATCTTTAGTCTCGGTTAGTGACTACATCCGGGACTAAAAGCTCTAGTAGAAAGGAAAGGGCGGGAAAACTTGGCGGGAAGAGGTGAGAAATGGCGGAAAATATTTTTAGTCCCGGTTTGTGACTACATCCGGGACTAAATGTGTGCCTAACAATGATCATGTTTCGAAAAAACCTTCACAAAATGACCTATCATGTTCGAGGTTTCATGGCTTTTGGTCCAAATGACCGATGTTATGTGCTGAATCACGGCATAGTTTGTGATGCTGTGCCCATATTATGCATGTGTGTGGACATTGGTATGGAGAACAATGTTGCAGGAGGAAGTTTTCCTTTTTGTCGCACGGAAAAGCCCTTTTCCATTTTCCGAGCGCAAAAAACGGGTCATTTTGTGAAGTAACCACCAAAATGCCGTTTCACAATGCTACCGTCCCATTTTCCTAAAATACTAGACCACCTTACATGGACTATCTCCCAACCGGTACATCTCAAACCTTTTCGTCCATCCCGGGTAAAAAGGACAAATGTCTGCCGAATCGGCAGGAAGTGGGTCCGGTTTGTACTACAGGTACATGATCTACCGCCCGTGATTTTTTGAAAAAATCATTTTTAGACTCGCAATATGTGGTTTCTTCAGAGATCCAATGCAAGTTCTAACGATGCCCGTCCCCTATCTTCATGCACACCGGTTCGACCATAGTTAGAAATTCAGATAATTTAAAACGGGCATAATAAATTCAAAAAAAATCCGAACAATGAAAATCCTTCGCGTGGTGTCATATTATGTTACATAGTTGAAAGGAAAAATACCAGACTTGGTATATTGATCATGTTTCGAAAAAACCTTCACAAAATGACCTATCATGTTCGAGGTTTCATGGCTTTCGGTCCAAATGACCGATGTTATGTGCTGAATCACGGCATAGTTTGTGATGTTGTGCCCATATTATGCATGTGTGTGGACATTGGTATGGAGAACAATGTTGCAGGAGGAAGTTTTCCTTTTTGTCGCACGGAAAAGCCCTTTTCCATTTTCCGAGCGCAAAAAACGGGTCGTTTTAAAAATTAATATTCAAAAATAGAATATAAGTTAATTCATTCTAAAAGGTTACATTAATTATTTTTTAAAAATAGAATATGTTTTTGAATTATTTATTCAAATCCATACACTTCTTATGTTTAAAGTTTTTCTAAATTCCAAATTGATATTAAAAAAATATAAGTTAATTCATTTTTAATTGTAAATGGTTCATATTTTAAATGGTTACATTAATTATTTATTAAAACAGAAAATGTTTTTGAATTATTTATTTAAATCCAAACACTTTTTATGTTTAAAATTTTTCTAAATTCCAAATTGATATTAAAAAAATATAAGTTAATTCATTTTTAATTGTAAATGGTTCATATTTTAAATGGTTACATTAATTATTTTTTAAAACAGAAAATGTTTTTGAATTATTTATTTAAATCCAAACACTTTTTATGTTTAAATATTTTCTAAATTCCAAATTAATATTCAAAAATATAAGTTAATTCATTTTAAAAGGTTAAATTAATTATTTTTTAAAAATAGAATATGTTTTTGAATTATTTATTCAAATCCATACACTTCTTATGTTTAAAGTTTTTCTAAATTCCAAATTGATATTAAAAAAATATAAGTTAATTCATTTTTAATTGTAAATGGTTCATATTTTAAATGGTTACATTAATTATTTTTTAAAACAGAAAATGGTTTTGAATTATTTATTCAAATCCAAACATTTTTTATGTTTAAAGTTTTTCTAAATTCCAAATTAATTATCATTTAAAAAACAATACAAATTTAAACCCCAAAATAAAAAATAAGGCGGGAACAGAGAGAAAATACCTGAAATTTTTTGAAAACAGGGGAATATGTCCCGGTTGGAGCCACCAACCGGGACTAAAGACCCCCTGCGCGCCAACCCTTGGTCTGCTGAAAATATTGGAGTATAGGTCCCGGTTGGTGGCTCCAACCGGGACGTATAACCCTTTAGTCCCGGTTGGAGCCACCAACCGGGACATATTCTCCCCCCTTATACACGACGCCCGTTCCTCTCCTTCCCCTTCTCCATTCTCTGCAACTCCGACGTGCGCGCATAGGAAGACGTCGCCGCCCCACCGTCAGGCTGCCCAGCGTCGCCTCTGTCCGCTGTCGTGCGTCGCGGTGCGTTCTCTCCCTCTTTCTCCCCCTCGCGTGCGTTCTCTCCCTCTCTGGCAAACGGAATCGTCGCCAACCTCGTCGTCTTCGTCCCCGACCCCGACAAAGCTCGCCGTCGTCGATTAGCTCACCTTCGGCCTCGCCTGGATTCCAAGACCCCACGTCGAGCACCGTGGTGAGCTTCTTGTGCTCAGGGCACCCTCCGTTTGCCTCCTAGATCTTTGTAGCCACCGCGTGCCGTTCGTTGGTGAGCTCCGTCGCCGCCGCTCGTCGCAAGCCTCACTCGGGTGACCCTAAAGGGGCGACGCCACCACTATGTGGTTCCCCTTGTCACGCTCTTTCCAGCGCACCCCTCCGCGCGTGCTGGGGTGGCCCAGATCGTCGCCGGCGACCACCGCCTGACGCCTCCCGCGCCGCCGTGTCTGACGTGGCGCCTACGTGGCCATGGGGTGGACCCAGATCGGCCTAGGGCCCCCTAGTCAGTGGTTGTGGGTAGGAGCAGCCCCGGTGTAGAAAGTTAGGGATAGGGTTGATGACGTCAGGGTGATGCAGTAATGGCTTAATCCTTTTCAGAAATGTTTAAAAATAGCAGAAATTAATATAATTTTGTAAAATCAATAACTAATTAATATTTAATCATAAAAATATGTATAATGTATCAAAATGTTCAGAAATTTGAGAGCCATGTGTCTAAGCAATCATAATACATTGTCAAGAAACTTTAAACCCTTGTTTAGTTGGAAGAAATTCGATACCCCTCATATACATGTGAGTTTGACGATGCACCTTTGCCAGGGCATTCCAAACCCTCTTCTTCTTCTTCTTCTTCCCCATCTCATTCATCGACGCGCGCACACAGGAACCCCCCCCCCCCCCCCACGACGCCGGCAGGCTGCCCGCCGAGCTCGTCGCCGAGGAGCTCCGCCGTGCTGGACTGCGTCTCTACGCCAAAGGAATCGTCCCCGCTCGGCCTTAATCAAGCTCTGCAACCCATCTTCCCGAGCTCCGGCCGCCGTCGATTCGCCTCCGTTCGGCCACCCCTTAATTAGAAAACAAAATCAACCCCTCTCATATACTCCGGAGTTTCGCCGAGTTAGGGTTTTCACCCCTCGGAACCCCGTTTAAATTGCCGAGCATGTCTTAGGGTTACTTTTTAATACAAATTAACTTGTCATATCATTATCCTTGTTTTAATCTATAAGTCATAAAAATATGAATAATATATCAAAATGTTCAGAAAAATGAAACCTAGTTATCTAAGCTATAATCATGCATTGTTCAACAACTTAAATTACAAGTTTAATTAGAAGAACAAATCCACCCCTCTCATGTGTTCCGGAGTTTCTCTGAGTTAGGGTTTTCACCCCTCGGAACCCCGATTAAATCGTCGAGCATTTCTTAGGGTTACATTCCAATGCAAATTAACTTGTCATATCATCATACTTGCTTGAGCATTGCATCGATGCCATGTGTTTATTGTTTCCCTTTTTTTTGGTGTTTGGATTATTAGGTTTATTATTAGTTAGGTATTATTAGGTTTATTAATTAGTTTGGTATTATTGGTCTTCGGCCCCACTGGTCAGTCACTGTGGGTAGCCCCAGACCCGATTCACATTTTCAAGCAACTTAGGTGCATGTGGGTTCGACGATGTGCCTATCTACTACACGGTTTCCCTTTCTCTTCATTTTTATTATTGTGTATGTATATATTAGGGTTTCTCTGAATTAGGGTTTATATCTCTCAACACCGTACTTAACTTTCTCCTTTAGCCGCTTTGACTTATTCGTTTTTCCACCTATGCAGAAAATATGGACCCACACGTCAGAGACGAAGAAAAGGAAGAGTTGATCCAAGGTGTGATCCGTGGGGAAGATAATTTAGACGTATCAACGTTTCTGAACAACTCCGGTGAGGGTGATCCTCTTTTTACCGGAGTAGACAACTTGTTTGAGGTTGAAGGTGTTGCCTTCCGCGAGGGAGAAGGCGATGCCTTGTGTAATCGAGAAGACGACCGCTCCGGCGAGGTGCATGTAATATAAATCAATTCATTAATTAATCATCTGCTATCTATATAGAAATAGTAACGACAATCTTTCTTCTTTTAGCCCTCCGGATCGAAGGAATCTACTGAAAAGAGCAGACGAGGCCCAACCAAAAAGTTGCAAGACCATGAGAGGTTCAGGATCGAAGATGTCGCTGAAGACGGCAGACCGACAGCTCCCGAAGTTGTCGCAACCAAATTTGTGGCACAATGCGGAGTAATCGTTAGGGACTTAATCCCGATCACCATTAGAAATTGGAATAGGCCTGCTAATGCGGATGAAGAGGGAACATGTTTATTTGTCCCTAACCACGCCAAAGATTTACTGTGGAAGAGGCTCATGGTTAATTTCAAACTACCGAAGATAGAGCTGGATCCAAATGCGGAGGATCCAGTTGAGGACGCCTTACAACATGGGAGAGCCATGGAGGCTAAGGTCAGGGAGTGGGCTTTGAAGAAGATGGCCCAGTGTTTTACCAACTGGAAGAAAAGATTGCACCTTGACTATGTCGTGAAAAAGAAGACTCCCGATTTCAAGAATATTCAGTTTGAGAAGATAAAACCATTCTGGGATGAGTTTGTGGAATACAAGAAATCAGAAAAAGCTAAGAAAATGTCTGAAACGAATAAGCTGAATGCTGCTAAGAAGAAGTATCACCATACTATGGGGCAAGGTGGCTACAAGGTTGGCATTCCTAAGTGGGAGAAACTTGAGCAGGAACTGCGTGATAAAAATATCACCCCAGAGACAGACGATTGGGTAGAACGTGCAAGGAATTGGTTTTACGGGCATGGGGGCACGTTGGACTCGGAAGGGAGGTGTATATATAACATACGACATAAAGAAGACCCCTTGCCAATCGAGAGGATCAGAAAAGCAGTAAAGGCTGTTAAAGATGGGGACTTCATTCCCGATAGAGAGAATGATGAGCTCACACTCGCCCTTGGAAATAAGGAACATGATGGACGAACACGAGGCACAATAGGCTCCCAATCATGGAGGACTGGGTTTCCCGAAGAGAGGAAGAAATATCCTGATAGAAGCCGTCAGAGGAGTAAGGACAGGGCGGCAGTTGAAGCAGAAAGTCAGAAAGAGCGAATGCGTTTAATTGAAGAACGATTAAAGCAACAACAAGATGAAATTAACACACTTAAAGAGCAAAGTACTACCGGCCCATATCAGCAGCACACTGCATTCGATGCTACCGGCCTATCGAATAATCGAAAAAGCAGTGTGGCTTCCACCGAGGTCCCGGGTGATGACAATGGCGATGACGATGATGCACCGACGATGGCTCCTGTTGGCTACCCAGTGGATGATATCACAGAGATGACACACTGCGAGCTACATGTCAAAGTTGTGAACATATCAATGAAGGTGGCAGTCGGCTATGCCTTACCAATTGGACCCACACCAACTTACCACTGTCGTCCGGTTCCAGAGGGCTACGCTGTTGTCGGCGTGGATGAAATCATGCCCACCTTTGAGGTTTTGGATCTTCACTACCCTGCTGGTGAAGGGGATGTGACTGTGCTGGGTGACGCAAAAAACGTCACCATTCTATGGCCGAAGGATTGTATCGTGCTTCGAAATCACACGCCAAGGCCATCTTCGCCGCCGCCTCACCCGTCTCCAGCGAGGTCGTCGCCGCCGCGGCAGCCGTCTTCGTCGCCTCACCCGGCTCCGTCGCCTCACCAATCTCCGGTGCAACCATTGCCGCGGGAGCCATCGTCGGCGCCTCAGGATAAAAAGCGTAAGCGTACCGCTACTGTGCGTCGTAAGCGATCGCCGAAACGTAAACAAGAGCCTCTTCCAAAAGTACCAACGGTTCCTCCCAAGAGAGCTTATGACTGTACTGAAGAGGAGACTGCGGCGATCGTTGATGCGGAAACGACAGCGTTTTTCGCTAAGCTGAGGCGGCCGAAAGAGCCAGAGTTCCCCAGCACCAAAGAAGAAAAAGCCAAAGTGTTGAAAATGCTAAAGAATCTTCATCAACCCGAGCCAAAGCTGTCATCAGACTATGAGCGTTCTATTCTCAAGTCACATGCGGCACAACAAGCCTCGAAGAGCAGTACTGATGCAAGCGGGAAATCTGTTGCCCAGCTTGGAGAACAAGCAAAACAGACTTGCGCCCCTCTCAAGGTGATTTCTCAAACCAATGTGGGGTCGAGCAAATATGGGGCCGAAGAGCAGTATGATCCAGAGGTAGTTGCACAATACGGAGAAGCTGCCGCTGCTCAAGGTATGAGTATTGCCCAGTACTTATCCCAGTTAGAGTTCTTCCCCGTGAGTGAAGTAGCATACCAATACCAGTACGAAAAACCTCTCGTCAAACCTGAGGAGGTAAACAATCTTCCAACAAAAATGCGAAGATTGCATAAGTGGTACATGCATGCCACAAGGGCCGGGGCTAACTGGATAGTGCTGAGGGTTACAAAAAAGCATCATGGGAAAGATAAGGATGACATGATATCCATTGAATTTGATGAACTATTTCAATTATTCAATCAAGACGCCTTGGACAAATCGATCATGAGTGCCTATTGTCTGTAAGTACTAATTCTGTAATTAATTTAGTCTCCATCTATATTATTTTGTTTATTGCATGTATATAATCATACTGTAATATGCAGAATGAAGATTCTCGAATGCAGCAGAGGACAAATCTATGACATTGGCTTCATTGACCCATATTGGGTTCATGAAGCTAATCTCAAAATAAACCCCCAGGATACGGAGGATAATATAGTACACGCGTTAAGGTTTCAAGAAACCAAAAGGGAAATACTATTTCCTTACAACTTCCAGTGAGTGTTATTGTCTTGTATACACTTTCTATTTCTCTTACTCGATGTTAAGTATATAATTGATTAGTTCTGCATTCGCAGGTACCACTATATTCTGTTAATCATTCAACTTGACAAAGGGCGTGTACTAGTCATGGACTCGAAGCATAAACCCCTTGAGACGTGGAAGGACATGCAGATACTTCTCTAGCGGTAATTCTAATCATTACGACACTATATCGGCAACGTTCGTGAATTTTATGATATCAAGTACTTAATAACTTATTTTATTCGTTTTCTACGCCGGGCAGCGCTTGGAAACGGTTCACCAAGAAGGCTAGGGGTGTTTGGAAAGAGGAGCTTACATTTCAACCACTAGATGTAAGCACCACTAGCTATATCCGCGCATCTCTTTGATTCTAGTTTTGATACAGTTATTATCATGCTTGATTATTATTTTGATTGAACTCTGTTCTCGTAAAGTGCCTGACGCAGGGACCAGGTAACAATCTATGTGGATACTATGTATGCGAGTTCATCCGGCAGACGTGCGATGAGAAGGGCAGAAGTTTAGAGCAACTCCACGTACGTAAACAATTTCTATAGTTTTTTATTACAATCAAATTGTGTTTAGTTTCATATTCATATAGGCTGACTCCTTTTTTAAATCAGATCGAACGTCTACGGGACGGTCTTCTGCCAAAGGATCGCATACGAGCAATTCAGGAGGAATTGGCGGGATTCTTGGATGCAGAAGTCCTAAACACACAAGGGGAATACTACTCGGCTGTGTATAGACAATAGGAATTGTAAAAATAGCAACTTTCAAGAAATTGGCCGGTAGCATCGAATAGCAACTTTTGTATGTAGTGCATGAACTCGATCCGTGTATTGAATGTAATGTTGTCATGATGATCTTGTGTAATATAAGGTTCCTTCGTTGATAAGTGCAAAACACTAAATAAACAATAAAACAACCTAAATGAATTCTCTGCCGCGGCACAAAAAGTGGCGAAAATGCTGCCGCGGCAACAAAATGTGCCAAAATGAATTCTCTGCCGCGGCAGAGAAATGGGCCAAATCTCTGCCGCGGCAGCAGGTTATTAGTCACGGTTCGTGTTACGAACCGTGACTAATGCTCCACCCCCCCTCGCGCTCTGATTCCGCCACGTGTGCCCCATTTGTCCCGGTTGGTGGGGCAACCGGGACTAATGGTTAGAGCTTTAGTCCCGATTGCCCCGTCCCGGTTGGGCAACCGGGACTAATGGCCCTTACCAACCGGGACGCATGGGCCCTTTTCTACCAGTGGAGTAATCCTATTGGATTAAGTAGGCATAGTCAATAAATAATATCTTCTTCTCAGTAATAGATACTAAGAAGATAATCATAATGCAACTGCAATGTTGTATTGATGAAGACCTTGATTAGCCAACTGGAAACCTATATATGATCAAAGGATTCTAATGATCATGTTTTTTTCACCAAGATTGAATGCTTATATCATGTATAAGTGACATTGGTGGATAGAACATGATTGAACCCTAGTATAGATATGTTATTCTAGGTTAGCCATGCTAAGTCACCACGATATGATGTGAAGTTTGAATATAAGATAATGGAGTTAAGTAGATATAAGATTGTATGTCTAAGCTGAAGTTAGAGCAACATTGGAGTTATTGAAGTAGTGTATTTCTCTTAAAAAGATAATAAGCTTTTGAGAAAAGTAGAATTTGATATATATAAATACATCCATTGGAGTAATGTTAGTGATGGATGATTAAGGAAGAGTATGAATGGAGTTAGAAGTAACCACTTGTTGGATTGAAGATTATTAGTAGTAGAATAGCTTAATATAACCAAGTATGAATATGAGAAGATTATGAAAGGCTTTAGTGTCAAGTTCATTGGATTTATAAATGGATTTAGAAAAAAAAAGGTGGATAAGAATATTCTTGTGAAGTAAAGCTCATCATGTTAACACATGAAGATAGATATGAAGAAGAAGTATATCTAGGAAAGGAATTCCTTAATTAGAAGTCTAGAATTATTGAAGTATGGAAGATAGGAATTCTGGATAAAACACTAAACCCTAAATCTTTAACCAGACATAAAATCCATTTCATCTGATTGATCTATCATCTTGTTTCCACAATGGTTTATAGGAATATTTCCTATAGCAAATCACTTAAGCACATCTTTGTTATTCCTAATTATCATAATTAAAGGTGCTTAGGAGTTATTTTTATCAAATCCTTTTCATAAGACATACCAGATAATAAATTTCTATTTTAAATGGTGATATCATTAAAGATCACAAACATAAAGACAATATGTTTAGTCATTAATCTTTATTCACAACAACAAAAGAATATAAATATAGTAAGTACCCTAAAACCTAGGGTAAGCAATTACTCCCTCCGTTTAGAAATATAAGATGTTTTAGATTTGTGAAGGAGATGTATTTAGACACCTTTTAGTGTATAGGTTCAAATGAATCTAGACAGTAAAATGTGTCTAGATACATCTTATTCACAAACATAAAACATCTTATATTTCTAAACGAAGGGAGTACAATTCAGAACCCTAAATTTATTAATGAGTTTTATCCTCAACATCTCATAAATATTCAATCTATATTCATTAGACAAATTCTTTGATCCATTTCTCTAACCACACATTCCATATGAACATGGAATAAGTGGGGATACAATAATTATAAACTACCTTATACTTTACTATGTGATGAAATACATAAAAATAAACCCTATGACTATTATTAAACATTTTAAAATTTCATTACTCCAAATGAAAGTGAAAATAGTGTTATAAAGAATTTTTAAGATATAAACCCTAAAACCCTACTTCCTACCAATTCTATTTAATACAAGAACCTTAATTATTAAACCATTATCATTACACTCATAAAGAGGAAATAAAAAACATTTTATAAGTTCTCAATAAATACATATATAAAAGGCAAATCTCTAAAACTGTAAGTGATAAATATTGTACTCAATAAAATAGTTTCCTATTAGTTCAAAAATTATAAGAAAATCAAGAAAGGTATCAACACCACTTAGTTTCTAATATTCCTGCATTATTTAACGTGCTCTATAAAAATTCTGGATGTGTAAATCCTTATAAAAATTCATATTTGAAAGGGTTTAATGAAAACAGAAAATAAAAAGTTTCTGCCTAATAAAAACTGGAGCCAGAGCAGCATTGGCCCACGTCCCAACTCTTCCCTCGCTTAACTCTCGCTCACGCGCGTTCCACTGAAGCCCAGCTGCAGCCCACCAAGGCCCAGGCCCAACATACCCTTTCGTCCACTCTATCCCCGTCGTCCACCTCCGGCCGCGTCGGAAGCAGCTCGCTGGCGGCACCGCGTCGCTCGCCGGCGTGGAGATGCACGTCGCCGCCCTAGTGCCCATAAGTTTGCCGTGCCACCGCTCGACAACCCTAGCTTCGCCTTATCCTATTCTTCCCTTGTTTCTCCATTCGACACCAAACCCTAGCTTCAGATGCTCCGGTGTCCCCGACGTTTCCGGCCGTCCCGAACCTCGCCGTGATGCCAGGGAGCTCCGCCTCGTTCGTCTCCGTCGATTGCCCTAAAGCGTGCAAGCAGGCGAGGTCTCCACTGTCGCAATCTGACCCTCGTTTCCCGCCTCCGGCCGTCGCGCTCGCCATCGATTCTGGCCACCTCGCTCCTTGCCGACCCCTCTGTCCGCCTCGTGGTGAGCTCCTGGTCCTTAGGGACCTCCCCTTTGCATCCCTCTTTTTCTCTACCGAGCCCGCGTCGTGCAACTGTCGCCACCGTTGTCGTTCGCCGTCACTGGCCGCGCTCCGGTGGTCAAATAGCGGCAACGCCACCACTTTTAGGCAGCCTGCATCGCTCCGCGTCGAACCAGACAAACCACGCTTCCCCGCGAGCCACCTAGCGCCGTGCACGTGCGTCGCCTGAGAGGAGCACCGTTAGGTGACGTCAGGCTGACGTCACCGTGATGCCAGCAGGTGCGGTCAGCCCCAGTCAAACCCTGGGCGGGTCCCACTGTGTACGTGTGACCGCAGATGTGGCATCGGGCCCTTTTGTCAGCCTCACTGGCTAGATTTAGCCCCGGTGTAAAAAGTTATATAGTTTCTTTTATTTTTAGAAAAGTGTATTAAACTAGTTTAATAAATCCAGAAAATGAATAAATATTGGAAATTCAATAACTAATTAATTATAAGTCATAAAATACATATAATATATCAAAAAATTCAGAAAAATAAAATATATAGCATTAAACTATTATCAAACATTTTTATGCCAACAATTTAAGTAAATATTATTCAAAAAAAATTATAAGTTTTAATACTTTGAAAATTCATATTTTAATATTGGTAAATGTTAAAAATATAAATAAAATACCAAAAATCTTAGAAAAATAAAAACTATAATCATGCATTATTATTCCACTTAATTAAATATTTAATATTTATTAAGTATTTATAAAGTAATAAATCTTATAAAAATAATATCTTATTATTTATAAATCACAAAAATAAATGTAATATACCAAAATGATCACAAAAATAATACCTACATGTTAAAAATATAATATTCTACTTTTGAAGTAAATAAAAAACTGAATACCCTAATAACTTGAATTTAAAACTAATTTCCTTAATTAATAATTCATATAAAGGTAAATAAAATTTGCTAATAATTCTAAAAATTAGCCAATTGAATCTAATAAATAGTATTAGTCTTAAATATTTATGGTATGAAGTCAAAATGGTTTAACATACTTTAAATACAATTTTATTGAATTATCCTTCAATCATAAGTGTTGATTATTTTATAAAAGGGTCATTATCCAATATAAAATCTCCAAGAATAATTTGTAGTTAAATAAAACCTCTTTACTTACTTCAACCACAAGTTTATAAACATACCAAAATACTATAGTGAATCCATTAGTAGTTCAAGTGATATTACTTCCTTGTTTACAAACTATAACCATTCATTCACAAGAAGATAAATGATTCTATTCCATTATAAAATCAAGAAACCACTACACCAAATAAAAATATAACCATTCTTAAGTAACTTGAAGGAAACAATATAAAGTGAACAAGATACAAATAACATTAGCACTTAATTCCATCTATGTATTTAAAGTTAACTTTAGTCTGCAATACTTTAAATATTATACTAAAAACTTTATTATATACTTTATAGTTAACTTTGGTCTGTTATAATTAAGTTATAAAGCATCTTAATACCAAACTAACCAAGTTAAAAACCAAGATAGATAAGTCTCAAATACTACTAATATCATTATTCAAATAGAGCAATTATTTCTTACTTAAATACTAAAACTAGAAAGAACACCTAATAAGGTTAACTTAAAATTTAAATACTTCTCCTTAACTAAGTAAGATTTTCTTCAAAAGTTATTCTTTTAAGGTACATTATAAAGCAAGACATAAGCATTTTTATGAAAGCTCTAAATGATGAACAAACCTTATATACATACTCTACAGATACATTTCCCACCTGAGTATTCCATTATTGTGTGTGCTTTATTATACTTACATGTTGTTTCACACACACTCATAAGCCTTAATAAGAAGCACAAATATGAAACTTATCTAAAAGGACAACACATTCTAACAGGAACCATTTCCAGTTTCCAAACCCTAGAACCACGTTATTTCCGGGATTCGAGTTTACGAAAATGCATTACATTACTTATGCATAATAGCATCTTGCTTCTTTAAACATTAGTCCTTACCGGACCAATGGTGCTATTTTCAGATATTGGATCTTATATTGTCTTAAAGACCGTGAGTGCATAATCTTGCAATCACAAAAGGCAAGTTCACACTTGCTCATGTTCTTTGATTATTTTCTGTAAAGTATTTTGCAAATCTAGTGTTGTTATCACCTGCATTTGAAAAAGGTCAGAACACACTATTTTCATAATAATATGATTATAGGTTATTTACCATGAGGTAATAACCTACTATGAAAGTTCCGGTGGTAAAGGAACATATTATCTAGGACCTAACAACCAATGTCGCCAGTGATTCTTGGGCCATATATTACGCGTTAACCATGAGATTTAGAATGGGACGGAGAAGTTAGATGTACCATTTTCCTCTCGTATGGAGGCAAGACGACCTTAACGTGACGTTGTGATTCCTTATGCGGATCCAACATATGGATGGGCACCCTTTCGCCCCACACTTTTGGTGTCTAGATTATCTATGGATGGTGTTTAGTGTATGGACCATTTAATATGGCACTTGCCAGGGCAACACCGGGTCATAGAGTCTTCGGGAACTCATTAGGGTTTTAGCCTACCCAAAAGGGGGCTTAACGGAGGTGAGCCGGCCCCGAAGGATCGTGCATACATATGAGGTCGTGGAGAGGGCAGTGATTGGCTTGGATCTTAGACTAGGCCCCATACCAAGGAAGTATGGACAAGGTTATGACTTGGTTGTGCAACAAGGCTAAGGTCTCTCATGGGTAAAGTAACGCATCTCTGCAGAGTGTAAGAACTGTAACTTGTTACTCCCTGTTCCGGGAAGAAGCTGCGAACGCGGCGGGAAAGAAACTCCATGAAAGTTCTGGTAAACCCGTGAAGGCTGACGGACATAGCTTTTTAGAATAAAAGCAACCTTTGAAGAAATGTTTACGAAAACCTGCATTGCCTACGACCTATGGTCTGTGGTTGTAGATATAGTGCATCAAACACTCCTTTTCTAGTGAACTTGTTGAGTACGCTCGTACTCAACGTATCTTCTTAACCCTTGCTAGGTTCTAAAGTCAGTACAGACGATATCTACGTCAAGTTATGCTATAGGAATCATCATCAAAAGCTAAAAGCTCTTCAATAAAGTCAAGAAAGTCAACATATACATCAACTCAAGTGAAGACGAAGTTACTGATTAGATAGGAATATAATCTCTACCCATAGAACCTATTTCTGTAATGTATTGCGATAGTAGCAATGCCAAACCAATAATTCAGACACTAGTCTTATTAGTATGGTAGTTTTTGAGTTGTTTATTTCTGATTCTTCTTTGTAAGAAGTTTCTTTCTCTCTCTTTAACCTAGAGTGTTTTCTGGATCTTGTGTAAAGAGTTGAGTTGTAACCTATAGTCATGTCTTGGACCTGCTGTATTTCTGTTGTACCACTCTGAGGGATGTAATATCAGTGAACGGTGTTTTATTGGTGTTATGTCAACGACTATAGTGTACTATATCATGCAGTGGTATGCTGGGTCACCGCAAAGTACTGCGTGCATATCTAGGTTGTCAATTTGACAACTAAAATATAAATTGTATAATACACAAATTATAACTTTTGTTGAAAATATAACATCTAAAGTTTTTGATATATAATTTTATGCTATACAATTTATAATTTAATGTTTAAAATGGCAACCTGGCTATACGCGCATGACCCGTAAACCAAAACAGAGGGACCGTAACATGCAGGTTTCTAGAAGGAAAACGATTCGCATCACCCGGACGATCATCGTCCGGATCGCCCGCGTCCACCGCTGCCTGCTCCCTCCGCGCCCGCATCGCTCCTTCTCGCCCCCCGCTGCTCCCTCCGCCGGCGCTCTGCCCCGCGCTGCTCCTCCGCATGCAGGTGCCGTCTCCGATCTCCGGCCGCCGCAGGGCGAGAGTTCGGATCGCCCGCCTCGCGTCCGGCGTCTGCGCTGCTCCCTCCGTGCCCGCGCTTCTCCCTCAGCCGGCGCTTCGGCCCGCCTCGCGTCCAGCGTCTGCGCTGCTCCCTTCGTGCCTCGCGTCCAGCATCCATGTCCCCTCTCTGTCATCCTTCTTCCTCGCCGATCATGTCGTCTTGCTCCTCCAATCGAGCCACCACGGTGGGAACTACCAGCTTCTGCTGGCCGTCGTCCGTCGTCGAGGATGAACCAGCCAGGCCTCGACTGGCTCTCCCGCTCCCTGACCATCCTCCTACCCAGCACGACAGACCTTGCCCGTCCTCAGTGCGGTATGTCTCCGGCAGTCGTCAAGAAGGAGCATGCCGACCTGATCCAAATGCGCCGCAGGCTCTCCTTCGACAGGGCCCTCGCCGAAAGCCGTCCAGCTGCTCCCTCTCTCACACCTCAGGCGAGGACACTCCTATGCACGCTACCTACTGCGACGGATTTTTGCTGCCGACAACGAGTGGATTTGCTACCGAAGGCTTTGGTTATTGCTATCAAGGCCCCTGGATTTTGCTACTCTGGATTTTTGCATTTTAGAGAATTGTTGGGATGGGAATTTGCTACATATCAAAATGGTTTTGCTACATTGATATTTTTTTTGCTATCTCTATTTTTTTGTTTTGCTACAGTACCATAAATTTTTTGCTACAAGTTCTCCGACGAGGTCTTCCATCTAAATTCTCCGGCGATGTCTCCGACGAAATAGGTTTTTTTGCTACATTAGAACTTTTTTTTTAGGAAAGGTCATCATGGCTTACTTTATTGATATCAAATAATAGTTACATCGTCTAGAAGAGTTTGCAAAATGAAACTAGGAACTATTTGCTAAGGTCTCCAAAGAGAATCACCAGCGAGTTTTTCCGACGATGTCTCCAGCAAAATCGGTTTTGCTACATTAGCACAATTTTTTTGCTGCATGGTCTTCGACGAGACGTTCTATTTTTAAAAACAAACCGTTTTTTTTTTTTCGGAAACAAAAGCGAGAATATATATAGCAAAAGCGGGATGTTTTGCAACAAAAACAGGATATGTTAGAAAAACAGAACACGTGTCAGGCAACGGACCAGGACGGTCCAGGGGACGCTCAGCATCTTCCTTTCTAGAATCTGCTGAACAAGTTGGCTTTGCTTGGCCCGGTGCACCGTACAGAGCAACCAGATTTTCAATCCCAGAAAGAGATAGCAATCAGGACTCTTCAGATCAGATCAGTTAGGGCATGGAAGTTAAACGATCCAGCAATTAAAAACAGGTGCACATCCTAGTAGTATGATTGAAAGTTTCCATTAGCAATAACAGAGTATTATAAACAGTATCCACAAATTCTTTGTGTAGACGCTTCTTCAAGTACACAAGGAAAATTTCATGATTCAAAGGACTCCAAAGAAAGGATTGGTGATGGCAGAGTTCAGCTCCGCGCCGGCCGTATTCAGAATCGCCTTGTCGACCTTGTCCCTTGCCAGAAACAAGAACTCGCTGTCTTGGAGTTTCTCAAATCCACACAGCTCAAGGAACTGTATGCCCCCGAGATTCCCAACCCTCTCCTGTTAAGGTACAGAAACAGATCAGATCATCAGTCTCTGGTTGTTCGGCGGTTCATTTTACCAATCCTTTTTTTAAAAACTATTCAATCCTATAAGAATAGGAAACTCACCTGAAACGTAGCATTGCTGAGTCTAATCTTTCTGAATTTCTCCTCTTCGGGATTTTTTACTACGTTCCCAATGTAGGTAAGGAGTGTTTGAAAAGCCCTCTTCACTTCAGCATCCTTCTCCTGTCGCATGTACATGGTTAGGTAAATTTGATCAAATCGACAATAGTATCCAGTTTTTTATGCGAAATCAGTATCAGCTTGATTTAAGGTATGTGGATACACACTGTAGTACTGGACTATTGCATAAATCATATCAAGGATGAACACAAAACAGGAATGTAAACACAGTGCATTCACTATAAGACAGTGAGTTCACGCAAGCAAGAAATGTCAGTTCCAATTGTATGCAAATACATTTGAGACAAATATCCCCTCCACGCTGATATTATGCTTGGTGGTTGCAGAAAGTCATATCAGGTATCAATACAAAGCTGGAGTTAAAGCACTGTATATTACAATATCCCAAAATAGGTTGTTTCTCTCCCCAAGCCCATCTTCTTGTTTTGGTCAGAGGATGCATAATAACAACGTAAAGAAACATCATGGCACTAAGAGACCTTTAAAAATTCCATTCTAAGTTAATTAAGTAATAATATTCTTAGGTTCCTCAACCTCATCATAAACTAACGTGTATAGTTGTTACAACTGCCATTACATTTACATATATTCAGCAGCAAGTTTTCGTTTTGATAAGATATTCAGAAGCAAATTTATCTGTCAAACTGCTCCGTTTTTCTAATAAATAGTTCATATCAAATGAATAAATTTCTGAGGAAAATCTGAATACCACAATGAGGTGCCTCCAAGGGAAAATTAGAATCCATACCTTGTTTTGCTGCTTAATATTTCGTAAGCAATCCCTCATCCGCTCCGACTTTGTGGCTGGTCTGATAGGTAATGCACTCTGAAAATGTTTAGACAACATTTAATTAATTAAAAATGTTGAAGCATCTCTTACAAAAAAAAAGTATGGATTTAAATCTTGGGCTCTCTAGTACAATTCGAATGAGCCCTGCACAAGCTGCCCAAGCAGAAATCAAGTAGGATTGATGCAGACGAGAAGTTCTGTATTTGTTCTGAGAAGTGAGTTCAAAAGTACAAGAAAATCTGGCTGACTTCAGCTCACACATTACATCTTGGAAAGGCGATTCAGGTGCTCAAGACAGTAGTGTGTCATGTTTAAACGGAGTCAGGTGCTTGAGAAAGTAGTGTATCTTGTTTAAACTTAGTGGATGCACAAAATCTGGATCAACAGCTAATAATTAAGGATACATTTGAATTAAGAAAGTTACCTTCTTCTCTTCAACAGGAGGTGGTGTGCTTGGCTTGGATGCAGATGGGACTTCAGCAGGCAATCCAAGTTTTCTTCTCCGTTCAGCCTGAGAATCAAAAAGACAAAACGTCATAGAGCCTAATTACAAGTCAGTTAGCAACTTAATAATATTGCACTCAGATGGATATCCCCAGGTTACATCAAAGTATTCCATTATGTTCCCATATGAAACGTAAGGGAATACTATTAACTTAGCAATAGATGAATGCTCCGGACTAAGATGGATAAACAAGAGACCTTGTCCTCTTCCAGTTTCTGGCGAATCTTTTCTCTTGCCCTTTTTTCTTCCTCTTTCTCAAGCCTTCTCAATTCTATGATGCTGCCGATGGTGAGGAAAAAATTAATCAAAACCTGGTACCATTTGTATAAGCATAGTAAAACAATCGGAATAAAGAACCAACCGTTTCCTTTCATTCACCTCCTCCATTCTTTTAGCTTCAAGAAGCTCCTTACCAATTCGTATGCGTTCCTAAAATATGACTAATATGTGAGACAAAATACTAAAAATTAACGTTAGAAATGTAAAACAGATGAACATAAGAAATACAAATGCTAACACCATTACTTCCTAATGTTGAGCCAAAGTGCAACTCATAATGATGAGATGACAATTCTGCTAAAATATTAACATAAAATGCTACTGAGTCTAAGTGGATCAGCAAATAATGTTCCTGTATTGATTGTATTGTAAAAGATCTGCATGATTAAATAATTATAAAAAGGAGTAATGACAATCTGTACAAAAGAAGCCAGAGATACATGATACATGTCATACCAGGTTCATTTGTTCTGATAAAACAAACATATATGCATTTTTAAATACATACACAAGTATTTTACGAAACAAGAAGCTAAAAGAAAAGAAAAAAATAGAGGGTTAATGAAAGTTGATATACCTTTTCTTTTTCTCTCTCCATCCTTCTCTCCTCTTCTTCTTTCTTTTTACGAGCACGCTCCCTACAAATGGAGTGGATATAATAGTATAATATAAGAAAATGAGTTCCATCACAAAAAAATATTATGTCACAATTTCTTTGCTCATAACCTACGCTATTTTGATGGTACTATGCCAATCAATCTGAGTTCTAACTCTACGCAGGTGGGGGGAAATTATAAAAATGGACCCTCTTCCAATAGAAGTGGTACATAAACTGCACAATCTTCCTGTTAGGAACTATCATTTCCCAAAGGATATGCTTCATAAAACTTTACTCTGGCCATGCTACCATGCTTGAGTTTTATATTTTGGATATTCACTAAAGTTAAAGGTAAAACAGAAAGAACACAAGTATCCAAATGTCACTGAATAGATTCAGAACCAGACAATAAAATATATAAACAGACAAGTATCTGCTATTTCTAAAGAGGAATAATGCAACCACCAGCCCATGATTCAAGAGTGGTTCATAAAAGCACCTTAGCTCCTGTGCTTTAATCTTCGCTTCCTCCGGAGTAAGAGAGGGTTTATTAGCCACGGTGTTTGAATTGGCCGGCACCTGACAGAGGTAAAATAATATAAGAAACCAGAAGATGATATGTGCTGGATGGAGTTTTTTTTTTTTTTTGCCAACATGATGATACTGTCTATTCATCTCCCATTGAACACAGTTAATGTATACTTAATGGGACAATTGACCCAAGTTGTGCATGGGCTGCACAAAGAAGCAGCCATTAATGGAGGAACTTTGCAAGTTGAATTTGGCATCGGCTATAGTTCAAAACGATTAAGCATAATACTCTAATGGAACATGCTTATTCTTAAGTACAGACACTTCTTGAAACAAGGGATTGCAAAGTACATGAAAACATGTCATTTCAAAAATGTATACTTGCCTCCATATGTATAAAAAGCATTACACCTGGAAAGCTCATGGATAAAATGTATCAAAGACTAGAGTATGCCACTAATTGCGATTAATTAAGTATAAATGTCATCAAAAGATTAGCAAAACAACTACTGCTATGAAGCACGTCCTAATTTGCAAACATGGACCATGTTTAGCATCATCCGACGATTATTATGAAAAAAATCTCAAATAAATAAAGAACAAAACAAAAATGATCATACCATAGGCATTTCATCAATATCAGGATCCTCCTGATGCTCAGAAAGCCAGTTAATGGCACCTTCGATGGTGCTATTACCTTGTAAAAGTACATGGGTTCAGCAAAGTTATGAAAAATCATGTGTTCTAGTTACAGTTACATGAGATAATATCAACAAAGGGCCTGTAAAGTATGATGGCAGAAGGCAAGATAGTATTTCGTACAGATTGTTTATTCTGGTACATTCAGATGATTTGGTATTTCGATGTCGCTATCATTTCAAAAAAAAAGTTTAAGAAAAGAGATTATAATATAATTAACTGGTTATCATTCCCGTTCTCATGTTTATGTTATCCAATAGTTAAGCTATCTTTGACCTGGTTTTTTCTTAGGTATCTATTCTGATGTCTTATGCTATTCAAAAATCCAATAATATCACCTATTGTAACACGGCACTTTGAGTAAGGTCGTACTTTATTTGGTTCATATGATCAAAATTAAGGTATGGCATTCGATAACCAGCAGTCCAGCACCAACTAGTAACAGTGACAAAAAGAGACATAAGCCCCATTCGGAAAATATTCAGCACAGCTTACTACAACCCATCCCAAACAGGATGAAGCTGGCAGGAGCCAAAGAATAAGCATACGGATAGTAAGTAAAGGTCCTTTTATGCCAAGGAACTTGAGCCACTGTCAACTAGCATCCAAAGAAAGCCAGAGCACCCCAGAAAAAATTGCCACAGTACGACGTTCTTTCATTGTCAATGTTACGTACAGTGGCATCAGTAATCGATGATATGATAGTCAATCAATGGAGTTAGATGCTATACATACCAGAAAAGTGAAGCGCCCTAGTGGCACGCCCGGTCGAAAACCCCATGGATTCGAGGTCCGCGAGCATCTCCTTGTTCACCTCCGGCGCCACCATCTCTGCTAGAACCGAACATAACCCGAATTACACAACAACCAACACTCAGTAAAGTCGTCGGCTTTTATCTGAATTTCGAAACCTCACCTTGCGGCTCCGCACTTCCGGACGCATCCACGTCCATGGCCTCTGACGAGGCCGGCTTCAGCGGCGCCTCGAGATCGATGGGCTTGGCCGCCTCCATGGTCTTGTCGGTGAACTCGGCGTGGCCCGTGCGCTTCTTGTGCAGGTCCACCTCCTGCCCACATCAGATCGGTAAACCGAAACTGGATCAAGCACCGACCGGGATGCATCTGGTAGGACAGGACCAGCGAATCCGAGGCGAGTTTCGTCGGGAGAGGGAGTGGGGGGAAGGGGATCTTACGGTCTGGGAGCGGCAGGGCTTGCCGCAGTCGGCGCAGACGAGGTTGAGGACGGCTTCGGTGGACTCGGCGAAGTTGGTGTGGGAGGTGGCCTCGGCGTGCGCCTGCGCCTCCTCGACGCTCCGCAGCTGCACGCCGCAGTCGCCGCATCGCAGGGACAGCCCCGCCATTGATGCTTTGCTTCCGATCGAGAGGATGGAATTGGGGGGCGAAAGTCGAAAGCTGCTTCCTTTCGAGGAGGTTTAGGCGAGAAGACGATGAAGGCGACAGCCCGCTGCGCTTCTCCGGTGAAGTAGTAGATTTTGAGGCCTTGCACACGATGATTTGTGTACGACACGGAACGTGGTGGCTATTCGGTAAAAACGCAGCCGCGGAAAGCGTATTGGGCGCGGAACAGATTACCCCTATTGTGCTCGTAAACATCTGCTCTGCAGACCGAAACTGATGTGGTATATTTCTATTTCTATTTTTTCTAACACGATTATAGGTAACAATAGATGCAATAGTTCATACTAATTGTCACGATCCTATAGTCACTCAAAGCATGACCCAAAAAATGCACCGTCCTCGCATGAATTGGAAGAACATGGCATCAAGCAATATCGTCGAACGTTGCCGAGCTCACCGCCGCCATCACCGCTCATCGAAGACACATCAAGGCCACTTGTCTATCCACTACCGTTTGTTGATACGTCGTAAACGTATCTATAATTTTTGATGTTTCATGCTTGCTTAGTATTCACTTTGTTTGCCTTGTCTACACTTTGAGATATTTTTATATGTTTTTCGGAACTAACTTATTAACAAGATGTCATAGTGCCAGTTGCCTTTTTTTTGTTGTTTTTGTTCCAGAAAAACCAAAAAATGAATATTCTCGGAATTGGACGGGACAAAAACCAAAGTCAATATTTTACCGAGGAGAACACGGAGCCAGAAGACGAGACGGAGGAGGGCCTCGAGGGGCCCACACCCCTAGCCGCGGCCTGGCTCGCGCCTGGGGTGGTGCGGCCGCCTCGGGCACCCCCTCGGTCTCCCCTTCGTCTATAAGAAACCCCCGATACCAAAACCCTAAGTACCCGATCAAATCTCCACGAAACAGTTTGTAGCTATCGCCATCGTCCCTAAATCGGGGGATATGAAGCTCTTCCCGGCACCCTGTCGAAGGGGAGAGATCATTCCGGAGGCCTTCTTCATCACCATGCCAGTCTTCGGTATGATGTGTGAATAGTTCCATCTTGGACTATGTGTACATACATTAGCTAGATGATTGTTTCTACTCCTTTGTGCTATCATGTTTAGATCTTGTGAGCTCCGTTCATGAGCAAGATCATCTATTTGTAATCATGCATGTTATGTTTACGAGGATCCGATGGATATTGAGATTACTATGTCATATTGGTTAATGATTCTATCTTATTGATTCTATCATGTCTGTATTGTTTGAGTCTTGCATGCTCTCTATTTTTAGTAGCTATCTTGGCCAAGTAGATGCTAGTGACTCCAAGAGGGGGTATTTATGCTTGATAGTGGGTTCATGCCTCTATTAAATCTGGGGAAGTGACAGAAATCTCTAAGATTGTAAATGTGTTGTTGCTACTAGGGAGAAAACAACGATCTTTTATTCATAAAACAATTGTATTGTTTACTTTACACACTTTGCTTAAAGCAGTTATCCGTTGCTTGCAATTTAATACTGGAGGGGAGTCGGATGATAACCTGAAGATAGATTACTAGTCATAGATGTAGTTGGATGGCGGTCTATGTATATTGTTGTAATGCCCAATCAAATCTCATAGGATCATGAAAGTCTAGTATTGCATTGTTATGCATTGCTTAATCATGTCAATTGTTTCGCTGTAATTTGTTTATCCAGCATATTATGTTGTTTATCTTAAGGAGATCACCTCTAGTAAACTGTGGACCCCGGTCCAATCTTTATCATGGATATATCTTCCACTGTTACTATTTACTTTCTGCAAGCCACCATTACCTTCCACACCATATGTTTAATCCTTTGTTTTTAGCAAACCGGTGAGATTGACAACCTCACTGTTCGCTGGGTCAAAGTCTTAAATTTGTGTTGTGCAGATTTCTAAGTTGCTAGCAACACCTTTGAGTCGTTTTCTTCCCCCTACTGATTCCATAACCTTGGTTTCTTACTGAGAAAAGACTTATTGTTGTACTCATCACACCATCCTCTTGGGGTTTCTCAATGAAGCTCTACAGTGATCTGAGCCGCATCAACACTTGTTGAAGCACCACTGTCTTGAAGAACTTGTTTTCTTCTTTAGATCTCTATTCTCGCTAGCTTCTACCACCCTAATTGGTATGAATTCATTTTGCTTAGATCCATCATCATGGTCTTGTTCTCCTCGACAATTAGCTACTTCATTGCCTTCTTCTCCTCAAGTTGGGTTCTCCTCTCCTCCAAGTTTTTCTTATGCTTGGCTTCTTCCCGGAGCGCTTTCCACCTTGTAATTTTCATTTTATTCTTTTTCTCGGTCATGATAATCTTTGCCTCCAAGGTTTTGGTCATCATCATTTCATCTGACTTTACCATTTCATCATTTTTTCCCTCGAGCTTGATGATCCAACCTCGTTCCTTAACCTCTCATTTGCCTTCTTGTTTCCTTAGGGATTGCCCTTGTTCCTTCCACCCTCATCGCTATCATCATCATCATGCAATTGGATCATGGTCCCTTTTTTGGTGGTGCTTCTTGCTCCCTCAACCTCCATTTGTCGCTCTTCTCAAGCACTTCCAACAATGGTGAAGCACAAATGGCTTCTTTTTGGAGGCAGCCATGACCTTGTACCCTTGCATTGCTATTTTTTTCCTACAATCACAAATAAATGCATATATGAGCAATATGATCATATGAGATGCATAGATATTTGAGAGGCGCAAATAAATGACTCGTACATTCATCGATGGTCACGCCACTTGTAGGTCGAATTTGCACTTGCTCCATGCATCCACTCCAATGCCTGCAACAAGCTTTGATGACATCCCAATAACATCGGAGTGATCGATACGTACGAGGTGTCAGATTGGCAAGCCGTAGCATGAGTTGGAAAAACTTGTCCTCGATCCTTTACCAATGTCTCTTCCTGTTTTGATCATTGTCGGACACCGCATCGAGCGACACTTGTGATGACTGGGTTTCCCGCGTCCAATAACCATGATTATTACAATACTTGTAGCATCAAATATTATTTATATAAATATGTAGCATATATACAGATACAAACGGGTAAAATCCAGGTGCAAACAAGAAAAGGACAAAAAAGAAAGTCCGCGACAAAGTGCCGCTTAAAATCTAACACTCAACCTATCCAAAAAAAACAAAACTACGATGAAAGATAATATTAATATATATACCCAGATGAATGAAATCTGGCCAACAACAGTTCGCCAGAAAAACATCATCAAAAGCCAACAGAGATATAACATAGATCGCCACACGTAAGAGAAACCTTGTCTTTAGAAAACATCACAGAAAGCTATCTACCAGGCTTCAGGAGATCTCTGATCTTAAGTATTGCTCCCTGTGCCAGCATCTTGATGAACATGTCCACTAATGAGCGCTTGACCAGTATCATGACTAGCAGGGACGGAGAACAAGGAGGGACGAGGGGGGGGGGGGCTGAGCCACCCCCATGGTTTGAATTTTGTGAAGAACTCTACTCACTAAATCTCCAATTTCTTATTGATTTAGCAAAGTCTGTCCCCCTCATGTCAATTTTGCCCTCCTCAAGGTGAGAAGCTGGCTCCGTCCATGATGACTAGACATTCTGCCCGCAGCTAGATTGAGTAGCGCATCAGCCCCAACCTTCAACACATTTTGATCTGTGGGAGAGTGAAGACCTGCTCAGTATTTCATAAAAACATAAGCATATCAGATTATTTCTATTGGCGACGAAATCAACTTACCATCAAAATAGTTCTATTATGAATTTTCTAGACTGCCAAGCTGATAGCAGCAAAGCCAACAATCTAGGCATTTCTACTAGCAGGCAGGTGTTGAGGGATCCACCAGAAGAATTGGAAGTACGTGGTTGGTCTATCTTTAACACCAACACTTATAATTGGGAGAACGTCTACACTGTCTGCTTGTGTCGTTTTGGACATGTCGTTCGTGCATGGCCAAGAGTTGTTGTCACCCTGCCCTGAGGCCTATCGACCAGAAGACACACTCGGGACCTCGGGCAGTGGGATCCAATACAAGCTTCCTCCGCCTCTAATGGTGTTGTAGTCGCCACCACGGGACATGGCCATTTTTTAGGGCTTCGGTGGTCGGGACCAGCCGTGCGGCTCAGGGTGGGCAGGGACCACCAGTAGTGCAGCGGCGCTGACAGCTGCGGGTGTCGCCTCATACACGGGATGGAACAACCGGTTGGGCTCTATAGCCCATGAAGGAACACCATGGATCGGTTTCAGCGTGGCTTCCCCTCTATGCTGCCTGAAGTAGGAGCGCCCATGACCACCTTCGTCATGCACCAATTGACGACGACGGGGAACGAGCATGAGACCGTTTTTTCTTGCCAAGATGGTTGTACTTCTGTCCCTGTCTGTTCTTGGCGTGACGTCGGCAAAATCTACGGCACAACCACGACCGTCACTCATGGATCAAAAGGAGGCCGGCTTTTCAGCTCAAGCAAAGGCGCGAGGAAAAGCACTCGTCTGAAGAAGATGTGCATCTCCTTCAGTTTCTCCCGCAGATCTCAGGCTGTAGTCTGCCAGGAGCTGGGTCTGATAGAAGACACCAACAACTTCGTCGACATAACACTGCTGGACTATGTCAACTTCTTCGAGCAGCCACTCCCGCCAGCTATCTCTATCGCTAAGCTGGTGGCCATAGCTGGGGTATCGTCGCCGTCACAACTACGCCTCCGCTGGGCGAGCTCCCAGCCAGGGAGCTCCTACGCGTCTCGCCTATCTATCAAAGATCCTAGGTTCCTATGATGATCTACATTAGTAGCGTTGTGTGGCTGTGCTTCGCCTCGCCGGGGTTCCGTTGATGTTATTGTATGGCCTGCGCATGTGAGGCTTGTGGATGTTGCCGTATCTGTTTGCCTAGCGCTGTCGGTCCGTCTGAACTCGCTCCGTAGCGGGTTGTCTGTTCGAGCGTCTGCCCAGCACCAACCTATTAGCCTGAATTTGGTGCGTGTTTGGATGTTCTCTCTAGCGGTCATGCTGCTAAATCTCGTGGATTCCTTAGTTACCAGTGACAGAACTAGGGTGTCAGGTGGGATCCCGCCTAACACACTAGCAAAAATTTACACTAAAATTTGAGAAATGAACTAGAAGTGGGATTTAGGCGGGATCCCCCACCCGACACCCTAGACAGAACAACTTAAGCTCCTAAACTCAAATGTGAGAGTCCTGAATGACAAGGCAAAACGGGCCTTACTGAGAGATTTTATTGATCGAATAGCTAGCTGGATAGTCTGCATGCAGGAGACCAAGCTGACATCTCTTTTCGACGTGCTACGTCTGGAGATCGCCGGCCCCTCCTTCGATGTCCATGGTTCTCTTGAAGCGGATGGAACAGACTTGCACAACTCCATGATCGGCCCTTGGTTGATTATTACGGATTTCAACTTGATAAAAGAAGCAAAAGATATGGATGTCACGTTTCCATGCTGCCCTCAACACGTCCAACCCGCACGAAATTCCTCTGATCGAACGTCATTACACTTGGTCGAATGAACAAGATCCGCCAGCTCTGGTGCGCCTTGACCGTGCTTTCTGCAATACGGATTAGGAACTGCGTTTTGCATATACCAAAATTACTGCCCTGATCCACCTGCTTCTCCGACCATTGTCGGTTACTACTGATCAATAACGGTCTAGTCAAGCCTAGCAGACGGTTTAGACTTAAATCCTACTAGCAGTTTGTCGAGGGGTTTAGAGATGCAGTGACACAGAAAGTTCTCAAAAGGATTGGAAAAGGGTATCACAGTGCGGAGGCTATTGGAGCTCAAACTATGTTGACAGTATTCAAGTCATTTGAGTTTGTCTTTATGCTGCACTTGTTGGATGAAATATTTAGACACACCGATCTCTTGACCCAAGCTTTGCAAAGGTGGGACCAAGACATTGTGAATGCTATTGATATGCTTGATCTCACTAAGCAAGAATTGTTAGATTTGCGAGAAGATAGTGGATGGAAACATTTTCTTGAAAAAGTCAAGGCTTTTTGTTTAAAGCGTAAAGTCAAAGTTCCTGACATGGATGCACGCTATAAGCCACTTCATAGATCTAAAAAGTTTTTCAAGAATGTTAATAATCTCCACAGCTTCCTTGTTGATATATTCTTGAGTCTTATTGATAGGTAATATAAAGAGCTCGAAAATAGGTTTGATGAGGTAAACACTTAGTTACTTGTTTGCATGTCATCATTGAATCCTATCAAATTCATTTGCTGCTTATGATTAAGAAAAGTTGGTCAAGCTTGCTCACTTCTATCTTAAGAATTTCTCAAAGCTAGAGTTACTAAAGCTTGCTTATCAATTGGCTATGTTTGGTCTGATATGCGTAGGGATGAAAGATTTAGAAAGGTAAAAAGTATTGCTGACTTTTCTTTTATGCTTGTTGAGACAAAAAAGATTCTCTCCCATGGCATGGTGTACAAGCTTCTCAAGTTGGTGCTAATTCTTTCTATGACGACCGCTAGTGTTGATAGGGTCTTTTCTTCAATAAATTACGTGAAGAATAAGTTGAGAAATAAAATGGGGGAGCAATTCTTGAATAATTTGCCTTGTTACTTTTCTTGAGCGTTGATCTTTCGTATACAAATAAAGGATGAAGACATCATTGCTCGCTTTCAGAGAGGAGATAGTAGAGTTAAGTAAATTTTTTCATTGTTTTTCCACTGTAATTTAATTATTGGACCATATTGCCACTACTATGAAAAATTTCTAGTTCGGTTCTTTCTATTGTGAACCCACATATATTAAAATCGGTTTGCTAGAAAAAAAATCTTGACTCTGAATACTCAATATAAAAATTCTGGTTCCGCCACTGTCACTGAGGCCAGCTCGATCCATCCGTCAATAGCATCCTAAATAACCTTCTCGATAGGATCAGCAGCAGCAGACAACGATGATCTGTGCCTAAAGCCAACACCGATCGGGATAGGGGTGGACATGCAGCTCGAGGCTCGAGGCTCGGCTCGGGCTCGACTCAGCTTGGAGGATGGTCAAGCCAAGCCTAAACCTTGCTATTCAGGCTCGAGGCTCGACAAGCCGGCTCGATGAAGCTTGCAAGCCGGCTCGAAAGCTCGATAAAATTAAAAAATTCGCCATGACCTTTGCTAAAATTGTAAGAATTCACAGTTTTATATAAGATTTGATCATGATTTCACAAATACATCAACAAAATAGTCTAACAAGTTAAATAAAGTACCAATAACCATAATAGTTTCAGTACAACACAAGTTTCATAACACAAACTGACCACTTAGTCCAACAGGAGTCTCATACATGAGTACATGACAAACACAGGAACATAGTTCAACTTCAACAAAAGTAACAGGAGACATGATATCGCAAATCTGATCATAAACATCAACCATTAACATCTCCTTGGCCTCTTGAAATGGATCGTATGGGCACCTAGAGGGGGGTGAATAGGTGCTAACCAATTTTTAATACTTTTTCAATTTTAGGCTTGACACAAAGTAAATTCTCTAGATATGCAACTACGAGATTTTTCCTATATGTAGCCCTAACTACTAAGCACGTAAAAGAGGAGCGAGGAAACCGTAGTGGAGCACGCGGAGACACAGAGATTTGTTTTACCGTAGTTCCTTCCTTGTTAAGGGAAGTACATCTGCGTTGGAGGGGTGGGCGGTTCTAAGACCACCACGCCACAATAGGCCTCACCCTATTCTCCGATGGATCTCGCCACGAGAGGCCTGATCCACCTTCTCCACTATTGGATCCCTTCGAGGCGGGAACCGGTGCCTTTTACAACACTATCGGGGCACACACCCACAACTGAATTGGGGGCTCCCGAGAAGACAACAAGCTGCCACAAGAACAAGGTTTATCAATATAAACAAAAACGAGGATCTAGATATTTGCAAGAAATACTAGATCGGAGGTTCTCCAAATGAATGGAGAGGAGATGAAGCGCTTGATTGCTGATGATGAAGATCGAGTTCTCCTCCTTCGATTCCCCAAGGGATGGGGCCTTTGGGTGGATCTAGGTGGAGCACTCTTGGATGAAGCTTTCAGATCCGATCTGGTCTTTTTCGAGATGAATCAAGAGTTCTGGCAGGAGGGGGATGACTGGCTTAAATACCCCCTCCCCAGATCTGGCCGTTGCACAACTTTGGGGGCGGATTATCCGCCCCCCACTTGGGGCGGATTATCCGCCCCCTGGGAAAACTCCGCCCCCTCTCTGGGGCTTGCGCCTTGGTGAAGCTTGGTGAAGATCTTGGGGGGCGGATAATCCGCCCCCCCTGAGGGGCGGATTATCCGGCCAGGTCGGAAAGTCCGGCCAAAACTCCGCCCCCTCTCTAGGGCTTGCGCCTTTGGCGATGAGCAGGGGGGCGGATTATCCGCCCTCCTGAGGGGCGGATTATCCGCGCGGGCCGGAAAATCCGGCCAAAATTCCGCCCCCCCTTCTGGGGCTTGCGCCTGCTTGGGCAAAGGGAGGGGCGGATTATCCGCCCCTGGTGGGGCCGGATTATCCGCCCCCAAAGACAGAGTCCTTTTCCCTTTATTCTCAAATAGAGCTGCAACACTTCAACACACATTAAATGATCCTTGGTATTGTTATCTAACACACAAAACACTAGGGATTAAGAAATGTTCTTTCAATCTCCCCCTTTTTGGTGTTAGATGACAATACTAGGATTTGCAATAAAACCGGCAAATGCCACCTTAAATATAGAAAGACGCTCCCCCTATATGTGTGCATATTTAAGATTTGTACTTGAATACAAATACACACACTAGGGAGAACACTACTTTAAGGTTTGGGAAAAATGTCATTCCACCGGAATGAGAATATAGCCAAGGCATACATAGATAATCCCATGAATCCATATGCCATCAAATATGCTCCATAATTCCAGAATTCCATGGGGTCCATGATAGATAAATCCAGAATTCCATGAATACCAAACATAGTGGAGTACGACATAGTCTTACATAGACAAACACAAATAGCAAACGAGTTCACGCTAGAAAAGGCACAAGCAAGCAAATAAAAACGACTAAAATCGAAGAGCTTGTGCCCGACCCTTGCAAATCCACGAGACCTAATAGAACTACTTCTCCTCCTTTGGCATCGAAACACCAAAAAGGAAGAAGAGCGATGCTAACGCCCCTGGACACCCAGAATTCACACCCAAATTTGCAAGAATCAACTCAATCAAAAGCCAAATTTGAGTGTGTTTTCCATAAGAACAGGAGATATGCAAGAAAATCCAACGAGACCCATGAAAAACCAACTCTTCTCGAGGAATAGGGCGGTGGCCGAAGCCACCATGTTGGAGCGCATGGCATGACACCGCGAAGATGTATCTTGAGTTCAAAACCAATGCTCATCGATGACCCACATATCACAAAATGATATTAAGGGAAATGATTTTACTTGCTTTCGGCATTATGGGGGGAGGGTTGGTCCAATCAATTAGGACCACACTCCCCCTATGTCTATGCCCGCATCTAAACCAAACACATGAATAAGCGCAGGTGAGTGTGCAAGGGTAGTCAAGCCAAGCTCCTTGAATCTATGATATTTAGCTCATTCCTCAAATAACAAAATCTTGCTTCATCAAGAGGCTTCGTGAAAATATCAGCAAGTTGGTTCTTCGTGCTCACAAAAGATAGAGCAATATCTCCACGAGCAACATGATCCTGAATAAAGTGGTTACGAATCTCTATATGTTTTGTTCTTGTATGCTGCACGTGATTGTAAGCAATTTTGATAGCACTTTCATTGTCGCATAAAAGAGGCACTTTGTCACAATTGACACCATATTCCTTTAAAGTTTGCCTCATCCATAACAATTGAGTACAAGCACTTGCAGCAGCAACATATTCAGCTTCGGCGGTTGAGAGTGAAATACAATTCTGTTTCTTTGATGACCAACACACTAGAGACCTGCCCAAGAATTGGCAAGCACCAGAGGTTGATTTCCTATCATCTTTGTCACCAGCCCAATCTGAATCAGTGTAACCACATAGAGAGAAACTTGAACCCTTGGGATACCATAGCCCAAAATTTGGGGAATGAACCAAATATCGGAAGATTCGCTTGACTGCCACTAAGTGGCTTTCTTTAGGAGCGGCTTGGTACCTTGCACACACTCCTACACTTAACACGATATCGGGCCTAGATGCGCAAAGGTAAAGGAGAGAGCCGATCATGGATCGGTATACCTTTTGATCCACGTCTTTACCCTTGGGATTAAGCTCAAGATGACACTTTGTTTGCATTGGGGTAGCAACGCCATTGAGATCCGTCATCTTGAACCTTTTGAGCATGTCTTGGATGTACTTAGCTTGATTAATAAAAGTTCCCTCTCTAAGTTGTTTGATCTCAAATCCAAGAAAGAACCTGAGCTCACCCATCATGGACATCTCAAACCTGTCAGTCATAAGCTTTGAAAATTTATCATTAAAAGCTTGGTTAGTAGAGCCAAAAATAATGTCATCTACATAAAGTTGGCATACAAAAAGCTCCCCATTAACCTTCTTAGTAAAAAGAGTGGGGTCGATTTTCCCAACTTCGAATCCATGGTCTAGCAAAATCTCTTTAAGGTGCTCATACCACGCACGTGGGGCTTGTTTAAGGCCATAGAGCGCCTTATCGAGTTTGTAGACATGGTTCGGAAATTTGGGGTCCTCAAACCCCGGGGGATGCTTGACGTATACTAACTCGTGTAGAGGACCATTAAGGAAAGCGCTCTTAACATCCATTTGTTGTAATTTAAAATTATGATGGGCTGCATATGCAAGAAGGATACGGATGGACTCAAGGCGAGCCACAGGAGCGTAGGTCTCGCCAAAATCAATTCCTTCTACTTGAGAGAATCCTTGAGCCACGAGTCGTGCTTTATTCCTCACAACAATGCCATTTTCATCCTGTTTGTTCTTGAAGATCACTTGGTGCCGATAACATTGCGGCAATCCTTTGGTTTTTCTACGAGCTTCCAAACTTTGTTGCGTTCGAAGTTATTTAATTCTTCATGCATTGCAACAACCCAATCGGGGTCTTCAAGAGCATCAAAAACCTTCTTTGGTTCAACCATGGAAATGTGAGCTTGATGATCACAGAAGCTTGCAAGCTCTCTTCTAGTGGATACCCTTCGTCGTAGATCACCAACAACCTTGTCAAGAGTGTGACCTCTTAGTTCAAGGTTCCGATCAGCACGAGCCTTGCAACGAGCCTCAATTTCCTTATTGTTTCTAGGAGGAGTGGATTCAATTGTTGTATCCTTGTCTTGGTTACTCCCTTGCCCTTGATCTTGATCAGCGTTACTGCCAGAAGATTGTTGCTGAACATTTTCTTCAGGCCCGGATAATCCGCCCCTTGGAGGGGCCGGACTATCCGGCCTGGGAGGAGGAGTACCAGAACCATCTTCCTGAGAAAGCCTGACTGGAGTTGGAGACCCAGGGCCGGATAATCCGCCCCTGGGGGCCGGAGAGTCCGGCCTGGGAGCTTCAGAGTTGTTGACTTCTCCTTCGGATCCTCTGGAACGAGTTAGAGTGCCAGGGGCGGATTGTCCGCCCCTTGGAGGGGGCGAATAGTCCGGCCTGGGACTACCAACTTGTCCAGGGGACAGATGGTCTTCAGCAGATTGTGGTGTTGGTGCAGGATTGTCTCCAACAGTAGGAGATTGTTGATCTTGTGTAGATGAGGGCTCCACATGTGTGGAGCATTGTCCTTCCCGATCCGTCACAAGGGGTTCCTCAATGGGGTGGAAAAATCCCACGCCCATTCTTCGTATGGCATCTTGGGGTATTTCAACATCTGCATCACAAACATCAACTTGCCCTACAAAGGAGCCGTTATTTTCATCGAACTCCACACTACAAGATTCTACAACAATCCCAGTGAGCTTGTTGTAGACTCTATAAGTGTGGGATTCGGCACCGTAACCAACAAAAATACCTTCTAAAGCCTTGGAATCAAATTTTGACAAACGGACACCTTTAATAAGAAAGAAGCACTTACACCCGAATACCCTGAAGTATGAGATGTTGGGTTTGTTACCGGTAAGTATTTCATATGGGGTCTTGTCCAAGATCTTCCGAAGGTAGAGCCGGTTTGATGAGTGACAAGCAGTGGAAATGGCTTCAGCCCAAAAATTATAAGGAGACTTGAATTCAGCTAGCATAGATCTTGCCATATCCATCAAAGTCCGGTTCTTCCTCTCGGCTACACCATTTTGTTGAGGGGTGTACGCAGCGGAATATTGGTGTCTAATCCCCTCTTCGCTAAGAAACTCGTTTAAAGTGTAGTTCTTGAATTCTGAGCCGTTGTCACTTCTAATTGCCAAGATGGGAACATTGTGTTGACGTTGAACTTCATTGGCAAAGTCGATGACAGTTTGTTGAGTCTCACTTTTCAGCTTGAAAAAATATACCCATGTATATCTTGAGTAATCATCGACGATGACCAAGCAATATTTTTTCCCACCAAGACTTGCATGAGAAGGAGGACCAAATAAATCCACATGAAGTAATTCCAAGATCCTTTTTGATGACACAATAGTCTTCCTCTTGTGGGGAGAATCATGCATTTTTCCTTCAACACAAGCCCTGCAAACACGATCTTTGGCAAAAGAGACATTGTCTTTTAGTCCAAGGATGTGGCCACCCTTTTGGAGACTTTGCAAAGTTCTCATGTTGACATGGGCTAAACGGCGATGCCATAGCCAGCCCACGTCGGCCATTCCGAATAGACACATCGGACCCGAAGTGGTTTTCCCCGAGAAGTCCACCACATACAGGTCATTTTCGACGTATCCAACGAAAGCGACCTTTAGAGACTTGCTCCATAATAGTACCACCAAATCATCATCGATAAAAACGGCAAAACCCATCTTGCCAAGGGAACGAACAGAAAGAACATTGTAGCCAAGGGTCTCAACAAGCATGACGTCCACGAGAGAGATATCGCGGGCAACCACAACCTTGCCAAGACCCAATACCTGAGATTTAGACTTATCACCATAGGAGACTGTGATATTATCATGATTTGGACGCATCTCCGTGATGATCTCCTTGCTTCCGGTCATATGACTAGTGCAGCCACTATCCAGCACCCATTTCGACCCACCGGAAGCATAGCCCTGCAAGAAAATTACTTCTTGGTTTTAGGTACCCATTTTTCAGTGGGTCCTTTCATGTTAGTAACAAGGGTCTTTGGGACCCAAATAGACCAAGCAATATATTCATCAAAAGGACCAACATAATAAGCATAAACATCGCCATAGTCATCACAAAAGAGTTCATAATTCGGATTGTGAGACCCTGCAAAACCAATATTATTAGTCTTGTCTTTTGTGACAACCTTCTCAGCAATGCTTGTCTTTAATTGTACATTCTTGGTCTTGTTCTTCTTGGTTTTCTTCTTCTTGGACTTGGTGACAAACCCAAGTCCCTCTTTACCATGAATTGACCTTTGCTTGCCAAGGACTTCATCAAGCACACCTTTGTCCTTTGTAGTGATGTCCTTGATCACTTCTTTTTCCACACTAGTATTTTTCTTGTTACTATATATTGAGTTGGACGAGCTAGGAGTATCATATTTGGCCAATCGACTTTGAAGCTGATCATGTGACTCATTGAGAATAGAGAACTCATTTTTCAACGCCTTGTGAGCATTGTCAAGTTTCTCCAATTCCTTGGAGAGTCTATCATGAGCAGCCCCAAAGTCAATCCTTTCCTTCTTTAACTTCTTTGCTTTGGTGACAGCATTGTCACGTTCCTTAACAAGTTTAGTCACAATTTCTTCATGTGACTCTTCCATAGACTCGAGCCTCTCTTCAAGAGAGACCCGAGCTTCTTCTTCTTCTTCAAGAGAATTTTTTAAGGATGCAATTTCCATTGCATCCTCCCTTTCAATTCTGCCATTTTCTTCGAGGAGTGCTTCGTTTTGGGCCAGCTGATCCATAAGAGCCTCAAAACGAACTTTGTGCTCACCTTGCAAGTTAGTATAGAAATAATCCAAAGCAATAATCTCTTCTTTAACCTTAAGACTAGCAGGATCATCCATGTCTATCATAGCCTTGGGAAAAGAAGAGTTAGAAGAAGTTACCTCGGAGCTTCTTGCCATGAGGCAAGTAGCATTCTTGTTGATGATGTTTTCGTTCGGAGAGTCGATGAGAGATGTTGATGTAGATGTGGTGGATATTGTTGGAATTATGCCCTAGAGGCAATAATAAAGATGTTATTATTATAATTCTTGTTCATGATAATGTTTATATTCCATGCTAGAATTGTATTAAGCGAAAACTTTAATACTTGTGTGGTTTGTGAACAACACCGTGTCCCTAGTACGCCTCTATGGACTAGCTCATTGATCAATGATGGTTAAGGTTTCCTAACCATAGACATGAGTTGTCAATTGATAATGAGATCATATCATTGGGAGAATGATATGATGGACATACCCAAACTAAGCGAAGCAATTAGATCGTGTCATCGTGTTCGTCTTTGCGAAGCTTTTCTTATGTCAAATATTGTATTCCTTAGACCATGAGATAATACAACTCCCTGGTATCGGAAGAAAGCTTTGAGGTCATCAAACGTCATCCTATGAGAGGGTGATCATAAAGGTGTCTCTCAGGTGATCGGAAAGTATCTGTTGGGTTGTATGTATCGAGATGGGATTTGTCCCTCCCAAGTCGGAGAGATATACTTCGGGCCCACTCGGTAATCGATATCAACACCGCTTGCAAGCATGTGGTTAAGTAGTTAATCACAAAGTGATATCGGATTACGGAACGAGTAAAGTACTTGCTGTGAACGAGATTGAACTAGGTATGACGGTACCGACGATCAAATCTCGGGCAAGTAAAAATATCGCGAGACGAAGGGAATATATATATGGGATTGATTGAATCCTGGCATCGTGGTTCATCCGATATGATCATCGATGAATGTGTGGGAGTCAATATGGGTTTCCAGACCCCGCTGTTGATTATTGATAGAAGATCATGTCTGCATATTCTCGAACCCGCAGGGTCACACACTTAACGTGTCTCGACGCTAGGATAGATTGGATAATTGGTTTATGAGTTTTTGTTCGGAGTCTTGGATGGGATCCGGGACATCACGAGAGGTTCCGGAGTGGTCCGGAGAATAAGATTCATATAAGGCAGTGCAGTTTTTGGAGTTCGGAATTGTTCCGGGTTAATCGGTATTGTACCGGAAGCTTCTAGAACCTTCCGAAAGGGGACCAACGTGGCCCCACCTTCCGGGAGGGGGCATGGGCCTATGAGGGAGTGCCCTGGCTGCATTGGGCCAGGGGCACAAGGCCCCATAGGGCCCAGCCGGCCAAGAGAGGTTTAAACTCTAGATAGAGCTTCTAGAAGGGGGGGTTTCCTTGCCCCCCACTCTTCCTCCTTGGGGCCGCCGGCCTTGGCTTGGGGGAGGGGCTAGGGCTGCGCCCACCCATCTATATATAGAGGGCTAGGGGCGCACCAACCCCCCACACCTTCCCCTCCAACCCTAGCTGCCATGCTGCCCTCCTCTCTCCCTCCCGACTGTTTGTAGGCGAAGCCCTGCTGCAGAAATTCTGCACCATATACACCACGCCGTCGTGTTGTAGATCCAATCCATCTCTCCACCATACTTGCTGGTCCGAGGAAGGAGGAGACGTCGAGGTGCTGCACGTGTGCATCTCACGGAGGCACCGCCACTTGTGGTGCTAGATCGGATCGGATCGGATCGCGAGGAGGAGAAGCGAGTACGACTACATCACCCACGTTCCGACGAACGTTCCGCTGTGCGAATCTTCAAGGGTATGAAGATCTAATCCAATCTCTCTCATTGTTTGCATCTACTAGATTAGATCTTGGCTTCCCTCTGTTCGCATCCGTAGAAAATTTTGATTTACTATGCCGCGAAACCCATCAGTGGTATCAGAGCTAGATCTATGCGTAGATGTGTTTCACGAGTAGAACGCAACATGGTTGTTGCGGGCGTTGATGTTTTCTGTTGCAAGCCTCTTGTTTGTGTTCTTCTTATGACGCGGGATAGTGAGATTGAAGCGGTCCAGGACAACCTTACGCGACGTCGTTCGCGAGACCGGCTCCGCACTTGACGTGTGGCTTGTTCCACACATGCGGCTGGTGGATGTCAGTTTCTCTCACTATAGTTGTCATGGGATTAACACCGGAGTTTGGCAACCATAATATCACCGTTGTGGCTTTCCGTAGGTAAGAATCGTTCTTAGCATCTACTCCCATAAGCCACGTAAAACATGCAACAACAAAGTAGAGGCATCTAACTTGTTTTTGCAGGGAGTGTTTTCTGTGATATGGTATGGCCCAAGATGTGATGTGTATAATGTATGCGATGATCATGTTTTGTAATGTTTCACGACTTGCATGTCGATGAGTACACAACCGGCAGGAGCCATATGGTTGTCTTTATAATTGTGTATGACCTGTGTGTCAACTTCTTATACGCCATGTAATAGTTTCACTTTATCGCTAAGTAGTTAGCAATAGTTGTAGTTGCTATTCGTGGTGGAGGCAATCATGGTGGAGTGATGGAGATCATGCCGGAACGCACAAGATGGAGATCATTGCGCGAAGATTGGCTATACCATGTCACATAAAGTTATATGCATGTGATGTTTATCCTTTTATGTATCTTATTATGCTTAGATCGCGACGATAGCATTATAAGATGATTCCTCACTTAAAGATCAAGATAAAACTGTGTTCTCCCCAAGTATGCACCGTTGCGAAAGTTCGTCGTGTCCAAGCATCACGTGATGATCGGGTGCTATAGACTCTACGCTCACATACAACGGGTGCAAGCCAGTTTTGCACACGCGGAAATACTTGGGTCTAACTTGGCGAGCCTAGCATGTACAGACATGGCCTCGGAACACATGAACCGAAAGGTTAAGCATGAGTCATATGAATGATATGATCGACACTTTGTTGTCCACCATTGAAGCCACATCTCTTCTCGTGATGATCGGATTAGGTGTGGTGAATTTGGATCATGTTCACTAAACAACTTGAGGGATGTTGAATTTAGTGGGAGTTCATCTAGTAATTTGATTAAGTTGAACTATTTATCATGAACATAGTCTAAGTTGTACTTGCAAATACTGTAGATCACATGGCCAAGTCCAACTTCAACTTCAACGTTTTTGCTAAGATAGAAAAGCTTAGAAACAATGGGTCTAACTTCACCAAATGGTACTGCATTCTGAGAATCATTCTCGCTGGCAGACAAAAGGACTATGTCCTTGAGAAAGCGCTAGGTGACGCCCCTGCTGTAGATGCGCCGGCTGATGAGAAAACTATTTATCAGTCACGCAAGGATGATTATGATTTGATTAAGATCGCCATGTTGTATGCTATGGAATCGGATCTTCAAAATCGTTTTGAGGAGTTCGCCAGGCCCTTTGAGATTCTTGAGGAGCTGAAAACTATGTTTCAGACTCAGGCCCGTTCCGAGAGATATGAGATCTCTAAGAAATTCTTTAACTACAAGATGGAGGAAGGGAGTTCCGTTAGTGAGCACGCCATTAAGATGTCGGGCTACACTCAACGCCTTGAGCAACTGGACTGCAAGATTCCAGAGGAGCTCAAGATTGACAGAGTTATGCAATCACTCCCTTCTAGCTACACAAGTTTTGTAGTTGCTCACAATCAAATTGGTTCCACTGATATGATCACTGAGCTCTTAGCTAAGATGAAAGTAGCGGAGGTGGACATCAAAAAGAATAATCATATGTTGATGGTCAACAAGCCCCCCACCTTCAAGAAAGGTAATGGTGCAAAGAATCCCTTCAAGAAAGGCGGCGCGGCAAGCGCGTTGCCCCTGCTGAGAAGAAGCTCAAGTCTGGTCCCAAGCCGGACACTGAGTGCTTCTATTGCAAGGACAAGGGTCACTAGAAGCGCAACTGTCCAAAGTACTTAGTGGACAAGAAGGCTGGCACCATCAAAGGTATATTTGATATACATGTTATTGATGTTTTCCTTACTAGCCCTCGTTGTAGTGCCTGGGTATTTGATACCGGTTCAGTTGCTAATATTTGTAACTCGAAACAGGAGCTACGGAATAGACGGCGGCTTGCGAGGGATGAGGTGACGATGCGCGTTGGCAACGGATCAAGAGTTGATGTGATGGCCGTCGGCACGCTCTCCTTAGTTTTACCTTCGGGATTAGTTTTAAACCTCAATAAGTGTTATTATGTTCCTGCGTTGAGCATGAACATTATTTCTGGATCGTGTTTATTGCAAGACAGTTATTCATTTAAATCGGAGAATAATGGTTGTTCTATTTATATGAGTAACATCTTTTATGGTCATGCACCGATTGTGAATGGTTTATTTCTTCTAAATCTCGAAAGGGATGAAACACACATCCATAACATTGAGGCTAAGAGATGCAAAGTAGATAGTGATAATACTACTTATTTGTGGCACTGTCGTCTAGGTCATATTGGTGTAAAGCGCATGAAGAAACTCCATTCTGATGGACTTTTGGAGTCTCTTGATTTTGAATCATTTGACACATGCGAACCATGCCTCATGGGCAAGATGATCAAAACCCCGTTCTCCGGTATAATGGAGCGAGCAACGGACTTGTTGGAAATCATACATACCGGTGTATGCGGACCGATGAGTGTTTCGACGCGCGGTGGATATCGCTATTTTCTCACTTTTACCGATGACTTAAGTAGATATGGGTATGTCTATTTAATGAAACATAAATCTGAAACGTTTGAAAAGTTCAAAGAATTTCAGAATGAAGTGGAGAACCATCGTAACAGAAAGATTAAGTTTCTACGATCCGATCATGGAGGTGAATATTTGAGTTACGATTTTCTCACGCATCTTAAAGCAAGTGGAATCGTTTCACAACTCACGCCACCCGGAACACCACAGCGCAATGGTGTGTCTGAATGCCGGAATCGAACCTTATTAGATATGGTCCGATCGATGATGTCTCTTACTGATTGCCGTTATCATTTTGGGGTTATGCATTAGAAACCGCTGCATTCACTTTAAATAGGGCTCCATCTAAATCTACTGAGACGACACCGTATGAACTGTGGTTTGGTGCTAAACCTAAGTTGTCGTTTCTTAAAGTTTGGGGATGCGAAGCTTACGTCAAGAAATTGATGCCGGACAAGCTCGAACCCAAAGCGGAGAAATGCGTCTTTATAGGATACCCTAAGGAAACTATTGGGTATACCTTCTATCACAGAACCGAAGGCAAAGTGTTTGTCGCAAAGAACGGTTCCTTTCTTGAGAAGGAGTTTCTATCGAAAGAAGTGAGTGGGAGGAAAGTAGAGCTAGACGAGGTTATTGAACCTTCTCTTGAATTGGAGAGTAGCGCAGCACCTGAAATTGTTCCAGTGCCGCCTGCACCAACGATAGAGGAAGCTAATGACAAGGATCATGAAGCTTCGGACGATGCTGCTACTGAGCGTCGCAGGTCGACAAGGTCGCGTGCCCCTCCTGAGTGGTACGGCAACCCTGTCTTGACTGTCTTGCTAGTAGAAGACAGTGAACCTACAAACTATGAGGAAGCGATGATGAGCCCAGACTCTGAGAAATGGCTAGAAGCCATGAAATCCGAATTGGGATCCATGAGCGAAAACCAAGTATGGACTTTGGTGGACCCTCCTAGCGACCGAAAGGCCGTTGAGTGCAAGTGGATCTTCAAGAAGAAAACGGACGCGGATGGTAATGTTACCATCTATAAAGCACGGCTTGTTGCAAAAGGTTTTCGACAAGTTCAAGGTGTTGACTACGATGAGTCTTTCTCTCCCGTAGCAATGTTTAAGTCCATTCGGATTTTATTAGCAATTGATGTGTTTCATGATTATGAAATATGGCAGATGGATGTCAAGACTGCTTTCCTCAATGGCAACATTGATGAAGAGTTGTATATGATGCAACCCGAAGGTTTTGTCGATCCTAAGGATGCTGATAAAGTATGCAAACTTCAGCGTTCCATTTATGGACTGAAGCAAGCATCTCGGAGTTGGAACCTTCGTTTTGATCAAGTGATCAAGAGCTTTGGATTTGTTCCAAATTGCTACGAATCTTGCATCTACAAGAAAGTGAGTGGGAGCTCGGTGACGTTTCTGGTACTATATGTGGATGACATATTGATTATTGGAAATGACATCAACATGCTTAACGATGTGAAGAGTTATTTGAACAAGTGTTTTTCAATGAAAGACCTAGGTGAAGCTGCTTATATATTGGGCATCAAAATCTATAGAGATAGACAAAGACGCCTGATAGCTTTAAGCCAGAGTACATACCTAGACAAAGTTCTGAAAAGGTTCAGAATGGATAAGGCAAAGAAAGGTTCAGTGCCTATGTTGTCAGGTAAGATATTGAGCAAGGCTCAGTGTCCAGCTACGGTAAATGATAGGGAAGCTATGAGCAAAGTGCCTTATGCCTCGGCCATAGATTCTATCATGTATGCCATGCTGTGTACTAGACCGGATGTGTCCAATGCTCTTAGTTTGACGAGCAGATATCAAAGTGATCCAGGAGTGGAACACTGGACAGCCGTGAAGAACATCCTAAAGTGCCTAAATAGAACTAAAGAAATGTTCTTAGTCTATGGGGGTGATGAACAGCTCGTCGTAAAAGGTTACGTCGACGCTAGTTTTGACACCGACAAGGATGATTCTAAATCTCAGACAGGATACGTGTATATTCTAAATCTCAGACAGGATTCTAAATCTCAGACAGGTTATACGTGTATATTTCCACAAATTTCGGTATTAAAATACCAATAGATGCGCAAAATTACTTAACGAATCAAGATTAGTGACTCTACCAATTCAATATACCAAAGCGAATGATAAGAGTAGTGGTATGGTCGCGACTCCATCCCGCACTCAAATCATTACTCCGCACATGAACAAGTGGAACACATATCTTAACCCCTTCTTCTCACGTTGAACCTAAGATTAGCAACTACGGAAACGAACACCCCAAACAAGATAACGTCGGATACAAAGAGTAAGACAGATCGCGTCGGTTTGCAAAAGCCTGTCGGTATGGAATGTACCAACAGTTGATAACCAAAAGGCCGATTAGATAACAACTTGGATGCAACAGATAGACAAGGAATTACACACACACACACACAAAACACACACAACCTATGGTACTACGGAAACCCAGAACACGTGAATCCTAGTTTGAACTTTAAGGAGAGGATTGAAAACGTTACACTTCCTTACCAGAAAAGGGTGGGTGGGTGGGTAAGAAGAAAAGTGGAAGCAGTCCTACTCTCACGTTTTGTTTTTCCCTAATATACATAACTACCAAAAATATTTGCTAGACTGACAACGACCGTTTGGCTGAGACCCTGAAGGTCGGGATGGCTCTGATACCAATTGTAACTACCTCGGTGAATTACGCTCCTAGATACAAGCCTGGATGAGCGGAAGTGGTCGAAATAGTACGGTGGGGCCCCAAAAGCCACTCACGGGTAGACCTTTCGGCCGTCCCAACCACTTCCAGTCATCGGGACAAGTACGGGCGGCGTAATCGGCAGGCGAAGGGATCAACTACATACACAAATGAGTATGTATGCAAGCCACCATACAATAGTACATCAGAGCCATTCCATCTAAAAAGAAAGGAAATATAGCAACGCCATACGGCAAGATTCAAATGTTCTAAATAGAGCTAATATTTTAGGATATGTCTTCATACCTCACACATCAGAGTATCAGGCGGAAACGGCAAATAAGATCCGAGTACGGATAAGAAGCAAATCGGCATAAGATGCCACATAAATAAGCACATCCCGCCCACAGATCTCACGGATCCCCGTTCCCGGAATCTCTACACCGAACGATCGTTGCGCACATCATCAGCCTCTTCCACCCAGTATCCGTCCTGCGAGTGTACCTGTTCATCTGAACCAATAATTTATCGTGTGAGACCCTAAGGGTACTCAGCAAGTCTTTATGCCTCTAAAGGGGACACAACCTGGGGTGACGCAATTGCAGCAAAAGATAAACCCTAACAGTTCTATAGATACTCGCTAACCATCCGCCTAACCAAAGATAGACGGATGTCCGTGAATTAATGACAACAGTTATAACAGTAATATCACCAGATCCATCCTCCTCCTCGCTTACCGACGAGGAAGCGGACGAACAACCCCCCATCCGTTGGCAATTTTATTAACCATTCCATGAGTGTTGCACCATTTACTAGTCAGTTATTTAGTCAAGTTAAAAGCGGTACTTTAGTTATGCTTGTCTATGATCGAGAAACTGTGCTCCAAGTCGTCCATAACCGCGGACACGGCTTTCAGAAAGTTTTACCCTGCAGGGGTGCACAAATAGCAACACACACTCGATCAACCTCGGAAAAACCAAATCAAAACCCAACGAGGCTTTCACGACAAAGCAATCACAGGATTCAGAAATATTTCAGGGGGCCACCCCTTGGAGTACACCCGCAACGAAACTGGCCGGCTCCGAGACGGACTCAAGGTTTGTGGGGCCGGCTGTAAACGACTGGGAACCCGAAAACTCGGGGTGTCGATACCGCGAAAACGGGTCACCATCCTAAACAGTACAGGTGCTCCTCGCACAATCGTAATAAAGCAGTAAAGCATGGCATAAGTACAGGATAGTAAATAACACCTCAAACTAGTTTGTGGCCCCAAGAAATAAGAATGAATCAAGCTCTGGCTCAGGGGGGGTCCCATAAGCCTCCCGGATGTGGATAGCGCGAATATTCAAGGAACAGGTTTCAAGTACTCGGGGTCCTACGGGACACAAGTGAGCAGGAAAAACCAAATAGCAGATATTGCTCACCGGTGCCACTTTCATTAGTTATCCTATTACTACTCAGGTTAAGTTGTTTAGATACCTCGTTATCCATCAGACTCTCACAAACCCTACACATGCTGTTCTACGACTCGCATGGCTCAAACAACTCCTATAGTAATGGCTCATGGGATGGAGGAACAAGCTTGGTGGGGTTTAAGAGTAAAGGCTATGCATTACTTGGGATTCAGTTTAATGCAATCGCGACTCAATGATGCAAGAATAAGATAGACGCAATAGGTACTGTATGTATGCAAGCATGTGGTAGTGCTTGCCTGGCAACTCAGTTGAAGCGAGAGACGGATCTGGGTAGTGCTCCTGGTTCTCTTGATATATCCCCTGCTCAGAGTCTATCCGAAGAAGAACCAAACAAACAAGGGCCAACATAAATAAAGTGCACAAGCATAGAAATAAAATGCGTCAAGCAAACAATCATGCCATGATGAATGATGCACAAGTTGCATGGCAATAAAGTAGCATGGCATGGGTGAGGTGTAGAACACAAGAAATAACATTTTATGAGGTTTTGGTCCCATTTTATTGTCATATTAGTTGCTGTATACTATATATTTATATGATGCATGCTGCAATTGAAGTCATGGATAGCATAGACAGAAAGGTCTCGTCGAGCTGATCATTTTAGACATATCATTTGTTAAATTCGGAGTTATAAATCAAAAGTTATTAATTAATTAAGTTAAGGGGCATTTTGATGTAATTTTACTCAACTTGAAATTTAAAGTGTCCAAAATATATTTTGAATGGCATATTTGAATTCCTCACATTTTTCTGATTCAAAAACATATATTATTTGTATTATTTGGAATTATAAATTTAACTTTATTAAAAGTCAAAATTATTAATTAGGGTCAAAGTCAAAGGTTGACTAATTAAATTAATTCTGAAAATATTTGATTAAATATTTGAATTAACATTAAAAAATAAAACATTTTCATATTAAGTTTGAATTCAATATGTAAACCATTTGAAAGTTATGATTTAATTCATATTTAAACAGATTTAAAAAAACATTTGAATTTTAATTCAGAAAAAGTTTTGGACTTTTGTCACCCAGCCAGGTTCTACCCACAGGCACTGACCAGGTGGGGCCAGGTGCTGACTGGGCAGAGGCGAGAGGCTGCCAGCTGGGCGAGGTGGAGGGGCTGCGGTTTGAGGAAGGAAAAGTGTGGGAGCCTTTTTATAAAACGCCCACAGCCGCTGACGGTGGGGCTATCTGGGACCGCGGGTTGAGCTCTGGCAAAAGTGAAGGGCCTAAGTGAAAACTGCCAGGGGCTGTTCGATTGGAGCCTGACGAACTGAAGTTTACTCGCAAATCAGCTAGCTGAAGCCGATGATCGGAGGAGGATAGCGAGCGAAAGAGTCCAGATCTTGAGACGCTGTAAAAACATAAGTTGTAGCGGATACCAAGATGTACAAGTTTCATGTTTGGAGTTTCACCAAAGGATGTATGCATCGACAGTAAAACTTTGAAGAACAGAGAGAAAAACGAGGCGCCCAGTAGCCGTGTTACTGTAGTTTTTGACAGTCAGCAAGCTGCAAGATCGACGCCACTTCCGGAGAGATGGGCAACATATATGATGAGAATTCGTGAACGCCGTAATGGAAAGAGTTTTAGGGGAAGGTCAGCTCTGCAAGTTTGATGTTGGAAGGTTTTCGTAATTCTAACTGGACGCAAAGATCTGGGGCGTTTATACGGGAAAAACGCGCTGTCTAAACTGACGGAGGTTTGCGACAGCGTAGAACAACGTCGACCAGAAATAGGATCAAATTCAGGAGAAGATTGTGAGAGGCATAGGGCGATATTTGGGGCACCGTTTGCGTTCGCGGTTCTCTGGAGGATCCCTCTACGCATTTCGGTGCTCAGCGTTGCCATAGATGGACAGAGGAGGCCGGGACGTCTACGGGAACAGCGGGTCTACCTGCAGCAGCTGCGCGCTGTCTGTAGTCTGTGCGCGGTGCGGGGCACGTCGAGGCTGAGCGCGCGTGGGTTCTGCCGCCGGGGAAACACAACGGCGATGGTAGCGAGCTACTGGCTAGCAGGGAGGACATAGGAAGGAGGGGAATGGAGAGGGGGGCTTACCACGAGGCCGGCGGTGGCCTCGGAGGCTCGGGGGTGGTCTGGAACGGTGGCGACGGTGAGGCCTAAGGTGGTCCGAGCGCGGCGTGCGAGAGGAAGAAGCCCACGACGGCGAGCGACAGGGCACCACGTACGCGCGGCCTTTTCCTCCTCTTCCGCAGAAACGGATTGGCTCTCGGGATGATGGCGGAAGGCGACGCGCTACTTGCTGCTGCTCGCGGGCGGGGAGAAGGACAGGGGAAAGGGGATGGCGGCGGAGAGGAGGGAAGAGGGAGGCTAGGGTTGCAGGGGGCCTCCGCGGCTTGGGGATAAGAAGGCGCGAGGTGGAGGTGCGGTATGACGAGGATGACGGGGGAACGGCGACCTGCCCGCTGCCGTTAGAGGATCAGAGAGAGGGAAGGCGTCGGGGGAAGAGGAACAGGAGACGTCGTCTCTTGACGCGAAGGGGTACGGGCCGGGGAAGGCGAGTTGGGCCAGGGGAGGCGAGTTCCTGGGCTGCTGCGGCTGGTGTGGCCCAGGTATGCTGCCAGGTTTGTTTTTCTCCTCTTTATTTATTCTTCTTTTTATTTCTATTTGTTTTGTTTGTTTCAAAACCCAACAACCTTTATATTTCAAAACTTTTTGAACCTAGCAGATAATTTTGAACAGAGAAAGGGAAGGCCAAGGATAGAAAAGGGGAACAAAAGAAGTGGAGATGATTGATGCATACATACATAATTTATGAATGAGCCAAGTGGGGCATTTTTGCAAGCATATGAAGATATGGGGTTTTGCAATTTAGATGAAAACATTTGAAAAAAATAGGGAACCTTCCCATAGAACCAAGGCTTGAAGAAAACAAAACAGAGGGAAAGAGATGAGGTGGTTCTTGCATGGCCCATGCGAATGCATTAAATGCTAGGTCTTATCCTGTGAAAACAAAACAATATCTCCTGGCATTTATTTATTTGCATCCTCCAAAGTTGGAGTAAGGGCCAAGCAAAAGGATTGGTAGCATTGGACCCACCCTATCCCTCATGAGCTAGACCAAACACCAAAAGAAAGAATATTTGCAAGCTCATGGTTAATGGGGTGGTGGAATTGTAAAGTGGTGAAAGAAAGGGTGGTGGAGACAAATAAAAGATATGCCCCCAACTCAACTTGGGCATTTGACAATATATCAAGAGTCAAATACAATTAGCAATGCATATGAGATAAGAACCAAACCTCAAGGGTTTTTGTATGATGCTAAAATGCAAGGTGGCATGATGACATGAGCATGATAACATGATGATGCAACAATTATATGTAGGAAGTAGCCATTATATTACTAAACCAAGTAGCATTACAGTTGTTAGACAAATGGGATGCTACAACTCTCCCCCACGAAACAGGAATCTCGCCCCGAGATTCTAGGAAGAAGAAGACTCAAAGAGGGTAGGATAGTTGACACAAAGTTCATCTTCACGCTCCCAAGTGGCTTCATCAACGGAATGGTGCGACCACTGCACCTTGCAGAACTTGATGGACTTGTTGCGAGTCCTTCTTTCTGCGACCTCGAGGATTTTGGTGGGGTGTTCTTGATAAGACAGGTCTTCTTGGAGATTGATTAGCTCATGATCCACGGTCCTGCCGGGATCCTTGAAGCACTTCTTGAGCTGAGAGATGTGGAAAACATCATGAACCTTGAGTTTTTCCGGGAGCTCCAAGGCATAAGAAACTTCTCCTCTCCTTCCACGAATTTTGAAAGGACCGATGTATCTAGGAGCCAGCTTTCCTTTGATACCAAAGCGGTGTGTGCCTTTCATGGGAGTGACACGAAGGTACACGAGATCACCAGGGGCATACACCATGTCTGTGTGCTTCCTGTCGTAATTGCTCTTCTGGCGACTTTGAGCAATCTTCAGGTTCTCAAGAATGATATGCACCTTCTCCTCCGCTTGAGTTACAATATCAGGGCCAAACCATATTCTTTCTCCTGCACCTGACCAACCAATTGGAGTTTGGCATTTGCGACCATAGAGAGCCTCGAATGGTGCCATCTTCAGACTTTTCTGGAAGCTGTTGTTGTAAGAGAATTCAGCATAAGGAAGACATTCTTCCCACTTCATGCCAAAAGAGATGACGCAAGCCCGAAGCATATCCTCCAGAATCTGATTGATCCTTTCAACTTGTCCTTGCGACTGAGGGTGGTAAGCTGTGCTGAAGTTCAACTTTGTTCCCAAAGCAGTTTGGAAACTTTCCCAGAACTTGGAAGTGAAGATGCTTCCACGGTCTGAACTGATCTCAAGCGGAACCCCATACAGCGAGACAATTCTGTTGATATAGAGCTCAGCCAACTGAATTCCAGAAATTGTTTCCTTGACGGGGAAGAAATGAGCCACTTTGGAAAGCCTGTCGATGACAACAAAGATTGCATTGTTGCCCTTCTGCGACCTTGGAAAACCAGTGATGAAGTCCATCTCTACTTTCTCCCATTTCCATTCCGGAGGTTTCAACGGCTGTAGAAGACCGAAAGGTTTCTGATGGACAACCTTCACTCTGCGGCAGACATCACACTCCGAGACATACTTGGCACAATATCGTTTCAAACCAGGCCACCAATATTGTGTTTTCAAATCCATGTACATCTTTGTGCTGCCAGGGTGGATAGACAGGACAGAATCATGCGCCTCCTTGAGAACTTGCTCTCTCAAACCCGGGTAGTTCGGAACAAACATCCGGTGTTCAAAGAAAAGCGTGCCTTGATCATCGACGTGGAAGGACTCATACTTCGGAAGCTGAAGTTGAGAGATGATCTTTCTGGTGTGCGGATCACCACGCTGACGAAAACGAATCTTTTCTTCCAAGAGAGGAGTAGCTAGAAGGTTCGAGAGCTGCCCTTGTTCCACAATTTCCAGTTTGAGCTGACGGAATTCCTCGCACAAGAGAGGCTGTTGTTCTTCCATCATGAGGTTATTGACATAAGCTTTACGGCTGAGAGCATCGGCCATGACATTAGATTTGCCCGGAGTGTAGTTGATGGTCACATCAAAGTCATTGATTGCTTCAATCCATCTCCTCTGCCGAAGGTTGAGATTAGGCTGTGTGAAGATATACTTCAAACTTTTGTGATCAGAAAAGATTTCACAACGGTTGCCAAGCAAGTAGTGCCTCCATAGCTTCAAAGCAAAGACAACTGCTGCGAGCTCAAGGTCATGTGTGGGATAGTTGGTCTCATGCGTCTTCAACTGTCGAGAGGCATAAGCAACAACTTGTCTTTCTTGCATAAGGACCGCACCCAATCCTTGCAAAGAGGCGTCACAGAATATCTGGAAAGGCTTAGATGTATCCGGAGGAACCAAGACTGGTGTGGAAGTGAGCTTCTCTTTGAGTGTCTCAAAGCTTGCTTGACATGCAGGAGTCCAAAGGTATTTCTTGCCTTTCTTGAGGAGATCGGTAAGAGGCTTCGCTATCTTTGAGAAGTTCTGAACAAAGCGACGGCAATAACTAGCCAAACCGAGGAAACTCCGCACTTCTTTTACATTTACAGGGGGAAGCCATTCAACAATTGTCTTTACCGTTTCCGGGTTGACTGCAATGCCCTTGGCAGAGATGACATGACCAAGATAGGTTACTTCAGGCAGCCAAAACTCACACTTTGATAACTTTGCATACAAGCGGTTCTCACGAAGCTTGTTTAGGACACAACGAAGGTGTTCTTCATGCTCTTCCTTCGACTTAGAATAGACTAAGATGTCATCCAGATAGACCACAACGAACTTGTCGAGATACTCCATGAAGACCGAGTTCATAAGCCTCGAGAAGGTAGCAGGAGCGTTGGTGAGACCGAAAGACATGACTGTGTACTCATACAGGCCACAGCGGGTGGTGAAAGCTGTTTTGGGCACATCTTCCTTGCGAATCTTGATTTGGTGATAACCACTTCTCAAGTCAAGCTTAGAGAACACCACAGCTCCAGCTAGCTGATCGAAGAGGTCATTAATCCGCGGAAGGGGATATTTATTCTTGATGGTTTTAGCATTGAGAGCCCGATAGTCAACACAAAGTCTATCCGTCCTGTCACGCTTCTTCACAAAGATTGTTGGGCTACCCCAAGAAGAAGTACTATGTTGAATGAAACCCAACTTCTCTTGTTCATCAAGCTGGCGTTTGAGTTCAGCCAACTCAGCAGGACCCATCTTATAAGGCCGCTTGGAGATAGGAGCCGTTCCAGGTTCAAGTTCAATTACAAACTCAACCTCACGATCCGGAGGCATACCTGGCAACTCTTCAGGAAAGACATCCGGGAACTCACAGACCACTGGGACACTCTGAATAGCTTCCATAGCATCATCATTCAGAGCCGCCAAAGAGAAAAGCTGGACAGCAGGAGTCAGACTTGGAGAAAAGACTATATGGCCTTCAGGAATCTTCAGAGAAACCGAGCGTTCAGCACAATCAATCACAGCTGCATTTGCCGTCAACCAATCCATGCCCAAGATGACATCAATGTCAAAATTGCCCAGAAGAATTAAGGACGCCGATAACGAAGAGCCACCAATCTCAATTTGATTGCCATGGCTGATATGAGCAGCCCTCATGTTTGAACCAGGAGATAGAACCACCAGACGATGTGATAAAGGAACCCTATCCAGATCCTGCTCTTGTGCAAACTTATGCGAAACAAAAGAATGCGATGCACCAGAATCAAACAAAACTCGTGCAGGGACTGAGTTAACGGGAAGCATACCCATCACAACTCCAGGTGCATGCTCAGCTTGAGCGGCATTGACACAGTTGGCACGAGCAACAGTAGACCCGAGATTAGTGTTGATGTTGAGAGCCCGAGGTGGTGGTGCACGAACCAAAGGAGAGCTTGCTGCAGATCTTGGCGGGGGTGGAGGAAGAGCTTTGTTTTTCAACGGACAGTTCCAGTTCAGATGTCCAGGATCTCCACACGTGTAACAAGCAGCAGGTGGACGTGGAGCAACGTAGCCAGGGACTCCGCCAGGCGCTCCAGGGTAATGGTTGTTGTAGCCCCTGGGAGCAGCAGTGAGGAAGTTTGTTGGCCTTGCCGCGAAGCTTGAAGGTCTTGGTGAAGCCGGGAGCGACGGTGGGGTGTTAGGAACCCAGACACGCCGCTTAGAAGGAGCTGACATAGCTGAAGAGCTTGGTGCATCACGGTTGTGTTTCTTGGACTCCTCAAACACTTGCCTACTTGCTTCCTCCTGCAGAGCTGTATGCTGAAGCTCCAGGAAAGACGCTGGCCTTGCATGTGTGATTGCATATTTAATCGATGCATTAAGACCTTGCCTGAACCTCTTTTGCTTCTTCTTGTCATCTGAGATCTCATCGCCACCATAACGAGAAAGATTCATGAAGTTCCTGATGTAGGTGTTGACACTGTCATTTCCCTGCTTAAGGTTGAGAAAAGCTTCCTTCATTCTTTCCATGACAATTTCTGACAGATACTGCTCTTTGAATGCCCAGTGAACTGTCCCCAAGTAGGCTGAAAACCAGTGCAGTTTGCCTTCAGGTAATTCTCCCACCATAGAGCTGCATCTCCCTTCAGAAGGTGAGTAGCACATTTGACCCATTCTTGCTCAGGAACATCAGCAGTTTCCAGTAGCCTTGACATCTCACGCAACCAATCATCCGCATCCAGTGGGCGATCAGAAACATCAAATTGACGAGGGTTGAACTTCAGGAAGCTTTTGATGTCTCCTCGCTTGGGAGGTGGAGGTAGTGGAGCAAACTCATTCCTCCTGACACTTTCCTCAAAGCGCTGCTGGTTCTCTTGCATTGCTGCCAAGGCATTGGCGATGTTTGACAGCGCGGATCCCAGTTCCGGTGGTATGTCCTCATCAGAGCGGCGTGGAGCCATCCTGTGATTGATATAAAACACAAGTCAGTACTATAATGGAGAATGATAATAATCCAAAATAGTACCAATATGGAATTAACCAAGATTAAAGGATACAATTTACTAAGATGATATTAAAATATCAACAAAGTTCAAAGCACCTAGAAGATATTTAGCATATCGCACACGACTGAAAAGGAGTGTGGTACACAAATATATCAAAGAAAATTTTTCCACAAATTTCGGCATTAAAATACCAATAGATGCGCAAAATTACTTAACGAATCAAGATTAGTGACTCTACCAATTCAATATACCAAAGCGAATGATAAGAGTAGTGGTATGGTCGCGACTCCATCCCGCACTCAAATCATTACTCCGCACATGAACAAGTGGAACACATATCTTAACCCCTTCTTCTCACGTTGAACCTAAGATTAGCAACTACGGAAACGAACACCCCAAACAAGATAACGTCGGATACAAAGAGTAAGACAGATCGCGTCGGTTTGCAAAAGCCTGTCGGTATGGAATGTACCAACAGTTGATAACCAAAAGGCCGATTAGATAACAACTTGGATGCAACAGATAGACAAGGAATTACACACACACACACACACAAAACACACACAACCTATGGTACTACGGAAACCCAGAAGACGTGAATCCTAGTTTGAACTTTAAGGAGAGGATTGAAAACATTACACTTCCTTACCAGAAAAGGGTGGGTGGGTGGGTAAGAAGAAAAGTGGAAGCAGTCCTACTCTCACGTTTTGTTTTTCCCTAATATACATAACTACCAAAAATATTTGCTAGACTGACAACGACCGTTTGGCTGAGACCCTGAAGGTCGGGATGGCTCTGATACCAATTGTAACTACCTCGGTGAATTACGCTCCTAGATACAAGCCTGGATGAGCGGAAGTGGTCGAAATAGTACGGTGGGGCCCCAAAAGCCACTCACGGGTAGACCTTTCGGCCGTCCCAACCACTTCCAGTCATCGGGACAAGTACGGGCGGCGTAATCGGCAGGCGAAGGGATCAACTACATACACAAATGAGTATGTATGCAAGCCACCATACAATAGTACATCAGAGCCATTCCATCTAAAAAGAAAGGAAATATAGCAACGCCATACGGCAAGATTCAAATGTTCTAAATAGAGCTAATATTTTAGGATATGTCCTCATACCTCACACATCAGAGTATCAGGCGGAAGCGGCAAACAAGATCCGAGTACGGATAAGAAGCAAATCGGCATAAGATGCCACATAAATAAGCACATCCCGCCCACAGATCTCACGGATCCCCGTTCCCGGAATCTCTACACCGAACGATCGTTGCCCACATCATCAGCCTCTTCCACCCAGTATCCGTCCTGCGAGTGTACCTGTTCATCTGAACCAATAATTTATCGTGTGAGACCCTAAGGGTACTCATCAAGTCTTTATGCCTCTAAAGGGGACACAACCTGGGGTGACGCAATTGCAGCAAAAGATAAACCCTAACAGTTCTATAGATACTCGCTAACCATCCGCCTAACCAAAGATAGACGGATGTCCGTGAATTAATGACAACAATTATAACAGTAATATCACCAGATCCATCCTCCTCCTCGCTTACCGACGAGGAAGCGGACGAACAACCCCCCATCCGTTGGCAATTTTATTAACCATTCCATGAGTGTTGCACCATTTACTAGTCAGTTATTTAGTCAAGTTAAAAGCGGTACTTTAGTTATGCTTGTCTATGATCGAGAAACTGTGCTCCAAGTCGTCCATAACCGCGGACACGGCTTTCAGAAAGTTTTACCCTGCAGGGGTGCACAAATAGCAACACACACTCGATCAATCTCGGAAAAACCAAATCAAAACCCAACGAGGCTTTCACGACAAAGCAATCACAGGATTCAGAAATATTTCAGGGGGCCACCCCTTGGAGTACACCCGCAACGAAACTGGCCGGCTCCGAGACGGACTCAAGGTTTGTGGGGCCGGCTGTAAACGACTGGGAACCCGAAAACTCGGGGTGTCGATACCGCGAAAACGGGTCACCATCCTAAACAGTACAGGTGCTCCTCGCACAATCGTAATAAAGCAGTAAAGCATGGCATAAGTACAGGATAGTAAATAACACCTCAAACTAGTTTGTGGCCCCAAGAAATAAGAAGGAATCAAGCTCTGGCTCAGGGGGGTCCCATAAGCCTCCCGGATGTGGATAGCGCGAATATTCAAGGAACAGGTTTCAAGTACTCGGGGTCCTACGGGACACAAGTGAGCAGGAAAAACCAAATAGCAGATATTGCTCACCGGTGCCACTTTCATTAGTTATCCTATTACTACTCAGGTTAAGTTGTTTAGATACCTCGTTATCCATCAGACTCTCACAAACCCTACACATGCTGATCTACGACTCGCATGGCTCAAACAACTCCTGTAGTAATGGCTCATGGGATGGAGGAACAAGCTTGGTGGGGTTTAAGAGTAAAGGCTATGCATTACTTGGGATTCAGTTTAATGCAATCGCGACTCAATGATGCAAGAATAAGATAGACGCAATAGGTACTGTATGTATGCAAGCATGTGGTAGTGCTTGCCTGGCAACTCAGTTGAAGCGAGAGACGGATCTGGGTAGTGCTCCTGGTTCTCTTGATATATCCCCTGCTCAGAGTCTATTCGAAGAAGAACCAAACAAACAAGGGCCAACATAAATAAAGTGCACAAGCATAGAAATAAAATGCGTCAAGCAAACAATCATGCCATGATGAATGATGCACAAGTTGCATGGCAATAAAGTAGCATGGCATGGGTGAGGTGTAGAACACAAGAAATAACATTTTATGAGGTTTTGGTCCCATTTTATTGTCATATTAGTTGCTGTATACTATATATTTATATGATGCATGCTGCAATTGAAGTCATGGATAGCATAGACAGAAAGGTCTCGTCGAGCTGATCATTTTAGACATATCATTTGTTAAATTCGGAGTTATAAATCAAAAGTTATTAATTAATTAAGTTAAGGGGCATTTTGATGTAATTTTACTCAACTTGAAATTTAAAGTGTCCAAAATATATTTTGAATGGCATATTTGAATTCCTCACATTTTTCTGATTCAAAAACATATATTATTTGTATTATTTGGAATTATAAATTTAACTTTATTAAAAGTCAAAATTATTAATTAGGGTCAAAGTCAAAGGTTGACTAATTAAATTAATTCTGAAAATATTTGATTAAATATTTGAATTAACATTAAAAAATAAAACATTTTCATATTAAGTTTGAATTCAATATGTAAACCATTTGAAAGTTATGATTTAATTCATATTTAAACAGATTTAAAAAAACATTTGAATTTTAATTCAGAAAAAGTTTTGGACTTTTGTCACCCAGCCAGGTTCTACCCACAGCCACTGACCAGGTGGGGCCAGGTGCTGACTGGGCAGAGGCGAGAGGCTGCCAGCTGGGCGAGGTGGAGGGGCTGCGGTTTGAGGAAGGAAAAGTGTGGGAGCCTTTTTATAAAACACCCACAGCCGCTGACGGTGGGGCTATCTGGGACCGCGGGTTGAGCTCTGGCAAAAGTGAAGGGCCTAAGTGAAAACTGCCAGGGGCTGTTCGATTGGAGCCTGACGAACTGAAGTTTACTCGCAAATCAGCTAGCTGAAGCCGATGATCGGAGGAGGATAGCGAGCGAAAGAGTCCAGATCTTGAGACGCTGTAAAAACAGAAGTTGTAGCGGATACCAAGATGTACAAGTTTCATGTTTGGAGTTTCACCAAAGGATGTATGCATCGACAGTAAAACTTTGAAGAACAGAGAGAAAAACGAGGCGCCCAGTAGCCGTGTTACTGCAGTTTTTGACAGTCAGCAAGCTGCAAGATCGACGCGACTTCCGGAGAGATGGGCAACATATATGATGAGAATTCGTGAACGCCGTAATGGAAAGAGTTTTAGGGGAAGGTCAGCTCTGCAAGTTTGATGTTGGAAGGTTTTCGTAATTCTAACTGGACGCAAAGATCTGGGGCGTTTATACGGGCAAAACGCGCTGTCTAAACTGACGGAGGTTTGCGACAGCGTAGAACAACGTCGACCAGAAATAGGATCAAATTCAGGAGAAGATTGTGAGAGGCATAGGGCGATATTTGGGGCACCGTTTGCGTTCGCGGTTCTCTGGAGGATCCCTCTACGCATTTCGGTGCTCAGCGTTGCCATAGATGGACAGAGGAGGCCGGGACGTCTACGGGAACATCGGGTCTACCTGCAGCAGCTGCGCGCTGTCTGTAGTCTGTGCGCGGTGCGGGGCACGTCGAGGCTGAGCGCGCGTGGGTTCTGCCGCCGGGGAAACACAACGGCGATGGTGGCGAGCTACTGGCTAGCAGGGAGGACATAGGAAGGAGGGGAATGGAGAGGGGGGCTTACCACGAGGCCGGCGGTGGCCTCGGAGGCTCGGGGGTGGTCTGGAACGGTGGCGACGGTGAGGCCTAAGGTGGTCCGAGCGCGGCGTGCGAGAGGAAGAAGCCCACGACGGCGAGCGACAGGGCACCACGTACGCGCGGCCTTTTCCTCCTCTTCCGCAGAAACGGATTGGCGCTCGGGATGATGGCGGCAAGGCGACGCGCTACTTGCTGCTGCTCGCGGGCGGGGAGAAGGATAGTGGAAAGGGGATGGCGGCGGAGAGGAGGGAAGAGGGAGGCTAGGGTTGCAGGGGGCCTCCGCGGCTTGGGGATAAGAAGGCGCGAGGTGGAGGTGCGGTATGACGAGGATGACGGGGGAACGACGACCTGCCCGCTGCCGTTAGAGGATCAGAGAGAGGGAAGGCGTCGGGGGAAGAGGAACAGGAGACGTCGTCTCTTGACGCGAAGGGGTACGGGCCGGGGAAGGCGAGTTGGGCCAGGGGAGGCGAGTTCCTGGGCCGCTGCGGCTGGTGAGGCCCAGGTATGCTGCCAGGTTTGTTTTTCTCCTCTTTATTTATTCTTCTTTTTATTTCTATTTGTTTTGTTTGTTTCAAAACCCAACAACCTTTATATTTCAAAACTTTTTAAACCTAGCAGATAATTTTGAACAGAGAAAGGGAAGGCCAAGGATAGAAAAGGGGAACAAAAGAAGTGGAGATGATTGATGCATACATACATAATTTATGAATGAGCCAAGTGGGGCATTTTTGCAAGCATATGAAGATATGGGGTTTTGCAATTTAGATGAAAACATTTGAAAAAAAATAGGGAACCTTCCCATAGAACCAAGGCTTGAAGAAAACAAAACAGAGGGAAAGAGATGAGGTGGTTCTTGCATGGCCCATGCAAATGCATTAAATGCTAGGTCTTATCCTGTGAAAACAAAACAATATCTCCTGGCATTTATTTATTTGCATCCTCCAAAGTTGGAGTAAGGGCCAAGCAAAAGGATTGGTAGCATTGGACCCACCCTATCCCTCATGAGCTAGACCAAACACCAAAAGAAAGAATATTTGCAAGCTCATGGTTAATGGGGTGGTGGAATTGTAAAGTGGTGAAAGAAAGGGTGGTGGAGACAAATAAAAGATATGCCCCCAACTCAACTTGGGCATTTGACAATATATCAAGAGTCAAATACAATTAGCAATGCATATGAGATAAGAACCAAAACTCAAGGGTTTTTGTATGATGCTAAAATGCAAGGTGGTATGATGACATGAGCATGATAACATGATGATGCAACAATTATATGTAGGAAGTAGCCATTATATTACTAAACCAAGTAGCACTACAGTTGTTAGACAAATGGGATGCTACATTGTTGCCAGATGTAAACTAGATTATTGACTCTAGTGGAAGTGGGAGACTGTTGGAATTATGCCCTAGAGGCAATAATAAAGATGTTATTATTATAATTCTTGTTCATGATAATGTTTATATTCCATGCTAGAATTGTATTAAGCGGAAACTTTAATACTTGTGTGGTTTGTGAACAACACCGTGTCCCTAGTACGCCTCTATGGACTAGCTCATTGATCAATGATGGTTAAGATTTCCTAACCATAGACATGAGTTGTCAATTGATAATGAGATCATATCATTGGGAGAATGATATGATGGACATACCCAAACTAAGCGAAGCAATTAGATCGTGTCATCGTGTTCGTCTTTGCGAAGCTTTTCTTATGTCAAATATTGTATTCCTTAGACCATGAGATAATACAACTCCCTGGTATTGGAAGAAAGCTTTGAGGTCATCAAACGTCATCCTATGAGAGGGTGATCATAAAGGTGTCTCTCAGGTGATCGAAAAGTATCTGTTGGGTTGTATGTATCGAGATGGGATTTGTCCCTCCCAAGTCGGAGAGATATACTTCGGGCCCACTCGGTAATCGATATCAACACCGCTTGCAAGCATGTGGTTAAGGAGTTAATCACAAAGTGATATCGGATTACGGAACGAGTAAAGTACTTGCTGTGAACGAGATTGAACTAGGTATGACGGTACCGACGATCAAATCTCGGGCAAGTAAAAATATCGCGAGACGAAGGAAATATATATATGGGATTGATTGAATCCTGGCATCGTGGTTCATCCGATATGATCATCGATGAATGTGTGGGAGTCAATATGGGTTTCCAGACCCTGCTGTTGATTATTGATAGAAGATAATGTCTGCATATTCTCGAACCCGCAGGGTCACACACTTAACGTGTCTTGACGCTAGGATAGATTGGATAATTGGTTTATGAGTTTTTGTTAGGAGTCTAGGATGGGATCCGGGACATCACGAGAGGTTCCGGAGTGGTCCGGAGAATAAGATTCATATAAGGCAGTGCAGTTTTTGGAGTTCGGAATTGTTCCGGGTTAATCGGTATTGTACCGGAAGCTTCTAGAACCTTCCGGAAGGGGACCAACGTGGCCCCACCTTCCGGGAGGGGGCATGGGCCTATGAGGGAGTTCCCTGGCCGCATTGGGCCAGGGGCACAAGGCCCCATAGGGCCCAGCCGGCCAAGAGAGGTTTAAACTCTAGATAGAGCTTCTAGAAGGGGGGTTTCCTTGCCCCCCACTCTTCCTCCTTGGGGCCGCCGGCCTTGGCTTGGGGGAGGGGCTAGGGGCGCACCAACCCCCCACATCTTTCCCTCCAACCCTAGCTGCCCTGCTTCCCTCCTCTCTCCCTCCCGACTATTTGTAGGCGAAGCCCTGCTGCAGAAATTCTCCACCATATACACCACGCCATCGTGTTGTAGATCTAATCCGTCTCTCCACCATACTTGCTGGTCCGAGGAAGGAGGAGACGTCGAGGTGCTGCACGTGTGCATCTCACGGAGGCACCGCCACTTGTGGTGCTAGATCGGATCGGATCGCGAGGAGGAGAAGCGAGTACGACTACATCACCCACGTTCCGACGAAAGTTCCGCTGTGCGAATCTTCAAGGGTATGAAGATCTAATCCAATCTCTCTCGTTGTTTGCATCTCCTAGATTAGATCTTGGCTTCCCTCTGTTCGCATCCGTAGAAAATTTTGATTTACTATGCCGCGAAACCCATCAGCTATAGTAGCCACCTCTTGAGAGCTATCATCCTCGTCCTCATCTTCACTCCCCGATGAATATTCTTCTTGAGCCACTAGAACAATCTTTGGTTGCTTCTTGAAAGGAGCATTCTTATTTACAAACTGTTTCTTACGTGGAGCTTTTGATTTGTCCTTGAAAATGAGTCTTCCTCCATTATCTCTCTACTTTGATATGGACACTCAGCTACGAAGTGCAGCCGGTCACCACAATTAAAGCATGTTCTCAGCTTGGGACCATTTTCTTTTCTTCCATAGGCTCCACTCTTGCGATCTAGTTCAGCTTTAGCCTTGGCTGGATCTTTCCAAAAGTTTCTTGCATAAAGAGCCAAGTATTGTCCGTGGATCCTTTTTATATCTTCGGGACAGTCCAGACCTTCTACCGCATATTCATCATGATCAATCACACAAGTCTTCAAGGCCATGTTGACCCCCTTTTGCATCCCCATAGCTCGAGCACGAGCATCTTCGGCATTCTTGGCAGCCACTTTGAAGGCGGTCATTTCTTGCATTACCTCATTGGATGACATGAGGTGATAGTTATGCCTACCTTGGAGACTTTTCAAATCTGTGGGCTCAAATGGCATAAGAGCACTGACATACTTGCGCTTGATCCAAGCATCATCAACATGAGCTGCACCGTGGTTTCTGAAGGTTGTGGCTATTGCCTTGAGCCTCCTATACATGTCCTCGTGGTCTTCTCCATCCAGCATATAAAATCCTTCAGCTTCATTGCTCAAGGCATCATATCTATTCCTTCTCATACTTTCATTTCCGATGAAGAGCTCGGTGAGAGCATCCCAAGCTTCTTTAGCTGTACTAAGATGCTGAATGTGTGGCATGTCTTTGTCACCCACACCAAGCTGTATCATGTGTAGAGCTGTAGCATTGAGTTGGCTATCGACCACTTCTCTTTTTGTGAGATTGTTAGGATTTCCAACATGAAGACCATTTTCGATGATCTTCCACAACTCTATGGAGGAACTGCACACATGAGATTTCATCAAAAATTGCCATTGAGAGAAAGTAGATGCTGAAAGTTTGGGTGGATCACCCCTATTATGTATATGTGGGTGAGGAATAGGCGGATCGGGGGAATACACATGAGAAACCTCATTGTATCCATCCTTACCTCTATCCTTTTTCGAGGAGGAGCTCTTGCTAGTATCATCACCTACCACTTCGTTATCTTTGGAAACAGTTTTTCCCGTTTCCTTGGATTGCGGAGTGGTATCCTCAGAGTTAGATGGAGGTGATGCTGCGGATGTGGAGAGACGCATTATCAATTGACGCATCTCTTCCATCTTAGCCTCCATTGAACTCACCAAGGTTGTTTCCAACGTCTTGAGATCGTTCATGGTGACTACCTCCGGAGCATCACTCCCATCTCCCTTGGAACCCATACTTCTCTTAGGCGGTTAAGCCCGAAATAAGAGCCGAGGCTCTGATACCAATTGAAATGGATCGTATGGGCACCTAGAGGGGGGGTGAATAGGTGCTAACCAATTTTTAATACTTTTTCAATTTTAGGCTTGACACAAAGTAAATTCTCTAGATATGCAACTACGAGAATTTTCCTATATGTAGCCCTAACTACTAAGCACGTAAAAGAGGAGCGAGGAAACCGTAGTGGAGCACGCGGAGACACAGGGATTTGTTTTACCGCAGTTCCTTCCTTGTTAAGGGAAGTACATCTGCGTTGGAGGGGTGGGCGGTTCTAAGACCACCACGCCACAATAGGCCTCACCCTATTCTCCGATGGATCTCGCCACGAGAGGCCTGATCCACCTTCTCCACTATTGGATCCCTTCGAGGCGGGAACCGGTGCCTTTTACAACACTATCGGGGCACACACCCACAACTGAATTGGGGGCTCCCGAGAAGACAACAAGCTGCCACAAGAACAAGGTTTATCAATATAAACAAAAACGAGGATCTAGATATTTGCAAGAAATACTAGATCGGAGGTTCTCCAAATGAATGGAGAGGAGATGAAGCGCTTGATTGCTGATGATGAAGATCGAGTTCTCCTCCTTCGATTCCCTAAGGGATGGGGCCTTTGGGTGATTCTAGGTGGAGCACTCTTGGATGAAGCTTTCAGATCTGATCTGGTCTTTTTTGAGATGAATCAAGAGTTCTGGCAGGAGGAGGATGGCTGGCTTAAATACCCCCTCCCCAGATCTAGCCGTTGCACAACTTTGGGGGCGGATTATCCGCCCCCTGGGAAAACTCCGCCCCCTCTCTGGGGCTTGCGCCTTGGTGAAGCTTGGTGAAGATCTTGGGGGGCGGATAATCCGCCCCCCCTGAGGGGCGGATTATCCGGCCAGGCCAGAAAGTCCGGCCAAAACTCCGCCCCCTCTCTGGGGCTTGCGCCTTTGGTGATGAGCAGGGGGGCGGATTATCCGGCCCCCCTATGGGGCGGATTATCCGCGCGGGCCGGAAAATCCGGCCAAAATTCCGCCCCCCTTCTGGGGCTTGCGCCTGCTTGGGCAAAGGGAGGGGCGGATTATCCGCCCCTGGTGGGGCCGGATTATCCGCCCCCAAAGACAGAGTCCTTTTCCCTTTATTCTCAAATAGAGCCGCAACACTTCAACACACATTAAATGATCCTTGGTATTGTTATCTAACACACAAAACACTAGGGATTAAGAAATGTTCTTTCACCTCTACCCTCGCTGCCATCTCCTGCAGCTCATTCATAAACTCATATGTCGAATCTGTTTATCACAAAGACAAAAAGAAATCATCACAAACATGGTTTTGCATCAGATATGTTACAGTAAGTGAGCAAACTTGTGTTCTTATACAAAAAATTACAGCAAGTAGAGAAACAAAATAGCACTATATACTTACTAGTTGCTCCCCACCACGCTTTTTGGAAATGGAATACACTCGACATCATCAATATCATCTGGTTCCTAAAAGAGTGAAAATGATGAAAGTTAGGTATGCATAAGACATAGTATAGTAGACTAACTAGCAACAAAATGAATCAGCAAGGCACATACCACATCCAGCGAGACTTTGCTGTCATTGTGAGGACCTTTAATCCAACTAGAAGCACACACCAGCGCCTCCACCATCGCTGGGTTTAGAGAGCTCCTATAGTCATCTAGAACTCGCCCTCCGGTGCTAAAAGTAGACTCCGAAGACACAGAAGTCGCCGGTATAGACAAGAAATTCTTTGCCATCTTTGACACGATGGGGTATCTATGGGCATTCAGCTTCCACCACAATAGCACATCAAAAAATTTGTTTAGCAAGCTCTCATTTGCCTCACCAAGATACTTATCAATCTCATTCTTTGATGTCTCCACAGAAGTCTCACTTAAGTATGAGGTAAACTCGCTGGCACTTGATGGCAAAGATGAACTTGTATCCATAGGTGTAGATGAGGATGCAGCAGATCTATAAGAATCATCTTTCTCATAACGATGATGTATATCATAAGTGTCATACAACTTTGCCAACTCGGTTTTGATCAAATTATATTCAGTAGTAGCTTTCTCTTCAGAATAGATCTTTCTAAAAACCCACTTAATGTATTTCAGCTTGTACCTTGGGTCAAGAATAGTAGCAATCACCATGACATTATTGGGTTCTTCCCAATACTTGTTGAATTTGTCCAACATTGCCTCCCCCATAGTTTTCAAAGCTAGGTTGGTGGATCTACATGCCTCTGTAAGTGTAATCTTGACATTGACAATGTGAGGGTAAAATATATTCGAAGTAGGATATGTAAAGCCAGAGAATGCAGTGGACACCTCAGCCAGAAAAGCAAGTATAGGTGTAATGGTATTGAACAATGTCCATTCATCATTTGATGGCTTCCATTTATAATTTGCATCGCTGTCCGCATAAGAATCAATTGCATCTTTATAGGTAATGGCTAGCCACCTTTGCCATAGCGACCTTATAATCTGGACATGCTTTGCTATAGTGTCGCAGCAGATGGGAAGTGGCTCCCCCATTGTCCTTGTTGTAGGAGAAATACTTCTTGCAATACTTGCATTGTGCCATTATCACCTCAACAGTAGGATCCTCTTTGGATGGCCGAGGAACCTTATTGAAGTGCTCCCATACAACTGACTTAGACTTGACACTCGATTCAACGATAACCTTCGGACCAACCTTCATTCCCTTTTGTCGCTTCTTCCCTCTCTAAGAAACCCCACCATCAGTACCAGCAGAATTCCCATCATCGGATATGTCAATATGACCACTAACAAATACATCATCATCCGACATGGCATCATTCTTGTCATAAGAATTTTCTTCCTCATCGGTCTCAATTGTTTGAGCCTGCACATAGAGTAATCACAAAGATTAAATCAAGACAATAGATGTACTACTGTTGCGGGTTCAATTACAAAAAGGTGAAACAAAATTACCATTTGTGGAGGCAAATTGGTTGCTGCCGGCTGCGACAAATTAGGTACTACTGGTTGAGACGATGCATGTATAGTTGAAGATATGCCGAGCATAGCTGCAGTCCGCGATTGCATCGCCTTGTTGTATGCATGCCTCTTTCCTGCCCTTGCGGCTTCCTCAGACGTGCTTGCGATCCTTCACTCTCCCGCCCCGGTTGCATTTTCTTTATCCTTCACAATTTTAGACAATCACAATGTTACCGACAAGACTAAAAAGAAGCAAGATTTTATCACAACAATGGTACTAACAAAACAAAAAAGAAACAAAATTGTATTTCCTACAACTAGATATTATCACATTAATGGTACTGTCAGATATTATCACTAAAAAGAACAAGATTGTACAGACTACGAAGCTGCTACAGCCTCCAGATTGTACAGACTACAAAACTGCTACAACCTCCAGACTAAAAATTGAACATACAAATTACAGAGAGGTTGAGAAATTATTGAGCTTGCATACAGATTAGCCTACCCAAAATGTCTCCTCCACATGTTAGCTTGCATACATATTAGCCTAAAAATTAAACATACAGATTACATACAGAGGGAGAAATTAGTTGACAACCGAAATGTAGATGGATCTTCAGGGACATAGTTTCCAAACTTAGCAGTGAAGGGAATAAGCATCTTATCAAGCCATCGTATTACATCTCTAACATGATATGTCTCTGCTCTATGAACATCAATCCTGGGCCTAACAAGGACAAGGGCCGGGCGACCGGAGGGCTGGCGTCTGGCGACCGGAGGTCTGGCGGCCGGAGGTCTGGCGGCCGAAGGGCTGGCGGCCTGGCGCCGCCGGGCCGGCGTACCGGCGCCCCCCGCTAACCCTAACCCTAGCTGGAGTAGAGCGCGAGCAGAGCACTGGGGAAGAAGGGAAGGAGGAGGCAGCCGACGTCGGACCTTGGTGGCGTGGAGGCGGCCGTCCTTGTCCTTGGTGGCGGCCTGGCGAGCGACGGCCGACGGAAAGGTCGCCAGGTCGACGGGGTGGGTGTTCGCCTCGCCAATCGCCAACCCAGAGCGAGAGACAGAGAGACGGGGTCGGGGAGGGGGGTCAGGGACGGGCCGAGCAAGGGGCGGGGCGCGGGGGAAGTTTTTTTCGGGGGAGGACAGGATTTTTTTCGGGGCAGTTGGCCGGCTCGTCGAGCCATTCGAACGAGCCACAAGCCGTCTCGAGCCGTGCCACGAGCCCGTTTTACACTGGGTTTTCAGTACCAAGCCCGACTCGATTTTGTCAAGCTTTCACGAGCCGAGCCGAGCCGAGCCGGCTCGGCTCGATTCCAGCCCTAGATCGGGATGCCAACTGTGTGACGTCGTGCAGTGCCGAAGGACCCCATAGGGTACAGTATGGTGGTCGTCTCAGCTAGCTCCACGTAGCACCTGCTCTATCTCTACATATTGGCTGCGCGTTAGTTAGAGCTTTGGACGGCGTGCATTAAAGGTAGGCCACACTGCTAAATAAGATTTATACATTGAGTCTATGGTTCATAGCATTTTTCTGAACAAGGCCGGACAATACTAATTTGTGTCTTATCTATAAATTATTCTTAATATATATATATATATATATATATATATATATATATATATATATATATATATATATATGCATGTACAAATTAAACTTACATACATTACGAGTACCGTGCAATCTCCGTGTCTATTTTCCGATGTTATCATTGTTTATTTTTTCATGCACACAACATCAATCATGTATATTCTTAAATCTTGATTTTTTTGAATGGGATTCTTAAATCTTGATGACCCTTAGTTGATCAAATACACATCTCTTTCATGTTGAGTTTTTTTCGACCTATATTTATTAAATTTGGTTTCTTGACTGTTGTGGCATTTTTTTAATCTTTCATATTTCAGTTAATTTTCTTTATGTCAAATGGCGGCGCAGATTCTCTAACTGTGCAACACCAAGTCAGACACTGACTTTGCCCATCCGATGCCACCCATTTCTCATCCCATGGTTGCCGTTTGCCTCTGCTCTCTGAACGCGTACAGTAACAAGACCAGCCCACATAAGGCCTGGTCGGGATTAAAAACGAGCCCAGCTCAGAGCAACACAAAAATAGACACAGTTGTCTGAAAACAGAATGACAGTAAACAGAACATTGCACAGAATAGAGGATTCAGTTCAACAACTTGTACAAATACTCTGTTTTCGACCAGAATTCAAGCACTTCATCTCTAGAACTGTCATGCTCCAAATAACCAAAACAATCTGGAACAAAAAGGCATTAATGCAGCCACCGAATCTACACCAAAATTCTTAATTTTGCAGTTTTTTTCACAGAATTTCAGGAAGTGCTCTCAATATATTCATCATGTGGCTGCAGGCCCTAAAGTAGAAACCTAAAGAAGATCACGAACTGAAATATCAAGTTCACTTGGACCCTGTAAAGATAGAGGGACAATTAAAGCATGGCAATACCGAGGCTAGTTTGGATAAACTGAAACAAAGCCATATTTAAATTACCGTTAGCAAGTCTGTGAAGCTAGTGAAGACATTGCAGTCCTTATTAGCCTTTTCCATTGGTATTTGAGTTTCTCCACCACCATCATTCTCTTGTTGCTGCACAAAGAAACCAACAATGTTATTCATCATGTAGTAATGAATAAGAACACTAGATTGCAAGGTTTTTCAGCATTGTACTTTAGATTTATTTGGAACTTTCTTTTTGAACTTGCGTGTCTTGTCGAGCCAACTTCTATGTCTCTTTGAACTCCTTGGTTGAACCTCTTTTTTCTTTAAGCGTGCAGAACTAAGCGAACCCTCATCTTGCTGAACATTAGGTTGGACATTTCTTGAATCACTCAAAATATTTGTAGATGCACTCATCTTTTCCTCTACTTGCTTAGCAATGTAGTCCAATGCATTGTCCACCAACAAGCTACATTCTGGATCGCTTGCAGCTTTGTATGCAAAATCATGAAACTTGTGAGAAAGAAACTTGTAGCGCAACATAGCATCCAATTTTGGATCTTCAATGATGTTCCTTCCTTTGGTGTCTTGTATAGTTCCATATTGTGCTTCCCTTGTCCATCGCTTTAGAAGATAATGATTTGGCAATAACTTGATATTCATCAAGTCAAGAACTTTCAAAGCATGCCCACACAATACTCCGGCCCTTTTAAACTGAAAACAACTACAAGAAGCCGTTCTCGCCAAAGGATCACCAACAACTATGCGCTCTTGTCAGGGCCGGCCCTGAGGGGGGGGCAGGGGGGCGGCCACCCCGGGCCCTAGAGATCGAGGGGGGGCCGTCCAGGTACGGGAGAAGCTTATGATTATGCGGCAGCGACATTGGAGGAAGTTCCGAGCTCTGTCTATCGTGCGTTTCAGGGAGCAAAGAAAAGAGAAAGCCTCCAAGCGTTACAATGCTCTAGTGAGCTCAAATTTAGGCTTTCTTCTTTATTTATTGGGCCTTTTTTCCCTATGGTTAGCTACGGTGAATTCTTTCACTCAAAAAAAAAGCTACGATGAATTCTAAAAAATACAGTGATTAAGTGAGGTGGGTCCGGTTCCATTAAAAAAAGAAAGTGGGGTGGGTCTTGGATAATCCAGGCACAAACTGATCAGCAGTGCAACACACAATCGATGTTCTATTTTCACTATAAAATAGTCCTTTTTAAAAGAAATGCCTAGTGACCTTTATTAAGTACTCTTCTGTTTCAAAATATGAGATGTTTTAGTATTATGAAGCAAATGTACTAAAAGTAGTCTAGATTATTTTCTTCACAAACCTAAAACATCTTATAACACAGTCACATATTTAATTACAATTTTTGCAGAATGAATCCCTAAAGATCACCATCCCACACTAAGCATTCCATTGAACTATAAGAATATTTAGCTAGACTATGCGCCACTATATTTGCAACCCTACTAAATACTCTTGATTGGACTAATTGTTTTTTATCTAATGATTACACTAATTGTTGCTAAAGGAAAAATAGACGACCAAGTACCCTTGAGGTGGTGCCGGCAAACAGTAATCTGGCGATAGCTACAATTCAGAAATTTAGTTTCCGATAGCAGCTCCGAGATGGAAAAAACTGCATGTCATGGCCTACCATGCGCGACACCGTTCAACCGTTCCTAAAGATCTCCTAAAACTTAGCGACAACCGCGGCGTTATGATTTCAAGTTGATACCTAAGAGTGATATTGTTATTACCATAATCAATGAGTTTGCATCGGTTAGAAGGAAATTGTTTCCATAATATATAAATTGATTGATATCTATATTTTTAAATGTACTATAAGTACCCTGACATCTTATATATACATTATTTATTATGATGATCATAAGGGCCCCAGAATTTAGGTTCGCCCAGGGCCCCCGAAATCTCAGGACCGGCCCTGGCTCTTGTTCAGCACGAGGATTCTTTGTGAGATGGTCCCTCTTGTCCTTTGCCCGACGACCCTCCTTCGCACACACATATTTACATGAAGTTACCTTTCCATCCATTGTACTTTGATTCGTACATCTTTTTCTAACCTCAAAACCAGCACGGCCTCCATAATTTACCCAAAATGACCAAGCCTCTTCCAAATTTCTAAATTTCTAACCAACTTGAGGTAACCAAATAGGAATCAGATTCTCCCTACATAAGAATAAATATATTATTTATTGCTAGATATCCGGATGCAAACATAGCAAAGGAAATTTCAAATGTAGGCCTAACTTACTTGTTGGGTTGCGCCATTGAATCTCAGTTAAGAGGCATGAACTCAACAAATACTGTGGGAATCAACAATAGATTACAATTTTTTGTGAGCAAATACAAGTAAACAGGGGAAAATCTCGTTGGGCTGCCTACAGAGAAAGAATACCTACTTGTGTGCCACTGAATCTCAATAATAAGGCATGAAATCAACAATCACTGCAGCAATTGTGAAGAAATACAACTAAAATTTCAGTTTGCTGGCAAAGACAAGTACGTATGAGAGGGGAAATTTCTTTGGCCTACCTGCAGAGAAGAAGCATCCCAGGTAGCAGAACAGAGGTTGGAGGACGAAGATGTAGTCTGATTGCTGATCCAAATCGCCTATTTCACACGAGAATCGAGCAGAGCAATGCCAGGGAACAAATTTGCCCGCCAAAATTCCGTCGCCGCGCGTCCCAGAGCTGTAGCCCGCCAAAACCAACCTTTCCCTCCTCTGACCGAACTGAAATGGGCTGGGCCTGGCTGTTTAGCATTGAGAATAACTAGCCTAAGCAGCAGCCACAAGATTTTCAACGGACGGCATCCGGATGGGCAAAGTCAAAGTCTGACTTGGTTAAGCCAAGTTAGAGAATCCCATCCGGTCAAATGGATCTTGTTCTCTTATTAAACTTCACGCCACGCAGCGAATTGAGCCTTCCCTGCGGGTTCCCTTGTCGCTGCTCGCCAGCCGCCGTCGTGGAGCTCCGCCGCTCCTCCGACGCCTGGCCCTTCACCGCCTGCTCAGGCCGCGCTCGGCCCTCCGCCGCTCCTCCCGACAAGGCCGCCCGCGCCTGGCTCTCCTCCGCCTAATCCCGGTCGTGCCAGGCCCTCCGTCGCTCCTTAAGGGCGAGGTCGGCCACGCCCGGTCGTCCGCCGCGCGTGCCCGGCATTCCTCCGCCCGCTCCCGGCCACTCGGCGCTCGTTGAAAGATTATATTTTAGGAACAGAAAAGCAAGCCACAGAACAAACGAACATACAAAAACAATCTGAAACCATTCTTTATAGTTGTTATATAAAATTGTAAACCGGAACAAACAAACGGAAACTGTTTTCTTATTGTCGTTATATAAAATGTAAACTAGTACGAATTCTACGGGCGCACTCCTAAATTAGTAGCCTTCAGTTAGCAGCAAAGTTAGCGGGAAAAAATAGGTGCCATGGAGAGTAATTGTTTTCACCAGAGAATCTGCATGCGATCGCGTCCGAGCAGACACAGGCCCCATGCACATCCAGCCATTGCCCGCGGCGGGTAGCCTTTTCCGCTAGCGGAAACGCGTTCTACCACCAGCATCGATGTGTCCAAGCCTCCTCCCTCCAGTGGCTGTGGCGGGAAGGCCCGTCCGCCGGCAGCCAGGGCGTGATGTGTTGCCCGCCCTAGGCAATAGCTAGGGGTGGGCATAAAAAATCGAAACCGAACACCGAAACCGAATTAACCGAACTCGAATTAGCCGAAACTAATTTCGGTTGGTAAATATGATTAACCGAATTTATAATTATTAATTTGGTTTGGACTTTCTGTTAACCGAAATAACAGTACAAACCGAAAAATATACGAAATAGAGCTAAATATATTTGTGATATTTATAATTCTATCCCCGGCGTCCATTACTGTACACATGGGACAAAAAACATACATGCAAAAGCTGCAAGGACAACCCATACATGTACGCATGTCTCCAGCCACATGCATGTACATGTTTATGGTTTAACTGTTAATGGTGTATATGAATTTTGTTGAAAGCCTTTCAATTGTTTTCCTGTTTCGGATATAATTATGTATTTTAGCTGAACTCTTAACACGTACAATTTATTGAATGTATGTGATTTGAAAGATAGACATCATTTTTTTAAACGAGCAAGATAGACATTATTCTTATTATGTTCTTTTTCTACACATGCGTTCAAGACATCAGCTAGCCATGTATTGCTTCAGGTCCTCGTCGACCTGGAGGTTAATTCCGGTGCGCCGATGAGTGGTTTAGTTTGTATGGATCTGACATAAATTATGGCACAGTGTTGTTATTTCTAGAAGTTCGGTTAAAAACCGAACACCGAACCGAATTGTCCGCTAACCGAACTATCGATTAATTAGAAAACCGAAATAATTTCGGTGCCTATTTTATAGAAACCGAATTATAGAAAAACCCAAAAAAACGAACCTAATTAACGGAAAAAACCGAATGTCCACCCCTAGCAATGGCAGGATGTGCTACGTGGAGCTTTTCCTATCTCCCGCCCGGGTAATTTTGCCAATCGACTCGGGAGGAGGATAGTTTTGACGATAGGTAGTTCTGTAGGGTATATTTGTAAAAAAAATCCCTCCAGCCGGGCTCTAATTAAACATATATTAAACAATAATATACCAAAATTGTGGAGGACGGGTCTCCTCTAGGTGGTCGTGCCTATGTTGCCCTCCGGATTCTACCTAGCTCCTTCCTTCGCCTCGTAGGTCACGCGTCACTCCTTGGTACACGGATGCGAGTTGCCGGATGCCGGGGCGGCGGCCCCAGAAGGTGGACTGCACGGGCGTCTTGGCGGCGGGGCGACGTGGCGGCGGTGATGGATCCTCTCTTTGTACTATGAGGGTGGCAAGGAGTAGGCATCGGGGGCTCCTGGCGGTGGCAGCGCCCAGATCTCGTTTGGAAGCTCGACTCAGGGATTGGGGCTGGTCCGAGATACCGAATTTGGCGAGAGTTTTTCCGGGCGAAAGCCCAGCGCTTTGGCGCCGACAACGGCGACACCTGTGGGTGTCATTACCCTCTTGGGGGTGTTGTTGTGGCTACTCTCACCATATTAGGGCTCCGGGTGAAAACCCTTGACCCTTGTGGTCTCGGCGACGGCGGCACCTATGGTGTCGTGACCTTCTTGGAGGCGTTGTCGTGGAGCTCTGGTCGTCTTAGGCTAGTCGCCCTCGGTGGCAAGTTAGATGCTTCCTAGTTTTCTCAGTGTATCTATGATCTGCTTGTAAGAGGAATTCCTCATCACTATGTATCAGTTTGGCCGTTTGGCTTTATTTATAAAGCGAGAAGAAAGCCTAATTCAAAGAGGAAATTGTGGACCACCCTCCGCCACTAACTCCATGCGGCGACGTGGAGTTGCCGTACCCATTCGGCATGGCCCCAACGCCAAGTGCTATCTGCCAGGGTTTAAAATCACTTGTGACGCCATCACGGGCTCACAGCCATGGCTGCTGCTGGATCCCGAGGACACGCGCGCTCCAAATCCTCCATATAAGTGATAACAGAAGGTACCTCTTTCTACACGTCTAACATAAGAGTGATGTGAAAATCGACGTCCACTTCAACGACGTGCTCGGTTCGAACCGGTAACGATGTGCAGCTCAGATTGCTCGGTTCGAATCGCAGCGTGGACGTGGAGCGACTCCCCGTGCGCGTGTTTCTCGCCCAGCATGGATGGTTCGACAACAGCTCTGTCTAAGGCCATCTACAATGCAAGGTGCTTACATGGGTGCTTAGCAAAATAAACCAAGCAGTTTCTTTAACACCAGTGCTTATCTATATAGGAGAGGTGTCGAGTTAGGCGTCTGCCTAGTACAATTAAACACCAATGCTTAAGTAAAAAACTGGTTTATTTCTTTAAGCATCTTGCTAAGCACCTTGTAGTGTAGATGGCCTAAACCAATCTGGCACAGACACGTCGCCCGCGTCACAGGAGACGATGGCAGTTTCAATTTACCTCGCGTACAAGAGCAACCACAAACACAGAAATTGTACAAGGGGAGGCCGTACCTGCCGCTGCAATGAAGGTTTCCATGGGAATCCGTACCTCACCAATAGGTGCCAAGGTATATACAAATATATATATATATATATATATATATATATATATATATATATATATATATATATATATATATATATATATATATATATATATAAGTGGAAAATGTTATTGTTCTTTTTTCTGATCGAGCCATCAGGCAGTGTTTGGATATGTAGATATGAACGAGTGCGATACGTGGTCACAAAGAGGCACACGAGTAAAATGGCGCACGGTCCTATTGTGCTCACGACAATTCTCGTACAAATTTTATCGCATTTCAGCAGAGTTCCAACACGGCGGCGTACATGATTTAAGCAAGAATCTTGCACGCGATTACGTAAACTCACACAAGATAGATCTATATCTTAAGGCCAGTAAGCACGGGTACCAACGAAGAATGGATCCTCGTCTGCACAAACGGTGCTAAATTGTATATTGTCAAGCTCGGCTGGAGTGAGCGGCGCGCTTCCCCGAGAACATCGCCGCCGAGGAGCAGACGTACGAGGATCGGAAGACGGCGAAGAAGGCGGACCGCCTCAAACGGAGGTCCGACAAGGCGGAGAGGCAGGCCTTCGCCGAGGCGCAGCTCCGAGGTCCGACAATGATCGGCGAGGACGACCCCCGTTGGGACGATTTGTGGTCGTCGATTCCGGTGTCTGACACGACGGACTCCGATTTTTAGATTAGGTTTAGTTTTATCTGCACTAGTTTATATAATATGTGAACTACTCTGCCTCTATTTTCTGTTCTATGTTTTTAGTTTTATTCTATTTTCTAGATCTTTTGTTGTACTACTATTTTCTCAGTAAAATCGTGTTTGTAGCGCTGTATTTTCACGCGCATGCTGGGAGAGGTTTATTTTTCTTCTATTTTAGCGCGTCGCTTCCGGTGGAGAAATGGCGAGCGATCGCGCGCTGCAAAACGAATTTTGCTGGAGATGCTCTAACACAAATGAAGCTCGTAATAATCCAGTGAACGCCAACAAACACTGCCAGCGGATAATGTACATGTGGGCTCTGGATGTGAAAGGAAACGAACGACCAAATGTAGCTAGGAACCGAACGATTAAGGAGAATGACACATGCACACAGGAGCATCTAGCGATTGTTGGTTAATATATGATCATGGTTTCCTGATCATGAACATAGAGATGTTATTGACAACAGGGTCATATCATAAGGAGAATGATGTGATGGACATACTCCTATAGATAAGCGTAGCATAAAGATCAAGTCATTTTTATAGTTCAATTGCTATATGCTTTCTGATACATTGTAACCTAATTCCTTCGACCATGAGATCATGCATATCACCTTCACCAGAAGGATGCTTTGATGACATCAAACACCACACCGTAACTGGGTGGCTATAAAGGTGGCATTGAGTGTTCGGAAAGTGTCGGTTGAGACACATGGATCAAGAGTGGGATTTGTCCATCCATATGACGTATAGATATACTTTGGGCCCTCTCGGTGGAATGTCATCCAATTAGCTTGCAAGCATGTGACTGGCTCACAAGGGATCACATACCACGGGAACGAGAAAAGAGTACTTATCAGTAACGAGGTTGAACTAGGTATGCAGAGATACCGACGATCATAACCTCGGATAAGTAAACTATCGTGAGACAAAGGGAAATTGGTATCGTATGTAAGTGGTTCATTCGATCAAAAAGTAATCGTAGAAATATGTGGGAGCCATATGAATTTCCAGATTCCTCTATTGGTTATTGTTCAGAGAAGTGTCTCGATCATGTCCGCATAATTCACGAACCGTAGGGAGACACACTTAAGGATTCAATGTTGTTGAGTAGTTATGGAATGATGAGTAAGAGACCGAATGTTGTTCGGAGTCTCGGATGGGATCCGGGATATCACGAGGAGATCCGGAATGGTCCGGAGAATAAGATTCATATAAGGAAAGTCCTGTTTCGGAGTTGGGGAATGGTTCCGGTGTTTTCATCGGGAATGTTCTAGAAGGTTCCGGAATGTCCGGCACTCCGGAGGGAAAGGGTACATGAATGTGTTATATCAAGTTGGTATGATTGCGTTATGTACTTGGTGTCATCGCTGTACCAAATAGAGGGTTTATTCAAATCCTAGTTTGAAAAGTCAAACGGCTAGTTTTGGGAAAGAGGAGAAGGAGGTTTGAAACCGACTTGGGGGAGGAGTTCCTCCTCCCATCGCCGGCCCACCTTGGGTCCGAGTTGGGGAGGGACTCCCCTCCCCAGGCGCGCCTCCCTCCACCTATAAGAGGAGGGGCAGGGCTCCCCTCCTAGACACAAGTTGCCTCCCTCTAAACCTAAACCCTAGCCACAGCCTAGGGATTTCTCCCAAGTCGCCGAGTTAGAGCTTCTAATTGTAGGGGTTCGTAGCATGGAAAATAAAAATTTTCTATCGCATACAAACAAACAAGCCAAGATCTATCTACTAGATTGTAGCAACGAGTCGATGGAATAACTTACCCTCGAAGATTCCAAAGCGTTTAACGAGAGCGGATTCTCGTGGGTGATGTAGTCGTACTCTTTCCGATCTCAAGATCGTGTAGACGATCCTTCCGGCGCCACGTTCCGGCAGCGCTCCCGCAGTCGGTCACACGTTCGGTACTCGACGAAGACCTTCCTCTCCCTTGTTCCAGCAGGCAGCGGAGGTTGTAGCACTCTCCTCGCGATTCCGGCAGCACAACGGCGTGGTACCGGAAGTAGAGGGGAGATCCCGCAGGGCTTCGCCTTAAGCCGGTGCGAGTATGGTGGAGCTTATGAGAGAGGCTATTAGTGGTCTAGTAATTAGACACACCAATTAGAAGGCTCTAAACCAATTAGAAGGCTCTAAACCGCTGGCTAAAGCAATTAGAAGCTCTAAACCAAAACGGCTCTAAACCGGAGGTAGAAGATAGGAACTTGTGTGTTCTAGGAGGGAGCCCTGCCCCTCCTTTTATAGGTGGGGAGGCGCGGCCAGGGGAGGGGAGTCCCTCCCCAAGTCGGCCTTGGGCTGGGCGCCGGCTTGGAGGAGTGGGACTCCTCCTCCAAGTTGGTTCCAACTCCTCTTGCTTGTTTCCCACAGTTTCCTGTTTCCCACAGTTTCCTGTTTTAGCCGTTTGACTTTCAAACTGGCAATTTGACTTTCATGTTTTTGGAACAGCAAGAACACTTAGTACATGATGCAATCATTCAATGACACACTCATGTACCCTCCCCCCCGGAGTGCCGGACAATCCGGAACCTTCTAGAACATTCCCGATGAAAACACCGGAATCATTCCCGAACTCTGAAACGGGACTTTCCTTATATGAATCTTATTCTCCGGACCATTCCGGATCACCTCGTGATATCCCGGATCCCATCCGAGACTCCGAACAACATTCGGTCTCTTCCTCATAATACCATAGCTACTCAAACAACGTCGAATCCTTAAGTGTGTCTCCCTACGGTTCGTGAATTATGCGGACATGATCGAGACACTTCTCCGAACAATAACCAATAGAGGAATCTGGAAATTCATATGGCTCCCACATATTTCTACGATTACTTTGCGATCGAATGAACCACTTACATACGATACCAATTTCCCTTTGTCTCACGATATGTTACTTATCCGAGGTTATGATCGTCGGTATCTCTGCATACCTAGTTCAACCTCGTTACTGATAAGTACTCTTTTCTCGTTCCCGTGATATGTGATCCCTTGTGACCAAGTCACATGCTTGCAAGCCAATTGGATGACATTCCACCGAGAGGGCCCAGAGTATATCTATCCGTCATGTGGATGGACAAATCCCACTCTTGATCCATGTGTTTCAACCAATACTTTCCGAACACTTAATGCCACCTTTATAGCCACCCAGTTACGGTGTGGTGTTTGATGTCATCAAAGCATCCATCCGGTAAAGGTGATATGCATGATCTCATGGTCGAAGGAATTAGGTTACTATGTATCAGAAAGCATATAGCAATTTGAACTATTGAAATGGCTTTGATCTTTATGCTACGCTTATCAATAGGAGTATGTCCACCATATCATTCTCCTAACGATATGATCTTGTTGTTGATAACATCTCAATGTTCATGATATGGAAACCACAATCATTTAATCAACCAACAAGCTAGTGAAGTATAGAGGCTATACTAGGGACTTCAATTTAAGTTTACAATTCACACAAGTATTAATGTTTCCTTGTTAATACTATTATAGCATGAATATAAACATTTATCATAAACACAAAGATATAATAATAACTATATTTATTATTGCCTCTAGGGCATATCTCCAACAGTCTCCCACTTGCACTAGAGTCATCTAATCTAGATTACATGGTAATATACCGAACACCCATGGCAGTTTGGTGTTGGTCATGTTTTGCCCTCGGGAGAGGTTTAGTCAACGGATCCGCCACATTCAGATCTGTGTGTACTTTGCAAATCTTTATATCCCCATCCTGGATATGTTCTCGAATAGCGTGAAAACGCAGCTTGATATGCTTCAGCTTCTTGTGTGACCTTGGTTCTTGCGCATTGGCTATGGCGCCCATGTTATCACAGTAGATAGACATTGGGTCCAGCGCACTTGGAACCACACCCAGCTCTGTAATGAACTCTTTCATCCATATCGCTTCTTGTGAAGCCTCCGAAGCAGCCATGTATTCCGATTCAGTTGAAGATCTCGCCACAACGCTTTGCTTTGCACTCCTCCAGCTAACTGCTGCACCATTCAAAATAAATACGTATCCGGATTGTGATTTAGAATCATCTGGATCGGTGTTCCAACTAGCATCGGTGTAACCATTAACAACGAGCTGTTCATCACCTCCATAAGAAAGAACCATATCCTTAGTTCTTCTCAAGTACTTAAGGATGTTTTTGACCGCTGTCCAATGATCCACTCCTGGATCACTTTGATATCTGCTAGTTAAACTAACAGCATATGCAATGTCGGGTCTAGTACATAGCATGGCATACATTAGAGATCCTATGGCTGAGGCATAGGGAGTCTTACTCATCCTTTCTCTATCTTCTGCCGATGTTGGACTTTGAGTTTTACTCAAGGTCGTATTGGGCAACATGGGCAAGAACCCTTTCTTGCTTTCTTCCATTCCAAATTTCTTTAGAACTTTGTCCAAATATGTACTCTGTGACAATGATATTTGGCGTTTCGATCTATCTCTATAAATCTTTATGCCTAATATGTAAGCTGCTTCGCCAAGATCCTTCATTGAAAAACTATTATTCAAATATTCCTTGACACTATTAAGAAGGTCTACATCATTCCCAATCAACAATATGTCATCCACATACAGTATTAAGAATGCTACAGAGCTCCCACTCACTTTCTTGTAAATACAAGCTTCTCCATAAGTTTGTATAAAACCAAAACTTTTGAATACCTTATCAAAACGTTGATTCCAACTTCGGGATGCTTGCTTCAATCCATATATGGACCGTTGAAGCTTGCATACCTTGTTAGCATCTTTAGGATCGACAAAACCTTTGGGTTGCATCATATACAACTCTTCATCAATGTCTCCATTGAGGAATGCTGTTTTGACATCCATCTGCCATATCTCATAATCATAATATGCAGCGATTGCTAACATAATCCTCACAGACTTTAGCTTCGCTACCGGTGAGAAAGTCTCATCGTAGTCAACTCCTTGAATTTGTCGAAACCCTTTTGCGACAAGTCGAGCTTTATAGACAGTAACATTACCATCAGCATCTGTTTTCTTCTTGAAAATCCATTTGTTCTCAACATCCTTCCGGCCATCCGGTAAGTCCACCAAAGTCCATACTTGGTTTTCGTACATGGATCCAATCTCGGATTTCATGGCTTCTTGCCATTTATTGGAATCTAGGCTCATCATCGCTTCCTCATATGTCTCGGGGTCATAGGTGTTGTCCACCACCATGACATTCATAACGGAATCATACCAATCTGGAGTGGTACGAGTTCTCGTTGACCTCCGAGGCTCTGTAGTAACTTCAACCGAAGTTTCATGATCACCATCATTAGCTTCCTCTCTTATTGGTGCAGGCACCACAGGAACTTCTTCCGGTGCTGCGCTACTCGCAATTTCGAGAGAAGGTTCGACAACCTCGTCGAGTTCTACTTTCCTTCCAGTCACTTTTTTCGAGAGAAATTCCTTCTCTAGAAAGGATCCATTCTTGGCAACGAAGATTTTGCCTTCGGATCTATGATAGAAGGTATACCCAATAGTTTCCTTTGGGTATCCTATGAAGACACATTTTTCCGCTTTGGGTTCAAGCTTGTCCGGCTGTAACTTCTTTACATAGGCTTCGCATCCCCAAACTTTAAGGAACGACAATTTAGGTTTCTTCCCAAACCATAATTCATACGGTGTCGTTTCAACGGATTTAGACGGTGCCCTATTTAAAGTGAATGCGGCTGTTTCTAATGCATAACCCCAAAATGATAGCGGTAAATCTGTAAGTGACATCATAGAACGAACCATATCTAAGAGAGTTCGATTACGACGTTCGGACACACCATTACGCTGTGGTGTTCCCGGCGGTGTCAATTGTGAAAGTATTCCGCACTTCTTTAAATGCTCGCCAAACTCGTAACTTAGATATTCACCTCCACGATCAGAACGTAGAAATTTAATCTTCTTGTTACGTTGATTCTCTACCTCACTTTGAAACTCCTTAAACTTCTCGAAAGTTTCGGACTTATGTTTCATGAAATAGATATACCCATATCTACTCAAGTCATCCGTGAAGGTAAGAACATAACGATAACCACCGCGCGATGCTACACTCATTGGACCACACACATCGGTATGTATGATTTCCAATAAGTCCGTAGCTCGCTCCATCATACCAGAAAATGGAGTCTTAGTCATTTTACCCATCAGACATGCTTCGCATCTTTCAAGTGATTCAAAATCAAGTGATTCAAGAAGTCCATCGGAATGGAGTTTCTTCATACGTTTCAATCCGATGTGACCAAGACGACAATGCCACATATAGGTCGAATTATCGCTTGATTTCAAACGTTTAGCCTCAATGTTGTTGATATGTGTATTTCCACTATCGAGATTCAATAAGAATAGACCATCTATCAAAGGTGCATGTGCATAAAACATATTACTCATATAAATAGAACAACCATTATTCTCAGATTTAAACAAGTAACCGTCTCGCAATAAACAAGATCCCGATATAATGTTCATGCTCAACGCAGGCACCAAATAACAATTATTTAAGTATAAAACTAATCCCGATGGTAGATGAAGAGGTAGCGTGCCGACCGCGATCACATCAACCTTTGATCCGTTTCCTACGCGCATCGTCACCTCGTTCTTCGCTAGCTTCCGTTTATTCTGCAGCACCTGTTTCGAGTTACAAATATGAGCAACCGAACCAGTATCAAATACCCAGGCACTACTACGAATACTAGTGAGATACACATCAATAACATGTATATCAGATATACCTTTCTTCTTGATGTTGCCGTTCTTCAAATCCGCCAAGTACTTTGGGCAATTCCGCTTCAAGTGACCTACTCCCTTGCAGTAAAAGCACTCAGTTTCAGGCTTTGGTCCAGCCTTGGTTTTCTTCGTCGGCGTGGTAACTTTCTTACCACCCTTCTTGAAGTGTCCCTTTTGCTTAGACTTGCCCTTCTTGAATTTGGTGGTCTTATTGACCATCAACACTTGGTGCTCTTTCTTGATCTCCACTTCTGCAGATTTTAACATAGCAAATAGTTCTGGCAACTCTTTGTTCATGTTCTGCATGTTGTAGTTCATCACAAAGTTCCTGTAACTTGGTGGCAATGACTGGAGGACGCGGTAAACCCCCAAAGCATTAGGAATCACTATACCCAAGCTTTGAAGTTTGTTTGCGTGCCCAGACATCTTAAGCACATGCTCACTGACGGAGCTGCCCTCTTCTATCTTGCAGTTAAAGAACTTTTCAGAAGCTTCATAACTTTCAATTGCCGCATGAGTCTCAAAAATTAATTTGAGATCCTCGACAATATCATATGGGTCTGACTCTTCAAACCTTTTCTGAAGCTCCGATTCTAAACCATACAAGATAGCACACTGAACTATGGAGTACTGATTCTTCCGAGCGAGGTAAACATTCTTTACTTCATCGGGAGCATCAGCTGCAGGTGGGTCACCCAGCGGTGCATCCAGCACATAGGTCAAATTACCAGCTGTGAGGACAATCCTCAAATTGCGGAACCAATCCGCGAAGTTGCTTCCATTGTTTTTCAACTTTTCTTTCTCTAGGAACGCATTAAAATTGATGGTAGGGGCTGCCATTGATCTACAACATATTTGCAATAGTTTAGACTAAGTTTATGACAAATTGAGTTCAAATTAATTAATGAAATTAAACTAGGTGAACTCCCACTCAAAACAACATCCCTCACATTGTTTTAGTGATCACACGAACCAAATCCACTACATCAACACCGATCATCACGAGAGTTGATATAGTTTCAATGGCGAACAATCATCATGTTCATCATATCTACTATATGATTCATGCTTTACCTTTCGGTAATACGTGTTCCTGAGACCATGTCTGTACATGCTAGGCTCGTCAAGATCAAACCTTAGCCACCGCATAAGCAAATCTGGCTTGCTTACGTTGTATACACTTGCGGAATCTAACACACCCGATCATCACGTGGTGCTTCGAAACAACAAGCTTTAGCAACGGTGCTAACTAAGGGCGAACACTTTATGATTTGAAATTCATGTGCATGAGGGATCATCTTATAATGCTACCGTCGTCTACTAAGCAATACAAGATGCATAAAGGATTAACATCACATGCAATTCATAATATGTGATATGATATGGCCTTTCTTCTTTGTGCTTGCGATCTCCATCTTCAAACACGAACATGATCTCCATCATCACCGGCATTGCATCAAGGTCAATGATGCTTCACCATGGTTGTCGTCCACCGGCTTCAACTATTACAACTACTTTGAATAGACACGTGGGTCTTAACATAAATTAAAGACAACCATATGGCTCCTGCCGGTTGCCGACTTACAATAAGGAACATTGCATACATCAAATATAATCACAATCATGGCCATATCACATCACTGCACACCCCTGCAAAACAAAGTTAGACGCTTCTACTTTCTTTGCATATTTTACGTGGTTTGGGGCTTTCAATAAGTGTCGTTCTAACTTACGAACAAGAACCACAACATTGATACTAGCATTGTTGATTACCCGTTGTAAATTGGATCTTAACTATGCTAGGAGAAACAGGCACCCGCAAAGCCACTTATGCAATACAAGTTGCATGTCAAGCATGGAGCAAGTCTCATGAACGATGTCATGTAAGGTTAGCCCGGGCCGCTTCATCCCAACATACCGCAAGATGCAAAGTACACAAAAAGCAATCTACAATAAAAGCATCAACGCCCACAATGACTATTGTGTTCTACTCGTGCAACAGATCTACATATAGACACGGCTCTGATACCACTGTAGGGGTTCGTAGCATGGAAAACAAAAATTTTCTATCGCATACAAACAAACAAGCCAAGATCTATCTACTAGATTGTAGCAACGAGTCGATGGAATAACTTACCCTCGAAGATTCCAAAGCGTTTAACGAGAGCGGATTCTCGTGGGTGATGTAGTCGTACTCTTTCCGATCTCAAGATCGTGTAGACGATCCTTCCGGCGCCACGTTCCGGCAGCGCTCCCGCAGTCGGTCACACGTTCGGTACTCGACGAAGACCTTCCTCTCCCTTGTTCCAGCAGGCAGCGGAGGTTGTAGCACTCTCCTCGCGATTCCGGCAGCACAACGGCGTGGTACCGGAAGTAGAGGGGAGATCCCGCAGGGCTTCGCCTTAAGCCGGTGCGAGTATGGTGGAGCTTATGAGAGAGGCTATTAGTGGTCTAGTAATTAGACACACCAATTAGAAGGCTCTAAACCAATTAGAAGGCTCTAAACCGCTGGCTAAAGCAATTAGAAGCTCTAAACCAAAACGGCTCTAAACCAGAGGTAGAAGATAGGAACTTGTGTGTTCTAGGAGGGAGCCCTGCCCCTCCTTTTATAGGTGGGGAGGCGCGGCCAGGGGAGGGGAGTCCCTCCCCAAGTCGGCCTTGGGCTGGGCACCGGCTTGGAGGAGTGGGACTCCTCCTCCAAGTTGGTTCCAACTCCTCTTGCTTGTTTCCCACAGTTTCCTGTTTCCCACAGTTTCCTGTTTTAGACGTTTGACTTTCAAACTGGCAATTTGACTTTCATGTTTTTGGAACAGCAAGAACACTTAGTACATGATGCAATCATTCAATGACACACTCATGTACCCTCCCCCCCCGGAGTGCCGGACAATCCGGAACCTTCTAGAACATTCCCGATGAAAACACCGGAATCATTCCCGAACTCCGAAACGGGACTTTCCTTATATGAATCTTATTCTCCGGACCATTCCGGATCACCTCGTGATATCCCGGATCCCATCCGAGACTCCGAACAACATTCGGTCTCTTTCTCATAATACCATAGCTACTCAAACAACGTCAAATCCTTAAGTGTGTCTCCCTACGGTTCGTGAATTATGCGGACATGATCGAGACACTTCTCCGAACAATAACCAATAGAGGAATCTGGAAATTCATATGGCTCCCACATATTTCTACGATTACTTTGCGATCGAATGAACCACTTACATACGATACCAATTTCCCTTTGTCTCACGATATGTTACTTATCCGAGGTTATGATCGTCGGTATCTCTGCATACCTAGTTCAACCTCGTTACTGATAAGTACTCTTTTCTCGTTCCCGTGATATGTGATCCCTTGTGACCAAGTCACATGCTTGCAAGCCAATTGGATGACATTCCACCGAGAGGGCCCAGAGTATATCTATCCGTCATGTGGATGGACAAATCCCACTCTTGATCCATGTGTTTCAACCAATACTTTCCGAACACTTAATGCCACCTTTATAGCCACCCAGTTACGGTGTGGTGTTTGATGTCATCAAAGCATCCATCCGGTAAAGGTGATATGCATGATCTCATGGTCGAAGGAATTAGGTTACTATGTATCAGAAAGCATATAGCAATTTGAACTATTGAAATGACTTTGATCTTTATGCTACGCTTATCAATAGGAGTATGTCCACCATATCATTCTCCTAACGATATGATCTTGTTGTTGATAACATCTCAATGTTCATGATATGGAAACCACAATCATTTAATCAACCAACAAGCTAGTGAAGTATAGAGGCTATACTAGGGACTTCAATTTAAGTTTACAATTCACACAAGTATTAATGTTTCCTTGTTAATACTATTATAGCATGAATATAAACATTTATCATAAACACAAAGATATAATAATAACTATATTTATTATTGCCTCTAGGGCATATCTCCAACACTAATTGCCCTAGCCGCTGGTTTAGTCCCTTCTAATTGGTGTGTCTAAACCCTAGATCACCAAGGCTCTCTCATAGTCCACCATACTCGCTCCGGCTTAAGGCGAAGCCCTGCGAGATCTCCCCTCTACTTCTGGTACCACGTCGTCGTGCTGCCGGAATCGCGAGGAGAGTGCTAGAACCTCCGCTGCCTGCTGGAACAAGGGAGAGGAAGGTCTTCGTCGAGTACCGAACGTGTGACCGACTGCGGAAGCGCTGCCGGAACGCAGCGCCGGAAGGATCGTCTACGCGATCTTGAGATCGGCAAGTGTACAACTACATCACCCACGAGAATCTGATCTCGTTAACCGCTTTGGAATCTTCGAGGGTGAGTTCCTCTATCGACTCGTTGCTACAATCTAGTAGATAGATCTTGGCTTGTTTGTGTGCATGCGGTAGAAATTTTTTGTTTTCCATGCTACGAACCCCTACAGTGGTATCAGAGCCGTGTCTATGTGTAGATCTGTTGCACGAGTAGAACACAATGGTCATTGTGGGCGTTGATGCTTTTGTTGTCGATTGCTTCTTGTGTACTTTGCATCTTGCGGGATGGTGGGATGAAGCGGCCCGGGCTAACCTTACATGACATCGTTCATGAGACTTGCTCCACGCTTGACATGCAACTTGTATTGCATAAGTGGCTTTGCGGGTGCCTGTTTCTCCAAACATAGTTAAGATTCAATTTACAACGGGTGATTGACAATACTAGTATCAATGTTGTGGTTCTTGTTCGTAAGTTAGAACGACACTTATTGAAAGCCCCAAACCACGTAAAACATGCAAAGAAAATTAGAGGCGTCTAACTTTGTTTTGCAGGGGTGTGCTGTGATGTGATATGGCTATGATTGTGATTATATATGATGTATGCAATGTTCCTTATTGTAAGTTGGCAACCGGCAGGAGCCATATGGTTGTGTTTAAATTCTGTTAAGACCCGCTTGTCTGTTCAAAGTAGTTGTAATAGTTGAAGCTGGTGGACGACAACCATGGAGCGGCGTCATTGACCTTGATGCAATGCCGGTGATGATGGAGATCATGTTCGTGCTTGAAGATGGAGATCAGAAGCACAGAGAAGAAAGGCCATATCATATCACATATTATGAATTGCATGTGATGTTAATCCTTTATGCATCTTGTATTGCTTAGTTTGCGACGGTAGCATTATAAGATGATCCCTCAAACACACAATTTCAAGTTTTAAAGTGTTCATCCTTAGTAAGCACCGTTGCTAAAGCTCGTTGTTTTGAAGCACCACGTGATGATCGGGTGTGTTAGATTCTGCGAGTGTATACAACGTGAGCAAGCCAGATTTGCTCATGCGGAAGCTAAGGTTGATCTTGACGAGCCTAGCATGTACAGACATGGTCTCGGAACACGGATCACCGAAAGGTAAAGCATGAGTCATATAGTAGATATGATGAACATGTTGATTGTTCGCCATTGAAGCTGCATCAACTCTCGTGATGATCGGTTTTGATGTGGTGGATTTGGTTCGTGTGATCACTAAAACAATGTGAGGGATATTGTTTTGAGTGGGAGTTCAACAGCAATATGATTAAAAGTTGAACAACATTTATCATAAATTAAATCAAAGTGAATTGCATAGTTGTTGTAGTCATTGGCATCCGTTTACCACCTTGCGCTTAGTTATAATTGAGATGATAGAACTATATAATTCTGGTTAGTTACTTTACGAACTGGTATCGTATTGTTTTGAAGTGTTAATCTAAAGTTTAAAAGTCCTATTGCAAACTTTCAGTAAGTTCCGGTTACTCCATGAAGTTTAATAATTGGTATTAAATCAAGAGTGACAATTCCAAGTTAGTGTATGAGTATCATGTTTGTCTCCATGATTCTTGATATTCAAAGAATTGTCTTAATATCAAGGTTATCTAGGATCTGAAAGAGTTGTTTCAGAAACCATGATGTGTGGAAGATATTGTGATATCTGAAACGAAGTATTGGTTGCAACATGATAGAGTATAATATGGCAAAATACATGTTCTCATATTTTGATGAGAAGTTGCAAAAGGTTGGAAACACTAGTTGTCCTAAACCACCAAAAAGTTTTGGAGAGCAACATTATACTCGCGATTCATCTTTATAAGCTAAAAGTAGCTTGATCATGAATAATTCCATGGTAAGGGTGAATATTTGATGTAGGTAAAATGTTTACTACACCAAGAGATTACTAAAGAATGGAATTTGAAAGCACACCAAACATTTGATGGTGGTGATCTACTTCAAAGTCCAAGTCCAAAGACATTGGTATTTAATTATACACGCTTTGGACTATGTGTCATATGTATGACTCCACTGTTGATGTTGATAGATTCTTTCAAACAGAATAGGAAATACTGAAAGAGAATCTCATAAATATATGGCAGAAAAGAAAAGACTAGAATTGTTCAGTTTAAGTATATAGATGATATACATGTTATGGCTATATTCTTTGCTTATTAAACAATGTGGTTCTTAAGTATTTGATACTGAATTTGTTGGTGTGAATCGTCATACGAAACAACACAATTCATGAACTACAATGGCCTAAGTAACTAGCAAAAGAATATGTGATGATGTTCATCAAGAACAAATAAAGGGTTATTGTGTTGCTCGTTAAACATCAAAGCTTGCCTTCAAGATTTGTTTTATCAAGTATTATGAGAACAAAAGGGTTGTTCAAATAATTGCCATAATCCATAAAAGATGGATGATTCACAAATCTCGTTGGAGAAATCACATCCATAAAACTAGTGCTAAAAATGTTGAAAGACAAATTGATTGAAAGATCACTTAGGAAGTGACATCGCCGTTTAAATTATATTGGAAAGAAAACATGAAGAAACTCCATGTGGATGGAATTTTGGAGTCTTTTGATTTTGATCACATGACGCTTGTGAAACTTTCCTAAGAGATAATTAAAACTTCGTTCATAGGCCAAAAGGGAACGAATGACTATCTTATTGGAACTTGTACATATTGTTGTACGAAGTCCATTATGTGTAGTAAAGAGCGATGGATTTCAACTTCATATGCTTTCTCCAAAAATTTGAGTGAATATATGTATATTTACTTAATAAGGATGAAGTATGAAATATTTGAAAAGTTCAAGGACTTTCAAGATGAAGTGCAAGATCATTGTAACAAGAATATAAATAGTTTATGATAAGATCATAAAGGAAGATATTTGAGTTACAAGTTTAGCATAATACCTAAGATTTAAGGAATCGTTCCGTGGATTTGCATTTCCCGAAACACCATAAGAGTATGGAGTGTTCGAGATATGTAATTAAACCTTGCTGACATGGTAAGATCAAAGGTGTAATTCATAAAACTGCCATTATATTTTAAAGATTAAAAGCTTGAGAGACTACCGTTTTTCCACTAAAAAAGAGCTTCATCATAATCCGTTGAACTGACACCATATAAAGTTATGGTTTGGGATAAAACCCAAGTAGTCCTTTCTTGAACATTGGTATGCTATGCATAAGAAAGATGTTTGCAACCAAAGTCGGATGAACCTGTCTTTGTATGTTATTTCGAATAACAGTTCCTCCATAACATCGGAGACAAAAGTGTTTGTCGCTTAGAACGTTAAGTTTCTTTGAGAAGGAATTTTTCGTGAAAAGATAAGTGGGAGGACAATAGAACTTTGATAAGGTTAAAAGAACCTTAGCTATATGTGCTAAGTTGCGCAGCACCGAAAAGTGTTCCGGAGGCAGCAACAATGCTCATGGCTCACGTACCTCAAAGGTTGTGGTTACGGAGGTCAAAGTTTCTATTGAACCAAGTAGGTCGAGTAAGCAATCAAATACCAAGATTTAAGGGTTGAATTATGATTTGAGAATAATGAACGTACTATATGCAAAGAAGCGATGATGGGCCCTGACTCCGTAAAATGGCTTGAAGCCATAAAATCCGTGATAGTTCCATACACGAGAAATCAAGTTTTGAACTTGAAGGACCCTCAAGAAAGGTGGAAGACCTTACAGTTGTGTTTGGATCTATAAAGAAATAAACATGGATGTTTCGCATCTATGAAATGGTCGACATGTTGGGAAAGATTTCACAACAATGTTCAAAGGTTAACTATGACAAGATTTGATCTTTCATAGCGATATTTAGTCTAGACGGATTAATGTAGCAACCACTACATATAATTTTGTTATATGGTAGTTGAATAAACAAAACAAGTTCTTCTAATAGAATTGTTACCTAGGACGTGTGCATGACACGGTCCATAGGGTTTTGTTAATTCAAAGGATGCTAAATGTATATGCAAACTTCAATGGTTGAAGTAAGCATCGCGGAGTTGGAATCTTCACAATGATGAAATTGTTAAAAGAGTTTAAATTCATCAGAGACAATGAAGATGCTTGCGTTTGCAAGAAATTAAGTGGGAGCGCTAAGACATATTTCTAATACATTATGTGGAAGACATATTGTTGATTGGAAATGATGTATCTTTTATTAACACATATTAAGAATTTCATCTCGATGAAAAAGGCTTAGGCAAAACCCAAATATTTGGCATCAATAGACGCTAATATGGTTGTGCCAAAAGTACATAGATGATATATTGAATGCGTTCGATATAGAAACTACAAGAAAGGTTCTTGTTGCACAGAAAGAATTGAATGAGTTCAATATTGATGATATATTCAAGTGTATTGACACTTGGTAAGTGAAACAAAGATTCAAGTATAGATTGATACTTGATGTATGAAATCACAAAGAGTATTTATATCAATCATACTGTGATATGTACAAATCCAGATATGTCCTATACTCTAAATGTTATGAGCATATACCAGAATGATTCATAAGATGATCATTGGACAATAGTAAGAATATTCTTATGATCTTTTGGAAGAACTAAAGAGTATATTATTTGCAGAAGTGACAAATAGATGGTTAGTTCATTGTAAAAGTACTACATTGATACTAGTTTTGTCACAAAGTACAAATTAAGTTTATCTCAATCTAAACTAAGGGTGGCACAATATAATGGAAAGTAAGTTCCATAATGGATTTGGATGAGTTCCAAAGTTAAGACATTGTGACAGATACTACAACAAAAGGCTAAGTATATGACTGCTATAATAGCAGCAAAAGAGGGCATTTGTGTCTAGTAGTTTGTTATCAAACTAGGTGTAGTTCACAGCGGGATAATACTATGAAGATATATTGTACGACAATATTATCGACATGTTTTAACCCCAAAGAACTAAAGGTCTCACCAAAGGACCAAATTTATACAAAGCCATCTCATTAGAGAATGAGTGATGCGTAGAGACGCAAAGACATGCAATTACACACGGACCTAGAAGTGTCAGATCCGGAGATCAGTTGACCACTAGCAATCGTGTACATACAACACCAGAAAGCCATAGGTGTTGAATACACAAAGGTTTGAAACTAGATTATTGACTCTAGTGCAAGTGGGAGACTGTTGGAGATATGCCCAAGAGGCAATAATAAAGTAGTTATTATCATATCTTCATACTTATGATAAATGTTTACATACCATGCTATAATTGTATTAACAGGAAACATTAATACTTGTGTGATTTGTAAACATAAAAGAGTCCCTAGTAAAGCCTCTTTGTTAAACTAGCTTGTTGGTTAATATATGATCATGGTTTCCTGATCATGAACATAGAGATGTTATTGACAACAGGGTCATATCATTAGGAGAATGATGTGATGGACATACTCCTATAGATAAGCGTAGCATAAAGATCAAGTCATTTTTATAGTTCAATTGCTATATGCTTTCTGATACATAGTAACCTAATTTCTTCGACCATGAGATCATGCATATCACCTTCACCGTAAGGATGCTTTGATGACATCAAACACCACACCGTAACTGGGTGGCTATAAAGGTGGCATTGAGTGTTCGGAAAGTGTCGGTTGAGACACATGGATCAAGAGTGGGATTTGTCCATCCATATGACGTATAGATATACTCTGGGCCCTCTCGGTGGAATGTCATCCAATTAGCTTGCAAGCATGTGACTGGCTCACAAGGGATCACATACCACGGGAACGACAAAAGAGTACTTATCAGTAACGAGGTTGAACTAGGTATGCAGAGATACCGACGATCATAACCTCGGATAAGTAAACTATCGTGAGACAAAGGGAAATTGGTATCATATGTAAGTGGTTCATTCGATCGCAAAGTAATCGTAGAAATATGTGGGAGCCATATGAATTTCCAGATTCCTCTATTGGTTATTGTTCAGAGAAGTGTCTCGATCATGTCCGCATAATTCACGAACCGTAGGGAGACACACTTAAGGATTCGATGTTGTTGAGTAGTTATGGAATGATGAGTAAGAGACCGAATGTTGTTCGGAGTCTCGGATGGGATCCGGGATATCACGAGGAGATCCGGAATGGTCCGGAGAATAAGATTCATATAAGGAAAGTCCTGTTTCGGAGTTGGGGAATGGTTCCGGTGTTTTCATCGGGAATGTTCTAGAAAGTTCCGGAATGTCCGGCACTCCGGAGGGGAAGGGTACATGAATGTGTTATATCAAGTTGGTATGATTGCATTATGTACTTGGTGTCATCGCTGTACCAAATAGAGGGTTTATTCAAATCCTAGTTTGAAAAGTCAAACGGCTAGTTTGAAAGTCAAACGGCTAGTTTTGGGAAAGAGGAGAAGGAGGTTTGAAACCGACTTGGGGGAGGAGTTCCTCCTCCCATCGCCGGCCCACCTTGGGTCCGAGTTGGGGAGGGACTCCCTTCCCCAGGCGCGCCTCCCTCCACCTATAAGAGGAGGGGCAGGGCTCCCCTCCTAGACACAAGTTGCCTCCCTCTAAACCTAATCCCTATCCACAGCCTAGGGATTTCTCCCAAGCCGCCGAGTTAGAGCTTCTAATTGCCCTAGCCGCTGGTTTAGTCCCTTCTAATTGGTGTGTCTAAACCCTAGATCACCAAGGCTCTCTCATAGTCCACCATACTCGCTCCGGCTTAAGGTGAAGCCCTGCGAGATCTCCCCTCTACTTCCGGTACCACGCCGTCGTGCTGCCGGAATCGCGAGGAGAGTGCTACAACCTCCGCTGCCTGCTAGAACAAGGGAGAGGAAGGTCTTCGTCGAGTACCGAACGTGTGACCGACTGCGGAAGCGCTGCCGGAACGCAGCGCCGGAAGGATCGTCTACGCGATCTTGAGATCGGCAAGTGTACGACTACATCACCCACGAGAATCTGCTCTCGTTAACCGCTTTGGAATCTTCGAGGGTGAGTTCCTCTATCGACTCGTTGCTACAATCTAGTAGATAGATCTTGGCTTGTTTGTGTGCATGCGGTAGAATTTTTTTGTTTTCCATGCTACGAACCCCTACAGTTTCCTGATCATGAACATAGAGATGTTATTAACAACAGGGTCATATCATTGGGAGAATGATGTGATGGACATACTCCTATAGTTAAGCGTAGCATAAAGATCAAGTCATTTAATATAGTTAATTTGCTATAAGCTTTCTGATACATAGTAACCTAATTCTTTCGACCATGAGATCATGTTAATCACCATCACCGGAAGGATGCTTTGATGACATCAAACACCACACCGTAACTGGGTGGCTATAAAGGTGGCATTGAGTGTTTGGAAAGTATGGGTTGAGGCACATGGATCAAGAGTGGGATTTGTCCATCCATATGACGGATAGATATACTCTGGGCCCTCTCGGTGGAATGTCATCCAATTAGCTTGCAAGCATGTGACTGGCTCACAAGGGATCACATATCACGGGAACGAGAAAAGAGTACTTATCAGTAACGAGGTTGAACTAGGTATGCAGAGATACCGACGAGCTCAAGTGGAATGTTCAAGGCAAAGGTATAATCTTGATAGGTTTCCCTTTTTTCCGGTCTCACGTTGTGTGTGTGAGACCGGGTTTAGGATAGATAACCGTACTATCAAGAGGGGCTCTCGTATGAGTAATTCGGTCACATCGTTCGGAGAGAGCTCAAACCTTTGCATACTTTCATCATCGTATTTGGTTTTTATTTGGTCTTACCCATGTGAGGATATAGAGCTTGTGGTAATCTCCATAACAAGCTCTTGATCATCAAAATCGGATCTTCCGTTTGTATCTTGTTGCGATTTTGATCTTGCCGGCTTTTCGGTTTCTCAGCAAGTGAGGTCTCTCACATTAGTGTACTTGATATTTTATCACTTGGTGATAACCAATATTTTCACTTTTTATTGGAAAGCCCTTGTCGTCCTCTATCCAACGCAATTGGAATCGGGTCAATCGGAGTCACCAATCAAAAGTTATGACCGTTTGAATCTGCCTCATATTTGATTTATAAAAGAAAAGAGAAAATCATATTCTTCCTCATGCACTATTGGTATCTCCTCATCCCATCCTATCTTTATTGATGATGTTTATTCACTTTGTAAGGATGAGGTTGGCAATATGTTTGCCAAATTTGTTGGTGCCCAATGTGGTGTTAAGAAAAGAACCATTTGGGTTGCCAATCCTATTGTGACTAACTTCTTAGGACCCAACTTGGTTGGGGACCAACAAGCTAAAACTTGATCAATAGGTAATTTTTTTGAGGGCATTGGAGACTTGGCTACATCATGAAGAATTAAGGGATCTTCATTATTATATTTGTCAAGCCAAGTCATGTGGATTATATTGCTCCTATTATATTTCCAATGTTCCTCCTTGGGGTAACATATGCTTAACTCATTTCAACGCAATTGGAATCGGGTCAATCGGAGTCACCAATCAAAAGTTATGACCGTTTGAATCTGCCTCATATTTGATTTATAAAAGAAAAGAGAAAAGAGAAAAAGAAAAGTTGACCCGCTCAGATCCCGCTCGCCAGCTTCCAGATCCCGCGCGCCTGCCTCGGTTTCCGCTCGCGCGCGCCTCGCACTGGCCGCTGCTCTCGCTCGCACGCGCTGCCGCGCGCGTTGACCCGCCCGCCTGGCCCCGCTGCCGCTCGTTGCACCCGCTCGCCGGGCCCCGCTGCTGCGCCAGCTCGCCTTGCATCGCGCGCGCACGCGCGCTGCCTCTATCCTCACTCGCTGCCGCGCCTGGCTGCTGGCCCCGCCCGGCCCCACTGCTGCGCTTGTTGTGGCCCCGCTGGGCCCAGCCTTGGCCGTTGGTCACGCGCATGCCTGGCGCCTGCTGCTGCTGCGTTGTCCCACCTCGCCATGGTTCCCTCTGGCCTGCTCGCCCGTTGACTGCTGCTGCTGTTTTTTCTTTGGAGCCGTTTGGCAGTGGGCGGTAGTACCGGTTCAATCCGGTAACCGGTACTACCGGACCGTTCATAAAAACACTCCAACGGCCATATTTTGTCTAGCCCTATATAAGTCTTTGTCCATTTTCGTTTAGGGTTGCTTCTTCCTCCTCGTTTTGTCTAAGCTTTGCCCTCATTTGCCTTGCTATTTGAGCTTGATTTATACTCACCCCTCCATTGATTCTTGCATATATTTGAGGGGTAGTTGGAGGTGATCTAGATCTACGTTTTGACCTAACTGATTCATGTCTTTGTGAGTGTATCTTTGGGGATCTAGATTTTGGGGGATTTTGTGTCTCTCTTTGATTCCTCCTCTCTTGTTCCCCCAATAGCTTTAGTAGCTTTGTTGGAACTTGAGAGTGATGGATTTGGGCACCTTTGTGGTGTTCATGCCATTTGCATTTGGTGCATCGGTTTGAGTTCTCCTCGGAGGATTTGGTTCGTGTGACTCATTGGAGCTTGTCCCTCTTGGGTTCTTGGAACCCTAGACGGTTTTGTGGCCTTATTGGCATTGTGGACTTTTGTGGCATTTGTTGGGAGCCTCCAATTAAGTTGTGGAGAAGTGCCCCAACCTTGTGAGAGGTTTCGGTTGCCACCGACAAGTGCACCGATAGTGGAAGCGTGGATCGATCTTGTTGGGGTGAGATTCACTGGAGAATAAGGGAGGCCTTTTGTGGTGTTGGTGGTTTGATACCACCCCCTCTCCAAACGAGACGTACTCCATGTTGGGAGGAACTCGGTAAAATATCGGTGTCCCCGCGTGCCTCGGCTATCTCTATACCCGAGCTCTTTACTTATGCACTTTACATTGTGATAGCCTTCGTGCTTGAAGTAATATATATCTTTCCATCACTTTGTTGCTTGTATTGCTTAGCATAAGTTGTTGGTGCACATAAGTGAACCTTAGTTGTTCTAGGTTGTGATTAACAAAGTAAACACTAGTTTTATTCCGCCTTTGTTGAGCCACTCTAGGAAAAGTTTTAATCGCCTATTCACCCCCTCTAGGCGACATCTGTATCCTTTCACCATTGCTCAACAAGAACACCACCAGATCCCTCCACCAAAACGACTCAAATCAATACACCAGGCTATCCCATTAGTAGATCGGGACTCTACTAGCTTGCTAATATGTTAGAGCACCGAGTTTGGATAGAAATCTGGGCTAAAAATCGGTGCAGCACCTAGTGAAAACGAGAGCAAGAAAGAGAGAAAGAGGAAGAACATCGAGAGAGAGAGGAGGGGAGGACGACGACGGGCCGGCGCTGGCTCGGCGCTGAGCTATATGCTGGGGCGCGTCGTCCCTTCCACGGACGAACGTGCCTTCATCCATTCAACAGACGACCCCGCGCTGCACCCTCTGTCGCCCGACAGCGTCATGCCTCGGTCGGCTTTTGGGAAAAAGAAGGCAACGCTATCGTCTTTTGGATAAAAGAAGACCGGGCTTTCGTCTTTTGGAATAAAGAACCAACCGGCTCGTCTTTTGAACGGACGGCGGTCTGTTACATTTGCAACATTTGCATTTTGTGTATTATTTGTGAAATTGAATAAAAAAATTGTATTATTTAAAAAAAATTAGCTGAGATGCGAGGCATCAAGCTCTACGCGGTTTCAACAATGAATATACTACTACGAGAGACAACGGAACTATAGCTAGCTGGAGTAGTACTACTAGAGATGTACTCATAGTTCGTTACTCCCTCTGGTCCGTATTACTAACGATTCATTACTCACTCCAGCCATCTTAATTTTATTTAGATACAAATGCATTTACTCTAAATACTAACTTGGTGGTGGTGGGCATGGTACCGTCTATAAAGGGATTTTGTCGGACCTCCATGTTGTAGCCATCAAGAAACCAAAGATGGTGGTTCAGCGGGAGATTGATGAGTTTATTAATGAGGTTGTTGTCCTATCACAAATCAACCACAAGAATGTAGTAAAATTATATGGCTGCTTCCTTGAAACAGAAGTCCCAATTTTGGTCTATGAGTTCATACACAATGGAACCCTTTTTGATCATCTTCATGTCGAAGGGCCAATTTCACTGCCATGGGATGATAGGCTACGGATAGCAACTGAAACAGCAAAATCTCTAGCATATCTTCACTTAACAACTTCAATACCAATCATCCATAGAGATATCAAGCCTCAAACATACTTTTGGATGATACTCTAACAAGAAAGGTAGCAGACTTTGGAGCTTCAAGATACATTCCATTGGAAAAATCGGGGTTAACAATAGTTGTGCAAGGTACACTGGGTTATCTGGACCCGATGTACTTTTACACATGGCACCTTACTGAGAAAAGTGATGTTAATAGCTTTGGTGGTATGCTTATAGAAATGATGACTAGAAAGAAGCCATTTCCCTATATGGGTTCTGAAGGGAATGGTCTTGTGGCACATTTTGCTACCTTATTTGCAGAAGGCAATATGATGCAAATATTAGATCCACAAGTTATGAGCGAGGGTAGCGACGAAATTGAAGAGATCGCTGGAATTCCAATAGCATGTGTAAAATTAAGAGGGGAGGAACGGCTAACTATGAGACAAGTGGAGTTGAGACTAGAAGCGGCTCAATTGACGCGTTGCCTCTCGGGGAGGCGGCACGGGCGGAACCCTTAGCCACTGCCGCCCCCGACTCCTCCTCCCACCTCTCCCTCGCTGCCACTGAGGGACGCTGGCGGGGAAAGTCTAGCCGACCAATGGTGACAGCGGGCCTGCTTCCTCGCGTGGTGGCCTCTCCCCCGTAGGGATCCCCTTGGGCGCTCAAAGATTGTCGCCCCGACAGTGATCTGATGGCGGCGGGGTCCGGAAGCCGGGGTGGCGGCCTCTTTCTTTGACGGAGGTTCTCCCTTGGCGAATGGCGGTGCGGGTCGCATCTGCTGCCAGGGGCGCGGTCCTATGGTTTCTCTCACGCCAAGACGAAGATCTACCTTCAGCCCGTTTTCATTGATCTGGTGCAGTGTCGTGTTCCGGAAGGCTCCGCCGGCGAACTCCCATGGGCGATTCATGGCTAGAGATTGCTGGAACAGATGGGATTCGGTCGCGCGCAACCGGTGTTTTTCTAATCGTTTGGTTTTAGAGGGAGCGAGGCGAAGTTCTGCAGTCCGTTGACATCGTGGAACATGTCTTTAGTTCCACTGTAAAGTCAGTGTGCGGAGAATTTCATGGAAGCCAAGATTTATGGACTAGCTATGGTGGATCGAGTCCTGGTGGCGATGAGGAATTGGCTTGGTGATTCGTGAATTGTAACATCGGCATCGGAAGGTGGGGGCGGCATCACAGGAGGAGTTCACAGTCTTACCTGGCAGGGTGAAAATCCAAGGTCTGGCCTTAATTGGTTGTGCCTGGCAATGACCTTGTTGAAGGCATTGTTTTGTGAGCGGGGACTTTCTCTAGGGTGAAAACCTATGATCTTTGATCGGGCGGCGATGGTGCTTGTGCTCTGTTTCCTTCTTGAAGGCGTCACTATTGGAGATATTGGACTTCTGATATTGTTTTGGCGGGGTTAGTGTCGCTGCTACTAAGGATCTTATCGCTGCAGCGGGACTTTTCTTTTTTATAATTCTTCTTCTTTTTTTGGCTATGTGCATCCGTAATGCCAATAGGGAGGCTGAGTGTAATTGGTATCATCGCGATATTAATATATGCTTCTTTCCAAAAAAAAAAAAAGCGGCTCAATTGCCCAAAGGATTTGAGGCAAATGGTGATGTTGCGGAAAATTCTCCACTAAAATGCAGAGAAGAGTCTACTAGGAGGCGATACAGCATGGAAGAAGAGTACATTGCATCTGCAAGATATCCGCGGTAGTCCTGCTCACATATGATCCGAGCACAAATAAATAAACTTCCAGAGATTTATGTGCACCAAGTTAAACGTTAGTAGATCTTGTTCATCGAGAGGAAAGTTTCTTATGATACTTCTCTTGATCGCTTCTTTGATTCTTAGCTTTTTATTATTATTTGTAACCATTGTAAACTCACAATCAGCTTTGAATGCTCATAGTTATCGATTTGCCTGTCTCTTGCCATGTTCTGAACGGGATTGTTTTTCTATTTCTGAGGCTAAGCAATTTTTTTATTGTTTCCTTGTCATACCAAACGCACACTAGATCTAGTTCATCAAGAATATGCAATTTCCATTACATATCAATGGTTTCAGGGGATGCCTCACAGGTAAAGCCCCATCAAGAATATGAATTTTTTCGACTTATGTTTATTAAATTTAGTTTCTTGACTATCGTGGCCATTTTTTAATTTTTTATATTTTGTTTAGACAAATTTATGCCAAACTGGGACAATGTATCCTGGTGGAGGAAGGAAATAATCCTTCTCTCCCTCCACCACAAGCCAAGTAAGAGAAGGAGTTGGGGAAGTATTCAAACTCCCCTCTCCCAAGCTGCCCTCCCTCTCATAGATAGAGGGGAGGGGGGTGCCTTCCAAGCCACAACACCAGCCCCTCCCCACATCGCCGTCACGCCGAGCGATAGAGGGGAGGGGGGCGCCATGTCAGCATTTGACGGGCCCCACCACCTAGCGTGTGTGGAGGCGTACCGCACCCATGACGTCTCTCACCGAGCGTGGTCCTGCCCGCAAAACCTGATGGCGGGCCCATGTGGCACGCGAGGTCCACCATCCAGCGCTTTTTATTTACTCTGATGTTGAATTTATAGGAAGAGAAGAAGATTAGAAAGAATATACTATTGTCATTTTCTTTATTGTCTAAACTACTACATATATAACTGTGATTCTACTGGAACTTCTTTCCCATCCATGTTGAGCTAGTTGCAATTAGGTTTGTTGGGCTAGTTAGGTGTTGCAGGTGACTTTATAGTCTACCTCGGCTACTCTAGTGGACGGGCAAGTTATAAGGGAGAGTACATCTAGCTATCCTTCCACTGGATTGGTCCTCTCCACTTGTAAGCCTGTGTTGAGATGTACGGCCCGAACTACTCCCTCTATTTTAAAATCCTATAAGATGTTTTAGTCTTTATCTAAAACACATGTATCTAATACAATGTAGTATATGTGTGGGCTCTGGATGTGAAAGGAAACGAACGACCAAATGTAGCTAGGAACCGAACGATTAAGGAGAATGACACATGCACACAGGAGCATCTAGCGTTATTGTTCATGTTCGGTAGTAGTATCACCGGTAATACTAGTACTACAAACCAAGACCCACTGGATCGATCTGGAGGGAAAACGAACAACCAAATGCAGGCCAGGAAACGAACAATTAAGGAAGATAGCATCTCGCGTCATTATTCATGTTTCGGTAGTAGTACCACCGGTAATACTAGTACAAACCAAGACCCACTGGATCTGGAGGGAAAACGAAAATGATATTACACACACACGGACGGACGACAGTGCCCGATCGAGAACAAGACGACCTGAAACGGAGCAAAACCAAAACAAAAACAATGATGGGAGGAATAATGGGAAACATACAGGAAAGAAGAAGAACAAAAACAAGGGCCGCGCCAGCCAGGAAACGAACAACCAAATGCAGGCCAGGAAACGAACAATTAAGGAGGGAGACACATGCACAGGAGCATCTCGCGTCATTATTCATGTTTCGGTAGTAGTACCACCGGTAATACTACTAGTACAAACCAAGACCCAGTGGATCGATCTGGAGGGAAAACGAAAATGATATTACACACACACACCGACAGAGGACAGTGCCCGATCGAGAACAAGACGACCTGAAACGGAGCAAAACCAAAACAAAAACAATGATGGGAGGAATAATGGGAAACGTACAGGAAAGAAGAAGAACAAAAACAAGGGCCGCGCCAGGGAGAGGCCAGGGCTCGCCGATGTGATCCTGTCAGTCACCATAATATATTTTGCATTCGCCGAAAGAGACAGAGAGGGGCTCAGATCCATTCACCCACCGTCCCACGGGAAAAGTCCTGTAGGTTCTAAATGGTACCCTCCCGGGCTTGGAGATTTCGACAGTTATGCTAAGAGGTAACCAGCGGGCCGTTGCATTGTGAAGTTGGAGGACGAGGCGGCAAGGGAAACCGCACCATCCCTCGGATGTAGCGACGAACAAGCAGTGGCCTTTACGGGACTGGCAACTGCTGCCAGGCTCCGTGTGAATGAAAGCGCCGCCATCTTGCAACACGTACATGACGTCCGAATCTGTGGGCTCTGCTGTTACGACATCGAACACGACTTCACAGGACCTATCGTCTAGACCATCGTCTCGTTCAGGGATGGCGGCAACGACGACGCCCGCGAGCAGGAAGATGAGGGCGCCGAGCTTCACCTGCAGCTGCAGCATGATGGTGGCAATATGAATGAATGAATATGGTGGACTACTGACCAGCTAGCGATCCCAACTTTGCTCTGCTCGGCCTGCCTGCCTTTCCATCCCATGTTTGTTGAGCTTATATAAGATCGAGAATGGCCAGGCCGCCCTGCCCCTGCCCTTTCCGCGGCGAGATCAACCACATGATCTCCTGCCCATCCGGATCGTCCCGGATCTCATCCAGAACACATGGAAATAATTCTGACTAGCTGGTATTAGAATACAAATTAAATTTAAAAGAAACTGGCAGAGGCCAGATGTGCCTACTCGTGATTCATATATACATATAATAAAACCAATTCTAGCCCAGCTTCATTTAATAATGTAACTTATATCCTATTCTGACTTGGCAATAATAAAGTTGTTATTATCATATCTTCATACTTATGATAAATGTTTACATACCATGCTATAATTGTATTAACAGGAAACATTAATACTTGTGCGATTTGTAAACATAAAAGAGTCCCTAGTAAAGCCTCTTTGTTAAACTAGCTTGTTGGTTAATATATGATCATGGTTTCCTGATCATGAACATAGAGATGTTATTGACAACAGGGTCATATCATAAGGAGAATGATGTGATGGACATACTCCTATAGATAAGCGTAGCATAAAGATCAAGTCATTTTTATAGTTCAATTGCTATATGCTTTCTGATACATTGTAACCTAATTCCTTCGACCATGAGATCATGCATATCACCTTCACCAGAAGGATGCTTTGATGACATCAAACACCACACCGTAACTGGGTGGCTATAAAGGTGGCATTGAGTGTTCGGAAAGTGTCGGTTGAGACACATGGATCCGGTGTTTTCATCGGGAATGGTCCGGAGAATAAGATTCATATAAGGAAAGTCCTGTTTCGGAGTTGGGGAATGGTTCCGGTGTTTTCATCGGGAATGTTCTAGAAGGTTCCGGAATGTCCGGCACTCCGGAGGGAAAGGGTACATGAATGTGTTATATCAAGTTGGTATGATGGCGTTATGTACTTGGTGTCATCGCTGTACCAAATAGAGGGTTTATTCAAATCCTAGTTTGAAAAGTCAAACGGCTAGTTTGAAAGTCAAACGGCTAGTTTTGGGAAAGAGGAGAAGGAGGTTTGAAACCGACTTGGGGGAGGAGTTCCTCCTCCCATCGCCGGCCCACCTTGGGTCCGAGTTGGGGAGGGACTCCCCTCCCCAGGCGCGCCTCCCTCCACCTATAAGAGGAGGGGCAGGGCTCCCCTCCTAGACACAAGTTGCCTCCCTCTAAACCTAAACCCTAGCCACAGCCTAGGGATTTCTCCCAAGTCGCCGAGTTAGAGCTTCTAATTGCCCTAGCCGCTGGTTTAGTCCCTTCTAATTGGTGTGTCTAAACCCTAGATCACCAAGGCTCTCTCATAGTCCACCATACTCGCTCCGGCTTAAGGCGAAGCCCTGCAAGATCTCCCCTCTACTTCTGGTACCACGTCGTCGTGCTGCCGGAATCGCGAGGAGAGTGCTACAACCTCCGCTGCCTGCTGGAACAAGGGAGAGGAAGGTCTTCGTCGAGTACCGAACGTGTGACCGACTGCGGAAGCGCTGCCGGAACGCAGCGCCGGAAGGATCGTCTACGCGATCTTGAGATCGGCAAGTGTACAACTACATCACCCACGAGAATCTGCTCTTGTTAACCGCTTTGGAATCTTCGAGGGTGAGTTCCTCTATCGACTCGTTGCTACAATCTAGTAGATAGATCTTGGCTTGTTTGTGTGCATGCGGTAGAAATTTTTTGTTTTCCATGCTACGAACCCCTACAGTGGTATCAGAGCCGTGTCTATGTGTAGATCTGTTGCACGAGTAGAACACAATGGTCATTGTGGCGTTGATGCTTTTGTTGTCGATTGCTTCTTGTGTACTTTGCATCTTGCGGGATGGTGGGATGAAGCGGCCCGGGCTAACCTTACATGACATCGTTCATGAGACTTGCTCCACGCTTGACATGCAACTTGTATTGCATAAGTGGCTTTGCGGGTGCCTGTTTCTCCAAACATAGTTAAGATTCAATTTACAACGGGTGATTGACAATACTAGTATCAATGTTGTGGTTCTTGTTCGTAAGTTAGAACGACACTTATTGAAAGCCCCAAACCACGTAAAACATGCAAAGAAAATTAGAGGCGTCTAACTTTGTTTTGCAGGGGTGTGCTGTGATGTGATATGGCCATGATTGTGATTATATATGATGTATGCAATGTTCCTTATTGTAAGTTGGCAACCGGCAGGAGCCATATGGTTGTGTTTAAATTCTGTTAAGACCCGCTTGTCTGTTCAAAGTAGTTGTAATAGTTGAAGCTGGTGGACGACAACCATGGAGCGGCGTCATTGACCTTGATGCAATGCCGGTGATGATGGAGATCATGTTCGTGCTTGAAGATGGAGATCAGAAGCACAGAGAAGAAAGGCCATATCATATCACATATTATGAATTGCATGTGATGTTAATCCTTTATGCATCTTGTATTGCTTAGTTTGCGACGGTAGCATTATAAGATGATCCCTCAAACACACAATTTCAAGTTTTAAAGTGTTTATCCTTAGTAAGCACCGTTGCTAAAGCTCGTTGTTTTGAAGCACCACGTGATGATCGGGTGTGTTAGATTCTGCAAGTGTATACAACGTGAGCAAGCCAGATTTGCTCATGCGGAAGCTAAGGTTGATCTTGACGAGCCTAGCATGTACAGACATGGTCTCGGAACACGGATCACCGAAAGGTAAAGCATGAGTCATATAGTAGATATGATGAACATGTTGATTGTTCGCCATTGAAGCTGCATCAACTCTCGTGATGATCGGTTTTGATGTGGTGGATTTGGTTCGTGTGATCACTAAAACAATGTGAGGGATATTGTTTTGAGTGGGAGTTCAACAGCAATATGATTAAAAGTTGAACAACATTTATCATAAATTAAATCAAAGTGAATTGCATAGTTGTTGTAGTCATTGGCATCCGTTTACCACCTTGCGCTTAGTTATAATTGAGATGATAGAACTATAGAATTCTGGTTAGTTACTTTACAAACTGGTATCGTATTGTTTTGAAGTGTTAATCTAAAGTTTAAAAGTCCTATTGCAAACTTTCAGTAAGTTCCGGTTACTCCATGAAGTTTAATAATTGGTATTAAATCAAGAGTGACAATTCCAAGAGTTAGTGTATGAGTATCATGTTTGTCTCCATGATTCTTGATATTCAAAGAATTGTCTTAATATCAAGGTTATCTAGGATCTGAAAGAGTTGTTTCAGAAACCATGATGTGTGGAAGATATTGTGATATCTGAAACGAAGTATTGGTTGCAACATGATAGAGTATAATATGGCAAAATACATGTTCTCATATTTTGATGAGAAGTTGCAAAAGGTTGGAAACACTAGTTGTCCTAAACCACCAAAAAGTTTTGGAGAGCAACATTATACTCGCGATTCATCTTTATAAGCTAAAAGTAGCTTGATCATGAATAATTCCATGGTAAGGGTGAATATTTGATGTAGGTAAAATGTTTACTACACCAAGAGATTACTAAAGAATGGAATTTGAAAGCACACCAAACATTTGATGGTGGTGATCTACTTCAAAGTCCAAGTCCAAAGACATTGGTATTTAATTATACACGCTTTGGACTATGTGTCATATGTATGACTCCACTGTTGATGTTGATAGATTCTTTCAAACAGAATAGGAAATACTGAAAGAGAATCTCATAAATATATGGCAGAAAATAAAAGACTAGAATTGTTCAGTTTAAGTATATAGATGATATACATGTTATGGCTATATTCTTTGCTTATTAAACAATGTGGTTCTTAAGTATTTGATACTGAATTTGTTGGTGTGAATCGTCATACGAAACAACACAATTCATGAACTACAATGGCCTAAGTAACTAGCAAAAGAATATGTGATGATGTTCATCAAGAACAAATAAAGGGTTATTGTGTTGCTCGTTAAACATCAAAGCTTGCCTTCAAGATTTGTTTTATCAGGTATTATGAGAACAAAAGGGTTGTTCAAATAATTGCCATAATCCATAAAAGATGGATGATTCACAAATCTCGTTGGAGAAATCACATCCATAAAACTAGTGCTAAAAATGTTGAAAGACAAATTGATTGAAAGATCACTTAGGAAGTGACATCGCCGTTTAAATTATATTGGAAAGAAAACATGAAGAAACTCCATGTGGATGGAATTTTGGAGTCTTTTGATTTTGATCACATGACGCTTGTGAAACTTTCCTAAGAGATAATTAAAACTTCGTTCATAGGCCGAAAGGGAACGAATGACTATCTTATTGGAACTTGTACATATTGTTGTACGAAGTCCATTATGTGTAGTAAAGAGCGATGGATTTCAACTTCATATGCTTTCTCCAAAAATTTGAGTGAATATATGTATATTTACTTAATAAGGATGAAGTATGAAATATTTGAAAAGTTCAAGGACTTTCAAGATGAAGTGCAAGATCATTGTAACAAGAATATAAATAGTTTATGATAAGATCATAAAGGAAGATATTTGAGTTACAAGTTTAGCATAATACCTAAGATTTAAGGAATCGTTCCGTGGATTTGCATTTCCCGAAACACCATAAGAGTATGGAGTGTTCGAGATATGTAATTAAACCTTGCTGACATGGTAAGATCAAAGGTGTAATTCATAAAACTGCCATTATATTTTAAAGATTAAAAGCTTGAGAGACTACCGTTTTTCCACTAAAAAAGAGCTTCATCATAATCCGTTGAACTGACACCATATAAAGTTATGGTTTGGGATAAAACCCAAGTAGTCCTTTCTTGAACATTGGTATGCTATGCATAAGAAAGATGTTTGCAACCAAAGTCGGATGAACCTGTCTTTGTATGTTATTTCGAATAACAGTTCCTCCATAACATCGGAGACAAAAGTGTTTGTCGCTTAGAACGTTAAGTTTCTTTGAGAAGGAATTTTTCGTGAAAAGATAAGTGGGAGGACAATAGAACTTTGATAAGGTTAAAAGAACCTTAGCTATATGTGCTAAGTTGCGCAGCACCGAAAAGTGTTCCGAAGGCAGCAACAATGCTCATGGCTCACGTACCTCAAAGGTTGTGGTTACGGAGGTCAAAGTTTCTATTGAACCAAGTAGGTCGAGTAAGCAATCAAATACCAAGATTTAAGGGTTGAATTATTATTTGAGAATAATGAACGTACTATATGCAAAGAAGCGATGATGGGCCCTGACTCCGTAAAATGGCTTGAAGCCATAAAATCCGTGATAGTTCCATACACGAGAAATCAAGTTTTGAACTTGAAGGACCCTCAAGAAAGGTGTAAGACCTTACAGTTGTGTTTGGATCTATAAAGAAATAAACATGGATGTTTCGCATCTATGAAATGGTCGACATGTTGGGAAAGATTTCACAACAATGTTCAAAGGTTAACTATGACAAGATTTGATCTTTCATAGCGATATTTAGTCTAGACGGATTAATGTAGCAACCACTACATATAATTTTGTTATATGGTAGTTGAATAAACAAAACAAGTTCTTCTAATAGAATTGTTACCTAGGACGTGTGCATGACACAGTCCATAGGGTTTTGTTAATTCAAAGGATGCTAAATGTATATGCAAACTTCAATGGTTGAAGTAAGCATCGCGGAGTTGGAATCTTCACAATGATGAAATTGTTAAAAGAGTTTAAATTCATCAGAGACAATGAAGATGCTTGCGTTTGCAAGAAATTAAGTGGGAGCGCTAAGACATATTTCTAATACATTATGTGGAAGACATATTGTTGATTGGAAATGATGTATCTTTTATTAACACATATTAAGAATTTCATCTCGATGAAAAAGGCTTAGGCAAAACCCAAATATTTGGCATCAATAGACGCTAATATGGTTGTGCCAAAAGTACATAGATGATATATTGAATGCGTTCGATATAGAAACTACAAGAAAGGTTCTTGTTGCACAGAAAGAATTGAATGAGTTCAATATTGATGATATATTCAAGTGTATTGACACTTGGTAAGTGAAACAAAGATTCAAGTATAGATTGATACTTGATGTATGAAATCACAAAGAGTATTTATATCAATCATACTGTGATATGTACAAATCCAGATATGTCCTATACTCTAAATGTTATGAGCATATACCAGAATGATTCATAAGATGATCATTGGACAATAGTAAGAATATTCTTATGATCTTTTGGAAGAACTAAAGAGTATATTATTTGCAGAAGTGACAAATAGATGGTTAGTTCATTGTAAAAGTACTACATTGATACTAGTTTTGTCACAAAGTACAAATTAAGTTTATCTCAATCTAAACTAAGGGTGGCACAATATAATGGAAAGTAAGTTCCATAATGGATTTGGATGAGTTCCAAAGTTAAGACATTGTGACAGATACTACAACAAAAGGCTAAGTATATGACTGCTATAATAGCAGCAAAAGAGGGCATTTGTGTCTAGTAGTTTGTTATCAAACTAGGTGTAGTTCACAGCGGGATAATACTATGAAGATATATTGTACGACAATATTATCGACATGTTTTAACCCCAAAGAACTAAAGGTCTCACCAAAGGACCAAATTTATACAAAGCCATCTCATTAGAGAATGAGTGATGCGTAGAGACGCAAAGACATGCAATTACACACGGACCTAGAAGTGTCAGATCCGGAGATCAGTTGACCACTAGCAATCGTGTACATACAACACCAGAAAGCCATAGGTGTTGAATACACAAAGGTTTGAAACTAGATTATTGACTCTAGTGCAAGTGGGAGACTGTTGGAGATATGCCCAAGAGGCAATAATAAAGTAGTTATTATCATATCTTCATACTTATGATAAATGTTTACATACCATGCTATAATTGTATTAACAGGAAACATTAATACTTGTGTGATTTGTAAACATAAAAGAGTCCCTAGTAAAGCCTCTTTGTTAAACTAGCTTGTTGGTTAATATATGATCATGGTTTCCTGATCATGAACATAGAGATGTTATTGACAACAGGGTCATATCATTAGGAGAATGATGTGATGGACATACTCCTATAGATAAGCGTAGCATAAAGATCAAGTCATTTTTATAGTTCAATTGCTATATGCTTTCTGATACATAGTAACCTAATTTCTTCGACCATGAGATCATGCATATCACCTTCACCGTAAGGATGCTTTGATGACATCAAACACCACACCGTAACTGGGTGGCTATAAAGGTGGCATTGAGTGTTCGGAAAGTGTCGGTTGAGACACATGGATCAAGAGTGGGATTTGTCCATCCATATGACGTATAGATATACTCTGGGCCCTCTCGGTGGAATGTCATCCAATTAGCTTGCAAGCATGTGACTGGCTCACAAGGGATCACATACCACGGGAACGACAAAAGAGTACTTATCAGTAACGAGGTTGAACTAGGTATGCAGAGATACCGACGATCATAACCTCGGATAAGTAAACTATCGTGAGACAAAGGGAAATTGGTATCATATGTAAGTGGTTCATTCGATCGCAAAGTAATCGTAGAAATATGTGGGAGCCATATGAATTTCCAGATTCCTCTATTGGTTATTGTTCAGAGAAGTGTCTCGATCATGTCCGCATAATTCACGAACCGTAGGGAGACACACTTAAGGATTCGATGTTGTTGAGTAGTTATGGAATGATGAGTAAGAGACCGAATGTTGTTCGGAGTCTCGGATGGGATCCGGGATATCACGAGGAGATCCGGAATGGTCCGGAGAATAAGATTCATATAAGGAAAGTCCTGTTTCGGAGTTGGGGAATGGTTCCGGTGTTTTCATCGGGAATGTTCTAGAAAGTTCCGGAATGTCCGGCACTCCGGAGGGGAAGGGTACATGAATGTGTTATATCAAGTTGGTATGATTGCATTATGTACTTGGTGTCATCGCTGTACCAAATAGAGGGTTTATTCAAATCCTAGTTTGAAAAGTCAAACGGCTAGTTTGAAAGTCAAACGGCTAGTTTTGGGAAAGAGGAGAAGGAGGTTTGAAACCGACTTGGGGGAGGAGTTCCTCCTCCCATCGCCGGCCCACCTTGGGTCCGAGTTGGGGAGGGACTCCCCTCCCCAGGCGCGCCTCCCTCCACCTATAAGAGGAGGGGCAGGGCTCCCCTCCTAGACACAAGTTGCCTCCCTCTAAACCTAATCCCTATCCACAGCCTAGGGATTTCTCCCAAGCCGCCGAGTTAGAGCTTCTAATTGCCCTAGCCGCTGGTTTAGTCCCTTCTAATTGGTGTGTCTAAACCCTAGATCACCAAGGCTCTCTCATAGTCCACCATACTCGCTCCGGCTTAAGGTGAAGCCCTGCGAGATCTCCCCTCTACTTCCGGTACCACGCCGTCGTGCTGCCGGAATCGCGAGGAGAGTGCTACAACCTCCGCTGCCTGCTAGAACAAGGGAGAGGAAGGTCTTCGTCGAGTACCGAACGTGTGACCGACTGCGGAAGCGCTGCCGGAACGCAGCGCCGGAAGGATCGTCTACGCGATCTTGAGATCGGCAAGTGTACGACTACATCACCCACGAGAATCTGCTCTCGTTAACCGCTTTGGAATCTTCGAGGGTGAGTTCCTCTATCGACTCGTTGCTACAATCTAGTAGATAGATCTTGGCTTGTTTGTGTGCATGCGGTAGAAATTTTTTGTTTTCCATGCTACGAACCCCTACAGTTTCCTGATCATGAACATAGAGATGTTATTAACAACAGGGTCATATCATTGGGAGAATGATGTGATGGACATACTCCTATAGTTAAGCGTAGCATAAAGATCAAGTCATTTAATATAGTTCATTTGCTATAAGCTTTCTGATACATAGTAACCTAATTCTTTCGACCATGAGATCATGTTAATCACCATCACCGGAAGGATGCTTTGATGACATCAAACACCACACCGTAACTGGGTGGCTATAAAGGTGGCATTGAGTGTTTGGAAAGTATGGGTTGAGGCACATGGATCAAGAGTGGGATTTGTCCATCCATATGACGGATAGATATACTCTGGGCCCTCTCGGTGGAATGTCATCCAATTAGCTTGCAAGCATGTGACTGGCTCACAAGGGATCACATATCACGGGAACGAGAAAAGAGTACTTATCAGTAACGAGGTTGAACTAGGTATGCAGAGATACCGACGAGCTCAAGTGGAATGTTCAAGGCAAAGGTATAATCTTGATAGGTTTCCCTTTTTTCCGGTCTCACGTTGTGTGTGTGAGACCGGGTTTAGGATAGATAACCGTACTATCAAGAGGGGCTCTCGTATGAGTAATTCGGTCACATCGTTCGGAGAGAGCTCAAACCTTTGCATACTTTCATCATCGTATTTGGTTTTTATTTGGTCTTACCCATGTGAGGATATAGAGCTTGTGGTAATCTCCATAACAAGCTCTTGATCATCAAAATCGGATCTTCCGTTTGTATCTTGTTGCGATTTTGATCTTGCCGGCTTTTCGGTTTCTCAGCAAGTGAGGTCTCTCACATTAGTGTACTTGATATTTTATCACTTGGTGATAACCAATATTTTCACTTTTTATTGGAAAGCCCTTGTCGTCCTCTATCCAACGCAATTGGAATCGGGTCAATCGGAGTCACCAATCAAAAGTTATGACCGTTTGAATCTGCCTCATATTTTATTTATAAAAGAAAAGAGAAAATCATATTCTTCCTCATGCACTATTGGTATCTCCTCATCCCATCCTATCTTGATTGATGATGTTTATTCACTTTGTAAGGATGAGGTTGGCAATATGTTTGCCAAATTTGTTGGTGCCCAATGTGGTGTTAAGAAAAGAACCATTTGGGTTGCCAATCCTATTGTGACTAACTTCTTAGGACCCAACTTGGTTGGGGACCAACAAGCTAAAACTTGATCAATAGGTAATTTTTTTAAGGGCATTGGAGACTTGGCTACATCATGAAGAATTAAGGGATCTTCATTATTATATTTGTCAAGCCAAGTCATGTGGATTATATTGCTCCTATTATATTTCCAATGTTCCTCCTTGGGGTAACATATGCTTAACTCATTTCAATGCAATTGGAATCGGGTCAATCGGAGTCACCAATCAAAAGTTATGACCGTTTGAATCTGCCTCATATTTGATTTATAAAAGAAAAGAGAAAAGAGAAAAAGAAAAGTTGACCCGCTCAGATCCCGCTCGCCAGCTTCCAGATCCCGCGCGCCTGCCTCGGTTTCCGCTCGCGCGCGCCTCGCACTGGCCGCTGCTCTCGCTCGCACGCGCTGCCGCGCGCGTTGATTCGCCCGCCTGGCCCCGCTGCTGCGCCAGCTCGCCTTGCATCGCGCGCGCACGCGCGCTGCCTCTATCCTCACTCGCTGCCGCGCCTGGCTGCTGGCCCCGCCCGGCCCCACTGCTGCGCTTGTTGTGGCCCCGCTGGGCCCAGCCTTGGCCGTTGGTCACGCGCATGCCTGGCGACTGCTGCTGCTGCGCTGTCCCACCTCGCCATGGTTCCCTCTGGCCTGCTCGCCCGTTGACTGCTGCTGCTGTTTTTTCTTTGGAGCCGTTTGGCAGTGGGCGGTAGTACCGGTTCAATCCGGTAACCGGTACTACCGGACCGTTCATAAAAACACTCCAACAGCCATATTTTGTCTAGCCCTATATAAGTCTTTGTCCATTTTCGTTTAGGGTTGCTTCTTCCTCCTCGTTTTGTCTAAGCTTTGCCCTCATTTGCCTTGCTATTTGAGCTTGATTTATACTCACCCCTCCATTGATTCTTGCATATATTTGAGGGGTAGTTGGAGGTGATCTAGATCTACGTTTTGACCTAACTGATTCATGTCTTTGTGAGTGTATCTTTGGGGATCTAGATTTTGGGGGATTTTGTGTCTCTCTTTGATTCCTCCTCTCTTGTTCCCCCAATAGCTTTAGTAGCTTTGTTGGAACTTGAGAGTGATGGATTTGGGCACCTTTGTGGTGTTCATGCCATTTGCATTTGGTGCATCGGTTTGAGTTCTCCTCGGAGGATTTGGTTCGTGTGACTCATTGGAGCTTGTCCCTCTTGGGTTCTTGGAACCCTAGACGGTTTTGTGGCCTTATTGGCATTGTGGCCTTTTGTGGCATTTGTTGGGAGCCTCCAATTAAGTTGTGGAGAAGTGCCCCAACCTTGTGAGAGGTTTCAGTTGCCACCGACAAGTGCACCGATAGTGGAAGCGTGGATCGATCTTGTTGGGGTGAGATTCACTGGAGAATAAGGGAGGCCTTTTGTGGTGTTGGTGGTTTGATACCACCCCCTCTCCAAACGAGACGTACTCCATGTTGGGAGGAACTCGGTAAAATATCGGTGTCCCCGCGTGCCTCGGCTATCTCTATACCCGAGCTCTTTACTTATGCACTTTACATTGTGATAGCCTTCGTGCTTGAAGTAATATATATATTTCCATCACTTTGTTGCTTGTATTGCTTAGCATAAGTTGTTGGTGCACATAAGTGAAACTTAGTTGTTCTAGGTTGTGATTAACAAAGTAAACACTAGTTTTATTCCGCCTTTGTTGAGCCACTCTAGGAAAAGTTTTAATCGCCTATTCACCCCCTCTAGGCGACATCTGTATCCTTTCACCATTGCTCAACAAGAACACCACCAGATCCCTCCACCAAAACGACTCAAATCAATACACCAGGCTATCCCATTAGTAGATCGGGACTCTACTAGCTTGCTAATATGTTAGAGCACCGAGTTTGGATAGAAATCTGGGCTAAAAATCGGTGCAGCACCTAGTGAAAACGAGAGCAAGAAAGAGAGAAAGAGGAAGAACATCGAGAGAGAGAGGAGGGGAGGACGACGACGGGCCGGCGCTGGCTCGGCGCTGAGCTATATGCTGGGGCGCGTCGTCCCTTCCACGGACGAACGTGCCTTCATCCATTCAACAGACGACCCCGCGCTGCACCCTCTGTTGGCCGACAGCGTCATGCCTCGGTCGGCTTTTGGGAAAAAGAAGGCAACGCTATCGTCTTTTGGATAAAAGAAGACCGGGCTTTCGTCTTTTGGAATAAAGAACCAACCGGCTCGTCTTTTGAATGGACGGCGGTCCGTTACATTTGCAACATTTGCATTTTGTGTATTATTTGTGAAATTGAATAAAAAAATTGTATTATTTAAAAAAAATTAGCTGAGATGCGAGGCATCAAGCTCTACGCGGTTTCAACAATGAATATACTACTACGAGAGACAACGGAACTATAGCTAGCTGGAGTAGTACTACTAGAGATGTACTCATAGTTCGTTACTCCCTCTGGTCCGTATTACTAACGATTCATTACTCACTCCAGCCATCTTAATTTTATTTAGATACAAATGCATTTACTCTAAATACTAACTTGGTGGTGGTGGGCATGGTACCGTCTATAAAGGGATTTTGTCGGACCTCCATGTTGTAGCCATCAAGAAACCAAAGATGGTGGTTCAGCGGGAGATTGATGAGTTTATTAATGAGGTTGTTGTCCTATCACAAATCAACCACAAGAATGTAGTAAAATTATATGGCTGCTTCCTTGAAACAGAAGTCCCAATTTTGGTCTATGAGTTCATACACAATGGAACCCTTTTTGATCATCTTCATGTCGAAGGGCCAATTTCACTGCCATGGGATGATAGGCTACGGATAGCAACTGAAACAGCAAAATCTCTAGCATATCTTCACTTAACAACTTCAATACCAATCATCCATAGAGATATCAAGCCTCAAACATACTTTTGGATGATACTCTAACAAGAAAGGTAGCAGACTTTGGAGCTTCAAGATACATTCCATTGGAAAAATCGGGGTTAACAATAGTTGTGCAAGGTACACTGGGTTATTTGGACCCGATGTACTTTTACACATGGCACCTTACTGAGAAAAGTGATGTTAATAGCTTTGGTGGTATGCTTATAGAAATGATGACTAGAAAGAAGCCATTTCCCTATATGGGTTCTGAAGGGAATGGTCTTGTGGCACATTTTGCTACCTTATTTGCAGAAGGCAATATGATGCAAATATTAGATCCACAAGTTATGAGCGAGGGTAGCGAAGAAATTGAAGAGATCGCTGGAATTCCAATAGCATGTGTAAAATTAAGAGGGGAGGAACGGCTAACTATGAGACAAGTGGAGTTGAGACTAGAAGCGGCTCAATTGACGCGTTGCCTCTCGGGGAGGCGGCACGGGCGGAACCCTTAGCCACTGCCGCCCCCGACTCCTCCTCCCACCTCTCCCTCGCTGCCACTGAGGGACGCTGGCGGGGAAAGTCTAGCCGACCAATGGTGACAGCGGGCCTGCTTCCTCGCGTGGTGGCCTCTCCCCCGTAGGGATCCCCTTGGGCGCTCAAAGATTGTCGCCCCGACGGTGATCTGATGGCGGCGGGGTCTGGAAGCCGGGGTGGCGGCCTCTTTCTTTGACGGAGGTTCTCCCTTGGCGAATGGCGGTGCGGGTCGCATCTGCTGCCAGGGGCGCGGTCCTATGGTTTCTCTCACGCCAAGACGAAGATCTACCTTCAGCCCGTTTTCATTGATCTGGTGCAGTGTCGTGTTCCGGAAGGCTCCGCCGGCGAACTCCCATGGGCGATTCATGGCTAGAGATTGCTGGAACAGATGGGATTCGGTCGCGCGCAACCGGTGTTTTTCTAATCGTTTGGTTTTAGAGGGAGCGAGGCGAAGTTCTGCAGTCCGTTGACATCGTGGAACATGTCTTTAGTTCCACCGTAAAGTCAGTGTGCGGAGAATTTCATGGAAGCCAAGATTTATGGACTAGCTATGGTGGATCGAGTCCTGGTGGCGATGAGGAATTGGCTTGGTGATTCGTGAATTGTAACATCGGCATCGGAAGGTGGGGGCGGCATCACAGGAGGAGTTCACAGTCTTACCTGGCAGGGTGAAAATCCAAGGTCTGGCCTTAATTGGTTGTGCCTGGCAATGACCTTGTTGAAGGCATTGTTTTGTGAGCGGGGACTTTCTCTAGGGTGAAAACCTATGATCTTTGATCGGGCGGCGATGGTGCTTGTGCTCTGTTTCCTTCTTGAAGGCGTCACTATTGGAGATATTGGACTTCTGATATTGTTTTGGCGGGGTTAGTGTCGCTGCTACTAAGGATCTTATCGCTGCAGCGGGACTTTTCTTTTTTATAATTCTTCTTCTTTTTTTGGCTATGTGCATCCGTAATGCCAATAGGGAGGCTGAGTGTAATTGGTATCATCGCGATATTAATATATGCTTCTTTCCAAAAAAAAAAAGCGGCTCAATTGCCCAAAGGATTTGAGGCAAATGGTGATGTTGCGGAAAATTCTCCACTAAAATGCAGAGAAGAGTCTACTAGGAGGCGATACAGCATGGAAGAAGAGTACATTGCATCTGCAAGATATCCGCGGTAGTCCTGCTCACATATGATCCGAGCACAAATAAATAAACTTCCAGAGATTTATGTGCACCAAGTTAAACGTTAGTAGATCTTGTTCATCGAGAGGAAAGTTTCTTATGATACTTCTCTTGATCGCTTCTTTGATTCTTAGCTTTTTATTATTATTTGTAACCATTGTAAACTCACAATCAGCTTTGAATGCTCATAGTTATCGATTTGCCTGTCTCTTGCCATGTTCTGAACGGGATTGTTTTTCTATTTCTGAGGCTAAGCAATTTTTTTATTGTTTCCTTGTCATACCAAACGCACACTAGATCTAGTTCATCAAGAATATGCAATTTCCATTACATATCAATGGTTTCAGGGGATGCCTCACAGGTAAAGCCCCATCAAGAATATGAATTTTTTCGACTTATGTTTATTAAATTTAGTTTCTTGACTATCGTGGCCATTTTTTAATTTTTTATATTTTGTTTAGACAAATTTATGCCAAACTGGGACAATGTATCCTGGTGGAGGAAGGAAATAATCCTTCTCTCCCTCCACCACAAGCCAAGTAAGAGAAGGAGTTGGGGAAGTATTCAAACTCCCCTCTCCCAAGCTGCCCTCCCTCTCATAGATAAAGGGGAGGGGGGTGCCTTCCAAGCCACAACACCAGCCCCTCCCCACATCGCCGTCACGCCGAGGGATAGAGGGGAGGGGGGCGCCATGTCAGCATTTGACGGGCCCCACCACCTAGCGTGTGTGGAGGCGTACCGCACCCATGACGTCTCTCACCGAGCGTGGTCCTGCCCGCAAAACCTGATGGCGGGCCCATGTGGCACGCGAGGTCCACCATCCAGCGCTTTTTATTTACTCTGATGTTGAATTTATAGGAAGAGAAGAAGATTAGAAAGAATATACTATTGTCATTTTCTTTATTGTCTAAACTACTACATATATAACTGTGATTCTACTGGAACTTCTTTCCCATCCATGTTGAGCTAGTTGCAATTAGGTTTGTTGGGCTAGTTAGGTGTTGCAGGTGACTTTATAGTCTACCTCGGCTACTCTAGTGGACGGGCAAGTTATAAGGGAGAGTACATCTAGCTATCCTTCCACTGGATTGGTCCTCTCCACTTGTAAGCCTGTGTTGAGATGTACGGCCCGAACTACTCCCTCTATTTTAAAATCCTATAAGATGTTTTAGTCTTTATCTAAAACACATGTATCTAATACAATGTAGTATATGTGTGGGCTCTGGATGTGAAAGGAAACGAACGACCAAATGTAGCTAGGAACCGAACGATTAAGGAGAATGACACATGCACACAGGAGCATCTAGCGTTATTGTTCATGTTCGGTAGTAGTATCACCGGTAATACTAGTACTACAAACCAAGACCCACTGGATCGATCTGGAGGGAAAACGAACAACCAAATGCAGGCCAGGAAACGAACAATTAAGGAAGATAGCATCTCGCGTCATTATTCATGTTTCGGTAGTAGTACCACCGGTAATACTAGTACAAACCAAGACCCACTGGATCTGGAGGGAAAACGAAAATGATATTACACACACACGGACGGACGACAGTGCCCGATCGAGAACAAGACGACCTGAAACGGAGCAAAACCAAAACAAAAACAATGATGGGAGGAATAATGGGAAACATACAGGAAAGAAGAAGAACAAAAACAAGGGCCGCGCCAGCCAGGAAACGAACAACCAAATGCAGGCCAGGAAACGAACAATTAAGGAGGGAGACACATGCACAGGAGCATCTCGCGTCATTATTCATGTTTCGGTAGTAGTACCACCGGTAATACTACTAGTACAAACCAAGACCCAGTGGATCGATCTGGAGGGAAAACGAAAATGATATTACACACACACACCGACAGAGGACAGTGCCCGATCGAGAACAAGACGACCTGAAACGGAGCAAAACCAAAACAAAAACAATGATGGGAGGAATAATGGGAAACGTACAGGAAAGAAGAAGAACAAAAACAAGGGCCGCGCCAGGGAGAGGCCAGGGCTCGCCGATGTGATCCTGTCAGTCACCATAATATATTTTGCATTCGCCGAAAGAGACAGAGAGGGGCTCAGATCCATTCACCCACCGTCCCACGGGAAAAGTCCTGTAGGTTCTAAATGGTACCCTCCCGGGCTTGGAGATTTCGACAGTTATGCTAAGAGGTAACCAGCGGGCCGTTGCATTGTGAAGTTGGAGGACGAGGCGGCAAGGGAAACCGCACCATCCCTCGGATGTAGCGACGAACAAGCAGTGGCCTTTACGGGACTGGCAACTGCTGCCAGGCTCCGTGTGAATGAAAGCGCCGCCATCTTGCAACACGTACATGACGTCCGAATCTGTGGGCTCTGCTGTTACGACATCGAACACGACTTCACAGGACCTATCGTCTAGACCATCGTCTCGTTCAGGGATGGCGGCAACGACGACGCCCGCGAGCAGGAAGATGAGGGCGCCGAGCTTCACCTGCAGCTGCAGCATGATGGTGGCAATATGAATGAATGAATATGGTGGACTACTGACCAGCTAGCGATCCCAACTTTGCTCTGCTCGGCCTGCCTGCCTTTCCATCCCATGTTTGTTGAGCTTATATAAGATCGAGAATGGCCAGGCCGCCCTGCCCCTGCCCTTTCCGCGGCGAGATCAACCACATGATCTCCTGCCCATCCGGATCGTCCCGGATCTCATCCAGAACACATGGAAATAATTCTGACTAGCTGGTATTAGAATACAAATTAAATTTAAAAGAAACTGGCAGAGGCCAGATGTGCCTACTCGTGATTCATATATACATATAATAAAACCAATTCTAGCCCAGCTTCATTTAATAATGTAACTTATATCCTATTCTGACTTGGCAATAATAAAGTTGTTATTATCATATCTTCATACTTATGATAAATGTTTACATACCATGCTATAATTGTATTAACAGGAAACATTAATACTTGTGCGATTTGTAAACATAAAAGAGTCCCTAGTAAAGCCTCTTTGTTAAACTAGCTTGTTGGTTAATATATGATCATGGTTTCCTGATCATGAACATAGAGATGTTATTGACAACAGGGTCATATCATAAGGAGAATGATGTGATGGACATACTCCTATAGATAAGCGTAGCATAAAGATCAAGTCATTTTTATAGTTCAATTGCTATATGCTTTCTGATACATTGTAACCTAATTCCTTCGACCATGAGATCATGCATATCACCTTCACCAGAAGGATGCTTTGATGACATCAAACACCACACCGTAACTGGGTGGCTATAAAGGTGGCATTGAGTGTTCGGAAAGTGTCGGTTGAGACACATGGATCCGGTGTTTTCATCGGGAATGGTCCGGAGAATAAGATTCATATAAGGAAAGTCCTGTTTCGGAGTTGGGGAATGGTTCCGGTGTTTTCATCGGGAATGTTCTAGAAGGTTCCGGAATGTCCGGCACTCCGGAGGGAAAGGGTACATGAATGTGTTATATCAAGTTGGTATGATGGCGTTATGTACTTGGTGTCATCGCTGTACCAAATAGAGGGTTTATTCAAATCCTAGTTTGAAAAGTCAAACGGCTAGTTTGAAAGTCAAACGGCTAGTTTTGGGAAAGAGGAGAAGGAGGTTTGAAACCGACTTGGGGGAGGAGTTCCTCCTCCCATCGCCGGCCCACCTTGGGTCCGAGTTGGGGAGGGACTCCCCTCCCCAGGCGCGCCTCCCTCCACCTATAAGAGGAGGGGCAGGGCTCCCCTCCTAGACACAAGTTGCCTCCCTCTAAACCTAAACCCTAGCCACAGCCTAGGGATTTCTCCCAAGTCGCCGAGTTAGAGCTTCTAATTGCCCTAGCCGCTGGTTTAGTCCCTTCTAATTGGTGTGTCTAAACCCTAGATCACCAAGGCTCTCTCATAGTCCACCATACTCGCTCCGGCTTAAGGCGAAGCCCTGCAAGATCTCCCCTCTACTTCTGGTACCACGTCGTCGTGCTGCCGGAATCGCGAGGAGAGTGCTACAACCTCCGCTGCCTGCTGGAACAAGGGAGAGGAAGGTCTTCGTCGAGTACCGAACGTGTGACCGACTGCGGAAGCGCTGCCGGAACGCAGCGCCGGAAGGATCGTCTACGCGATCTTGAGATCGGCAAGTGTACAACTACATCACCCACGAGAATCTGCTCTTGTTAACCGCTTTGGAATCTTCGAGGGTGAGTTCCTCTATCGACTCGTTGCTACAATCTAGTAGATAGATCTTGGCTTGTTTGTGTGCATGCGGTAGAAATTTTTTGTTTTCCATGCTACGAACCCCTACAGTGGTATCAGAGCCGTGTCTATGTGTAGATCTGTTGCACGAGTAGAACACAATGGTCATTGTGGCGTTGATGCTTTTGTTGTCGATTGCTTCTTGTGTACTTTGCATCTTGCGGGATGGTGGGATGAAGCGGCCCGGGCTAACCTTACATGACATCGTTCATGAGACTTGCTCCACGCTTGACATGCAACTTGTATTGCATAAGTGGCTTTGCGGGTGCCTGTTTCTCCAAACATAGTTAAGATTCAATTTACAACGGGTGATTGACAATACTAGTATCAATGTTGTGGTTCTTGTTCGTAAGTTAGAACGACACTTATTGAAAGCCCCAAACCACGTAAAACATGCAAAGAAAATTAGAGGCGTCTAACTTTGTTTTGCAGGGGTGTGCTGTGATGTGATATGGCCATGATTGTGATTATATATGATGTATGCAATGTTCCTTATTGTAAGTTGGCAACCGGCAGAAGCCATATGGTTGTGTTTAAATTCTGTTAAGACCCGCTTGTCTGTTCAAAGTAGTTGTAATAGTTGAAGCTGGTGGACGACAACCATGGAGCGGCGTCATTGACCTTGATGCAATGCCGGTGATGATGGAGATCATGTTCGTGCTTGAAGATGGAGATCAGAAGCACAGAGAAGAAAGGCCATATCATATCACATATTATGAATTGCATGTGATGTTAATCCTTTATGCATCTTGTATTGCTTAGTTTGCGACGGTAGCATTATAAGATGATCCCTCAAACACACAATTTCAAGTTTTAAAGTGTTTATCCTTAGTAAGCACCGTTGCTAAAGCTCGTTGTTTTGAAGCACCACGTGATGATCGGGTGTGTTAGATTCTGCAAGTGTATACAACGTGAGCAAGCCAGATTTGCTCATGCGGAAGCTAAGGTTGATCTTGACGAGCCTAGCATGTACAGACATGGTCTCGGAACACGGATCACCGAAAGGTAAAGCATGAGTCATATAGTAGATATGATGAACATGTTGATTGTTCGCCATTGAAGCTGCATCAACTCTCGTGATGATCGGTTTTGATGTGGTGGATTTGGTTCGTGTGATCACTAAAACAATGTGAGGGATATTGTTTTGAGTGGGAGTTCAACAGCAATATGATTAAAAGTTGAACAACATTTATCATAAATTAAATCAAAGTGAATTGCATAGTTGTTGTAGTCATTGGCATCCGTTTACCACCTTGCGCTTAGTTATAATTGAGATGATAGAACTATAGAATTCTGGTTAGTTACTTTACGAACTGGTATCGTATTGTTTTGAAGTGTTAATCTAAAGTTTAAAAGTCCTATTGCAAACTTTCAGTAAGTTCCGGTTACTCCATGAAGTTTAATAATTGGTATTAAATCAAGAGTGACAATTCCAAGAGTTAGTGTATGAGTATCATGTTTGTCTCCATGATTCTTGATATTCAAAGAATTGTCTTAATATCAAGGTTATCTAGGATCTGAAAGAGTTGTTTCAGAAACCATGATGTGTGGAAGATATTGTGATATCTGAAACGAAGTATTGGTTGCAACATGATAGAGTATAATATGGCAAAATACATGTTCTCATATTTTGATGAGAAGTTGCAAAAGGTTGGAAACACTAGTTGTCCTAAACCACCAAAAAGTTTTGGAGAGCAACATTATACTCGCGATTCATCTTTATAAGCTAAAAGTAGCTTGATCATGAATAATTCCATGGTAAGGGTGAATATTTGATGTAGGTAAAATGTTTACTACACCAAGAGATTACTAAAGAATGGAATTTGAAAGCACACCAAACATTTGATGGTGGTGATCTACTTCAAAGTCCAAGTCCAAAGACATTGGTATTTAATTATACACGCTTTGGACTATGTGTCATATGTATGACTCCACTGTTGATGTTGATAGATTCTTTCAAACAGAATAGGAAATACTGAAAGAGAATCTCATAAATATATGGCAGAAAATAAAAGACTAGAATTGTTCAGTTTAAGTATATAGATGATATACATGTTATGGCTATATTCTTTGCTTATTAAACAATGTGGTTCTTAAGTATTTGATACTGAATTTGTTGGTGTGAATCGTCATACGAAACAACACAATTCATGAACTACAATGGCCTAAGTAACTAGCAAAAGAATATGTGATGATGTTCATCAAGAACAAATAAAGGGTTATTGTGTTGCTCGTTAAACATCAAAGCTTGCCTTCAAGATTTGTTTTATCAGGTATTATGAGAACAAAAGGGTTGTTCAAATAATTGCCATAATCCATAAAAGATGGATGATTCACAAATCTCGTTGGAGAAATCACATCCATAAAACTAGTGCTAAAAATGTTGAAAGACAAATTGATTGAAAGATCACTTAGGAAGTGACATCGCCGTTTAAATTATATTGGAAAGAAAACATGAAGAAACTCCATGTGGATGGAATTTTGGAGTCTTTTGATTTTGATCACATGACGCTTGTGAAACTTTCCTAAGAGATAATTAAAACTTCGTTCATAGGCCGAAAGGGAACGAATGACTATCTTATTGGAACTTGTACATATTGTTGTACGAAGTCCATTATGTGTAGTAAAGAGCGATGGATTTCAACTTCATATGCTTTCTCCAAAAATTTGAGTGAATATATGTACATTTACTTAATAAGGATGAAGTATGAAATATTTGAAAAGTTCAAGGACTTTCAAGATGAAGTGCAAGATCATTGTAACAAGAATATAAATAGTTTATGATAAGATCATAAAGGAAGATATTTGAGTTACAAGTTTAGCATAATACCTAAGATTTAAGGAATCGTTCCGTGGATTTGCATTTCCCGAAACACCATAAGAGTATGGAGTGTTCGAGATATGTAATTAAACCTTGCTGACATGGTAAGATCAAAGGTGTAATTCATAAAACTGCCATTATATTTTAAAGATTAAAAGCTTGAGAGACTACCGTTTTTCCACTAAAAAAGAGCTTCATCATAATCCGTTGAACTGACACCATATAAAGTTATGGTTTGGGATAAAACCCAAGTAGTCCTTTCTTGAACATTGGTATGCTATGCATAAGAAAGATGTTTGCAACCAAAGTCGGATGAACCTGTCTTTGTATGTTATTTCGAATAACAGTTCCTCCATAACATCGGAGACAAAAGTGTTTGTCGCTTAGAACGTTAAGTTTCTTTGAGAAGGAATTTTTCGTGAAAAGATAAGTGGGAGGACAATAGAACTTTGATAAGGTTAAAAGAACCTTAGCTATATGTGCTAAGTTGCGCAGCACCGAAAAGTGTTCCGGAGGCAGCAACAATGCTCATGGCTCACGTACCTCAAAGGTTGTGGTTACGGAGGTCAAAGTTTCTATTGAACCAAGTAGGTCGAGTAAGCAATCAAATACCAAGATTTAAGGGTTGAATTATTATTTGAGAATAATGAACGTACTATATGCAAAGAAGCGATGATGGGCCCTGACTCCGTAAAATGGCTTGAAGCCATAAAATCCGTGATAGTTCCATACACGAGAAATCAAGTTTTGAACTTGAAGGACCCTCAAGAAAGGTGTAAGACCTTACAGTTGTGTTTGGATCTATAAAGAAATAAACATGGATGTTTCGCATCTATGAAATGGTCGACATGTTGGGAAAGATTTCACAACAATGTTCAAAGGTTAACTATGACAAGATTTGATCTTTCATAGCGATATTTAGTCTAGACGGATTAATGTAGCAACCACTACATATAATTTTGTTATATGGTAGTTGAATAAACAAAACAAGTTCTTCTAATAGAATTGTTACCTAGGACGTGTGCATGACACGGTCCATAGGGTTTTGTTAATTCAAAGGATGCTAAATGTATATGCAAACTTCAATGGTTGAAGTAAGCATCGCGGAGTTGGAATCTTCACAATGATGAAATTGTTAAAAGAGTTTAAATTCATCAGAGACAATGAAGATGCTTGCGTTTGCAAGAAATTAAGTGGGAGCGCTAAGACATATTTCTAATACATTATGTGGAAGACATATTGTTGATTGGAAATGATGTATCTTTTATTAACACATATTAAGAATTTCATCTCGATGAAAAAGGCTTAGGCAAAACCCAAATATTTGGCATCAATAGACGCTAATATGGTTGTGCCAAAAGTACATAGATGATATATTGAATGCGTTCGATATAGAAACTACAAGAAAGGTTCTTGTTGCACAGAAAGAATTGAATGAGTTCAATATTGATGATATATTCAAGTGTATTGACACTTGGTAAGTGAAACAAAGATTCAAGTATAGATTGATACTTGATGTATGAAATCACAAAGAGTATTTATATCAATCATACTGTGATATGTACAAATCCAGATATGTCCTATACTCTAAATGTTATGAGCATATACCAGAATGATTCATAAGATGATCATTGGACAATAGTAAGAATATTCTTATGATCTTTTGGAAGAACTAAAGAGTATATTATTTGCAGAAGTGACAAATAGATGGTTAGTTCATTGTAAAAGTACTACATTGATACTAGTTTTGTCACAAAGTACAAATTAAGTTTATCTCAATCTAAACTAAGGGTGGCACAATATAATGGAAAGTAAGTTCCATAATGGATTTGGATGAGTTCCAAAGTTAAGACATTGTGACAGATACTACAACAAAAGGCTAAGTATATGACTGCTATAATAGCAGCAAAAGAGGGCATTTGTGTCTAGTAGTTTGTTATCAAACTAGGTGTAGTTCACAGCGGGATAATACTATGAAGATATATTGTACGACAATATTATCGACATGTTTTAACCCCAAAGAACTAAAGGTCTCACCAAAGGACCAAATTTATACAAAGCCATCTCATTAGAGAATGAGTGATGCGTAGAGACGCAAAGACATGCAATTACACACGGACCTAGAAGTGTCAGATCCGGAGATCAGTTGACCACTAGCAATCGTGTACATACAACACCAGAAAGCCATAGGTGTTGAATACACAAAGGTTTGAAACTAGATTATTGACTCTAGTGCAAGTGGGAGACTGTTGGAGATATGCCCAAGAGGCAATAATAAAGTAGTTATTATCATATCTTCATACTTATGATAAATGTTTACATACCATGCTATAATTGTATTAACAGGAAACATTAATACTTGTGTGATTTGTAAACATAAAAGAGTCCCTAGTAAAGCCTCTTTGTTAAACTAGCTTGTTGGTTAATATATGATCATGGTTTCCTGATCATGAACATAGAGATGTTATTGACAACAGGGTCATATCATTAGGAGAATGATGTGATGGACATACTCCTATAGATAAGCGTAGCATAAAGATCAAGTCATTTTTATAGTTCAATTGCTATATGCTTTCTGATACATAGTAACCTAATTTCTTCGACCATGAGATCATGCATATCACCTTCACCGTAAGGATGCTTTGATGACATCAAACACCACACCGTAACTTGGTGGCTATAAAGGTGGCATTGAGTGTTCGGAAAGTGTCGGTTGAGACACATGGATCAAGAGTGGGATTTGTCCATCCATATGACGTATAGATATACTCTGGGCCCTCTCGGTGGAATGTCATCCAATTAGCTTGCAAGCATGTGACTGGCTCACAAGGGATCACATACCACGGGAACGACAAAAGAGTACTTATCAGTAACGAGGTTGAACTAGGTATGCAGAGATACCGACGATCATAACCTCGGATAAGTAAACTATCGTGAGACAAAGGGAAATTGGTATCATATGTAAGTGGTTCATTCGATCGCAAAGTAATCGTAGAAATATGTGGGAGCCATATGAATTTCCAGATTCCTCTATTGGTTATTGTTCAGAGAAGTGTCTCGATCATGTCCGCATAATTCACGAACCGTAGGGAGACACACTTAAGGATTCGATGTTGTTGAGTAGTTATGGAATGATGAGTAAGAGACCGAATGTTGTTCGGAGTCTCGGATGGGATCCGGGATATCACGAGGAGATCCGGAATGGTCCGGAGAATAAGATTCATATAAGGAAAGTCCTGTTTCGGAGTTGGGGAATGGTTCCGGTGTTTTCATCGGGAATGTTCTAGAAAGTTCCGGAATATCCGGCACTCCGGAGGGGAAGGGTACATGAATGTGTTATATCAAGTTGGTATGATTGCATTATGTACTTGGTGTCATCGCTGTACCAAATAGAGGGTTTATTCAAATCCTAGTTTGAAAAGTCAAACGGCTAGTTTGAAAGTCAAACGGCTAGTTTTGGGAAAGAGGAGAAGGAGGTTTGAAACCGACTTGGGGGAGGAGTTCCTCCTCCCATCGCCGGCCCACCTTGGGTCCGAGTTGGGGAGGGACTCCCCTCCCCAGGCGCGCCTCCCTCCACCTATAAGAGGAGGGGCAGGGCTCCCCTCCTAGACACAAGTTGCCTCCCTCTAAACCTAATCCCTATCCACAGCCTAGGGATTTCTCCCAAGCCGCCGAGTTAGAGCTTCTAATTGCCCTAGCCGCTGGTTTAGTCCCTTCTAATTGGTGTGTCTAAACCCTAGATCACCAAGGCTCTCTCATAGTCCACCATACTCGCTCCGGCTTAAGGTGAAGCCCTGCGAGATCTCCCCTCTACTTCCGGTACCACGCCGTCGTGCTGCCGGAATCGCGAGGAGAGTGCTACAACCTCCGCTGCCTGCTAGAACAAGGGAGAGGAAGGTCTTCGTCGAGTACCGAACGTGTGACCGACTGCGGAAGCGCTGCCGGAACGCAGCGCCGGAAGGATCGTCTACGCGATCTTGAGATCGGCAAGTGTACGACTACATCACCCACGAGAATCTGCTCTCGTTAACCGCTTTGGAATCTTCGAGGGTGAGTTCCTCTATCGACTCGTTGCTACAATCTAGTAGATAGATCTTGGCTTGTTTGTGTGCATGCGGTAGAAATTTTTTGTTTTCCATGCTACGAACCCCTACAGTTTCCTGATCATGAACATAGAGATGTTATTAACAACAGGGTCATATCATTGGGAGAATGATGTGATGGACATACTCCTATAGTTAAGCGTAGCATAAAGATCAAGTCATTTAATATAGTTCATTTGCTATAAGCTTTCTGATACATAGTAACCTAATTCTTTCGACCATGAGATCATGTTAATCACCATCACCGGAAGGATGCTTTGATGACATCAAACACCACACCGTAACTGGGTGGCTATAAAGGTGGCATTGAGTGTTTGGAAAGTATGGGTTGAGGCACATGGATCAAGAGTGGGATTTGTCCATCCATATGACGGATAGATATACTCTGGGCCCTCTCGGTGGAATGTCATCCAATTAGCTTGCAAGCATGTGACTGGCTCACAAGGGATCACATATCACGGGAACGAGAAAAGAGTACTTATCAGTAACGAGGTTGAACTAGGTATGCAGAGATACCGACGAGCTCAAGTGGAATGTTCAAGGCAAAGGTATAATCTTGATAGGTTTCCCTTTTTTCCGGTCTCACGTTGTGTGTGTGAGACCGGGTTTAGGATAGATAACCGTACTATCAAGAGGGGCTCTCGTATGAGTAATTCGGTCACATCGTTCGGAGAGAGCTCAAACCTTTGCATACTTTCATCATCGTATTTGGTTTTTATTTGGTCTTACCCATGTGAGGATATAGAGCTTGTGGTAATCTCCATAACAAGCTCTTGATCATCAAAATCGGATCTTCCGTTTGTATCTTGTTGCGATTTTGATCTTGCCGGCTTTTCGGTTTCTCAGCAAGTGAGGTCTCTCACATTAGTGTACTTGATATTTTATCACTTGGTGATAACCAATATTTTCACTTTTTATTGGAAAGCCCTTGTCGTCCTCTATCCAACGCAATTGGAATCGGGTCAATCGGAGTCACCAATCAAAAGTTATGACCGTTTGAATCTGCCTCATATTTTATTTATAAAAGAAAAGAGAAAATCATATTCTTCCTCATGCACTATTGGTATCTCCTCATCCCATCCTATCTTGATTGATGATGTTTATTCACTTTGTAAGGATGAGGTTGGCAATATGTTTGCCAAATTTGTTGGTGCCCAATGTGGTGTTAAGAAAAGAACCATTTGGGTTGCCAATCCTATTGTGACTAACTTCTTAGGACCCAACTTGGTTGGGGACCAACAAGCTAAAACTTGATCAATAGGTAATTTTTTTAAGGGCATTGGAGACTTGGCTACATCATGAAGAATTAAGGGATCTTCATTATTATATTTGTCAAGCCAAGTCATGTGGATTATATTGCTCCTATTATATTTCCAATGTTCCTCCTTGGGGTAACATATGCTTAACTCATTTCAATGCAATTGGAATCGGGTCAATCGGAGTCACCAATCAAAAGTTATGACCGTTTGAATCTGCCTCATATTTGATTTATAAAAGAAAAGAGAAAAGAGAAAAAGAAAAGTTGACCCGCTCAGATCCCGCTCGCCAGCTTCCAGATCCCGCGCGCCTGCCTCGGTTTCCGCTCGCGCGCGCCTCGCACTGGCCGCTGCTCTCGCTCGCACGCGCTGCCGCGCGCGTTGACCCGCCCGCCTGGCCCCGCTGCCGCTCGCTGCACCCGCTCGCCGGGCCCCGCTGCTGCGTCAGCTCGCCTTGCATCGCGCGCGCACGCGCGCTGCCTCTATCCTCACTCGCTGCCGCGCCTGGCTGCTGGCCCCGCCCGGCCCCACTGCTGCGCTTGTTGTGGCCCCGCTGGGCCCAGCCTTGGCCGTTGGTCACGCGCATGCCTGGCGACTGCTGCTGCTGCGCTGTCCCACCTCGCCATGGTTCCCTCTGGCCTGCTCGCCCGTTGACTGCTGCTGCTGTTTTTTCTTTGGAGCCGTTTGGCAGTGGGCGGTAGTACCGGTTCAATCCGGTAACCGGTACTACCGGACCGTTCATAAAAACACTCCAACAGCCATATTTTGTCTAGCCCTATATAAGTCTTTGTCCATTTTCGTTTAGGGTTGCTTCTTCCTCCTCGTTTTGTCTAAGCTTTGCCCTCATTTGCCTTGCTATTTGAGCTTGATTTATACTCACCCCTCCATTGATTCTTGCATATATTTGAGGGGTAGTTGGAGGTGATCTAGATCTACGTTTTGACCTAACTGATTCATGTCTTTGTGAGTGTATCTTTGGGGATCTAGATTTTGGGGGATTTTGTGTCTCTCTTTGATTCCTCCTCTCTTGTTCCCCCAATAGCTTTAGTAGCTTTGTTGGAACTTGAGAGTGATGGATTTGGGCACCTTTGTGGTGTTCATGCCATTTGTATTTGGTGCATCGGTTTGAGTTCTCCTCGGAGGATTTGGTTCGTGTGACTCATTGGAGCTTGTCCCTCTTGGGTTCTTGGAACCCTAGACGGTTTTGTGGCCTTATTGGCATTGTGGCCTTTTGTGGCATTTGTTGGGAGCCTCCAATTAAGTTGTGGAGAAGTGCCCCAACCTTGTGAGAGGTTTCAGTTGCCACCGACAAGTGCACCGATAGTGGAAGCATGGATCGATCTTGTTGGGGTGAGATTCACTGGAGAATAAGGGAGGCCTTTTGTGGTGTTGGTGGTTTGATACCACCCCCTCTCCAAACGAGACGTACTCCATGTTGGGAGGAACTCGGTAAAATATCGGTGTCCCCGCGTGCCTCGGCTATCTCTATACCCGAGCTCTTTACTTATGCACTTTACATTGTGATAGCCTTCGTGCTTGAAGTAATATATATCTTTCCATCACTTTGTTGCTTGTATTGCTTAGCATAAGTTGTTGGTGCACATAAGTGAAACTTAGTTGTTCTAGGTTGTGATTAACAAAGTAAACACTAGTTTTATTCCGCCTTTGTTGAGCCACTCTAGGAAAAGTTTTAATCGCCTATTCACCCCCTCTAGGCGACATCTGTATCCTTTCACCATTGCTCAACAAGAACACCACCAGATCCCTCCACCAAAACGACTCAAATCAATACACCAGGCTATCCCATTAGTAGATCGGGACTCTACTAGCTTGCTAATATGTTAGAGCACCGAGTTTGGATAGAAATCTGGGCTAAAAATCGGTGCAGCACCTAGTGAAAACGAGAGCAAGAAAGAGAGAAAGAGGAAGAACATCGAGAGAGAGAGGAGGGGAGGACGACGACGGGCCGGCGCTGGCTCGGCGCTGAGCTATATGCTGGGGCGCGTCGTCCCTTCCACGGACGAATGTGCCTTCATCCATTCAACAGACGACCCCGCGCTGCACCCTCTGTTGGCCGACAGCGTCATGCCTCGGTCGGCTTTTGGGAAAAAGAAGGCAACGCTATCGTCTTTTGGATAAAAGAAGACCGGGCTTTCGTCTTTTGGAATAAAGAACCAACCGGCTCGTCTTTTGAATGGACGGCGGTCCGTTACATTTGCAACATTTGCATTTTGTGTATTATTTGTGAAATTGAATAAAAAAATTGTATTATTTAAAAAAAATTAGCTGAGATGCGAGGCATCAAGCTCTACGCGGTTTCAACAATGAATATACTACTACGAGAGACAACGGAACTATAGCTAGCTGGAGTAGTACTACTAGAGATGTACTCATAGTTCGTTACTCCCTCTGGTCCGTATTACTAACGATTCATTACTCACTCCAGCCATCTTAATTTTATTTAGATACAAATGCATTTACTCTAAATACTAACTTGGTGGTGGTGGGCATGGTACCGTCTATAAAGGGATTTTGTCGGACCTCCATGTTGTAGCCATCAAGAAACCAAAGATGGTGGTTCAGCGGGAGATTGATGAGTTTATTAATGAGGTTGTTGTCCTATCACAAATCAACCACAAGAATGTAGTAAAATTATATGGCTGCTTCCTTGAAACAGAAGTCCCAATTTTGGTCTATGAGTTCATACACAATGGAACCCTTTTTGATCATCTTCATGTCGAAGGGCCAATTTCACTGCCATGGGATGATAGGCTACGGATAGCAACTGAAACAGCAAAATCTCTAGCATATCTTCACTTAACAACTTCAATACCAATCATCCATAGAGATATCAAGCCTCAAACATACTTTTGGATGATACTCTAACAAGAAAGGTAGCAGACTTTGGAGCTTCAAGATACATTCCATTGGAAAAATCGGGGTTAACAATAGTTGTGCAAGGTACACTGGGTTATCTGGACCCGATGTACTTTTACACATGGCACCTTACTGAGAAAAGTGATGTTAATAGCTTTGGTGGTATGCTTATAGAAATGATGACTAGAAAGAAGCCATTTCCCTATATGGGTTCTGAAGGGAATGGTCTTGTGGCACATTTTGCTACCTTATTTGCAGAAGGCAATATGATGCAAATATTAGATCCACAAGTTATGAGCGAGGGTAGCGAAGAAATTGAAGAGATCGCTGGAATTCCAATAGCATGTGTAAAATTAAGAGGGGAGGAACGGCTAACTATGAGACAAGTGGAGTTGAGACTAGAAGCGGCTCAATTGACGCGTTGCCTCTCGGGGAGGCGGCACGGGCGGAACCCTTAGCCACTGCCGCCCCCGACTCCTCCTCCCACCTCTCCCTCGCTGCCACTGAGGGACGCTGGCGGGGAAAGTCTAGCCGACCAATGGTGACAGCGGGCCTGCTTCCTCGCGTGGTGGCCTCTCCCCCGTAGGGATCCCCTTGGGCGCTCAAAGATTGTCGCCCCGACGGTGATCTGATGGCGGCGGGGTCTGGAAGCCGGGGTGGCGGCCTCTTTCTTTGACGGAGGTTCTCCCTTGGCGAATGGCGGTGCGGGTCGCATCTGCTGCCAGGGGCGCGGTCCTATGGTTTCTCTCACGCCAAGACGAAGATCTACCTTCAGCCCGTTTTCATTGATCTGGTGCAGTGTCGTGTTCCGGAAGGCTCCGCCGGCGAACTCCCATGGGCGATTCATGGCTAGAGATTGCTGGAACAGATGGGATTCGGTCGCGCGCAACCGGTGTTTTTCTAATCGTTTGGTTTTAGAGGGAGCGAGGCGAAGTTCTGCAGTCCGTTGACATCGTGGAACATGTCTTTAGTTCCACTGTAAAGTCAGTGTGCGGAGAATTTCATGGAAGCCAAGATTTATGGACTAGCTATGGTGGATCGAGTCCTGGTGGCGATGAGGAATTGGCTTGGTGATTCGTGAATTGTAACATCGGCATCGGAAGGTGGGGGCGGCATCACAGGAGGAGTTCACAGTCTTACCTGGCAGGGTGAAAATCCAAGGTCTGGCCTTAATTGGTTGTGCCTGGCAATGACCTTGTTGAAGGCATTGTTTTGTGAGCGGGGACTTTCTCTAGGGTGAAAACCTATGATCTTTGATCGGGCGGCGATGGTGCTTGTGCTCTGTTTCCTTCTTGAAGGCGTCACTATTGGAGATATTGGACTTCTGATATTGTTTTGGCGGGGTTAGTGTCGCTGCTACTAAGGATCTTATCGCTGCAGCGGGACTTTTCTTTTTTATAATTCTTCTTCTTTTTTTGGCTATGTGCATCCGTAATGCCAATAGGGAGGCTGAGTGTAATTGGTATCATCGCGATATTAATATATGCTTCTTTCCAAAAAAAAAAAAGCGGCTCAATTGCCCAAAGGATTTGAGGCAAATGGTGATGTTGCGGAAAATTCTCCACTAAAATGCAGAGAAGAGTCTACTAGGAGGCGATACAGCATGGAAGAAGAGTACATTGCATCTGCAAGATATCCGCGGTAGTCCTGCTCACATATGATCCGAGCACAAATAAATAAACTTCCAGAGATTTATGTGCACCAAGTTAAACGTTAGTAGATCTTGTTCATCGAGAGGAAAGTTTCTTATGATACTTCTCTTGATCGCTTCTTTGATTCTTAGCTTTTTATTATTATTTGTAACCATTGTAAACTCACAATCAGCTTTGAATGCTCATAGTTATCGATTTGCCTGTCTCTTGCCATGTTCTGAACGGGATTGTTTTTCTATTTCTGAGGCTAAGCAATTTTTTTATTGTTTCCTTGTCATACCAAACGCACACTAGATCTAGTTCATCAAGAATATGCAATTTCCATTACATATCAATGGTTTCAGGGGATGCCTCACAGGTAAAGCCCCATCAAGAATATGAATTTTTTCGACTTATGTTTATTAAATTTAGTTTCTTGACTATCGTGGCCATTTTTTAATTTTTTATATTTTGTTTAGACAAATTTATGCCAAACTGGGACAATGTATCCTGGTGGAGGAAGGAAATAATCCTTCTCTCCCTCCACCACAAGCCAAGTAAGAGAAGGAGTTGGGGAAGTATTCAAACTCCCCTCTCCCAAGCTGCCCTCCCTCTCATAGATAAAGGGGAGGGGGGTGCCTTCCAAGCCACAACACCAGCCCCTCCCCACATCGCCGTCACGCCGAGGGATAGAGGGGAGGGGGGCGCCATGTCAGCATTTGACGGGCCCCACCACCTAGCGTGTGTGGAGGCGTACCGCACCCATGACGTCTCTCACCGAGCGTGGTCCTGCCCGCAAAACCTGATGGCGGGCCCATGTGGCACGCGAGGTCCACCATCCAGCGCTTTTTATTTACTCTGATGTTGAATTTATAGGAAGAGAAGAAGATTAGAAAGAATATACTATTGTCATTTTCTTTATTGTCTAAACTACTACATATATAACTGTGATTCTACTGGAACTTCTTTCCCATCCATGTTGAGCTAGTTGCAATTAGGTTTGTTGGGCTAGTTAGGTGTTGCAGGTGACTTTATAGTCTACCTCGGCTACTCTAGTGGACGGGCAAGTTATAAGGGAGAGTACATCTAGCTATCCTTCCACTGGATTGGTCCTCTCCACTTGTAAGCCTGTGTTGAGATGTACGGCCCGAACTACTCCCTCTATTTTAAAATCCTATAAGATGTTTTAGTCTTTATCTAAAACACATGTATCTAATACAATGTAGTATATGTGTGGGCTCTGGATGTGAAAGGAAACGAACGACCAAATGTAGCTAGGAACCGAACGATTAAGGAGAATGACACATGCACACAGGAGCATCTAGCGTTATTGTTCATGTTCGGTAGTAGTATCACCGGTAATACTAGTACTACAAACCAAGACCCACTGGATCGATCTGGAGGGAAAACGAACAACCAAATGCAGGCCAGGAAACGAACAATTAAGGAAGATAGCATCTCGCGTCATTATTCATGTTTCGGTAGTAGTACCACCGGTAATACTAGTACAAACCAAGACCCACTGGATCTGGAGGGAAAACGAAAATGATATTACACACACACGGACGGACGACAGTGCCCGATCGAGAACAAGACGACCTGAAACGGAGCAAAACCAAAACAAAAACAATGATGGGAGGAATAATGGGAAACATACAGGAAAGAAGAAGAACAAAAACAAGGGCCGCGCCAGCCAGGAAACGAACAACCAAATGCAGGCCAGGAAACGAACAATTAAGGAGGGAGACACATGCACAGGAGCATCTCGCGTCATTATTCATGTTTCGGTAGTAGTACCACCGGTAATACTACTAGTACAAACCAAGACCCAGTGGATCGATCTGGAGGGAAAACGAAAATGATATTACACACACACACCGACAGAGGACAGTGCCCGATCGAGAACAAGACGACCTGAAACGGAGCAAAACCAAAACAAAAACAATGATGGGAGGAATAATGGGAAACGTACAGGAAAGAAGAAGAACAAAAACAAGGGCCGCGCCAGGGAGAGGCCAGGGCTCGCCGATGTGATCCTGTCAGTCACCATAATATATTTTGCATTCGCCGAAAGAGACAGAGAGGGGCTCAGATCCATTCACCCACCGTCCCACGGGAAAAGTCCTGTAGGTTCTAAATGGTACCCTCCCGGGCTTGGAGATTTCGACAGTTATGCTAAGAGGTAACCAGCGGGCCGTTGCATTGTGAAGTTGGAGGACGAGGCGGCAAGGGAAACCGCACCATCCCTCGGATGTAGCGACGAACAAGCAGTGGCCTTTACGGGACTGGCAACTGCTGCCAGGCTCCGTGTGAATGAAAGCGCCGCCATCTTGCAACACGTACATGACGTCCGAATCTGTGGGCTCTGCTGTTACGACATCGAACACGACTTCACAGGACCTATCGTCTAGACCATCGTCTCGTTCAGGGATGGCGGCAACGACGACGCCCGCGAGCAGGAAGATGAGGGCGCCGAGCTTCACCTGCAGCTGCAGCATGATGGTGGCAATATGAATGAATGAATATGGTGGACTACTGACCAGCTAGCGATCCCAACTTTGCTCTGCTCGGCCTGCCTGCCTTTCCATCCCATGTTTGTTGAGCTTATATAAGATCGAGAATGGCCAGGCCGCCCTGCCCCTGCCCTTTCCGCGGCGAGATCAACCACATGATCTCCTGCCCATCCGGATCGTCCCGGATCTCATCCAGAACACATGGAAATAATTCTGACTAGCTGGTATTAGAATACAAATTAAATTTAAAAGAAACTGGCAGAGGCCAGATGTGCCTACTCGTGATTCATATATACATATAATAAAACCAATTCTAGCCCAGCTTCATTTAATAATGTAACTTATATCCTATTCTGACTTGGCAATAATAAAGTTGTTATTATCATATCTTCATACTTATGATAAATGTTTACATACCATGCTATAATTGTATTAACAGGAAACATTAATACTTGTGCGATTTGTAAACATAAAAGAGTCCCTAGTAAAGCCTCTTTGTTAAACTAGCTTGTTGGTTAATATATGATCATGGTTTCCTGATCATGAACATAGAGATGTTATTGACAACAGGGTCATATCATAAGGAGAATGATGTGATGGACATACTCCTATAGATAAGCGTAGCATAAAGATCAAGTCATTTTTATAGTTCAATTGCTATATGCTTTCTGATACATTGTAACCTAATTCCTTCGACCATGAGATCATGCATATCACCTTCACCAGAAGGATGCTTTGATGACATCAAACACCACACCGTAACTGGGTGGCTATAAAGGTGGCATTGAGTGTTCGGAAAGTGTCGGTTGAGACACATGGATCCGGTGTTTTCATCGGGAATGGTCCGGAGAATAAGATTCATATAAGGAAAGTCCTGTTTCGGAGTTGGGGAATGGTTCCGGTGTTTTCATCGGGAATGTTCTAGAAGGTTCCGGAATGTCCGGCACTCCGGAGGGAAAGGGTACATGAATGTGTTATATCAAGTTGGTATGATGGCGTTATGTACTTGGTGTCATCGCTGTACCAAATAGAGGGTTTATTCAAATCCTAGTTTGAAAAGTCAAACGGCTAGTTTGAAAGTCAAACGGCTAGTTTTGGGAAAGAGGAGAAGGAGGTTTGAAACCGACTTGGGGGAGGAGTTCCTCCTCCCATCGCCGGCCCACCTTGGGTCCGAGTTGGGGAGGGACTCCCCTCCCCAGGCGCGCCTCCCTCCACCTATAAGAGGAGGGGCAGGGCTCCCCTCCTAGACACAAGTTGCCTCCCTCTAAACCTAAACCCTAGCCACAGCCTAGGGATTTCTCCCAAGTCGCCGAGTTAGAGCTTCTAATTGCCCTAGCCGCTGGTTTAGTCCCTTCTAATTGGTGTGTCTAAACCCTAGATCACCAAGGCTCTCTCATAGTCCACCATACTCGCTCCGGCTTAAGGCGAAGCCCTGCAAGATCTCCCCTCTACTTCTGGTACCACGTCGTCGTGCTGCCGGAATCGCGAGGAGAGTGCTACAACCTCCGCTGCCTGCTGGAACAAGGGAGAGGAAGGTCTTCGTCGAGTACCGAACGTGTGACCGACTGCGGAAGCGCTGCCGGAACGCAGCGCCGGAAGGATCGTCTACGCGATCTTGAGATCGGCAAGTGTACAACTACATCACCCACGAGAATCTGCTCTTGTTAACCGCTTTGGAATCTTCGAGGGTGAGTTCCTCTATCGACTCGTTGCTACAATCTAGTAGATAGATCTTGGCTTGTTTGTGTGCATGCGGTAGAAATTTTTTGTTTTCCATGCTACGAACCCCTACAGTGGTATCAGAGCCGTGTCTATGTGTAGATCTGTTGCACGAGTAGAACACAATGGTCATTGTGGCGTTGATGCTTTTGTTGTCGATTGCTTCTTGTGTACTTTGCATCTTGCGGGATGGTGGGATGAAGCGGCCCGGGCTAACCTTACATGACATCGTTCATGAGACTTGCTCCACGCTTGACATGCAACTTGTATTGCATAAGTGGCTTTGCGGGTGCCTGTTTCTCCAAACATAGTTAAGATTCAATTTACAACGGGTGATTGACAATACTAGTATCAATGTTGTGGTTCTTGTTCGTAAGTTAGAACGACACTTATTGAAAGCCCCAAACCACGTAAAACATGCAAAGAAAATTAGAGGCGTCTAACTTTGTTTTGCAGGGGTGTGCTGTGATGTGATATGGCCATGATTGTGATTATATATGATGTATGCAATGTTCCTTATTGTAAGTTGGCAACCGGCAGGAGCCATATGGTTGTGTTTAAATTCTGTTAAGACCCGCTTGTCTGTTCAAAGTAGTTGTAATAGTTGAAGCTGGTGGACGACAACCATGGAGCGGCGTCATTGACCTTGATGCAATGCCGGTGATGATGGAGATCATGTTCGTGCTTGAAGATGGAGATCAGAAGCACAGAGAAGAAAGGCCATATCATATCACATATTATGAATTGCATGTGATGTTAATCCTTTATGCATCTTGTATTGCTTAGTTTGCGACGGTAGCATTATAAGATGATCCCTCAAACACACAATTTCAAGTTTTAAAGTGTTTATCCTTAGTAAGCACCGTTGCTAAAGCTCGTTGTTTTGAAGCACCACGTGATGATCGGGTGTGTTAGATTCTGCAAGTGTATACAACGTGAGCAAGCCAGATTTGCTCATGCGGAAGCTAAGGTTGATCTTGACGAGCCTAGCATGTACAGACATGGTCTCGGAACACGGATCACCGAAAGGTAAAGCATGAGTCATATAGTAGATATGATGAACATGTTGATTGTTCGCCATTGAAGCTGCATCAACTCTCGTGATGATCGGTTTTGATGTGGTGGATTTGGTTCGTGTGATCACTAAAACAATGTGAGGGATATTGTTTTGAGTGGGAGTTCAACAGCAATATGATTAAAAGTTGAACAACATTTATCATAAATTAAATCAAAGTGAATTGCATAGTTGTTGTAGTCATTGGCATCCGTTTACCACCTTGCGCTTAGTTATAATTGAGATGATAGAACTATAGAATTCTGGTTAGTTACTTTACGAACTGGTATCGTATTGTTTTGAAGTGTTAATCTAAAGTTTAAAAGTCCTATTGCAAACTTTCAGTAAGTTCCGGTTACTCCATGAAGTTTAATAATTGGTATTAAATCAAGAGTGACAATTCCAAGAGTTAGTGTATGAGTATCATGTTTGTCTCCATGATTCTTGATATTCAAAGAATTGTCTTAATATCAAGGTTATCTAGGATCTGAAAGAGTTGTTTCAGAAACCATGATGTGTGGAAGATATTGTGATATCTGAAACGAAGTATTGGTTGCAACATGATAGAGTATAATATGGCAAAATACATGTTCTCATATTTTGATGAGAAGTTGCAAAAGGTTGGAAACACTAGTTGTCCTAAACCACCAAAAAGTTTTGGAGAGCAACATTATACTCGCGATTCATCTTTATAAGCTAAAAGTAGCTTGATCATGAATAATTCCATGGTAAGGGTGAATATTTGATGTAGGTAAAATGTTTACTACACCAAGAGATTACTAAAGAATGGAATTTGAAAGCACACCAAACATTTGATGGTGGTGATCTACTTCAAAGTCCAAGTCCAAAGACATTGGTATTTAATTATACACGCTTTGGACTATGTGTCATATGTATGACTCCACTGTTGATGTTGATAGATTCTTTCAAACAGAATAGGAAATACTGAAAGAGAATCTCATAAATATATGGCAGAAAATAAAAGACTAGAATTGTTCAGTTTAAGTATATAGATGATATACATGTTATGGCTATATTCTTTGCTTATTAAACAATGTGGTTCTTAAGTATTTGATACTGAATTTGTTGGTGTGAATCGTCATACGAAACAACACAATTCATGAACTACAATGGCCTAAGTAACTAGCAAAAGAATATGTGATGATGTTCATCAAGAACAAATAAAGGGTTATTGTGTTGCTCGTTAAACATCAAAGCTTGCCTTCAAGATTTGTTTTATCAGGTATTATGAGAACAAAAGGGTTGTTCAAATAATTGCCATAATCCATAAAAGATGGATGATTCACAAATCTCGTTGGAGAAATCACATCCATAAAACTAGTGCTAAAAATGTTGAAAGACAAATTGATTGAAAGATCACTTAGGAAGTGACATCGCCGTTTAAATTATATTGGAAAGAAAACATGAAGAAACTCCATGTGGATGGAATTTTGGAGTCTTTTGATTTTGATCACATGACGCTTGTGAAACTTTCCTAAGAGATAATTAAAACTTCGTTCATAGGCCGAAAGGGAACGAATGACTATCTTATTGGAACTTGTACATATTGTTGTACGAAGTCCATTATGTGTAGTAAAGAGCGATGGATTTCAACTTCATATGCTTTCTCCAAAAATTTGAGTGAATATATGTACATTTACTTAATAAGGATGAAGTATGAAATATTTGAAAAGTTCAAGGACTTTCAAGATGAAGTGCAAGATCATTGTAACAAGAATATAAATAGTTTATGATAAGATCATAAAGGAAGATATTTGAGTTACAAGTTTAGCATAATACCTAAGATTTAAGGAATCGTTCCGTGGATTTGCATTTCCCGAAACACCATAAGCGTATGGAGTGTTCGAGATATGTAATTAAACCTTGCTGACATGGTAAGATCAAAGGTGTAATTCATAAAACTGCCATTATATTTTAAAGATTAAAAGCTTGAGAGACTACCGTTTTTCCACTAAAAAAGAGCTTCATCATAATCCGTTGAACTGACACCATATAAAGTTATGGTTTGGGATAAAACCCAAGTAGTCCTTTCTTGAACATTGGTATGCTATGCATAAGAAAGATGTTTGCAACCAAAGTCGGATGAACCTGTCTTTGTATGTTATTTCGAATAACAGTTCCTCCATAACATCGGAGACAAAAGTGTTTGTCGCTTAGAACGTTAAGTTTCTTTGAGAAGGAATTTTTCGTGAAAAGATAAGTGGGAGGACAATAGAACTTTGATAAGGTTAAAAGAACCTTAGCTATATGTGCTAAGTTGCGCAGCACCGAAAAGTGTTCCGGAGGCAGCAACAATGCTCATGGCTCACGTACCTCAAAGGTTGTGGTTACGGAGGTCAAAGTTTCTATTGAACCAAGTAGGTCGAGTAAGCAATCAAATACCAAGATTTAAGGGTTGAATTATTATTTGAGAATAATGAACGTACTATATGCAAAGAAGCGATGATGGGCCCTGACTCCGTAAAATGGCTTGAAGCCATAAAATCCGTGATAGTTCCATACACGAGAAATCAAGTTTTGAACTTGAAGGACCCTCAAGAAAGGTGTAAGACCTTACAGTTGTGTTTGGATCTATAAAGAAATAAACATGGATGTTTCGCATCTATGAAATGGTCGACATGTTGGGAAAGATTTCACAACAATGTTCAAAGGTTAACTATGACAAGATTTGATCTTTCATAGCGATATTTAGTCTAGACGGATTAATGTAGCAACCACTACATATAATTTTGTTATATGGTAGTTGAATAAACAAAACAAGTTCTTCTAATAGAATTGTTACCTAGGACGTGTGCATGACACGGTCCATAGGGTTTTGTTAATTCAAAGGATGCTAAATGTATATGCAAACTTCAATGGTTGAAGTAAGCATCGCGGAGTTGGAATCTTCACAATGATGAAATTGTTAAAAGAGTTTAAATTCATCAGAGACAATGAAGATGCTTGCGTTTGCAAGAAATTAAGTGGGAGCGCTAAGACATATTTCTAATACATTATGTGGAAGACATATTGTTGATTGGAAATGATGTATCTTTTATTAACACATATTAAGAATTTCATCTCGATGAAAAAGGCTTAGGCAAAACCCAAATATTTGGCATCAATAGACGCTAATATGGTTGTGCCAAAAGTACATAGATGATATATTGAATGCGTTCGATATAGAAACTACAAGAAAGGTTCTTGTTGCACAGAAAGAATTGAATGAGTTCAATATTGATGATATATTCAAGTGTATTGACACTTGGTAAGTGAAACAAAGATTCAAGTATAGATTGATACTTGATGTATGAAATCACAAAGAGTATTTATATCAATCATACTGTGATATGTACAAATCCAGATATGTCCTATACTCTAAATGTTATGAGCATATACCAGAATGATTCATAAGATGATCATTGGACAATAGTAAGAATATTCTTATGATCTTTTGGAAGAACTAAAGAGTATATTATTTGCAGAAGTGACAAATAGATGGTTAGTTCATTGTAAAAGTACTACATTGATACTAGTTTTGTCACAAAGTACAAATTAAGTTTATCTCAATCTAAACTAAGGGTGGCACAATATAATGGAAAGTAAGTTCCATAATGGATTTGGATGAGTTCCAAAGTTAAGACATTGTGACAGATACTACAACAAAAGGCTAAGTATATGACTGCTATAATAGCAGCAAAAGAGGGCATTTGTGTCTAGTAGTTTGTTATCAAACTAGGTGTAGTTCACAGCGGGATAATACTATGAAGATATATTGTACGACAATATTATCGACATGTTTTAACCCCAAAGAACTAAAGGTCTCACCAAAGGACCAAATTTATACAAAGCCATCTCATTAGAGAATGAGTGATGCGTAGAGACGCAAAGACATGCAATTACACACGGACCTAGAAGTGTCAGATCCGGAGATCAGTTGACCACTAGCAATCGTGTACATACAACACCAGAAAGCCATAGGTGTTGAATACACAAAGGTTTGAAACTAGATTATTGACTCTAGTGCAAGTGGGAGACTGTTGGAGATATGCCCAAGAGGCAATAATAAAGTAGTTATTATCATATCTTCATACTTATGATAAATGTTTACATACCATGCTATAATTGTATTAACAGGAAACATTAATACTTGTGTGATTTGTAAACATAAAAGAGTCCCTAGTAAAGCCTCTTTGTTAAACTAGCTTGTTGGTTAATATATGATCATGGTTTCCTGATCATGAACATAGAGATGTTATTGACAACAGGGTCATATCATTAGGAGAATGATGTGATGGACATACTCCTATAGATAAGCGTAGCATAAAGATCAAGTCATTTTTATAGTTCAATTGCTATATGCTTTCTGATACATAGTAACCTAATTTCTTTGACCATGAGATCATGCATATCACCTTCACCGTAAGGATGCTTTGATGACATCAAACACCACACCGTAACTTGGTGGCTATAAAGGTGGCATTGAGTGTTCGGAAAGTGTCGGTTGAGACACATGGATCAAGAGTGGGATTTGTCCATCCATATGACGTATAGATATACTCTGGGCCCTCTCGGTGGAATGTCATCCAATTAGCTTGCAAGCATGTGACTGGCTCACAAGGGATCACATACCACGGGAACGACAAAAGAGTACTTATCAGTAACGAGGTTGAACTAGGTATGCAGAGATACCGACGATCATAACCTCGGATAAGTAAACTATCGTGAGACAAAGGGAAATTGGTATCATATGTAAGTGGTTCATTCGATCGCAAAGTAATCGTAGAAATATGTGGGAGCCATATGAATTTCCAGATTCCTCTATTGGTTATTGTTCAGAGAAGTGTCTCGATCATGTCCGCATAATTCACGAACCGTAGGGAGACACACTTAAGGATTCGATGTTGTTGAGTAGTTATGGAATGATGAGTAAGAGACCGAATGTTGTTCGGAGTCTCGGATGGGATCCGGGATATCACGAGGAGATCCGGAATGGTCCGGAGAATAAGATTCATATAAGGAAAGTCCTGTTTCGGAGTTGGGGAATGGTTCCGGTGTTTTCATCGGGAATGTTCTAGAAAGTTCCGGAATATCCGGCACTCCGGAGGGGAAGGGTACATGAATGTGTTATATCAAGTTGGTATGATTGCATTATGTACTTGGTGTCATCGCTGTACCAAATAGAGGGTTTATTCAAATCCTAGTTTGAAAAGTCAAACGGCTAGTTTGAAAGTCAAACGGCTAGTTTTGGGAAAGAGGAGAAGGAGGTTTGAAACCGACTTGGGGGAGGAGTTCCTCCTCCCATCGCCGGCCCACCTTGGGTCCGAGTTGGGGAGGGACTCCCCTCCCCAGGCGCGCCTCCCTCCACCTATAAGAGGAGGGGCAGGGCTCCCCTCCTAGACACAAGTTGCCTCCCTCTAAACCTAATCCCTATCCACAGCCTAGGGATTTCTCCCAAGCCGCCGAGTTAGAGCTTCTAATTGCCCTAGCCGCTGGTTTAGTCCCTTCTAATTGGTGTGTCTAAACCCTAGATCACCAAGGCTCTCTCATAGTCCACCATACTCGCTCCGGCTTAAGGTGAAGCCCTGCGAGATCTCCCCTCTACTTCCGGTACCACGCCGTCGTGCTGCCGGAATCGCGAGGAGAGTGCTACAACCTCCGCTGCCTGCTAGAACAAGGGAGAGGAAGGTCTTCGTCGAGTACCGAACGTGTGACCGACTGCGGAAGCGCTGCCGGAACGCAGCGCCGGAAGGATCGTCTACGCGATCTTGAGATCGGCAAGTGTACGACTACATCACCCACGAGAATCTGCTCTCGTTAACCGCTTTGGAATCTTCGAGGGTGAGTTCCTCTATCGACTCGTTGATACAATCTAGTAGATAGATCTTGGCTTGTTTGTGTGCATGCGGTAGAAATTTTTTGTTTTCCATGCTACGAACCCCTACAGTTTCCTGATCATGAACATAGAGATGTTATTAACAACAGGGTCATATCATTGGGAGAATGATGTGATGGACATACTCCTATAGTTAAGCGTAGCATAAAGATCAAGTCATTTAATATAGTTCATTTGCTATAAGCTTTCTGATACATAGTAACCTAATTCTTTCGACCATGAGATCATGTTAATCACCATCACCGGAAGGATGCTTTGATGACATCAAACACCACACCGTAACTGGGTGGCTATAAAGGTGGCATTGAGTGTTTGGAAAGTATGGGTTGAGGCACATGGATCAAGAGTGGGATTTGTCCATCCATATGACGGATAGATATACTCTGGGCCCTCTCGGTGGAATGTCATCCAATTAGCTTGCAAGCATGTGACTGGCTCACAAGGGATCACATATCACGGGAACGAGAAAAGAGTACTTATCAGTAACGAGGTTGAACTAGGTATGCAGAGATACCGACGAGCTCAAGTGGAATGTTCAAGGCAAAGGTATAATCTTGATAGGTTTCCCTTTTTTCCGGTCTCACGTTGTGTGTGTGAGACCGGGTTTAGGATAGATAACCGTACTATCAAGAGGGGCTCTCGTATGAGTAATTCGGTCACATCGTTCGGAGAGAGCTCAAACCTTTGCATACTTTCATCATCGTATTTGGTTTTTATTTGGTCTTACCCATGTGAGGATATAGAGCTTGTGGTAATCTCCATAACAAGCTCTTGATCATCAAAATCGGATCTTCCGTTTGTATCTTGTTGCGATTTTGATCTTGCCGGCTTTTCGGTTTCTCAGCAAGTGAGGTCTCTCACATTAGTGTACTTGATATTTTATCACTTGGTGATAACCAATATTTTCACTTTTTATTGGAAAGCCCTTGTCGTCCTCTATCCAACGCAATTGGAATCGGGTCAATCGGAGTCACCAATCAAAAGTTATGACCGTTTGAATCTGCCTCATATTTTATTTATAAAAGAAAAGAGAAAATCATATTCTTCCTCATGCACTATTGGTATCTCCTCATCCCATCCTATCTTGATTGATGATGTTTATTCACTTTGTAAGGATGAGGTTGGCAATATGTTTGCCAAATTTGTTGGTGCCCAATGTGGTGTTAAGAAAAGAACCATTTGGGTTGCCAATCCTATTGTGACTAACTTCTTAGGACCCAACTTGGTTGGGGACCAACAAGCTAAAACTTGATCAATAGGTAATTTTTTTAAGGGCATTGGAGACTTGGCTACATCATGAAGAATTAAGGGATCTTCATTATTATATTTGTCAAGCCAAGTCATGTGGATTATATTGCTCCTATTATATTTCCAATGTTCCTCCTTGGGGTAACATATGCTTAACTCATTTCAATGCAATTGGAATCGGGTCAATCGGAGTCACCAATCAAAAGTTATGACCGTTTGAATCTGCCTCATATTTGATTTATAAAAGAAAAGAGAAAAGAGAAAAAGAAAAGTTGACCCGCTCAGATCCCGCTCGCCAGCTTCCAGATCCCGCGCGCCTGCCTCGGTTTCCGCTCGCGCGCGCCTCGCACTGGCCGCTGCTCTCGCTCGCACGCGCTGCCGCGCGCGTTGACCCGCCCGCCTGGCCCCGCTGCCGCTCGCTGCACCCGCTCGCCGGGCCCCGCTGCTGCGCCAGCTCGCCTTGCATCGCGCGCGCACGCGCGCTGCCTCTATCCTCACTCGCTGCCGCGCCTGGCTGCTGGCCCCGCCCGGCCCCACTGCTGCGCTTGTTGTGGCCCCGCTGGGCCCAGCCTTGGCCGTTGGTCACGCGCATGCCTGGCGACTGCTGCTGCTGCGCTGTCCCACCTCGCCATGGTTCCCTCTGGCCTGCTCGCCCGTTGACTGCTGCTGCTGTTTTTTCTTTGGAGCCGTTTGGCAGTGGGCGGTAGTACCGGTTCAATCCGGTAACCGGTACTACCGGACCGTTCATAAAAACACTCCAACAGCCATATTTTGTCTAGCCCTATATAAGTCTTTGTCCATTTTCGTTTAGGGTTGCTTCTTCCTCCTCGTTTTGTCTAAGCTTTGCCCTCATTTGCCTTGCTATTTGAGCTTGATTTATACTCACCCCTCCATTGATTCTTGCATATATTTGAGGGGTAGTTGGAGGTGATCTAGATCTACGTTTTGACCTAACTGATTCATGTCTTTGTGAGTGTATCTTTGGGGATCTAGATTTTGGGGGATTTTGTGTCTCTCTTTGATTCCTCCTCTCTTGTTCCCCCAATAGCTTTAGTAGCTTTGTTGGAACTTGAGAGTGATGGATTTGGGCACCTTTGTGGTGTTCATGCCATTTGCATTTGGTGCATCGGTTTGAGTTCTCCTCGGAGGATTTGGTTCGTGTGACTCATTGGAGCTTGTCCCTCTTGGGTTCTTGGAACCCTAGACGGTTTTGTGGCCTTATTGGCATTGTGGCCTTTTGTGGCATTTGTTGGGAGCCTCCAATTAAGTTGTGGAGAAGTGCCCCAACCTTGTGAGAGGTTTCAGTTGCCACCGACAAGTGCACCGATAGTGGAAGCGTGGATCGATCTTGTTGGGGTGAGATTCACTGGAGAATAAGGGAGGCCTTTTGTGGTGTTGGTGGTTTGATACCACCCCCTCTCCAAACGAGACGTACTCCATGTTGGGAGGAACTCGGTAAAATATCGGTGTCCCCGCGTGCCTCGGCTATCTCTATACCCGAGCTCTTTACTTATGCACTTTACATTGTGATAGCCTTCGTGCTTGAAGTAATATATATCTTTCCATCACTTTGTTGCTTGTATTGCTTAGCATAAGTTGTTGGTGCACATAAGTGAAACTTAGTTGTTCTAGGTTGTGATTAACAAAGTAAACACTAGTTTTATTCCGCCTTTGTTGAGCCACTCTAGGAAAAGTTTTAATCGCCTATTCACCCCCTCTAGGCGACATCTGTATCCTTTCACCATTGCTCAACAAGAACACCACCAGATCCCTCCACCAAAACGACTCAAATCAATACACCAGGCTATCCCATTAGTAGATCGGGACTCTACTAGCTTGCTAATATGTTAGAGCACCGAGTTTGGATAGAAATCTGGGCTAAAAATCGGTGCAGCACCTAGTGAAAACGAGAGCAAGAAAGAGAGAAAGAGGAAGAACATCGAGAGAGAGAGGAGGGGAGGACGACGACGGGCCGGCGCTGGCTCGGCGCTGAGCTATATGCTGGGGCGCGTCGTCCCTTCCACGGACGAATGTGCCTTCATCCATTCAACAGACGACCCCGCGCTGCACCCTCTGTTGGCCGACAGCGTCATGCCTCGGTCGGCTTTTGGGAAAAAGAAGGCAACGCTATCGTCTTTTGGATAAAAGAAGACCGGGCTTTCGTCTTTTGGAATAAAGAACCAACCGGCTCGTCTTTTGAATGGACGGCGGTCCGTTACATTTGCAACATTTGCATTTTGTGTATTATTTGTGAAATTGAATAAAAAAATTGTATTATTTAAAAAAAATTAGCTGAGATGCGAGGCATCAAGCTCTACGCGGTTTCAACAATGAATATACTACTACGAGAGACAACGGAACTATAGCTAGCTGGAGTAGTACTACTAGAGATGTACTCATAGTTCGTTACTCCCTCTGGTCCGTATTACTAACGATTCATTACTCACTCCAGCCATCTTAATTTTATTTAGATACAAATGCATTTACTCTAAATACTAACTTGGTGGTGGTGGGCATGGTACCGTCTATAAAGGGATTTTGTCGGACCTCCATGTTGTAGCCATCAAGAAACCAAAGATGGTGGTTCAGCGGGAGATTGATGAGTTTATTAATGAGGTTGTTGTCCTATCACAAATCAACCACAAGAATGTAGTAAAATTATATGGCTGCTTCCTTGAAACAGAAGTCCCAATTTTGGTCTATGAGTTCATACACAATGGAACCCTTTTTGATCATCTTCATGTCGAAGGGCCAATTTCACTGCCATGGGATGATAGGCTACGGATAGCAACTGAAACAGCAAAATCTCTAGCATATCTTCACTTAACAACTTCAATACCAATCATCCATAGAGATATCAAGCCTCAAACATACTTTTGGATGATACTCTAACAAGAAAGGTAGCAGACTTTGGAGCTTCAAGATACATTCCATTGGAAAAATCGGGGTTAACAATAGTTGTGCAAGGTACACTGGGTTATCTGGACCCGATGTACTTTTACACATGGCACCTTACTGAGAAAAGTGATGTTAATAGCTTTGGTGGTATGCTTATAGAAATGATGACTAGAAAGAAGCCATTTCCCTATATGGGTTCTGAAGGGAATGGTCTTGTGGCACATTTTGCTACCTTATTTGCAGAAGGCAATATGATGCAAATATTAGATCCACAAGTTATGAGCGAGGGTAGCGAAGAAATTGAAGAGATCGCTGGAATTCCAATAGCATGTGTAAAATTAAGAGGGGAGGAACGGCTAACTATGAGACAAGTGGAGTTGAGACTAGAAGCGGCTCAATTGACGCGTTGCCTCTCGGGGAGGCGGCACGGGCGGAACCCTTAGCCACTGCCGCCCCCGACTCCTCCTCCCACCTCTCCCTCGCTGCCACTGAGGGACGCTGGCGGGGAAAGTCTAGCCGACCAATGGTGACAGCGGGCCTGCTTCCTCGCGTGGTGGCCTCTCCCCCGTAGGGATCCCCTTGGGCGCTCAAAGATTGTCGCCCCGACGGTGATCTGATGGCGGCGGGGTCTGGAAGCCGGGGTGGCGGCCTCTTTCTTTGACGGAGGTTCTCCCTTGGCGAATGGCGGTGCGGGTCGCATCTGCTGCCAGGGGCGCGGTCCTATGGTTTCTCTCACGCCAAGACGAAGATCTACCTTCAGCCCGTTTTCATTGATCTGGTGCAGTGTCGTGTTCCGGAAGGCTCCGCCGGCGAACTCCCATGGGCGATTCATGGCTAGAGATTGCTGGAACAGATGGGATTCGGTCGCGCGCAACCGGTGTTTTTCTAATCGTTTGGTTTTAGAGGGAGCGAGGCGAAGTTCTGCAGTCCGTTGACATCGTGGAACATGTCTTTAGTTCCACTGTAAAGTCAGTGTGCGGAGAATTTCATGGAAGCCAAGATTTATGGACTAGCTATGGTGGATCGAGTCCTGGTGGCGATGAGGAATTGGCTTGGTGATTCGTGAATTGTAACATCGGCATCGGAAGGTGGGGGCGGCATCACAGGAGGAGTTCACAGTCTTACCTGGCAGGGTGAAAATCCAAGGTCTGGCCTTAATTGGTTGTGCCTGGCAATGACCTTGTTGAAGGCATTGTTTTGTGAGCGGGGACTTTCTCTAGGGTGAAAACCTATGATCTTTGATCGGGCGGCGATGGTGCTTGTGCTCTGTTTCCTTCTTGAAGGCGTCACTATTGGAGATATTGGACTTCTGATATTGTTTTGGCGGGGTTAGTGTCGCTGCTACTAAGGATCTTATCGCTGCAGCGGGACTTTTCTTTTTTATAATTCTTCTTCTTTTTTTGGCTATGTGCATCCGTAATGCCAATAGGGAGGCTGAGTGTAATTGGTATCATCGCGATATTAATATATGCTTCTTTCCAAAAAAAAAAAGCGGCTCAATTGCCCAAAGGATTTGAGGCAAATGGTGATGTTGCGGAAAATTCTCCACTAAAATGCAGAGAAGAGTCTACTAGGAGGCGATACAGCATGGAAGAAGAGTACATTGCATCTGCAAGATATCCGCGGTAGTCCTGCTCACATATGATCCGAGCACAAATAAATAAACTTCCAGAGATTTACGTGCACCAAGTTAAACGTTAGTAGATCTTGTTCATCGAGAGGAAAGTTTCTTATGATACTTCTCTTGATCGCTTCTTTGATTCTTAGCTTTTTATTATTATTTGTAACCATTGTAAACTCACAATCAGCTTTGAATGCTCATAGTTATCGATTTGCCTGTCTCTTGCCATGTTCTGAACGGGATTGTTTTTCTATTTCTGAGGCTAAGCAATTTTTTTATTGTTTCCTTGTCATACCAAACGCACACTAGATCTAGTTCATCAAGAATATGCAATTTCCATTACATATCAATGGTTTCAGGGGATGCCTCACAGGTAAAGCCCCATCAAGAATATGAATTTTTTCGACTTATGTTTATTAAATTTAGTTTCTTGACTATCGTGGCCATTTTTTAATTTTTTATATTTTGTTTAGACAAATTTATGCCAAACTGGGACAATGTATCCTGGTGGAGGAAGGAAATAATCCTTCTCTCCCTCCACCACAAGCCAAGTAAGAGAAGGAGTTGGGGAAGTATTCAAACTCCCCTCTCCCAAGCTGCCCTCCCTCTCATAGATAAAGGGGAGGGGGGTGCCTTCCAAGCCACAACACCAGCCCCTCCCCACATCGCCGTCACGCCGAGGGATAGAGGGGAGGGGGGCGCCATGTCAGCATTTGACGGGCCCCACCACCTAGCGTGTGTGGAGGCGTACCGCACCCATGACGTCTCTCACCGAGCGTGGTCCTGCCCGCAAAACCTGATGGCGGGCCCATGTGGCACGCGAGGTCCACCATCCAGCGCTTTTTATTTACTCTGATGTTGAATTTATAGGAAGAGAAGAAGATTAGAAAGAATATACTATTGTCATTTTCTTTATTGTCTAAACTACTACATATATAACTGTGATTCTACTGGAACTTCTTTCCCATCCATGTTGAGCTAGTTGCAATTAGGTTTGTTGGGCTAGTTAGGTGTTGCAGGTGACTTTATAGTCTACCTCGGCTACTCTAGTGGACGGGCAAGTTATAAGGGAGAGTACATCTAGCTATCCTTCCACTGGATTGGTCCTCTCCACTTGTAAGCCTGTGTTGAGATGTACGGCCCGAACTACTCCCTCTATTTTAAAATCCTATAAGATGTTTTAGTCTTTATCTAAAACACATGTATCTAATACAATGTAGTATATGTGTGGGCTCTGGATGTGAAAGGAAACGAACGACCAAATGTAGCTAGGAACCGAACGATTAAGGAGAATGACACATGCACACAGGAGCATCTAGCGTTATTGTTCATGTTCGGTAGTAGTATCACCGGTAATACTAGTACTACAAACCAAGACCCACTGGATCGATCTGGAGGGAAAACGAACAACCAAATGCAGGCCAGGAAACGAACAATTAAGGAAGATAGCATCTCGCGTCATTATTCATGTTTCGGTAGTAGTACCACCGGTAATACTAGTACAAACCAAGACCCACTGGATCTGGAGGGAAAACGAAAATGATATTACACACACACGGACGGACGACAGTGCCCGATCGAGAACAAGACGACCTGAAACGGAGCAAAACCAAAACAAAAACAATGATGGGAGGAATAATGGGAAACATACAGGAAAGAAGAAGAACAAAAACAAGGGCCGCGCCAGCCAGGAAACGAACAACCAAATGCAGGCCAGGAAACGAACAATTAAGGAGGGAGACACATGCACAGGAGCATCTCGCGTCATTATTCATGTTTCGGTAGTAGTACCACCGGTAATACTACTAGTACAAACCAAGACCCAGTGGATCGATCTGGAGGGAAAACGAAAATGATATTACACACACACACCGACAGAGGACAGTGCCCGATCGAGAACAAGACGACCTGAAACGGAGCAAAACCAAAACAAAAACAATGATGGGAGGAATAATGGGAAACGTACAGGAAAGAAGAAGAACAAAAACAAGGGCCGCGCCAGGGAGAGGCCAGGGCTCGCCGATGTGATCCTGTCAGTCACCATAATATATTTTGCATTCGCCGAAAGAGACAGAGAGGGGCTCAGATCCATTCACCCACCGTCCCACGGGAAAAGTCCTGTAGGTTCTAAATGGTACCCTCCCGGGCTTGGAGATTTCGACAGTTATGCTAAGAGGTAACCAGCGGGCCGTTGCATTGTGAAGTTGGAGGACGAGGCGGCAAGGGAAACCGCACCATCCCTCGGATGTAGCGACGAACAAGCAGTGGCCTTTACGGGACTGGCAACTGCTGCCAGGCTCCGTGTGAATGAAAGCGCCGCCATCTTGCAACACGTACATGACGTCCGAATCTGTGGGCTCTGCTGTTACGACATCGAACACGACTTCACAGGACCTATCGTCTAGACCATCGTCTCGTTCAGGGATGGCGGCAACGACGACGCCCGCGAGCAGGAAGATGAGGGCGCCGAGCTTCACCTGCAGCTGCAGCATGATGGTGGCAATATGAATGAATGAATATGGTGGACTACTGACCAGCTAGCGATCCCAACTTTGCTCTGCTCGGCCTGCCTGCCTTTCCATCCCATGTTTGTTGAGCTTATATAAGATCGAGAATGGCCAGGCCGCCCTGCCCCTGCCCTTTCCGCGGCGAGATCAACCACATGATCTCCTGCCCATCCGGATCGTCCCGGATCTCATCCAGAACACATGGAAATAATTCTGACTAGCTGGTATTAGAATACAAATTAAATTTAAAAGAAACTGGCAGAGGCCAGATGTGCCTACTCGTGATTCATATATACATATAATAAAACCAATTCTAGCCCAGCTTCATTTAATAATGTAACTTATATCCTATTCTGACTTGGCAATAATAAAGTTGTTATTATCATATCTTCATACTTATGATAAATGTTTACATACCATGCTATAATTGTATTAACAGGAAACATTAATACTTGTGCGATTTGTAAACATAAAAGAGTCCCTAGTAAAGCCTCTTTGTTAAACTAGCTTGTTGGTTAATATATGATCATGGTTTCCTGATCATGAACATAGAGATGTTATTGACAACAGGGTCATATCATAAGGAGAATGATGTGATGGACATACTCCTATAGATAAGCGTAGCATAAAGATCAAGTCATTTTTATAGTTCAATTGCTATATGCTTTCTGATACATTGTAACCTAATTCCTTCGACCATGAGATCATGCATATCACCTTCACCAGAAGGATGCTTTGATGACATCAAACACCACACCGTAACTGGGTGGCTATAAAGGTGGCATTGAGTGTTCGGAAAGTGTCGGTTGAGACACATGGATCCGGTGTTTTCATCGGGAATGGTCCGGAGAATAAGATTCATATAAGGAAAGTCCTGTTTCGGAGTTGGGGAATGGTTCCGGTGTTTTCATCGGGAATGTTCTAGAAGGTTCCGGAATGTCCGGCACTCCGGAGGGAAAGGGTACATGAATGTGTTATATCAAGTTGGTATGATGGCGTTATGTACTTGGTGTCATCGCTGTACCAAATAGAGGGTTTATTCAAATCCTAGTTTGAAAAGTCAAACGGCTAGTTTGAAAGTCAAACGGCTAGTTTTGGGAAAGAGGAGAAGGAGGTTTGAAACCGACTTGGGGGAGGAGTTCCTCCTCCCATCGCCGGCCCACCTTGGGTCCGAGTTGGGGAGGGACTCCCCTCCCCAGGCGCGCCTCCCTCCACCTATAAGAGGAGGGGCAGGGCTCCCCTCCTAGACACAAGTTGCCTCCCTCTAAACCTAAACCCTAGCCACAGCCTAGGGATTTCTCCCAAGTCGCCGAGTTAGAGCTTCTAATTGCCCTAGCCGCTGGTTTAGTCCCTTCTAATTGGTGTGTCTAAACCCTAGATCACCAAGGCTCTCTCATAGTCCACCATACTCGCTCCGGCTTAAGGCGAAGCCCTGCAAGATCTCCCCTCTACTTCTGGTACCACGTCGTCGTGCTGCAGGAATCGCGAGGAGAGTGCTACAACCTCCGCTGCCTGCTGGAACAAGGGAGAGGAAGGTCTTCGTCGAGTACCGAACGTGTGACCGACTGCGGAAGCGCTGCCGGAACGCAGCGCCGGAAGGATCGTCTACGCGATCTTGAGATCGGCAAGTGTACAACTACATCACCCACGAGAATCTGCTCTTGTTAACCGCTTTGGAATCTTCGAGGGTGAGTTCCTCTATCGACTCGTTGCTACAATCTAGTAGATAGATCTTGGCTTGTTTGTGTGCATGCGGTAGAAATTTTTTGTTTTCCATGCTACGAACCCCTACAGTGGTATCAGAGCCGTGTCTATGTGTAGATCTGTTGCACGAGTAGAACACAATGGTCATTGTGGCGTTGATGCTTTTGTTGTCGATTGCTTCTTGTGTACTTTGCATCTTGCGGGATGGTGGGATGAAGCGGCCCGGGCTAACCTTACATGACATCGTTCATGAGACTTGCTCCACGCTTGACATGCAACTTGTATTGCATAAGTGGCTTTGCGGGTGCCTGTTTCTCCAAACATAGTTAAGATTCAATTTACAACGGGTGATTGACAATACTAGTATCAATGTTGTGGTTCTTGTTCGTAAGTTAGAACGACACTTATTGAAAGCCCCAAACCACGTAAAACATGCAAAGAAAATTAGAGGCGTCTAACTTTGTTTTGCAGGGGTGTGCTGTGATGTGATATGGCCATGATTGTGATTATATATGATGTATGCAATGTTCCTTATTGTAAGTTGGCAACCGGCAGGAGCCATATGGTTGTGTTTAAATTCTGTTAAGACCCGCTTGTCTGTTCAAAGTAGTTGTAATAGTTGAAGCTGGTGGACGACAACCATGGAGCGGCGTCATTGACCTTGATGCAATGCCGGTGATGATGGAGATCATGTTCGTGCTTGAAGATGGAGATCAGAAGCACAGAGAAGAAAGGCCATATCATATCACATATTATGAATTGCATGTGATGTTAATCCTTTATGCATCTTGTATTGCTTAGTTTGCGACGGTAGCATTATAAGATGATCCCTCAAACACACAATTTCAAGTTTTAAAGTGTTTATCCTTAGTAAGCACCGTTGCTAAAGCTCGTTGTTTTGAAGCACCACGTGATGATCGGGTGTGTTAGATTCTGCAAGTGTATACAACGTGAGCAAGCCAGATTTGCTCATGCGGAAGCTAAGGTTGATCTTGACGAGCCTAGCATGTACAGACATGGTCTCGGAACACGGATCACCGAAAGGTAAAGCATGAGTCATATAGTAGATATGATGAACATGTTGATTGTTCGCCATTGAAGCTGCATCAACTCTCGTGATGATCGGTTTTGATGTGGTGGATTTGGTTCGTGTGATCACTAAAACAATGTGAGGGATATTGTTTTGAGTGGGAGTTCAACAGCAATATGATTAAAAGTTGAACAACATTTATCATAAATTAAATCAAAGTGAATTGCATAGTTGTTGTAGTCATTGGCATCCGTTTACCACCTTGCGCTTAGTTATAATTGAGATGATAGAACTATAGAATTCTGGTTAGTTACTTTACGAACTGGTATCGTATTGTTTTGAAGTGTTAATCTAAAGTTTAAAAGTCCTATTGCAAACTTTCAGTAAGTTCCGGTTACTCCATGAAGTTTAATAATTGGTATTAAATCAAGAGTGACAATTCCAAGAGTTAGTGTATGAGTATCATGTTTGTCTCCATGATTCTTGATATTCAAAGAATTGTCTTAATATCAAGGTTATCTAGGATCTGAAAGAGTTGTTTCAGAAACCATGATGTGTGGAAGATATTGTGATATCTGAAACGAAGTATTGGTTGCAACATGATAGAGTATAATATGGCAAAATACATGTTCTCATATTTTGATGAGAAGTTGCAAAAGGTTGGAAACACTAGTTGTCCTAAACCACCAAAAAGTTTTGGAGAGCAACATTATACTCGCGATTCATCTTTATAAGCTAAAAGTAGCTTGATCATGAATAATTCCATGGTAAGGGTGAATATTTGATGTAGGTAAAATGTTTACTACACCAAGAGATTACTAAAGAATGGAATTTGAAAGCACACCAAACATTTGATGGTGGTGATCTACTTCAAAGTCCAAGTCCAAAGACATTGGTATTTAATTATACACGCTTTGGACTATGTGTCATATGTATGACTCCACTGTTGATGTTGATAGATTCTTTCAAACAGAATAGGAAATACTGAAAGAGAATCTCATAAATATATGGCAGAAAATAAAAGACTAGAATTGTTCAGTTTAAGTATATAGATGATATACATGTTATGGCTATATTCTTTGCTTATTAAACAATGTGGTTCTTAAGTATTTGATACTGAATTTGTTGGTGTGAATCGTCATACGAAACAACACAATTCATGAACTACAATGGCCTAAGTAACTAGCAAAAGAATATGTGATGATGTTCATCAAGAACAAATAAAGGGTTATTGTGTTGCTCGTTAAACATCAAAGCTTGCCTTCAAGATTTGTTTTATCAGGTATTATGAGAACAAAAGGGTTGTTCAAATAATTGCCATAATCCATAAAAGATGGATGATTCACAAATCTCGTTGGAGAAATCACATCCATAAAACTAGTGCTAAAAATGTTGAAAGACAAATTGATTGAAAGATCACTTAGGAAGTGACATCGCCGTTTAAATTATATTGGAAAGAAAACATGAAGAAACTCCATGTGGATGGAATTTTGGAGTCTTTTGATTTTGATCACATGACGCTTGTGAAACTTTCCTAAGAGATAATTAAAACTTCGTTCATAGGCCGAAAGGGAACGAATGACTATCTTATTGGAACTTGTACATATTGTTGTACGAAGTCCATTATGTGTAGTAAAGAGCGATGGATTTCAACTTCATATGCTTTCTCCAAAAATTTGAGTGAATATATGTATATTTACTTAATAAGGATGAAGTATGAAATATTTGAAAAGTTCAAGGACTTTCAAGATGAAGTGCAAGATCATTGTAACAAGAATATAAATAGTTTATGATAAGATCATAAAGGAAGATATTTGAGTTACAAGTTTAGCATAATACCTAAGATTTAAGGAATCGTTCCGTGGATTTGCATTTCCCGAAACACCATAAGAGTATGGAGTGTTCGAGATATGTAATTAAACCTTGCTGACATGGTAAGATCAAAGGTGTAATTCATAAAACTGCCATTATATTTTAAAGATTAAAAGCTTGAGAGACTACCGTTTTTCCACTAAAAAAGAGCTTCATCATAATCCGTTGAACTGACACCATATAAAGTTATGGTTTGGGATAAAACCCAAGTAGTCCTTTCTTGAACATTGGTATGCTATGCATAAGAAAGATGTTTGCAACCAAAGTCGGATGAACCTGTCTTTGTATGTTATTTCGAATAACAGTTCCTCCATAACATCGGAGACAAAAGTGTTTGTCGCTTAGAACGTTAAGTTTCTTTGAGAAGGAATTTTTCGTGAAAAGATAAGTGGGAGGACAATAGAACTTTGATAAGGTTAAAAGAACCTTAGCTATATGTGCTAAGTTGCGCAGCACCGAAAAGTGTTCCGGAGGCAGCAACAATGCTCATGGCTCACGTACCTCAAAGGTTGTGGTTACGGAGGTCAAAGTTTCTATTGAACCAAGTAGGTCGAGTAAGCAATCAAATACCAAGATTTAAGGGTTGAATTATTATTTGAGAATAATGAACGTACTATATGCAAAGAAGCGATGATGGGCCCTGACTCCGTAAAATGGCTTGAAGCCATAAAATCCGTGATAGTTCCATACACGAGAAATCAAGTTTTGAACTTGAAGGACCCTCAAGAAAGGTGTAAGACCTTACAGTTGTGTTTGGATCTATAAAGAAATAAACATGGATGTTTCGCATCTATGAAATGGTCGACATGTTGGGAAAGATTTCACAACAATGTTCAAAGGTTAACTATGACAAGATTTGATCTTTCATAGCGATATTTAGTCTAGACGGATTAATGTAGCAACCACTACATATAATTTTGTTATATGGTAGTTGAATAAACAAAACAAGTTCTTCTAATAGAATTGTTACCTAGGACGTGTGCATGACACGGTCCATAGGGTTTTGTTAATTCAAAGGATGCTAAATGTATATGCAAACTTCAATGGTTGAAGTAAGCATCGCGGAGTTGGAATCTTCACAATGATGAAATTGTTAAAAGAGTTTAAATTCATCAGAGACAATGAAGATGCTTGCGTTTGCAAGAAATTAAGTGGGAGCGCTAAGACATATTTCTAATACATTATGTGGAAGACATATTGTTGATTGGAAATGATGTATCTTTTATTAACACATATTAAGAATTTCATCTCGATGAAAAAGGCTTAGGCAAAACCCAAATATTTGGCATCAATAGACGCTAATATGGTTGTGCCAAAAGTACATAGATGATATATTGAATGCGTTCGATATAGAAACTACAAGAAAGGTTCTTGTTGCACAGAAAGAATTGAATGAGTTCAATATTGATGATATATTCAAGTGTATTGACACTTGGTAAGTGAAACAAAGATTCAAGTATAGATTGATACTTGATGTATGAAATCACAAAGAGTATTTATATCAATCATACTGTGATATGTACAAATCCAGATATGTCCTATACTCTAAATGTTATGAGCATATACCAGAATGATTCATAAGATGATCATTGGACAATAGTAAGAATATTCTTATGATCTTTTGGAAGAACTAAAGAGTATATTATTTGCAGAAGTGACAAATAGATGGTTAGTTCATTGTAAAAGTACTACATTGATACTAGTTTTGTCACAAAGTACAAATTAAGTTTATCTCAATCTAAACTAAGGGTGGCACAATATAATGGAAAGTAAGTTCCATAATGGATTTGGATGAGTTCCAAAGTTAAGACATTGTGACAGATACTACAACAAAAGGCTAAGTATATGACTGCTATAATAGCAGCAAAAGAGGGCATTTGTGTCTAGTAGTTTGTTATCAAACTAGGTGTAGTTCACAGCGGGATAATACTATGAAGATATATTGTACGACAATATTATCGACATGTTTTAACCCCAAAGAACTAAAGGTCTCACCAAAGGACCAAATTTATACAAAGCCATCTCATTAGAGAATGAGTGATGCGTAGAGACGCAAAGACATGCAATTACACACGGACCTAGAAGTGTCAGATCCGGAGATCAGTTGACCACTAGCAATCGTGTACATACAACACCAGAAAGCCATAGGTGTTGAATACACAAAGGTTTGAAACTAGATTATTGACTCTAGTGCAAGTGGGAGACTGTTGGAGATATGCCCAAGAGGCAATAATAAAGTAGTTATTATCATATCTTCATACTTATGATAAATGTTTACATACCATGCTATAATTGTATTAACAGGAAACATTAATACTTGTGTGATTTGTAAACATAAAAGAGTCCCTAGTAAAGCCTCTTTGTTAAACTAGCTTGTTGGTTAATATATGATCATGGTTTCCTGATCATGAACATAGAGATGTTATTGACAACAGGGTCATATCATTAGGAGAATGATGTGATGGACATACTCCTATAGATAAGCGTAGCATAAAGATCAAGTCATTTTTATAGTTCAATTGCTATATGCTTTCTGATACATAGTAACCTAATTTCTTCGACCATGAGATCATGCATATCACCTTCACCGTAAGGATGCTTTGATGACATCAAACACCACACCGTAACTGGGTGGCTATAAAGGTGGCATTGAGTGTTCGGAAAGTGTCGGTTGAGACACATGGATCAAGAGTGGGATTTGTCCATCCATATGACGTATAGATATACTCTGGGCCCTCTCGGTGGAATGTCATCCAATTAGCTTGCAAGCATGTGACTGGCTCACAAGGGATCACATACCACGGGAACGACAAAAGAGTACTTATCAGTAACGAGGTTGAACTAGGTATGCAGAGATACCGACGATCATAACCTCGGATAAGTAAACTATCGTGAGACAAAGGGAAATTGGTATCATATGTAAGTGGTTCATTCGATCGCAAAGTAATCGTAGAAATATGTGGGAGCCATATGAATTTCCAGATTCCTCTATTGGTTATTGTTCAGAGAAGTGTCTCGATCATGTCCGCATAATTCACGAACCGTAGGGAGACACACTTAAGGATTCGATGTTGTTGAGTAGTTATGGAATGATGAGTAAGAGACCGAATGTTGTTCGGAGTCTCGGATGGGATCCGGGATATCACGAGGAGATCCGGAATGGTCCGGAGAATAAGATTCATATAAGGAAAGTCCTATTTCGGAGTTGGGGAATGGTTCCGGTGTTTTCATCGGGAATGTTCTAGAAAGTTCCGGAATGTCCGGCACTCCGGAGGGGAAGGGTACATGAATGTGTTATATCAAGTTGGTATGATTGCATTATGTACTTGGTGTCATCGCTGTACCAAATAGAGGGTTTATTCAAATCCTAGTTTGAAAAGTCAAACGGCTAGTTTGAAAGTCAAACGGCTAGTTTTGGGAAAGAGGAGAAGGAGGTTTGAAACCGACTTGGGGGAGGAGTTCCTCCTCCCATCGCCGGCCCACCTTGGGTCCGAGTTGGGGAGGGACTCCCCTCCCCAGGCGCGCCTCCCTCCACCTATAAGAGGAGGGGCAGGGCTCCCCTCCTAGACACAAGTTGCCTCCCTCTAAACCTAATCCCTATCCACAGCCTAGGGATTTCTCCCAAGCCGCCGAGTTAGAGCTTCTAATTGCCCTAGCCGCTGGTTTAGTCCCTTCTAATTGGTGTGTCTAAACCCTAGATCACCAAGGCTCTCTCATAGTCCACCATACTCGCTCTGGCTTAAGGTGAAGCCCTGCGAGATCTCCCCTCTACTTCCGGTACCACGCCGTCGTGCTGCCGGAATCGCGAGGAGAGTGCTACAACCTCCGCTGCCTGCTAGAACAAGGGAGAGGAAGGTCTTCGTCGAGTACCGAACGTGTGACCGACTGCGGAAGCGCTGCCGGAACGCAGCGCCGGAAGGATCGTCTACGCGATCTTGAGATCGGCAAGTGTACGACTACATCACCCACGAGAATCTGCTCTCGTTAACCGCTTTGGAATCTTCGAGGGTGAGTTCCTCTATCGACTCGTTGCTACAATCTAGTAGATAGATCTTGGCTTGTTTGTGTGCATGCGGTAGAAATTTTTTGTTTTCCATGCTACGAACCCCTACAGTTTCCTGATCATGAACATAGAGATGTTATTAACAACAGGGTCATATCATTGGGAGAATGATGTGATGGACATACTCCTATAGTTAAGCGTAGCATAAAGATCAAGTCATTTAATATAGTTCATTTGCTATAAGCTTTCTGATACATAGTAACCTAATTCTTTCGACCATGAGATCATGTTAATCACCATCACCGGAAGGATGCTTTGATGACATCAAACACCACACCGTAACTGGGTGGCTATAAAGGTGGCATTGAGTGTTTGGAAAGTATGGGTTGAGGCACATGGATCAAGAGTGGGATTTGTCCATCCATATGACGGATAGATATACTCTGGGCCCTCTCGGTGGAATGTCATCCAATTAGCTTGCAAGCATGTGACTGGCTCACAAGGGATCACATATCACGGGAACGAGAAAAGAGTACTTATCAGTAACGAGGTTGAACTAGGTATGCAGAGATACCGACGAGCTCAAGTGGAATGTTCAAGGCAAAGGTATAATCTTGATAGGTTTCCCTTTTTTCCGGTCTCACGTTGTGTGTGTGAGACCGGGTTTAGGATAGATAACCGTACTATCAAGAGGGGCTCTCGTATGAGTAATTCGGTCACATCGTTCGGAGAGAGCTCAAACCTTTGCATACTTTCATCATCGTATTTGGTTTTTATTTGGTCTTACCCATGTGAGGATATAGAGCTTGTGGTAATCTCCATAACAAGCTCTTGATCATCAAAATCGGATCTTCCGTTTGTATCTTGTTGCGATTTTGATCTTGCTGGCTTTTCGGTTTCTCAGCAAGTGAGGTCTCTCACATTAGTGTACTTGATATTTTATCACTTGGTGATAACCAATATTTTCACTTTTTATTGGAAAGCCCTTGTCGTCCTCTATCCAACGCAATTGGAATCGGGTCAATCGGAGTCACCAATCAAAAGTTATGACCGTTTGAATCTGCCTCATATTTTATTTATAAAAGAAAAGAGAAAATCATATTCTTCCTCATGCACTATTGGTATCTCCTCATCCCATCCTATCTTGATTGATGATGTTTATTCACTTTGTAAGGATGAGGTTGGCAATATGTTTGCCAAATTTGTTGGTGCCCAATGTGGTGTTAAGAAAAGAACCATTTGGGTTGCCAATCCTATTGTGACTAACTTCTTAGGACCCAACTTGGTTGGGGACCAACAAGCTAAAACTTGATCAATAGGTAATTTTTTTAAGGGCATTGGAGACTTGGCTACATCATGAAGAATTAAGGGATCTTCATTATTATATTTGTCAAGCCAAGTCATGTGGATTATATTGCTCCTATTATATTTCCAATGTTCCTCCTTGGGGTAACATATGCTTAACTCATTTCAATGCAATTGGAATCGGGTCAATCGGAGTCACCAATCAAAAGTTATGACCGTTTGAATCTGCCTCATATTTGATTTATAAAAGAAAAGAGAAAAGAGAAAAAGAAAAGTTGACCCGCTCAGATCCCGCTCGCCAGCTTCCAGATCCCGCGCGCCTGCCTCGGTTTCCGCTCGCGCGCGCCTCGCACTGGCCGCTGCTCTCGCTCGCACGCGCTGCCGCGCGTGTTGACCCGCCCGCCTGGCCCCGCTGCCGCTCGCTGCACCCGCTCGCCGGGCCCCGCTGCTGCGCCAGCTCGCCTTGCATCGCGCGCGCACGCGCGCTGCCTCTATCCTCACTCGCTGCCGCGCCTGGCTGCTGGCCCCGCCCGGCCCCACTGCTGCGCTTGTTGTGGCCCCGCTGGGCCCAGCCTTGGCCGTTGGTCACGCGCATGCCTGGCGACTGCTGCTGCTGCGCTGTCCCACCTCGCCATGGTTCCCTCTGGCCTGCTCGCCCGTTGACTGCTGCTGCTGTTTTTTCTTTGGAGCCGTTTGGCAGTGGGCGGTAGTACCGGTTCAATCCGGTAACCGGTACTACCGGACCGTTCATAAAAACACTCCAACAGCCATATTTTGTCTAGCCCTATATAAGTCTTTGTCCATTTTCGTTTAGGGTTGCTTCTTCCTCCTCGTTTTGTCTAAGCTTTGCCCTCATTTGCCTTGCTATTTGAGCTTGATTTATACTCACCCCTCCATTGATTCTTGCATATATTTGAGGGGTAGTTGGAGGTGATCTAGATCTACGTTTTGACCTAACTGATTCATGTCTTTGTGAGTGTATCTTTGGGGATCTAGATTTTGGGGGATTTTGTGTCTCTCTTTGATTCCTCCTCTCTTGTTCCCCCAATAGCTTTAGTAGCTTTGTTGGAACTTGAGAGTGATGGATTTGGGCACCTTTGTGGTGTTCATGCCATTTGCATTTGGTGCATCGGTTTGAGTTCTCCTCGGAGGATTTGGTTCGTGTGACTCATTGGAGCTTGTCCCTCTTGGGTTCTTGGAACCCTAGACGGTTTTGTGGCCTTATTGGCATTGTGGCCTTTTGTGGCATTTGTTGGGAGCCTCCAATTAAGTTGTGGAGAAGTGCCCCAACCTTGTGAGAGGTTTCAGTTGCCACCGACAAGTGCACCGATAGTGGAAGCGTGGATCGATCTTGTTGGGGTGAGATTCACTGGAGAATAAGGGAGGCCTTTTGTGGTGTTGGTGGTTTGATACCACCCCCTCTCCAAACGAGACGTACTCCATGTTGGGAGGAACTCGGTAAAATATCGGTGTCCCCGCGTGCCTCGGCTATCTCTATACCCGAGCTCTTTACTTATGCACTTTACATTGTGATAGCCTTCGTGCTTGAAGTAATATATATCTTTCCATCACTTTGTTGCTTGTATTGCTTAGCATAAGTTGTTGGTGCACATAAGTGAAACTTAGTTGTTCTAGGTTGTGATTAACAAAGTAAACACTAGTTTTATTCCGCCTTTGTTGAGCCACTCTAGGAAAAGTTTTAATCGCCTATTCACCCCCTCTAGGCGACATCTGTATCCTTTCACCATTGCTCAACAAGAACACCACCAGATCCCTCCACCAAAACGACTCAAATCAATACACCAGGCTATCCCATTAGTAGATCGGGACTCTACTAGCTTGCTAATATGTTAGAGCACCGAGTTTGGATAGAAATATGGGCTAAAAATCGGTGCAGCACCTAGTGAAAACGAGAGCAAGAAAGAGAGAAAGAGGAAGAACATCGAGAGAGAGAGGAGGGGAGGACGACGACGGGCCGGCGCTGGCTCGGCGCTGAGCTATATGCTGGGGCGCGTCGTCCCTTCCACGGACGAATGTGCCTTCATCCATTCAACAGACGACCCCGCGCTGCACCCTCTGTTGGCCGACAGCGTCATGCCTCGGTCGGCTTTTGGGAAAAAGAAGGCAACGCTATCGTCTTTTGGATAAAAGAAGACCGGGCTTTCGTCTTTTGGAATAAAGAACCAACCGGCTCGTCTTTTGAATGGACGGCGGTCCGTTACATTTGCAACATTTGCATTTTGTGTATTATTTGTGAAATTGAATAAAAAAATTGTATTATTTTAAAAAAATTAGCTGAGATGCGAGGCATCAAGCTCTACGCGGTTTCAACAATGAATATACTACTACGAGAGACAACGGAACTATAGCTAGCTGGAGTAGTACTACTAGAGATGTACTCATAGTTCGTTACTCCCTCTGGTCCGTATTACTAACGATTCATTACTCACTCCAGCCATCTTAATTTTATTTAGATACAAATGCATTTACTCTAAATACTAACTTGGTGGTGGTGGGCATGGTACCGTCTATAAAGGGATTTTGTCGGACCTCCATGTTGTAGCCATCAAGAAACCAAAGATGGTGGTTCAGCGGGAGATTGATGAGTTTATTAATGAGGTTGTTGTCCTATCACAAATCAACCACAAGAATGTAGTAAAATTATATGGCTGCTTCCTTGAAACAGAAGTCCCAATTTTGGTCTATGAGTTCATACACAATGGAACCCTTTTTGATCATCTTCATGTCGAAGGGCCAATTTCACTGCCATGGGATGATAGGCTACAGATAGCAACTGAAACAGCAAAATCTCTAGCATATCTTCACTTAACAACTTCAATACCAATCATCCATAGAGATATCAAGCCTCAAACATACTTTTGGATGATACTCTAACAAGAAAGGTAGCAGACTTTGGAGCTTCAAGATACATTCCATTGGAAAAATCGGGGTTAACAATAGTTGTGCAAGGTACACTGGGTTATCTGGACCCGATGTACTTTTACACATGGCACCTTACTGAGAAAAGTGATGTTAATAGCTTTGGTGGTATGCTTATAGAAATGATGACTAGAAAGAAGCCATTTCCCTATATGGGTTCTGAAGGGAATGGTCTTGTGGCACATTTTGCTACCTTATTTGCAGAAGGCAATATGATGCAAATATTAGATCCACAAGTTATGAGCGAGGGTAGCGAAGAAATTGAAGAGATCGCTGGAATTCCAATAGCATGTGTAAAATTAAGAGGGGAGGAACGGCTAACTATGAGACAAGTGGAGTTGAGACTAGAAGCGGCTCAATTGACGCGTTGCCTCTCGGGGAGGCGGCACGGGCGGAACCCTTAGCCACTGCCGCCCCCGACTCCTCCTCCCACCTCTCCCTCGCTGCCACTGAGGGACGCTGGCGGGGAAAGTCTAGCCGACCAATGGTGACAGCGGGCCTGCTTCCTCGCGTGGTGGCCTCTCCCCCGTAGGGATCCCCTTGGGCGCTCAAAGATTGTCGCCCCGACGGTGATCTGATGGCGGCGGGGTCTGGAAGCCGGGGTGGCGGCCTCTTTCTTTGACGGAGGTTCTCCCTTGGCGAATGGCGGTGCGGGTCGCATCTGCTGCCAGGGGCGCGGTCCTATGGTTTCTCTCACGCCAAGACGAAGATCTACCTTCAGCCCGTTTTCATTGATCTGGTGCAGTGTCGTGTTCCGGAAGGCTCCGCCGGCGAACTCCCATGGGCGATTCATGGCTAGAGATTGCTGGAACAGATGGGATTCGGTCGCGCGCAACCGGTGTTTTTCTAATCGTTTGGTTTTAGAGGGAGCGAGGCGAAGTTCTGCAGTCCGTTGACATCGTGGAACATGTCTTTAGTTCCACCGTAAAGTCAGTGTGCGGAGAATTTCATGGAAGCCAAGATTTATGGACTAGCTATGGTGGATCGAGTCCTGGTGGCGATGAGGAATTGGCTTGGTGATTCGTGAATTGTAACATCGGCATCGGAAGGTGGGGGCGGCATCACAGGAGGAGTTCACAGTCTTACCTGGCAGGGTGAAAATCCAAGGTCTGGCCTTAATTGGTTGTGCCTGGCAATGACCTTGTTGAAGGCATTGTTTTGTGAGCGGGGACTTTCTCTAGGGTGAAAACCTATGATCTTTGATCGGGCGGCGATGGTGCTTGTGCTCTGTTTCCTTCTTGAAGGCGTCACTATTGGAGATATTGGACTTCTGATATTGTTTTGGCGGGGTTAGTGTCGCTGCTACTAAGGATCTTATCGCTGCAGCGGGACTTTTCTTTTTTATAATTCTTCTTCTTTTTTTGGCTATGTGCATCCGTAATGCCAATAGGGAGGCTGAGTGTAATTGGTATCATCGCGATATTAATATATGCTTCTTTCCAAAAAAAAAAAAGCGGCTCAATTGCCCAAAGGATTTGAGGCAAATGGTGATGTTGCGGAAAATTCTCCACTAAAATGCAGAGAAGAGTCTACTAGGAGGCGATACAGCATGGAAGAAGAGTACATTGCATCTGCAAGATATCCGCGGTAGTCCTGCTCACATATGATCCGAGCACAAATAAATAAACTTCCAGAGATTTATGTGCACCAAGTTAAACGTTAGTAGATCTTGTTCATCGAGAGGAAAGTTTCTTATGATACTTCTCTTGATCGCTTCTTTGATTCTTAGCTTTTTATTATTATTTGTAACCATTGTAAACTCACAATCAGCTTTGAATGCTCATAGTTATCGATTTGCCTGTCTCTTGCCATGTTCTGAACGGGATTGTTTTTCTATTTCTGAGGCTAAGCAATTTTTTTATTGTTTCCTTGTCATACCAAACGCACACTAGATCTAGTTCATCAAGAATATGCAATTTCCATTACATATCAATGGTTTCAGGGGATGCCTCACAGGTAAAGCCCCATCAAGAATATGAATTTTTTCGACTTATGTTTATTAAATTTAGTTTCTTGACTATCGTGGCCATTTTTTAATTTTTTATATTTTGTTTAGACAAATTTATGCCAAACTGGGACAATGTATCCTGGTGGAGGAAGGAAATAATCCTTCTCTCCCTCCACCACAAGCCAAGTAAGAGAAGGAGTTGGGGAAGTATTCAAACTCCCCTCTCCCAAGCTGCCCTCCCTCTCATAGATAAAGGGGAGGGGGGTGCCTTCCAAGCCACAACACCAGCCCCTCCCCACATCGCCGTCACGCCGAGGGATAGAGGGGAGGGGGGCGCCATGTCAGCATTTGACGGGCCCCACCACCTAGCGTGTGTGGAGGCGTACCGCACCCATGACGTCTCTCACCGAGCGTGGTCCTGCCCGCAAAACCTGATGGCGGGCCCATGTGGCACGCGAGGTCCACCATCCAGCGCTTTTTATTTACTCTGATGTTGAATTTATAGGAAGAGAAGAAGATTAGAAAGAATATACTATTGTCATTTTCTTTATTGTCTAAACTACTACATATATAACTGTGATTCTACTGGAACTTCTTTCCCATCCATGTTGAGCTAGTTGCAATTAGGTTTGTTGGGCTAGTTAGGTGTTGCAGGTGACTTTATAGTCTACCTCGGCTACTCTAGTGGACGGGCAAGTTATAAGGGAGAGTACATCTAGCTATCCTTCCACTGGATTGGTCCTCTCCACTTGTAAGCCTGTGTTGAGATGTACGGCCCGAACTACTCCCTCTATTTTAAAATCCTATAAGATGTTTTAGTCTTTATCTAAAACACATGTATCTAATACAATGTAGTATATGTGTGGGCTCTGGATGTGAAAGGAAACGAACGACCAAATGTAGCTAGGAACCGAACGATTAAGGAGAATGACACATGCACACAGGAGCATCTAGCGTTATTGTTCATGTTCGGTAGTAGTATCACCGGTAATACTAGTACTACAAACCAAGACCCACTGGATCGATCTGGAGGGAAAACGAACAACCAAATGCAGGCCAGGAAACGAACAATTAAGGAAGATAGCATCTCGCGTCATTATTCATGTTTCGGTAGTAGTACCACCGGTAATACTAGTACAAACCAAGACCCACTGGATCTGGAGGGAAAACGAAAATGATATTACACACACACGGACGGACGACAGTGCCCGATCGAGAACAAGACGACCTGAAACGGAGCAAAACCAAAACAAAAACAATGATGGGAGGAATAATGGGAAACATACAGGAAAGAAGAAGAACAAAAACAAGGGCCGCGCCAGCCAGGAAACGAACAACCAAATGCAGGCCAGGAAACGAACAATTAAGGAGGGAGACACATGCACAGGAGCATCTCGCGTCATTATTCATGTTTCGGTAGTAGTACCACCGGTAATACTACTAGTACAAACCAAGACCCAGTGGATCGATCTGGAGGGAAAACGAAAATGATATTACACACACACACCGACAGAGGACAGTGCCCGATCGAGAACAAGACGACCTGAAACGGAGCAAAACCAAAACAAAAACAATGATGGGAGGAATAATGGGAAACGTACAGGAAAGAAGAAGAACAAAAACAAGGGCCGCGCCAGGGAGAGGCCAGGGCTCGCCGATGTGATCCTGTCAGTCACCATAATATATTTTGCATTCGCCGAAAGAGACAGAGAGGGGCTCAGATCCATTCACCCACCGTCCCACGGGAAAAGTCCTGTAGGTTCTAAATGGTACCCTCCCGGGCTTGGAGATTTCGACAGTTATGCTAAGAGGTAACCAGCGGGCCGTTGCATTGTGAAGTTGGAGGACGAGGCGGCAAGGGAAACCGCACCATCCCTCGGATGTAGCGACGAACAAGCAGTGGCCTTTACGGGACTGGCAACTGCTGCCAGGCTCCGTGTGAATGAAAGCGCCGCCATCTTGCAACACGTACATGACGTCCGAATCTGTGGGCTCTGCTGTTACGACATCGAACACGACTTCACAGGACCTATCGTCTAGACCATCGTCTCGTTCAGGGATGGCGGCAACGACGACGCCCGCGAGCAGGAAGATGAGGGCGCCGAGCTTCACCTGCAGCTGCAGCATGATGGTGGCAATATGAATGAATGAATATGGTGGACTACTGACCAGCTAGCGATCCCAACTTTGCTCTGCTCGGCCTGCCTGCCTTTCCATCCCATGTTTGTTGAGCTTATATAAGATCGAGAATGGCCAGGCCGCCCTGCCCCTGCCCTTTCCGCGGCGAGATCAACCACATGATCTCCTGCCCATCCGGATCGTCCCGGATCTCATCCAGAACACATGGAAATAATTCTGACTAGCTGGTATTAGAATACAAATTAAATTTAAAAGAAACTGGCAGAGGCCAGATGTGCCTACTCGTGATTCATATATACATATAATAAAACCAATTCTAGCCCAGCTTCATTTAATAATGTAACTTATATCCTATTCTGACTTGGCAATAATAAAGTTGTTATTATCATATCTTCATACTTATGATAAATGTTTACATACCATGCTATAATTGTATTAACAGGAAACATTAATACTTGTGCGATTTGTAAACATAAAAGAGTCCCTAGTAAAGCCTCTTTGTTAAACTAGCTTGTTGGTTAATATATGATCATGGTTTCCTGATCATGAACATAGAGATGTTATTGACAACAGGGTCATATCATAAGGAGAATGATGTGATGGACATACTCCTATAGATAAGCGTAGCATAAAGATCAAGTCATTTTTATAGTTCAATTGCTATATGCTTTCTGATACATTGTAACCTAATTCCTTCGACCATGAGATCATGCATATCACCTTCACCAGAAGGATGCTTTGATGACATCAAACACCACACCGTAACTGGGTGGCTATAAAGGTGGCATTGAGTGTTCGGAAAGTGTCGGTTGAGACACATGGATCCGGTGTTTTCATCGGGAATGGTCCGGAGAATAAGATTCATATAAGGAAAGTCCTGTTTCGGAGTTGGGGAATGGTTCCGGTGTTTTCATCGGGAATGTTCTAGAAGGTTCCGGAATGTCCGGCACTCCGGAGGGAAAGGGTACATGAATGTGTTATATCAAGTTGGTATGATGGCGTTATGTACTTGGTGTCATCGCTGTACCAAATAGAGGGTTTATTCAAATCCTAGTTTGAAAAGTCAAACGGCTAGTTTGAAAGTCAAACGGCTAGTTTTGGGAAAGAGGAGAAGGAGGTTTGAAACCGACTTGGGGGAGGAGTTCCTCCTCCCATCGCCGGCCCACCTTGGGTCCGAGTTGGGGAGGGACTCCCCTCCCCAGGCGCGCCTCCCTCCACCTATAAGAGGAGGGGCAGGGCTCCCCTCCTAGACACAAGTTGCCTCCCTCTAAACCTAAACCCTAGCCACAGCCTAGGGATTTCTCCCAAGTCGCCGAGTTAGAGCTTCTAATTGCCCTAGCCGCTGGTTTAGTCCCTTCTAATTGGTGTGTCTAAACCCTAGATCACCAAGGCTCTCTCATAGTCCACCATACTCGCTCCGGCTTAAGGCGAAGCCCTGCAAGATCTCCCCTCTACTTCTGGTACCACGTCGTCGTGCTGCAGGAATCGCGAGGAGAGTGCTACAACCTCCGCTGCCTGCTGGAACAAGGGAGAGGAAGGTCTTCGTCGAGTACCGAACGTGTGACCGACTGCGGAAGCGCTGCCGGAACGCAGCGCCGGAAGGATCGTCTACGCGATCTTGAGATCGGCAAGTGTACAACTACATCACCCACGAGAATCTGCTCTTGTTAACCGCTTTGGAATCTTCGAGGGTGAGTTCCTCTATCGACTCGTTGCTACAATCTAGTAGATAGATCTTGGCTTGTTTGTGTGCATGCGGTAGAAATTTTTTGTTTTCCATGCTACGAACCCCTACAGTGGTATCAGAGCCGTGTCTATGTGTAGATCTGTTGCACGAGTAGAACACAATGGTCATTGTGGCGTTGATGCTTTTGTTGTCGATTGCTTCTTGTGTACTTTGCATCTTGCGGGATGGTGGGATGAAGCGGCCCGGGCTAACCTTACATGACATCGTTCATGAGACTTGCTCCACGCTTGACATGCAACTTGTATTGCATAAGTGGCTTTGCGGGTGCCTGTTTCTCCAAACATAGTTAAGATTCAATTTACAACGGGTGATTGACAATACTAGTATCAATGTTGTGGTTCTTGTTCGTAAGTTAGAACGACACTTATTGAAAGCCCCAAACCACGTAAAACATGCAAAGAAAATTAGAGGCGTCTAACTTTGTTTTGCAGGGGTGTGCTGTGATGTGATATGGCCATGATTGTGATTATATATGATGTATGCAATGTTCCTTATTGTAAGTTGGCAACCGGCAGGAGCCATATGGTTGTGTTTAAATTCTGTTAAGACCCGCTTGTCTGTTCAAAGTAGTTGTAATAGTTGAAGCTGGTGGACGACAACCATGGAGCGGCGTCATTGACCTTGATGCAATGCCGGTGATGATGGAGATCATGTTCGTGCTTGAAGATGGAGATCAGAAGCACAGAGAAGAAAGGCCATATCATATCACATATTATGAATTGCATGTGATGTTAATCCTTTATGCATCTTGTATTGCTTAGTTTGCGACGGTAGCATTATAAGATGATCCCTCAAACACACAATTTCAAGTTTTAAAGTGTTTATCCTTAGTAAGCACCGTTGCTAAAGCTCGTTGTTTTGAAGCACCACGTGATGATCGGGTGTGTTAGATTCTGCAAGTGTATACAACGTGAGCAAGCCAGATTTGCTCATGCGGAAGCTAAGGTTGATCTTGACGAGCCTAGCATGTACAGACATGGTCTCGGAACACGGATCACCGAAAGGTAAAGCATGAGTCATATAGTAGATATGATGAACATGTTGATTGTTCGCCATTGAAGCTGCATCAACTCTCGTGATGATCGGTTTTGATGTGGTGGATTTGGTTCGTGTGATCACTAAAACAATGTGAGGGATATTGTTTTGAGTGGGAGTTCAACAGCAATATGATTAAAAGTTGAACAACATTTATCATAAATTAAATCAAAGTGAATTGCATAGTTGTTGTAGTCATTGGCATCCGTTTACCACCTTGCGCTTAGTTATAATTGAGATGATAGAACTATAGAATTCTGGTTAGTTACTTTACGAACTGGTATCGTATTGTTTTGAAGTGTTAATCTAAAGTTTAAAAGTCCTATTGCAAACTTTCAGTAAGTTCCGGTTACTCCATGAAGTTTAATAATTGGTATTAAATCAAGAGTGACAATTCCAAGAGTTAGTGTATGAGTATCATGTTTGTCTCCATGATTCTTGATATTCAAAGAATTGTCTTAATATCAAGGTTATCTAGGATCTGAAAGAGTTGTTTCAGAAACCATGATGTGTGGAAGATATTGTGATATCTGAAACGAAGTATTAGTTGCAACATGATAGAGTATAATATGGCAAAATACATGTTCTCATATTTTGATGAGAAGTTGCAAAAGGTTGGAAACACTAGTTGTCCTAAACCACCAAAAAGTTTTGGAGAGCAACATTATACTCGCGATTCATCTTTATAAGCTAAAAGTAGCTTGATCATGAATAATTCCATGGTAAGGGTGAATATTTGATGTAGGTAAAATGTTTACTACACCAAGAGATTACTAAAGAATGGAATTTGAAAGCACACCAAACATTTGATGGTGGTGATCTACTTCAAAGTCCAAGTCCAAAGACATTGGTATTTAATTATACACGCTTTGGACTATGTGTCATATGTATGACTCCACTGTTGATGTTGATAGATTCTTTCAAACAGAATAGGAAATACTGAAAGAGAATCTCATAAATATATGGCAGAAAATAAAAGACTAGAATTGTTCAGTTTAAGTATATAGATGATATACATGTTATGGCTATATTCTTTGCTTATTAAACAATGTGGTTCTTAAGTATTTGATACTGAATTTGTTGGTGTGAATCGTCATACGAAACAACACAATTCATGAACTACAATGGCCTAAGTAACTAGCAAAAGAATATGTGATGATGTTCATCAAGAACAAATAAAGGGTTATTGTGTTGCTCGTTAAACATCAAAGCTTGCCTTCAAGATTTGTTTTATCAGGTATTATGAGAACAAAAGGGTTGTTCAAATAATTGCCATAATCCATAAAAGATGGATGATTCACAAATCTCGTTGGAGAAATCACATCCATAAAACTAGTGCTAAAAATGTTGAAAGACAAATTGATTGAAAGATCACTTAGGAAGTGACATCGCCGTTTAAATTATATTGGAAAGAAAACATGAAGAAACTCCATGTGGATGGAATTTTGGAGTCTTTTGATTTTGATCACATGACGCTTGTGAAACTTTCCTAAGAGATAATTAAAACTTCGTTCATAGGCCGAAAGGGAACGAATGACTATCTTATTGGAACTTGTACATATTGTTGTACGAAGTCCATTATGTGTAGTAAAGAGCGATGGATTTCAACTTCATATGCTTTCTCCAAAAATTTGAGTGAATATATGTATATTTACTTAATAAGGATGAAGTATGAAATATTTGAAAAGTTCAAGGACTTTCAAGATGAAGTGCAAGATCATTGTAACAAGAATATAAATAGTTTATGATAAGATCATAAAGGAAGATATTTGAGTTACAAGTTTAGCATAATACCTAAGATTTAAGGAATCGTTCCGTGGATTTGCATTTCCCGAAACACCATAAGAGTATGGAGTGTTCGAGATATGTAATTAAACCTTGCTGACATGGTAAGATCAAAGGTGTAATTCATAAAACTGCCATTATATTTTAAAGATTAAAAGCTTGAGAGACTACCGTTTTTCCACTAAAAAAGAGCTTCATCATAATCCGTTGAACTGACACCATATAAAGTTATGGTTTGGGATAAAACCCAAGTAGTCCTTTCTTGAACATTGGTATGCTATGCATAAGAAAGATGTTTGCAACCAAAGTCGGATGAACCTGTCTTTGTATGTTATTTCGAATAACAGTTCCTCCATAACATCGGAGACAAAAGTGTTTGTCGCTTAGAACGTTAAGTTTCTTTGAGAAGGAATTTTTCGTGAAAAGATAAGTGGGAGGACAATAGAACTTTGATAAGGTTAAAAGAACCTTAGCTATATGTGCTAAGTTGCGCAGCACCGAAAAGTGTTCCGGAGGCAGCAACAATGCTCATGGCTCACGTACCTCAAAGGTTGTGGTTACGGAGGTCAAAGTTTCTATTGAACCAAGTAGGTCGAGTAAGCAATCAAATACCAAGATTTAAGGGTTGAATTATTATTTGAGAATAATGAACGTACTATATGCAAAGAAGCGATGATGGGCCCTGACTCCGTAAAATGGCTTGAAGCCATAAAATCCGTGATAGTTCCATACACGAGAAATCAAGTTTTGAACTTGAAGGACCCTCAAGAAAGGTGTAAGACCTTACAGTTGTGTTTGGATCTATAAAGAAATAAACATGGATGTTTCGCATCTATGAAATGGTCGACATGTTGGGAAAGATTTCACAACAATGTTCAAAGGTTAACTATGACAAGATTTGATCTTTCATAGCGATATTTAGTCTAGACGGATTAATGTAGCAACCACTACATATAATTTTGTTATATGGTAGTTGAATAAACAAAACAAGTTCTTCTAATAGAATTGTTACCTAGGACGTGTGCATGACACGGTCCATAGGGTTTTGTTAATTCAAAGGATGCTAAATGTATATGCAAACTTCAATGGTTGAAGTAAGCATCGCGGAGTTGGAATCTTCACAATGATGAAATTGTTAAAAGAGTTTAAATTCATTAGAGACAATGAAGATGCTTGCGTTTGCAAGAAATTAAGTGGGAGCGCTAAGACATATTTCTAATACATTATGTGGAAGACATATTGTTGATTGGAAATGATGTATCTTTTATTAACACATATTAAGAATTTCATCTCGATGAAAAAGGCTTAGGCAAAACCCAAATATTTGGCATCAATAGACGCTAATATGGTTGTGCCAAAAGTACATAGATGATATATTGAATGCGTTCGATATAGAAACTACAAGAAAGGTTCTTGTTGCACAGAAAGAATTGAATGAGTTCAATATTGATGATATATTCAAGTGTATTGACACTTGGTAAGTGAAACAAAGATTCAAGTATAGATTGATACTTGATGTATGAAATCACAAAGAGTATTTATATCAATCATACTGTGATATGTACAAATCCAGATATGTCCTATACTCTAAATGTTATGAGCATATACCAGAATGATTCATAAGATGATCATTGGACAATAGTAAGAATATTCTTATGATCTTTTGGAAGAACTAAAGAGTATATTATTTGCAGAAGTGACAAATAGATGGTTAGTTCATTGTAAAAGTACTACATTGATACTAGTTTTGTCACAAAGTACAAATTAAGTTTATCTCAATCTAAACTAAGGGTGGCACAATATAATGGAAAGTAAGTTCCATAATGGATTTGGATGAGTTCCAAAGTTAAGACATTGTGACAGATACTACAACAAAAGGCTAAGTATATGACTGCTATAATAGCAGCAAAAGAGGGCATTTGTGTCTAGTAGTTTGTTATCAAACTAGGTGTAGTTCACAGCGGGATAATACTATGAAGATATATTGTACGACAATATTATCGACATGTTTTAACCCCAAAGAACTAAAGGTCTCACCAAAGGACCAAATTTATACAAAGCCATCTCATTAGAGAATGAGTGATGCGTAGAGACGCAAAGACATGCAATTACACACGGACCTAGAAGTGTCAGATCCGGAGATCAGTTGACCACTAGCAATCGTGTACATACAACACCAGAAAGCCATAGGTGTTGAATACACAAAGGTTTGAAACTAGATTATTGACTCTAGTGCAAGTGGGAGACTGTTGGAGATATGCCCAAGAGGCAATAATAAAGTAGTTATTATCATATCTTCATACTTATGATAAATGTTTACATACCATGCTATAATTGTATTAACAGGAAACATTAATACTTGTGTGATTTGTAAACATAAAAGAGTCCCTAGTAAAGCCTCTTTGTTAAACTAGCTTGTTGGTTAATATATGATCATGGTTTCCTGATCATGAACATAGAGATGTTATTGACAACAGGGTCATATCATTAGGAGAATGATGTGATGGACATACTCCTATAGATAAGCGTAGCATAAAGATCAAGTCATTTTTATAGTTCAATTGCTATATGCTTTCTGATACATAGTAACCTAATTTCTTCGACCATGAGATCATGCATATCACCTTCACCGTAAGGATGCTTTGATGACATCAAACACCACACCGTAACTGGGTGGCTATAAAGGTGGCATTGAGTGTTCGGAAAGTGTCGGTTGAGACACATGGATCAAGAGTGGGATTTGTCCATCCATATGACGTATAGATATACTCTGGGCCCTCTCGGTGGAATGTCATCCAATTAGCTTGCAAGCATGTGACTGGCTCACAAGGGATCACATACCACGGGAACGACAAAAGAGTACTTATCAGTAACGAGGTTGAACTAGGTATGCAGAGATACCGACGATCATAACCTCGGATAAGTAAACTATCGTGAGACAAAGGGAAATTGGTATCATATGTAAGTGGTTCATTCGATCGCAAAGTAATCGTAGAAATATGTGGGAGCCATATGAATTTCCAGATTCCTCTATTGGTTATTGTTCAGAGAAGTGTCTCGATCATGTCCGCATAATTCACGAACCGTAGGGAGACACACTTAAGGATTCGATGTTGTTGAGTAGTTATGGAATGATGAGTAAGAGACCGAATGTTGTTCGGAGTCTCGGATGGGATCCGGGATATCACGAGGAGATCCGGAATGGTCCGGAGAATAAGATTCATATAAGGAAAGTCCTGTTTCGGAGTTGGGGAATGGTTCCGGTGTTTTCATCGGGAATGTTCTAGAAAGTTCCGGAATGTCCGGCACTCCGGAGGGGAAGGGTACATGAATGTGTTATATCAAGTTGGTATGATTGCATTATGTACTTGGTGTCATCGCTGTACCAAATAGAGGGTTTATTCAAATCCTAGTTTGAAAAGTCAAACGGCTAGTTTGAAAGTCAAACGGCTAGTTTTGGGAAAGAGGAGAAGGAGGTTTGAAACCGACTTGGGGGAGGAGTTCCTCCTCCCATCGCCGGCCCACCTTGGGTCCGAGTTGGGGAGGGACTCCCCTCCCCAGGCGCGCCTCCCTCCACCTATAAGAGGAGGGGCAGGGCTCCCCTCCTAGACACAAGTTGCCTCCCTCTAAACCTAATCCCTAGCCACAGCCTAGGGATTTCTCCCAAGCCGCCGAGTTAGAGCTTCTAATTGCCCTAGCCGCTGGTTTAGTCCCTTCTAATTGGTGTGTCTAAACCCTAGATCACCAAGGCTCTCTCATAGTCCACCATACTCGCTCCGGCTTAAGGTGAAGCCCTGCGAGATCTCCCCTCTACTTCCGGTACCACGCCGTCGTGCTGCCGGAATCGCGAGGAGAGTGCTACAACCTCCGCTGCCTGCTAGAACAAGGGAGAGGAAGGTCTTCGTCGAGTACCGAACGTGTGACCGACTGCGGAAGCGCTGCCGGAACGCAGCGCCGGAAGGATCGTCTACGCGATCTTGAGATCGGCAAGTGTACGACTACATCACCCACGAGAATCTGCTCTCGTTAACCGCTTTGGAATCTTCGAGGGTGAGTTCCTCTATCGACTCGTTGCTACAATCTAGTAGATAGATCTTGGCTTGTTTGTGTGCATGCGGTAGAATTTTTTTGTTTTCCATGCTACGAACCCCTACAGTTTCCTGATCATGAACATAGAGATGTTATTAACAACAGGGTCATATCATTGGGAGAATGATGTGATGGACATACTCCTATAGTTAAGCGTAGCATAAAGATCAAGTCATTTAATATAGTTCATTTGCTATAAGCTTTCTGATACATAGTAACCTAATTCTTTCGACCATGAGATCATGTTAATCACCATCACCGGAAGGATGCTTTGATGACATCAAACACCACACCGTAACTGGGTGGCTATAAAGGTGGCATTGAGTGTTTGGAAAGTATGGGTTGAGGCACATGGATCAAGAGTGGGATTTGTCCATCCATATGACGGATAGATATACTCTGGGCCCTCTCGGTGGAATGTCATCCAATTAGCTTGCAAGCATGTGACTGGCTCACAAGGGATCACATATCACGGGAACGAGAAAAGAGTACTTATCAGTAACGAGGTTGAACTAGGTATGCAGAGATACCGACGAGCTCAAGTGGAATGTTCAAGGCAAAGGTATAATCTTGATAGGTTTCCCTTTTTTCCGGTCTCACGTTGTGTGTGTGAGACCGGGTTTAGGATAGATAACCGTACTATCAAGAGGGGCTCTCGTATGAGTAATTCGGTCACATCGTTCGGAGAGAGCTCAAACCTTTGCATACTTTCATCATCGTATTTGGTTTTTATTTGGTCTTACCCATGTGAGGATATAGAGCTTGTGGTAATCTCCATAACAAGCTCTTGATCATCAAAATCGGATCTTCCGTTTGTATCTTGTTGCGATTTTGATCTTGCCGGCTTTTCGGTTTCTCAGCAAGTGAGGTCTCTCACATTAGTGTACTTGATATTTTATCACTTGGTGATAACCAATATTTTCACTTTTTATTGGAAAGCCCTTGTCGTCCTCTATCCAACGCAATTGGAATCGGGTCAATCGGAGTCACCAATCAAAAGTTATGACCGTTTGAATCTGCCTCATATTTTATTTATAAAAGAAAAGAGAAAATCATATTCTTCCTCATGCACTATTGGTATCTCCTCATCCCATCCTATCTTGATTGATGATGTTTATTCACTTTGTAAGGATGAGGTTGGCAATATGTTTGCCAAATTTGTTGGTGCCCAATGTGGTGTTAAGAAAAGAACCATTTGGGTTGCCAATCCTATTGTGACTAACTTCTTAGGACCCAACTTGGTTGGGGACCAACAAGCTAAAACTTGATCAATAGGTAATTTTTTTAAGGGCATTGGAGACTTGGCTACATCATGAAGAATTAAGGGATCTTCATTATTATATTTGTCAAGCCAAGTCATGTGGATTATATTGCTCCTATTATATTTCCAATGTTCCTCCTTGGGGTAACATATGCTTAACTCATTTCAATGCCATTGGAATCGGGTCAATCGGAGTCACCAATCAAAAGTTATGACCGTTTGAATCTGCCTCATATTTGATTTATAAAAGAAAAGAGAAAAGAGAAAAAGAAAAGTTGACCCGCTCAGATCCCGCTCGCCAGCTTCCAGATCCCGCGCGCCTGCCTCGGTTTCCGCTCGCGCGCGCCTCGCACTGGCCGCTGCTCTCGCTCGCACGCGCTGCCGCGCGCGTTGACCCGCCCGCCTGGCCCCGCTGCCGCTCGCTGCACCCGCTCGCCGGGCCCCGCTGCTGCGCCAGCTCGCCTTGCATCGCGCGCGCACGCGCGCTGCCTCTATCCTCACTCGCTGCCGCGCCTGGCTGCTGGCCCCGCCCGGCCCCACTGCTGCGCTTGTTGTGGCCCCGCTGGGCCCAGCCTTGGCCGTTGGTCACGCGCATGCCTGGCGACTGCTGCTGCTGCGCTGTCCCACCTCGCCATGGTTCCCTCTGGCCTGCTCGCCCGTTGACTGCTGCTGCTGTTTTTTCTTTGGAGCCGTTTGGCAGTGGGCGGTAGTACCGGTTCAATCCGGTAACCGGTACTACCGGACCGTTCATAAAAACACTCCAACAGCCATATTTTGTCTAGCCCTATATAAGTCTTTGTCCATTTTCGTTTAGGGTTGCTTCTTCCTCCTCGTTTTGTCTAAGCTTTGCCCTCATTTGCCTTGCTATTTGAGCTTGATTTATACTCACCCCTCCATTGATTCTTGCATATATTTGAGGGGTAGTTGGAGGTGATCTAGATCTACGTTTTGACCTAACTGATTCATGTCTTTGTGAGTGTATCTTTGGGGATCTAGATTTTGGGGGATTTTGTGTCTCTCTTTGATTCCTCCTCTCTTGTTCCCCCAATAGCTTTAGTAGCTTTGTTGGAACTTGAGAGTGATGGATTTGGGCACCTTTGTGGTGTTCATGCCATTTGCATTTGGTGCATCGGTTTGAGTTCTCCTCGGAGGATTTGGTTCGTGTGACTCATTGGAGCTTGTCCCTCTTGGGTTCTTGGAACCCTAGACGGTTTTGTGGCCTTATTGGCATTGTGGCCTTTTGTGGCATTTGTTGGGAGCCTCCAATTAAGTTGTGGAGAAGTGCCCCAACCTTGTGAGAGGTTTCAGTTGCCACCGACAAGTGCACCGATAGTGGAAGCGTGGATCGATCTTGTTGGGGTGAGATTCACTGGAGAATAAGGGAGGCCTTTTGTGGTGTTGGTGGTTTGATACCACCCCCTCTCCAAACGAGACGTACTCCATGTTGGGAGGAACTCGGTAAAATATCGGTGTCCCCGCGTGCCTCGGCTATCTCTATACCCGAGCTCTTTACTTATGCACTTTACATTGTGATAGCCTTCGTGCTTGAAGTAATATATATCTTTCCATCACTTTGTTGCTTGTATTGCTTAGCATAAGTTGTTGGTGCACATAAGTGAACCTTAGTTGTTCTAGGTTGTGATTAACAAAGTAAACACTAGTTTTATTCCGCCTTTGTTGAGTCACTCTAGGAAAAGTTTTAATCGCCTATTCACCCCCTCTAGGCGACATCTGTATCCTTTCACCATTGCTCAACAAGAACACCACCAGATCCCTCCACCAAAACGACTCAAATCAATACACCAGGCTATCCCATTAGTAGATCGGGACTCTACTAGCTTGCTAATATGTTAGAGCACCGAGTTTGGATAGAAATCTGGGCTAAAAATCGGTGCAGCACCTAGTGAAAACGAGAGCAAGAAAGAGAGAAAGAGGAAGAACATCGAGAGAGAGAGGAGGGGAGGACGACGACGGGCCGGCGCTGGCTCGGCGCTGAGCTATATGCTGGGGCGCGTCGTCCCTTCCACGGACGAACGTGCCTTCATCCATTCAACAGACGACCCCGCGCTGCACCCTCTGTTGGCCGACAGCGTCATGCCTCGGTCGGCTTTTGGGAAAAAGAAGGCAACGCTATCGTCTTTTGGATAAAAGAAGACCGGGCTTTCGTCTTTTGGAATAAAGAACCAACCGGCTCGTCTTTTGAATGGACGGCGGTCCGTTACATTTGCAACATTTGCATTTTGTGTATTATTTGTGAAATTGAATAAAAAAATTGTATTATTTAAAAAAAATTAGCTGAGATGCGAGGCATCAAGCTCTACGCGGTTTCAACAATGAATATACTACTACGAGAGACAACGGAACCGTAGCTAGCTGGAGTAGTACTACTAGAGATGTACTCATAGTTCGTTACTCCCTCTGGTCCGTATTACTAACGATTCATTACTCACTCCAGCCATCTTAATTTTATTTAGATACAAATGCATTTACTCTAAATACTAACTTGGTGGTGGTGGGCATGGTACCGTCTATAAAGGGATTTTGTCAGACCTCCATGTTGTAGCCATCAAGAAACCAAAGATGGTGGTTCAGCGGGAGATTGATGAGTTTATTAATGAGGTTGTTGTCCTATCACAAATCAACCACAAGAATGTAGTAAAATTATATGGCTGCTTCCTTGAAACAGAAGTCCCAATTTTGGTCTATGAGTTCATACACAATGGAACCCTTTTTGATCATCTTCATGTCGAAGGGCCAATTTCACTGCCATGGGATGATAGGCTACGGATAGCAACTGAAACAGCAAAATCTCTAGCATATCTTCACTTAACAACTTCAATACCAATCATCCATAGAGATATCAAGCCTCAAACATACTTTTGGATGACACTCTAACAAGAAAGGTAGCAGACTTTGGAGCTTCAAGATACATTCCATTGGAAAAATCGGGGTTAACAATAGTTGTGCAAGGTACACTGGGTTATCTGGACCCGATGTACTTTTACACATGGCACCTTACTGAGAAAAGTGATGTTAATAGCTTTGGTGGTATGCTTATAGAAATGATGACTAGAAAGAAGCCATTTCCCTATATGGGTTTTGAAGGGAATGGTCTTGTGGCACATTTTGCTACCTTATTTGCAGAAGGCAATATGATGCAAATATTAGATCCACAAGTTATGAGCGAGGGTAGCGACGAAATTGAAGAGATCGCTGGAATTCCAATAGCATGTGTAAAATTAAGAGGGGAGGAACGGCTAACTATGAGACAAGTGGAGTTGAGACTAGAAGCGGCTCAATTGACGCGTTGCCTCTCGGGGAGGCGGCACGGGCGGAACCCTTAGCCACTGCCGCCCCCGACTCCTCCTCCCACCTCTCCCTCGCTGCCACTGAGGGACGCTGGCGGGGAAAGTCTAGCCGACCAATGGTGACAGCGGGCCTGCTTCCTCGCGTGGTGGCCTCTCCCCCGTAGGGATCCCCTTGGGCGCTCAAAGATTGTCGCCCCGACGGTGATCTGATGGCGGCGGGGTCTGGAAGCCGGGGTGGCGGCCTCTTTCTTTGACGGAGGTTCTCCCTTGGCGAATGGCGGTGCGGGTCGCATCTGCTGCCAGGGGCGCGGTCCTATGGTTTCTCTCACGCCAAGACGAAGATCTACCTTCAGCCCGTTTTCATTAATCTGGTGCAGTGTCGTGTTCCGGAAGGCTCCGCCGGCGAACTCCCATGGGCGATTCATGGCTAGAGATTGCTGGAACAGATGGGATTCGGTCGCGCGCAACCGGTGTTTTTCTAATCGTTTGGTTTTAGAGGGAGCGAGGCGAAGTTCTGCAGTCCGTTGACATCGTGGAACATGTCTTTAGTTCCACTGTAAAGTCAGTGTGCGGAGAATTTCATGGAAGCCAAGATTTATGGACTAGCTATGGTGGATCGAGTCCTGGTGGCGATGAGGAATTGGCTTGGTGATTCGTGAATTGTAACATCGGCATCGGAAGGTGGGGGCGGCATCACAGGAGGAGTTCACAGTCTTACCTGGCAGGGTGAAAATCCAAGGTCTGGCCTTAATTGGTTGTGCCTGGCAATGACCTTGTTGAAGGCATTGTTTTGTGAGCGGGGACTTTCTCTAGGGTGAAAACCTATGATCTTTGATCGGGCGGCGATGGTGCTTGTGCTCTGTTTCCTTCTTGAAGGCGTCACTATTGGAGATATTGGACTTCTGATATTGTTTTGGCGGGGTTAGTGTCGCTGCTACTAAGGATCTTATCGCTGCAGCGGGACTTTTCTTTTTTATAATTCTTCTTCTTTTTTTGGCTATGTGCATCCGTAATGCCAATAGGGAGGCTGAGTGTAATTGGTATCATCGCGATATTAATATATGCTTCTTTCCAAAAAAAAAAAAAGCGGCTCAATTGCCCAAAGGATTTGAGGCAAATGGTGATGTTGCGGAAAATTCTCCACTAAAATGCAGAGAAGAGTCTACTAGGAGGCGATACAGCATGGAAGAAGAGTACATTGCGTCTGCAAGATATCCGCGGTAGTCCTGCTCACATATGATCCGAGCACAAATAAATAAACTTCCAGAGATTTATGTGCACCAAGTTAAACGTTAGTAGATCTTGTTCATCGAGAGGAAAGTTTCTTATGATACTTCTCTTGATCGCTTCTTTGATTCTTAGCTTTTTATTATTATTTGTAACCATTGTAAACTCACAATCAGCTTTGAATGCTCATAGTTATCGATTTGCCTGTCTCTTGCCATGTTCTGAACGGGATTGTTTTTCTATTTCTGAGGCTAAGCAATTTTTTTATTGTTTCCTTGTCATACCAAACGCACACTAGATCTAGTTCATCAAGAATATGCAATTTCCATTACATATCAATGGTTTCAGGGGATGCCTCACAGGTAAAGCCCCATCAAGAATATGAATTTTTTCGACTTATGTTTATTAAATTTAGTTTCTTGACTATCGTGGCCATTTTTTAATTTTTTATATTTTGTTTAGACAAATTTATGCCAAACTGGGACAATGTATCCTGGTGGAGGAAGGAAATAATCCTTCTCTCCCTCCACCACAAGCCAAGTAAGAGAAGGAGTTGGGGAAGTATTCAAACTCCCCTCTCCCAAGCTGCCCTCCCTCTCATAGATAGAGGGGAGGGGGGTGCCTTCCAAGCCACAACACCAGCCCCTCCCCACATCGCCGTCACGCCGAGGGATAGAGGGGAGGGGGGCGCCATGTCAGCATTTGACGGGCCCCACCACCTAGCGTGTGTGGAGGCGTACCGCACCCATGACGTCTCTCACCGAGCGTGGTCCTGCCCGCAAAACCTGATGGCGGGCCCATGTGGCACGCGAGGTCCACCATCCAGCGCTTTTTATTTACTCTGATGTTGAATTTATAGGAAGAGAAGAAGATTAGAAAGAATATACTATTGTCATTTTCTTTATTGTCTAAACTACTACATATATAACTGTGATTCTACTGGAACTTCTTTCCCATCCATGTTGAGCTAGTTGCAATTAGGTTTGTTGGGCTAGTTAGGTGTTGCAGGTGACTTTATAGTCTACCTCGGCTACTCTAGTGGACGGGCAAGTTATAAGGGAGAGTACATCTAGCTATCCTTCCACTGGATTGGTCCTCTCCACTTGTAAGCCTGTGTTGAGATGTACGGCCCGAACTACTCCCTCTATTTTAAAATCCTATAAGATGTTTTAGTCTTTATCTAAAACACATGTATCTAATACAATGTAGTATATGTGTGGGCTCTGGATGTGAAAGGAAACGAACGACCAAATGTAGCTAGGAACCGAACGATTAAGGAGAATGACACATGCACACAGGAGCATCTAGCGTTATTGTTCATGTTCGGTAGTAGTATCACCGGTAATACTAGTACTACAAACCAAGACCCACTGGATCGATCTGGAGGGAAAACGAACAACCAAATGCAGGCCAGGAAACGAACAATTAAGGAAGATAGCATCTCGCGTCATTATTCATGTTTCGGTAGTAGTACCACCGGTAATACTAGTACAAACCAAGACCCACTGGATCTGGAGGGAAAACGAAAATGATATTACACACACACGGACGGACGACAGTGCCCGATCGAGAACAAGACGACCTGAAACGGAGCAAAACCAAAACAAAAACAATGATGGGAGGAATAATGGGAAACATACAGGAAAGAAGAAGAACAAAAACAAGGGCCGCGCCAGCCAGGAAACGAACAACCAAATGCAGGCCAGGAAACGAACAATTAAGGAGGGAGACACATGCACAGGAGCATCTCGCGTCATTATTCATGTTTCGGTAGTAGTACCACCGGTAATACTACTAGTACAAACCAAGACCCAGTGGATCGATCTGGAGGGAAAACGAAAATGATATTACACACACACACCGACAGAGGACAGTGCCCGATCGAGAACAAGACGACCTGAAACGGAGCAAAACCAAAACAAAAACAATGATGGGAGGAATAATGGGAAACGTACAGGAAAGAAGAAGAACAAAAACAAGGGCCGCGCCAGGGAGAGGCCAGGGCTCGCCGATGTGATCCTGTCAGTCACCATAATATATTTTGCATTCGCCGAAAGAGACAGAGAGGGGCTCAGATCCATTCACCCACCGTCCCACGGGAAAAGTCCTGTAGGTTCTAAATGGTACCCTCCCGGGCTTGGAGATTTCGACAGTTATGCTAAGAGGTAACCAGCGGGCCGTTGCATTGTGAAGTTGGAGGACGAGGCGGCAAGGGAAACCGCACCATCCCTCGGATGTAGCGACGAACAAGCAGTGGCCTTTACGGGACTGGCAACTGCTGCCAGGCTCCGTGTGAATGAAAGCGCCGCCATCTTGCAACACGTACATGACGTCCGAATCTGTGGGCTCTGCTGTTACGACATCGAACACGACTTCACAGGACCTATCGTCTAGACCATCGTCTCGTTCAGGGATGGCGGCAACGACGACGCCCGCGAGCAGGAAGATGAGGGCGCCGAGCTTCACCTGCAGCTGCAGCATGATGGTGGCAATATGAATGAATGAATATGGTGGACTACTGACCAGCTAGCGATCCCAACTTTGCTCTGCTCGGCCTGCCTGCCTTTCCATCCCATGTTTGTTGAGCTTATATAAGATCGAGAATGGCCAGGCCGCCCTGCCCCTGCCCTTTCCGCGGCGAGATCAACCACATGATCTCCTGCCCATCCGGATCGTCCCGGATCTCATCCAGAACACATGGAAATAATTCTGACTTGCTGGTATTAGAATACAGATTAAATTTAAAACAAACTGGCTGAGGCCAGATGTGCCTACTCGTGATTCATATATACATATAATAAAACCAATTCTAACCCAGCTTCATTTAATAATGTAACTTATATCCTATTGTGACTTGGCTTCAACTGATCTCACAGGTCACGCTAGCACATATGACTAAGCTTCTTTAACAATATCTGAAATCCAGAAAGCACAAAAATGATTCTGACAATATGGACAGTCTACCTCGTGATCTCCTGCCCATCCGGATCGTCCCGGATCTCATCATGGGTATTTTTAATTGCCTGCAAACTCCGCACGAAACAACGACATGAACGTTTCGTTTCCCCTATACACACGTCTATAGCATGTGAGATGCGAGAGCCATCAAGCTCTACGAACGCGGTCTCAACAAGCATCTTATTCTAAAGATTTAATTAGATACATATATATGAATCTACCTAAAGTTGAGGTCACTAATATGGACCAAACCAGACGGAGTGTTATTTTTGGAAATAATTAACAAAGTGAACCATAAGAACAACTCCAACACTCCTCGCAAACAGACTGGGGCATCCGAATCTGTTCGACCGTGAAGGGGGAAACTGTGGCGGGAAGCGGCCTCGTCTGTTTGCGATATGATGGTACAAGCCGTAACAGGCTTTCCACATATTACCTCCGTTCCTAATTAACGTGTATACATACAAAATCTAGATAATCTGTCTTAATTAGATTTCTTTAGAGGCTTCCCACCTAGGTAGGATGGGTAGGAGCGAGTTGTCAACTCTTGCCAAGCAGTTTCGTCCAAAGTCAAACTCTTTTGAGTTTGCCAAGTGAATAGACAATGCACAAATATCTACGAAATCAAACAAAGCATATTAGTATATGAAATTATATTTCACGATAAACTCGGAAAGTGTCTTTGGCACATGGTCACCACTGATCCCTCACTTTTAGATTTTTGAAAATTTCAAAACCTCAGACTTCTATGTCTCAAAAAATTATGATGTTAAATATATAAATAGATCTACACAATAGGAGTGTACGCATAAAAGTATCGTTAAAAAATACGTTATATTTTAGGAAATATTTATATTTCTTAAAACATAAAATATTTTTTAACGGGACTTCTTGGCGTACTCTTTCTGTTTATATTTGTGTATATATTTAACCACATAGTTTTTGAAAAATAAAAGTGTGAGGTTTTGAAATCTAAAATGAAGGAAGCACTGGTACCCATGAACACCAAATCTCTTCTCCGATAGACTTAACAAAACCAATTCTAGCCAAGCTTCATTTAATAATGTATTTATATCATATTCTGACATGGCTCCAGTTTTTTTTTTTTTTTTGCGAAAACTGACATGGCTCCAGTTGATCCCACAGGTCATGCCAGCACATGTAACTAAGCTTCTTTAACAGGATGTGACATCCAGAACACATGAAAATAATTCTGACTAGCTGGCATTAGAATACAAATAAAATTTAAAACAAACGGGCAGAGGCCAGATGTGCCTACTCGTGATTCATATATACATATAATAAAACCAATTCTAGCCCAGCTTCATTTAATAATGTAACTTATATCATATTCTGACTTGACTCCAACTGATCTCACAGGTCATGCCAGCACATACACTAGTGGAACACGTGCTAGTTTTTAAAGGCCTTTAGTCCCGGTTTGAACTACGAAATCGGGACTAAAGGCCTACCCCTTTAGTCCCGGTTCGGCCACAAACCAGGACTAGCGCGCGAGATCTCTAGTGCCGGTTTGTAATACGAACCTGGACTAAAGATTTTTTTTAATTTTTTTTTCAAACGTTTTTTTTTTAATTTTTGGAATTGTTTGACTCGTTAATCTCCCAAATCTCTCATTTTAACACTAATTATACTTAATCTTAGTTCAAATCGTACTTACGGTCAAATTTCCCGGCCGGTCACCCATCCTAGCACTACTCCACCACCAGCACGCTTAACTTCTCCGTTCCATCTCTCCGACCCCGCGCGAAGGACCCTTATACCTTGTTGTCGAGACTAGTATATCAATCCTATTAACTCATATCAATATGTGACACGTTTTTCTTTTTTGAAATTAAGAACAACTATTTGTAGTAAAAAACAATAAATAAGTAATAATAATATTTTATTCTAATGAAAGTAAAAACTAATTAAATTAATATTTTATTCATTTTTTGCCATTTATTCATTTAATATGACATAAATAATATCTTCAAATTTGTAAATTGAAATTCGGCAAATAATATATCCATTATTATCATAAAAATGCGAGGAATTCAAATATGACATAAAAAAATACTAAAATAATTTAATTTCTGAAATAATTTTTTCTTTTCGAATTTTAAGAATCCAAAATGGCCTAAGGATGTTGAAATCAACGAGCTAGTTTTTTCTGCATGTTTTGATAGGTTGTACTTTTTTTACATCGTATGCAAAAGTTATGGCCATTTGAATTTTTCATAACATTTTTTTGTAAATTATGTCGAAATTTATATTTGTTAATTTTCGTAACAACTAAATCACTTAATATAACTACAGTTTGCAGGATTTTATTTTTTGAATTTTTTATAATTTTTTGGCATAATTTTGAATCTAGAAAAGACGATCTCCAAAAAGATGTGTGCCCGTTTTACTGCCACGACAGAACTTGAGAATTTGTTTTGCCCACTTTCTTTAGTCCGGGTTGGTAATACGAACCGGGACTAAAGGTCACAACCGGGACTAAAGGGGTTGGCACCGGGGGCACCCTTTTAGTCCCGGTTGGTGATACAAACCGGGACTAAAGGTCTCATTTGACCCGGGACTAAAGATTGCTGGCGTTCTAGCCGTTGGAACCGGGACTAATGCTCACATTAGTCCCGGGTCCAACCATAACTGGAAGTAATGCTCCGAAGTGGGGTGGACGAATGGCTCTTTTTTTAGTAGTGATATGACTAAGCTTCTTTAATAGGATGTGTCATCCACAACACACAAAAATGATTCTGACAGGCCTGGATGGCATTAGAATACAAATTAAATTTGTTGTATTTGGTTTAAAAATCGTGTCATTTGCGGCGGGGTGTATCCATCGACGCGACTCATTTGGTTCGCACTAGACATTTGGTCCATAGTTCCGCATTTTCATCCAAATTTAGACATATATGCAAGCAAAATAGAAGAAGAAGGGAATTTAATACGAAATAAAGCATCACTAACTAGGCAATCACGGAGTTCACATGGCATAGTATCGAACAGAAGTCCTAAATGACACAAGTTTCAAACCGAATACAACAAATACGATAGGCCAAACAGATCACGCATCGCACTTGAATTTCTATTTGCTTCGTCTCAAACCAAGCCCTTTCAGACAGGTCCATGATGATCAGGTCAGCTATCATGATTTTCTGGTTCTCCTGGTCCATCATTTTAGCATCTACCTCCATTAATCTAGACCGAGCATTGCTCTCTTCTACCACAAGAGCTCTCTTTTGGAGTTCGATGAAGCTTACAATTGTGGCCACTTTCTCCCGGCACCGCCCCTCTTCTCTCTTTGCACGTGCCTCCTTCTTTTCGGCAATGGACCCCTTCAATGTCTCACTCAAATGTCTCACTCAGTGCAAGTGATGAGGCTCCACACTTGAGATCTTGCTTGGAGGCCTTATGGGCGTTTCGCCGAACATCACGACCATCATTGCTTGGGCCACCCGTGCTTGGTCCATCCTATTGGTAGAGGGTAAAGCTAGTTTCCCATTTGGAACAACTCTTGATCTTCTTCCAACAATGGGTTAACATGAACGGTTTGTTCTTGAAAACATTCACAACGGTAAGGTGGAAATAGTACCATTAGTTTTTTTTCACAAAATAATATTTTCATAATATCAAACTTTCAAAACCCAACCAAACTTGATCCGGAACTTCCTGTTTGAGCATATTCATAATATTTGATAAAATACACTACAAATTTACTTCTAAAGAGAAATTGTAGAAAATGTGTATTGCAAAGTTTGATCGTATTTATACCCATAGTGTTGAAAATGAATGACATTGCATATTTTTTAGGTAAAAACATCATTACTGGAATTGCTAGTGGGGCAGGACTCATACTTTTGGTCCTTGTTGCATACTTTGTTTCCTACAAATTTAAGCATCAGAGGGCACAAATGTTGAAACGGAAGTATTTTGAGCAAAACCGCGGGCAGTTGCTGCAACAATTGGTATCTCAAAGAGCTGATATTGCAGAGAAAATGATCATAACCTTGGAAGAACTAGAGAAGGAAACAAATAATTTTGATAAAGCTCATGAACTTGGTGGTGGTGGGCATGGTATCGTCTATAAAGGGATTTTGTCGGACCTCCATATTGTAGCCATCAAGAAAGCAAAGATGGTGGTTCAACGGGAGATTGGTGGGTTTATTAATGAGGTTGTTGTCCTATCACAAATCAACCACAAGAATGTAGTACAATTATATGGTTGCTTCCTTGAAACAGAAGTACCAATTTGGTCTATGAGTTCATATCCAATGGAACTTTTTTTTATCATCTTCATGTCGAAGGGCCAATTTCATTGCCATGGGATGATAGGCTACGGATAGCAACTGAAACAGCAAAATCTCTAGCATATCTTCACTCAACAACTTCAATACCAATCATCCATAGAGATATCAAGCCTGCAAACATACTTTTGGATGATACTCTAACAACAAAGGTAGCAGACTTTGGAGCTTCGAGATATATTCCGTTGGAAAAATCGGGGTTAACAACAGTTGTGCAAGGTACACTGGGATATCTGGACCCGATGTACTTTTACACATGGAACCTTACTGAGAAAAGTGATGTTTATAGATTTGGTGTTATGCTTATAGAAATGATGACTAGAAAGAAGCCATTTCCCTATATGCGTTCTGAAGGGAATGGTCTTGTGGCACATTTTGCTACCTTATTTCAATATGATGCAAATATTAGATCCACAAGTTATGAGCGAGGGTAGCGACAAAATTGAAGAGATCGCTGGAATTGCAATAGCATGTGTAAACTTAAGAGGGGAGGAACGGCCAACTATGAGACAAGTGGAGTTGAGACTAGAAGCGGCTCAATTGCCCAAGGGATTTGAGGCAAATGGTGATGTTGCAGAAAATTCTCCACTAGAATGCAAAGAGTCTACTAGCAGGAGATACGGCATGGAAGAAGAGTGCATTGCATCTGCAAGATATCCACGGTAGTCCTGCTTACACATGATCCGAGCACAAATAAATAAACTTTCAAAGATTTATGTGCACCAAGTTAAACGTTAGTAGATCTTGTTCATCAGGAGGAAAGTTTCGTATGATACTTCTCTTGATCGCTTCTTTGATTCTTAGCTTTTTATTATTATTTGTAACCATTGTAAACTCACAATCAGCTTTGAATGCTCATAGTTATCGATTTGCCTGTCTCTTGCCATGTTTTGAACGCGATTGTTTTTCTATTTCTGAGGCTAAGCAATTTCTTTATTGTTTCCTTGTCATACCAAACGACACTAGATCTAGTTCATCAAGAATATGCAATTTCCATTACATATCAATGGTTTCAGGGGCTGCCTCACAGGTAAAGCCCCATCAAGAATATGAATTTTTTTGACCTATGTTTATTAAATTTAGTTTCTTGACTATCGTGGCCATTTTTTAATCTTTCATATTTTGGTTAGACAAATTTATGCCAAATGTATCTTATATTCTTATTTTGGGTAGGGGAGGGGGGACATTGCCCCCCTCCACCGTGCTCTAATTAAACGATGATATATGTCTTTGACTTCGCCATAACAAAATTGTGGACCTACCGTCGCCACTAACGTCGTGCAACGTCGTGGAGGTGCCGTATCCATTCAGCATATAAGTGACAAGAGAAGGTACCTCTTTCTACACGTCAAAGATAACGGTGATGTGAAAATCGATGTCAACTTTAACGACGTGTAGCTCAGATGGATGGGTTTGAACCGCGACGGCTACAACGTGCAGCTCAGATGGCTGGGTTCGAACCGCAGCATGGAGAATAACAAGTCAAGTCACGCACTCACGTCTTCTCTATCAGCTCTCCTTCCCCTCCCCCTTGCTACACGCAGAAGAAAACCGGGCCGCCCCCGACTCCTCTCCGCCAGCGCTGCCGGCTGGAGGTAGAGAAGGGGGGGGGGGCGCCGGAGTAGTTAGGCTAGCTAGGTTAGATGGCTGTATGCCGGTTTTGGGCTCTTTGCCCAGTAGTTGGAGGCGAGCAGCAGATCTTGGAGCCCATATCTTGTTTGCTTTAGGGATTCTCCTTCCCGTGTTGTTGCTCCGATGGCCGGAGCTGGCGCTGGAGGGGGACGGCAGCGCCTCCTTGAATAAAGATGTGGCTCTTGGCCACTTTGTGGTGCTCGGGTGGAGTGTTTCTCCGTTCTTGCTGGCCGGCCGAGGTGGCGAGGAGCTAGAACGGTGCGACGACGTCTTCCACTATGGGGTACCGAAGCCTCTGGCCGGCCGTGGCGGCGAGGAGAGGCGGAGGTGCTGCTTGGTGGCCTTCGCATCACTGGTGGTGGGGGTGGTTCGTGTGGAGCAGTGGAGGCGGCAAGGCCGGGTTGACTTTCTTCTTCCATGCCGTCGAGGTGATGGCCTGTTGGTGGTTGGTCGTCCTTGGCTTGGGCCTCTTCTTCCTGCTCCGGGGATCGTTGAAAAGCGGGCTTGTCCTAGCCCTTCTCAAGCTGCAAATCTTGGAGTTCCCAAGCTTCGCGAGAGCCGAAGCTATCTGCGGCAAAGAGAGCCGCTTTGTGCTCGGGAGAGTCCGAGCTTCTTCTTCCCTTAGAGGAAGATCTTCCGCTCATGCCACGACGCCGGACCAAGTGGTTCGTCCCTGACGCCGGTGTCCTCATTGTGGCGGAGCAAGTCAACGGAGAATTTTTCCAACGGCAGTGCTGAACCAGGAGCGGATGTTCGGGTGGCGCTCGAGGCCCTAGAGGACGTCGATGGGGACCTGGGGTGGATGTCGGTGTCGTGCCGGCGTCGGAAGACTGGGGAGGAGCTCAAGCAAGATTTCTGGGAAGAGGTCGGCTACCCCACCAAGGCGTCAAGGTTCTGGTAGCGGAGATCGGAGTACCCTCCGAGAGAGCTGTGTTCGCTGGCGGTGGGCGCTGATCGCTGCAGATCGTCTTTGCCGGCGAGTTGTGGCGGTGGCGGTTCTATTCTGGGATGGCGTCTTTGCGGCGGTCCTCGAGTGAAGCCGTGACGTGGTCCTCTGCCCCCGCGCCGGAGGTCTTCGCCACCGATCCTCGGTGATCTGCTCGCTGCGAAGTTGACCTGCCCGCGTGATCTGATTGTCCCGCTGTGCGCTGAGGTGGCAATGTTGGGTAGGCCCACGTTGGTTTTTTCCTGGGAAGCGGTATCGTTGGAGGGCGAGGGTTTCTGTCCGGCGATCGTACGCCCAGATCGTTCTCGCCTCCATGTCGCACCAGTCTGGTGCTGTTTCGACCGGTTCCAGCGTGCCCAGAGGGCCTGCACCTCCGCAGGGCCATGCTGCTCGTGCTGCAGGGGCGCCTGGGACCGGCGGCTGCGCGGGAACCTGGGTCTGCTGCTGGTCCTGCTGCTATGACGCCAAGACCTCCTGCTCCTGGGCCATTCGGCGCTCCTACGCTTCCGGGGATGGCCGGGAATGGGGCTGGTTTTAATGGACAACACGTCTACAACCATGGTTCTGCTCAGTTTTCGGGTCTGCCGGGGATGCCTCAGCCTGGGGCAGCGCAGATGCGGGGACCATATTCTTTTGCCCCTCCTGCAAATTATAACTTTGTGCCACCTCCGGTTCAGCATCGTCCGTTACAGCCACCGTATCGAGGTCCGCCAGTTGGTGGAGTTGGAGGGTTGATGCCATAGAAGCATGTGGCTGGTGGGTCGATGCAGGATAACCACTTTGTGGTCGGTGTGGGTGCACCCGCTTCTCAGACGGCGCCCAAGAGGAAGAAGAAGAAGTAACCGCAGGTTCCGATCCGAGGATGGTCGCGCCTCAGGTTCATGCTGGTGGACACTTGCAGCAGCCGACTATACAGTATGCTCAGCCACAGGTGCAGCCTTTGGGGGCTTCTGGTGGTTCCTTTCCGGTTCAGGGTCAGCATCTACAGTATCAGTATGATGTGCAGGGTCAGCAGATGCATGGTCCGTGTGCTCCGACGCTGGTGGCCGCTACTCCTCAGCCATCTGTTAGTACTCCACAAGTATCTTCTGTTGTTGGGGGCAAGAAGACTAGCAAGTTTGTTCGGTGTTGGAAGTGTGCGGTTAATACTCATGCAACCAAGGATTGTAAGGCGGTCCACTATTGCTACATTTGTGATTGCGTGGCACATCCCACACTGAGGTGTCCGGTGCTGAAGCAGCCGGTCTTAACTCCGTATATGGCTGGTATTGGCAATGACCAGACTCTGTTCACCCAGATTCCAGATGCTGTGACTCGGGATCATCTTGCGCATAGTCAGACCCCTATTGCTCTGGTACGAGTTTCTGGCCCGATGGTTTCAGCGGAGGTCATTCAGAGACAAATTGCCAGGCGGTGCCAGGTGCAGGTTCAGTGGAAGTGGGAGGCGGTGCCACATGGAGACTCAACTTTCTTAGTAAGCTTCTCGACGTTTGAGGATTTGTACAGGGTGGATGGAATTCTGATGACTGTTCCGCTCAGTACCGCTCAGCTGACCTTCTCGGTTTACAGGATGGAGGAGGTGCCGCATAAGCTTGAGATGCAGCAGGTTTGGCTACATGTGGAGGGGGTACCCCATATTTTGCGATCCTTTCAGGGCTTGTGGGCTGTTGGAGGACTCACGGGGAAGACTCTTGATGTGGATATGTTCAGCCTGCGGAAGCGGGGGGGTCGTCCGTATTCTCATAGAGATGTTTGATACGAAGGTTTTTCTCAAGGCAAAGGATTCACTTGGCCACTTTATTGTGTCAGATGCCGTGGTTAAGCATAAGGTATTTGAGTTTCGTTTCCGGATTGTATTCCGGAACCAGAGTTTGTTCCTTTCTTGTGGAGAAAAGGAGATGATGATGCGGACGATGATGCCAATGGGAAGCATTTTGAGGATGCTATGGATACTTCTGAGGCTGCTGCTACTACTTAGGGGGTGGGTTCTGGATCTTTCTCGGCTGTGCAGGGTACTTCTGAGCCTACATCTTCCAGCCAGGGGGTGCAGAGGGTGCTTGCGGTCACCCCTTTTAATGCTAATCCGGTTACTCCATGAGGTCATCAACTTCTGGATGCTCTTCCTTTGGATTCCCCTCTTCGCGAGAAGGGTTCTACTTCGGCGCCTCGAGTTTCTCAGGCTCAGTTACAGGAGGATCTTCGTTCGGTTTCCATTCCTGCTCGGCGGTCTTGCCCAGCTTCGCCAGCGAGGTCTAGGACGCATATTTTGGGCAGGTCTATTCCTGTTTCCACTCCTGTACTTGAGGAGGTTGTTCCTTCGGTGTGTTCCCGGAAGCTGACCTAGGAGGGGTTGGCTGACCGCGACATTCGTGACCAGCTTTGGGATGCTGTTGTGCTTGGTCCGACCTAGGCGGGTTTGGCCAACCATGACGAGGAGGATGACCGTGTCCCCTGGTCAGGAAGGACCTCGGGACGCCTAGGGTCGTCTCGCCTACATTGGTGGATCAGGAGACTTCGGTGGGTGATGGGGGCGACCGGATCCAGGAGGGGTCTGGGATGCCCCGGTCTCCACCACGGGTTTCTTCTCCTGGTGACGCTTCGCCAGTCGCTATGCAGGGGAGTGGCACAACCTTCATGCGGAGCGCGCGCCATGGAGTCGATGCCTCTGGGGCGGCTGCGACTGATGAGGACTCCATGCTCAAGGCCATGCGGCGTAAGGCGGAGAGGAACTTAGATTCGCTAGGTATAATGAGTTCTCCGAAGTCCTTTTTGTCTTTTTCTACTCCTGTTATTTCTTCTAAGCTAGCCAATGTTGGCATTAGTTTGGGTAGCTCTGTACAGGAAGTATCTTTTTCTTCTAATGTTTTGCGACACATGGAGGTTGACCGTTTAACGGTTACTCCTAAGGTCGGTGTTTTTCCTGATGCTTCACTAATTGAGGAGGAGGAGTTGCATGCCACAATAGATGGTCAACTCCTTTCTCACTTAGTCGGTGAAGTGTCGGAGGTGGACTTTGATGAGACCGGGCTTGCCTCTATGTATGAGTTGAAAGCTTCTGGTCGAAAATCAAAGAGCCAGCGGTCGCGAAAGAGATCCCGTGTATCCAAATCTCCTATAGTTTCTCAATGAATGGAATGTTTTCAAATAGCAGAGGTCTTCGGGACTTGGCTAAACATTTATTCTTTGTTGATTGTGTGAGAGACCATAAATTGGATTTTCTGGGTATTTCTGAGACTGGTAGACTGGATTTTTCACAAGCCCTACTCAATCGCCTTTCTGGTGGAGTGGACTTTACGTGGATATCACGTCCACCGCGCGGTCAATCTGGGGGGATCCTGTTAGGCGTTAGAGATGAGACTATGGAAGTTTTAGCTAGTTTGGTGGGATATTTTTTTATAAAACTCCATATCCATAACAAGGCTGACAATTTCACATGGTCTTTAGTCGCCGTATATGGGGCCGCTCAGGATGTTTATAAGGCTGACTTTTTACGTGAGCTTGTGAATTTGGCAAAGGACAATCCATACCCTATTCTTATAGGAGGGGATTTTAATTTGCTCAGATTTCCTCACTATAAGAGTTGGGGCCGGTTCGATGAACATTGGCCTTTTCTGTTCAATGCTGTTATAGACAGTCTGGACTTGAGAGAGGTTACAATGTTAGGAAGGCAATTTATATGGGCTAATAGTCTTTCGGAGCCAACATACGAAAAATTAGCTGGAGTGCTTATGGATACTGACTGGGAACAAAAGTTCCCTATGGTAACTGTTCGCGCTCTAGAACGTATTGAGGCTTTGTCGGATCATGCTCCTTTACTTTTATCTTTTGGTTCACCGCCACGGAAGTCTACGAATGAGTTTAAATTTGAACTCGGTTGGATGATCCGTGATGGCTTTTACGAGATGGTTAAGGATATTTGGGAAAAACCGGTCAATGGACAAACGCCTATTCTTCGATGGAATAACAAAATGCGTATTTTACGCAAGTTCCTTCGGGGCTAGGCCAGGCACACAGCTGGTAACCTAATGTTGGGGGGATAACCCCGGATAGGGTAATGACGGGGAGAGACGAAAGGATGTTCCCCGTCTAGTTTCCGAGTTACGGTCTGAGCCGGCCGAATCATGTAGAGGTCGGCCGAGATGGGAAAGGGCAGGACCCTCATAGTAATGGCAAGACATTACCCGGCCGAGATACTTCGTAAGTCGGCTGGGTTAGCCCGAGTAATCTTAATACAGATGAAGGACAGGCCGAACTACGGGAGGCAGGGCCGAATGATACAAAGCTTGCAGGAGAAGGAGAAGCTGAAGTCAAACCCTAGCTGCAGGCTAGGGAGAATCTGAGCGAAGCCAAGCGCTACGGACAAAGACGCAGAGCGACAGAGAGGCAGAAGGAGGTCACGGAGGAGACAGTCCTAAAGCCCGAGGCGTGCAGGAGGGGCCCTGTAGAACCTTGGCGCCGTTAGGGGAACGACAGGGAAAGGGAGGCGCCGAACTACTATATTGGGACAAGCATATTCCTCGAATATGCTTGCCACGTCAGCCCTAAAAGAACCCAAGGCTCTCCTTTATAAGGGGAGGCTTGGACCCTGAAGAAGGGATCGACTCATTTTAGTACCGTTAGACTGGTAAAGTTCTTCTCTTCTCCCTGTATACAGCTCAAGGAGCACTTGTAGCCAAAGGAAGGAGAAATAAAGATCTTTGCCTTAGTCTTTTGTGTGTAGAATCAACTACATCTTCCCTCCCCAGATCCCACTAGCATCCATTGGCCCCATACTTTAGCCTACCCATGGCATCTGCCGTGCCACCACCACGACAGTTGGCGCCCACCGTGGGGCCAGCAGCGGTGCTAGCTGGAGTTATGATCCGGACGGGAAACTTCATCAACACGGGCGAGCGCGTTGTTTCTGGCTTGGTCCAGAGGTTTGATCTCTGTGACTACGTCAGCGACAATGCGGGTAGCTTCAGGGAAAAAAATCCCCCGCGCAATGGTGTCTTCATCAGCCTGGGCGGGCACAGGGTCTACGTTGGCATCGACATCTCCGGCATTTATCCTCACCGAGTTGTTGTTGCAGGAGAGCCACCTCTTAACACTGCGAGCCGTCCGCGCGGAGCGCATCCCGAAGGCAGCGTCGAGGTGATGGTCGCGGCCGGAGTGCAAACTGGAGTAGCGGCTGCCGGATCGACTAGAGAACCCGCCCCCGGCGTATAGGGCGCACCCAGGCAGACAGCACCACTACCCACCGAGGTAATCCCACCAGCGACCAACCCGACCGAGGTGCAGGACACTACCCGAAAGGCACCAAGAGTAAGAGGGCCACCTCTGGAAAGGCCAGAGAACATTCTTCAGTCAACCATAGAGAACTTGACTATACCTGTAGCGCCGATACTTGATCTGGCAAATGCTCAGGCAGAATTAGAAGAAACCAGGCAAAAGGTGCTGGTAGAGGCCAAAAAGGTGTCGGCCTTGCGAGAGTCCTTAAACAGGACCCTGCGAGAATATGCCAAAGCTAATAAGCTTGACGTCGCGCCCGAATGGGTGGACGAATTAAGATTGAGGGGGAAAAACCTCATAGATGATATCAACAAAGAACATGATGCTCATAAGGCGGAATCAATTGATTTGGGATTGCCGAGGTACAGTACCCCGGCAAAGAACCTAAGAGCGGCAAATGCCGCAGCATTGGAGTTAGAAGGGTTGACCGGCGAAGCCCGGCAGAAACATCAAGAAAGAGTGAATGAGCTGGTGCGCATCGTGAACCAGCAAAACGAAGAAATGCTCAGGGCAGACCCGGCGAGGCCGGGGGCCTCGCGAATGGTTCACTCAGCAGGAGCAGCACCTGCCTTGTCCGTGGCAGCGGCATCCTCACCCGGAAATAATGCACGGAAGGACAGAGCAGTAACCTCAGGAAAGAGAAACAAGCAAATTGTGCCGTATGATCCGGCAATAGCCGGGAAGGCAAATGAGAACAGAGGCAATGGAAGCCGAGGTAACAGTGGTGAGAGGAATCCCGGCCGTATTGAGAAAGACGGCGGAAGCCGAGTCAATGGAGACCTCGGCAGAAGAGAGCTCGGAAGAGGCAATCATGAAAACAATACCCCGGTCGAAGTAAGGAGAGAATTGCCACTCAACCCGCAACCAAGGCATGAACCCCGGCAGGAAAGAGAAACGAGGCCAGCTCGCCACAATCAAGTGAATGAAAGATACAATGATGGTTATTCCGAGATGGAATATGCGATCCATGGTGGAAATAACCACTATGGAATACACGACAGAGTTCTGTACAGAGATTTGCCATCAAATGATGCAAGAGTGAAGCTGGACCGGCTATACCGGTCCGAGTTGTTGGAAGAACAGGGTCCACCAGGTCCGACATGCTTTGGACCACGGATCATGGGCGAACCACCTGTGCCGAACTTTCAGCTAGCAAGAGGCACGAAAACATATAATGGGAGTACCAAACCACAAGACTGGTTGATTGACTATGCCACTGCGGTGAAAATAGCGGGTGGAAACTTACGATGGGCAGTACGGTATGTCCCACAAATGCTGGAAGGACCAGCTAGGGTGTGGCTGAATAATCTACCAGCGGGCAGTATCAACTGTTGGTTGGATTTTGAAGAAATGTTTGTTAGCAACTTTACCAGCACATACAAGAGGCCAAACATGCCACAACAGTTAGCCATGTGCAAGCAGAGGCCGAATGAAACAGATAGAGAGTTTTTAACTCGATGGTGTAACCTGAGAAACTCATGTGAAGGAGTTATAGAGTCGCAAGCAATAGCTTGGTTCGCGCAAGGATGCCGTTATGCCAGCGAGTTGTGGCAACGTCTGCAAAGAGATATGCCGACCACATTGGCAGAAACTATCAGAATAGCGGACTCCTACGCATTTGGAGATCCAACGCAACCAGAATTAATGTCGGCGGATCATCGGGAGCAACAAGACCATTATGCAAGAGATCTGGCCGGGTCATCCAGGCGCAGTGATTTCAGAGGAAGAAGAAGAGAGTAAAAGCCGGATTATAGATATAGTTCGGCCCAAGTGGCGGCAGTAGCGCCAAGATCCGCCGAGTCACGGAGCGACTCAACGGCAAAAGAATGGTCCTCAGCAGTGGACACCAAGGAATGAAGGAAAAAGACAGTGGACCCCAGAACAAAAGAAACAGTGGCAGGAGAGGCCAAAGTACACGTTCGAATCTATGTTAGATCAGCCGTGCAAATTTCACACGTCAAACCCATCCAGGCCAGCTAACCATACGACCCGCCAATGTGCATGGATGAAAAATGCAATGGGAAACCCGTAGGTATTCAGGCAGCACCCCATCAAGTACATCAACAGCATCAACCACAGTTGACTGGAGCAAATGCACAGCAACTGATGTTACCGCCTCCTCCCCCGAGGTACGATAACTCGGATCGGAGAGATGCGGTACATCAGGTGATGAACCAAGTCCAGGATGGAAGGAAAAATCCAGCGAATACTAGATGCAATGATTACAGAGAACATCATCAGTCTTATTGTGTGTTCACAACGGAACAGCAAGACAAGCAGAGTGTGCAGCGCTGGCATATGGAAGTAAATGCAGTTATGCCTGCAGAACCAAGATATGTGCCTTGGTCAGATCAGGAGGTAACTTGGAGCATAAAGGATCACCCCAAGATAATGCCGAATCCCGGATCATATGCACTCGTGTTGGATCCGACATTCGTTGGACCAAGCATCAATGTGAAATTCTCAAAAGTACTCATTGACAATGGAAGCAGTATCAACATCATGTACAAAGATACCATGCAGAAACTCGGAATATCGCAGAACATGTTGCAATCCACGAGGACCACTTTCCATGGGATAGTGCCAGGGCTTTCATGTGAACCCATTGGTAAGGTCCGAGTGGATGTGTTATTCGGCACAAGAGATAACTGCAGAGCAGAAAACTTAGAGTTTGAGGTGGTGGATCTAGAGAGTTGTTATCATGCTTTACTCGGACGGCCAGCGTTGGCCAAATTCATGGGCAGCTGTCATATAAGTTATCTGAAAATGAAGCTACCCGGACCACAAGGGGTGATAACAGTAGCAGGGGATTACAAGAAGTCAATGGAGTGTGCTTCAGCCGGGTCAAATTTGGCCGAATCATTGGTTATAGCAAGAGAAAAAAGAAGGATTCAGGAGGTAGCAGCCCTCGCTCAGTCGGCACAGCTCAATATGCCGGCACTAGCCAATCCGCATGGAAGTGTCTCCTTTCAGCCGACTAAAGAAACGAAGAAGTTTCAGATAGATGAGCAATTCCCAGAGCGTACTGTTACTATTGGTGCAGGCCTAGATGCTAAATAGGAAAGCGAGCTCACCAACTTCCTCCGTGAGAATCGGGACATATTTGCATGGTCAACTCAGGACCTGCAAGGTGTTCCGTGGGAGTTGGCTGAGCACTCTTTGAATGTAAGGCCAGGAGCAAGGCCGGTGAAGCAACCTCTCCACCGCTTCGCCGAAGACAGGAGAAAAATAATAGGGGATGAAATAGCTCGGCTCCTCGCAGCCGGGTTCATCATGGAGGTGATGTATCCGGATTGGTTGTCGAATCCAGTGCTAGTAGAAAAGAAGAAAGATGATCCGAATGTAGCCATTGTATGGCGAATGTGTATCGATTACACGAACCTGAACAAGGCGTGTCCAAAAGATCCTTTTCCATTACCTAGAATAGACCAAGTCATTGATTCGACCGCTGGTTGTGAGTTATTGTCATTTGTAGACGCGTATTCTGGTTTTCACCAGATACCGTTAAATCTGGCCGATCAAATAAAGACTGCGTTTATTACCCCGTATGGGGCTTATTGCTATCGCACAATGCCATTCGGCCTGCGAAACGCAGGAGCAACGTATCAGAGATGCATGCAAAAATGTCTACACGACCAGATAGGAAAAAATGTACAAGTATATGTAGATGACCTGGTCATCAAAACCAAGGAAAGCAAAACGCTACTGGATGATATACGGCAGACTTTCGCGAACCTGAGAAGGTTCCGAATGAAGCTTAATCCGAAAAAATGCACATTTGGCGTGCCGGCAGGAAAATTACTCGGTTTTCTCATATCTAGCCGAGGTATAGAGGCCAGTCCAACAAAGATAAAGGCAGTAGAAAGAATGGAGTTGCCGAGGTGTCTAAATTATGTACAAAAGTTCACGGGATGTCTAGCCTCGCTCAGCCGGTTTGTATGTCGGCTGGGAGAGAAGGCACTACCACTCTATCAACTAATGAAGAAATCAGATAAGTTCATTTGGACTCCACAAGCGGATAGTGCATTTCATGAGTTGAAAAAGATGTTGGTCACAGCACCCATTTTGGCTTCTCCATTATCAAAAGAGCCAATGTTACTCTATATAGCGGCTACCAACAGAGTAGTGAGTGCTGTAGTCGTCGTAGAACGACTCGAAGATGATAAGTCGGTACAGAGGCCGGTGTATTATTTGAGCGAGGTGTTATCCGCTTCAAAACAGAATTACCCGCATTATCAGAAGATGGCTTATGGAGTGTACATGTCGGCAAAGAAGCTTAAACATTACTTCGAAGAGCATCCCATCAAAGTGATCTGTGAAGCACCCATTGCCGACATATTGAGCAACAAGGATGCAAGTGGCCGCATAGCAAAATGGGCAATCGAGTTGTCACCGTACGCTCCACAATTCGATAGGAGAGATGCAATCAAATCTCAGGCGGTCGCCGACTTCTTCGTAGATTGGGCCGAGGTGCAGTATGAGCCGCCACTACCAGACCCAAATTATTGGACGATGCATTTCAATGGTTCCAAACTAAGAAATGGTTTGGGGGCAGGAATAGTGTTAACCTCACCCAAGAGGGATCAGCTGAAGTATGTACTACAAATACATTTTGCTGCATCAAACAACGTAGCCGAATATGAAGCACTGGTCCATGGGTTGAAAGTAGCGAAAGAGATTGGCATACGCCGAATCTTATGCTATGGGGACTCGGATTTAGTGGTACAGCAAGTCTCAGGCAATTGGGATGCGTTAGATGGTAATATGGCTTTGTATAGATTTCATGTGCAAAAGATCAGTGGATACTTTGAAGGGTGTGAATTTCACCACATACCTCGGGCAGAAAATGATGCCGCAGACACGTTGTCAAAACTGGGATCGACCAGGCAGTCAATTCCACCGGGTATTGCCCTGGAACACCTCAGAAAACCATCGATAACCCCATCACCAGAATCCGAATCTATCTTTATGCCGGCGAGTTCAGCAGAAGATAATGTGCCGATGGAAGTAGATCAGCAATATAACTCGGAACCATCCAAGAAAAGGATAGCAGAGGTAAGCATAATTGTGAAGGAAGCCAAGGTATCTATGTCGGCGGAAAACATGGAGATAGAGAGTGAGACCGCACCAGAAAAAATCGCACCGATATGGGCGCAACCCATATTCTTTTTCCTTAAAGATGCGATGTTACCGAATAATGAAGTGTTAGCAAGACAGATTGTAAGGAGAGCAAAAGCTTATACAATCATAAACAATGAGCTATATAAAAGAAGCGTCACAAGTGTATTGCAAAGGTGTGTAAGTTCGGCAGAAGGCCAGGAGATCCTCTTAGATATACATCAAGGAGAATGTGGACACCATGCCTCATCTCGTGCCTTGGTAGCCAAAGCATTCAAGCATGGGTTTTATTGGCCAACGACGTTGAAGGAAGCCAAAGAGCTGGTTGAAAAATGCAATGGTTGTCAGAGATATGCAACCAAGATACACATGCCGTCGTCCGAGTTAAAAACGATACCCATTACTTGGCCGTTTTCGGTGTGGTGCCTAGATATGGTGGGACCATTTAAGCCGGCACGAGGGGGGATGGCCCACATATTGGTCATGGTGGACAAATTCACGAAATGGATTGAAGTCAAACCAATAAAAAAATGTGACGGGCTCACAGCAGTGAAATTCCTCAAAGATATTATCTTAAGATATGGGTACCCACACAGTGTTATTACAGACAACGGCACAAACTTTTCAGAAGGAGCTTTCGCTAGGTTTTCCCGAGAAAAACACATAAGATTAGATGTTGCTTCTGTTGCTCATCCAGCATCTAATGGGCAAGTGGAAAGGTCTAATGGATTAGTGTTGTCCGGAATAAAACCACGACTCGTTGAACCATTACAAAGGTCGGCAGGATGTTGGATTGAGGAATTACCAGCAGTATTGTGGAGCCTCAGGACTACTCCGAATAGATCAACAGGTTATACACCATTCTTTCTGGTATATGGGGCGGAGGCTGTGCTTCTAGCCGACATACTACATGACTCGCCAAGAGTTACTCAATATACAACTTCAGAGATAAATGAAGTAGCTCGGCAAGATACTGTTGACCTATTAGAAGAAGCCAGAGAACTGGCGCTATCACGATTAGCTATTTATCAGTAGAACTTGCGACGATATCACAGCAAGAAGGTGAATCCAAGAATATTCAAAGAAGGAGATTTAGTCCTCCGACTGGTGCAACGCACGGCCGGTATGCACAAGCTGTCACCTCTATGGGAGGGACCATTCATCGTGAGCAAAGCATTGCATAATGATGCCTATTATCTAATCGACGCTCAATCCCCCGGAAGGAACAAGGCAGACAAAGCCGGCGAAGAAACGAAGCGGCCATGGAATGTAGCTTTACTTCGTCCATTTTACTCGTAGCATAGTATCTCAAGGTCAAGAACCAATGATGTATTAAACCTCGGCATCCAGAGCGGTGACTCGGGGACTGCCATATGTTATTTAAAATTTCATCTTATGTATTGAACCTCGGTATCCGGAGCAGTGACTCAGGGACCGCCATATGTTATTTCAATTTCAGCTTATGTATTTAACCTCGGCATCCGGAGCAGTGACTCGGGAACTGCCATATGTTATTTCAATTTCATCTTATGTATTGAACCTCGGCATCCAGAGCTGTAACTCGGGGACTGCCATATGTTATTTCAATTTCATTTTATGTATTGAACCTCGGCATCCAGAGCAGTGACTCGGGGACTGCCATATCTTCTTTAGACTTCATCTTATGTATTCAACGTCGGCATCCAGAGCAGCGACTCAGGGACTGCCATATGTTGCCCCAGTTTTATGTTGAGCACTAAAACTCGGCACCTTGAGCAGCGCCTCGGCAACGGTCTTATATTATTTCTGAAATTTGGTTTACACACTAGACTTCGGCGCAATAGGCAGTGACTCGGGGACTGCCATATATTGTTCCCAAGTAGTAGTCAACCTTTGATACAAGGAAGGTATCACACTTCGATACTCAGAATAAGAGCAGCTCAATCTCGTATGATATTCGAAGCTCACACCCAGATTAATTGGCTAAACCACGAGAATACAAAGACAAAGATACATCCTAAAATCAGGAAATCGCAGGTCATCAAAGCAAGAATTCGGACGAAAACCCACTTAAACAAGGTTATAACAACTACAAACATATATGTCGCAGCAGTACACGGCGAAAGAAATTCAGGTCATACAGAAGACAGACAAATGTTCCACGTAGATCGTACGCCCGGCATACCAGGGACAAGAAACAACTTAAAGGTTTTCAGCTGGAGAGGCAATATTTGGGTCAGGGGCTGGATGCTCCGAGATAGGCGGAGCCTCGGCCGAGGTTGCCTCGCCTTCCACAGACCCAGGTGCGACTTCGGCCGAAGCTTGAGGCTGCTGAGCGGCATCAGTTTGCGCAGTTGAATGCCTAGTACCCTTGGAGGAGGATCGCGCGTCACCGTTGTCATCCGAGCTCGAACTGGAGTCACCAGAAGAAGCCGAATCATCTTCACCTTCACCTTGTTCAGCCGAGTTATTGTCTGATGCATCCTTGACTACGACCTCATCGTCCGAGTTCGGGAGGAAGGTCGGACCTTCATTCCAGGTATGCACGTCGGCATACTCAACGAGCTGGAAGGCGCGAGCTTGACGAAGAGCAACAAAAGTGGGGTCCTCAACCCAACGGGAACCTGTGCGCAAATTTCTCAGGATATCAAGAGAAATGTCTTCATACCATGACATGATAACAGTGAGGGCCATATCAGCGCCAGCTCGCCCGGCTGATTCCCTCCAGAGACTTAGTTACTTCTCAGATGCCATCAATCTTTTCACCAGCAATTCGACCTCATTGATATCAGGAGTCCCAGAGGTATTCGGCCAGAGAACATGGTAGGCTCGGATAGCTGCTTGCACCAAGTCCCTGCCCATAATCTTCATCGGACCAACTGCAGCGCCGACAGCGACCAGGAAATCTTCCATCGAGTACTCCGAGTCAACGTCAACAGGGACACCTCGGCGCGCACGGGCTGCAAGAACCGCTTTAGAACTCACAGTCTTAGCTTCTAGAAAATGACCTGCGCAAAACACAAATGCGTCAGGAGGCAGCAGGGACAAAGAGAAAAACATAATCCGGTCGTGCTAAGAAACTTACAATGAATATAACTCATCATTATCTGAAGGTCCTTAGCCCAGATGATCTTGCTCTTTTCAAAGCGAGTGATCTCCTCGCTCATTCCACGAGTTTTCAGTTCGGCAGCCTCGAGGAGTTCTTTATTCTTCTGCAGCTCCAGAGCTAGCCGATTCTTCTCCTTGGAGAATTCCTGATCGACCTTTTCTAGTTCGGATTTCTGAGAGAGCTTAAGGGCCTCCACCTCGGTGCGCAGGCGAGCTATTTCATCATCCTTTTCTTTCAGCTGCGCCGAATGAGTAGCGCTTTGTTCTAAAAAATGCAGCATCACGTCAGGCATGGGCGTGCAATCTTGGTGAGATGCTGCAAAGGTTTGTAACTCGGCTTTACCAAAGCCAAACAAGATAAAAGAAGCTTAGCTCACATTTTAAAAAGCGGAAGGTGTAAGGTAAAAGGGAAACTAACCTTCCAGGCTCTTGACTTTCTTCGCAAGACGAATGTTGAGATTATTGATATTACCTGTTCACCAAAAAAGTGAGCCGACATCTCGCACACAAAACAATAAGAATGTCGAAAATGACGAAAAGAATTATAGACTTACCAGTCTTTTTTACCACAGGGAGAACTTTCTCATATTTTTCTTCCAATTTTCGATGCGAAAAAAGCAATCTTTGAAATTCGGCAGTCCGCCGGTCATGTGCAACCTAAACAATGGAGTAAACGATTATTGGATATTCGAAGCTAAAACAGATCCGAGTTAAGCGAAACTTAACCCGGATCTAGGTGGCTGAATATTCGAAGCTAAAACAGATCCGAGTTGAGTGAAACTTAACCCGGATCTATGTGGCGGGATATTCGAAGCTAAAACAGATCCGAGTTAAGCAAAACTTAACCCGGATCTAGGCGGCTGGATATTCGAAGCTAAAGCAGATCCGAATTAAGCAAGACTAAACCTGGATCTAGGTGGCTGGATATTCGAAGCCAAAACATATCCGAGTCAAGCGAAACTTAACCCAGATCCAGGTGGCTGGATACTCCAAGATCAACTAAACGAATGTAGATTCGAACCCTAAAGTTAAAATAAAACTATGTAGAGCATTATTAAACTTCCAAGCAAATAACAAGTTAGTTCCCTGCAAGTTTCGAAGACTAGAATGTATAGTAGCATATGGAGAATTAATCAGAACTCCGCAAAACAGTAGTTACCTCGTTCATCTTGTTAGTATCAAGGATGATCTTTGCAGCTTGATCCAAGCGGCCGCCAATGTCGGAAAGCTGAAATGGCTGATTGATTGGATTACCCTCAAACTGATCGGCAGCATTCCAATTATTGGCATATTCCACCAGCGAGCCGAGGCTGTTCCCACTAGCCGTCCGAGTTAGGACTTTACCCCGGACCTGCTGCGTAACCACCACAGCCGCAGGGCTTTTATGAAGAGCAAGCTGGGTACCGGCGGTCGGAGTAACGGAAGTTTTGGTGGAAGCAGTTCTTTTGAGCAGCACATCGGCGATACTCGGCTGAGAAGAGCCAACAAGACCTTTCTGGGAAGTGGAGGCCTTGGCGGAGACTGCTTTACTTGCTTTAGAGGCATCAGCAGGAGCTGATACCTCGGCAATGGGAACAATGTCTTTGGGATCCGGAGAGATCACGGTCGCAGAAGGCACCGGGATATTAACGTCCTCGGCCGGGGCGGGAGCTACTATAGAAACTGCGGGGGTAGAATGAGGCTCGGTAGAAATGCTCGGATTCACAGAGGAGACAACTGGTTCCATGGAAATCTCGAAGGGCCGAGTGGGGTCAACGTCAACAAGAGAAGTCTCAAGTACATCATGGTGAGGAGGCGATCGATTCGGAACTGGAGGAGATGCTGCACGAGCAGGACTCGAAACCCTGGTGTCTTCGGCAGGCGGAGGAGACGGCTGCCGAGTCACACGGCTAGTCATGCTAGGACCGCCGGGCTTAACGGAAAGTGGAGCACTGTGGAAATAGAGAGCGACGTCAGGTTAAAAAACAGAAAGAGAGAAACAAGAAATATGAGCGAAGGGAACTTACCGTGCAACTCCAGGCATGATCTTGCGCCGGGGAGGATTTGGTGCGGATTTCTTCGTTCGTTTCTTGGGAGCCGCCTCTGAGGCATCAGCAGGAGCCCCACGTTTCCCCGAGGTAACAGGGGGCCGGAAGCAATAGGCTCGGCGTCGTGAACCTGACCGGCCGGATTAGCTGGGAAAGTAGAAGCCGGAAATGCATAAGAAATAGGCATTGCTGTAACTACCTCATGAACTTGGACCTCGTCCGAATCACCTTCCTCCTCGTGGGCCGAGGTCTTGCCACGAGCGCGAGCCGGGGCAGGATCCGACTTAGGGACGAACTCTTCCGAGTCTGGCTCACCAGTGTCTGGGGTACTCCGGTCCGCAGGCCATGGAAGCAACAAAACTTCGGCATCCTCACTCTTCTGCTCTGCGAACCTCTGCAAGGCAAGAAAAAGGAAAATTAGCGAAAACTGTTACGAAAGCAATTGGATAGCAGAGCGTTATTGGTTAAGCTTACTTCGGGAGGAGGACGCTCGCGCGTAAACAGTTTCAACCCCCAAGCCCAGTCCTCAGGCATCTCCGTCTTGAAGATGGCTCGGACTCGCTTAAAGATGAGATAGTTGTCCAGCTCCACAGTCGAGACTCGGTTCGGATCGACAGGACCGCTCATATAGCAGAGTTTGTGCGTCCGTTTCTGGAATGGGCAGATTCGGCTACTGATGAAAGTAGCCATCAAATCCTCGCCGCATAACCCGGCGCGAATCAGCTCTTTAAGCCGAATCTCAAAAGCTTCGGCCAAGGCGTGACTCTTCCTCGGATTGTAAGTCCAATTCACCTTGGAGGGCGGGCCAATGGAGAAGGCAGGGAGCTGAATCTTGTCCTCCGTCCCTCTGTTCTTGACGTAAAAGAAGGATTTGTGCCACTTCTTGCACGACTCTAACCCGGTGACACGAGGAAATACGGACTTCCTCCGAGGTGTAATGGACGCTGCCCCACATTGAGTAAGCAGTTTCTCGGAAGGGTGCAGAGACTTGTCAGGGACTACGTTAGAACGAATCTGGAAGAACTTCGACCAGACATGCACGGACGGCCATAGGCCGAAGTATCCCTCCGAGGCGGAGATAAAAGCAGAAAGAGAAGCGATGGCATTTGCAGGAAGATGATGCGGCTGAAGGCCGAAGTAGTCGAGAAACTCTCTAGCAAAGTCGCTAAGAGGGAGACCAAAGCCGCGCGAGAAATGTGACATAAAAACTACATACTCACCCTCCTTAAGATCCGGAGAGGACTCGCTGCCGGGTAAGCGACAGGAGACCTCGGCGGGAATCCTCCGAGTTCGGATAAGCCACTCGATCTCGCGGCGTGTAATGGAGGAGCCATGCCACGAGCCTCGCTCGGGCCCAGAGCCAGCATCGTCATCCTCTATCAGGGCACCACTAAAGGAGCTAGACATGAATTCGCCGAAAAGATCGACGGAGGAAGAACTGGCGGCGGAGGAAAGTTTAGAGCTACAAGGCCCCGTCGTGATTTTGCACAGGAACGGCGGCGGAGGAGCAAAGGAACCGCCGAACGAATACAAAATCGAGACAGAGAAATCTAGGATAAAGCCTAGGCGACGCGGCCGGAAAGAGCTCACCGACGACGACGCCGAAGCTAGCGAACGCGGACGAGGCAGACGGAGCAACACGGCGGAGTCCTCGCCGTCGGAGGTTCTGATGAACGCACGGCGGCGGAGCGGCGAGCGGGCGCGGAAGCGAGAGGAAGAAGAAGGGCGCAGGCGAACGAAAAGGGGAAAGTAAATCCTCCAGCGCCGCGCCCCACTTTATAACCTAGCCGCAAGCCAGGTAGTGGGATCGTGGGTGTGGCGGTTGGCAGCGTAGATCGTGTGCGCAGCACGACCGCACGTCGTTGAGCGGAACCACACCAAGGGCCACACGGTAGCAGAGAAGATCACGATCCCCAACGGAAACGGCGCACGAGGCGTCGCAGCGCCGGTGCGACAGGCGCAGTAGTAACTGTAGCCTGTCAGTAAATACTGTAGAGGAACAAAAAACTAGAGAAATAATGATGGGGATGACACGTAGGACGAGGCGTACACGAGAAGATACGATAATACCTCGAACAAGCAAGGAATAACTCGGGAAAAATACAGGACATGTGTCGTGAAACTGATACGACCCGGCCGAGGTTATCGGCGGGGCCATACCAGCTTCGGGGACTAATGTTGGGGGGATAACCCCGGATAGGGTAAAGACTGGGAGAGACGAAAGGATGTTCCCCGTCTAGTTTCCGAGTTACGGTCTGAGCCGGCCGAATCATGTAGAGGTCGGCCAAGATGGGAAAGGGCAGGACCCTCATAGTAATGGCAAGACATTACCCGGCCGAGATACTTCGTAAGTCGGCTGGGTTAGCCCGAGTAATCTTAATACAGATGAAGGACAGGCCGAACTACGGGAGGCAGGGCTGAATGATACAAAGCTTGCATGAGAAGGAGAAGCTGAAGTCAAACCCTAGTTGCAGGCTAGGGAGAATCTGAGCGAAGCCAAGCGCTACGGACAAAGACGCAGAGCGATAGAGAGGCAGAAGGAGGTCACGGAGGAGACAGTCCTGAAGCCCGAGGCGTGCAGGAGGGGCCCTCTGGAACCTTGCCGCCGTTAGGGGAACGACAGGGAAAGGGAGGCGCCGAACTACTATATTGGGACAAGCATATTCCTCGAATATGCTTGCCACGTCAGCCCTAAAAGAACCCAAGGCTCTCCTTTATAAGGGGAGGCTTGGACCCTGAAGAAGGGATCGACTCATTTTAGTACCGTTAGGCTGGTAAAGTTCTTCTCTTCTCCCTGTATACAGCTCAAGGAGCACTTGTAGCCAAAGGAAGGAGAAATAAAGATCTTTGCCTTAGTCTTTTGTGTGTAGAATCAACTACATCTTCCCTCCCCAGATCCCACTAGCATCCATTGGCCCCATACTTTAGCCTACCCATGGCATCTGCCGTGCCACCACCACGACACCTAAAAAATGAAAAATTACGCCTAACATCTATAATTGATGACTTAGAGGCTTCCGCAGAAGTCAGGCCATTAACTGCACAGGAAATTGAGCTTAAAAGCCAATCGAATGCGGAGATAGCCCGACTTCTGCGCGAGGAGGAACTCAAATGGTACCAACGCTCTAAAGCAAAATTTATCCTTGAAGGAGATTCGAATACTAGGTACTTCCATGCTGTTGCCAATGGAAAGCATAAGAAGAAACTTATTCATTCTCTGTTTCAGGATGAAGGTATGATTGAGGGACAAGAGCATCTGAAGTCATATATCACTACTTATTATAAATCCTTGTTTGGGGCCCCAGAGGAGAATTATTTCTCTATGGATGAGTCCCAAACGTCTGATATCCCCCAGGTTTCTGATGAAGAAAACAACTTTCTAATTGCCTCATATACCGAGGAAGAGGTTAAGAAAGCGGTTTTTCAAATGGAACATAACAAAGCACCAGGACCCGATGGTTTCCCAGCGGAATTTTACCAAAAATTCTGGGACGTTATCAAAGAGGACCTGATGAATTTGTTTGGGTTTTTACAAGTCGGACAATTGGATCTCTTTAGACTTAACTTTGGCAATATAATTTTACTGCCTAAGGTTAACAATGCAGAACGTATACAACAGTATCGTCCAATTTTCTTGCTTAATTGTAGCTTTAAGATTTTTACGAAGGTTGCCACGATTAGACTAAACTCAGTTGCTGACAATGTTGTTAGCCTGTCTCAAACCGCATTCATGCAAGGAAGAAATATCCTAGATAGTGTTGTAATCTTGCATGAAACAATCCATGAACTACACTCAAAAAAAATAAATGGTGTATTGTTCAAGATTGACTTTGAGAAGGCATACAACAAATTTAATTGGTCTTTCCTCCAGCAAACTCTCTGTATGAAAGGTTTTTCTGAGGAGTGGCTCTCTCTTATTCAGTCGTTTGTGTCTGGGGGTAGTGTTGCCATTAAAGTAAATGAAGATACTGGCAAATACTTCCAAACCAAGAAAAGAATGAGACAAAGGGATCCATTATCGCCTTTACTATTTAATATAGTGGGTGCTATGTTGGCTATCCTTATTGAGAGAGAAAAGGCTGATGGTCAAATTGAAGGAGTGGTTTCACATCTTATTGATGGTGGACTTTCTATTCTTCAATATGCCGATGATACAATTCTTTTTATGGAACATGATCTGGAGAAGGCTAAGAATCTGAAATTGATATTATCAGCATTTGAGCAGCTATCTGGGCTTAAAATAAACTTCCATAAGAGTGATTTGTATTGTTTTGGCGAGGCCCAAAACGTGGCTCACCTATATGCTGAACTTTTCGGCTGTGGTTAGGGCCAGTTTCCAATCAATTATTTGGGAATACCGATTCATTATCAGCGTCTCACAATTGCTGAATGGAAACATGTTGAGGAAAGGTTACAAAAACGCCTTAATAGTTGGAAAGGTAAATTATTATCCCTTGGTGGAAGATTAGTACTTATAAATTCAGTACTTACTAATATGGTACTGTATATGATCTCGTTCTTCCAATTACCAAAAGGGGTCTTGACCAAAGTGGATTATTTCCGTTCAAGGATCTTTTGGCAAGGGGATAGTGAGAAAAAGAAATACCGACTAGCCAGATGGAATGTGGTTTGCCGCCCGAAGGAATTTGGTGGACCGGGCATACATGATATGCAAGTGAAAAACACCGCACTCCTGGGCAAATGGCTTTTTAAACTACTTCCAGAAGATGGTGTTTGGCAAACCATGTTATGGAGGAAATATGTGGGGTCCAAGGCTGTGTCTCAAGTGGTTTGGAAACCCGGAGATTCACATTTTTGGGCGCGTCTTATGGCCACCAAGAAGCATTTCTTTCGTTTTGGGCTTTCGAGATTAAGGATGGATCACATATTAGGTTTTGGGAAGATAGATGGCTTGGCCAAACTACTCTTCGCGAACAATAGCCGGCTCTATATTCGATTGTTAGACATAAAGGGGATACAATTTCCACAGTGATGGAAGACTATCCTCCTAATGTGTCTTTCAGAAGAATTCTCATCGGTCCTAGACTGGTATCTTGGAACAATCTATTACGATTATCCAGAATACAATTATCGGACGGTGTTGATGTGTTCAAATGGAAATTACTGGAAAGTGGTAAATTTTCTGTTGGCTCACTATATAAAGCCTTGATACAACCTGATATACCGGTCGATGATAATAATAAAATTTGGAAAATGAAAATACCCCTTAAGACGAATATATTCGCTTGGTATCTACGGAAAGGGGTAATTATAACAAAAGATAATCTTGCAAAGAGGAATTGGCATGGAAGTACACAATGTGTTTTTTGTCATCAAGATGAAACAATTCGCCATTTATTCTTCCATTGTAAATTTGCTCGCTCTATATGGTCATTCATCCAAATAGCTTCTGGTTTATCTCCACCAAGTTCTGTAACCAATGTTTTTGGTAATTGGTTGCATGGAATTGCTGATAAGTACATAACTTTGTTTAGGGTGGAAGCGCTTGCCATTATATGGTCGCTATGGCTTTGTAGAAATGACAATATTTTTAATAACATTGTCTCTTCTCCTCTACAGGTTATCTATCGTGACACGTCTATCCTCCGTTCATGGAATATTCTCCAACGTATGAAGTTTCGCGACTTATTTATGGAGGGATGTACGCGATTGGAGGACATGGCGAGAGACATTTTATTCCGACATGGATGGCCACGTGATTTGAGGATTGATATGTCTTAGATTCTAGTCATTTATTTTGATAGTGCCTTTTTGTGTAATGCTTGTCTACTTTTTACCTTAGCTCTGTCGTTCGTGTGGCTGTGTGCATCTTGGTTATGCAGAGGCCGGGTGTAAACATTAAACTTTAATAAATGCGCCCATTTCCAAAAAAAATAGACCTTAGCTATAGAAATCTTCCTCATCATCTAAAGACATGCTTGCTTCACGTTGGTCTTTATCCAGAGGACTATGTGATGAAAAAGAATGATTTGGTGAGGAAATGGATAGCGGAAGGCTTTGTCAGTACAATTCCTGGGTTAGATGCAGAGGAAGTTGCATGGAGCTACTTCAACGAGCTGATCAACAGGAGTATGATCAAAGCCGTGGAGAGGGGTCACAGTGAAGAGGTGTTGTCCTGCGAAATACATGACGTGATGCTTGATCTTGTTAGATCCAAGACGGCAGAAGAGAATTTCATCTATATAGTAGATTCAACACATGTTACTACTACAAGGATGAACAGAAAAATCCGCCGACTCACCCTCCACTACGATGGCGAAGAAGAAGAAGAGCGAGCCACTAGTGCACACCCCCCTCTAACACCGGTTTGGAGGGCCCTCTAACAGCGGTTGTAGAACCGCTGTTGAGGGTTCGGTGTTAGAGGGGCCCCCCTTTAACACCGGTTCTTATACGGACCGGTGTTAAAGGGTGGTGAACGTGGGGCTGGCGCAGCGCTCAGGGACCCCCCCTTTAACACCGGTCCGTAGCACGAACACAAACCGGTGTTAAAGGTTTTCTGCCGCGGCAGGAAAACGGCCTAAATCTCTGCCGCGGCAGAGTTCTGCCCCTGCCCCGTTCTGGGCGTATTTCTGCGGCGCGGCGGGGACGAGGAGGGGGGAGGGAGGGGGAATCGATCGGGAGCGGTATACACATACATCGTCATCGGTACATACGAGTACATGAATAATTAAGCAACTATTATTATACACAACATCGTCATTGTGTGGTATTCTCCGTAAACGTTGAAGCATCAAGCACAAGACAAACACGTTCAAGCATATATACAACGTTTATTTTGGTGGATATCTAAAGAGTTCTCCGCCAGGCGTGACGACCTCATCAAGTATAAACCCCGCCAATTCCTCTTGAATGGCTCGTATGCGTTCAAATGGTAGGAGTTGGTCCCGCATCCGTTCGATCTGAATATATATGAAGAATGGGGTCAATATATATATAAGAATAAAACTCAACACAATTGATGGTAATAAAATAATGTTGTGTACATTGTTTACTTACTCTAAGTTGTTCTAGTGCGGCTTGGCCCGTCGCACATACTGTGTTGAGAATGAGCTCGCAAACATAGTACCCACATAAGTTATTGCCGTGTCCCTAATGCGCGCACTTTACGAGAATAGAGAGTTCAATCAAAATAATAATCAATAAAGCATGATATAATGGAATTGGAAGCAGAATCAAACAGATACGCAGACCTAGCTAGCTAGTATTACTTACATTTTGGTCTACAAATTTTAGTTCTTCTGACCATTCACCGACGGCCCTGCCCGTGAACCTTTTCCAAACCCTGTCTGGCAAACAAAATGGATAAAGGAGTAATTAATTACTTGTTGTCATGAGAGTTGCCGATCTAGTGCGATAATATGATTGAAATTACCTCTGGAGCAGCTCTCTAAAGTCTACCCATATCTCTTTCTCTTTTCGTAACGAGTCCATGACAAGTACTTTTCCTGAGTCGGGTTGAATGACTAGCAGAATAAAGTGGAACCTACGCACGCATAACTCATCATCAGTTACACTTAACATCGAGTAAGCCGAAATAGAATGTGTACAAGATAGGGTAACAGTACTCACGAGAAGTTGTAAGGCAATAGTATTTCCCTTTTGGTTTGTTGTCTCAGTAAAGACCTTAGCAAGTAATCTTCTGTTTGCCCGGGTTTGGTTCTTACCACTTCTTCGTGAACTCTATTTGGGTCAACGAACCCAATGTCAAAAGGGCCTCCTTTCATGCATTCCATAACCTTTTTCCTGCATAATAGTATATACATATATGGTGAGCATATATATACATGCAATTAATGAAGTGAATGAGATGGGATAGAAATTACAGAAATAGTACTTACACACAATAAAGGCTGATGGCAGCTTTGTCGAGTTCCTTCTGATTGAATAGAAAATGCAAGTCTTGAATGTTGAAGTCGATCTCGTCGTCTCCGCACAAGAAAATTTGATCTCTTATATGCGCCGTGATCCATTCTTCCTTTCTCGTCTTGCAGAAATCAAGGTACCACTTGTGCAATCTTCGCATCTTTGTTGGTAGATTCTTGAGCTCCTCTTTCTTGACGAGATTCTTCCCATACCCATGGCTGTATGGGGTTGGCATCGCATTTGGGCAAGTTGTCTCCCATGATGTTCAAGTATGCAATGTAAGTCATCCCCATCTCATTGGCCTTTCTTTGTAGCTCTACCTTGTAATCATTTACGGGAGGAGCGTCCCGTGTGTCGAACACTTGGAGCGGGGCGCATGATTGGTTTTCCTGCTCTCCGAGCATGGGAACTGTTTTCTGGGGTGCCGCACGACTGCTACTTTCAGTCTCCCTACGGTGCCTTGCATCCCCTTCAAAATCTAGCGCTCGTAGTCCGGCACAAGTGGGGTTTCAGGTTTCAAAAGATTATTGTAAAACTTCTCCACCACCGCCGAATCTATTTTCTCCTTTGGCTCGGCCCGTCTAGGTGCAAAGAATTTCTTGACCTCTTCTTCCGAGATCCTATTAGTCTCCTCGTCGCTGCGATTCCACGGTAAAACCGGCAATGGCTTGGCGGAAGGCTGCGGGACGTAGTTTTTTGAACTCTTTGGCATACGGTTTCCTGCGGATTTCTTTGTGGAAGTGCTAGTGATGCTCTTCGTGGCAGTGCTCTTCCGCTTACGCTGAGGAGATGGCTGAAGCGCCGGAGATGGCTGACGGGCAGGAGATGGCTAGCGCGCCGGAGATGGCTGCCGCGCAGGAGATGGCTGAAGCGCCGGAGATGGGTGCCGCGCAGGAGATGGCTAAAGCGACTCAGACTGCTGACGCTGCGGAGACGGCGGGGGTGCCAGTGGCCTCCAATTTGGAAGCACGATGTGTTCCTTCTTACAAAGAATGGTTGTTTTCACTGCAAATTTGAGTTGAGTTTCCCCTTCACCTGTAGCATGGTCAAGCTGTGCTTCCTCATATTCCTTCACAACCTCATCCACCCCGACAATAGCATAGCCATCTGGAATCGGTCGGCAGTGGTAAGTTCCACCAGCTACAGGAAGTAAGGCATAGCCGACAGCCACCTTAATGGATAAGCCCATTAATCTCACATGCAGCTCAGCGTGTTCGCTCTCCGTGATCTCATCCACGGGGTATCGAGGACCTGCCATTTCAAGCGTGGGCTGCACGTTCTCCGTGGAAGCCACACTGCTTTTCCGCGCAGAGTCTGGGCCACCGACAGCTTCCAAGGCATGCTCTTCGTGCCGCTGAGATGGGCCGGTAGCTTGATGGCTCTGTTGTGCATTCACTTGCGCTTGCAGCGCCACAAGTGCATGTTCTATCTATGTCATCCGCTTTGTACGCTCTTTTTCTTTTCTGCCGCGCCATCTGTAAGAGTCGCTCCACTCTGCAAACCCATCCTTCCACGTCATACCCCATGTGCCTCGTGCATGTCCAGGGTGTTCTTTTTTACCGATGGCGCGTGTGAGCTGGTCATTCTCTCTGTCGGGATGGAAGGTCCTGGCGGCTGTTTCCTCGTATGCCGTGATGAGTTCAGTGACGGGTTTGGCAAGGAGTGTTGGGAAGATACACAATCCTGTTTCTGGGTCCAACCTTGCCCCGATTCCGTAGAACCAAGTATTTGCACGTAGGTCCCACCCATCTGTCTGGGGTGTGATCCCTCTAGCGCGCAGGGCCTTCTCAACTTCCTTCCACTTAGGCCTCTGAGATATGTAGCCATCTAACCCCGTCCTCTGGTGATATTCCTTCTTCTGGGCATTTAGTGTATTGGTTTCTGACCTCTTTTTAGCTATAGCACCTTCCTTATATGCCACAAATTCGGGCCAGTGAGGTCTTATCTTCGCATAATATGCGTCTTCGAAATCTGGAGTCTCGCGAGCTTTGAAAAATTTGTTCAATTTTGTCTTCCAGTTGCGGAAAGCGTCAGCCATCTTCTTTAGAGTCCACTCTTTGACATTTTCCTTTATAACTGGTTTGTTTTCATCCTCCTCTGGCGGAAGGGTGAAATTTACCAACAACGAATTCCAAAGCGTTTCTTTGGATCTTTTATCGACAAAGGTAACGTCGCCCTTCTTTGGCTTATTCCAATATTCAATTATGATTGGGATTTGGTCCCTAACAAGAACTCTAGCCTGACGTACAAATTTGTCTGCGGCCTTCTTGGGCTCCATCAGCCTGCCATCAACACGGACTACTTCGATCGTGAACTTTGCACGATCTTTCAACCGATGGATCGCGCCTCGCTTGCTCTTTTTCGTAGAAGAAGATTGTTGCTAGCTGGTCGATCCAGAGGGCTAAAAGAAGAAAGAAGCGTTAATTAATACATATACATATATATACAAATCAATCGGTGCAAGTCAGCAGAGGCTTAATCCATGCATATACCTCGACGGACTTTGCAATCACTAAAGTGTGTTCACTGGAGTCGTCATCTTCTCCATGACTACTTGAGCTGTCATCATGTCCCTCCAAGTTCAGATATTGTGAGGTATCCTCGTGGATCATGTTCTCCATTATTTCTTCCTCTTCACGGTTTGTACTGAGTGGATCCATAGTTTCTAAAACAATAATATTATCACACAAATATCAGTAATACATCTATTGAAATGCTCGAGCAAAAAAACCTAAACCATACACATACACATACAAAAAATATATACATGAAAACCCTAAAGCATGCTCGACAACTTAATCGAGGTTCCGAGGGATGAAAACCCTAATTCGGGGAAACTCCGGATGTATATGAGAGGGGTTACTATGTTCTCTAATTAAACTTGTCTTGAAAGTTGTTCAACAATGCATGATTATAGCTTAAATAGTTAGATCTCATTTTTCTGAACATTTTGATATATTATACATATTTTTATGACTTATAAATCATTAGATATTAAATTTACAAGTTTTATTCATTTTCTGAAATTGTTTAATCAATTTAAATTGAATTATTACATCACTGTGATGTCAGCTGGGCGGTTTAACCTATTTACACCGCTACTGGTCCTTGCCATTGTGGCTGACTGTGGGCCAGGGGCGATGTCACTGCCACCTAAGCGGGCCCTCCTGGCCATGTCACTGCCACCTCAGGCGGGGGTCGCTGGCGACGACAAAGCCCACGCCAGCACGCATAATTGAGCTCGTTCGAACGAGCGCGATGTGGGGATCCTAAAATTGGCGGCGCTGCTGGCTTAAGGTCATCGGAACGGCGACTCCGGCGAGTGGCGGCGGCGCTCATAGATGGACATGGGGGAAGTGGACTAGAGAGAGAGGGAGATAGGGATGACGCCTGAGCACCATTTGCTCACCAGGAGGTGATTGAGGGGGTCTGCGAAGCGAACGGCGGCCGGAATCAAAGGCGACAGCGACGACCGAAACTCGGGAAGGGGCGGTTGATTGCGTCGTCTGGGGGCGGCCACGGCGAGGGCGGCGACGGCGAGGGCCGGACGACGACGGCGGCTCTCCCTCTCTGTTTTTATCTGCGCGGCTTTCGATCTAGCTCTTGGGGAAGAAGGAAGGGGAAGGCGCGCATTTAATACCCCTCCTTTAACACCGGTTTGGGGCTATAACCGGTGTTAAAGGGGGGGAATTCGTTTCGCGCGCGCACCCTCCCTTTAACACCGGTTCCAGCCACGAACCGATGTTAAAGGGGGGGGGGTGTGCGCGCGCGAAACGAAATAAATGCTCCCCCGTTTAACACCGGTTCGTGGCTGGAACCGGTGTTAAAGGGGGGCATTTATTTCATGCATTAAAGGGGTGGGGGCATTTATAATTCAAAAAATAGGATATGAATTTAGAAAATTCATATCTTATTCATTTCAACTCAGAAAAATATGAATAATATATCATAATTTTCAGAAAATAATATCTATCCATTCATGTAAAAACATTTTATATTTACTTTAGATGAAAATTTTCAAAATGATTAAAACACTTACATATAAATTTTGATTATTCAATTCAAACAAAAATAAATTGTCAAATCCTAAAACTTTGAACATAAGAAATATTAAGCATCTAAAAAGGAATCTAACCCTATTTTATTAGAGCAAACCATATTTTATTTTGTATTAACATTTTTTAATTGATTGGATATTTAAATGCCGCATCTTATGCTCGGAAAATGGAAAATGCCTTTTTGGTGCGATAAAAAGGAAAACTTCCTCTTGCAACATTGTTTGCCATGCCATGATGCACATGTATGCACAATATGGCCATATTATCACAAACTATGCCTTGATTCTAGCCATAACATTGGTCATTTGACGCGAAAGCCAAGAAACCTCGAATGAGATAGGTCATTTTGTGAAGGAGATAGAACTAGAATTAAAATACAGAATGCAACTAATAGTAAGCTACATAAAGCACGACTGAAAATTAAGATACATAAAATAACTAAAAATTAAGATACATGGCCAGATTAAGTAACAATCGGCCGAACTTGTTTCGAAATGTTGGAGTGATTCAGTCATGCTCCTGCCTACACCTGTAATACTCGCCACTGTAGTCGTCGTACTCGCCGCCGCCGTCACCGCTGTCGTCATCGGGGTCGCCGTAATTGAACCTTGAAGGCTGAGTACGCGTGGGCTGGACTTGAGGGTAGCGCAGACGGGGGTTAGAGTCGGCGGCAGTGTCATAGGCCATGACGCTCTGGAGAGTCCGACCGCGCCACCATAGCCGACGGCCGACCTCGTTGAAGTTCGGAGGAGGTGGGCCGTCCTCCTCGTGCCTGGCGAGCGCCCTCTCACGCTGATCCACGAAGAAGGATTCCCAAGTAGGGAAATAGTCGGGATGCCATCTGGGATTCCTCCGCTGCTTCGGCGTGAGCTCGAAGACGTAGTGGTCCGTGATGGTCATCCGGCGCGCCACACCTAGAGGGACAAGAGGAACCGGCACGCCTCCGGCGCTCAGCATCCAGCCGACGGGGACACAGTAGCCCAGCAGGCAGGGGTAGTTCGAGGCGCAAAGCGCCTCCGCCTACCTGGGGGTTAGTGCTACAGTGGAAGCCATGGGAAAGAGTGATGAGGTTGCAGATATGAGTCTAGAGATGTGCAATGACAATGGAGGTCAACCCTACATATATATATATATATATATATATATATATATATATATATATATATATATAGTGAAGAACTGGCGGGAAAAAATGGCGGGAAGAAAAATGGCGGGAAGAAAAATGGCGGGAAGAAAAATGGAGGGAAGAAATAGAAGGAAGAAAAATGGAGGGAAGAAAAATAGAGGGAAGAAAAATGGATTTCAGGCTGGGCCAGGCAGCACTAATGATAGGGGTGAGTGTCGACATTATGTCGTGCGGCGTGTACCTTGTCCCGGATGGTGTCACCAACCGGGACTAAAGATGAACCTTTAGTCCCGGTTGGAGACACCAACCGGGACAAAACACGAGTCAGCACTAATAATAGGGGTGAGTGTCGACATTATTTCGTAAGTGTCGACACTATGCCGAGCTTCTTGTACTATAAATAGGCATCCTTGTGAGTCCAGTCCTCCAGCCAGTTTGAGGCATCTCCAAGATGGTTTTCGAGAGCAGGGACACCACTACGGCCAGTTTCAGGGAGATGCCGACGGAGCCCAGTCCTCCGGCATCTCCGAGAAACTGGTCATAGAGGCACTCCCTAATATGTGAAATTAGTTAGCTCCTAGGTGTATTGATCTAGTTAGAGAAGTTACAACCTGCAAGATGGTTTTCGAGAGCAGGGACACCACTACGGCCAGTTTCAGGGAGATGCCGACGGAGCCCAGTCCTCCGGCATCTCCAAGAAACTGGTATCACTCCCTAATATGTGAAATTAGTTAGCTCCCAGGTGTATTGATCTAGTTAGAGAAGTTACAAGCTGCAAGATGGTTTTCGAGAGCAGGGACACCACTACGGCCAGTTTCAGGGAGATGCCGACGGAGCCCAATCCTCCGGCATCTCCAAGAAACTTGTCATAGAGGGACTCCCTAATATGTGACCGCGCGCGTTTGGAGATCAGATCTTAATGGTAAGTACGAATCGGGACAACTTTTTCTCATAGTCCCGGTCCAGCCACAAAACAAGACGAACACTCAAGACATTTCTTAATATTAAAAACTGAGACTACAAAACCGGTCCCCCCTATATATAGTCCCGATCAATCCACAAACCGCGAAAGATATCCTTCGGTCAAGCCACAAACCACGAAATACATGAACTAGAGTTACATAATATGAGCATGAACTTCTTGGCATATGTCCTTCCTTATGATCGCTTCAGACGTAACCATGGAGCATCTTCTTTACTTAACAGAATGCTTGGGTCAGTTTTCACTGTGAAGGGCGGAATTTCATCAAACTTATTATAATCTTCTAACATGTCTGTCTTGTCCTCGATTCCCACAATGTTTCTTTTCCCTGAAAGAACTATGTGACGCTTTGGCTCATCATATGATGTATTCGTTTGCATATTTTTTATTTTTTTTGGTCTAGAGGACATGTCCTTCACATAGAAAAGATGAGCCACATCATTGGCTAGGACGAATGGTTCGTCTAAGTTCTTGTCTACCTTCATAAGATTGTTGAGATCCACCGTTGTCATTCCGTACTTCTTGTCTACCTCAACCCCTCCTCCTGTTAGCTTGACCCATTTGCATAGAAACAAGGGGACCTTAAAATTAGGTCCATAGTCAAGTTCCCATATCTCCTCTATGAACCCATAATACGTGGTCTTTTGCCCATTGTCTTCTGCTGCATCGAAGCGGACACCACTATTTTGGTTGGTGCTCTTTTTTATCTTGGCCTATCGTGTAAAATGTATTCCCATTTATCTCGTACCCTTGGAAAGTACATACAGTCGAAGATGGTGTCCTGGCCAACAAGTACAGCTGATCCCCAACAGTGGTGTTATTCGTGAGAAGTCTTTGCAGCCAGCCGCCAAAACTCGCCATGTGTTCACTTATAATCCATTCATCAGACTGCCCCGGGTGTTTGAGGCGTATTAAATTCTTGTGTTCATTGATATACGGGGCAACCAAGATAGATCTTTGTAAAACCGTGTAGTGTGCTTGATTGAGAGAATGCCCGTCCCTACATATCATTGCTTTACATCCTAGGGTGCCTTTTCCACGCAGTCTCCCCTCATGTCGTGATTCTGGAACACCAATCGCCTTAAGGTCAGGAATAAAATCAACACAGAACTCAATGACCTCCTCTGTTACATAGCCCTTGGATATGCTTCCTTCTGGCCTAGTACGGTTATGAACATATTTCTTTAAGACTCCCATGTACCTCTCAAAGGGGAACATATTGTGTAGAAATACAGGACCGAGAATGGAAATCTCTTCTACTAGGTGAACCAGGAGATGCGTCATAATATTGAAGAAGGATGGTGGGACCACCAACTCAAAGCTGACAAGACATTGGGCCACATCTGTCTGTAACCCTGGTAGGCTTTCTGGATCGATTACCTTCTGAGATATTGCATTGAGGAATGCACATAGCTTCACAATGGGTATTCGAACATTTTCAGGTAGAAGCCCCCTCAATGCTATCGGAAGCAATTGTGTCATAATCACGTGGCAGTCATGAGACTTCAGGTTTTGGAATTTTTTCTCTGCCATATTTATTATTCCCTTTATATTCGACGAGAAGCCAGACGGGACCTTGATACTGCTCAGACATTCAAAAAAGATTTCCTTCTCTGCTTTGGTAAGAGCGTATCTGGCAGGAGTTAAGTGGCATCGTTTACCCTTCGCGTTCTCAGGATGCATAGGCTCTTCAGGATCTTTCAGACGTTGCTGGTCCTGCCGTGCTTCCGGTGTATCTTTTGTCTTACCATACACTCCTAGGAAGCCTAGCAGGTTCACGCAAACATTCTTCATCACGTGCATCACGTCGATTGAAGAGCGGACCTCTAATACTTTCCAATAGGGTAGGTCCCAAAATATAGATTGCTTCTTCCACATGGGCGCGTGCCCGGCATCGTCATTCGGAACAGATAGACTGCTAGGACCTTTTCCAAAGATTACTTCTAGGTCCTTGACCATACCAAATACCTCCTCACCGGTACGGAGGACAGGCTTCCTCCGGGGTTCTGCCAGACGTTTGAAATGCTTGCCTTTCTTTCTTACTGGATGCAGGTTCGGAAGAAATCGGCGATACCCTAGGTACACAACCTTCTTACATTTATCCAAATATACACTTTCAGACTCATCTAAACAGTGTGTGCATGCATTGTATCCCTTGTTTGTCTGCCCTGAAATGTTACTAAAAGCAGGCCAATCATTGATGGTTACGAAAAGCAATGCTCGTAGGTCAAATGGCTCCCCTTTGTGCTCATCCCACATACGTACACCTGGTTTGGCCCACAGCTGTAAAATTTCTTCAACTAATGGCCTTAGGTACACATCAATGTCGTTGCCAGGTTGCCTCGGGCCTTGGATGAGCACTGTCATCATAATGAACTTCCTCTTCATACACAACCAAGGAGGAAGGTTATAGATACATAGAGTCACATGCCAGGTGCTGTGACTGCAGCTCTGCTCACCAAAAGGATTCATGCCGTCTGTACTTAGACCAAACCTTAAGTTCCTTGCGTCACGTGCGAAGTCCGGGTACTCTCGCTCGACTTTTCTCCACTGTGACCCATCAGCGGGGTGTCTCAACATCGCGTCTTTCTTACGGTCTTCCATGTGCCATCGCAACAACTTGGCATGCTCTTTATTTTTGAAGAGACATTTTAACTGTGGTATTATAGGAGCATACCACATAACCTTGGCAGGAACCTTCTTCCTAGGGGCCTCGCCCTCAACATCGCTAGGATCGTCTCGTCTGATCTTATATCGCAGTGCAGTGCATATCGGGCATGCATCCAAATTCTCGTACTTCTCACCGCGGTAGAGGATGCAGTCATTAATGCAGGCATGTATCTTCTGCACGTCTAATCCTAGAGGGAAGACAACCTTCTTTGCTTCGTATGTACTGTCGGACAACTCATTATTTCTTAGAAGAAGATTCTTCATTTTTACCAACAACTTTGAAAATGCGCTGTCAGTCACACCGTTCTCTGCCTTCCATTGCAGCAAATCCAGTGTGGTACCTAGATTTTTGTGGCCATCTTCGCAAGTTGGATACAACAATGTTTTGTGATCCTTTAACATCTACTCCAGCTTCTCCTTCTCCTTTTCAGTTTCACATTCTTCCTTTGCATCAGTAATGGCCCGACCAAGATCGTCATCAGCGGGCCCATCTGCTGCCTCTTGATCTTCATTATCTACCCCCGTTGCAGTATCATCATATTCAGGATGCATATTATGATAGTTGTCATCATCCTCTTCTTCTTCGTTGTCTTCCATCACAACCCCTTTTTCTCCGTGCTTGGTCCAACAATTATAGCTGGGCATGAAACCGGATCGAAGCAGGTGGGCGTGAATGGTTCTGGTATTTGAGTAGTCTTTCTTGTTCTGACAGTGAACACACGGACAACACATAAAACCATTGTGACCACGGTTTGCATTAGCCACAACGATGAAATTTTGGAGGCCCGTAATGTACTCGGAAGTGCGGCGGTCACCGTACATCCATTGCCGGTTCATCTGCATTAATATATAGTGTATATCAAAAATTAATAGGGAGATGACCATTTATATATATAGTACATCAATGACACATGAAAGGATAGTTGCCGACCTCGACCGAGAAGGAAAGAGCAACGAGAAAACTTATTTTGAGCTCTCGGGCATTTCACCGAACACCTCTTGTGCATATGAAAAAAACATGAACTAGTACTCTTCACACCCTCTTGCTAGGCTCCAAAATGAGATAGTGAAAAAAATGGAAGAGTGGGGTGTGGGCTGCGGTGTCTTATATAGCCCCCCTTTAACACCAGTTCAAGCCACGAACCGGTGTTAAAGGGGGGCTGTGCGGGCCCCTGGTGCAGGGTCCTTTAACACCGGTTCGTGCCACGAACCGGTGTTACAGGGGGGGCTCCTTTTTGCCGCAAGTGCCACGCTGGTACGGCCCCCCGAAGAACCGGTGTTAAAGCCCTTTTACAGGATCAACAAAAGGCCTCGTTTCCACTAGTGAGCAACAATCATCAATATTGGGTCAGTGTCGCAAGTTCGGTCCGTCGCGGTTTTCAGAGGTTCTTTGTGGCCTTGTTTGCTGGAGTTGAAGTTTTTCCGAGTTCTCCATCTCGAATATCCCAAAACAAAGGCAATGGACCTCACTGGTATGTGTGGATTGTTCCAATTACGTCATCTCAAGGTTGCGTGTCACTACTACACCAGTCTGCAGCTACCTGCTCAATTTGGACACCTACGGCAGCTGGAGACGATGAATGTGGAGTGGGATAATCGACGAGTGAGCATTCCATCGGACATCATAAGTTTGCCCAGGATGACGCATCTCATTGTTCCACAAGGTACTGACCTGCCCGATGGGATTGGCGACCTGAAATCCCTGCGCACACTAGAATGGTTTGATCTGTCAGCAAACTCGCTAGAGAACATTGAGCATCTTGGCGAGCTGACCAACATGAGAGATCTTCAGCTATGCTGTGGCAGTACAGCAAGCTTTGTGACTGATTAGCCCAGAGAAGAAAACGACCTCGCGTCTCGCGTCGTCCCTGCGAGGGCAACCGAGGCGCGCCCCTGGCCGGCCGCCTCCTCCCCTCCCTCCCCGTTCCCTCCCCTCTGCCGCCGGCGAGCTCCGCCAGCAAAGACCGCACGGGGCCGGCGGCGGCAGGCCCTCCATTACCCGACGCGGTGGCTCCCTCGTGGGCGACGGCCCCGACGGCGGTGGGGACTGGCGGGGCAACAAGCTCGACCGGCGGGCGGCGCATCTATGGAGGGTTGTCCCCGGGCAACGCGGCCGCGGCCCGTCCCCCGGCGGCGCGACTGGCTCGGCCGGCACCCAGCTCGGCGGCGGGAGCTTTAGCAGCAGCATAGCAGAGGCTCCGGCAGCGAGACATGGCGGCCTAGCTCGTACATCGGCGGCGCTGGTAGATCAGCACGGGTTGCAGTGGGAGGCGGCGCTGATGGCCTGGCTGCAGCAGAGCGGCGGCGGCACTGACAGGGCCCGATCTGGGACCGATCTAGGCTTGGCCGGGCCTGATCTGGGCCTGATCTAGGCCTAGTCGGTACTGCTGCTGCGCCCGGACGGCCATCACCGTGGGTGATGGAGGGTTGTTCCCCTCCCCTAGGCTGTCGGGTGGCTTGGTTCTGGCAGGTCTGTGCTTGATCTACCCCGCCCTCCTTGGCGTCGGCGCGATGTGACGTTGGTTGGAGACTTGGCTCGAGTTCGTGGACGCTGGGGCGGCGGCCCCGGAAGGTGGACTACGCGGGCGGCTCTTCGGCGAGCGACATGGCGGTGGTGGTGCTCCTCCTCTTTAGTCATGTGGGTGGCGAGGAGCGGACGTTGGGGGACTTCGGTGTTGGCGATGTTTCGGCTTCGGCAGCTCCCAGATCGTGTGTCGGAGGCCAGACTCGAGGATAGCGAGCGTGGGCGGGTGATGGGGAGCGGCTTGAAGGTTTTTCCGAGCGAAAGCTCAGTGCTTCGGCACCAGCGACGGCGATGCCTGCGGGTATCGTGACCCTCTTGCGGGCGCCGCTGCGGCTACCTTCTATGTGTTTAGGCTCCGGGTGAAAACCTGTGGCATCCCGCAAAACCACTACTAGAAAATCGCGTTGTTTTTGTGCATTGCATCGTCATGACCGCATGCTCATGTCCTCATGCCACATTGCATTTGAGCATCGTCATCATCTTGCATTTGCTTGCATAAAACTATTTGCAGAAAAACCTGTTCTTGTTTTCTAAACGCCCCGTCTATGTTACAAACACAAAACCCGGGTCACCGGATTATTTTGTTTTGTTTGCTATCGGTTTGCAAAAGTCTGTTTGAAATAAATAAAATATTTAATTATTTTAGTGGGGCAGTCGAACGGGCCGATTCGACCCAGTCGACCACCCCCGGAATAAAATCGGTCCACCTAATCCAGCCCACCCGAATCCTAAATCTACCCAAGCCTATCCCAGCTCGCCACCTCACCCCTCCCCCAAATCCCTACCCACCTTGCCACCTCACCAATCCACCCCCTCAACCCCCCCACTCCTTCTCTCACCCCAGTCCCACCTACCCCCCCTCTCTCTGCCTCACCGCCAGCCTGGCCCCACCCCAACCCGCTGCCACCCGGACCCCACCCACGGACCCACTCTCCACTCACCCCCCCGCCTGACCCTACCCCTGGCCCCGCAGCGCCTCCGCCCCCCACGCGTCCCTGACGCGTCCCCCGCCCCCGCACGCGACGCTCACCCTCTCTCCTCTCTCCCTGGCGTCCCCGTGACCCGCTCCCTCTCTCCCCGGCGTCGGCCGCTCCTCCCCTCTCCCCTCCGGTGCCCTCCTCTCCCGCCTCCCCGTCGGCCTTCTCCCGGCACCGCGACCCCGCCGCCCCGCCTCCTCTTCTCCGGCCGCCGCGCTGCCGCCCTTCGCCGCTCCGGCCCGGCCCGTCGAGCTCGCCGCCTTCCTCCACCGCTCCCCAGCGCCTCCCCACCACCGCTCCCTCTTCGGCTCCGCCCCGGAGCGCCGCCCTCTCCTCCGCTCCGGCGCCGGCCACCGCTGTTCCCCTGGCCGCCTCCTCCTCTGGCCGGAGCCCGCGTCGCCGGCCGCGCCCCGCCAAGCTCCTCGCCGGTCCCGCGCCGACCCCGTCCGCCGCCCCTCCCCCGAGCCGCCTCCGCCAGCGCCTCCCTCTCCTCGCCCCAAGCCAGGGCTCCTCCCTCCCTGTGCGCCGCCGGCCCCGAGCTCACCGGACCTTCCTCCTCGCCGCCTCTGTCCTCCTCGTCGCCCTCTGCAGCAGCCCACCGCCGTCCGCAGGAGCTCCCCCGGCCGCCCTCCTCAACCCCCTCGGCTCCGCCCGCAGCAGCTCGATCCGGCCGCCCCGCTCCCCTCTGCACCACTGCGCCCGCAGGCCGACCCCCACCCCGGCCGTCTCTGCCCCTCCGCCCGGCTCCCTGTGCTCCGCCACCCATGGCCTCCCTCGGCGCGTTTCCCCGCCGACCGCAGCAGCGCCGTGCGTCCGACCGTCGCCCTTGACCGCTTCCCCGACGCCAAGCCCGTCGGCCACGACGCCTTCCCGAGGCTGCTCGTCCTCGACCGTGCTGCTCCTGTACACATCCGCATACGTGCGTGTATGTACTATGCTGCTATCTTCCAAGACCCATCTCGACAAGATCGACAGTGGCCGTGCGAATCCGATGAACCATCGGCGCCACATTCCAAGATCGCCCCGGGCCCGATGACCGCCAAGCTCGCCACAAAAACGACAAGCACTTCACCGCGGGACACCGAGAATGCCGACATGGAACCTGGGACCGACAAGTTCTCCTTCACAGATCCGATGACGGAGACCCTGAAGACCGATCCGGAACGCCAAGTACTTCCCTCGAACGCTAATACCCGAACTGGTAGAACACCAAGACCGATCTGATTCGAGGACCACCGACAACGAACCCGCCGGTACCCCAAGATCTCCCAGTGCCGAGACCCGAGTCTGACACCGACAGTCGAAACCGCGGAACCAACAAGTTCGCCTACCCGGACACCGTGCGACAAGATCTTCTCGGACCCAAGGACCATCAAGACTTCCGCTCGACAACGCCAAGTACTCCTTCCTGGCTTCGAAGCCCGACCCCGTGGACCGACATGATCTCCTTCACGGATACGACAAGTACTCCCTCGAGGACGCCGAGTACTTCACCCCGGACACCGAGACCCCGGTGCGACAAGTACTCCTTCCCGGACGCCGTTTCCGCCGAGAACGAATTCGTCGAACCCTGAACCCTGAGACCCAACCCCGAACCCCGGAACCCCAAGATCGTCGAACCCTAATGTGTGACCCCTTTCTCAAACCCTATTTTTATAAATGTAATATATAAATTGTTGCATATTAAGTTGTCACGCTCACATCATATCATGTGGTTTGGGGGCCTTATGCCGATTCACCATATAATTAAATATGGGGCCCATATGCGGGCAAATCTAGTCTTATATTGGCCTCATTTAAATTTGCGTAGCGAACCGGTGCTATCTTTTGTCTTGATAATGCAACATTTAAATTGCGGGGTAGTTAAATAACTAGAACCATATAATTAATTGCCGGGACCCCGGTTCCGCTTAATCTTGCCTAATTGCATTGCACCCTTGCCATGTCATGCATCATATCATAAGCATGCCCGATCTTTTGCCGTAGTATTAAATATTGCATCCGGTGTTTATTCTAGTGTTTTGCTTCTTCGCGGATAAGGCCGTTGAGTTGATGCGAGAGTCGACCCGATCTTCGGTTGAACCTTCGGCAATGTTTTCAGGCGAGCATCACCCCCTTTCTACCTATCTTACTTTTATAGTATTTATTCCCTCCTGTTGATCTATCGCTATCTGTGTTGCGTTGCTCTAGTTTTCGTACCCGTGATATCCCTTGCAGCCTATATTGCCTTGGACACACCCTATTACCTGTTGTTTCGTAGATAGTTGGACTTGCGCGTCTTAGTCGCTTGCTCAAGTGTTGTTGCGTGTCGTCAAGTGCCGCAGTTGTTGGAGTATTGCCGCATGTTTGATGTTGGAGATGATCATGGCTTTAATTATCATTCACTTTAATTACTGTTTAACAACTAAAATTAAAGTAGGTAAGCAGAGGCACAGGTGGGCAATAGATGTTATTTGGTTGTTAACCGTCCACTTGTGTCCCGTAGGACCCCGAGTACTTGATACCTGTTCCTTGAATATTCGCGCTATCCACATCCGGGAGGATTATGGGACCCCCTGAGCCAGAGCTTGATTCATTCTTATTTCTTGGGGCCACAAACTAGTTTGAGGTTTTATTTACGATCCTGTACTTATGCCATGCTTTACTGCTTTATTACGATTGTGCGAGGAGCACACTGTACTGTTTAGGATCGGGACACGATTCCGAGGTGTCGACAAGCCCAGTTTTGTGATCCCAGTCGTTCACAGCCGTCCACCCATACCTCGGGTCCGTCTCGGAGTCAGCTAACTTCGTTGCGGGTGTACTCCAAGGGGTGGCCCCTTGAAATATTTCTGAATCCTGTGATTGCTTTGTCGTGAAGGCCTCGTTGGGTTTTGATTTGGTTTTTCCGAGGTTGATCGAGTGTGTGTTGCTATTTGTGCACCCCGGCCGGGTAAAACTTTCTGAAAGCCGTGTCCGCGGTTATGGACGACTTGGAGCACAGTATCTCGATCATAGACAACTATAACTAAAGTAGTGCTATAAACTTGACTTTATAATGACTAGTAAGCAACTTCACTATAATGGAATGGCTAAATAAAACTGCCCACAATTGCTTGTTTGGGTGTCGCTTGCGACCATTGTATCTGACTAGTAAGTATTGCAACTATAACGGAATGGCTGAATAAAAGTACCAACAACTGCTGGGTTTTGGGTTATCTCATGCTAATTGTATCTGACTAGTAAGTGTCGCAACTACAACGGAATGGTTAACTAAAATGGCCCACTGCTTATTTTATCAGGATGATTATCTATACCTGACTAGTAATTGGTGTAACGATAACCGAATAAATAAAACTGCCAACTGTGTGAGTTCCTCGGTGGACTTCCTCGTTGGGTCTCGAGGGGGAAATACCAGGATGGGTTTGTTTGGTGTTATATCCAGGTTGGATCCGAATAGATCTTTCTTATTCCTCTCTGATAGCCGACAGTTATATCGAGTCTCTATAGGTTGTTTAGTGCATGCTGCCGCTGCCGCTCAGTCCACCATATCTATGTAGGCGAGGACCGCCGAATTCTAGTCTCGCCGTGTACTGACTTCAGTACTGACGCTCCTCTTTTTCCTTTGCCCTTTGTCGGCACCGCTTTTGTTTTAGCAGGTTTCGACGTCGTTAGCAGGGTTACCCTTCCGGCTTGGCCTGGGCAGGGTTATGGACGCCATTGGTTATTCTTCAGGGCTCTTAGCCCCATTTGCATCTTGTCCGTAGTCGGACGCTCTATCGTTTCAAAGGTGATTTGGATCTTTATATTGTATATCTGTAATCTTGACTCATTGAGTCGCTGTTGTATATATCTGTTCTGTGGGTCCCATCGAGGACTGTTGTGTAATGTTATTACTTCGTTTTCCACCCGCACGAAAGTGCCTGGTGGGCACCTTTGAATCGTTTCTATGCGGGTTTTGGCGGGAATCGCTGAAACTTGCATAGGGTCGATTCTGAGGGTGTTACAGAGTGGTATCAGAGCTCAGCAGTTGCGATACCCCACAAGTCCAGCCTGTAGGATAACCTAGCTAACGGCCGAAGTAGAGTGTCAAAACTATTTTTGAAAAATCGGTTGGATAGTTCTGATTAGGTCTGATTTTACTCCTTACCTCTCTGCTATTCTCTTCGTACCTCTGCGTGATTTGAATCTACTCTCTTACCTTTCTTCAAGTCCAGGATTTCTCGTGGTTGGGGTTCCGTCGTACCTTCAGGGTTTCGCTTCCTCCTTTGATAACGGTGTTCTACCATCCGGTGTTCATGCTGTCTGAGGAATCCGTCTACTGTGGTACCATTCTTTGTTCCTTGTTTGTGCCTTCCGGTGTTTTCTGACGCGACGACATCAATCACGCCAGATCCGATGCAGAGTCTGCATCACCCCTTTGTTTCCGAACCTCGCTTGTCGAGATCTTCAGTCTGAATTCCGAGAGTTGGTTGCATCATCCGCCTATCCGTGTGCAGAGTAATGGTTTGGGTGCGCGATGGACTGATCACCATCCGACTACTCTTATCATTTGCTCTTGTACATCGAATCAGTGGATCCAGCGATTTTACTCCGTTCACGGAAGCTAGAGGTGGCTTTATTTGTTGATACCTCTACCTTCAACCTTTTGTTTCCGGAGTGTTCTCTTGACGATCACGGACAATGACCTCTTGTTAGTGGTGTCGCGAGGATCTACACGAAGCGAGAAGACGCAGATCGCCGACCTTCCTTCCGGTACCATGAGGCAGATCTCGAGGGCGAGATCCATTGTTAGTGGTGTCGAATTGTGGCATCCTGCAAAACCACTACTAGAAAATCGCGTTGTTTTTGTGCATTGCATCGTCATGACCGCATGCTCATGTCCTCATGCCACATTGCATTTGAGCATCGTCATCATCTTGCATTTGCTTGCATAAAACTATTTGCAGAAAAACCTGTTCTTGTTTTCTAAACGCCCCGTCTATGTTACAAACGCAAAACCCGGGTCACCGGATTATTTTGTTTTGTTTGCTATCGGTTTGCAAAAGTCTGTTTGAAATAAATAAAATATTTAATTATTTTAGTGGGGCAGTCGAACGGGCCGATTCGACCCAGTCGACCACCCCCGGAATAAAATCGGTCCACCTAATCCAGCCCACCCGAATCCTAAAACTACCCAAGCCTATCCTACCCACCTATCCCAGCTCGCCACCTCACCCCTCCCCCAAATCCCTACCCACCTTGCCACCTCACCAATCCACCCCCTCAACCCCCCCACTCCTTCTCTCACCCCCGTCCCACCTACCCCCTCTCTCTCTGCCTCACCGCCAGCCTGGCCCCACCCCAACCCGCTGCCACCCGGACCCCACCCACGGCCCCACTCTCCACTCACCCCCCCCGCCTGACCCCACCCCTGGCCCCGCAGCGCCTCCGCCCCCCACGCGTCCCCGACGCGTCCCCCGCCCCCGCACGCGACGCTCACCCTCTATCCTCTCTCCCTGGCGTCCCCGTGACCCGCTCCCTCTCTCCCCGGCGTCGGCCGCTCCTCCCCTCTCCCCTCCGGCGCCCTCCTCTCCCGCCTCCCCGTCGGCCTTCTCCCGGCACCGCGACCCCGCCGCCCCGCCTCCTCTTCTCCGGCCGCCGCGCTGCCGCCCTTCGCCGCTCCGGCCCGGCCCGTCGAGCTCGCCGCCTTCCTCCATCGCTCCCCAGCGCCTCCCCACCACCGCTCCCTCTTCGGCTCCGCCCCGGAGCGCCGCCCTCTCCTCCGCTCCGGCGCCGGCCACCGCTGTTCCCCTGGCGCGCCTCCTCCTCTGGCCGGAGCCCGCGTCGCCGGCCGCGCCCCGTCAAGCTCCTCGCCGGTCCAGCGCCGACCCCGTCCGCCGCCCCTCCCCCGAGCCGCCTCCGCCAGCGCCTCCCTCTTCTCGCCCCGAGCCAGGGCTCCTCCCTCCCTGTGCGCCGCCGACCCCGAGCTCACCGGCCCTTCCTCCCCGCCACCTCTGCCCTCCTCGTCGCCCTCTACAGCAGCCCACCGCCGTCCGCAGGAGCTCCCCCGGCTGCCCTCCTCAACCCCCTCGGCTCCGCCCGCAGCAGCTCGATCCGGCCGCCCCGCTCCCCTCTGCACCACCGCGCCCGCAGGCCGACCCCCACCCCGGCCGTCTCTGCCCCTCCGCCCGGCTCCCTGTGCTCCGCCACCCATGGCCTCCCTCCGCGCGTTTCCCCGCCGACCGCAGCAGCGCCGTGCGTCCGACCGTCGCCCTTGACCGCTTCCCCGACGCCAAGCTCGTCGGCCACGGCGCCTTCCCGAGGCTGCTCGTCCTCGACCGTGCTGCTCCTGTACACATCCGCATACGTGCGTGTATGTACTATGCTGCTATCTTCCAAGACCCATCTCGACAAGATCGACAGTGGCCGTGCGAATCCGATGAACCATCGGCGCCACATTCCAAGATCGCCCCGGGCCCGATGACCGCCAAGCTCGCCACAAAAACGACAAGCACTTCACCGCGGGACACCGAGAATGCCGACATGGAACCTGGGACCGACAAGTTCTCCTTCACAGATCCGATGACGGAGACCCTGAAGACCGATCCGGAACGCCAAGTACTTCCCTCGAACGCTAATACCCGAACTGGTAGAACACCAAGACCGATCTGATTCGAGGACCACCGACAACGAACCCGCCGGTACCCCAAGATCTCCCAGTGCCGAGACCCGAGTCCGACACCGACAGTCGAAACCGTGGAACCAACAAGTTCGCCTACCCGGACACCGTGCGACAAGATCTTCTCGGACCCGAGGACCATCAAGACTTCCGCTCGACAATGCCAAGTACTCCTTCCTGGCTTCGAAGCCCGACCCCGTGGACCGACATGATCTCCTTCACGGATACGACAAGTACTCCCTCGAGGACGCCGAGTACTTCACCCCGGACACCGAGACCCCGGTGCGACAAGTACTCCTTCCCGGACGCCGTTTCCGCCGAGAACGAATTCGTCGAACCCTGAACCCTGAGACCCAACCCCGAACCCCGGAACCCCAAGATCGTCGAACCCTAATGTGTGACCCCTTTCTCGAACCCTATTTTTATAAATGTAATATATAAATTGTTGCATATTAAGTTGTCACGCTCGCATCATATCATGTGGTTTGGGGGCCTTATGCCGATTCACCATATAATTAAATATGGGGCCCATATGCGGGCAAATCTAGTCTTATATTGGCCTCATTTAAATTTGCGTAGCGAACCAGTGCTATCTTTTGTCTTGATAATGCAACATTTAAATTGCGGGGTAGTTAAATAACTAGAACCATATAATTAATTGCCGGGACCCCGGTTTCGCTTAATCTTGCCTAATTGCATTGCACCCTTGCCATGTCATGCATCATATCATAAGCATGCCCGATCTTTTGCCGTAGTATTAAATATTGCATCCGGTGTTTATTCTAGTGTTTTGCTTCTTCGCGGATAAGGCCGTTGAGTTGATGCGAGAGTCGACCCGATCTTCGGTTGAACCTTCGGCAATGTTTTCAGGCGAGCATCACCCCCTTTCTACCTATCTTACTTTTATAGTATTTATTCCCTCCTGTTGATCTATCGCTATCTGTGTTGCGTTGCTCTAGTTTTCGTACCCGTGATATCCCTTGCAGCCTATATTGCCTTGGACACACCCTATTACCTGTTGTTTGGTAGATAGTTGGACTTGCGCGTCTTAGTCGCTTGCTCAAGTGCTGTTGCGTGTCGTCAAGTGCCGCAGTTGTTGGAGTATTGCCGCATGTTTGATGTTGGAGATGATCATGGCTTTAATTATCATTCACTTTAATTACTGTTTAACAACTAAAATTGAAGTAGGTAAGCAGAGGCACAGGTAGGCAATAGATGTTATTTGGTTGTTAACCGTCCACTTGTGTCCCGTAGGACCCCGAGTACTTGATACCTGTTCCTTGAATATTCGCGCTATCCACATCCGGGAGGATTATGGGACCCCCTGAGCCAGAGCTTGATTCATTCTTATTTCTTGGGGCCACAAACTAGTTTGAGGTTTTATTTACGATCCTGTACTTATGCCATGCTTTACTGCTTTATTACGATTGTGCGAGGAGCACACTGTACTGTTTAGGATCGGGACACGATTCTGCGGTGTTGACAAGCCCAGTTTTGGGTTCCCAGTCGTTCACAGCCGTCCACCCAAACCTCGGGTCCGTCTCGGAGTCAGCTAACTTCGTTGCGGGTGTACTCCAAGGGGTGGCCCCCTGAAATATTTCTGAATCCTGTGATTGCTTTGTCGTGAAGGCCTCGTTGGGTTTTGATTTGGTTTTTCCGAGGTTGATCGAGTGTGTGTTGCTATTTGTGCACCCCGGCCGGGTAAAACTTTCTGAAAGCCGTGTCCGCGGTTATGGACGACTTGGAGCACAGTATCTCGATCATAGACAACTATAACTAAAGTAGTGCTATAAACTTGACTTTATAATGACTAGTAAGCAGCTTCACTATAATGGAATGGCTAAATAAAACTGCCAACAATTGCTTGTTTGGGTGTCGCTTGCGACCATTGTATCTGACTAGTAAGTATTGCAACTATAACGGAATGGCTGAATAAAAGTACCAACAACTGCTGGGTTTTGGGTTATCTCATGCTAATTGTATCTGACTAGTAAGTGTCGCAACTACAACGGAATGGTTAACTAAAATGGCCCACTGCTTATTTTATCAGGATGATTATCTATACCTGACTAGTAATTGGTGTAACGATAACCGAATAAATAAAACTGCCAACTGTGTGAGTTCCTCGGTGGACTTCCTCGTTGGGTCTCGAGGGGGAAATACCAGGATGGGTTTGTTTGGTGTTATATCCAGGTTGGATCCGAATAGATCTTTCTTATTCCTCTCTGATAGCCGACAGTTATATCGAGTCTCTATAGGTTGTTTAGTGCATGCTGCCGCTGCCGCTCAATCCACCATATCTATGTAGGCGAGGACCGCCGAATTCTAGTCTCGCCGTGTACTGGCCTCAGTACTGACGCTCCTCTTTTTCCTTTGCCCTTTGTCGGCACCGCTTTTGTTTTAGCAGGTTTCGACGTCGTTAGCAGGGTTACCCTTCCGGCTTGGCCTGGGCAGGGTTATGGACGCCATTGGTTATTCTTCAGGGCTCTTAGCCCCATTTGCATCTTGTCCGTAGTCGGACGCTCTATCGTTTCAAAGGTGATTTGGATCTTTATATTGTATATCTGTAATCTTGACTCATTGAGTCGCTGTTGTATATATCTGTTCTGTGGGTCCCATCGAGGACTGTTGTGTAATGTTATTACTTCGTTTTCCACCCGCACGAAAGTGCCTGGTGGGCACCTTTGAATCGTTTCTATGCGGGTTTTGGCGGGAATCGCTGAAACTTGCATAGGGTCGATTCTGAGGGTGTTACAAAACCCTTGACTTTCGGTCTTGGCGGCGGCGGCGTTGTGCGTCGTTAATCTCTTGGGGGCGTCGTTGTGGAGCGCCGGTTCTCCCCGCTCTCGGGTGGTTGTCTTCGGTGGCAAGTTGTGGTCTTTCGTGTGTTTCTTGTTTATCTTGATCTTCTTTGTAAGGGGGTTCTCCCATCACCTTGTATCAGTTCGGCCAATGTGGCTTTATTTATAAAGCGGGGCGAAAGCCTATTTCGAGGAGTACGGCAAGCTTTGTGGACGCGGCGAGGCAGATGGATGCGTTATGCTCTTCCCTCCAAAAGCTTTCGGCGGCAGGTTCCAGCAGCCTTCGGAGCCTCGTTCTGAGTAATGTTTCGATACAATCCTCTGTTAGCTTGAGCATGCTGTCCCCTCCACCTCGCCATCTCCAGAAGCTCGACCGGTACAGCCACTGCTTTTCAAGGATCCTCGAGTGGATTGCTCAGCTCCGAGACCTCTGCAGCTTGGCGCTGCTGGTGCGACAAGTGGTGCCAAAGCCCAATGGCGATGATGGCGGTGTTGGTGTTGTTGTAGGGTTGCCCTCCCTCGTCTACCTAAAATTGCGGATTCGAGAATGCTCTAGACAACAAGGACGGCTAGTCTTCTCCAAACCAGCGATTCTAGCGTGCATGGTATATATCGTGCATGCCCCACCTTCTCTCTCCTATTATTTTTTATATAGCTTGTGTCCGTTCATTCTCTTTCTTTTCTTACTTTTTAGATTTAGCTCTTAAACTTGAAATTTTTGTAGCTCTTAAACTAAAAGTCCAATTTGAAAACGGTTTAAATATTTGGATTACTACAATAGAGAGTTTTATAACAAGACCAATATTGAATATATTTTGACAATATTTGAAAATCAAATTCTAAAACATAATAAAACTTTGAAAAACATTATGAAACTTGAAAAAAATATTTGTGGAAATAATTTGTTTCACCGCATTTCAAAATTGGTTAACCAGAGTTAGAAAAAAATTTGGTAATTAACTTTGAGTTCTAACTATAAATTATGTTGACGACAAACATGATCAATAAGTTTTATTTGATTTTATTATTAATCATAACGCTTTATTATGTTTTGAAATTTAGGTTTTAAAATTTTATTAATTTTGGCCTTGTTTAAAAGATCTTACCAAAATAAATACATAGGTTCAAACAGAATGTTATTTGGATAATTATTCTGATATATACAACCTTTTGAAATTTAGACTTGGAAATAAAAAAGATGAATTAATAGATGAAAGAGAGAGTACAAGATGTCAGATGGGAGAGAGAGTGTGGGGTACCATATGCATGCAAAGATTCCATCCTATCCGAATCTTAAAACATATCAAAAAAATTGAATGGTGCATGCATGCACGCTATCTAGCATGCATGCTAGAAAGACATTTCTGCTAGTCTTCTCCGGCAGCAGTGGTACATCATTTGCATTTGGGGCTCTCAAGCACTTTATTCTCGAGTGCCCTAAGCTGTCGCTGGCTTTCCAAGCGGGGGATATGCCTGTTAGTAGTAATCTTGCGTGGAGTGGTAATTGATTAGGACAATGCCTTAGGTAGTGTCTACATTCTAGTACATGTCCTTACTGTGTCCGGCTAGGCTAGGTAGTTTCTGTACGGGTGTTAGTAGGTTTCATAGTATGTTATCCGTGTAGTGCTAGGAAGTCATATACAAGTAGTTTTAGAAGAGTCTGGTCAGTTGGTCGTGTATATATATACACGAGGTGTTGCGTGAGTTTGTATCGTGGTGAGTTGAGAAGAAAATAAAGAAAAAGAACGGGCATGATACGTGCCCTTGGCCATAAAAGTTTTTTCGAGCGTGTTTGTTGTCTAATTTGATGTAGTCGATCTATGGGCAAATTCCAACAATTGGTATCAGAGCGAGGTCGAAGATTTGAAGTCACGCTTGCCCCGGGGAGGCGACACTACTAGCGCCTCGGGGCGGGCGACCATGAGGAGGCGGCGAACATGCCTTCATCGGTGAGGCGGTGGGCGGTAGTCGCTCGGAGGAGCGACAAGGAAAAAGAAGGCGGACGAGAAGTCCTTGGCAAGGTGGTGGATGGGGATGATCGTTGATGAGTGCGGTGATACCGAGGTGTGGTGCTGGAGAATCTTGTCAAGATCGTCGTCCGGGAGAGTATGAGTCAAGGAGTCATGGTCGTGCGGGTTAGCACGTTGAGTTAACGTTGTGTCTGTGAGTCGTCGTTGTGTCCAAGTGCTTGTCTCTGTGAGGATCCGTTGCAACTGAAGCGAATGAAGGTTGAGGACTGTCCATTGTATGGACGAAGACGCAATTTGCGTGCCTCGATCATGTCGTCTATGTGTCTCGACGAGAGGATCAAGTTCAAGTGTGAAGGGGGCGGTAAACCAGTGAAGGTGAGTCTCTTCAATGAGGTCATGTCTCTACATGAGGCCGAAGTGGATGGTCTAGTCCACGCCAGGAGGTCGGCATGTATTGCGCTAGGGTGGACGGTGTGTTCCACGGGTGGTGCGATTCCACAAGGTTGCTAGCGTGGCTGGGTAGTTCGAATCATGCTTGAGTTGGTCCGTAAATTCACCAAGTCGAAATTGGGGAGAGCCAATTAGACTTGTCGTAGTGCGAGTCCTAGACAAGACACGGATCTACAATGATTCAAGATCAGAGAAGCACAAAAGACACAGAGTCGTCAATCAAGATTAGGGGGAGATTGTTAGTAGTAATCTTGCGTGGAGTTGTAATTGATTAGGACAATGCCTTAGGTAGTGTCTACATTCTAGTACATGTCCTTACCGTGTCCGGCTAGGCTAGGTAGTTTCTGAATGGGTGTTAGTAGGTTTCGTAGTATGTTATCCGTGTAGTGCTAGGAAGTCATATACAAGTAGGTTTAGGAGAGTCTGGTCAGTTGGTCGTGTATATATATACACGAGGTTTTGCGTGAGTTTGTATCGTGGTGAGTTGAGAAGAAAATAAAAAAAAAGAACGGACATGATACGTGCCCGTGGCCATAGTTTTTTCGAGCGTGTTTGTTGTCTAATTTGATGTAGTCGATCTATGGGCAAATTCTAACAATGCCCATGCTGCAGAGGCTTGAGCTACGATTCAATTTGGAAGGGTGGGAGCAAGGCGGTGGATCATGCTTACCACTAGGCATCCACAACCTGCCACATGGAATCACAGAAATCAACCTGTGGCGGCGGTTTGACTGCGTTGCTGGCCAACGCGACGTCGCAACTGCAAGATCTGAGTTACAGAGTTAGGGAGCGCGTTTCACGCGCATCGTCCTGGCGCGGACTTGTTCTTTGGAGGCGCGCCCTGGGAATATCCTGTCAGGAATCTGGATACTGCATCGCTAGCATCAGAGGAGCTACAGGAGTAGACGGGAGTGCCAAATGGGCTACAGGAGGAGGCTCCCGCAGCTTTGTAATTGACAAGCAACTGGAGGCCTGGGTTCCTCTAAAAGAGGCCAGATTCCATCCACTAGTTATGACAAGCAAGAGTGGACCCGGTGATGTATAAAGAGGAAGGGAAGCACCTGGAGCTGAAGACGACGACCAACAGAGGACATCTCTGTCACCTAACCTCTGTATATTCTCTCTCACCTCATGCCGGTCCATTCTCCCATCCCCTTCTATTGTATCTTGTATCCCAAGAACCTGTGATATTTTGTGAGCAATGAGAGAGAGATTATGATCGTAACAAGTTGATAAGTGTTCTTCAGCCCTTTGTTCAATGGCGTGAGTTAATTCTCGATCGATGTCAATAGTGGTGTTAAAAGATCAAACATCTTTAGGTACGACCTTCCAGATCTTCTTTCGCTTAATCAATCCTGGATGGTTTTTTTATGGTTGTCGCGAGGAGACATGTCTTTGCAATATTTATCCCCGACAATGGTGATTCGTACTCTCGGCTTCCCGATTTCTATCAGGTTTTTTTTTCTGCGAACACACAGCTTGCATTACTCAAATCAGGGATTACAATCTTGGTAGCACATATTTGCTAAACCATCTGGGCAGAGCATTGCCAAACAGCCGTGCTAGCATGAGAGTTCTAGTGTAATTGGCCATAAAATGGCTACTGCAATTCTGATTACGATTAACACGAGTAATACAAGTCTGACGGACTCTCAGCAGAGACTTAATCTCTTCTAGCTACCATTCACTACGGGAAAAAATGTCGTTGCATTATAGACACGTCTTTGCCGTGTGCCAAACGGACCAGAACACGGCAAAGTTTTTCTTTACCGTGTGTAACTCAGAAAGTACACGACAAATTACGTGAACACGACAAATTTCTAAAAAAGAACATGACAAAGACCCACAAAGGAACACGACAAAGAAAATACACTCGAAAAAGTCGACAACGGCACACGGCATAGGTGTTGTCACGGCAATAGGTGGAACCCGTGACCCCACAGGTCCATTTGACGGGAGGAGCTAACGGCTGCAGACGGTGGTCTCTTCGCCGTGTGCCCTCGTCGGTCCTTTGCCATGTGTATTCTGCAGTATACACAGCAAAGGGCATTTGCCGTGTGTATTCCATAGTACACACGGCAAAGGGCATTTGCCGTGTGTATTTCGCAATACACACGACAAAGTCCTTTTTTTCTTTTTACCCTTTTGTCACATTACTCTTAGGAAAATCATAAAAAATTATTCTAATTCAGAAATACAAATAATATATCAAAATTTGCAGAAAAATAAAATCTATATATCTACACTCAAATATTACATATTTATATTGAATAAGAATCTTCATGCTCGTCATTTTGACCATAGTTTAAAACATGCATTAAAAATTCAAAAATCATCGAAACAATGTGAAACCTTCACGTGGTGTCATATTATGTGACATAGTTGGTAGGAAAAATATCAAACTTGGTATATTGATTATTTCTCAAAAATACCTTCACAAAATGACCTATCTCATTCGAGGTTTTCTGGCTTTCTGGTCAAATGACCAATGTTATGGTTAGCATCAAGGCATAGTTTGTGTTAATGTGCCCATATTGTGCATTTAAGTGCATCATGGAATGGTGAACAATGTTGCCCGAGGAAGTTTTCCTTTTCGTCGCACCAAAAAGCCATTTTCCGAGCGTAAAAACGGTGGATTTTATGAAGCAACCACCAAATGGCTAATTCAAAATGCTACCACCCCATTTTTCAAAAATCCTAGACCACCTTAAATGGACAATGTCCCAACGGGGGATCTCAAACCTTTCCGTCCACTCCAGGTGAAAAAAACAAATTCCTAACGAATCGATAGGAAGTGGGTCAGATATGAACTACAGGTACATGATCTGATGGGCATGATTTTTTAAAAAGTCATTTTTAGGTTCACGATATGCTATTTCATCAGAGATCCAATGAAAGTTTAGAGAGGCTCAGCTCCGAGCTAAGAATCTTCATACCCGTCGTTCGACAAAGTTTGACGATAGTGTAAAAGAGTCATAAAAAATTCAAAAATGATCGAAACAATGCGAAACCTTCGCGTGGTGTCATATTATGTGACATGGTTGCAAGGAAAAATATCACACTTGTTATATTAAATATGTCTCAAAAAAACATTCACAAAATGACCTATCTCATTCGAGTTTTCGTGGCTTTCGGTTCAAATGACCAATGTTATGGCTAGAATCAAGACATAGTTTGTGATAATATGCCCATATTATACATGTATGTGCATCATGGAATGTTGAACAATGTTGTAGGAGGAAGTTTTCCTTTTCGTCGCACCAAAAAGCCATTTTCCATTTTCCAAGCGTAAAAAACGGGGGATTTTATGAAGCAACCACCAAATGGCTATTTCAAAATGCTACCACCCTATTTTTTAAAAATACTAGACCACCTTAAATGGACAATGTCCCAACGGGGGGATCTCAAACCTTTCCGTCCACTCCAGGTCAAAAAGACAAATTCCTGCCGAATCGGTATGAAGTGGGTCAGATATGAACTACAGGTACATGATTTGATGGGCCTGATTTTTTACAAAAATCATTTTCAGGTTCACAATATGCTTTTTCATCAGAGATCCAATGAAAGTTAAGAGAGGCTAGCTCCGAGCTAAGAATATTCATACCCGTCGTTCGACAAAGTTTGACGATAGTTTAAAAGAGTTATAAAAAAATCAAAAATGATCGAAACAATACGAAACCTGGACGTCGGCTTGCCAGATTGGATGACGGCGGCGTCTCCTGGATGTCGTCACCTCTGTGGAGGCGTAATTTTCTCGGAATGTAGGAAGCTTTTCTCGGTGTTGCTTGTGCTACCGGTTGTGTCGATGTCTTCGGGTCCTGTCGGCGTTCGAGTGCCGCTGGCGAGTTTGCTGCGGCCTGCCTCTCTCCATGAAGCTTGAGAGGCCTAGCCGTTTCCTTCGGCTCTGAATTCCTCTTCGGGGACGTGGACCAGGCTCTTCGTTGCGCCCGCTGTTGCCGTTGTGCTGGTGTCTGTCGGCGGTGCTCCGGACCTAGTCGAGCTAGGTTGTGTGGCCTCGTCTTGGTTTTGCTGGTTTTTCCTGAAAAACTGTGCCGCTTGGGGTATCTTCTGGTTCGGTTCCCCTTTTAACCGGACCCGTGTGTTTATACGTCTATATCGGGCTTTGGCCGGATTCCCTTCCAAACCGGCCAATTCTCTTCTTCTAATAGAAAAGGCAGAGCTCCTGCTGGTTGCTCTAAAAAAATACGAAACCTTCTAGTGGTGTCATATTATATGACGTGGTTGCAAGGGAAAATATCACACTTTTTATATTGAATATGTCTCAAGAAAACCTTCACAAAATGACCAATCTCATTCGAGGTTTCCTAGCTTTCGGGTCAAATGACCAATGTTATGGCTACAATCAAGGAATAGTTTGTGATAATATGCCCATATTGTGCGTGGATGTGCATCATGGAATGGTGAACAATGTTGCAGGAGGAAGTTTTCCTTTTCGTCGCACCAAAAAGCCATTTTCCATTTTTCGAGTGTAAAACACGGGGGATTTTATGAAGCAACCACCAAATGGCTAATTCAAAATGCTACCACCCCATTTTAAAAAAAATACTAGACCACCTTAAATGGACAACGTCTCAAAGGGGGGGGTCTCAAACCTTTCCGTCCACTCTAGGTGAAAAAAGACAAATTCCTGCAGAATCGATAGGAAGTGGGTCAGATATGAACTACATGTACATGATCTGATGGGCATGATTTTTTACAAAAAACATTTTTAGGTTTACAATATGCTATTTCATCAGAGATCCAATGAAAGTTAAATAGGCCTAGCTCCGAGCTAAGAATCTTCATACCCGTCGTTCGACAAAGTTTGACGATAGTTTTAAAGAGTCATAAAAAATTCAAAAATGATCGAAACAATGCGAAACCTTCGCATGGTGTCATATTTTGTGACATGGTTGCAAGGAAAAATATCACACTTGTTATATTGAATATGTCTCAAAAAAACTTTACAAAATGACCTATCTCATTCGAGGTTTCTTGGTTTTCGGGTCAAATAACCAATATTATGGCTAGAATCAAGGCATATTTTGTGATAATATGCCCATATTGTGCATGCATGTGCATCATGGAATTGCGAATAATGTTACAGGAGAAGTTTTCCTTTTCGTCGCACCAAAAAGCCATTTTCTATTTTTCGAGCGTAAAAAAAGGAGAATTTTATGAAGCAACCACCAAATGGCTAATTCAAAATGCTACCATCCCAATTTTCAAAAATACTATAGCACCTTAAATAGACAATGTCCCAACGGGAGGATCTCAAACCTTTCCGTTCACTCCGGGTGAAAAAGACAAATTCCTGCCGAATCGACTTGAAGTGGGTCAGATATGAACTACACGTACATGATCTGATGGGCATGATTTTTTACAAATATCATTTTTAGGTTCATAATATGCTATTTCATCAGAGATCCAATAAAAGTTTAGAAAGGCTCAGCTCCGAGCTAAGAATCTTCATACCCGTCGTTCGACAAAGTTTGACAATAGTTTAAAAGAGTCATAAAAAATTCAAAAACGATCAAAACAATGTGAAACCTTCGCGTGGTGTCATATTATGTGATATGGTTGCAAGGAAAAATATCAAAAAATTTAAATTGAATATGTCTCAAAAAAATCTTCGCAAAATGACCAATCTCATTCGAGGTTTTCTGGCTTTCTTGTCAAATGACCAATGTTATGGCTATAATCAAGACATAGTTTGTGATAATATGCGCATATTGTGCATGCATGTGCATCATAGAATGGCGAACAATGTTGCATGAGGAAGTTTTCCTTTTTATAGCACCATAAAGCCATTTTCCATTTTCCGACCGTAAAAACGGTGGATTTTCAGAAGCAACCACCAAATGGATAATTCAAAATGCTATCACCCCATTTTTAAAAAATACTAGACCACCTTAAATGGACAATCTCCCAACGGGGGGATCTCAAACCTTTTCGTCCACTCCAGGTGAAAAAGACAAATTCCTGCCGAATCGACATGAAGTGGGTCAGATATGAACTACAGGTACATGATCTGATGGGCATGTTTTTAAAAAAAATCATTTTTAGGTTCACAATATGCTATTTCATCAGAGATCCAATAAAAGTTTAGAGAGGCTCCGATCTAAGAATCTTCATACCCGTCGTTCGATAAAGTTTGACGATAGTTTAAAAGAGTCATAAAAAATTCAAAAATAATCAAAACAATGCGAAACCTTCGCGTGGTGTCATATTATATGACATGGTTGGAAGGAAAAATATCACACTTGTTATATTCAATATGTCTCAAAAAACCTTCGCAAAATGACCAATCTCATTCGAGGTTTCGTGTCTTTCGGGTCAAATGACCAATGTTATGGCTAGAATCAAGGCATAGTTTGTGATAATGTTCCCATATTGTGCTAGAATCAAGGCATAGTTTGTGATAATGTTCCCATATTGTGCATGCATGTGCATCATGGAATGGCGAACAATGTTACAGGAGGAATTTTTCCTTTTCGTCGCACCAAAAAGTCATTTTCCATTTTCCGAGCACAAAAAAGGGGGGTTTTATGAAGCAACCACCAAATGGCTAATTTAAAATGCTACCACCCCATTTTTCAAAAATACTAGACCACCTTAAATGGACAATGTCCCAACGGGGGATCTCAAACCTTTCCGTCCACTCCAGGTAAAAAAACAAATTCCTAACGAATCGATAGGAAGTGGGTCAGATATGAACTACATGTACATGATCTCATGGGCATGCATTTTTAAAAAGTCATTTTTAGGTTCACGATATGCTATTTCATCAGAGATCCAATGAAAGTTTAGAGAGGCTCAGCTCCGAGCTAAGAATCTTCATACCCGTCATTCGACAAAGTTTAACGATAGTTTAAAAAAGTAATAAAAAATTCAAAAATGATCGAAACAATGTGAAACCTTCGCGTGGTGTCATATTATGTGACATGGTTGCAAGGAAAAATATCACACTCGTTATATTAAATATGTCTCAAAAAAACATTCACAAAATGACCTATCTCATTCGAGTTTTCGTGGCTTTCGGGTCAAATGACCAATGTTATGGCTAGAATCAAGACATAGTTTGTGATAATATGCCCATATTATACATGTATGTGCATCATGGAATGGCGAACAATGTTGCAGGAGGAAGTTTTCCTTTTCGTCGCACCAGAAAGCCATTTTCCATTTTCCAAGTGTAAAAAATGGGGGATTTTATGAAGCAACCACCAAATGGCTATTTCAATATGCTACCATCCTATTTTTTAAAAATACTAGACCACCTTAAATGGGCAATGTCCCAACGGGGGGATCTCAAACCTTTCCGTCCACTCCAGGTCAAAAAGACAAATTCCTGCCGAATCGGTAGGAAGTGTGTCAGATATGAACTACATGTACATGATTTGATGGGCATGATTTTTTACAAAAATCATTTTTAGGTTCACAATATGCTTTTTCATCAGAGATCCAATGAAAGTTAAGAGAGGCTAGCTCCGAGCTAAGAATCTTCATACCCGTCGTTCGACAAAGTTTGACGATAGTTTAAAAGAGTCATAAAAAATTCAAAAATGATCGAAACAATACGAAACCTTCTAGTGGTGTCATATTATGTGACGTGGTTACAAGGGAAAATATCACACTTTTTATATTGAATATGTCTCAAAAAAACCTTCACAAAATGAGCTATCTCATTCGAGGTTTCCTAGCTTTCGGGCCAAATGACCAATGTTATGGCTTGAATCAAGGAATAGTTTGTGATAATATGCCCATATTGTGCGTGGATGTGCATCATGGAATGGCGAACAATGTTGCAGGAGGAAGTTTTCCTTTTCGTCGCACCAAAAGGCCATTTTCCATTTTCCGAGTGAAAAACACGGGGGATTTTATGAAGCAACCACCAAATGGCTAATTCAAAATGCTACCACCCCATTTTAAAAAATACTAGACCACCATAAATGGACAACGTCTCAAAGGGGGGGGGATCTCAAACCTTTCTGTACACTCTAGGTGAAAAAAGACAAATTCCTGCAGAATCGATAGGAAGTGAGTCAGATATGAACTACAGGTACATGATCTGATGGGCATGATTTTTTACAAAAAACATTTTTAGGTTCACAATATGCTATTTCATCAGAGATCCAATGAAAGTTTAGATAGGCCTAGCTCCGAGGTAAGAATCTTCATACCCGTCGTTCGACAAAGTTTGACGATAGTGTAAAAGAGTCATAAAAAATTCAAAAATGATCGAAACAATGCGAAACCTTCGCGTGGTGTCATATTATGTGACATGGTTGCAAGGAAAAATATCACACTTGTTATATTAAATATGTCTCAAAAAAACATTCACAAAATGACCTATCTCATTCGAGTTTTCGTGGCTTTCGGGTCAAATGACCAATGTTATGGCTAGAATCAAGACATAGTTTGTGATAATATGCCCATACTATACATGTATGTGCATCATGGAATGTTGAACAATGTTGTAGGAGGAAGTTTTCCTTTTCGTCGCACCAAAAAGCCATTTTCCATTTTCCAAGCGTAAAAACGGGGGATTTTATGAAGCAACCACCAAATGGCTATTTCAAAATGCTACCACCCTATTTTTTAAAAATACTAGACCACCTTAAATGGACAATGTCCCAACGGGGGGATCTCAAACCTTTCCGTCCACTCCAGGTCAAAAAGACAAATTCCTGCCGAATCGGTAGGAAGTGGGTCAGATATGAACTACAGGTACATGATTTGATGGGCCTGATTTTTTACAAAAATCATTTTTAGGTTCACAATATGCTTTTTCATCAGAGATCCAATGAAAGTTAAGAGAGGCTAGCTCCGAGCTAAGAATATTCATACCCGTCGTTCGACAAAGTTTGACGATAGTTTAAAAGAGTCATAAAAAAATCAAAAATGATTGAAACAATACGAAACCTGGACGTCGGCTTGCCAGATTGGATGACGGCGGCGTCTCCTGGATGTCGTCACCTCTGTGGAGGCGTAATTTTCTCGGAATGTAGGAAGCTTTTCTCGGTGTTGCTTGTGCTACCGGTTGTGTCGATGTCTTCGGGTCCTGTCGGCGTTCGAGTGCCGCTGGCGAGTTTGCTGCGGCCTGCCTCTCTCCATGAAGCTTGAGAGGCCTAGCCGTTTCCTTCGGCTCTGAATTCCTCTTCGGGGACGTGGACCAGGCTCTTCGTTGCGCCCGCTGTTGCCGTTGTGCTGGTGTCTGTCGACGGTGCTCCGGACCTAGTCGAGCTAGGTTGTGTGGCCTCGTCTTGGTTTTGCTGGTTTTTCCTGAAAAACTATGCCGCTTGGGGTATCTTATGGTCCGGTTCCCCTTTTAACCGGACCCGTGTGTTTATACGTCTATATCGGGCTTTGGCCGGATTCCCTTCCAAACCGGCCAATTCTCTTCTTCTAATAGAAAAGGCAGAGCTCCTGCTGGTTGCTCTAAAAAAAATACGAAACCTTCTAGTGGTGTCATATTATGTGACGTGGTTGCAAGGGAAAATATCACACTTTTTATATTGAATATGGCTCAAGAAAACCTTCACAAAATGACCAATCTCATTCGAGGTTTCCTAGCTTTCGGGTCAAATGACCAATGTTATGGCTAGAATCAAGGAATAGTTTGTGATAATATGCCCATATTGTGCGTGGATGTGCATCATGGAATGGTGAACAATGTTGCACGAGGAAGTTTTCCTTTTCGTCGCACCAAAAAGCCATTTTCCATTTTTCGAGTGTAAAACACGGGGGATTTTATGAAGCAACCACCAAATGGCTAATTCAAAATGCTACCACCCCATTTTAAAAAAATACTAGACCACCTTAACTGGACAACGTCTCAAAGGGGGGGGTCTCAAACCTTTCCGTCCACTCTAGGTGAAAAAATACAAATTCCTGCAGAATCGATAGGAAGTGGGTCACATATGAACTACATGTACATGATCTGATGGGCATGATTTTTTACAAAAAACATTTTTAGGTTTACAATATGCTATTTCATCAGAGATCCAATGAAAGTTAAATAGGCCTAGCTCCGAGCTAAGAATCTTCATACCCGTCGTTCGACAAAGTTTGACGATAGTTTTAAAGAGTCATAAAAAATTCAAAAATGATCGAAACAATGCGAAACCTTCGCGTGGTGTCATATTTTGTGACATGGTTGCAAGGAAAAATATCACACTTGTTATATTGAATATGTCTCAAAAAAACTTTACAAAATGACCTATCTCATTCGAGGTTTCTTGGTTTTCGGGTCAAATAACCAATATTATGGCTAGAATCAAGGCATATTTTGTGATAATATGCCCATATTGTGCATGCATGTGTATCATGGAATTGCGAATAATGTTACAGGAGAAGTTTTCCTTTTCGTCGCACCAAAAAGCCATTTTCCATTTTTCGAGCGTAAAAAAAGGAGAATTTTATGAAGCAACCACCAAATGGCTAATTCAAAATGCTACCACCCCAATTTTCAAAAATACTATACCACCTTAAATAGACAATGTCCCAACGGGAGGATCTCAAACCTTTCCGTTCACTCCGGGTGAAAAAGACAAATTCCTGCCGAATCGACTTGAAGTGGGTCAGATATGAACTACACGTACATGATCTGATGGGCATGATTTTTTACAAATATCATTTTTAGGTTCATAATATGCTATTTCATCAGAGATCCAATAAAAGTTTAGAAAGGCTCAGCTCCGAGCTAAGAATCTTCATACCCGTCGTTCGACAAAGTTTGACAATAGTTTAAAAGAGTCATAAAAAATTCAAAAACGATCAAAACAATGTGAAACCTTCGCTTGGTGTCATATTATATGATATGGTTGCAAGGAAAAATATCAAAAAATTTAAATTGAATATGTCTCAAAAAAACCTTCGCAAAATGACCAATCTCATTCGAGGTTTTCTGGCTTTCTTGTCAAATGACCAATGTTATGGCTATAATCAAGACATAGTTTGTGATAATATGCACATATTGTGCATGCATATGCATCATAGAATGGCGAACAATGTTGCATGAGGAAGTTTTCCTTTTTATAGCACCATAAAGCCATTTTCCATTTTCCGACCGTAAAAACGGTGGATTTTCAGAAGCAACCACCAAATGGATAATTCAAAATGCTATCACCCCATTTTTTAAAAATACTAGACCACCTTAAATGGACAATCTCCCAACGGGGGGATCTCAAACCTTTTCGTCCACTCCAGGTGAAAAAGACAAATTCCTGCCGAATCGACATGAAGTGGGTCAGATATGAACTACAGGTACATGATCTGATGGGCATGTTTTTAAAAAAAATCATTTTTAGGTTCACAATATGCTATTTCATCAGAGATCCAATAAAAGTTTAGAGAGGCTCCGATCTAAGAATCTTCATACCCGTCGTTCGATAAAGTTTGACGATAGTTTAAAAGAGTCATAAAAAATTCAAAAATAATCAAAACAATGCGAAACCTTCGCGTGGTGTCATATTATATGACATGGTTGGAAGGAAAAATATCACACTTGTTATATTCAATATGTCTCAAAAAACCTTCGCAAAATGACCAATCTCATTCGAGGTTTCGTGTCTTTCGGGTCAAATGACCAATGTTATGGCTAGAATCAAGGCATAGTTTGTGATAATGTTCCCATATTGTGCTAGAATCAAGGCATAGTTTGTGATAATGTTCCCATATTGTGCATGCATGTGCATCATGGAATGGCGAACAATGTTACAGGAGGAATTTTTCCTTTTCGTCGCACCAAAAAGTCATTTTCCATTTTCCGAGCACAAAAAAGGGGGGTTTTATGAAGCAACCACCAAATGGCTAATTTAAAATGCTACCACCCCATTTTTCAAAAATACTAGACCACCTTAAATGGACAATGTCCCAACGGGGGATCTCAAACCTTTCCGTCCACTCCAGGTGAAAAAAACAAATTCCTAACGAATCGATAGGAAGTGGGTCAGATATGAACTACATGTACATGATCTGATGGGCATGCTTTTTTAAAAAGTCATTTTTAGGTTCACGATATGCTATTTCATCAGAGATCCAATGAAAGTTTAGAGAGGCTCAGCTCCGAGCTAAGAATCTTCATACCCGTCATTCGACAAAGTTTAACGATAGTTTAAAAGAGTAATAAAAAATTCAAAAATGATCGAAACAATGCGAAACCTTCGCGTGGTGTCATATTATGTGACATGGTTATAAGCAAAAATATCACACTTGTTATATTAAATATGTCTCAAAAAAACATTCACAAAATGACCTATCTCATTCGAGTTTTCGTGGCTTTCGGGTCAAATGACCAATGTTATGGCTAGAATCAAGACATAGTTTGTGATAATATGCCCATATTATACATGTATGTGCATCATGGAATGGCGAACAATGTTGCAGGAGGAAGTTTTCCTTTTCGTCGCACCAGAAAGCCATTTTCCATTTTCCAAGTGTAAAAAATGGGGGATTTTATGAAGCAACCACCAAATGGCTATTTCAATATGCTACCATCCTATTTTTTAAAAATACTAGACCACCTTAAATGGGCAATGTCCCAACGGGGGGATCTCAAACCTTTCCGTCCACTCCAGGTCAAAAAGACAAATTCCTGCCGAATCGGTAGGAAGTGGGTCAGATATGAACTACAGGTACATGATTTGATGGGCATGATTTTTTACAAAAATCATTTTTAGGTTCACAATATGCTTTTTCATCAGAGATCCAATGAAAGTTAAGAGAGGCTAGCTCCGAGCTAAGAATCTTCATACCCATCGTTCGACAAAGTTTGACGATAGTTTAAAAGAGTCATAAAAAATTCAAAAATGATCGAAACAATACAAAACCTTCTAGTGGTGTCATATTATGTGACGTGGTTGCAAGGGAAAATATCACACTTTTTATATTGAATATGTCTCAAAAAAACCTTCACAAAATGAGCTATCTCATTCGAGGTTTCCTAGCTTTCGGGCCAAATGACCAATATTATGGCTTGAATCAAGGAATAGTTTGTGATAATATGCCCATATTGTGCGTGGATGTGCATCATGGAATGGCGAACAATGTTGCAGGAGGAAGTTTTCCTTTTCGTCGCACCAAAAGGCCATTTTCCATTTTCCGAGTGAAAAACACAGGGGATTTTATGAAGCAACCACCAAATGGCTAATTCAAAATGCTACCACCCCATTTTAAAAAATCCTAGACCACCATAAATGGACAACGTTTCAAAGGGGGGATCTCAAACCTTTCTGTCCACTCTAGGTGAAAAAAGACAAATTCCTGCAGAATCGATAGGAAGTGAGTCAGATATGAACTACAGGTACATGATCTGATGGGAATGATTTTTTACAAAAAACATTTTTAGGTTCACAATATGCTATTTCATTAGAGATCCAATGAAATTTTAGATAGGCCTAGCTCCGAGGTAAGAATCTTCATACCCGTCGTTCGACAAAGTTTGACGATAGTTTTAAAGAGTCATAAAAAATTCAAAAATGATCGAAACAATGCGAAACCTTCGCGTGGTGTCATATTTTGTGACATGGTTGCAAGGAAAAATATCACACTTGTTATATTGAATATGTCTCAAAAAAACTTTACAAAATGACCTATCTCATTCGAGGTTTCTTGGTTTTCGGGTCAAATAACCAATATTATGGCTAGAATTACGGCATATTTTGTGATAATATGCCTATATTGTGCATGCATGTGCATCATGGAATTGCGAATAATGTTACAGGAGAAGTTTTCCTTTTCGTCGTACCAAAAAGCCATTTTCCATTTTTCGAGCGTAAAAAAGGGGAATTTTATGAAGCAACCACCAAATGGCTAATTCAAAATGCTACCACCCCAATTTTCAAAAATACTATACCACCTTAAATAGACAATGTCCCAATGGGAGGATCTCAAACCTTTTCGTTCACTCCAGGTGAAAAAGACAAATTCCTGCCGAATCGACTTGAAGTGGGTTAGATATGAACTACACGTACATGATATGATGGGCATGATTTTTTACAAATATCATTTTTAGGTTCATAATATGCTATTTCATCAGAGATCCAATAAAAGTTTAGAAAGGCTCAGCTCCGAGCTAAGAATCTTCATACCCGTCGTTCGACAAAGTTTGACGATAGTTTAAAAGAGTCATAAAAAATTCAAAAATGATCAAAACAATGTGAAACCTTCGCGTGGTGTCATATTATGTGATATGGTTGCAAGGAAAAATATCAAAAATTTTAAATTGAATATGTCTAAAAAATCCTTCGCAAAATGACCAATCTCATTCGAGGTTTTCTGGCTTTCTTGTCAAATGACCAATGTTATGGCTAGAATCAAGACATAGTTTGTGATAATATGCATATATTGTGCATGCATGTGCATCATAGAATGGCGAACAATGTTGCAGGAGGAAGTTTTCCTTTATATAGTACCATAAAGACATTTTCCATTTTCCGACCGTAAAAACGGTGGATTTTCAGAAGCAACCACCAAATGGATAATTCAAAATGCTATCACCCCATTTTTCAAAAATACTAGACCACCTTAAATGGACAATCTCCCAACAGGGAGATCTCAAACCTTTTCGTCCACTCCAGGTGAAAAAGACAAATTCCTGCCGAATCGACATGAAGTGGGTAAGATATGAACTACAGGTACATGATCTGATGGGCATGTTTTAAAAAAAATCATTTTTAGGTTCACAATATGCTATTTCATCAGAGATCCAATGAAAGTTTAGAGAGGCTCCGAGCTAAGAATCTTCATACCCGTCGTTCGATAAAGTTTGACGATAGTTTAAAAGAGTCATAAAAAATTCAAAAATGATCAAAACAATGCAAAACCTTCGCGTGGTGTCATATTATATGACATGGTTGGAAGGAAAAATATCACACTTGTTATATTCAACATGTCTCAAAAACCTTCGCAAAATGACCAATTTCATTCGAGGTTTCGTGTCTTTCGGGTCAAATGACCAATGTTATGGCTAAAATCAAGGCATAGTTTGTGATAATGTTCAAATATTGTGCTAGAATCAAGGCATAGTTTGTGACAATGTTCCCATATTGTGCATGCATGTGCATCATGGAATGGCGAAAAATGTTACAGGAGGAATTTTTCCTTTTCATCGCACCAAAAAGCCATTTTCCATTTTCCGAGCACAAAAAAGGGGGGTTTTATGAAGCAACCACCAAATGGCTAATTCAAAATGCTACCACCCCATTTTTCAAAAATACTAGACCACCTTAAATGGACAATGTCCCAACAGGGGGAACTCAAACCTTTCCGTCCACTCCAAGTGAAAAAAACAAATTCCTAACGAATCGATAGGAAGTGGGTCAGATATGAACTACATGTACATGATCTGATGGGCATGATTTTTTAAAAAGTCATTTTTAGGTTCACGATATGCTATTTCATCAGAGATCCAATGAAAGTTTAGAGAGGCTCAGCTCCGAGCTAAGAATCTTCATACCCGTCATTCGATAAAGTTTAACGATAGTTTAAAAGAGTAATAAAAAATTCAAAAATGATCGAAACAATGTGAAACCTTCGCGTGGTGTCATATTATGTGACATGGTTGCAAGGAAAAATATCACACTTGTTATATTAAATATGTCTCAAAAAAACATTCACAAAATGACCTATCTCATTCGAGTTTTCGTGGCTTTCGGGTCAAATGACCAATGTTATGGCTAGAATCAAGACATAGTTTGTGATAATATGCCCATATTATACATGTATGTGCATCATGGAATGGCGAACAATGTTGCAGGAGGAAGTTTTCCTTTTCGTCGCACCAGAAAGCCATTTTCCATTTTCCAAGTGTAAAAAATGGGGGATTTTATGAAGCAACCACCAAATGGCTATTTCAATATGCTACCATCCTATTTTTTAAAAATACTAGACCACCTTAAATGGGCAATGTCCCAACGGGGGGATCTCAAACCTTTCCGTCCACTCCAGGTCAAAAAGACAAATTCCTGCCGAATCGGTAGGAAGTGTGTCAGATATGAACTACATGTACATGATTTGATGGGCATGATTTTTTACAAAAATCATTTTTAGGTTCACAATATGCTTTTTCATCAGAGATCCAATGAAAGTTAAGAGAGGCTAGCTCCGAGCTAAGAATCTTCATACCCGTCGTTCGACAAAGTTTGACGATAGTTTAAAAGAGTCATAAAAAATTCAAAAATGATCGAAACAATACGAAACCTTATAGTGGTGTCATATTATGTGACGTGGTTGCAAGGGAAAATATGACACTTTTTATATTGAGTATGTCTCAAAAAAACCTTCACAAAATGACCTATCTCATTCGAGGTTTCCTAGCTTTCGGCTCAAATGACCAATGTTATGGCTAGAATCGAGGAATAGTTTGTGATAATATGTCCATATTGTGCGTGGATGTGCATCATGGAATGGAGAACAATGTTGCAGGAGGAAGTTTTCCTTTTCGTCGCACCAAAAAGCCATTTTCCATTTTCCGAGTGTAAAACACGGGGGATTTTATGAAGCAACCACCAAATGGCTAATTCAAAATGCTACCACCCCATTTTAAAAAAATTCTAGACCACCTTAAATGGACAACGTATCAAAGGGGGGATCTCAAACCTTTCCGTCCACTCTAGGTGAAAAAAGACAAATTCCTGCAGAATCGATAGGAAGTGGGTCAGATATGAACTACAGGTACATGATCTGATGGGCATGATTTTTTACAAAAAACATTTTTAGGTTCACAATATGCTATTTAATCAGAGATCCAATGAAAGTTTAGATATGTCTAGATCCGAGCTAAGAATCTTCATACCCGTCGTTCGACAACGTTTGACGATAGTTTTAAAGAGTCATAAAAAATTCAAAAATGATCGAAACAATGCGAAACCTTCGCGTGGTGTTATATTTTGTGACATGGTTGCAAGGAAAAATATCACACTTGTTATATTGAATATGTCTCAAAAAAACTTTACAAAATGACCTATCTCATTCGATGTTTCTTGGTTTTCGGGTCAAATAACCAATATTATGGCTAGAATTAAGGCATATTTTGTGATAATATGCCCATATTGTGCATGCATGTGCATCATGGAATTGCGAATAATGTTACAAGAGAAGTTTTCCTTTTCGTCGCACCAAAAAACCATTTTCCATTTTTCGAGCGTAAAAAAAGGGGAATTTTATGAAGCAACCACCAAATGGCTTATTCAAAATGCTACCACCCCAATTTTCAAAAATACTATACCACCTTAAATAAACAATGTCCGAACGGGAGGATCTCAAACCTTTCCGTTCACTCAAGGTGAAAAAGACAAATTCCTGCCGAATCGACATGAAGTGGGTCAGATATGAACTACACTTACATGATCTGATGGGCATGATTTTTTACAAATATCATTTTTAGGTTCATAATATGCTATTTCATCAGAGATCCAATAAAATTTTAGAAAGGCTCAGCTCCGAGCTAAGAATCTTCATACCCGTCGTTCGACAAAGTTTGACGATAGTTTAAAAGAGTCATAAAAAATTCAAAAACGATCAAAACAATGTGAAACCTTTGCGTGGTGTCATATTATTTGATATGGTTTCAAGGAAAAATATCAAAAAATTTAAATTGTATATGTCTCAAAAAACCTTCGCAAAATGACCAATCTCATTCGAGGTTTCCTGGCTTTCTTGTCAAATGACCAATGTTATGGCTAGAATCAAGACATAGTTTGTGATAATATGCACATATTGTGCATGCATGTGCATCATAGAATGGCGAACAATGTTGCAGGAGGAAGTTTTCCTTTTTATAGCACCATAAAGCCATTTTCCATTTTCCGACCGTAAAAACGGTGGATTTTCAGAAGCAACCACCAAATGGATAATTCAAAATGCTATCACCCCATTTTTCAAAAATACTAGACCACCTTAAATGTACAATCTCCCAACGGGGGGATCTCAAACCTTTTCGTCCACTCTAGGTGAAAAAGACAAATTCCTGCCGAATCAACATGAAGTGGGTCAGATATGAACTACATGTACATGATCTGATGGGCATGTTTTAAAAAAAATCATTTTTAGGTTCACAATATGCTATTTCATCAGAGATCCAATGAAAGTTTAGAGAGGCTCCGAGCTAAGAATCTTCATACCCGTCGTTCGATAAAGTTTGACGATAGTTTAAAAGAGTCATAAAAAATTCAAAAATGATCAAAACAATGCAAAACCTTCGCGTGGTGTCATATTATATGACATGGTTGGAAGGAAAAATAACACACTTGTTATATTCAACATGTCTCAAAAAACCTTCGCAAAATGACCAATTTCATTCGAGGTTTCGTGTCTTTCGGGTCAAATGACCAATGTTATGGCTAGAATCAAGGCATAGTTTGTGATAATGTTCAAATATTGTGCTAGAATCAAGGCATAGTTTGTGATAATGTTCCCATATTATGCATGCATGTGCATCATGGAATGGCGAACAATGTTACAGGAGGAATTTTTCCTTTTCGTCGCACCAAAAAGCCATTTTCCATTTTCCGAGCACAAAAAAGAGGGGTTTTATGAAGCAACCACCAAATGGCTAATTCAAAATGATACCTGCCCATTTTCACAAGATTATATGGATGTCATATTTGGATTCCTCACATTTTTTGGATCAATTTAGACATTTTATTTGTCGAATTACGATTTAAGGATTTAAATATATGAATTATTCCATATTAAATAGAAAAAGGAAATAAAATAAAATCATTTTATTTTTTATTTGGATTCAAGATTATTATTACTTATTAATTATTGTTTACTTAAATAATTGTTTGGAATGTAAAACTGAGATGTGTGACATCATGGTCCTAGAGTTAATAGGATTGATATGAAAGTATTATCAATAAGGTATGATTTCTTTCTTGGAAGCTTATTCGGAAGGAATGAAGAAGTTAAGCGCGCTAGAGTTAGAGTAGTGTTAGGATGGGTGACCAAAGGGAAAGTTTGATTATGAGTGAAATTTGACCTAAATTAAACATACAAAGGGTTAAAATATCCTATATGAGATTATCAAGTAAATAATATTCAAAAAAGTTTGAAACAAAATTAATTTTGTTTCATTTGTTTTGAAAAGGTAGTCTCTTTTCCGTGTACTTTTTCCACGAGACACACGGCAAAGACATCTTATTTGCCGTGTACTTTTCGAGAAGATACACGGCAAAGAAACACGACAAAGACAGCTTCTTTGCCGTGTACCTTTCGAGAAGACACACGGCAAAGAATATACACCGTTATCTCTGCGGGAACCGTCATCTTACTTTACTTTGCCGTGTCTACGCGTAAGACACACTGCAAAGTCTTTGCCATGTCTTATTTAGAAAACACACGGCAAAGGGCCTTTGCCGTGGCGAACGTTGTCATGTGGCATTTGCCATGTGTATACACACGACAAAGCCTTTGCCGTGTTCCAAAAGGCATTTGCCGTGTCTTTTGCCCACACGGCAAAGAGCCTGTGTGCCGTAGTGATTGGTGCATGGACAGATTGATTAGCACCTTCGCATCTTCACCGACTCAAGACAATCAGTTTCCACTAGGATTGGCAAGTTACACCAATGTAGGGCTAGGGATAGACCCTCCATAACCGCATGTAGTTCATCACCCAAAGGATCCCTGCATGACCATAGATTCCGACATGCCGAGATAATGATGGTACCATCATGATCACGAACAACCATGCCAGCTCTTGCATTCCCCTTATTGTCAAAGGACCCATCAGTATTAAGCTTACACCATCTAGCCTGCGGTGGCGACCAGAGCATAGGTAGCTTGGCAGTTAGATCCTTGTGTGCATGGAAACGTTGTTCCTCTTGATCAAAAATGAACTTGCCCTTTAGAATATCTTTAGTAGGATGACACTTGATGTTAACTATGGATTCCAGGAAACTCGTAAGAAAACAACGAGAGGCCTCCAACGCCGGTGGTGGTTTATCATGGATGATCTCATTGCGGACGTCCCAAATCCGCCAAAATGTCATGAGAATCATACTTCTCTTAGTGCTTGATTTATCCCACAACAGAGTCAAGAGCCATTCTACCCTAGTATTTTCAATAGAATCACTAGAAGGTAGATGCCACACTTCCAACATATAATACCATAGCTGAACCGCCAAAGTGCACCGAACAAACGTGTGAAAATTGTCTTTGGCCTCAACACCACACACCAGGCATTGATTAGGAACCTCCAAGGTTCGACGACACTTATTTCGCCAAGTGGGGAGTGAATTCGTTGCAAGACGCCAAGAATTTTTTTGAACCTTAGGTGGAACGTTACTCTTCCATATGAGATCCCATACTTTTCTCGAGCCATCAGGTGATATACTTGTGGACTCAAGCCCGCCAAGACTCATCCATAGCAATTCGATAGGCACTCTTTACTAGGAATAGACCATCCTTTTCAGGAGCCCAAACGATCTGATCATCAATCAATCTTGGTGATGGCTTCAGTTTCAGAATCTCCACTATATCCATTGGTATGAAATAATCGTTCAGCAAATCCACACGCCAAGAACCAACCTGGTCAATAATCTTAGAGACAAACCTCAATCTACACCTCCTCTTGCTCGACACCAATTTATAGTATAATAGGTTCTCGGGATCCAGGGGTCCCTCCATATCCTTATGCTCTGCCCATTACACACTTTCCAAACTAATCATTTCTTCAGTAGTTCCAATCCATAAGAAATTGTAGTCCAAGTGGAGGAAGAATTGCCACCAAAAACGGTATCTTCTGGTCTCCCATTAGGGTAGTACTTAGCTTTTAGCACCCTATCACACAGACTGTCAGGTTTTGTGAGCAATCTCCAAGCTTGTCTAGCAAGCAATGCTTCATTAAACATATGTAAATCCCTAAAGCCAAGACCACCTTGGCATTTTGGCCTCTGGAGTTTATCCCAGGCACGCCAATGCGTCTTCCTTTTCCCATCGTTTGACCTCCAATAAAAGTCACGGACCAGCTTAGTTAGATCATCGCAGACCGATAACGACAATTTTAAAATCCCCATAATGTAAATAGGGAGGGTCTGAGCCACTGATTTTATAAAAACTTCTTTGTCGGCCTGTGCAAGATTACCGTCACCCCACATCAAGAGCAGTTTTGTGAGGTGAGCTTGAAGATTTTGTAATTTACCCCATGTCATACGGCCATGAAGAGTTGGCAACCCAATACATTTCTACTCAAAGACCAATTAAGTAACATCCAATGCTTGTTGCACTTCTTCCTTAACAGAAGTTGGAGATGAATCACCAAAAAACAGTGAACACTTGGAAGGGTTTATAATTTGACCTGTGGCTGCAACATACTCTCCAAGTGCTTGTTTAACTCGCAGGGCCTCATTCCGATCAGCTTTGAAGAATAAAAGTGCATCATCGGCAAAAAGCAAATGTGATATCCCAGGTGCATGATGTTGGGCCACGTAGAGATAAAACAAAACTTTTTCCCTCTAACGTGGTGATCCCAAGATCTAGCTGAGTTAGAAGGCCACGAAATTTACCAATAGATGCGTGGTTGCGGATTACTGATGAAGCGCGTCAATTGATGCAGTGCAGTCCTTGCGATCTCGATCCAATCAACGATCGTCCAAGCGCTGATGATACAACGCCTCTGCTGGTGTCCACACGTACGAGGAGGAGCGCCGCGGTGAACTGCTAGGTTCGTTACGACGGCGGGACTGCTGTGGAGCTAGGGTTTCCAACTCATGGAATGACCTAACCTAACAACCATTAACCCTTCTGAGTTACTGTGCTCCACTATATACAAGGAGTGAAGGTGGGCTCCACTCACGTGGCCCATTCACTAAAGCCCATATAATACCAGTCACTGTGAGTCTGACTCACTGACTCAGTCCAAATCCGGCTCGGGTCTAACCAACCCAGATTTCCGGTTCAGATCCAATCCGAACTTGCTCCTGCTCTTAAGTGTGACACCCCGCAAGCTCATGGATACTTGGACACGATTGGGGTCCGACTCCAAACGATCAGTTGGTAGCGGCTCCTAGTAGAACGTTCTGACTCCCAAGTACCAAAGAGTCATGATGACTTTCCTTTCCAATGCGACTTGTGTCCGAGTCCCTTTTGCCTCACGATATACCTTGTCAGACTATAGGCGAATATATGTCATCCCTTAAATAGTCCGACTCACTTCTCGATCCGAGATAAGTGATTCACCTGACTAACTCTTAGTCGATCGCCTCGGTTAACACTTAACTGAGTCATGCATGGCCATGCTTTCTGAATCATATTATCCGAGAGGGCCCAGAGAATATCTCTCCAAGTGGAAGGGAAAAATCCCATCTTGGTTATTCACGTCACGTAGCTTGATTCTCAGTCGACCCAAACTCTGCCTTTATGACTGCCCAGTTACGGATCAGCGTTTGACAGAACCTAAGTCGGTGATCCTCAACTCGGACTATGCAACAACCTTAGGTCTAAGGATTACATTGATTGAGATATAAAAATTACAACTTGTTCGTTGTACCTCAATATGGGTCAATCTGACTCGCTAAACTCTTTAGCGGAATCTATGTAAGTCGGAATAACATCACCATGCCCATGACAAGTGGAACCGAGTCATCAAGCCGACTTTCACATTGGTCTAAGTTGTGTGTCCAGGACAACCTTAATGACCAACGACATTTAGTATAAACAACATGAATGCATAGTTCCACAACTGAATCACATATTCAATGATACACATTAGATGTTTATACAAGGACTACTTAATATCTTTATGAATACAATGGGAAATATCATCATATATGATTGCCTCTATGGAATATTCCCAACAGTCTCCCACTTGCACTAGAGTCAATCTTCCGACATCACATGTCTAGGCATCTAATTGTTGGAGATATGCCCTAGAGGCAATAATAAATATGGTTATTATTATATCTTTGTGTTTATGATAAATGTTTATATTCATGCTATAATAGTATTAACAAGGAAACATTAATACTTGTGTGAATAGTAAACTTAATTTGAAGTCCCTAGTATAGCCTCTATACTTCACTAGCTTGTTGATTGATTAATGATTGTGGTTTCCCTATCATGAACATTGAGATGTTATCAACAACAAGATCATATCGTTAGGAGAATGATATGGTGGACATACTCCTATAGACAAGCGTAGCATAAAGATCAAGTCATTTCAATAGTTCAATTGCTATATGCTTTCTGATACATAGTAACCTAATTCCTTCGACCATGAGATCATGCATATCACCTTTACCGGATGGATGCTTTGATGACGTCAAACACCACACCGTAACTGGGTGGCTATAAAGGTGGCATTGAGTGTTCGGAAAGTATTGGTTGAAACACATGGATCAAGAGTGGGATTTGTCCATCCACATGACGGATAGATATACTCTGGGCCCTCTCGGTGGAATGTCATCCAATTAGCTTGCAAGCATGTGACTTGGTCACAAGGATATCACGGGAACGAGAAAAGAGTACTTATCAGTAACGAGGTTGAACTAGGTATGCAGAGATACCGACGATCATAACCTCAGATAAGTAACATATCGTGAGACAAAGGGAAATTGGTATCGTATGTAAGTGGTTCATTCGATCGCAAAGTAATCGTAGAAATATGTGGGAGCCATATGAATTTCCAGATTCCTCTATTGGTTATTGTTCGGAGAAGTGTCTCGATCATGTCCGCATAATTCACGAACCGTAGGGAGACACACTTAAGGATTCGACGTTGTTTGAGTAGTTATGGTATTATGAGAAAGAGACCGAATGTTGTTCGGAGTCTCGGATGGGATCCGGGATATCACGAGGTGATCCGGAATGGTCCGGAGAATAAGATTCATATAAGGAAAGTCCCATTTCGGAGTTCGGGAATGATTCCGGTGTTTTCATCGGGGATATTCTAGAAGGTTCCGGATTGTCCGGCACTCCGGGGGGGGAGGGGTACATGAATGTGTCATTACATATTGGAATGATTGCATCATGTACTAAGTGTTCTTGCTGTCCCAAATATAGGATTAAATTGAATCCTAAAACAGAAAAGTCAAATGTCCAGTTTGAAAGTCAAACGGCTAAAACAAGAAACTGTGGGAAACAAGCAAGAGGAGTTGGAACCGACTTGGAGGAGGAGTTTCTCTCCTCCAAGCCGGCGGCCAGCCTAGGCCGAGTTGGGGAGGGACTCCCTCCCTCCCCTGGCGCGCCAGCCCCCTCCCATCTATATAAGGAGGGGCAGGGCTCCCCTCCTAGACACACAAGTTTCCACCTCTAAATCTCAGGTTTAGAGCCGTTTTGGTTTAGAGCTTCTAATTGCTTTAGCCAGCGGTCTAGAGCCTTCTAATTGGTTTAGAGCCTTCTAATTGGTGTGTCTAATTACTAGACCACTAATAGCCTCTCTCATAAGCTCCACCATACTCGCACCGGCTTAAGGCGAAGCCCTGCGGGATTTCCCCTCTACTTCCGGTACCACGCCGTTGTGCTGCCGGAATCGCGAGGAGAGTGCTACAACCTCCGCTGCCTGCTGGAACAAGGGAGAGGAAGGTCTTCGTCGAGTATCGAACGTGTGACCGACTGCGTGAGCGCTGCCGGAACGTGGCGCCGGAAGGATCGTCTACACGATCTTGAGATCGGAAAGAGTACGACTACATCACCCACGAGAATCCGCTCTCGTTAAACGCTTTGGAATCTTCGAGGGTAAGTTATTCCATCGACTCGTTGCTACAATCTAGTAGATAGATCTTGGCTTGTTTGTTTGTATGCGATTGAAAATTTTTGTTTTCCATGCTACGAACCCCTACAGTGGTATCAGAGCCGTGTCTATATGTAGATCTGTTGCACGAGTAGAACACAATGGTCATTGTGGGCGTTGATGCTTTTATTGTAGATTGCTTTTTGTGTACTTTGCATCTTGCGGTATGTTGGGATGAAGCGGCCCGGGCTAACCTTACATGACATCGTTCATGAGACTTGCTCCACGCTTGACATGCAACTTGTATTGCATAAGTGGCTTTGCGGGTGCCTGTTTCTCCTAGCATAGTTAAGATCCAATTTACAACGGGTAATCAACAATGATAGTATCAATGTTGTGGTTCTTGTTCGTAAGTTAGAACGACACTTATTGAAAGCCCCAAACCACGTAAAATATGCAAAGAAAGTAGAAGCGTCTAACTTTGTTTTGCAGGGGTGTGCAGTGATGTGATATGGCCATGATTGTGATTATATTTGATGTATGCAATGTTCCTTATTGTAAGTCGGCAACCGGCAGGAGCCATATGGTTGTCTTTAATTTATGTTAAGACCCGCGTGTCTATTCAAAGTAGTTGTAATAGTTGAAGCCGGTGGACGACAACCATGGAGAAGCGTCATTGACCTTGATGCAATGCCGGTGATGATGGAGATCATGTTCGTGTTTGAAGATGGAGATCGGAAGCACAAAGAAGAAAGGCCATATCATATCACATATTATGAATTGCATGTGATGTTAATCCTTTATGCATCTTGTATTGCTTAATAGACGACGGTAGCATTATAAGATGATCCCTCATGCACATGAATTTCAAATCATAAAGTGTTCGCCCTTAGCTAGCACCGTTGCTAAAGCTTGTTGTTTCGAAGCACCACGTGATGATCGGGTGTGTTAGATTCCGCAAGTGTATACAACGTAAGCAAGCCAGATTTGCTTATGCGGTGGCTAAGGTTTGATCTTGACGAGCCTAGCATGTACAGACATGGTCTCAGGAACACGGATTACCGAAAGGTAAAGCATGAATCATATAGTAGATATGATGAACATGATGATTGTTCGCCATTGAAACTATATCAACTCTCGTGATGATCGGTGTTGATGTAGTGGATTTGGTTCGTGTGATCACTAAAACAATGTGAGGGATGTTGTTTTGAGTGGGAGTTCACCTAGTTTAATTTCATTAATTAATTTGAACTCAATTTGTCATAAACTTAGTCTAAACTATTGCAAATATGTTGTAGATCAATGGCAGCCCCTACCATCAATTTTAATGCGTTCCTAGAGAAAGAAAAGTTGAAAAACAATGGAAGCAACTTCGCGGATTGGTTCCGCAATTTGAGAATTGTCCTCACAGCTGGTAATTTGACCTATGTGCTGGATGCACCGCTGGGTGACCCACCTGCAGCTGATGCTTCCGATGAAGTAAAGAATGTTTACCTCGCTCGGAAGAATCAGTACTCCATAGTTCAGTGTGCTATCTTGTATGGTTTAGAATCGGAGCTTCAGAAAAGGTTTGAAGAGTCAGACCCATATGATATTGTCGAGGATCTCAAATTGATTTTTGAGACTCATGCGGCAATTGAAAGCTATGAGGCTTCTGAAAAGTTCTTTAACTGCAAGATGGAAGAGGGCAGCTCCGTCAGTGAGCATGTGCTTAAGATGTCTGGGCACGCAAACAAACTTCAAAGCTTGGGTATAGTGATTCCTAATGCTTTGGGGATTTACCGCGTCCTCCAGTCATTGCCACCAAGTTACAGGAACTTTGTGATGAACTACAACATGCAGAACATGAACAAAGAGTTGCCAGAACTATTTGCCATGTTAAAATCTGCAGAAGTGGAGATCAAGAAAGAGCACCAAGTGTTGATGGTCAATAAGACCACCAAATTCAATAAAGGCAAGTCTAATCAAAAGGGACACTTCAAGAAGGGTGGTAAGAAAGTTACCGCGCCGACGAAGAAAACCAAGGCTGGACCAAAGCCTGAAACTGAGTGCTTTTACTGCAAGGGAGTAGGTCACTGGAAGCGGAATTGCCCAAAGTACTTGGCGGATTTGAAGAACGGCAACATCAAGAAGAAAGGTATATCTGATATACATGTTATTGATGTGTATCTCACTAGTATTCGTAGTAGTGCCTGGGTATTTGATACTGGTTCGGTTGCTCATATTTGTAACTCGAAACAGGTGCTGCAGAATAAACGGAAGCTAGCGAAGAACGAGGTGACGATGCGCGTGGGAAACGGATCAAAGGTTGATGTGATCGCGGTCGGCACGCTACCTCTTCATCTACCATCGGGATTAGTTTTATACTTAAATAATTGTTATTTGGTGCCTGCGTTGAGCATGAACATTATATCAGGATCTTGTTTATTGCGAGACGGTTACTTGTTTAAATCAGAGAATAATGGTTGTTCGATTTATATGAGTAATATGTTTTACGCACATGCACTTTTGATAGATGGTCTATTCTTATTGAATCTCGATAGTGGAAATACACATATCAACAATATTGAGGCTAAACGTTTGAAATCAAGCGATAATTCGACCTATATGTGGCACTGTCGTCTTGGTCACATTGGAGTGAAGCGTATGAAGAAACTCCATTCCGATGGACTTCTTGAATCACTTGATTTTGAATCACTTGATAGATGCGAAGCATGTCTGATGGGAAAAATGACTAAGACTCCATTTTCTGGTATGATGGAGCGAGCTACGGACTTATTGGAAATTATACATACCGATGTGTGTGGTCCAATGAGTGTAGCATCGCGCGGTGGTTATCGTTATGTTCTTACCTTCACGGATGACTTGAGTAGATATGGGTATATCTATTTCATGAAACATAAGTCCGAAACTTTCGAGAAGTTTAAGGAGTTTCAAAGTGAGGTAGAGAATCAACGTAACAAGAAGATTAAATTTCTAAGTTCTGATCGTGGAGGTGAATATCTAAGTTACGAGTTTGGCGAGCATTTAAAGAAGTGCGGAATACTTTCACAATTGACACCGCCGGGAACACCACAGCGTAATGGTGTGTCCGAACGTCGTAATCGAACTCTCTTAGATATGGTTCGTTCTATGATGTCACTTACAGATTTACCGCTATCATTTTGGGGTTATGCATTAGAAACAGCCGCATTCACTTTAAATAGGGCACCGTCTAAATCCGTTGAAACGACACCGTATGAATTATGGTTTGGGAAGAAACCTAAATTGTCGTTCCTTAAAGTTTGGGGATGCGAAGCCTATGTAAAGAAGTTACAGCCGGACAAGCTTGAACCCAAAGCGGAAAAATGCGTCTTCATAGGATACCCGAAGGAAACTATTGGGTATACCTTCTATCATAGATCCGAAGGCAAAATCTTCGTTGCCAAGAATGGATCCTTTCTAGAGAAGGAATTTCTCTCGAAAGAAGTGACTGGAAGGAAAGTAGAACTCGACGAGGTTGTCGAACCTTCTCTCGAAATTGCGAGTAGCGCAGCACCGGAAGAAGTTCCTGTGGTGCCTGCACCAATAAGAGAGGAAGCTAATGATGGTGATCATGAAACTTCGGTTGAAGTTACTACAGAACCTCGGAGGTCAACGAGAACTCGTACCACTCCAGATTGGTATGATTCCGTTATGAATGTCATGGTGGTGGACAACACCGATGACCCCGAGACATATGAGGAAGCGATGATGAGCCCAGATTCCAATAAATGGCAAGAAGCCATGAAATCCGAGATTGGATCCATGTACGAAAACCAAGTATGGACTTTGGTGGACTTACCGGATGGCCGGAAGGCTGTCGAGAACAAATGGATTTTCAAGAAGAAAACAGATGCTGATGGTAATGTTACTGTCTATAAAGCTCGACTTGTCGCAAAAGGGTTTCGACAAATTCAAGGAATTGACTACGATGAGACTTTCTCACCTGTAGCGAAGCTAAAGTCTGTGAGGATTATGTTAGCAATCGCTGCATATTATGATTATGAGATATGGCAGATGGATGTCAAAACAGCATTCCTCAATGGAGACATTGATGAAGAGTTGTATATGATGCAACCCAAAGGTTTTGTCGATCCTAAAGATGCTAACAAGGTATGCAAGCTTCAACGGTCCATCTATGGATTGAAGCAAGCATCCCGAAGTTGGAATCAACGTTTTGATAAGGTAATCAAAAGTTTTGGTTTTATACAAACTTATGGAGAAGCTTGTATTTACAAGAAAGTGAGTGGGAGCTCTGTAGCATTCTTAATACTGTATGTGGATGACATATTGTTGATTGGGAATGATGTAGACCTTCTTAATAGTGTCAAGGAATATTTGAATAATAGTTTTTCAATGAAGGATCTTGGCGAAGCAGCTTACATATTAGGCATAAAGATTTATAGAGATAGATCCAAACGCCAAATATCATTGTCACAAAGTACATATTTGGACAAAGTTCTAAAGAAGTTTGGAATGGAAGAAAGCAAGAAAGGGTTCTTGCCCATGTTGCCCAATACGACCTTGAGTAAAACTCAAAGTCCAACATCGGCAGAAGATAGAGAAAGGATGAGTAAGACTCCCTATGCCTCAGCCATAGGATCTCTAATGTATGCCATGCTATGTACTAGACCCGACATTGCATATGCTGTTAGTTTAACTAGCAGATATCAAAGTGATCCAGGAGTGGATCATTGGACAGCGGTCAAAAACATCCTTAAGTACTTGAGAAGAACTAAGGATATGGTTCTTTCTTATGGAGGTGATGAACAGCTCGTTGTTAATGGTTACACCGATGCTAGTTGGAACACCGATCCAGATGATTCTAAATCACAATCTGGGTACGTATTTATTTTGAATGGTGCAGCAGTTAGCTGGAGGAGTGCAAAGCAAAGCGTTGTGGCGAGATCTTCAACTGAATCGGAATACATGGCTTCTTCAGAGGCTTCACAAGAAGCGATATGGATGAAAGAGTTCATTACAGAGCTGGGTGTGGTTCCAAGTGCGCTGGACCCAATGTCTATCTACTGTGATAACATGGGTGCCATAGCCAATGCGCAAGAACCAAGGTCACACAAGAAGCTGAAGCATATCAAGCTGCGTTTTCACGCTATTCGAGAACATATCCAGGATGGGGATATAAAGATTTGCAAAGTACACACAGATCTGAATGTGGCGGATCCGTTGACTAAACCTCTCCCGAGGGCAAAACATGACCAACACCAAACTGCCATGGGTGTTCGGTATATTACCATGTAATCTAGATTAGATGACTCTAGTGCAAGTGGGAGACTGTTGGAGATATGCCCTAGAGGCAATAATAAATATGGTTATTATTATATCTTTGTGTTTATGATAAATGTTTATATTCATGCTATAATAGTATTAACAAGGAAACATTAATACTTGTGTGAATAGTAAACTTAATTTGAAGTCCCTAGTATAGCCTCTATACTTCACTAGCTTGTTGATTGATTAATGATTGTGGTTTCCCTATCATGAACATTGAGATGTTATCAACAACAAGATCATATCGTTAGGAGAATGATATGGTGGACATACTCCTATAGACAAGCGTAGCATAAAGATCAAGTCATTTCAATAGTTCAATTGCTATATGCTTTCTGATACATAGTAACCTAATTCCTTCGACCATGAGATCATGCATATCACCTTTACCGGATGGATGCTTTGATGACGTCAAACACCACACCGTAACTGGGTGGCTATAAAGGTGGCATTGAGTGTTCGGAAAGTATTGGTTGAAACACATGGATCAAGAGTGGGATTTGTCCATCCACATGACGGATAGATATACTCTGGGCCCTCTCGGTGGAATGTCATCCAATTAGCTTGCAAGCATGTGACTTGGTCACAAGGGATCACATATCACGGGAACGAGAAAAGAGTACTTATCAGTAACGAGGTTGAACTAGGTATGCAGAGATACCGACGATCATAACCTCGGATAAGTAACATATCGTGAGACAAAGGGAAATTGGTATCGTATGTAAGTGGTTCATTCGATCGCAAAGTAATCGTAGAAATATGTGGGAGCCATATGAATTTCCAGATTCCTCTATTGGTTATTGTTCGGAGAAGTGTCTCGATCATGTCCGCATAATTCACGAACCGTAGGGAGACACACTTAAGGATTCGACGTTGTTTGAGTAGTTATGGTATTATGAGAAAGAGACCGAATGTTGTTCGGAGTCTCGGATGGGATCCGGGATATCACGAGGTGATCTGGAATGGTCCGGAGAATAAGATTCATATAAGGAAAGTCCCATTTCGGAGTTCGGGAATGATTCCGGTGTTTTCATCGGGGATATTCTAGAAGGTTCCGGATTGTCCGGCACTCCGGGGGGGGGAGGGGTACATGAATGTGTCATTACATATTGGAATGATTGCATCATGTACTAAGTGTTCTTGCTGTCCCAAATATAGGATTAAATTGAATCCTAAAACAGAAAAGTCAAATGTCCAGTTTGAAAGTCAAACGGCTAAAACAAGAAACTGTGGGAAACAAGCAAGAGGAGTTGGAACCGACTTGGAGGAGGAGTTTCTCTCCTCCAAGCCGGCGGCCAGCCTAGGCCGAGTTGGGGAGGGACTCCCTCCCTCCCCTGGCGCGCCAGCCCCCTCCCATCTATATAAGGAGGGGCAGGGCTCCCCTCCTAGACACACAAGTTTCCACCTCTAAATCTCAGGTTTAGAGCCGTTTTGGTTTAGAGCTTCTAATTGCTTTAGCCAGCGGTCTAGAGCCTTCTAATTGGTTTAGAGCCTTCTAATTGGTGTGTCTAATTACTAGACCACTAATAGCCTCTCTCATAAGCTCCACCATACTCGCACCGGCTTAAGGCGAAGCCCTGCGGGATTTCCCCTCTACTTCCGGTACCACGCCGTTGTGCTGCCGGAATCGCGAGGAAAGTGCTACAACCTCCGCTGCCTGCTGGAACAAGGGAGAGGAAGGTCTTCGTCGAGTACCGAACGTGTGACCGACTGCGGGAGCGCTGCCGGAACGTGGCGCCGGAAGGATCGTCTACACGATCTTGAGATCGGAAAGAGTACGACTACATCACCCACGAGAATCCGCTCTCGTTAAACGCTTTGGAATCTTCGAGGGTAAGTTATTCCATCGACTCGTTGCTACAATCTAGTAGATAGATCTTGGCTTGTTTGTTTGTATGCGATAGAAAATTTTTGTTTTCCATGCTACGAACCCCTACACTAATGCCCATAGCTCTTAGGTGCGCCTCATGCTTTGGCTGTGGTAACGGCTTTGTCAACGGCTCTGCAATATTTGCATCCGTGTGTACCTTGCATAACTTGATATCACCCTGATCCACAAACTGGCGAATCAGGTGGTACCGCATGAGTATGTGCTTGTTCTTCTGGTGTTGTCTAGGTTCCTTGGCTTGTGTAATAGCACCATTGTTGTCACAATACATGTCTTACGGATTGGACGAGCTCTGAACCACACCAAGATCCATGAGGAAATTCCTCATCCAAACAACTTCCTTTGCTGCCTCCAAGGCAGCAATATACTTAGCCTCTGTTGTAGATGCAGAGACAATCTCTTGCTTGGAACTCTTCCAGCTCACAGCACCTCCGTTTATAATAAACATGTATCCAGGTTGCGAACAAGAATCATCAGAGTTGGTAAGATAACTCGCATCCGTGTAACTCTTTTCATTGAGTTCATTTTCACCACCATAAACCAAAAACATATCCTTAGTCCTTTTCAAGCACTTTAGGATATTTTTAGCCGTTGTCTAGTAGATTTCTCTAGAACAGCCTGGTATCTGCTCACAACACTCAGAGCATAGGAAACATCTGGCCTAGTACAAATCATGGCATACATGATGGATCCGACTGCAGAAGCATACGGAATCGCACTCATCCGACTTTGCTCATCAGTTGTCGAAGGACACTGAGTCTTGCTAAGTTTTACACCATGGGACATCGGTAAGAACCCCTTCTTAGACGATTCCATGTTGAACTTCTTCAACACTTTGTCCAAATAAGTACTTTGACTCATCCAATGAGACGTCTTGATCTATCTCTATAGATCTGGATTCCGAGAATATACGTTTCCTCACCCAAGTCTTTCATTGAGAAACTCCTTTCCAATGATTGCTTGGTTTCTTACAACATCTGGACATCATTTCCAATCAATAATATGTCATCCACATATAAGATCAGAAATTTTACTTTGTTCCCACTAAACTTCTTGTACAAACAAGAATCATGATCACTCTTGATGAAGCCAAATGATTTGAATACCTCATCAAAGCGAATATTCCAACTCCGAGATGCTTGCTTCAACCCATAAATGGATTTCTGAAGTTTGCACACTTTGTCAGCATTATCCAAATCGAAAAAACCCTCGGTCTGTATCATATACACGTCCTCGGTTAAATTTCTGTTAAGGAAAGCCGTTTTTCCATCCATCTGCCATATCTCATAGTCGAAATAGGCTGCTATAGCTAACATTATCCGAACTGATTTAAGCATCGCTACGGGCGAGAAAGTCTTGTCGTAATCAACTCCTTGAACTTGTCGGAACCCCTTCGCGACAAGACGTGCTTTATAGACAGAAACATTTTCATCCATATCAGTTTTCTTCTTAAAGATCCGTTTGCACTCGACGGGTCTTGCACCGTCTAGCAGATCAATCAAATTCCAAACTTGATTTTCCTCCATGGACTTTAACTCGGATCTCATGGCTCCAAGCCATGACTCGGAATCAGATCCCACCATCGCTTCCGAATAATTTGCCGGCCCATCACTGTCGAACAGTAATACATAACGAACACTTCGTAATCTCATCGATCTTCGTAGTAGAGGTGCTGCTGCCGGCTCAGCTACCACGACCGGCTCAACCTCCAAGGTTTTTGCCGACTCACTACTAGCCGGTTCCTCTCGAATTTCTTCGAGATGCACCGTGCTCCCACTTACTCCCCGACTGAGAAACTCTTTCTCAAGGAAGACACCGTTCCGAGCGACAAACACTTTGCCCTCTTCTTAGTTGTATAAGTAGTAACCCAAGGTTTCCCTCGGATACCCCACGAAAATACACTTATCCGACTTGGCCGTAAGCTTGTCCGACTGAAGTTGCTTGACAAATGCTCCACAACCCCAAATCTTAAGAAAAGACAAACTCACCATTTTGCATGTCCACATCTCATGCGGTGTCTTGTCTACCGACTTAGATGGTACTCTGTTTAGTGTGAACGCCGCTATTTCTAGACAATAACCCAAAAATGATAAAGGCAGATCTGTCCGACTCATCATTTATCGTACCATGTCCAACAAGGTTCGATTCTGCCTTTCCGAAACACCGTTCCTTTGCGGCGTTCCTGGCATAGTAAGTTGAGGAACTATTCCACAACCTTTTAGATTGTCATCAAACTCATGGATCATTTACTTGCCTCCTCGGTCCGACCGAAGAAACTTTATTTTCTTGCCGAGTTGATTCTGTACTTCATTCTGGAATTTTTTGAACTTTTCAAAGGCTTCCGACTTATGTTTCATCAAGTAGATTGTAACACCCCAGTTTCAGTTAAAATCTAATTAGGGTTTTGTTTGTGCATCATGATCATCATCTAATAAAAATGCATGCAAAAAATATGCAAAACCCTAAACCCTACTCTTTTCCTCTAATTAAAAAGCATTCAAAAGGTTTTGAATATTTTGAAAAGTACCAAAACTTGTGGAGTCCAAATTGAGTAAAAGGGCCCCTCAGTATATTACATATTTTATAAAACCTCTGGTAATTTTTAAAATGGATCAGAACAGTTTGAAATTGAAATTACAAAGAGGAAATACAAAATAGAAATGGAAAAACAATTTTACAGAAAAAAATAAGAAAACCCTAGCTACCTGGGCCTATCCCACCCTGTCCCTCTCCTCCCCGTCGCCAGCGCGCGCCCGCAGCAAGCCCAACAGCGGCCCAGTACCGCTTCGGCGTCGCCTGTGTGTCTTCCTCCTCTGGCAAGCAACTCAGTGTCGTCTCCGACGCCGTTCGCCGCCGCCGCGATGCGCGCCCCGCGCCGCGATGCCCGCCGCCGCTCTGGAGGCCGATCCCGCGCCGACTCCCTCGCTCACCCTTATCCTCTCTTTCTTCCCACGCGCTTCCTCTCTCTATCTCTGCAGCATGCCCCGAAACCCTAGCCAACGAGCTCGCCATCGCCCGGCCGTCTCCGTCATCCCCTCGCTCAGCTGAGGCCGCCTTGAGCTTCACCTCGCTCGTCTCCATCGATTGCCCCAGCCAGCGCAAGCAAGCGTGGTCCCAGTCGCCGCAATCAGACCCTCGTTCCCGACACCGGCCACCACTGCAAGCCATCGATTCCGGCCTCCCCGTGCCTCCTCGACCCCTCCATCACACTTAGGGTGAGCCACCGATCCCTCTAGACCTCTCCTTTGCCTCTGTCGTGCGTCGTAGCTGTCGCTCACCATCGATCCGCAAGCTCCGCTGCCGTGCACCGTCGAGCTCGCCGTTCCGGTGACCAAGCAACAGCGGGGCCGCCCATATTAGGTCTGCCCTGATGCGCTGGTTCGAATAGGATAGGTCCCGTAGCCCCTTGCGCCCTCCTCCGCCGTCTCCGGCGACCACCCGATGGTGGCCGTCGTGTGACGTCAGGCCGACGTGGCCCTAACGTGGGCCGTGGACCCGCTAGCTGCCAGCGAGGCTCGGACGTAGCCCTGACCCCATTAGTCAGTGTCTGTGGGTAGCTTCAGCCCTAGTGAGAAACGACCCACCCCTCTGGTCATATCAGCATGCTTCTGTGCTGATGTAGTAAACCTTTTAAAAATGATTTAATAAATCCAGAAAATGGTTTAAATCTCATAAATTCAATAAGTAATTATTTATAAGTCAGAAAAATACAAAAAATATATCAAAATGTTCAGAAAAATGAGAACTATCTAATTAAGCTATAATCATGCATTGATCAACAACTTTAATGATAAGTTTAAATAGAAGAACATAGTAACCCCTCATAGGTAATTCCGGAGTTTCCCTGAGTTAGGGTTTTCACCCCTCGGAACCCCGTTTAAATTGTCGAGCATGCCTTAGGGTTACTTTGAATACAATTTAACTTGTCATATCATCATACTTGCTTGAGCATTAGATCGATGCCATGTGTTGATTGTTTCCCTCTCTTTCCGGTGTTTGGTTCTTCGCGGTAGAATACGATATCAAGATCGAGATCAAAGACTGAGATCAACACCTTCGAAGTTCGAAGATCGACGAACAATACTTGACCAACTGTAACCAAGTCAAGTACAATATTCCCGAAGATCTGCTTATTGGTTATCAACTGGCAAAAGCAAGCATAGCCCCACCATGATATAGTCCTATGATTTCGAAAGCATTTCAATTCCTACCATGATGCATACGATTCTACTATGGTATTTTATCGATAGATAGAGTATCGTATCTGTTGCATTACTCCCTTGAGCTTATATTACCTGATCCACTACTCCTAGAATATCTAGGTTTGGCTTGTGTGCATTGCTAGAGCTTATATATTTGTTCTACTTAGCCATGCATAGCTGTCAGTGCTGGTTCATCCAGGTGATGTATTAGATGCAGAGAATCTAGTATGACAGGAGAACGTGATGATATGAGATCAGAGGTGATATGAGATTAAACATGCTAAGGCTTGTATGGGAGGCCACAGTGGGATGTGGTTTTTCTAGTCCTATGCTCGCCACCACTAGGAACAGAGTTCTTGCCTTCGGAACCGAGACGAGCGTACAACCACACGGGGTCTGGACAACCTCATGACTAACTAACTTGCCTAGTAGATTCCATGAGTCACATAGTTTGAGCGTTCCATTCGACATGCATTCTGGATCTTCTCGAAGGCGGTGAAGGAGGTGCATTCATAACCGGTAGGTAAGCGTCGCCGGGGTTGCTTGGGGTCGATGGAGCCCCTAGTGAACCAACCTCGCCTCACATCTCTAGGGACCGGCTTCGGGACTTGACCCATTACGGTGGAACCATCCTTAGGGCGTGACTCATGGTCTCGGCGAAATCAAGGTAAAGGTCGTGTCTAACCACCCTCTACCGGCCTTCCAAGGAAGAGGGCTAATCTTAAGTGGCATTAAGAGAAGGTTAGTACGTGTGGGTAAAGTTGTACACCCCTGCAGGGTTAAATCTTTTCAAAAAGCCGTATTCACGGTTATGATCGCTTGGTGACCAGATTCTAAGATCATAAAGAACTTGAACCTAATCATAAAATTTGGCAGATCAACGTGTGCTTAAGGATGCTTCCTCATGGGTACGAGGGGGTGATCCTAGTTCAGGAGATGATGATGATTTGGTGGATATGAAAATATGATGATCAATATTTTGGATATGTCGCTCTCTTATACCCTTTTAAAATACTCCGAATAGACAAGATTCTTCCGCCTCTTGTTTTACAAACAAAGATGGTTTTATGCAAAACAACTCCACCAGCCAGAAGTCTTGCGGAGTACACCCTGTACTCACCCTTGCGTTGTTGATACTTTTGGCAGAGTAAGTGTTCCCTTGAAGACGAGTTCTGTACTACATCGACACCGACAAATAGCTTGGGGTTCCCGGCCGGCAGCCTGGAATCTATGGGCTGGGACGTCATCGTTATGCTTCGAGCCTCTTAGGCCATTTGTTAAGTTTGCTATACTTAATAGCATAATTTGCCTTCCGTTGTTTGATGTTTGTGGTCAGTGACCTCTTCTTGTAATAATTTGGTTCTCTGCTCAATTATGAGCTTGCTGTAATAATTTTTGTATCGTAGGGTCACTGTTGTGTTACCGATTCTTCACTAGATATCCTTGAGCTCAAGGTTAAGCTTATGTCAGACGGAGGTCTGGGATTTGTTTAGCCCTCATCCCGGGGGTGTCACAGGTTTTGGTATCAGAGTAGTACCGAACGTAGGAAAACCTCGCTATTGGTCGATGTTGAGTCTAGTGTTTGTGAAAACTATTTTAAAAGCTGAAAAGTATTTGCGAAAACTCTAGTATGCTTATTTTTCTCCTTATCCAGTTTTTCTCTAATGCTGGGTTATCTTATCTTGTGTTGATTTGGAAAGTTATGATATCTCTGAACCCCTACAATCTCTTCTAGTCTTTCAAATCTTAGGTGCCTTCTTGGCATGCCATTTCTAAGCCAGTTGACCTAGTGTTGATTTCTCTAGAGTCGTGTGTGTTATGAACTCCTTGTTTCCTTTGTTCTTGTTCATATGAGAGATTCCTTTCTATCATGATCTCTCTATTTTTGGATCCTACAATATAATGATCCATAGTGTTCTTTTCTAGGCTTCAAGGTTCCCTTTCGCCTCTAGTGCTTCCTTTTTATTTGTTTGGGTACTTCATAAGGTGTTCCTCCTTTTGGAAGCTACCTCGTGATTGCTACCTTGTAGTGGATGCCATGTCACTCAAGTAGTAGTTACTCCTTTCTTTGGGTTTTCTCCCTTGGACTTGAACCTAAGATCCCCAATTGTGCTGGATTCTGGTGTTGTGAATCTTGTACATGAAGCTAACCTTTAACCCAAGATCCATTCCTTTGACCCCTGTCGTTAATGTTCATACATTACCTCAGGATGGCTGGTACTATAATTCTAGCCTTCAAGCTTGTGGTCTTTGTCGCGATTGAATTATGACAACTAAGGACTTCCCCTACCACTAGTTATGGCAGATGTTCTTTAATGGAACCAAATAGATCACGACAAGAGTACTCTTCGTGAGTCTCGCATCCATATTCGTGACTGTGCCACACCTTATTTCTTCTATGCATTGGTTTTGGAAGGTTGCTGACTTATGCATCCACATCTCGGGATTCTATCCTAAGTATGTTCCTTTCCCCTTGTCGTTTACCGACCTTTGTCTACCAGTTGGTAGCCAAGTAGTATATGTGCATCGGTGTTTGACGAAGCAAGATACTCTTGTGGTCCATCAAGACAAACCATTTCGGGATGTCAGGAGAAACAAACTCCGGTACCTCGTCATATCTAGGACCAGGTCAAAGTGTTGTAGTCCGCAGATCAAGAGGCATTGTTTATCTTCTGTTTGTTCCACCTTAAAGTATCACACTCTTTTATACTAAGAGGTCGTGCTGAGTTTTATGCTCCCTTAATGAAGTGATGCTCCTACACATATTTAACCACCCTTCCTCGAGCTTATGCGCTCGTGAATGATGCATGTGCGTAATAATGTGGTCATCTGAGATTCTTAGCAATTATTATTGTTTTGAACTCTAAGGACATTTGAGTGATTCTTAGCGTGATTGGTTAACCCTATCACTAAGCGAAGAATGATAGTGCTACCAATTCTGCTATTCTGGTACATCTATTTCATCAAAGAGTTAGGCTTGTGCCGAAGCTCTAACACTGTGTCTCCTTGCCTTACAAAGCAAGTTACCTCTCGAACTAAGTGGCATACCGGTGGTTCGTGATATTCTGGACGTCTTTCTGGAAGTATTGCCTTGTTGCCACATGACTGTGTTGTCAAGTTCTTGAGCAAGCAAGTTCTCCGAACTGCTACTTCCTCCAAGGATCCGTATTGGATACCCCTGAAACAGTTCGTTGATCTTATATAACAATTTGGAGAGTTGTAAGACAAAAGTTCTATCCGACCCAGTTCCTTCGTAAAGGGATGTCTAGTTTTGTTCATATTGAAGAAAGATATTATCTCCTTCGTGGATATGTTATGGGTTATTGTCAAATCAAACTCAGTTCCAAGGACTATCTTGATGGTGTTCTACTTGTGATGTTTCACTTGAGTACATCTTCATGTCCTTTGGTCTGACCAATACTCTTGTCTTGTTCATGTAACATATGAGTCCATCTTAATGGAATGTCTCGATAAGTTTGTTGTTGAGCCCATCGACAATATCTTTATCTTTTCCATGTTAGACTAGATTCATATGGAATATATGGCATCACTGTTGGAAACTTTCGAGAACCGTCTTCGAGTCATCTCAAAGCATGTGTTCTGGATGTCAGAAGTGACATTCTCTAGTTCATGTGCAAATGTTGAAAGATGTCGCCATGGATTCGAGAAGAGTAATCTCCCTCTCCTTAAGGATACATGTGTGTTTTATTGTTAGCACATTATGTGTGTGCAGTTGTCTTTCGACAAGTTGCTAATACATGGGTATAGCAATATAGCTCATCTTTTGGAGCTTTACACTGTAGTCCATGTCTTGAGAATCTAGTGACTTTATCTTTGCGATAAATGTTGCAAACTTTCTATTCGAAAATGCTAAGTCTGAAGTATCTTTCCACCTAACCAAAGATGAATCTCAAGCAGCAATGATGGTTCGTGTTATTCAAGGTTTTGACATAGGCAATTTGTGCATTTGGCAAGATTGATGTAATGGTTGACACACTTAGACCTTTCGTCATATTCCTTGATTTAGTAGTAACATCCACTCTTCATAAGGCTTCTTCGATAATTTATTATATGAGTTGTTCTTATGATTTCCTTTGTATCCGAAGTCTGACCTTTACTTGATGCTTGCTTCATCGAACATCAAGGAGAACCTTTAAAGTAGTGGTGCTAAATGTCTCTCGGTCAATTCTACAAACCCTTTTATGTTGGCAAGCGTATCATTGTGCTAAGTACTTGAAGTCTAATAATGAAGTTTCTTTCTTCTCGTGTCATCAGTAATCTTCTTATCTATTCATCCTAGTGGTGTAAAGTGATGTCATGATCTTTGGCAAAGATTCTGATAGTCCTAGATGAATAAAGAGTTTCCTTTGTTTTTCTTAGCCATGTTTTAAGAATGACTATGATTTTGGTAATCAATAGTTTATTTTGATACATGTTCCTTGTGACTCTTATGAGTCCTCTCCACCAAAACATATTTCTATCTTGGCCTTCTATTGAATGAAAGAGTGACCCTTCTGTGTCAAAAGTAGTTCAACAACTTGGTTTTGTTGATCCCTCTCTCTGCAACCTGAAATCTCTACTTAAGCCCTTTTAGTAGAGGTTCCCTATCAAAGTCTGTGGTCATGTTCTTTCTGTTGAATCCTTCCTTCTCAGAAGCTTAAACTCTTCTGTGGCTCCATGGTCTCAATCCTTATAAAGACCATCCATCTAACAAACTTGAAACCTTCTCCCGTTGTTTCCTCCGTTACCTTGGCGTGTTTCATGTTTGTCATCTCAGAGTTGTTTCTGAACACTCCATCCATATGATGACCATGAGATACTCTGTGTGTTGTTTAGTGTGTTTCCCTGTTATCTTTAGTATAACCCTGTTTCTTTCTCTCTTTTTCTCTCTTCCTACCTTTGGAATCTCGGGTCGACATTCTCGTAAGGGGGATAGAGCTGTAACACCCTAGTTTTAGTTAAACTCTAATTAGGGTTTTGTTTGTGCGTCATGATCATCATATAATAAAAATGCATGCAAGAAATATGCAAAACCCTAAACCCTACCCTTTCCCTCTACTTGAAAAGCATTCAAAAGGTTTTGAATATTTTGAAAAGTACCAAAAATTGTGGAGCCCAAATTGAGTAAAAGGGCCCCTCAGTATATTACATATTTTATAAAACCTCTCGTAATATTTGAAATGGATCAAAACAGTTTGAAATTGAAAATACAAAGAGGAACTACAAAACAGAAATGGAAAAACAATTTTACAGAAAAAATAAGCAAACCCTAGCTACCTGGGCCTAGCCCACCCTGTCCCTCTCCTCCCTGTCGCCAGCGCGCGCCCGCAGCAAGCCCAACGGCGTCCCATGTGGCCCAGTACCGCTTTGGCGTCGCCTGTGTCATCTTCCTCCTCTGGCAAGCAGCTCCGTGTCGTCTCCAACGCCGTCAGCCACTGCCACGATGCGCGCCCCGATGCCCGCCTCTGATCTAGAGGCCGATAAGACCCCGCGCCGACGCCTTCGCTCACCCTTATCCTCTCTTTCTTCCCGCGCGCTTCCTCTCTCTCTGCAGCAAGCCCCGAAACCCTAGCCGACAAGCTCGCCGTCGCCCCGCCATCCCCGGACTCCCCTCGCTCAACTGAGGCCGCCTTGAGGTTTGACTCGCTTGTCTCCATCGATTTCCCCAGCCAGCGCAAGCAAGCGTGGTCCAAGTCACCACAATCGTACCCTCATTCCCGACACCGGCCACCGCTGCAAGCCATCGATTCCGGCCTCCCCGTGCCTCCTTGACCCTTCCATCGCACTCAGGGTGAGCCACCGGTCCCTCTGGACCTCTCCTTTGGCTCTGTCGCGCGCCGTGGCCATCGCTCGCCATCGTCCGCAAGCTCCGCCGCCGTGCACCGTCGAGCTCGCCGTTTCGCTGACCAAGGAACAGCGGCGCCGCCCCTATTAGGTCTACCCCGATGCGCTGGTTCGAATAGGATAGGTCCCGTAGCCCCTTGCGCCCTCCTCCGCCGTCTCCGGCGACCACCCGACGGTGGCCGTCGTGTGACGTCAGGCCGACGCGGCCCTGACGTGGGACGTGGACCCGCTAGCTGCTAGCGAGGCCCTGACGTGGCCCTGGCCCCATTAGTCAGTGCCTGTGGGTAGCTTTAGCCCAAGTGATAAACGCCCCACCCCTTTGGTGACGTCAGCATGCTTCTGTGCTGATGTAGTAAACCTTTTTAAAATGATTTAATAAATCCAGAAAATGGTTTAAATCTTATAAATTCAATAAGTAATTATTTATAAGTCATAAAAATACAAATAATATATCAAAATGTTCAGAAAAATTAGAACTATCTAATTAAGCTATAATCATGCATTGATCAACAACTTTCATGATAAGTTTAAATAGAAGAACATAGTAACCCCTCACAGGTAATTCCGGAGTTTCCCTGAGTTAGGGTTTTCACCCCTCGGAACCCCATTTAAATTGTCGAGCATGCCTTAGGGTTACTTTTCAATACAATTTAACTTGTCATATCATCATACTTGCCTGAGCATTGCATCGATGCCATGTGTTTATTGTTTCCCTCTCTTTCCGGTGTTTGGTTCTTCGTGGTAGAATACGATATCGAGATCGAGATCGAAGACTAAGATCAACACCTTTGAAGTTAGAAGATCGACGAACAATACTTGACCAACTGTAACCAAGTCAAGTACAAGATTCCCGAAGATCTGCATATTCGTTATCAACTGGCAAAGGCAAGCATAGCCCCACCATGATATAATCCTATGATTTCGAAAGCATTTCAATTCCTGCCATGATGCATACGATTCTACTATGGTATTTTATCGATAGATAGAGTATCGTATCTGTTGCATTACTCCCTTGAGCTTATATTACCTGATCCACTACTCCTAGAATATCTAGGTTTGGCTTGTGTGCATTGCTAGAGCTTATATATTTGTTCTACTTAGCCATGCATAGCTGTCAGTGCTGGTTCATCCAGATGATGTATCAGATGCAGAGAATCTAGTATGACAGGAGAACGTGATGAGATGAGATCAGAGGTGATATGAGATTAAACATGCTAAGGCTTGTATGGGAGGCCACAGTGGTATGTGGTTTTTCTAGTCCCATGCTCGCCACCACTAGGAATCGAGTTCTTGCCTTTGGAACCGAGACGAGCGTACAACCACACGGGGCCTGGACAACCTCATGACTAACTAACTTGCCTAGTAGATTCCATGAGTCACATAGTTTGGGCGTTCCATTCGAGATGCATTCTGGATCTTCTCGAAGGTGGTGAAGGAGGTGCATTCATAACAGGTAGGTAAGCATGGCCGGGGTTGCTTGGAGTCGATGGAGCCCCTGGTGAACCAACCTCGCCTCACATCTCTAGGGACCGGCTTCGATACTTGACCCGTTACGGCGGAACCATCCTTAGGGCGTGACTCATGGTCTCTGCAAAAGCAAGGTAAAGGTCGTGTCTAACCACCCTCTACTGGCCTTCCAAGGAAGAGGAATAATCTTAAGTGGCATTAAGAGAAGGTTAGTACATGTGGGTAAAGTTGTACACCCCTACAGGGTTAAATCTTTTCGAAAAGTTGTGTTCACGATTATGAACGCTTGGTGACTAGATTCTAAGATCATAGAGAACTTGAACCTAATCATAAAACTTGGCAGATCAACGTGTGCTTAAGGATGCTTCCTCATGGGTACGAGGGGGTGATCCTAGTTCAGCAGATGATGATGATTTGGTGGATATCAAAATATGATGATCAATATTTCGGAGATGTCGCTCTCTTATCCCCTTTTAAAATACTCTGATTAGACGAGATCCTTCCCCCTCTTGTTTTACAAACAAAGATGGCTTTATGCAAAACAACTCCACCAGCCAGATGTCTTGCGGAGTACACCCTGTACTCACCCTTGCATTGTTGACACTTTTGGCAGAGTAAGTGTTCCCTTGAAGACGAGTTCCGTACTACATCGACACCGACGAATAGCTTGGGGTTCCCAGCCGACAGCCTGTAATCTATGGGATGGTACGTCATCATTATGCTTCAGGCCTCTTAGGACATTTGTTAACTTTTTTATACTTAATAGCATAATTTGCCTTCCGTTGTTTGATGTTTGTGGTCAGTGACCTCTGCTTGTAATAATTTGGTTCTCTGCACAGTTATGAGATTATTGTAATAATTTTTGTGTTGTAGGGTCACTATTGTGTTACAGATTCTTCACTAGATATCCTTGAGCTCAAGGTTAAGCTTATGTCAGACGGAAGTCTGGGATTTTTTTTAGCTCTGATCCCGGGGGTGTCACATAGATATATCCATACCTACTCAAATCATCAGTGAAGGTAGTGAAGTACTCATAACCACCCCTGGCTGTCGTGCTCATTGGTCCACATACATCACTATGTACTAGTCCCAACAAGTCGGACGCCCTTTCGCAACTCTTTGCAAAAGGTGTCTTGGTCATTTTGCCGAGTAGGCAAGATTCACATGTCTCGAATGACTCCAAGTCGAACGAAGTTAGGAGTCCATCATCATGGAGCTTCTTCATGCATTTCCAACTTATATGACCAAGCCAACAGTGCCAAAAGTAAGTCATATTCAGATCATTTGGTTTCAACCTTTTAATATTTATGTTATAAACCGACTCACCATCAAGATTCAAAATAAATAACCCGTCCTGGACGGGTGAAAAGCCGTGAAACATATCATTCAAATACAAATAACAACCATTATTCTTAATATTCGACTCATAGCCTTGCCTCATCAAACATGAAGAAGAAATAATGTTTCTACTGAGCACTGTAACATAATAACAATTAATCAGTTCCATAATGAATCCGGAAGGTAAATGAAGTTGCATCGTGCCAACTTCCAATGCAGCAACTCTTGATTTGTTGCCGACTCGAATATTAGCCTCACCTCTTGCTACTCTCCTAGTTCTTACCAGTCCCTGCAACGAGTTGCAGATGTGTAACTGATCCGGTATCATATACCCAAGAACTATTAGGTGCATTAGCAAGATAAATGTCTATAACATTGCAAACAAGTGTACCTGAGTCGGAAGTCATACCTCCACTCTTGGATTTATCTGCCAAATACTTGCTGCAGTTCCTCTTCCAGTGGCCATCCGCCTTGCAGTAGAAGCAAGTGGATCCGGCTGAAGGAGATGGCTTAGTCCCTGAGGAAGTGCTTGGGACTGGGTCTGAAGCCTGCTTTCCTCCCGACTTAGCCTTCTTCTTAGTCCAAGAACTCTTCTTGAACTTAGCCTTATTCTGCACCATCAACACTTGACTGGCGCCCTTCTTGAGATCCGCCTCTGCCTGCTTGAGAATCCCATGCAATTCAGTGAGCTTCTTATCCATACCATGCATGTGGTAGTTCGAAATGAACTGCCCATATGTACTAGGAAGAGAGTTCAGAATTATATCCGTAGCAAACTCTTCGCTAATGGGGTAGCCAAGCCTCTCCAGAGACTGCACATAACCAACCATTTTGATCACATGCAGACTCAATGGATCACCAGCCTTAAGCTTGCAACTCAGCAAAGCCTGAGAGACTTGTACCTCTCAGTCTTTGCCTAAGCCTCGAACATACTTTTGAGACTTTCGATCATATCATAGGCCTCAACATTCTCGAACTGCTTTTGCAAGTCCGGTCCCATGTGAGCAAGCATAAGACAGCTAATATCCGTGGACTCATCCTTAGCCCGACGGTAGGCATTGGTGGCAGCGACAGTCGCATTCTCATTTGGCTCATCTGGAAGTGGGTTGTCTAGGACATGGTCCTTCTTTTCTTGTTTGAGAACAATTCTCAGATTTTGATACCAGTTGGTAAAATTAGTGTCGTTCAGTTTATCTTTCTCAAGAATGGTTCTCAACGAAAAACCGGATATCTGAGAGTGACTGCTACTAGGTGCCATGATCTACAACAGAAAATTGCAAAACATTTAAGACATGTATTCATAAAAAGAAAGCATATTAAACTCTTTAATATTGTATGCTCCACTAGAACCAACACCCCTCCGATGGTTACTTAGTGATTCAGAACCGTAAATAAGAAAGATGGCTAGTGAGATTTAGCATCACCGCTAGCCGCCAAGTGATCTAGGTAGACAACTCCTTGTCAATCATATCTCATACGACTCCTGTTGGATGGGTGGCATCACATGCCCCGGCTCCCGTCCGACTTTTCCCCGAGCCCCACACTCGTTGTGATAGACCCGTCTAGCTTACCGAGTGTTTTCTCTATAAGAGTCCGACTCGAACCCACCTAGTCAGAAAGAATTGGTAACACCTCAATTTTATGAGCCCACTACCAAAAATGTCCGACTTGTGATGGTGCAAACACTGGCGGTAAAACCGACTAGACCTTCTTTGAGGGATTAGATTTTACCGACTATCTAATAGAGGTAAAACAGATACATAACAATAACACAGAATAAAGCAATTATAATGTGAAATGGTATGGCTCTCTTCGTGGCTATCTACATCTCCACAAAGCCTGTAATCCGACTCGTGCCAACTCTTGTCACTTGCCATCTTACTCCATGTCGCCGACTTGTACGTCGACTTGCACGCCATCCGGATTCTCCAAACAGCTACACTAGCTTAGTAAAATAAATTACATAGAGAATCCGACACGCAGGTCGTTATACAATAAAATGACAGAACCTAGGCTCCAGCAGGCTGACAAAACCGTGATTCGCAGATCACGTATGGATTACACACGTACATCACATGCACATGAGCCACACCATTCACAACTTCCTGCAAAAACAAGTTATGCATAGATACGCTATCTACCGGCGTTGTGAAACTCGCAAAGATGTCTAACGCACTACGACAGGGCAAAAACGTAGATCTCATCTACAATTTGGACATGGATTCTGACCATTGTTCCGATTCGATCAAACTCTTTGATCTTTGATCACTGCCTCTGGATTTACGTGTCACAGTCTACCCCGATGGCGGAAGCCGACCGGTAGGGGTATGTCGTTCCACGACCTCAGCAGTATGATCATGGAAATCAGATCTGCCATTCCCCGAGTATAGTTGATCCAATCAACCTCATACAAAACCGACCTATCTCATAGATCGACCACCAAAACAGCATATAGATCTCATCTACAGCCAACCGCATATAACATATGCGAGATCTCGAGCCTAAAACCAGAAGCTATCGCTCTGATACCACTGTTGGGCCATGTAGAGATAAAACAAAACTTTTTCCCTCTAACATGGTGATCCCAAGATCTAGCTGAGGTAGAAGGACACGAAGTTTACCACTAGACGCGCGGTTGCGGATTACTGATGAAGCGCGTCAGTTGATGCAGTGCAGTCCTTGCGATCTTGATCCAATCAACGATCGTCCAAGCGCTGATGATACAACGCCTCTGCTGGTGTCCACACGTACAAGGAGGAGCGCCGGCGGTGAACTGCTAGGTTCGTTACGATGGCAGGACTGCTGTGGAGCTAGGGTTTCCAACTCATGGAATGACCTAACTGAACAACCATTAACCCTTCTGGGTTACTGTGCTCCACTATATATAGGGAGTGAACGTGGGCTCCACTCACGTGGCCCATTCACTAAAGCCCATATAATACCAGTCACTGTGAGTCCGACTCACTGACTCAGTCCAAATCCGTCTCGGATCCAACCCAACCAGATTTCCGGTTCAGATCCAATTCGAACTTGCTCCTGCTCTTAAGTGTGTGACCCTGCAGGCTCATGGCTACTTGGACATGATTGGAGTCCGACTCTAAATGATCAGTCGGTAGCGGCTCCTAGCAGAACGTGCCGACTCCCAAGTACCAAAGAGTCATGATGACTTGCCTTTCCAATGCGACTTGCGTCCGAGTCCCTTTTGCCTCACGATATACCTTTTCAGACTATAGGCGAATATATGTCATCCTTTAAATAGTCTGACTCTCTTCTCGATCTGAGATAAGTGATTCACCCGACTAACTCATAGTCGATCGCCTCGGTTAACACTTAACCGAGTCGTGCATGGCCATGCTTTCCGAATCATATCATCCGAGAGGGCCCAGAGAGTTTATCTCCAAGTGGAAGGGCAAAATCCCATCTTGGTTATTCACATCACGCAGCTTGATTCTTAGTCGACCCGAACTCTGCCTTTACGGATCAACGTTTGACAGAACCTAAGTCGGTGATCCTCAACTCGGACTATGCAACAACCTCAGGTCTAAGGATTACATTGATTGAGATATACAAATGATAACTTGTTCGTTGTACCTCAATATGGGTCAATCCGACTCGCTAAACTCTTTAGCCGAATCTGTGTAAGTCGTAATAGCATCACCATGCCCATGACAAGTGGAACCGAGTCATCAAGCCGAATTTCACATTGGTCTAAGTTGTGTGTCCAGCACAACCTCAATGACGAAGGACATTTAGTATAAACAACATGAATGCATAGTTCCACAACTGAATCACATATTCAATGATACACATCAGATGTTTACACAAGGACTACTTAATATCTTTATGAATACAATGGGAAATCTCATCATACATGATTGCCTCTAGGGAATATTCCCAATACATGATGACAAACTTTAATTGGAGATAGTTCATTTACATCAATTCCTTTATTTAAGAGAGCCGATAATACGTCCGCTACGAATAGGAATAAGAACGGGGATAAAGGGTCACCTTGCCGAAGCCCACGCGACGGTGCAAATGAATTCAAGAGGGTTCCATTAAATTTTATGGAATATCTCACTGAAGTAACACACGACATCATCCAATCCACAAATTGATGAGTGAAACCCAACTTTTGCATCACTTGCCTCAAGAAAGACCAATCAAACCTGTCATACGCCTTTGAGAGATCAAGCTTGTATGCACAAAAACTCTTTGTAGAATCTTTTTCTTGCTTGATGTGATGGATGCACTCAAAACGCCAAGAGATCATTGTCAGTGATCATACGCCCAGGAACAAATGCACTATGAGCTAGGGAAATAGTGTTATCCAAAAGTGGCCTTGACCTATTCATGAAACAATTTGACACTACTTTGTAAATCATGTTACAAAGGCTAATAGGCCTGTAATCAGAGAGCTTTACAAGATTCGTCACTTTTGGAATCATCACTATAGAAGTTGTGTTTGCTCCTTCTAGCATGATTCCCGTTCTGAAAAATTCCTGCACGGCACCTATAACTTTCTCCTTCAAAACTCCTCAGTTGCGCTGAAAGAATTCTGGAAATCCATCCGGTCTCGGCGCCTTCAAAGGGCCAATTTGGAATAGAGCATCTGATATTTCCTTCTCAGAAAAATCAGAACAGAGAATATCATTTGTATCATCTGAAAGACGTGGAGTAAACAAGTCGATTACTCGTGAAGTGTTCAGGTCATTAACAGCAGTAAACATACCCTAAAAATAATCATTCGCCATTTGTTGCATATGGGACACATCATCATGGACAGTGCCCAAGTCATCCATCAATGTATGGGTCTTGTTCTTCCTTGCTCTCCAAACTTACTTACTATGAAAATATTTTGTGTTGCGGTCTTCTTCCTTTAGCCATGTTAGTCTTGACCTTCGCAACCACATCATTTCTTCTCGATAGAGGAGCTCATTCATCCTATCAGTCACTCTCCTTATTCCCCGCCGATCTGCATTCATATGCATCAACTCTTCCAATTGGGAGCGTGACTTTTCAAGTTTAGCTTTAAGACTATCAAACTTGAATCTACTCCAAGCATGGAGCTTATGCATTGTCTTACCTGGTGCCTCCTACACATCACCAAGGTTGTTAACCTCTCCTACTGATTCCCAGGCATTTTGGATCACCCCAGGCAAGGTGTGATCACGTTACCACATTATCTCAAATTGCTTGCATCTCTTCCTACACTCGGGTGGCTGCTCCAATTCCCCTTTAACAAACACAACAACATGATTACAGCATGGAGTCACAATATGTTTAACTGAATAGAAGATAAAAAGATATGAACCGTTTATATATCATAATCTGACGGTTACTGTTAACTGGTAGTCCATGTAGAATAGTATGGGATAATGCACAGGCCCAATAGGGCCGGCTGCTCTCATATATATATATAAACACAATTACAGGTACAAATCTGAAATACACGGGGACCTATATCTATATAATATATATCTCAACACCCCCCGCAGTCGAAGGGTCGGCACCGACACTTAGACTGGAGCGAAACTCAGGAAAAGTCGTCGACGGCAATCCCTTCGTCATGATGTCTGCAAATTGCTGAGAAGTCGGCACGTGAAGAACTCGAACGTGACCGAGGGAAACCTGCTCACGGACAAAGTGGATATGCAACTCAATGTGCTTGGTGCGCCGATGATGAACGGGGTTGGCGGAGAGGTAGACAGCCGATACGTTATCACAAAATACCACCGTGGCCTTGTCGACAGGACAAGAAAGCTCGAAGAGAAGCTAACGAAGCCACGTGCACTCAGCCACGGCGTTAGCCATGGCACGGTACTCGGCCTCGGTAATGGAACGAGACACGGTGGGCTGCCTCTTGGAGGATCAAGAGACGAGCGACGAGCCGAGGTAGACGCAGTAGCCCGAGGTGGAGCGCCGCGTGTCGGGGCAGCCAGCCCAGTCCGCATCCGAGTAGGCGACGATGTCGATCGAGGACGAGGCGGGCGAGGCGTGCAGCGAGAGGCCGAAGTCCATGGTGCCGCGGATATAGCGGAGTATCCGCTTCACCACTGACCAGTGAGCATCCCGGGGAACATGCATATGCAAGCACACCTGCTGCACGGCATACTGCAGCTCCAGACGTGTCAGCGTCAAGTACTGCAGGGCACCGACGATGGAGCGGTAGAACGGCGCGTCGGAGGCCAGTGACCCATCACTAGCCGAGAGCTTGGCCTTCGTGTCGACATGAGTGGACGCGGGGTGGCAATTAAGCATCCCTGCGCGCTCAAGAAGCTCATGAGCATACTTCCGTTGATGAAGAAAGAACCCGTCCGCGCGCCAGACAACCTCGATGCCGAGGAAGTAGTGGAGCAGGCCGAGATCCTTCAAGGTGAACTCAGCACGAAGGAAGTCGGTGAGCTGTCGAAGGAGCCCATCAATGCACGCCATCAGGATGATGTCGTCGACATATAATAGCAGGTAGGCAGTGTCGATGCCTTGTTGATAGACAAAGAGCGACTCATCAGAGCGCGTGCAGCGGAAGCCGAGCTGATGGAGGAACACAGCGATGCGCTGGTACCAGGCGCGGGGTGCCTGCTTTAGTCCATACAAGGACCGAGAGAGCAAGCACATGTGATCTGGGCGCTCGGCGTCGACGAAGCCGATGGGCTGCTGGCAGTACACCTTCTCGGAGAGATGACCATGAAGGAAGGCGTTGGAGACGTCCATCTACTACACCGGCCACGCGCGAGAGGCCGCGAGGTGCAGAACGGTGCGAATCATGCCCGGCTTGACAACCGAGGCAAACGTATCCGTGAAGTCGACGCTGGCGCGTTGGCAAAATCCACGGACCACCCAACGCGCTTTGTAGCGCTCCAGCTTGCCATCCGGGCCGAGCTTGTGCTTGAAGACCCACTTGCCGGTGATGACGTTGGCGCGAGGAGGACAAGGGACCAGCTCCCAGGTCTGATTGCACTGCAGCGCATCATACTCCTCCTGCATGGCGGCGTGCCACTGCGGGTCGCGCAAGGCGGCACGGGCAGAGGTGGGAACTGGCGATGGCTCGGACATAGACACTGTGCATACGTACTGATCAGCGGGGTAGCGCGTGGACGACCGGAGTACGCCCACACGCGTGCGGGTTAGCACACCCGTAGGAGGAGCAACAGCCTCGGCTGGGGCAGCGGCGGGAGAGGACGACGAAGCGGGTGACGACGAGGCTGGCGAAGAAGAGGTCGCGCTGGTCGGGGTGACATAGACGGCGGCGTCGCGGGCGGTGACGACGGAACGGGCGCTGGTGAAGGAGCGAGCGAGGGCACCGGCGCGGGCGTGGGCTCGGGCGAGGGCGGAGCCTCGAAGGCCGGCGAGCCAGGGGCGACAGCGGCGTGGGTGCCAAGGGTCCAAGCGGGGCAAATCCTGGAGGGGCCGCCGCGGTCACTCGTCGGTGCGGAGGGCTGGCTGCAGGAGGGCCGGCTGCACCGGGGTCATCATCGAGGGTACCTGCTGAAACGGAAACACCAACTCGGCAAAGTAAATGTGCCGTGAGGTGAAGACACGATGCGAGACTGGGCCGTAGTAGCGGTAGCCCTTACTGTTGGCCAGGTAGCCGAGGAACACACATGGGAGAGAGCGCGGCGCGAGCTTGTGTGCGGCGGTGCTAGGGTAGCAGCGGCAGCCGAAGATGCGAAGGTCGTCGTAGGAGGGCGGCACACCGAAGAGAATTTGGTGTGGCGTGTATTGCTAACGCACGCGGCAGCGGCGGATGTTGATGAGAAGAGTCGCCGTGGAGAGGGCATCCGGCCAGAACCGTGGGGGCATGTAGGCATGGAACAAAAGGGTGCGCACGCAGTCGCTGAGAGTACGAAGGATGCGTTTAGCACGACCGTTTTGTTGGGAAGTGTATGGACACGTGAGACGAAAGATGGCGCCATGGGAGGCGAGAAGGGTGCGGATGGTGATGTTGTCGAACTCTTTTCCGTTATCAGTTTGTAAGGCATGGATGGGGCGGCCGAATTGAGTGGAGACGTATGCGAAAAAGGCGGTGAGAGTGGCAGGGACGTCGGATTTTCGGCGAAGAGGAAAAGTCTACAAAAAATGAGAGTAATCATCCAAAATCACAAGATAATAGGTATAACCAGAATTACTTAGAACCAGCGAGGTCCAAACATCACTGTGAATAAGCTCAAATGGAAAAGACGAGACTGTGGAGAAAGAGTTAAACGGAAGACGAACATGTTTGCCTAGATGACATGCTTCACAAGAATGAGCATCCGTTATATTACAAGTAAAATCAAATCCTTGCAGTATTTGACGTAGGACTGTGAGTTAGGATGGACGAGGCAAGCGTGCCATAGGTTGACACCGGCGGAGAGGGCGAGTGGACTGCTGGCGGTGGTGAAGGACGACCAAACATGGTACAAATCATCGGGGCTGTCACTGTGGTGGAGAAGCATCCGAGTACGACCATCTTAACAGAAAAACCAGAGGTGTCAAATTCCACAGAAACATTATTGTCGCGAGCAAGAGAACGAACAGAAAAAAGATTTTGGATTAACTGAGGAGAAACAATGACATTATTGAGGGAAAGAGGGGTCGAGGTGGAGGGAAAATAGGCGGAGCCAGTGTGAGTAATAGGAAGGGCATGACCATTGCCGACGATTATGCGGGAGGAAGTGGAGGCGGGAGTGGAATTAGAGAGGTTCCCGGGGGTGGGCGGCCATGTGCGCGGAGGCGCCGGTGTCCATGAACCAGTCCCCGCCACCGCCATACGCGCCCGCCATGGTGGCGGACTGGAGGGCGGTCAGCAAGGCGGGGTCCCACTGGGCCGTGCTCGGGGGTGCGTCGTAGTAGGTGGGAGGAGCAGGGGTGCGGCATAGTAGGCGGGAGGAGCAGGCGACGCGGCGTAGAGCGCCTGGTGCAGGGCCGGGCGCTGCCCCATGGTGCCTGGGTATGGGGCGCGCGGCACGGGCATGGTGTAGGCGTGGACGACCCCGGTCCAGGGGTTATGACCGGCAATCCATGGCGGCGTGGGGGCGATCTGCTGCGGTGGACGAGGCGTGGTGGCGGTGTCACCGGCATGACCACCACCGTTGCTGCCACTGTTGCGACGTCGACGACCGTTACATCCTCCGTTGCCACCACCGTGGGAAGGTAGTATGGGCGCGAGTGGTGGGGGCGAGTAGAAGCCCGGGGGCGGACCCGGGGCGCATGGGGCAGGGCCGGGGCGCGTGGCGCGGGGACAGGTCCACCCCAGGAGTAGCCGGCGATGAAGGCAGTGTGGGCCGCCCGAGCCCGAAGGTGCTTGATCCGGTGCTCCTCGAGACGGAGATAGGCCACGACCTGCTCGAACGTCGGCGTGGTGAGGAGCGCGAGGTTGGAGGCTGCGTTGCTAAGGTCCTCGCCGAGGCCGGCGGACAACATGGAGAGCATGATCTTGTCATCGATCGGGAACTCCAAGTCGCGAAGCTCGTCGGAGAGGCTCTTGAGACGGAGGCAGTAGTCGTCGAGGGAGAGGTCGTTCTGGTGGGTGCCGAAGAACTCCTGTTGGAGGAACCTGACACGCTGGATCTTGTTGTCGGTGAAGAGGCCGGTGATCTTGGTCCAGACGGTATGCGTGGAGTCGCCGTCGCGAACGATGGTGCGGAAAATCTCGTTGGAGACGGTATGCAAATACCAGCGGATGATGGTCGCGTCGATGGCCAACCAGTAGGGGTCATGCGGCATGGCGAGGAGGTCGATGGTGCCGTCGACATGATCGAGGAGATCATACTCGCGGAAGAGGAGGCCAAAGTACGTCTTCCACGGGAAGAAGTTTGCAGCAGTGTGAGAGAGCTTCACCGGCACGCGCTGGAGGATGAGGACGTCGCGGATGACGGCGACGGAGGGGCCGGCGAAGGGGTTGCTGCTCCCGGAGACGGTGTCGCTGAAGGGGTTCCCGGAGTACGGGGAGTTGAGATCGGCCATGATGGCGTCGGGGGCGGAAGCTGTAGTGGTGGGGAGGGGCGAAAGCGGTGGAGGGGAGGAGGGTCCGGCGGCGCACTGGGAGGCGGCGGCTGGAGAGGAGAGGGAGGAGGCCGGCGGCGCTCGGAGAGGCGGCGGCTAGGGTTTGGGGAGGTGGCGACGGCTGGAGAGGAGAGGGAGGAGGCCGTTGGCGCACGGAGAGGCGGCGACTAGGGTTTGGGAGGAGGCGGCGGCTAGGGTAAGAGGACCGGAGGGACCTCTGATACCATGTAGAATAGTATGAGACAATGCACATGCCCAATAGGGCCGGCTGCTCTCATATATATAAACACAATTACAGGTACAACCTAAAATACACGGGAACCTATATCTATACAATATATATATCTCAACACTCTAAAACAGAGAACACAGAGTACTACCACCAAACGCTATGGAATATCTTATTGTTAAGGGTAAATTAGTAAAAGACTCGTCTTCTCTCTCCTTAGGTTGTTCGTTCAACTGTTCCTATTTTCCGGCAACACGATCTTGCCGCGTGCTGCCGGTTCGTTGATGGTTTGCTGCCACCGACCACATCTGATAAACTGCGATAGAGATAGGCAGCAGACGCCACCATGCACATGGTGCCCCTAGTTCATCTTTTTTCACAATCTCAAATGTCTCACGTCGCCTGATAAATCTATTGCTCCTGAAATTTCTTCCTAAACTCTTCAATCCTTTGGTCCCTATGTAAATTCTATGAAACTGAAGATCAAAACGGAATCCTTGTGATGGATATGTAATGACTGCATGCTTATTTGCCAAGTATCTCTCCATGCATATGGGACCACAATTCTTCAACTTTTAGCGCAAATATTCTGCCATGGAGAAATTACAAGAGTGGCAAGCAAGGAATAAGTCAAAAGGGGAGGGAACAACGTGCTAGATCGCCATGGGAGTAAGCGCCGTGCAATGCTAGAGGTGGGGTAGGAGCGTGTGGATCGAGAAGGATAATCGGATCGGATATGCAGTTCGATCGAGAGATTCACGGAAAAAATCAGTAAACATTGTTCATTACCAGGGATAAAAAGTCTACAATACTCCTATAAATGGATGGTTGGATTGGCCTGGTACTCCCGTCCCTCTTCGGGAGTACCAGGGTACTGTAAAAATCTTCAAAAAGATTCCTCCATGTGTTCAAAGCAACTACACGACCAAGCCTTACTTTCACATTTGCATGTCCAGACCGCTTATTATCATAGGTGCGAGGCACCCCAGAAAACCCAAGGTCCACAAGTCCACAAATCTCAAGAGCATCTCAAAGAACTGCGCACATTTCTCTTAAGGATAAACCATGCCCTGAGGTGTGATAATTTTGGCGCCACATATCTCTCCGCAAACCTGGTTTTTCATGCTCTCCCAAAATACAGTGAGATTGTTTTCTATTTTGTACGAAAACGGATTGCACAAAAGCTACTTGACATTCGTTACATCTCAACCAAGGATCAAATCGCCGACGGCTTCACTAAGGCTTTACCAATAAAGGAATGTAATCTCAACCTTTCCAATTTTTACAAGGCTTAGATTAAAAGGATGTTAGATAATACCGTTGTAATTTACTTTTCTATTAGTATTGGCCGTTATGGTGTAGTTACCATCAGTTTAATACTTTTCTTGTAAGTGTCATTGATTGGGCTTTTCCATTATATTTAACATGTAACCGATTCCCTCAACAGTGTAGATCGTTTCCTTCAAAACACCAACAATATGCCCAGTCAAGAAAACCAAGAGACGTGGGGGACTGCCCTTTGACGTCCGCGTCTGCTTCGGACCGCGTTCAGTTTTGTCTCGCGACGAGATGAATAGATGTCAAGTCATTTCTTCTACAGCTAGCAGTTCTTGACTTGGGGTAACATTAAGTTACTGGGTATCATTGCGTTTTTGGCCGGTCTTTCCCCTGATCAGTCGAGTTGTCCTTAACTCCTTCCTCGTTGGAAATGGGATGGGAATTAAAGTGGCGGAGAAACTCCAGGCCAGCATAAAAAGTCCGGCCATCATGGAAGCAGCGCCCAGCCGCCAAGCCGCAATGCAATGCATGTGAACGAATTGATGTGATATGCCAAATACTAGTGATATGGTTTTGCATCGTTGCATGGACCTCGGCTGGGATACTATTAATACGTTTTCATGTATTTTCACAAAACAAAAATGTTTTCACGCACATATCCACACTATAAACTGAGCTAGCATAGTAATCCATTGGAATAAAACATAATTATTCGTGCATATTAATCAATACTTTTTTTCTTCTAACTATAAGGTCTTTCACAATCGAGTGTATCTTAGTACGTTATCATGAGAGTAATAAATAGTTAAGAGACAACGTCTCCAATGCATTGTTTTTTAAGTGGTGTCTCTATATTTAATAACACTAGTAGAAAACGGCCCTTTCGTCCGGGCCATTAGTCCCGGCTGTGGCTGGGGCCGGGACTAATGGCCCGCACCGGACGGCCCGAGCCACCCCAAACCATAGGTCCCGGCCCGTTAGACACCATTAGTCCCGGTTTGAGATACAAACCGGGACTAAAGGGCCCTCCTTTAGTCTCGGTTTGTATCTCAAAACGAGACTAGTGGTCTGACCCTATATATATGGCACAACCCCTCCCCTTCTCAACTGTTTTTTTTCCTGGTGGGAGAGGTGGTGGGTTTGTGCTATTTTTTTCTTGTTCATATGCACTAGAGGTGTTCGGTGAAATGCCCATTAGAGCGATGCAACGTTAGGTCACACAAGACAGACATGATATGAGGTGTCCGATCCACACTTAAGTTTTCTCATCTTTGTTTCGAAGTGTGCTAAAGGTTAGCAACTATTTTCTCGTTTAGACCCCGCGGTACTAATTTTAGCATCGTGATTGCGTTTGATATATATTTGTATGATACAGATGAGCCATCCATGGATGTACGGTGACCGACGCTCTGCCACTTTCAGAGAAGGCGTGCTTTATTTTTGTCTTGTGGCCGAGGAGAACAAGCGGCGGGATGGTTTTATGTGTTGTCCGTGTGTTGACTATAGGAATGAGAAGGCTCACACTTCCGTAAGAGTCATTCAGAGCCACCTGCTTCGGTCTGGTTTTATGTCCGGCTATAATGTTTGGACCAAGCATGGAGAAAGAGGGGTTGTGATGGAAGACGGCGATAAAGAAGAGAACGATGATGACAACTACCGATCTATGTTCCCTGAATACGCTGATACTGCAATGAAAATACGCTGATACTGCAATGAAAGACAATGAAGAAGAAGGAGGTGAAGAACGGGAACCAGATGAGCCTGTTGATGATCTTGGTCGGGTCATTTCTGATGCAAAGCGAGACTGTGACACAGAAAATGAGAGTTTGCAGTTCGAGCAGATGTTACAGGACCACAACAAATTGTTGTACCCAACTTGTGAAGATGGCCAGAAGAAGCTGGAATTGCTGAAGTGGAAGGCAGAGACCGGTGTGACTGACTTGGGATTTGAGAAGTTGCTGGTACTCATGAAGAAGTTGCTTCGAAGAAATAACGAATTGCCCACCAGTACGTACGAATCAAAGAAGCTCGTCTGCCCTCTAGGATTAGATGTGTAGAAGATATATGCGTGCCCCAATGATTGCATCCTCTATCGCGGTGAGAAGTACGAGAATATGGATAAATTCCTGATATGCACTGCATTGCGGTATAAGATCAGAAAAGATGACCCTGGTGATGTTGATGGCGAGCTACCCAGGAAGAAGGTTCTTGCCAAGGTGATGTGATATGCTCCTATAATACCATTGTTGAAACGTTTGTTCAGAAACAAAGAGCATGCCAAGTTGTTGCGATGGCACATGGAAGAACATAAGAAAGACGGGATGTTGTGGCACCCCGCTAATGGTCGGTAGTGGAGAAAAATCAAGAGAGACTTCCCGGACTTTGCTGGTGACGCAAGGAACTTATGGTTTGTTCTAAGTACAGATCGATGACATGAATCCTTTTGGGGAGCAGAGCTGCAGTCACAGCACCTGGACCGTGACTCTATGTATCTACAACCTTCCTCCTTGGTTGTGCATGAAGCGGAAGTTCATTATGATGCCAGTGCTCATCCAAGGCCCGAAGCAACCCGGCAACGACATTGATGTGTACCTAAGGCCATTAGTTGATGAATTTTTATAGTTGTGGGCCGAACCAGGTTTACGTGTGTGGGATGAGCACAAACAGGAGTCATTCAACCTACGAGCGTTGCTGTTCGTAACCATCAATGATTGACCTTCTCTTAGTAACATCTCAGGACAGACGAACAAGGGATATAATGCATGCACACACTGTTTAGATGAGACTGAAAGTATATATCTGGATAAATCTAGGAAGAATGTGTACCCGTACAATCGTCGTTTTCTTCCGCCCAGACACCCCTTAAGGAAAAAAGGCAAGCATTTCGATGGCGAGGCAGATCACCGGAAGAAGCCTGACCCCCATACTGGTGCTGATGTATTTGGTATTGTCAAGAATTTAAATTTAATATTTGGAAAGAGTCCTAGAGGACAACCTGTTCCGAAAGACGCCGACAGACACGCACCCATGTGGAAGAAGAAATCTATATTTTGGGAGCTAACCTATTGGGAAGTCCATGAGGTCCGCTCTGCAATCGACGTGATGCACCTGACGAAGAATCTTTGCGTGAATATTCTAGGCTTCCTATGCTTGTATGGGAAGTCAAAAGATACACCAGAAGCACGGGAGGACCAGCAACATCATAAAGGACGAGATAGCAAGCATCCAGGACAGTTTCAAAGGCCTGCCAGCTATGCTCTTACCAAGGAAGAGAAGGAAATCCTTTTTGAAGTCCTTTTCAGTATCAAGGTCCCGCCTGGCTTCTCGTCTAACATAAAGGTAATAGTAAATATGAAAGAGAAAAAATTCCAAAACCTAAAGTCTCATGACTTCCACGTGCTTATGACGCAATTGCTTCCGGTTGCATTGAGGGGAATTCTACTGGAAAATGTTCGACTGGACATTGTGAAGGTATGTGCATTCCTCAATGCAATTTCTCAGAAGGTAATCAATCCAGAAAGTCTATCAAGGTTATAGATTGATGTGGTCCAATGTCTGATCAGCTTCGAGTTGTTGTACCCTCCATCTTTCTGTAATATTATGACGCACTTCCTAGTTCACCTAGTCGAAGAGATTAGAATTCTCAGTCCTATGTTTCTACACAATATGTTTCCCTTCAAGAGGTTCATGGAAGTATTAAAGAAATATGTTCATAACTGTGATAGTCCATAAGAAAGCATCTCCAAGGGCTATGGAACAGAGGAGGTCATTGAGTTTTGTGTTGACTTTCTTCCTGACCTTAAGCCGATTGGTGTTCCTGAATCTCGATATGAGGGGAGGCTGACTGGAAAAGGTACACTAGGAAGGAAAGCAATGGTATGTATGGACGGGGATTCTTTCAGTAAAGGACACTACATAGTTCTACACAATTCCACCTTGTTGGCTCCATATATCGAGAAACACAAGATTATTCTACGCTCGGGAAACCCGGGAAAGCCCGACTCCTGGATTAAAGTGGAACACGAGGCCACTTTCGGCATTTGGTTGCAGACACATCTCATGAATAACAGCACTGTTGAAGATCAGCTATACTTGTTGTCATGATTACCATCTTTGACTATATGTACTTTCCAAGGGTACGAGATAAATGGTAATATATTTTACACGATCGCCCAAGATAAAAAGAGCACCCACCAAAACAGTGGTGTCCGCTTTGATGCAACAGATGGCAATAGGCAGAAGGACACATATTATGGGTACATACAGGAGATATGGGAACTTGAGTATGGACCTACTTTTAAGCTCCCTTTGTTTCGGTGCAAATGGGTTAAGATGACAGGAGGCGGGATACATGTAGAAGAAAAGTATGGCATGAAAACAGTGGATCTCAACAATCTTGCATACATGGACGAACCATTCGTACTAGCCAACGATGTGTCTCAGGTTTTCTATGTGAAGGACATGTCTACGAAACCGAGAAAAAGAAATCAGCAAAAGAATACATCGTCCGATGAGCCAAAGCGCCACATAGTTCTTTTAGGGAAAAGAAACATCGTGCGAGTGGATGACAAGACATATATGTCGGAAGATTATAATAAGTTTCATGAAATCTCGCCCTTCAAAGTGAAAACTGACCCAAGACTCCTGTTAAATGATGAAGATTCTCCATGTCTACGGCGTAGAAGAAAACCACAACAGTAGATAGGGATGTTGGTGATCTATGTAATATATTAAACCTTTTATGTAATATCATATTGTGAATCATATTGTGAGTCAAACATTTTACCCAGATCCACATGCATGCAACATTGGTCATTTTGAAACTAATACATCTTGCTTAATCAAACTAGACGACGACTCCCGGTGGCTGAGCCGCAGTAGGTGAAAACCCAAAGAGACGGAACCATCACACGAGCATAGCTCGGGTGAGATCCCTGAAGAATCTGCTAGGTGTCATCGACCCTGGTGTCCAACACAGCCATATAGCGATGGACGTGCTCGTCCTCCTCCCTGACACGACGCCGTACCATCTCCTTGATGACCCACAAGTATAGGGGGTGTATTGTAGTACTTTCTATAAATAAGAGCGTCGATCCCAACGAGGAGCAGAATGTGCTAAACAGTGGTATGGAGAAGGAAATCCTTGTGAATACTTAGCAAATGGATTTTTAGTGGTTTTCTGACAAGGCAACAAAACAAAGAGCAAGTAACAGAAGTAACGAACAAACAGAGCAAGTGGCCCAATCCTTTCTTATCAAAGGACAAGCCGGTGGAAATACTTATAAGGACCAAACGTTCTCGAGGACACATGGGAATTTTGTCAAGTGCTTTCGCTGCAAATAGCTGAGTACTCTTCTTTGGTGTTTGTAAGTGTTGTGTGGCTGAACATGTGCTAACATACCGCCCTTCCTAGTACTAATACATACTTGTGATTAAACCCCCTACAAACATCCGTAACTATAGGAAAGTAATTAAGACATAAATCTAACCACAGCCTTAAACTCTGAGATCCTACACTCCCTTGTGCAAAGGTGTCCTAACGGGGGTTCAGGTTTCTGTCACTCCAGCAACCCCGCGATTAGTAGCCAAATACACAATGCATCCCCCTAGGCCCATAAATGGTGAAGTATCATGTAGTCTATGTTCACATGACACCACTAGAAGAATAGCACCAAACTCATCACAGATTCACTACTAACAACATGACTTCTCCCATGTCCTCAAGAACACTACGAACTACTCACAAGACATCATATGGATCAAGATCAATGATGATATGGTAATGGATAACAATCTGAACATAAACAATAATTCAGGTTCCACTCACAAGCATAAACTACAATAATAATTAACACCGGAAAAGTTTACCCTAAGAACTAAAGCAATATCCAACACAATTGTTACAGCGGGACGGAGAGGTGATGATGGTGCTGGTGGAGATGATGGTGTGGATGATGATGCTGATCCCGATGAAGCCTAGCTTGTTGATGGTGTTGATGGCGACGGTCTCCCCTCTCCGGGAAGGAATTCCCCTGGCAGAAATCTGTCTGCCGGAGAGATCTTTCTCTCTCGGTGTTTTCCGCCCCCCAGAGGCGGCGGAAATCTATCTGTGGTTGCTATCTGAGGCTTCGGGTTCTGAAGGGAAGTTATAGGCGAAGGGGAGAGTTGGAGGCCGGGCAGGTGGGCCACACCTTCCCTAGGTGCGGCCTCAGGTGGGCCCACGCCTAGGGGGTGTGGGCCCCCTGCGGGCCCCCTTCGCTCCTCCTTCTGGCTTCCTTTTTCCTCAAGTAAAATAATATGTTTTCATATTTTTCTGGTATTTTTCTCATCTTCGCGAAATTGCACAGAAACGCCTTCTTTTCCATCAGAATCCAGACTCCGGCAGTCCATCCTCCAAGAATCATCCAACATGCATAAACAGATGAAAAGCCATAAGTAATACCGCATAATAAGAGAAATATCAATGAATAGAGGTAAATTATGATATAGAATGGTGATGCAAATTGGACGTATCAACTCCCCCAAGCTTATACTTCGCTTGTCCCCAAGCGAATACTGAGCTCAGTAAACATGTCCACATGTTTATGGAGTGAAGTGTCGATAAAAGAATACGAACAAGAAGCATCACACTTACCATTGCACAGCTCATAGAAGAAAGCAACTCACCATTATATAACTTAGCTTGCAACCAAGAACAACAGTCACAATAGAGATGCATAAAGATAAATCATAATTGGAATTGGAAAACTTGTTCTTGGTCAGAGAACACCTGGCAAATAGTTTCACAACAAGCTTTTTGTAGGAGTTTCAAAACAGGAGCACTCTTTGCTCAAAAAGGTTTTTCATAAGTGAAGGCTTTCAAAGTAATACTCAATAGATAAGAGTTTTGTGCAAACAAGGAAGATAAAGAACATGATTGAATAAATCACCATATGAATGCTTGAAACAGAACAACTCAAATGCTTGCTGGAGATAGAGAGGAAGTTGGTTTACTGACTCAACTTGAAAGTGGAAGAAAGGTACCTTCTTAGAGGCAAGCGGGGATTACAAGTCATAAAGAGCTTCCAAAATATTATGGTACTTACTAGCTTTGATCCCTCATTGCCCCTATCATAAGCATCTTGAGATGGTTAAGGTTAAAGTGAACAAAGATGGAGTATATGCTTGACGAAATATAAGTTGGCAATCTCATGTCCCTTGAATATGAGGGCCACTCCTCATGCTACTCAACTTTTGGGCCGAGGCAAGTTCTTGTCATTGTAAGTACTTGCATATCATTGAGAACCGCCAACGGGGTACCCCTTGCACATGGTACAGGAGCTTTCCCATAACCAAAATGACAAGGCAAGCAGACAGTGAGCACCTCAGCAATCTTTTTATTTACTATGTGTATAGTTTTGTATTGAGGATGCTTCACAGAATGCTCACTATGGTGGTGCTGCAAGTTTCCACCATGATTATGCATGGCTTAGGCTAGCGGCTCAGGCGTTTCTCTAACACAAAGTACAAACTCCATGGACTCACAAGTTCCCCACTCATTTCATATCGTTGACATCCATTGACAAAAGAGCACGATATCAACGATGTACAGAGTACAAGTGTTATGTTCAAAGCGTTACCCGTGACAACACGGTTCTGCTAATCCCAACGTATATATGCAAGCATATACAACTTCGATGTCCACAATGGTTCAAGTTTATTAGGGGCAAGAAACTAAAGTGTGCCATCAAGTTCGTGAGAGCTTTACTAACTAGAGTCAATCTAGATTATATCTAATACCTATTGCTCTTGCGTGCGCCTCATGCGCAGGTTGCGGGAGTGGATTTATAAAAGGATCGGCAACATTTGAGTCCGTATGTATTTTGCATATCATGACACTACCATCCTCAACGAACTCTCGAATTTGATGGTAACGCATGCGAATATGTTTGTTCTTATGGTGTTGTCTAGGTTCCTTGGCTTGTGCAATAGCACCATTGTTGTCATAATAAACGTCCATGGGATTGGACGCGCCCTGAACCACACCAAGAGAGATCAGGAAATTCCTAATCCAAACAACTTCCTTTGCAGCCTCCGAGGTGGCAATATATTGATCTTCTATTGAAGAGGAGGCCACCGTATCTTGCTTGGAACTTTTCCAACTCACAACACCACCATTCATGACAAACACATAACCAGATTGTGATCTGGAGTCATCTGATTCATTAAGGTAACTCGCATCTGTGTAACCCCTTACATTGAGTTCATCCTCACCCCCATAAACTAGGAACACATACTTAGTCCTTCTCAAGTACTTAAGGATATTCTTTACCGTTGTCCAGTGACCTTCACCTGGATTAGCCTAGTATCCACTCGTAACACTTAGAGCATAGGAAACATCTGGGCGAGTACATATCATTGCATACATGATGGATCCAATATCCAAAGCATATGGGACCCTACTCATGCACTCACACTCATCAGTTGTTGAAGGACATTGAGTCCTACTGAGTTTAATGTCGTGAGACATGGGCAAGAACCCCTTATTGGCCTCTTCCATGCTAAACCATTTCAACACTTTGTCAATGTATGTACTCCGGCTTAATCCAATTAGCCTCCTTGATCTATATCTATAGATCTTGATGCCCAGAATATATGCCGCTTGTCCCAAGTCCTTCATCGAAAAACTATTTTTCAACGAGGTCTTAATAGACTCGAGCATAGGAATGTCATTTACAATCAGCAATATGTCATCTACATATAAGATTAGAAATACAAGCTCTCTCCCACTTTCCTTCTTGTAAACACAAGGTTCTTGTTTGTTTTTGATGAAGCCAAACTCCTTTACAACTTCATCAAATCAAATGTTCCAACTCCCAGATGCTTGCTTCAGCCCATAAATAGACTTTAGAAATTTGCATACCTTTCCAGCATTGTTTGGATTGACAAAACCTTCAGGCTGCATCATATACACGTCCTTAGTTAGGATTCCACTTGGGAAAGCCGTCTTGACATCCATCTGCCATATTTCATAGTCGAAATGTGCAGCAATGGATAAAATTATTCGTATAGATTTAAGCATCGCTATGGGCGAGAAAGTCTCGTCGTAATCAACTCCTTGAACTTGTCGAAAACCTTTTGCAACAAGTCGAGCTTTATGGATGTGAACATTTCCATCCATATCAATCTTCTTCTTATAGATCCATTTGCACTCGATGGCTTTAAAACCACCAGGCAGGTCAACCAAGTTCCAAACTTGATTGTCTCCCATGGACTCTATCTCGGATCTCATGGCGATCAACCATTTCTCAGAGTCTGGGTCCACCATCGCTTCTGCATAGGTCCTAGGCTCATCATTGTCTAATAATAATAATTCCCGCGCTTCGTGGAGCCTCGCCGACCTTTGTGGTTGTCGTGCTTCTATTGCCATGGGTTCCTCAACTTGTTCTGCTGCAATACCATCACTTGTAGAAGCATCCCCGACTGGCTCATCTTGAACTTCTTCAAGTTGCACCGACCTTCCACTCGTTCCCTTTGTGAGGAACTCTTTCTCTAGGAAAACACTGGTACGAGCGATAAACACTTTGCCCTCTTCTTGGTTGTAGAAGAAATACCCTAAGGTTTCCTTTGGATATCCCACAAAAATGCACATATCTGATTTGGGTGTTAGCTTGTCCGACTGAAGTCGCTTGACAAATGCATCACAACCCCAAATCTTTAGAAAAGACAAACTGGGATTCTTCCAGTCCACATCTCATATGGTGTCTTAACTACAGATTTAGATGGTACCCTGTTAAGTGTGAAAGATGTCGTTTCTAGAGCGTATCCCCAAAATGATAATGGTAAATCCGACTGGCTCATCATCGATCGAACCATGTCCAACAAAGTTCGATTGCACCGTTCAGAGACCCCGTTTCTTTGAGGCGTTCCTGGCGGCGTGAGTTGTGGAACAATTCCGCAACTCTTAAGATGATTGCTAAATTCATGACTCAAATATTCACCTCCATGATCAAATCGCAAGGCCTTTATTTTCTTGCCACGTTGATTCTCTACCTCACTCTGAAACTCCTTGAACCTTTCAAAAGTTTCAGACTTATGCTTCATTAAGTAGACATAACCATATCTACTGAAATCATCAGTGAAAGTAATGAAGTAGTGATATCCTCCTCTGGTTGTCGTGCTCATTGGTCCACATACATCAATATGTATGAGTTCCAACAAGTCTGTCTCTCTCTCGAGAAAACCCGAAAAAGGCGACTTGGTCATCTTTCCAAGTAAACAAGCATGGCATGTCTCGTATGATTCAAAATCAAACGAAGTTAGAAGACCATCACCATGGAGCTTCTTCATGCGTTTTTCACTTATTTGCCCCAAACGACAATGCCATAAATAGGTAGGACTCAAATCATTAGGCCGAATCCTTTTAGCACTAACATTGTAAACAGATGCATCATCAAGATTTAAAATAAATAACCCCTTCACAATGGGAGAATCATCCATAAATATAGCATTCTTAGAGATTACACAACCATTGTTTGCACTCGCGAATGAATAACCATCCCTCATCAACCATGAAGGTGATAAAATGTTTCGACCCATACTTGGAATGTAATAAAAATTATTCAACTCCATAATAAATCCTGACGGAAGGTGAATTTACATGACGCTGACGAACAATGCAGCAACCCTTGCTTTATTTCCGACGCAAAAATCCACTTCGCCCTTCTGCACTTCTCTAGTCCTTATTAGCCCCTGCATCGAATTACAAATATAAGCAACCGATCCGGTATCAAATACCCAAGAGTTAACATAGGAATCAGCGAGAAGAATGTCCACAACATTTACAACAAGCGTACCTGAGTGGGAAGTACTCTTACTTCCACTCTTCTTCAAAGAAGCCTGGTACTTGCTGCAATTTCTCTTCCAGTGGCCATGTTCATGACAAAAGAAGCACTTAGTGTCTTCTACAGGTCCAGCCTTTTTCTTGGGTGCAGGCTTAGGGATCGTATCCTTAGCCTTGCCCTTCTTCTTCCAAGAAGTACCTTTTTTCTTGAAGCTAGGCTTGTTCTGCACATCCATCACATGGCTATGCCCTGGACACTTCTTCATGTCACTTTCTGCTGTTTTTAGCATCCCACATAACTCATTAAGTCCCTTCTCCACCCCATGCATATGGTAGTTCAAAATGAACTGGCCATAGCTAGATGGAAGAGACGCCAAAATGAAGTCAGTAGCCAACTCTTGGCCTAGTGGAAAACCATGTTTTTCCAAAGTCTGACTGTAACCAACCATTTTGATCACATGGGGGCCTACAGCTGCTCCCTCTGCCAGCTTGCATTTCACAAAGGACTTGGCGACATTGTACCTTTCAGTCCTTGCCTGATTTTGGAACATGTCCCTAAGCGCGATGATCATATCGTACGCGTCCTGATCCTCAAACTTATTTTGGAGTTCAGGTTCCATGCATGCAAGCATAAGACAACTAACCTCAAGAGAATCATCACATGCTCTCTTGTAGGCATTCTTAAGGGAAGCAGTTGCATTATCAGCAGGTTCATCGGGGATTGGGGTATCTAGAACCGTTTCCTTTTTATCAGACCTGAGAACAATTCTCAGGTTACAGACCTAGTCCGTATAGTTTTTCCCATTTAGTTTGTCTTTGTCAAGAATCGAACGCAAATAAAAAGGTGATGCAGTGTTCGGTGCCATTGATCTACAACAGCAAACATGCAAAATACTAAGCCATGTAACCATGAAAGAGTAAAACATATTAAACAATTTAATAGATATACTCGCACTTAAATCAATATCCCTCTATTAATACTAAGTGATTCAAGATCCACAATTAACAAGTCGAATAGTGAGCTTTAGCATCACTGCTAGAAGACAAGGTAAATCGGTAAGCAACACTTGCTAATCATATCACATATGACTCTTGTTGTTGGTGACATCTCTATGTCAAAACTAGGCGCCCAACCTTTATGCCCCAAGGTCCTTAACTGTTAAGATCACTTTGTCAAGCTCACCAAGCCTATGTGTGTAGGTAACCAATACAAACCCATCCATCCAGGAAAATCGCGACACCCTAATTTCATAGGCTCGCCAACGATTGTACAGGGCATAGGATGATGGAAGGTTTGGTTGGGAGGGAATGGTTTAACTTAAACTTTGTGAGGGATCGTTCTACTTCTATCATCTAAGCATGCATAGTAGTAAAACACATAAGAATAGCATTCACATAGATGTGACACAGTATGGCCCATTTTCTCATGGTGATCTCCATCGCCATAGAACCTGTCCACCATGATGATCTCCATCTTCATGTTCCATGTGAGCCATCCTCCAAGTGATGAGACCTCCAAGAACTAATACAAGCTATTACCCCTAACATCTAGTAATCAAAATTACATAGAATTGGGATCATCACAAGTTGGCACACATGCCATTACAATAATTGACAACACATATGGCTCCAGCCGTGTTGCCCTACTCACGACACACTGATACGTCGTAAACGTATCTATAATTTTTGATGTTCCATGCTTGTTTATTATCTACTTTGCTTTGCTTTTTCCATACTTTGAGGTATTTTTATATCTTTTGTGGAACTAACCTATTAACAAGTTGCCTGTTTACTTCTATTTTTGGTTCCAGAAAGGCAGAAAATCAATATTCTCGGAATTGGATGGGACAAAAGCCAAAGTCAATATTTTACCGTGGGGAACACAAAGTCCAGAGGAGATACGGAGAGGCAGGCCAGGGCAGCCAAACCCCCCTAGGCGCGGCCAGGGGTGGGCTCGCGCCTAGGTAGGGTGTGCCCCCCTGGTCACCTCCCAGCCTCGCCTCTTCGCCTATAAGAAGCCCCCAGGGAGAAAACCCTAAATAATCCATCATACTTCCAGAAAAAGTTCCGCTGCGCTGCCGCCATCGAAGGGGAGATTCGGGAGACAGAAAGTCTCTATTCCGGCACCCTGCTGGGACGGGGAAGTGCCCCCAAAGCCATCTCCTTCGATCTCCACCACCATCTTCATCACCGTTCCTGATTCGCATGATGAGGAGGGAGTAGTTCTTCCTCGAGGCTAAGGGCTCTACCGTTAGCTATGTGTTCATCTCTCTCCCTATGCATGATCTTGTTGTGGTCATGAGCTTTGTAATCAAGTAGATCTACCTTGCTACTCAAGTTCTTTAATAGATCTCTGCTCTCCCCATGTGTGTGAAAGTGACAGCTTGCATGCCATGGTGGCACTTAGGCTTGAGTCTACATAAATACTCATCGTGCTTTAATAGATCTATGCTTTTACCCACCTGTGTGAAAGTGACAGCGTGCACTCCGTGTGTGGCACTTAAGCTATATTACATATATATTCATGAGTTATATTTGGATTTGGATGTCTTTATGAAATTGTGGTGTTTGTTGGAACCATCTAGCGCTCAAGGTAACAGTTTGGGGTTATCTAGATGGGGAAAGCGGACTTTGAGGTGTGCTGTTATAGCCCTACCGTGGATTAGATTGTCCAACCGGAGAGTAGTTAAGAGTAGTATCGTGAAGAGAGTATATTTATATGAGAGAGTGTTCACTAGTGAAAGTATGATCCCTATGCCTTGTTTCTAAGCATTGAAACACCGTTTGCATCTAGATCTGTTGCATGTTTGCTTGCTAGCTTCCATATTTATTCCGTTTGACGGGGAGGTTTTGGTCCTTTACCTTACCTCACCATCAAGCTATTTTCTGGCACCGTTACCACTTGTATTTCACTATCTCTTCGTAGAACTAGTGCACCTATACACTTGCCAAGTGTATTGGGTGTGTTGGGGACACAAGAGACTTCTTGTATCTTGATTGCAGGGGTGCTTGAGAGAGATACCTTTGACCACTTCCTCCCTGAGTTCGATAAACCTTGGGTAATCCACTTAAGGGAAACTTGCTACTGTTCTACAAACCTCTGAACTTGGAGGCTCAACAACTGTCTACAAGAATAGAAGTGCGTAGACATCAAGCACTTTTCTGGCGCCGTTGCCGGGGAGGTAAGGTAAAAGGTACTCACATCCTGGTGTGTGAGTGCTCGAAGTTATTTCCTTTAGATTCTACAATTTTTTATTTTTGTTTCTTGTTTTCACTAGTTAGGCTTAATGGAAAACAACAACAAAATTAGAGAGCTTTATAGCATTTATCTTGAGTTAGGACATGAAGTGTTTGAAGAGAAAATTAAAAAACCTATGGAACTTCATTTGCATGCTAATAGCGATGTTATTAGTATGAATTCTGTGAACACCATTATTGCTAATGCTATGGAAACGTCTAAGCTTGGGGAAGCTAGTTTTTATGAAAATGATCTTTTTAGTTCCCCAGCTTTGGAAGATATCTATTCTATTGCTTATGATGATACCAAACCTCCAATATATGATGATTACAATGATGAATATGATATTTTCAGTCCACCTACTATTGAGGAGAAAAATTATTGTGATTACAATATGCCTCCTATATTTGATGATTATAGTGATGAGAATAACAATGATAGCTATTTTGTTGAATTTGCTCCCACTACAATTAATAAGAATGATTATGCTTATGTGGAGAGTAACAATTATTTTATGCATGTGGCTCATGATAAGAATGTTTTATGTGATAGTTATATTGTTAATTTTATTCATGATGCTACTGAAAGTTATTATGAGAGAGGGAAACATTGTCTTATGTATCTCAACAATATTAAGTTTCCCCTCTTTATGTTGAATGTTTTGAAGTTGCATTTGTTTTACTTTCCTATGCTTGTTGCTTTGTGCTTTCATGACTTGTTTCTTTATAAGATTCCTATGCATAGGAAGTGGGTGAGACATAAATGTGTTTTGAATTTGCTTCTTGATGCTATCTTTTACTTCAATTCATATTTCTTATGTGAGCATCTTCTCAAACTATCAAGCCTAACTTAAAGGCGGTAAAGAAAAGTACTTGTTGGGAGATAACCCAAGAGTTTCCTTGAGTCTTGGAAGTTATTAATTCTTTAATGACCTCTCCTTATCCATTTTGTTTGCTTTTTGTGCAAACAATGACCTCTAATGAGAGGGAAGTAAGATTTGGGGAGTTGCTGTCCCGAAACAGATTTATATCCTCCACCATAAAAATTCGTGAGGAGTCTCTGTAAGTCGGATTGAGCTGAAACTTTATGAATAAATCCCCCAGTATGTTAGCTAACTTTCGTTAGTTCAACAATTTTTGATTTGAGCAACAGAAGGTCTTCGAAAAAATCGGTTTCTACCTGCTAGTCTGTTTTGACAGATTTCTACCATTATTTGCATTTGCTTCTTATCAATTTCTTATTGAGTTCTCTTTTGGGGAATTGAGCTTTTTCAAGGATGTTGATTCAGTAGCTTGTGTTTTTAGTGAAAAATTTTCTGTTCTAAAACTAAACCCAAGGGTCTGTTATCTTTTGAATAAACTAATGTTGCTAATGAAGATTGTGTGAAGTTTTGTATGAAGGAAAATTTTCAGGTGTAGAGAGAGAATGATGTAATGAGATGAATAATGGACAAAAGCTCAAGCTTGGGGATGCCACCCCGGTGTCACCCTAAGAAATATCCAATATGTACAAGCGTCAAAGTTTGGGGATGCATGGACATCCCCTTCTTCATCAATAAAAAGCTCAAGTCTTTCTAGACACTTCATTTTTATTATTTCATGCACTGTTGTGTTGTTCTTGGAGCGTCTTAGTTTTCGTTTTTGGTTTTCGTTTGCTTATTTTGCTTGAGTAAGCTGGTTGGATCTCAGCACACTTCTTTTGGAGAGAGACACACTCTATTTTCATTGCCTAGAACACTCTAGTTTTCATTCTTATTGTTTTGTGAGTGTTCTCTTTTGCTAGCACTGTGTTTAGCCTTAGTTTTCTTATTCTTTCAGCTTAGAACTTTTTAGTTCTTCTTTGTGGATTTGTGAGACAAGCTCACAGATCTTTTTTGATTATTATCTTTGTGAGTTGTTTCAAACAAGTTGATTGGTGTTGGAAAAGAGTAGGAAGCTTCATGCTTAAGTGGTACAAAAGTGAGCTTGCTTTGACTGTGACTTAGACTTTATCATGTCATGCTAGATGTGGTTTTGACCTTATGCTTAGTGATTATTGCTGTACCATGACTTTCTCCAAACAATTGATATTGCTTAGTGTGCCTTGAAAGAATCATGCGTTGTTTTAGCATACAAAAGCATAGTATTGTGGTATTCTCCTTTGATGCTTTGTTTGGGTTGACTTGGCACATGCTCACACCATGTTATAACTATGAACAAGTCACCATAGCCTCCATGATCATTTAGTTCTTGACTTGTGATACATCAGAAATGTATCTATAATTTTTTATGCTCCATGCTTGTTTTATATCATTTGTCTTATGTTTTGTCTACACTTTGAGGTGTTTTTATATCTTTTCTGGAACTAACCTATTAACAAGTTGCCACAGTGCCAGTTGTCTGTTTTCTTCTGTTTTTGGTGCCAGAAAGGCACAAAATCAAAATTCTCGGAATTGGACGGGACAAAAGCCAAATTCAATAACTTTCCCTGAGGGACACGAATCCACGCAAGTGAGCCGGAGGGGGGCCAGAGGGTGGCCAGACCCCCTGGGCGCGAGACCACCCTAGGCCGCGCCTGGGGAGGGTGTGGGCCCCTGGCCACTTCCTCGGCCTCCCCCTTCGCCTATAAGAGCCTCCCGATGAGAAAACCCTAAGGCACCCGAGAAGAAATCCGCGAAAACCACTGATGCGCCGCCGCCACCGAAGGGGAGATTCGGGGGACAGAAAGTCTCTTGTTCCGGCACCCTGCCGGGACGGGGAAGTGCCCTCGGATCCATCTCCATCAATCTCCATCGTCATCTTCATCACCATTGCTGATTCCCACGATGAGGAGGGAGTAGTTCTTCCTTAGGGCTAAGTGTTCTACCGTTAGCTATGTGTTCATCTCTCTCTATGCATGATCTTGTTTTGGTCATGAGCTTGGTAATCAAGTAGATCGACCTTGCTACTCAAGTGCTTCATTAGATGTCACATCCCAAAATTTTCCAAATTTTGAAATGTGAAAGATAAATAAACAAAATAAAATTTTGTTGAAATCTAGGGTGAGAAGAAACTTTTTGATTCCAATTGGAAACATCAAAACCTATTTTGATCAAATAAAATCCTGAAGGGATTTACAAAGATAAACAAATAATAAAAAAAGTTATAATAGTTGGAATTACCATTTTTGGATCTTTAAATAAAAAGATATGGTTTTTATAAGCAAAGGTAGAAATAATGAATAAGGACTATTTTTAAAAGAGCCAAATTAAATCTTGGCCAAGATTTTCAAATAAAATATTTTGTTTGATTAAATAGTAAAGGTTTATTTAAACAAAACCATGAGGATTTATTTATATACAAATTTCATTCAAGTATAGACATTTTCCTATTTTGAATGATCATTAAAAACTTATTAAAGTATTTTAAATTATATTTCAAGGTGTTTTAGTTTTCAAGCAAAACCTACTGAAAAGATTTTTGTAGGGATTTATAAAGTCAAATAGAGTTTTTAAACAAATTTGAATACTATTTGAAATAAAGACTAAAGCCTATTTATTTTTAATAAATAATAAACCCTAATAATAATTATTTTATTTGGACTTTGGAATATGTTGTTAAACAGAATTAAACTATACCTAAAGTTTGGTGGTGGTTTGAATTCAAATTGAGTTTGAATTATTTGAATGAAAAATCAAAATAGAAATTCAATACAGAAAAAGAAAAAGGTTCAGTATAAAAAAATGGGAAACAAACCCAATCCACTAAACCTACCCAGCCCAGCAAAGCATCTGGCCCAGCAAGAGCCCACCCGGCAACCCTCACCGAACCGTTTTCTCACGCACAAACTCACCCGCGAAGTCAATGAGCAGTGGACCCCACTCCCCCTCTCTCTCTCGCAGACAACGCGGTCCCACGCCGTCAGATCATCGTCTCCACCGCGACCACGTCCCCCTCGCCGTTTCTGCCATTGATTGCGGCGATCAATTCGCGTTGATGGCTGGGTTTATCTCAACATCAACCACGTGCTTTTAAACGCCTCGCTCCCCTCTCTCATTCCCCCCAAGCAGCATCTCCTCTCTGCCACCGGGCTGCTCCAATTTCGAGCTCGAGCACCACTGCTCCGACGAACTTCTCCAACCGATTCCGGCACCGTCCAACTGCCCCTCGCCTCCCACTGCAGGCAGGCTTGCTCCCCATCTCCTGGCGCATCTCCCAGTGCTGCTCATTAGCCCGCGCGAGCACCGTAGCCTCGGCAACCTCGACAACTGAGCGCCACCATCGTCTGCCGTTTCTCCGATGAGCCCCCCTGGTAAGCTCAGACCGCCCCGGTACTCCTCGATGATGCTCCCATGATCCCCAGTGCAGTACGCGTCTAATGCCCTCTCCCATTTGCCTCGGCATGACCTACAGCCTCGCCCCCGATGACATCCAGAGACACCGACGTCGCTGCAAACTCCGGGGAGCAATCCCCTCCGTTCCTGAGCGCCCCTCGTCAAGCATACCACGCCTTGAGCTTTGCCTCACTCCTGCGAGCATGGTGAGCATTCTCCCCCTCTCTCGCGCGACCTAGTTCGCCGACAAGTTCACTGGCCGAGCACGCACTGCCGCCAGCCGCCGCTAGCGCCTCCCAGATATGGTCTGGCCGCTGTGATCCGTAGGATGCAAAACATCTGGCTAAGATTAGATTTGATCGAAGGGGCATCGTGTGCTCTGTGCCGCACGATCTCATTTAGATCCAACGATCCACAGAGCGCAATCCGCACGAACTGGTACGCGCCAGTAAGAATTAGACACGTGTCCAGAGATTGGTTTAAAAACAGAAATTTGATCTATTAGATTTGCAAACTTGTAAAATTCATAACTTTAATTCTACACATCCAAATTTTGCACATTTATATCAATGGAATCAGCAGAACAATTACTTTGCAACCATGCACTTTGTTTAATGTTTTGCTTCTGGAAAATTGGTTGAAATTGCAGAAACTTGTGTAGGCATAATTTGAATATAAAAATTGTTCTAGATATATTTTTAAGGTGAAATCTTTGCAAAATGGATTGTTCTGAACCTACTGACAATAGGAACCAAATTATGGATTTAATAATGTATTTTGTGAGGTTAAGGAATAAATATTTGAATTAGCACATTTCTAGTCAAATAAAAATATTGTTTATGGTTTAGAAATGAATTTTGAGTAAAACCTTTGGGAAATGATTTTATTCAAACCTTCTTACCCTAAACACCAAGTTTTGAGATTAAGAACATATTTGATGAACCATATAAAGTTATTGCTTTGCTAAAAGATATTTTCAACAACATAAAATATCACCTTAGCATAATATATGGTTTATGAGATGAAACCTTTTGCAAATGGTTTTACCACTTTTGTAGATGACCAATGTGAGCTTGAAAATGTTTAGAGCCTAGTAGAAACCACTTTTCCAAATAAAACTATCTTTTAAATGCTTGCATGCATGACCTTGTTTTTGTTATTTTATGTGGTGAATTGGTTTGAATGCTAGTTGAATTTGTGTTTTGCTTGATTGAATTGTAGTGAAGTTAGAAGAGTGTGATATTTGCAAGATCAAGAAGTGAACCAACATTCTCTACCAAAAAGGCAAGTGACACTATCATCCATGTCCTACTATTTTCATTACACTTAGTGGATTTTTGTAACATGCATGATAAGGACTACTATATTTTATGCTATGCTAAATCCTAATAGGATACCCTTATATCTTCTTTAGTGAAAACATTATAGTTGTAGTAATCTTAGCCCTGCTATATATTTGGGATGGGATACATGCTATGATTATATGAAGTGTTGGAAAGATATATGTTTTATATAATAAAACAAGTACTCAATGAACCACCTGGGTGGAAAAAGGATACTCAAGTTTTGTACAAGGTGGCAACAAAGGGAACCATGTTTATATGGCTATCTTTTTGTATGTGCACTAGAAGAAAACCACCCAGGGACTTAGAGATTAAACATGTTTCTCGTACAGTGGCTTCCGTGTATAGCCACATGCTAAATGGGCTCTGGCTTAGTCAACTACATAGTGGAAGACTCATGCATTGGCATCTTTAGGTTAACTAGAATTGTGTAAGGGAAATATATCCCTACATTGGTGCCTGGTTGACAAGCTAGCATTGTGTATTGCGAGGACTTCTATGGAAAGACTTTGTCACATTCTCGATCTGCCGGTACTCCATATTGGTGAGTACTTATCCAGCGGCCACTGGTGGCGTCAAGACGAGATTGTGTCATGTGGGTAAAGTGTACAACTTCTGCAGAAGATCAAATTCTAAGTACTTAGTCGTGTCCCCGGTTATGGACAACTCTGAGCAACTAAGGCCTGAAGCTATGGAAGATCTCGACATTCCAATTTCTCAAAGTAAAACTTGATGGTGACAACAAGGGATTAGAAGCACTTGGAGTTTTCCAAGGAGTTCAGAAAGATTTGACAAAAGATCAAAACTATTTTGAAAAGATAGGATAAAACTATATTGCTTTCTGCAAAAGAGACTAAACCCTACTGAGCCAAATATGCATGTGATGATAGGATCCACTTATTTATACAAAGTAGTGAAACTTGCCAATACAATTGAAATGTATTGACCCTTGTGGCTGCAACTTATTATGTTGAAGGTTTGTTTGATGTTAGTGAAGTGTGTTGATTAGGATTACAAGTCTACAACCAACATGATTGCCTGTGGCACCTTGAAGATGAAGGACTCCATGCTTTATAGATATTTTGCTGCATTGTAATGTGATAGCCAAAAGAGCTATGTAAGATGTAATGAAATTATTTTATTCCTGGTTATGAAGTTGTATTATGACCTTTGTTTCTTGATATTACATCTTAACTGTGGATGCTAGCTATTGATCCAGGGACTAGCATTGTAAACACGGGGATCTCTACCTTATTAAAGGTTGGGACCGCTACATTAGATCTCTGCTCTCCCCATGTGTGTGAAAGTGACAGCGTGCACGCCATGGTGGCACTTAGGCTTGAGTGTACATAAATACTCTTTGTGCTTTAATAGATGTATTCTTTTCCCCACATGTGTGAAAGTGACAGCGGGCATAACGTGTGTGGAACTTTGGCTAGATTGAATATTTGTTATGAGTTATATTTGGAGTTGGATGTCTCTATGAAATTGTGGTGTTTGTTGGAACCATCTAGAGCTCAAGGTGACAGTGTGGGGTTATCTAGATTGGGGAAGGCAGACTTTGAGGTGTGATGTTATAGCCCTACCTTGGATTGGAATGTCCAATCGGAGAGTAGTTAAGAGTGGTATCATGAAGAGAGGATATTTATATGAGAGAGTGTTCACTAGTGAAAGTATGATCCCTGGGCCTTGTTTCTAAACATTGAAACACCATTTGCTACTAGATCTGTTGCATGTTTGCTTGCTTTAGTCTTTACCTCACCATCAAGCTCCATCAAAGTATTTTCTGGCACCATTACCCCACGACAACAACAAGTCAAAAGCTCTGTTCTGGCACCATTACCACTTGTATTTCACTATCTCTTCAGCAAACTAGTGCACCTATACACCTGACAAGTGTATTGGGTGTGTTGGGGACACAAGAGACTTTGTATCTTGATTGCAGGGTTGCTTGAGAGGGAATACCTTTGACCACTTTCTCCCTGAGTTCGATAAACCTTGGGTGATCCACTTAAGGGAAACTTGCTGCTGTTCTACAAACCTCTGCACTTGGAGGCCCAACAGCTGTTTACAATAATAGAAGTGCATAGACATAAAATTGTAGTACCACTTTATGCTTTGATTAGTAATGTTTTGTCACTCTGCATGATTATGGCCATTATTGCTCTCTTAGTTGGTTGCTCCCAGTCTTTTGCTAGCCTCCACTTGTATGATTAAGTTCTACTCATGCTTCCAACTCCCGAGAAACCAAGTTTTTCCCAAAGTGTCCACTATAAACTCCTATGCATGGTATGTTACACCATTCCAAGTATATTCTTGTTTTCAGCTATCTTCCAATTAAAAAATATTTTGTTTTGTGAAAGCTTAGTGATTAAAGCCCTCAAAAACTTGATGGCACACTTTATATTCTTTGTCCCTAATAAACTTGAACCATTGTTTCGTATATGTTGTATATGCTTGCACTTATACGTTGGAATTAGCAGAACCATGCTGTCATGGGGAACATTTTCAACATTGCACTTGTACTTTGTACTCAGTTGATATCATGCTCTTTTGTATATGGAGGTCACCGGTGTGAAATAAAGAGGGAACTTGTAAGTCCATGGAGTTTGTATTTTGTGTTAGAGAAACGCCTGGGCCGCTAGCCTAAGCCATGCCTAATCATGGTGGAAACTTGCAGCATCACCATAGTGAGCTATGCGTGAAGCATCCTTAATAAAAAGCTATGCATATAGTAAATAAAAAGATCGATGAGATGCTCATTGTCTGCTTGCCTTGTCATTTTGGTTATGGGAAAGCTCCTATACCATGTGCAAGGGGTACCCCGTTGGCGGTTCTCTATGATATGCAAATACTTACAATGACAAGAACTTAGAGGTGACTGAAGTTGAGTAGCATGAGGTGTGGCCCTCGTATTGAAGGGACTTGAGATTGCCAACTTATACTTTGTCAAGCATATACTCCATAGTTTGTTTACTTTAACCTTAATCACTTCAAGATGCTTATGATAGGGGCAATGAGGCCTAAAAGCTAACAAGTACCATAATTTTTAGAAGCTCTTTTTGAAAATTGAAATCCCTACTTCCCTTTATAAAGGGCCTTTCTTCCACTACTATATTGAGTCTCCACCTTCTACCTTTAGGCACCATTAAGAGAGCATAGTTGCCATTCTTAGTTCTATGTGCAGTGTCCCAAAACTTATTGATTGATGCATATTGTGGTATTATTTGTCCTTGTCCTATTTGTTTCTTGTCACCCTTGTGAACTTTGAAGGTGTCCTATGCATCTATTTGCTACTCTATGAGGGACAAGCTAATTGTCACTATGCCATGTTTTCTTTATGTGAAACAAACGAACGTTTTTCAATGCATGTTATTCATGATCTTTGTTTGTAGCCTTTCATGTTGCATGCTTAGTTAATTTGTCTTATTGTTAGAACTCCATCTTTCATGCACATGTTTAGAGTTCTTTAATCCCAGCTTTCAATTCTTGCAAATGGTTTGATCTTGATTTTGATGGTGCATGTCACCTCAAAAATTATTGTTTTTATCACTTACCTACTCGAGGACGAGCAGGAGTTAATCTTGGGGATGCTTGATACGTCGTAAATGTATCTATAATTTTTGATATTCCATGCTTGTTTAGTACCTAATTTGCTTTGCTTTGTCCATACTTTGAGGTGTTTTTATATCTTTTCTAGAACTAACCTATTAACAAGTTGCCTATTTTCTTCTATTTTTGGTTCCAGAAAGGCAGAAAATCAATATTCTCGAAATTGGATGGGACAAAAGCCAAAGTCAATATTTTACCGTGGGGGAAACGAAGTCTAGAGGAGAGACGGAGAGGCAGGCCAGGGCAGCCAAACTCCCCCTAGGCGCGGCCAAGGGTGGGCCCGTGCCTAGGAAGGGTGTGGCCCCCTGGTCGCCTCCCAGCCTCGCCTCTTCGCCTATAAGAATCCCCCGGGGATAAAATCCTAAATAATCCATCATACTTCCAGAAAAAGTTCCGCTGCGCCGTCGCCACCAAAGGGGAGACTCGGGGGACAGAAAGTCCCTGTTCTGGTACCCTGCCGGGATGGGGAAGTGCCCTCGGAGCCATCTCCTTCGATCTCCACCACCATCTTCATCACCGTTGCTGATTCCCATGATGAGTAGGGAGTTGTTCTTCCTCTAGGCTAAGGGCTCTACCGGTAGCTACATGTTCATCTCTCTCCCTATGCATGATCTTGTTGTGGTCATGAGCTTTGTAATCAAGTAGATCTACCTTGGTACTCAAGTGCTTTAATAGATCTCTGCTCTCCCCATGTGTGTGAAAGTGACAGCGTGCACCCCATGGTGGCACTTAGGCTTGAATCTACATATATACTCATCGTTCTTTAATAGATCTATGCTTTTCCCCATGTGTGTGAAAGTGGCAGCGTGCATGCCGTGTGTGGCACTTAAGCTAGATTACATATATATTCATGAGTTATATTTGTAGTATTTGTTTGTTTCTCTGCCACGGCAGAGATTGTGTGTTTCCTTTTTTTTTCCATTTCGTTCTTTTTTTGTTTTGTGTTTCACTATAATTTCAAACATATATTTCAGTACACTTATTCTACGCTACTACATACAAAGTACACGTTAATGCATCTATATAATTAATATTCGATCCCTTGCAAGCATACATATATTCGATCATATTAAAAGGAAGAAACGCTTTAAAATTATATGGTCATCGATGATATATCATATCAACTATATGGAGATCACTAAGACATATAGAGTTCCGCGTCATCCACATAATGTTCTCCATGTACATCAAGGATGTAGAGGTCCCAACCTAATAAGGTAGAGATCCCTATGTTTACAATGCTAGTCCTTGGATGAATAGCTAGCATCCACAGTTTAAGATGTAATATCAAGAAACAAAGGTCATAGTACAACTTTATAACCATGAATAAAATGATTCATTACATCTTACATAGCTCATTTGGCTATCTCATTACAATGCAGCAGAAATAACTATTTAGCATGGGGTCCTTCAGCTTCAATGTGCCACATGCAATCATGTTGGTTGTATACTTGTAATCCTATTCAACACACTTCACTAACAACAAACAAAACCTGCAACATAATAAGTTATATCCACAAGGGTCAATACAATGGTAGAGTAGTGGTATTTATCTTCTATATGCATTTGGCTAAGTGGAGCTTTGGCTTGCTTTGCTCAAAATAAGGTTTTCCTTATAAGTTGAAAACACTAAGTTTTTGTTTGTCAAAATCACCCAAGGAACAACCAATAAAATTGGTTAACCTTTAACCCTTGTTCAACCACAAGCTTTTAACTTAGAAATTGGGATGAGGAGATCCTTGATAGCTTCCATGTCTTGATGCTCAAATTGTCGATTGCCGGGGACACGGCTAAGAACTTAGATTTTACTCTCTCGAGAGGTGGTGCACTTTCCCCACAAAACTCGACATGCATCAAGACAAGATCTTTCAGAAACCTTCCCTTAGACCAAAATGGACGCGCTCCAAACCTATCGCCCCTACCACCAACTTTCCATTTGGCTAAGTTATTGCAACCTATATGATCCAGGCAGAGCCCATATTGCCATGTGGCTGCACTACAAGCTTCTTAACATTTGACATCTCAAATCTCTTTGTTCCTGGGTGGCATTCCACAAGTGAGATACACCAGGTATTGCCCCTGGGGTAACCACTCAACATAAATCCATTCACACCATTCCACCCAGGTGATTCATTCATAGTTGTTTTATTAAACAAAACACAAGTCATAGACTTAGAAATATTTCATAGCATGAATATAATCCACCCTTGTTTTCTACTAGCTAAACTAAGGATGATAGTAGTAGGGATCGTAACTTAGTAAAATTCTACTAAGGCATCATCTACTAGGATTTCCCATGGCATAACATACTTAGTAAAAATTCCATGCAAGTCCTACTCAAAATATCACTAATGCATAGTGAAAATAATAGGACAAAAGTATGAAGCACCACTTGCCTTTTTAGTAGAGAATATAGGTTCACTCCTTGATCTTGCAATTGTCACACTCTTCAAATTTCACTACAATTAAATCAAGGAACAAATTCAATCTAGCATTCAAACAATTCATCACATAAAATAAAGAAAACAAAACAATGCATGCAAGGATGCAAAAGATTTTTTTATTGAAAAAGTGGTTTCTACTAAGTCCATAAACATTTTAAAACACATATTGGTCATTTATAAAAGTGGCAAAACCATTTAAAATCAAGTTAGTGGAAATGGCCATTTTAAATCATTTTTGTTTTGCTAGAAATGATTTAAATCAAAGTAATAATTTCTAGTGTTAGCCAAATATATTTTTAAACATAAAAGTTAGTGTTTATGGTCAAAGTGTTTAAAATAAATCCATTTTCTAAAGGATTCACTCAAAATCCATTTTTAAATCAAAGCAACAGTTTTATTTTGCTAGAAATGCTTTTTATTCAAAGGAATAATTCCTTAGTGTCACAAAATATATATTTTTAAATATAAAGTTGTTTTTTATGATTATTAGGTACAAAACAAAACATTTGCAAAATACTTTACTCAAAAATCATTTCTAGAATATTTTTTATACTCTAAATAAGCTGAGAAATGTTTCTGCATAAACAACCAATTTTCCAGAAGCAAAATGCCAAACTAAGGGCACTGTTGCAAAGTACTCTTTTTCCTGATTCCAATGATAGAAAATTTGCAAAATGTGGACATGTGGATTAAAATTTATGAATTTTTCAAATCTAAACATCTAATAGATCTATTTTCTGTTTTAAACAACAGGCAGGGCCACGTGGTAGTTTCCTATTGGTCCATACTGTTTTGTGTGGATCGTGTAATGTGGGCCGTTAGATCTAACTAGCACCACACAGACTAGATCAACAGATACCGCTTCGCTAGCTGTTCTATCCTAGCCAACAAATCAACATCCAACGGTCCAGAACGCAACGACCATAGATGGGCGGCGCGGCGACGGTGGACAGCGGCGGCGCGCCCTGCTCACGGTGGTTCCGGTGATACAGGAAGCAAGAGAGAGGGACAAGAAGCTCATCGGGTTCGTTGTGTTGCAGGGATGCTCGAGGTGGTCGCCCTCGACAAAGGGGCACATGGAGTCTCTGGCGATTCCTCGCCGGAGTTCACGATAGCGTCGGGCTTGTCTGTTTGTTGACAGAGGCGAGGATTTAAGGCACACTAAGACAAACAGATGGCGCTGTTAGATGCGTAAGAGAGTCATCAGCACAGGAGCATCAAAGAGATAGGGAGGGGCGGTCGGACTTTACCGTGGTAGCTCGTCGGAGAGGGGGCAGATGGCGGTGGCGCTCTGTCGTCGAAGTTGCCGAGCCTCAGGGGCATGCGTGGACATGTGAGAGCTACTGGCGGATGCGCAAGACGATGGGGATCACGGTCATGGAGGCTAGGGGCAGTGGGGATGGCTGGTTTGGTCGGAATTACCACCGGAGACTCGTCGGGGCAGTGGAGTTGCAGCAAGGAATCGAGGCAGCCTGGGGGCAGAGAGGGAGTGGCAAGTGAGAGGAACGGGAGAGGGGACATGGGGATTATGAGGGGGTCGTCGCCAGCGAGAGATTAATCAGCCATTAATGCGAATTTTCACAGAGTAATCAGCGGCAGAAATGGCTGGGGAGAGGGCGTGCTCGTCGCGGTGGGGAAGACGATGACGGGGCGGCAGTGGGGTCGGGGCATCAGTGAGCGAAGGGGTAGATCCGCGGGTGTGAAAGGAATTCTCGCGGGGAGAGGAAGGTGGGCTGCTGCTGGGCTAGACTAGGCCTTGTTTGCTGGGCTGGTTCTATTCCATTTTTTATTCTGTTTCTTTTTCCTTTTCTTATTTTCTGTTTTGAATTTATTCAAAGGATTCAAACCTCAATTTAACTTAAGATTTTTGTCAAAGCTTTCCTAAATCTTTTTAGTAGGTTTATCTGTTTATTAATGTATTTAAATAATTCATTTTAGAATAATTCCTTTTATTATTTTATGGTTTATTATTTATTAAAAATAGACATTTTGTCTTTATTTAAATAAGATTTAAATATGTTTCCAACCCATATTATTTTATTTAAATGTTTCAAACTTTTATTTGAATTCCAATTTTTGTCAAACCTTTTCCGGTAGGTTTTATTTATTCATTAGTGTAAATAATATGTTTTAATATGATTTAATGTTCATTTAAATTGGGCATTTGTTTTTATTCAAAATAAAATCCAATATGATTTTAAACCCATATAAATTTTATTCAAAGAATTTTGTTATTCCTTTTAAGTTAATTAAGTAACTTTTATTCCACTTGGGCAAATTTCCAATTTATTATTTTCTCATGATTTAATTTACATTAGAATTTTGTCTCCATAAAAATAGGATTGAATTTGGTTAATGTCATATAATTTTATTTGAATATTCTTTATCGCTTTATTTTATTTGGATTATCTTTATTCCATTTGCTTATGGATTTTAACTCAAGGTTCAAATTTTCTTCCAAGTAAATTTCTTGGGATTTATTATTTATTTAGTTTAGGCAATTTGTCTTTATTTAAATAAAATTGGATATTGTTTAATCCTTATGATTTTATTTAAATAATCCTTTTCTCCTTTTTATTATTTAATAAACTTTCATTTGTTTATGGATTTTGCCAAGATTTAATTTGGCTTTTAAATATTCCTTATTTATTTATTTATTTATCCTATAAAATCCATATCTTTTTATTTATAGTTCCAAAATTGGTGATTCCAATTTCTATGATTTTATTTGATATTTGTTTATCTTTTTAAATCCTTTTAGGATTATTTTCTCATAAATTGGTATGGATTTTAGATAGGAGCTTTATTAGCCTTGGAAATTATTTCCTTTTATCTTATAAAAATCGTAAGTTTTTGGCGACGGCTTCAAATTAAATGAAACCAATTTCTATGGTTTTATAATATTTTTATTCATCATTTTTTATCATTTATAAATGTTTGTTGATAGATTTTTACATGGATCAAATTCATAGTCTTAGAGAGATCTTGGAAATGATTTTCTTCCACTAGGGTTTTAGGGTTTTGGTTTATTTTCCCAAGTGTTTAAATTTCAAGATACATTCATTGATGAATGCATTTCACTTGATTGAAATTTTGTTTGATTCCCTTTTCATTAAAATTTTGTTGAAGAAGGGTTTTGATGTTTCCATTTAGAAGCAAAAAGTTTCTTTTCACCGTAAATTTGAACAATTATTTCTTTTGTTTATTTATTTTTCACATTTCAAAATTTGGAAAATTTTGGGATGTGACAAAGGACCTCCTTCATCAGAAATCGCGCCAGCTCCTCTTGAATTGCTCGTACGCGCTGTTCTGGCTCTAGCTTCTCCCGTACATCGTAAATATAATGTGAATCAACTTTCCGCTCATTGGTCAACTCACGAATATATTCGCAGACGAAGTATCCACATAAATGAGTTCCTGGTGGCTGTTGTAATCTCTTCACTGTTTTATAAGTTAGCTCCTCTTTGAATGAACCTGGAATTTTCTATCTGAACCGTGTCCAACACCTGCTCAGCAAAGAAAATGAACAAAAGAGTTATTAGTTACTTGATATCAGGAAATAAATGAAAGAGGCCGATATAATGCGATAATGATGAAATTACTTATGGAGCATTGCTTTCATGTTGCTCCACTGCTCTTGGTCCCAACTTAATGAGTCGTGGACTTCAAGTAGGGACTTGTCAACTTGAATGTTTAGCAAGATCCAATGGAATCTGCGGAGGTTACATAAGCATACATGTATAGCTCATCAATTACACTAAACATCCAGTAAGCAAAAATAAAATGTGTACAAGATAAAAACACCCACTTGAAGTTGCAAGCAAATAATATTTCCTTAACAAAATTATTCTCGGTTAAGAACATGCACAGGTCTTCCTCCACGTCCTTGGGATGATTCTTTAACGTATATTCATTAATGATATATGGGTCAAAGAACCCAACGTCATATCTTCTAGCTCTTTTGCATTCAAGCATCTTCATTCTACAGAATATAATATCATACAAAAGGATAATATAGTCAAGATAATATATTAAATGCAATGAACGAGCTGAGCTACAGACTTAATTACAGAAATAAACCACTTACAGATAGTAGCAACCAATGATATATTTGTCGAGGGCACGCTGATTGTATAACTGAAACAGTTCGATCATTTGAACTTGTATCGAGTATGGTTTGAAGTAATGCTCCTTTCTAACATCCACAGCAAACCAATCTTTGTGATGATTTTTTCTGTTTGAAACAGGTACCATGGGTGCAGATTTCACATATGTGTGGATAGACATGTGAGCTCCTCATGACCGACTAGAGGATCCCCTTAGACATACTTCCATACTATCTGACCCACTGGCGTACTTCATAGCCTAAATATTGACCAAGAGACATAACATATTAGCTTCGGTAGCAAGTGCTTTGGCCTCCGATACAGTGATGCCCATTAGTGCAGCATTAGTCCTGGCTCTGGGGTCCATTATTTGCATGTTCGTATCCATTTCGGCTCTGAAGGCCTTGTCGATATCTAAAATCACTTTGAGCGGGGGGACCGATTGAATCTTCTGTTGTCCGAGCTAGGCAACTTGCTTCACGCTTTTTGCACTTGTTCTTTTTTTCTGCTTTGCTTGCTTAATAATTTCTCGGTCATAGTCTGATTCCAGATTCATCATATATGGGATGGTTGCTCAATAAAGAACTTAGCCCACTTTTTGGTTTTTTCATCAAATACCAGCTTTGGCTTAGGCTTTTTAGATGCAAATGCGCCTTAACTTGGGCAGCCACATCCGCGGCATTTTACTCATCGGTCTTGTCATAAGGTCTCTTTGGAAGAGTCGGCGGGATGTCGACTATCTTTGCCTTTTTACATTTCTTCGATGTGGGGCGCGGGGGAGCGGCGACCTTATGTTTCTTCGACGAGGTAGTATTGCACGGAGGCAGAGATCGAGTATTGCACGGAGGCGGAAATCGAGTTGATGTACTCCTGTAGCAACGATCGACATCGGGGTGTGGTGGACTTGGAGGTTGACAATAATCAGGGCGGGATGGACTTGCGGGTTGACGATAATCGGGGCGGGGTGGACTTGGAGGTTGACGATCATCGGGGTGGGTGGACTTGGATTCCTTGGAGTCGGTGGCCTTGGCGCCGAGCCTGGAAACTGGATGTACTTCTTCTTCCATATTATGATCTTGCGCTTGACATCTTCTACTTTCGTAAGGCCTTCAGGCGTAGCGATGTCAATCTATAGGTCCGCAAAATTCTCCACTATGTCATCCACCGTGACACGAGAATACACAAGTGGAATCGGAAGTGAATGGTGGAGTGATCCAGGTAGACAAGGTAAAGAAGTTTCGATCGCCACCTTGAAGGACAGGTTGTTCATTGGCTGATGTAGCTCACATTGTGCCATCTCTCTGACATCATCCACGGGGTAGCGAGGAGCCGATGCATCATCCAACAATGCTTGATCATCAGCCTGTACCTCCGTGGAAGCCACGCTCCTTCTTCGCTGGCTAAGATCCAATGCAGGATCATCAGCCTGCGGCTGAGTTGACGACCTTTGGATAATTTCTTGCATGAGATTCTTCATCTGAGCTAGGTCCTGATCTACCTTCGAGATCCGGTCTGCCTCCCGGACCTTCTTTCTCTGACGTCTTCTGTCACTGTCGTCGTTCTGGGGAAACCCTTTCTTCCATGTAACACCGGCGCCTTTGCCTCATGTTTGTCCACCCTTTTTAGGATTCCCGAGGGCACGTGTCAGCTCTTCGTTCTCTCTCTCAGGCCGGAACAATCCCAATTGATCTTCTTTCATTGCTTTAACAAGTTCTTTGGAGGGTTCTAGAATTTTTTCATGAAATAATGTCTTTCTATTTCTGGGTCCAACGATCCCCCATGCCCGTACCACCAGTGCTTTGACCTCTCGGGCCATCCATCTGTACCAGGAGTGATGCCTCTAGCCCTCATGTCTTGCTCCATAGTTTCCCACTTAGGGACGGCACTCTTGTAGCCACATGTCCCCATTTTATGATGGTATTTCTTTTTGGCAGCATTTAACACATTCTTTGCCGACTTTGCCTTTGCTACAGCAGATTGCTTTTACGTTTGAAAATCGGTCCACTCTTCTCTCAACTTCTCGTTTGCTCGTAAGAAGTGTGGAGTTTTCTTTTTCGCGGCATACTTCGCGTATAAACTTTTCTTGTGGTTCCGGTATAGTTCGGCCATCTTCATTAGAGCCCACTCCTTGACTTTCGCTCTTATTTCAAGCCCACCCGGCCTTGGGGTAATACCATCTACCCCAAATTCTTCATACTCTGGAGGTAGTATGAAATGCGCTATGAGCTTCTCCCAAAGGTCATCTTTGGTATCATCGGTGACATAACTGTTGGATCCTTCACTTGGTTTCTTTGACTTATTCCATTCTTGAATGGTGATCGGCAGGTTATCCCTAACAATCACCACGCATTGATTTGTAAACATCCTCCGGTGCTTATCTGGAGCAATCAGTTGTCCATTATCATCTATTTCTTTGATGGTGAACCTCTGATTACCATCCAACTTTCTGTTCGGCCATCGTTTCGTTTGAGTTATCGATTGCTCCGATCCGGTGGGCTAAAAGAAGAAGAGAGAGAGTGATTAATATATATATATATATTGATATATCCAGATCAATTAATGCATAAAGGTAACACGACAGTGATATATATATATATATATATATATATTAGAGTGGATTTTTTACCCAAAGGGGGCTATACCCACCTCATTGGTTATCGTCGGATGATGATCCTACGGTCATATGTGATACTCTTATTAATGTTGTTTTTCTAACTAATGAACATGCTAACCTATTAACCACCTCATGTTTATACGTTTAATGGTCAGACGTGGGGTCTCACGTACCTATTTTCTGACTAATAACCATGTTAGATACATATTTTCGATATATATATATATTTACCTCGCCGGATCCTGTCGAGGGGCCATCATTGTTGTTATTTGTTTGCCCTTCGTCCGTCCGGTCTTCCCCTTGGTACATCAGGTTTTCCTCTAATCCATCACTAGATGGATTCAGATATGAGGAAATCTCTTCCTCAAGCAAAATATCTTCACCGATAGTAATAAGTGGAATTTCACCTCTTACCATGCCCTGGAGAATACCTTCAAGATTGCGATCATGATCCGTAACTTAACTATAACAGAAAGAGAGTTAAACAGGTTAGAAAAATATATTATATAAATATTTTCTAATAATATAATAATTATAATAATATATACTAATAACATTAATAATATACTACTAACAATATTACCATGAATAATATAATATACAAATAATATTACTACTAATAACAATATACTACTAACAATACTACCACAAATAATATACTACTAACAATATAATACTAATAATAATATACAAAACCCTAATAATATAATATTATCACTAATAATATACTAAAAATAATAACAGTTATACAAAACCCTAATAATATACTAAAAAATAATAGCATTTATACTAAAAAATAATGGCATTTCCTAGCTACAAATTACCATGCCAACGCGTTTGGTGCGGGCCGGCGGCAGCACGGCGAGGCGGCACGGCGGTGCGGCCAGAGACGAGGGCGACGACGCGGAGGAATCGGGCAGCACCTCCTTGCGTCATCGTCGTTCTCGAGCTCGTCTGTTCGTCTTCTCCTCATCGATTTTGCCAAGTGCTGGGTGGACGCGACCAGGGGCGGGCACGGTGTATTAATACCACCCCACCCTTTAGTCCCGGGCTAAGCCACGGCCCGGGACTAGAGACCCTCTAGTCCCGGGCGGTGGCTTAACCCGGGACTAAAGACCAACCCTCTAGTCCCGGGCTAAGCCATGACCCAGGACTAGAGGAATTTTTCGGCAGCTTCTTTTTCACGCGCGCCAGGCACCCTCTTGTCCCGGGTCGAACCACGACCCCGGACTAGTATTTTTTGTAAATTTTCTTTTTTTTAATTCAAATCAAATATAAAACTTTGGAAAATCATATCTCCTATTGTAAAAATCCAATTAAAAATAATAATATGTCTATTATTATTAGAAAAATATAAAGAATCTTAATATAATATCCATACATCTGTTTGCATCATTTATAAATTGTGTCATTTGTAAATTTTTATTTTTTATTCAAATCAAATATAAAACTTTTGAAAATCATATCTCATATTGTAAAAATCCAAATAAAACAAATAATATGTCTATTATTATTAGAAAAATATAAAGAATCTTAATATAATATCCATACATCTGTTTGCATCATTTATAAATTGTGTCATTTGTAAATTTTCATTTTTTATTCAAATCAAATATAAAACTTTGGAAAATCATATCTCCTATTGTAAAAATCCAAATAAAACAAATAATATGTCTATTATTATCAAAAAAATATAAATAATCTTAATATAATATACATACATCTGTTTGCATCATTTATAAATTGTGTAATTTGTAAATTTTCAATTTTTTATTCAAATCAAATATAAAACTTTGGAAAATCATATCTCCTATTGTAAAAATCCAAATAAAACAAATAATATGTCTATTATTATCAAAAAACATATAAAGAATCTTAATATAATATCCATACATCTGTTTGCATCATTTATAAATTGTGTAATTTGTAAATTTTCATTTTTATTCAAATCAAATATAATACTTTGGAAAAACATATCTCCTATTGTAAAAATCCAAATAAACAAATAATATGTCTATTATTATCAAAAAATATAAAGAATCTTAATATAATATCCCTCTGACCAGAGCTCTTAGTCCCGGTTGTAGTCACTAACCGGGACTAAAGATATTTCTCGCCATTTCCCACCGCTTCCTGTCAAGATTTCCCGCCCTTTCCCTCTGACCAGAGATTTTAGTCCCGGTTGTAGTCACTAATCGGGACTAAAGATATTTCCCGCAATTTCCCACCGCTTTCTGCCAAGTTTTCCCGTCCTTTCCCTATATATCTAGGCCGACCGCGCCATGGCTATCCACACATCCACACCTTCCTCTCTCACAACAATGAACATCTCCTACTAGGCCATTCTGACCCTCGAGGAGACCGAGGCGCTGTGCGCCTCCAGCTACCCTTGCCCGACGGGCTACCGGCCGCCCGCCATCTGGATGCTGAGCGCAGGAGGTGTTCCTGTCCCTCAAGGTTTCGCACGCCAGGCGGCCATCACGAACCACTTCTACCACGAGCTCACACCGGAACAGCGGATGGATCCCCTGGGATCCCCACAACTATGACTCCTAGAATGCCTTCTCTGCTAACCGACGAGAAAGAGAGCTCACCAGGTACAAGGGTGATGGCCCTCCCCCGGTGAACCACAATGAAGCCGGCCGCCGCCTGTGGTGGGAAAACCGGACTATCATCAGCGTGATGTGCTACATCGCCGGGGAGACCATCCTCGCCCGTGGTACCTGCAGATGCCACAGATCCATAAGAAGTATGGCGGTAGTGAAGGCCGCGGGTGTAGTGGCATCGTCATCCGGGAGCCCCTCCCCCATGCATCATGAATCCGAGGCCGGAGTGGCAGGTGCCCCCACAATATGCCATGGCTAGGCTTAGGATCCAGCCGCGTGCGCCTAGCAACGACGACGATGAAAACGAAGACAAAGACAAAGACGACCCTGAAGTTGTGTACTATGGAGCAAGATATGAGCATGACTAAAGGGGGGCCTTTAGTCCCGATTCCGTAGTATCTGTTTTTTTATATTAATAAATGTATTGAGTGTTAGTCTCGGTTTGTGGCTGGATCAGGACTAAAGGGGGGCCTTTAGTCCCGATTCCGTAGTCTCGGGTTTTTAATATTAATAAATGTCTTGAGTGTTAGTCCCGGTTTCTGGCTGGACCGGGACTAAAGTGTAACATCCCAAAAATATTAAACATGGATCAACAAACTCTAATCATCAAATTTAGTGTTAACAAAAACTTTCCCATCTAAAAATATGAAAGCATTCATATGTATGTGTATTTAAATTAGGAGTTCTTTTGAATTGCCATGGTTCTATGATTCATTGCTTGTAAAATGATTCTTAGGTGAAATAAACATCATCTAAATCATTCCCAAACTTTTCCCAAAGAAAAACAACTCAAAATAAATAAATGAAGTGAATGGTCATTTTTGCCAAATTAACTATCATGCCTACTTTGGCTATTCCTAGAACTCAAAATTTAACAGAAACATTGGTGGATCTTTTCACCCCTTGTTGGTACACATAATAAGGTACCAATGCCCACTTTGTGATCTTCCAAAAACATTCAAATGCTAAGTTTAAATGACAGTTTAAAATTGAATCTGTCTCATATGGGAAGATCCCACTATTTCAAAAACCACTCAAACAAGCTCAATTTTCAAAACCCAAGCACCCATAGTATCTCCAGCTTATGCCTAGCACACCCACCAACAATCTTTTCAAAATTCAAAATTCAAGTTATTGCGGCCATTTCATCAAACACCTTGCAGATTCAAATCAAACAAACAACAAACACTATTTTGAGCAGTGATTTGGCCAATCTTGTCCCCTCCCTAGCTCACAACAAACATTTAGTAGATCATCTAGCTTAGTTAGTAACCTCTAGCACCATTGTGAGCTTGCCATTGCCATCAATGGTGATCAGGCTGAGCCTCACCATGCCCCCATAGTGTGGACAGCAAGCTAGAGGAAGAACTAGCTACGCCCACCTTGTCTAGCATGATGCCCATGCCTCACCGCCCTCTCTTGACCAGCCCTAGCTCGAAGATAGAGACAAGAACCACCAAGAATGTCATGCCCGCGCCGCTGTCGACCATGCCGACGCGCACCACCGTGCACGCGCCGTTCCCACTCAACCTGACCACCTCGAGCCCTTGCCGCCCGCCAGCATGAACCCCACCATCCCAGGAGACCACTAGACATGTTTGTTTCCTCGCCCGTACCCTGTAGCCATCGCACGTCGCGGAGTTCGCGGTCGGTACCGCGCAGAACACCGCACGTTCCCAACCATTTACCAGCGCCCCTAAGCCCTCATTGAATTCCTAGAGCATCTCCAGGAGACCGCGCGTCGATCGCCATCCTCAGCCATGCCTCTAGCAGCCTGTAGCCATGTCGCCACCGTCGCCTGCCCATCCCTCTCGGTCTCGTCATCGAGCCTATAAAAGGAGGCCACCCCCATCCATTTGAAGCACACCATACCACTCCCCTGACCTCACTGATTGTCCCACACCTCTAGCCAGAGCACGAGGAGTAGCAGCTCACCGGAATTGCATCGGAGCAGGCCACCTCTAGAGGAGAAGGGCGCCACTGATTGCGACCACCCCCGGAGCTGCCTCAACCGTCCCTGAGTTCGCCGTCGACCACCCGTTCGTTTGCCCGCCTCGCCGTCGTCGCTGGAGCCCTGGTATGCCCCCTATGCACCCCCACTGAGCCGATAGGGTTACATCTCGCCGGCGACAGGTCCGTCGTCGACGATGATCCCCAGCCGTCGATCCCCACTCTAATCCAACGACCCACATCGCCCCGTACCGCTTCGCGCGTTATGAGCAGCTGACTGGTAGACCCCCCCTGTCAGCTGAGCCCCACGCTGCGGAGTGACACTGGGCTGGCCCATTAGCGTCTCCCGCGCAACCCAGCAGTTTGAATTTAGATTTTTCCATTTTAATTCAAACACAGTTCTGTACATAGATTCAAAAATTAACCCAGCTTGATTGAATGAACCAAATTGCATGAAACCAATTTTGTTAGAAAGGTACTGAAATGCTTAATCCAAGCCCATTGGATTCAAACCCTTTGTAATTATAGATCAACCTTGGTAAAAATAACAAGGCAGAAGCTTTTCTGCATTCAAACATTTTTCAAAATTCTACCATAAAAGCTTTTGAGTTGATTCCAACTCTCAAAAATCACATTTGATCATACCTTTCAGAATATAGAAAAACATATGGGTTTACTTACATAAATAATGTTCAAGTAATAAAAGAATGCCACATAGGAATTTCTAGTCACTTTATTTATTTAAAATAAAAGGTTAAACCTTATTAAATAGTGACACCACTTTAAATCACATTCCCATGTACTGAAATATGTGGCGATGACCTGTGTCAACATGATCCCATGTTTGAGTTGGAGAATATTAAATCTTAAGTATTTTTTCAATGAGTAGAAATTACTTTTCTCAAATTAAAATAAATAAGACAAATGCTTTCATCTTGTAATGTTAGTGATGATGCTAGATCATCTATAGCACACCTTTGTGTGATGATTGAAAATAGTTAAGTATTGTTTTGTGATTGTGTACCTCGTATTTATTTATAGACGCTAGTACCGACCAAGGATACGAGGAGGAAGGAGGATACTACGAGGAAGAAGCCGAGGAGAACTTCAACCATTGCTCTGCACAAGGCAAGCCTAATACTACCAGTAGAATTAGCAAGTTATTAACTGATCAAGCTAACACTTGCAAGATACCCTACTTTAGCAAGCTTATCCTTATAAGAATGCAAGCTACTACCTGCTTGTTACCATGCCAACTATATGCCTTAAGCATATGTGATCATACCCACTTGATAACCCAATCCTAGTTTTACTTACAAGCTTTATACTTTATTTCTTTATCAAAGCTTTCTCTTAGAGTTTACATAGTAACTTGTAGATTCTAGAAAGATAGCTAAAGGTAGCATAAAGAGCATAAAATTTGGCCTAAGTTAGATAAGCTTGATGTCATCCTAAGGCATGAGATTGAACTTAATTAATCCCCACACTTGTTTACCACCCCTCATTAGTACTTACACCCACTTGTAGATGCTAGTGCTAAGCATAAAACTTGATCAACTTTAGATGGGAATACTTGGTGAAAATGGTTATGAAAACCTTAGAATGATGAGTTATTCTACTGAAATGTTTTGACATCTGTTCTCAAACACCAGATGATTTTGATGATGAAAATGTTAAGGCATGAGCCTTATCCCTTGATAAAACTGATGGTTGTCTGGATGCGATACCATTCCAATTTTACCGTACAACCACAATACCCGAAAATTGGGTAGGGCTTGACTGGAAATTTATATACCTTAGTATGGGTTCCCTCACGTCCAAGGTCTGAGCTGAGGCTACCTTGTGAAGATTGTCCACATGTGCAGTACCCAAGATGACAGTTGGTCATGGTTGGGAGGCCAAACTCACAGGAGAGGTGCTTAGACTAGGGCGTGTAATTGAAAGGTTAGGATTGATTATACGCATAGTGAGTATGGTGAATTCAGGATTGTTCCTGACGGATGTATCGAATGTTGTGGTGAAAGTGTACAATCTCTGCAGAGTGTCAAACTTTTCGAATAGCCGCGTCCGCGGTTATGGACAGTTGGAGTGGCCATACTGTTCCCCCATCAGATGTTTTCAAAATGACTTATGAAATGGATTGAGACTTTGACTTGACCACAACAGGGTTGTGATATGAAATTCAAGTTCCCACTTAGGTGTTATAAAACTTCAACTAGTTTTCTTTGCTTCTGAACTGAGTAGAGGTAAATATGGCTTTTTGCAAAATAACCCTAGAGCTTAGTGTCCTACTACAAAAACCCCCTTAACTTATTAGTATTAGTTTGTGAGTACTTAAAGAGTACTCATGGCTTTGTCCCTGGCTATTTCGTGGCCAGAATATGAAGAGGAGTACCAAGATGATGGACCGCAGGAAGGTTACGACAACTAGGATCATCTCCCATCGTCAGCATTGCCTGTGACCCCGAAGATGGAGCTTCGCCTACGCTTTTGTTACTATTACGTTATTCCGTTGCTTGAGTTGTATTAAGAACTGGATCATGAGATCCTTATTTGTGTAAGACCTTATGTATGGTTTGTAATGGATGATGTACTGTGATATCCTAATCGGTTATGTCTCGCAAAAATGGTAATCCTGGGATTGCGATGTATGGCATAACAGGCATTTGGGATTAAAAATCTGGGTGTTGACAAGTTGGTATCAGAGCCATCCTGACCATAGGAGACCCTAGTTAGAATGGACGTCTGAATCAAAAACTTAGTTTCACAAACAAAGGAAGCAAGTATTTATAAAAACTTATTCTCATTCTTATCACTTGGATTCTTTCATGAAAATTCATGTTCCTCAAAAATTCTTGCAAAATATATAAAATTTGACGCACTTGATCACTCTACTAACTTACTCCTCCTATATTCTTATAGATGGACATGAAGTACAGCAAGTTTTATCAGTTGGGGAATGGAGGAGAACTCTTATTTGAGCGTGACCTGGACCAGCTGTAGGAACTTTTGGATCGTCCACACCCTGATTTCTTCGGAGCTCAGCTCAATGATCAAGGAGGGGAAAATCTGTAGTGGCTAGTTGTTGCAAGTCTCCAAGGAAAGATTGAACCTCCCACTGCAGAGGGAATTCAGTTCACCTTAAGAGAGAACAACTGGCTCGATGGACTTGCTAGGGCCATGCAGGAAGCTCTTGCCCATCTATGTGGGCAGAGTATCAATCAGATCAAGGGTACCCGCTTTGAGTTCTATCCAAGGTGTGATGCTATGGGACAGCCACTAGAAGCCCCACATCACCCCGAGCTGAAGACTCAGTTGGACCACCTTAGCTTCATGATGTATGATCGTCAGCAAGAATTGGACAATGCCCGTGACTACTCCAACCACAAGTCCGCCATCGCCCAGAAAAGGATCAGACCCTCGCCATGCTAGTGAAGGATCGCAAGTCTCGTCGCCGTCAGCTCGACAAGAAGGAGCGCATCATTGCCCGTCTTTGCCACCGTATCACAGATTTGGAGGAGACCATCCACGAGAGAGACATGCAGTTGGACGGAAGGGAGAATGCCGGAGAAGACCTTCGTGGAGACCCCTACTCCTATCTCAGCGATGATGATGACTTTCTGGAGGATAAGGCCATGGACTTCTTCACCGATGAGGAGGATTTCGCCTTCATCGATGACGATGATGATAATGAGGATGATGAGTACACCGACTCCAAGGAGTAGTAGCACTTGAGCACTAGTGTTAGTGAGCTTTATTCGGTCCCACTGTATCGTAGTTTCCAGAATGGTTCCTAAAACCATCTATTTTCCTTTGTTGTGGTGTGTGTTGTATCGTGTGCTATGAATGAATGAATGAAAAGCAAGTTGCTAGAAAATTTGAGTCAAACCTTGAAAACTTTTCCAAGTCCCTAAACCTTAGAAATTTCCCTCTTTTCTCATGATCTATCTCAATCTTCAGATGCCTCGCGGAGGAAGTAGTTCATCCCAGGACCCGATGTTGTAGATCCTGCAAATGTTGGTTTCTGACGGCGAAGCTGAAAGAGCAGAACGTCAAGCCAACTTAGCCACCCTTCAGCACATAGCCCAGATGGCCAACAACAATCAAGGCCAAGGAAATAAGGACAACCATGGATCTAAGCTCAAGAATTTCCTGAACACCAACCCACTTGTTCTCACTAAGTCAGAGGAACCCCTAGATGCAGATGATTGGCTGCAAACAATGGAGAACAATCTGGAAGTCGCCGGAGTGGAAGCCAATGAGAAAGTTCTATTCGCCACCCACTATCTAGTCGGATATGCAAGAGCATGGTGGAACAGCGTTCGTGCAATGACCGGAGGACAGATGATGACCTGGGAGGAATTTAAGGTCAAGTATAGCAGAACCCATGTGCCACCGGGTTTGATCAAAAGGATGAGAGATGAATTCAGAGAACTGAAGCAAGCAAGGATGACCGTGGTGGAATACCGTGACAAATTCTTGTCATTAGCTAGGTATGCCCCGGATGAGATCGACACTGAAGCCAAGAAGAAAGAGAGATTCTTGAATGGTCTGCACAATGAGATGCAGACAGTGTTAGTCAATATCCCCTTTGCTGATATTGAAGCCCTAGTTGACTCTGCCATTCAGATGGAAGGAAAGATCAACCAAGCCAACGAAAACCGCAAGCGCCGCATGATGCATGAACCAGGAACCCATCATACTCCAAAGTATCTCCCTAACCCATCTCCAGGATTTGCCCCGAGAACCAACAGACCCCCTATGAACCGTCTGATCTATCCCAACCGTGGAAACCCAAGGCCCGGAGGAAACCACAACAACCCCGGCAACTCTAGCAATTTCAAGCGTGCACCACCCAAGTTCAACAACAACAATGCCGCCACCAACACCAACACTGCGCCAAGGACTGGAAGTAATGTTGTGCCTGTTGCAGCAAAGGACATGTCGCAAGTGATTTGTTATGCATGTGGAACCAAGGGTCACTACTCCAATGAGTGCCCCAAGAAGAATGCCGCAGCCCCCAATGCAAATGCCCCAGCTCAACAACAGCGTCGTGTTCAGCCCGCAAGAAGGTTTGCCCTAGGAAATTCACTCAACCGCAACGGCCGTCTTTTTCTTATGCATGCTGAAGAAGCCCAGGAAGCGCTAGACGTCGTGCTGGGTATGTTTTCTATTAACTCAGTACTTGCAAGAGTGTTGTTTGATTCTCGAGCATCGCACTCATTTGTCACTGAAGAATTTGCATGCACTAGTAAGATTCAACCAACCAAACTGAAGCGTGTTATGATTGTTCAAATCCCCGGTTCAACTACCAAAGCTACGCAAATTTGCAAAGCCGTCCCTATCCGAATCCACGGCATAGACTTTTATGCTAATCTGATAGTACTTGGAACTAAAGGTTTGGAAGTAGTACTAGGAATGGATTGGATGTCCAAACACACAGGATTAATAGACTGTGCCAAGAAAGCCATCACCATGACCAGTACAGCCGGAATATCAGTCGAGCATGTATCTAAAACCTTACCTCATCAATTCAAGTGCAACAAGAATATATCCCAACCTACCATTGACCAAGTCCGGATAGTCTGTGAATACCCCGATGTATTTCCAGATGTTTTGCCCGGTATGCCCCCAGATCGGGATATCGAGTTTATCATTGAACTAATCCCTAGAACCGGACCCATAGCCCAGAGACCATATAGTATGAACCCGTCTGAACTAGCATAACTAAAGAAGAAACTCGACGCCATGCTGGAAATTGGATTGATTCAACCAAGTGCGTCACCATGGAGATCATCTGTTTTGTTCGTGGACAAGAAAGATGGAGGTAACCGTTTGTGTACGGATTATCGGAAATTGAATGATGTCACTATCAAGAACAAGTACCCATTGCCCAAGATAGAAGATCTGTTTGACCAGTTGACTGGTGCCAAGGTGTTTTCTAAGGTTGATCTTAGAACTGGCTATCATCAACTAAAGATTCACGCAGAGGATATTCCAAAGACTGCCTTTACCACCCAATATGGATTATACGAGTATACCGTCATGTCTTTTGGATGAACCAATGCCCCCAGCTTATTTCATGAATCTCATGAATAAGATTTTTATGGACTTCCTGGATAAGTTTGTCATTGTTTTCATCGATGACATTCTGATTTATTCCAAATCAGAAGAAGAACATGAGCTACACCTAAGGACCATTCTTGGAACCCTTAGAGAGCATCAGTTGTATGCCAATTTTAGCAAATGTGAATTCTGGTTATAGGAGTTAGGAATCCTCGGACACATTGTATCAGCCGGAGGAATTGCCGTTGACCCTGCAAAGGTGAAAGATGTCGAAGATTGGCAAGCCCCAACCACCCAAACCCAAGTTCATGCATTTCTCGGATTGGCGGGATACTACCGCAAGTTCGTAGAAGGATTCTCGAGTATCGCCAGACCCATGACCCAATTGCTAAAGAAGGACAAGAAGTTTGAATGGACGGACAAATGTGAAGTGAGTTTTCAAGAACTCAAGAGAAGACTGATTTCAGCCCCAATCTTAATCATGCCGAATATCACGAAGCCCTTTGACGTGTATTGTGACGCATCCAAGATCGGTCTCGGATGTGTGCTAATGCAAGAAGGCAAAGTTATATCTTATCTATCTCGACAACTGAAGCAGCATGAACATAATTACCCAACCCATGACCTCGAGCTCGCAGCCGTAGTTCTAGCCCTGAAGACATGGAGGCATTACCTGATGGGAAACCGTTGTGAGATTTATTCGGACCACAAGAGCCTGAAGTATATATTCACCCAGAAGGAGCTTAATATGAGACAGAGAAGATGGATTGAGCTAATCAAGGATTACGATCTGGACATTCACTATCACCCCGGTAAAGCCAATGTGGTAGCAGATGCCCTTAGCAGATTGCCGTGCCGCTAGAAGTCCATGATTTTGAAGGAGCAACCAAGTTTGCACAAAGAGATGGAGGATTTCCGAATAGAATTAGTGAGTGAAGGATTTTTGGCTAGCATAGAACTTCAACCCACTTTGATCAGCCAGATCAAAGAGGCGCAGAAAGGAAATTCTAGTATCGACGGAATCAAGCGTCGTATCGGTATAGGCAAAGTACCCGGATTTTTACCGAAGACGAAGGAGTTCTGTGGTACAAAGGAAGCCTTTGTGTACCAGCAGATTCAGATTTGAAAGAAGTTATTTTGAAGGAGGCCCATGATACTCTTTATTCTATCCACCCCGGAGGAACAAAGATGTATCAGGATTTGAAGGAACAATTTTGGTGGCATAAGATGAAGAAAGAAATCGGAAGCTATATCGCCATGTGTGATATATGTCAGAGAGTCAAGGCGGGACATCAAAGACCCGCAAGATTGTTGCAACCATTGCAGATTCCGAAATGGAAATGGGATTCAGTTGGAATGGACTTTATCACCGGATTGCCTACTTCTAGTAGGGGAAATGACTCTATCTGGGTCATAGTTGAAAGATTGTCCAAAGTTGCCCATTTCTTACCAGTCAAGACCACCTACCAGAGTTCGAAGCTAGCGGAGTTATACATCTCTAGAATCGTCAGTTTGCACGGAGTCCCCAAGAACATCATATCGGATCGAGGAACTCAGTTCACCTCGAGATTCTGGAAGAAAGTCCAAGAAGGTTTAGGAACCTGACTAGATTTCAGCATAGCTTATCACCCTCAAACCGACGGACAAACGGAGCGAGTAAATCAAATACTCGAAGACATGTTGAGAGCATGTGTGTTAGAGTATGGATCTAAGTGCGAAGACTATCTACCGTTTGCAGAATTTTCAAACAACAACAGTTATCAAGCTAGTTTGCAAATAGCCCCATTTGAATTCATGTATGGACGGAAGTGCTGCACCCCTTTGAATTGGTCGGAAGTAGGAGAGAGTCAGATTTTTGGACCCGACATCCTACGAGAAGCAGAAGAGAAAGTTCACAAGATTCGTGAGCACCTCAAGACCGCCCACTCAAGATAGAAGAGTTACGTCGACAAGAGACGTCGAGACCTCGCTTTCAATATCGGAGATTTCGTGTATCTGAAAGTGTCGCCATTGAAGGGAATGCAGCATTTCCAGCTGAAAGGAAAGTTATCCCCCAGATATATCAGACCTTTCAAGATTCTGAATCGTCGAGGAGAAGTGTCATATCAATTGGAACTACCAGAAGAAATTCCAGCCGTGCACAATGTGTTCCATATCTCATTACTTCGTAAATGCCTCGAAGTTCCGGAGAAGACTGAAGTGTTCAAGAACATTGATCACCGGACCATAGAGATCAACGATGACCTGACCTATCCCGAAGTACCCATCCGTATTTTGGAAGAAGCTTTTAGAACTACCAGAACCCGAAGCATCAAATTTCTCAAGATTCAGTGGAGCAACCACATGGAATAAGAAGCTACCTGGGAGCGAGAAGATCACATCAGGACGGAGTTCCCAGATATCTTTAAATCCTAGGTAATCTTTTTCGTCCTTTTTCAAATCTCGGGACGAGATTTTGTTTAAGGGGGGAAGGTTTGTAACATCCCAAAAATATTAAACATGGATCAACAAACTCTAATACTCAAATTTAGTGTTAACAAAAACTTTCCCATCTAAAAATATGAAAGCATTCATATGTATGTGTATTTAAATTAGGAGTTCTTTTGAATTGCCATGGTTCTATGATTCATTGCTTGTAAATAAACATAATCTAAATCATTCCCAAACTTTTCCCAAAGAAAAACAACTCAAAATGAATAAATGAAGTGAATGGTCATTTTTGCCAAATTAACTATCATGCCTACTTTGGCTATTCCTAGCACTCAAAACTTAACAGAAACATTGGTGGATCTTTGCACCCCTTGTTAGTACACATAATAAGGTACCAAGGCCCACTTTGTGATCTTCCAAAAACATTCAAATGCTAAGTTTAAATGACAGTTTAAAATTGAATCTGTCTCATATGGGAAGATCCCACTATTTCAAAAACCACTCAAACAAGCTCAATTTTCAAAAACCCAAGAACCCACAGTATCTCCAGCTTATGCCTAGCACACCCACCAAAAATCTTTTCAAAATTCAAAATTCAAGTTCTTGCGGCCATTTCATCAAACACCTTGCAGATTCAAATCAAACAAACAACAAACACTATTTTGAGCAGTGATTTGGCCAACCTTGTCCCCTCCCTAGCTCACAGCAAACATTTAGTAGATCATCTAGCTTAGTTAGTAACCTCTAGCACCACTGTGAGCTTGCCATTGCCATCAATGGTGAGCAGGCCGAGCCTCACCATGCCACCCTAGTGTGGACAGCAAGCTAGAGGGAGAACTAGTTGCGCCCACCTTGCCTAGCATGCTGCCCATGCCTCATCGCCCCCTCTTGACCAGCCCTAGCTCGAAGACAGAGACAAGAACCGCCAGGAACACCGTGCCCGCGCCGCTGTCGACCATGCCGACGCGCACCACCATGCACGCGTCGTTCCCACTCAACCCGACCACCTCGAGCCCTTGCCACCCGCCAGCATGAACCCCACCATCCTAGGAGACCACTAGACATGTTTGTTTCATCGCCCGTACCCCATAGCCAGCGCACGCCGCGGAGTTCGTCGTCGGTACCGCGCAGAGCACCGCACGTTCCCGACCGTTTACCACCGCCCCTAAGCCCACATTGAATTCCTAGAGCATCGCCAGGAGACCGCGCGTCGATCGCCATCCTCAGCCATGCCTCTAGCAGCCCGTAGCCATATCGCCACCGTCGCCTGCCAATCCCTCTCGGTCTCGCCGTCAAGCCTATAAAAGGAGGCCACCCCTAGTCATTTGAAGCACACCATTCCACTCCCCTCACCTCACTGATCGTCCCACACCTCTAGCCGGAGCACGAGGAGCAGCAGCTCGCCGGAATTGCACCGGAGCAGGCCGTCTCTGGAGGAGAAGGGCATCGCTGATTGCGACCACCCCCGGAGCTGCCTCAACCGTCCCTGCGCTCGCCGTCGACCACCCATTCGTTTACCCGCCTCGCCGTCATCGCTGGAGCCCTGGTATACCCCCTATGCACCCCCACTGAGCCGCTAGGGTGCTGGCGACAGGTCCGTCGTCGACGATGATCCCCAGCCGTCGATCCACACTCTAATCCGACGACCCACATCGCCCCGTACCGCTTCGCGCGTTATGAGCCTCTGACTGGTAGACCCCCTGTCAGCTGAGCCCCGCTCTGCGCAGTGACACTGGGCCGGCCCATTAGCGTCTCCCGCGCAACCCAGCAGTTTGAATTTAGATTTTTCCATTTTAATTCAAACACAGTTCTGTACATAGATTCAAAAATCAACTCCAGCTCGATTGAATGAACCAAATTGCAAGAAACCAATTTTGTTAGAAAGGTACTGAAATGCTTAATCCAAGCCCGTTGGATTCAAACCTTTTGGAGTTATAGATCAACCTTGGTAAAAATAACAAGGCAGAAGCTTTTCTGCATTCAAACATTTTTCAAAATTCAACCATAAAAGCTTTTGAGTTGATTCCAACTCTCAAAAATCACATTTGATCATACATTTCAGAATATATAAAAACATATGGGTTTACTTACATAAATAATGTTCAAGTAATAAAATAATGCCACATAGGCATTTCTAGTCACTTTATTTATTTAAAATAAAAGGTTAAACCTTATTAAATTGTGACACCACTTTAAATCACATTCCCATGTACTGAAATATGTGGTGATGACATGTGTCAACATGATCCCATGTTTGAGTTGGAGAATATTAAATCTTAAGTAGTTTTTCAATGAGTAGAAATTACTTTTCTCAAATTAAAATAAATAAGACAAATGCTTTCATCTTGTAATGTTAGTGATGATGCTAGATCATCTATAGCACACCTTTGTGTGATGATTGAAAATAGTTAAGTATTGTTTTGTGATTGTGTACCTCGTATTTATTTATAGACGCTAGTACCGACCAAGGATACGAGGAGGAAGGAGGATACTACGAGGAAGAAGCCGAGGAGAACTTCAACCATTGCTCTGCACAAGGCAAGCCTAATACTACCAGTAGAATTAGCAAGTTATTAACTGATCAAGCTAACACTTGCAAGATACCCTACTTTAGCAAGCTTATCCTTATAAGAATGCAAGCTACTACCTGCTTGTTACCATGCCAACTATATGCCTTAAGCATATGTGATCATACCCACTTGATAACCCAATCCTAGTTTTACTTACAAGCTTTATACTTTATTTCTTTATCAAAGCTTTCTCTTAGAGTTTACATAGTAACTTGTAGATTCTAGAAAGATAGCTAAAGGTAGCATAAAGAGCATAAAATTTGGCCTAAGTTAGATAACCTTGATGTCATCCTAAGGCATGAGATTGAACTTAATTAATCCCCACACCTGTTTACCACCCCTCATTAGTACTTACCCCCACTTGTAGATGCTAGTGCTAAGCATAAAACTTGATCAACTTTAGATGGGAATACTTGGTGAAAATGGTTATGAAAACCTTAGAATGATGATTCATTCTACTGAAAAGTTTTGACATCTGCTCTCAAACACCAGATGATTTTGATGATGAAAATGTTAAGGCATGAGCCTTAGCCCTTGAGAAAACTGATGGTTGTCTGGATGCGATACCATTCCAATTTTACCGTACAACCACAATACCCGAAAATTGGATAGGACTTGACTGGAAATTTATATACCTTAGTATGGGTTCCCTCGCGGCCAAAGTCTGAGCTGAGGCTACCTTGTGAAGATTGTCCACCTGTGCAGTACCCAAGATGACAGTTGGTCATGGTTGGGAGGCCAAACTCACAGGAGAGGTGCTTATACTAGGGCGTGTAATTGAAAGGTTAGGATTGATTATCCGCATACTAAGTATGGTGAATTCAGGATTGTTCCTGATCGATGTATCGAATGTTGTGGTGAAAGTGTACAATCTCTGCAGAGTGTCAAACTATTCGAATAGCCGCGTCCATGGTTATGGACAGTTGGAGTGGCCATACTGTTCCCCCGTCAGATGTTTTCAAAATGACTTATGAAATGGATTGAGACTTTGACTTGACCACAACAGGGTTGTGATATGAAATTCAAGTTCCCACTTAGGTGTTATAAAACTTCAACTAGTTTTCTTTGCTTCTGAACTGAGTAGAGGTAAATCTGGCTTTTTGCAAAACAACCCTAGAGCTTTAGTGTCCTACTACAAAAACTCCCTTAACTTATTAGTATTAGTTTGCGAGTACTTAAAGAGTACTCATGGCTTTGTCCCTGGCTATTCCGTGGCCAGACTATGAAGAGGAGTACCAAGATGATGGACCGCGGGAAGGTTACGACAACTAGGATCATCTCCCATCGTCAGCATTGCCTGTGACCCCGAAGATGGAGCTTCGCCTACGCTTTCGTTACTATTACGTTATTCCGCTGCTTGAGTTGTATTAAGAACTGGATCATGAGATCCTTATTTGTGTAAGACCTTATGTATGGTTTGTAATGGATGATGTACTGTGATATCCAAATCGGTTATGTCTCGCAAAAATGGTAATCCTGGGATTGTGTGATGTATGGCATAACAGGCATCTGGGATTAAAAATCCGGGTGTTGGCATAAAGGGGGGCCTTTATTCCCGATTCGTAGAATGACTTTCCTGAACTATGAAGATGTTGTCCCGATTCATATTTACCATTAAGATCTGATATCCTAACGAGCGTGGTCACACATTAGGGAGTGCCTCTATGACCAGTTTGTTGGAGATACCGGACGACTGGGCTCCGGCGGCATCTCCCTCAAACTGTTCATAGTGGTGTCCCTGCTCTCGCACACCATCTTGCATCTTGTAACTTCTCTAACTAGATCAATATGCTTTGGAGCTAACTAGTTTCACATATTAGGGAGTGCCTCTATGACCAGTTTGTTGGAGATGCCGGAGGACTGGGCTCCTTAAGCATCTCCCTCAAACTGGCCGTAGTGGTGTACCTGCTCTCACAAACCATCTTGGAGATGCACGAGGACTCACAAATATTCCCATTTATAGAACAAGCAGCATGGAATAGTGTCGACACTCACGACATAATGTTGACACTCACCCCTATCATTAGTGTTGACCCATGTTTTGTCCCGGTTGGTGTCTCCAACCGGGACTAAAGATTCATATTTAGTCCCGGTTGGCAACACCATCCGGGACAAGGTAAAAGCCACATGACATAATATCTACACTCACCCCTATCATTAGTGCTGCCTAGCCCAGCCTGCCATTTTCCCTTTTCGTCGCACGAAAAAGCCATTTTCCATTTTCCGAGCATAAAACCGGGTCATTTTGTGAAGCAGCCACCAAAATGTAGTTACACAATGCTACCATCCCATTTTTCTAAAATACTAGACCACCTTACATGAATGATCTCCCAACCGGGAGATATCAAACCTTTCCATCCTTTCCGTGTGAAAAAGACAAATGTCTACCGAATCAGTAGAAAGTGGGTCCGGTTTGAACTACAGGTACATGATCTAATGCCCGTGATTTTTCAAAAAAAATCATTTTTAGACTCACAATATGTTGTTTCTTCAGAGATCCAATGCAAGTTCTAACGAGGCTCATACCCTATCTGATTGCACACCGTTTTGACCTTAATTCGAAACGGAAAAAATTCGAAACGGGCATAAAAAATTCAAAAAAGGTCCGAACAATGCAAATCCTTCGCGTGGTGTCATATTATGTGACATAGTTCCAAGGAAAAATACCAAAATTGGTATATTGATTATGTCTCAAAAAAACCTTCACAAAATGACCTATCATGTTTGAGGTTTCATGGCTTTCTGTCCAATTGACAGATGTTAAGTGCAGAATTGTGGCATAGTTTGTGATACAGTTCCCATATTGTGCATGCATGTGGATCTTGGGATGGTGAACAATGGTGCAGGAGAAAGTTTTCCTTTTCGTCGCACGAAAAAGCCATTTTCTGAGTACAAAAAAATGGGTCGTTTTGTGAAGCATCCACCAAAATGCAGTTACAGAATGATACCGTCCCATTTTTCTAAAATACTAGACCACCTTAAATGAACGATCTCCAACCGGGAGATCTCAAACCTTTCCGTCCTTCCCGAGTGAAAAAGACAAATGTCTGCCGAATCGGTAGGAAGTGGGTCCGGTTTGAAATACAGGTACACGATCTAACGCCCGTGATTTTAAAAAAAATCATTTTTAGACTCACAATATGTTGTTTCTTTAGAGATACAATGCAAGTTCTAACGAGGCTACATAAAATGGGCACATGGAGCATCTTCATTCATAAAATTTTACATTATTACACATCATTTCTTCGCGTGTGTCCCTTTCTGATTGCTCTGTATCCATGGAGCATCTTCATTCATTAACATGATTCTTGGGTCATCCTTCACTGCGAAGGGTGGAATTTCATGAAACTTATCACAATCTTCTGACATGTCTGTCTTGTCCTCCACTCTCACGATGTTTCTTTTTCCTGAAAGAACTATGTGGCGCTTTGGCTCATCGTCTAATGTATTCTTTTGCTTATTTTTTCATTTTCTAGGTTTGGTAGACATGTCCTTCACATAGAAAACCTGAGCCACATCATTGGCTAGGACGAATGGTTCGTCTAAGTACCCAAGATTATTGAGATCCAACGATGTCATTCTGTACTTCTTATCTATCTCAACCCCTCTTCCTATCAGCTTGACCCACTTGCATCGAAACAAGGGGACCTTAAAATTAGGTCCATAGTCAAGTTCCCATATCTCCTCTATGTAACCATAATATGTGGTCTTTGACCCATTGTTGTCTGTTGCATCAAAGCGGACACCACTGTTTTGGTTAGTGCTCTTTTTATCTTGGGCGATCGTGTAAAATGTATACCCATTTATCTCGTACCCTTGGAAAGTCGATATAGTCGAAGATGGTGACCTGGAAAACAAGTATAGCTGATCTCCAAGAGTGTTGTTTTTGATGAGATGTTGCAACCAACCGCTGAAACTCTTCATGTGTTCATATCTAATCCAAGAGTCATGCTTTCCAGGGTTGTTGGAGCGTAAAATTTTCTTGTGTTCCTCGATATACGGGGCTGCCAAGATAGAATTCTATAGAACTATGTAATGTGCTTTAGTGTAAGAATGTCCGTCCCAACATATTATTGATTTCCTTCCTAGAGTACCCTTTCCACTCAGTATCCCCTCATGCCGCAATTGAGGAAGACCAATCAGCCTAAGGTCAGGAACAAAGTTAACACAAAACTCAATGACCTCCTATGTTCCATAGCCCTTCGAGATGCTTCCTTCTGGCCTAGCATGGTTACGAACACATTTGTTTAAGATTCCCATGAACCTATCAAAGGGAAACATATTGTGTAGAAATACAGGACCGAGAATAGAAATCTCTTTGACTACGTGAACCAATAGGTGCGTCATAATATTGAAAAAGGATGGTGGAAACAACAACTCGAAACTGACAACACATTGGACCACATCATTCTGTAACCATGGTAGATCTTTAGAATTGATTATCTTCTGAGAGATTGCATTGAGTAATGCACATAGCTTCACAATGGGTACTCGAACATTGTCCGGTAGAAGCCCTCTCAATGCAATCGTAAGCATTTGCGTCATAATCACGTGGCAGTCATGAGACTTTGGGATTTGGAATTTTTTCTGCCATATTTATTATTCCCTTTATATTAGACGAGAAGCCAGACAGGATCTTAATACTGCTCAGGCATTCAAAAAATATTTCCTTCTCTTGTTTGGTAAGAGCGTAGCTAGCATGACCTTGAAACCATTCTGGATGCAGGCCATCTGAGTCTTTCATATGTTGATGGTCCTTCTGTGCTTTCGATGTATCTTTTGTCTTCCCATACACGCCCAAGAAGCCTAGCAGGTTCACGCAAAGATTCTTTGTCACATGCATCATATCGATTGTAGAGCGGACCTCTAAGAATTTCCAATATGGTAGATCCCAAAATATAGATTTCTTCTTCCATATGGATGCGTGTCCATCAGAACAGATTTTCCGCCAGGACCCTTTCCAAAGGTTACTATTTGATCCAAATCTTTGACCATACCAAATATATCAGCACCAGTATGTTCCTTAGACTTCGTCTAGTGACATGCCTGACCATTGAAATGCTTGCCTTTCTTTCTTAAGAGATACTTGGCCAAAAGAAATCGACGATGCCCATTATACACATTCTTCTTACAATGATCCAAATATATACTTTCAGTCTCATCTAAACAGTGTGTGCATGCATTGTATCACTTGTTTGACTGTCCTGAAAGGTTACTAAGAGCATGCAATCATTGATTATTACGAAAAGCAATGCTCGGAGGTCAAATTCTTCCTGCTTGTGCTCATCTCACACGCGTATGCTGGGTTCGTGCCACAACTTTAAAGTTCTTCAACTGATGGCCTTAGGTACACATTAATGTCGTTGCCAGGTTGCTTCAGACCTAGGATCAACACTGGCATCATAATGAACTTCCGCTTCATGCACAACCAAGGAGGAAGGTTATAGATGCATAGAGTCATAGGCCAGGTGCTGTGACTGGAGCTCTGCTGCCCAAAAAGATTCATGCCATCTGTATTTAGACTAAACCTTAAACTCCTTGCGTCATCTGCAAAGTCCGGGTACTTTCTATCGATTTTTCTCCATTGCGACCCATCAGCGGGGTGTCTCAACATCCCGTCTGACTTACATTCCTCTTTATGCCATCGCAACAACTTGGCGCGCTCTTTGTTTCTGAATAAACGTTTCAACCGTGGTATTATAGGAGCATACCACATCACCTTGGAAGGAACCCTCTTCTGGGGGGGGCTCGCCCTCAACGTCACCGGGGTCATCTCGTCTGATCTTATACCGAAGTGAAGTGCATACCGGGCATGCATCCAAATTCTCGTACTCCTCACCGCGGTAGAGGATGCAGTCATTATGGCATGCATGTATCTTTTGAACCTCTAAACCTAGAGGGCCAGACAACCTTCTTTGCTTCATACGTACTGGCAGGCAATACGTTATCTTTTGGAAGCATATTCTTCATCATTTCAGCAACTTTTCAAATGAGGAGTCAGGTATAGCACACTCAGCCTTCCATTGCAGCAATTCCAGTGTTTTGCCCAGCTTTTTCAGACCATTTTCGCAATTTGGGTATAACAACTTTTTGTGATCCTCTAACATATGATTGAACTTCTCCCTCTCCTTTTCAGTTTCACAATCTCTTCGTGCATCGGCAATGGTCTGACCAAGATCATCAGCGGGTTCATCATGTGTCTCTTCTTTAGCCTCCCCTTCAGCTTCCCCCATGGAGTATCTTTGTACTCAGGAAACGATGATAGTTGTCATCATCCTCCTCTTCTTCATTGTCTTCCATTATAACCCCTCTCTCCGTGCTTGGTCCAACAATTATAATTGGCCATGAAGCCGGACTTCAACAGGTGGCTGTGAAGGGTTTTTGAGTCATAGTAATCCTTCTGATTCCTACATTCGCTACATGGACAAAATACAAAACCATTCCGCTTGTTTGCATCAGCAACACAGATGAATTCATACACGCCATTAATGATCTCGCCAAAGCATCGGTCAGTACCGTACATCCATTCCCGGACCATCTGCATTATAGTAAAAGTATATCAAAAACCATTACACAGCATCAGAAATAGAGATCAGTGACCAATTTAATACAGGTTAGAATGAGAGCTTCTAGAGCATTAATTTTGAATTTTGAAAAATTTACATGCACCAATTTGTGAATTGGAGAAAACAATTAACATGATAAATGTGGAGTTTTTGATTATTGTTCTATCATTGAAAACCTCATTCCATTCTAAGCTCTGAAACTCTAACATTACACATTTCAATTTTCAGTAACTATGTGCCTAATCAAAAATTGTTACACATTTCAAAATCCTCTACTTCTAGAACATGCATGCAAATCCATATCTATATATATATATATATACTTCTAGAGCATTGAGATAAAGTAGCAATAAGAGATGAAAGGATAAAGTTCTAACCTTTTAAAATTTTGGATTGAGGGGTTGCAAACTAAATCTTGAGAAAAAGAAATGGCACAAACTCGACTTGCTTCTTTGAGTAAAATGGCAACCATGGCTCGGGCCGTGTGGACATTGAGTTGTATTTATATAATGGAACAACTAGTCCCGGACCGTGATATGACCCGGAACTAATAGTTCCCGAAAAGAGCAGCTGACCCGCTCTAGGTTTCTAGTCCCGGGCCGTATTACGGACCGGGACTAGAGGTCCAGTCCGGCCCGGAACGAGAGTCTACCTCGATTACTAGCCGTTGGAGACGTCACGGCCCCGGGACTAATGCTAGCACTAGTCACGGTTCGTAACAAATCCGGACTGATGACATTATTGAGATCGAACCGAAGGGTTGTTTTCCAGTAGTGTCACCTGCGACAATAGTACCAGGCGGCTGCTGTTCGACATCGACGGCACTCTCCAAGTCCTCCTGATCCTCGTCTCGGATGCCATTCTGAAGGTCCAACACAAGGGAGACGTGAAAATCGACGGCAACGGCAGTGGCGCATTCAGCCGAGGTCTTAGCCGCGACGGGCCATATATATTTTAAAACGGATGTAGTAACTAGTAGTACGAGGACTAGGTAACATGAAAGTACGAGTAGCCTACAAACTCAGCTCAGCTCTGATATTACCATAGAAAGCCAAGAACATGCAGATTCGTTTCTGAAGTCTGAACGGGAATGAGTTGCACTACAGGAACAGACTGATAGGCCGACGGCAAAAAGCCCTCGGCGTAGCCCCTTTCGCCGTCGGTGTAGGCTACGCCGAGGGCTGCCGTCGGTGTAGCTCCCTCGGCGGAGCAACATTGGTCGTCGGCGTATCCACTGACCGTCGGCGTATAGCTTTGCCGACGGCCGTTGGCGGCCCGTCGGCGTATTAGCTGTCGGCGCACGGCATCCTCGCCATTACACGGTCGGCTAACGGCGCGGCACGTACGCCGACGGCCGCGCCCTCGGCGTAGCGTCGACACGTGGCGCGCGCTGAGCCTTCCTAGGGGGCGATGTACGCCGACGGCCCCAGCCCTCAGCGTAGGGGACAGGCGTATGCCGACGGCCAGGCCGTCGGCGTACGAGGAGCACGTGGCAGGCGCCTGGGCCTCCCAGGCCGATGCTAGGCCGACGACCACGGCCCTCGGCGTATGGCCCACGGATACACCGACGGCCAGGCCCTCGGCGTAGCGCAAACCAAATGGCACACAGCAAGGCCCTACGCCAACGGCAAGGCCCTCGGCGTATCACCTGACCAGAAATTTTTTTTCCTACTCCGCAGCGATATATACCAAATGGCACAGTTTTGTTCCACATCAATATATACCAATTTTCACAGCAATATGTGGAAATATATTCCATAGCAATTCAAACAAGATCACATATGCCATACATGTATCAAACAAAGATCACATCATTCATACATTATTCAAACATGTATCAAACAAGATCACACCATTCATACAGGGGTATCAACATCATCGCACATGCATAGACAATAACAACCTATAACTCTGGAGGAGACGGGGTGTACCCGAGATCTCCCCTAGTGAAAAGTGGCGACCTCTGGCGAGGGTTGCGTCCAGTAGAAGAAGCAGAAGAGCCACCTAGCGAGGGAGTAGAAGGGTGAAGCTCGGGAGAACCACCTGCAGAATGGCCAGGAGATGGACCATTGTCATGAAGCGGTGTGATCTGACGTCCATCCGGCGAGACGTGGCCAAAGTGCCGGTTCCCAGAAGCTCCTGTTCCCTACATGTTGCCTACATGTTAGCACCTTGCGAGGCAAAGTAAAGCGATAACCAGTGGGTTAGCAAAGAACTTACCGGTGTCGATGCATAGTAGGTCCTAGTGAAGCTGTCCTTCGATGGCAAAAATGGCGCCGGACCTGGCATGGGAGGCACGGGCCCTAAATCTATATTCTGGCCAGTTTGAATATTCACCAACATGGCCTGCAAGATAGTTTAGATGTCAGGCCATAGTACAACAAACGGGGGGAAGTGGGACTTGTATCTTTTGCAAAAATAAAGGTTCGGACTTACATTTATGTATTGCATGTAGATCGCATTCGCCTCCTGATGCTGCCGAAAGGCCACCTGATATTCCTCATGTGCGGCATCGTAGGCCGCGTCTAACTCAGGCAACAAATTCAAATACAAGGAATCTCGTCAGCGGTTAGCCATGCAGGAACAAAAGTCATAAAGATGATGAAAACGAGAAAAACTTACATCCTCTCTGGATCGATGAGGCTGGCCACGAGGCGGGATAGGGGGGCCGTCGGCGGGGTAGGTAGCCTTGAGACGGCTGAAGCTCGTGCTGAGGGTAGGCTTGACCTTCTTATTCAGAATCTTGAGGCGTTCATGCTACAATCTGTGCCCCGACAGGACCAACGACTCCTCGTCGATCTCCGCGTGAATGGGGTCATCCACATGGGGGTGACGAGCCTTCACCATCGTGATGTAGTTCCCCAAGTCGTTCTGGGCAGTGCCGAAGTACACGGGCAACGCGGGTTGAGGCTCCGAGTAATTGGGCTTCTTTCGCCGCATCATCTTATAGATGGCGACGTCATGAATCACCTCCCCGGGTTGTGCCTCGGCCACCTGTATCGCGAAAATAAATATTATGCATATGAAGTACAAACATGACGAGAAATACACGCAGGTCGTTCCATGTATATACGTACCACCTTCCCCTTGAAGCGGTCAAAGTTGCGGTTTCCCGCGCAGTGCGTTCCACCATCGCCTCGGTTATCCGCGTTCCGCCTCGACAAGGCTGCAAACTCCTCATCTTCTCTGAGCCACCTCTTCCTAACCAGCTCCTCCCATGCGAGTCGATGTGGCTCGGCCCAATCGGGGATAACCTGAAAATGCAATACTCAACTCCAAACAATGCAATGGCAACTTAGCAGCAATGTAGAATCTCATTGACATTTTACTCACCGACATGTACTCTTCTGGCGTCATCGAGTACTCGGGATTAGGGTTCCTACCGACAATGTCTTCCTTCCTGACTCTCACGCCCCTGTCATCCCAGAAGTGGCTAGCGGCCATGACCTTCTGGTTGTACCACACCTGGGGGGTCAACTTCACACAAGCCCCAAGCAAAGTCCTCTGCGCCTTCTCCTGGTCCTCCTCGGCCACACGGTAAAAGCACTTCAACCATGCATAAGATTCATGAGTTAGCACGGTGGGGTCATCAAGTATGAACATAACTCGAGAAATATGCCTTACCCAAAACTTGGTGATGACAGCATCAGCAGCTGTCGGGAAGCCCGGGACACGGGTAGTCTGGTAGTCCGCCCAAGTAGTAGCTAGCTTCCTGTCACCCTCGTGGGTAATGTGATAGCCCGGCCAGAACTTCCTAATCAGAGCTCCAACAAGGCTGTTAGGAAGGCGAGCCTTGGTCCCCGGAGGAAATGTCCAATTGCTGCACAATAATAAACATTAGTACACAATAATTATTTATGACCAACATGAAATAAAATGTTTTAAATTGAAAAATTAGTACACTTACTCAAGGCCATCTGGAATAATAAGGGCTTTCACCTCCTGAGTCCTAGGCTCAAACTTCTCGTCAGGGACTCCCGATTCCCCACGATTCCGCAATTTCTTCGGCCCCACCAACTCGCGGCTAGTGTCCGCCTCCGTATCGGTCCCCGCCTCCCTCTCGGTCCTCGCCTCCCTCTCAGACTCTGCCTCCCTCTCAGACTCTGCCTCCCTCTCGGCCCTGAAAGGCTGCTCTGTCAGGAACAACTCAGGAGCCACGTTGCAAGAAGCAGAGGGTGGTGGGTCAAAGTCCACGCCTCCTCCCGTGGCACCTCGTCCTCCTCGACCTCGGCCTCGACCCCGTCCTCCGCCAGCAGGAGCAAGATCGGGGTAACGCGGATTGGGATTTGGCTGTCTCCCACTCCGTGTAACTCTTTTCTTGCACTGCTTCAGCGCATTAAGCAAGGACGAACTGGTTGCCTTGCCGCTGCTCATATTGTTCAATCACCTGCATTAAGTAAGAGAAAACAGTTAAGCACAAAGACATAATAAAATGTATACACAAAGAATAAAGGCATAATGCAATTAAGAAAACAGTTAAGCACAAAGACAAAATAAAATGCATTAAAAAAATAAATACTCACTATCATTTTCATTCTCATTCTCATTCTCACTATCACTATATTTTGAGTAGAAATCTGGAGTCTCCTCGAAGGGTGTAGGCTCATCATCGTTGTCATTCTCGGTATGGAGCTTCTCGAGCATACTTATGTCATGTAGATTCACCACTGACTCACCCCGAGTTTCTACATCGTTCCCAAGGTCCTCAAGATCAACCGGTTCTAAATCAAAGTGTCCGAAGTCCTCTTGCTCTTGATAGAAAATTCCCTCGTATGTTACAGGGTTAATGTTGTTGTAATCGTCCTCGGAGGGAATCGGTAGGTTACCATGTGGCGATACCTGGAACACGACTTCCTAGCCCTGGAGTTCCGCTTTCTGGCATGGGTAGGGCAAATAATAAACTTGGTTGGCTTGGTGAGCAACAACAAAGACGTCGGCTCCGCTATAGGTGGTTGAAGGCCTAACTTCAACTAACCCAATGGAAGGGGTACTTCTCAGTCCACCCCTTGGGTCAAACCAGTGGCACTTGAACACAACAAGATTGAGTTCGACATTCGTACGATTGAAGGTCAGCTCGTATACATTCTCTAACCTTTCGTAGTAATCAAGGGAATCGGCTCCTTTGGTGAACACCCCAGTATTTACCGTTTTTGCATTCGGTCGTCCTTTCTGGTGCGTCTCTGTATGGAAGCGAAACCCATTCACATCATGCTTCTCATACTTCATGACGACACTGTTAAAACCTTGGGAAACACATTTCAGCTCATCTGACATCTCAACGTTGGGATCAGCTCCCTACAGGTACAAGAGGAATTTGTTGCGTTCAGTAGTTACGTGGAATAAGAGGGACAAGTCACATATTGCAAGGTAAGAGGGACATGTTAGAAATTACTTTTTCCATAAACCAGGACACAAAGTTTTTTTTATTTACGGGAGCACTCTCTTTCAGTAGAGTGTCCAACTCCATGGGAGAGGGATCCATCGGTCCCGGCCACTGTTCATCCGTGAAATCGCTAAGAAGGAGAAAATAAGCATTAGACGGAGACCGAGTTACTAGCTGCATAGAGAAATAGGGTGTTCACCATTTTACCTAATGAAATCGACCACTTCCTTCATGTTCATAAGCACATAGAGCATTATGCAATCCTTCTCTTCCTTCGGCAACCTATATTTTAGTCCTTTACCGGCCTTGCCACCGGTAAATTGGAATAGTTCGAGCTTGGGCTCATTCTTGGGTAGGTCGACATTGTAACGAGAGACCGGGTTATGCATAGTGGGAACATCATCGGGCCAGTAGGTTGTCGCGGCGTCTGCCATCTCCCGAAGGCATGTTGCTTCAGCTATGCATGCTTCAATCTTGGCTTTGTTTCCAGTTATCTTTCGAATATACTTAAACTCTCTCTCAATACAAAATTGCCAACGAAATTGCACCGGCCCCCCCAAGAGTGCCTCGTTCACGAGGTGCACAATGAGATGTGCCATCGGAGTAAAGAAGCCTGGCGGAAAGATCATCTCCAAATTGCATAGCAACTCCGGCACCTGAACTTGCAGCTTCTCAATAACCAGAGGACATATCTGCTTAGCACAGAGGGTGCGGAAGAAATGGCTCAACTCCGCAAGCACTCGCCATACTTTCTCGGGGAGATACCCTCGAACCATCACCGGCATCAGCCGCTCAATCCATATATGATAGTCGTGACTCTTGAGCCCGTTGACTTGTCCTGTCAAAAGATTGACTCCCTTACTTATATTCGAACAATAACCGTCAGGGAACATCACGACGTATTTGAGCCACCTAAATGACTCCTTCTTTTGGACATTATCAAGGCAGTAGTAGGCATGCGGCTTGAACCAATTCTTTCGACGAACAGTAGGAGGTTGCATGTGTAATCTCTTCCTATCACAAAGCTTCTCAACATCGACTCTAGCCTTGACATTATCCTTTGACTTCCCAGGAATGTTCAGGACTGTGTGAAAAAGGGACTCCCCGACATTCTTTTCGGTGTGCATCACATCGATGTTATGGGGAAGTTCGAGGTCCTTGTAATACACGAGATTCGTTAAGGCTGCCACATGAGTCCAATTATGCGTTACACCATATCCCGGAAATTGATGGCCAGTTCCCGGCGCCACGGGCACGAGAGCACGTATCTCGGCATCAACAGCTGCACCCTCGAACTTTGGTACCTCTTTTACTTCATGCACAACTTTGCGCTTCTTGAAGTTCTTTCTATCTTCTCTGAACGAATGATTTCTTTTGAGGTACTATCGATTCGTGTCAAATGCAACATATTTGCGACCCGACTTTATCCAAAGGAACTCAAGTTGGTGCCTGCACACTGGGCATGGACACTTACCAGTTGTACACCATCCGCACGTTAGGGCTTACCCCGGCATGCCATGCATAGTATACTGCAACCAAACTTTCATCAAAAAGTTTCTCTTTGATGCTCGGTCGTATGTCAACGTCCCGTGTATCCAAGAGTGGTTCAAATCATCCACAATTGGCTGCATGTAGACACTCAAGTTCTTCCCCGGATACTCAGGTCCTAGAATTATCAGCGACAAAAACATGGTCTTCCATTGCATTAATACTCCGGGAGGGAGATTGAGCGGAATAACATACACCGGCCAGCAGCTGTACGAGGCTGTCGACATACCATATGGGTTGAAGCCATCTGTTGCTATCGCAATTCTAACATTCTGAGCCTCTTCTGCCCACCGGGGGTATTTGTCATCAAAGTTCTTCCATGCCTTACCATCAGATGGATGTCCCATCTTCTTCCGTCCGTGCTCGTCCTCGTATCTTTTCTCCTTCTTGTGCCACGTCATCTGTTTGGCAGTCTCCTCGCTCAAGTAAAGCCGCTGGATTCTTTTTATGAATGGGAGATACCGAAGTATCTTCTTAGCGACCTTCGACTGCCTCACCTGACCATCCTTCCCCTTTATCTCTTCATATCTAGAGGCCTTACAAATGGAGCAGTACTTGTCACCCTTAAACTGTTTCCAAAACAAAAGGCAGCCTTTTGGACAGCAATCTATCTTTTCATAATCCATGTTGAGCTCCTTCATGAGTTTCTTCGTTTCGTGAAAGGTTTTAGGCAGACAATGCCCTTCGGGCAACATGTTACCACATGTTCTTAGATTAGCTTCAAAGTGAGAACGGGTGGCGGAGTACTGGCACTTGTCGGCTAGACACTGAGAGATGGCATCGAGCTGAGAAATCTTTGCACCCTCGTACAGAGGCCTCTTAGCCGTGGCCATCATATCAAGGAAGGCCTTCGCGGTTGGCTCCGGTTCCTCCGGTTCTAGCGGTTCCTCCGGTTCTGGTGATTCCTCCCGTGGAGGTGGAGAATTTGGCTGGTCGGCATCGATAAGATCATCTAGCATGTTTCTAATCCCATCGTGCTCATTGCCATTGAGCCGCTGACGCATCACCTCACCTCTGTCACGTTCGTACCGAGCAAAGTCGACTTGCGTGACATATTTAGACATGTACCCATATTGCAGAAGGTGTTTGTACATGACATCCTTTCCCTGACGATGACGCTTAGTGCAATGAGCGCAGGGACAAAGTGCCCGAACCATTGCCTTCGAACCACGCGCTAACTCATTCACTAACAAATAAGTGTTCCATACCCAATCGTCTGTTTTATTAGTCGCACTAATACGGCCACTGTACATCCACCCATTATCAGCCATCCTCTTCTGCTTTGTTGGGAGACAAACAACAAATATAACATTTTATATCAAACAGGAGATTAAATGCTTCATATTTTTAAGCATTCATCAACCTACATGTCCAATAGGAAAAGAGGGTCCTAACCAGCCGCCGGATCTGTAGATTGGGTAAGTTCTCCCTGGTTCTACCCCGATCCAAGCAGATTTTCGGCAGCACCTCCCCGCTGCTCTCCCGATACACGTCTCGACAAAAAGCCAAGAGGATGTGCATCCGGAGAACAACGAGGAGGTGCCACCGAAATCCTGTCTCGAATCGAGGTAGAGCTAGGGAGAACCAAACCCAACTACGAATCCGCCGACTGCCCGATAAAAGCCATAAGCGTTACGGTCCAAAATATGCGAGACCACTAATGCATATTAAGTCGCGTAACGCTTACAGTCGGGATGACGCCTAGGTGACGCGACAGACTTGGTGATCTAGACACGAAAATAAACCTAGGTACAAGAGAGGCGAATGGATTCTCACCCTCGAAGGGTGATCAAATCGTCGAAGATGATCCGGGACCCCGCCGTCGAAACACTCCCCCCGCTCACCCTCCGGTAACTGCAAACAACATACCATATGCAACATCTATTTAGCAAATTTCATCCATTTTTTACTAAACATGAACTATTGTTTTGCATAGTACAAACTACAAACTACCTCTAGATACTACAAACTACAACCTACTACTACAAACTACTAGTACATAAGATGAACTACATACTACAAACTAAAACTACAAACTACTACTAAAAACTAAAATTACAAACTATAATTAGTACAAACTAAAAATAAAACTAGAAACTACTACAAACCACAAACTACTACAAACTACAAACTAAAATAAAAAAGAACAAATTTAAAAAAAAACTAACCAAGGGGTATGGTGAGCTTGGTGGAGGGGTGGGGCAATGGGGGAGGCGGCGGGGCAGTGGGGGAGTGGGGGAGGCAGCGGGGTAGTGGGGGTGGGGAAGGCGGTGGCGGGGCAGTGGGGGTGGAGGGAGGCGGCGGGGCTATGGGGGTGGTAGGGATGGCGGCGGTGAAGTGGGGGAGTGGGGGAGGCAGCGGGGGGCGGCGGGGTAGTGGGGATAGGGGAGGCAGCGGCAGGGGCAGTGGGGTGGGAGGGAGGCGACGGGGCAGTGGGGGTGGGGGGAGGCAGCGGGGCAGTGGGGGAGTGGGGGTGTGAGGGGAAGGGGAGGCGGCGGTATGAGGGAAAGGGGAGGCGGCGGCGGCGCTGGGGAGGCAGTGGCGGGTGGGGATGGGGAATGGGGGAGGAGGAGGTCGGGCGGCGGTAATGGGAGGTGGGGGAGGAGGAGGCGGGTGAAGGGAATATGCCCGAGAGGCAATAATAAAGTGGTTAATATCGTATTCCTTATTTATGATAAATGTTTATTTTGCATGCTATAATTGTATTAATACGGAAACGTTAATACATGTGTGTTTAATAAACAAAAGGAAATTCCTAGTTATGCCTTTCTTATAAACTAGCTCGTTGATTAACAAGATGATCAAAGTTTCCTGATCATGGACATTGGATGTTGTTAATAACGAGGTCACAACATTAGTGTAATGATGTGATGAACATTCATCCGAAGTATAGCATTACGATCAAAGTCATTGAGTTTATATTGCTATAAAAACTTACGAAGTGATCCTAATCCTTAGACCATGAGATCATGTCAATCACTAACACCGGAAGAGTTTCTTGATGACATCAAACGTCACACCGTAACTGGGTGATTATAAAGATGGATTCAGAACAACTAAAGTGTTATGTTGAGACCCATGGATCGAGAGTGGAATTTGTTCATCCCGATGACGGATAGATATGCTCTGGGCCCTCTCGGTGATATCACATTGATTAGCTTGCAAGCAAGTGATTTGATCACTAGAATGTTATATCATGGTAACGAGAAAAGAGTGCATGTCGGTAACGAGATCAAAATAGGTATGGAGATACCGATGATCGAATCTCGGACATGTAATATATCGTGAAACAAAGGGATTAAGATACTAGCGTAAAAGGTTCACACGATCACAAAAGTCATCGTTGAATGTGTGGGAGTCAGTACGGATCTCCAGGTCCCGCTGCTGATTATTGATCGGAGAGGGGTCTCGATCATGTCTGCATTATTCGCGAACCATAGGGTGACACACTTAAGGGATACCGACACCATTCGGAGCAAATGATATGCCAGAAAAAGAAAAGGAAAGCGCAGGAATTTATTTCACTAGACACCGGAACTGTTTCGGTTGAAATTGCTGAAACTGGTTCTGCATGTGAAATTGAAATGTTGTAAGGGGTTTTATGTGAATGTTTGTTAATTAAAGTAATTAACAAAATTCTGAATAAATAAATAAAAGAGTTTTATTTAAATGAGAGCTTGCATTAAATTTGGTGGAAATTTAATGCATGTGAGTGGAGGCTTTTTAATGGGAGTGGAGGCTTTTCATTTTGAGTGGGAGCTCCACCCACATGAATGTGGAAGAGGTGGGGGAAGCCCCCATGGCTGGGCACCATGCCCCTTGGGTGCCCTCCCCTCTCCCCTATAAAAGACCCCCCTCTCCTCCTCTCAAAACACACCTCCTCGCGAAGGATCTCTCTCCCCCTTTTAGAATTTCCCCATGGTCTCGGATCAGCGAGATACATGTTCCCGGTGGCTTTTTCTGGAAGGATTTGTTGCTTCCGCTGCTTCGCTGGAGCGAGGGCGCGAAGGTTGTCGGGGTACCCGTATGTGTGTGCGATCACGGATGCACCACTGCTTTGAGGTGCTGGACTTGATCATGCTGGACCGGCTGGACCAGATGGACTTCATCACGATCTTGAGATCGGCAAGCGTTCGTCTACATCATCCACGAGTACAACCTCGTTAACGCTATTCGGTCTTCGAGGGTATGTATTCTATAGATGTATATCCACCCGTTGCTTGTATCTAGTAGATAGATCTTGGTACTTAGTTGTTCCCATCGTAGGAAATTTTTTGTTTTCTATGCTGTGAACCCTACAGTGGTATCAGAGCCGGATCTATGCGTAGATGCTTTGCACGGGTAGTATACATATGAGTATGTGGGCGATGATGATCATTTTATTGCTTCTTAGTTGTACTTTGGATATTGGTGGCATGGTGGGATGAAGCGGCCCGGACAAGCTTTACATGTCCTCACACATGAGACATGTTCCACGCTTGACATGCAACTAGTTTGCATAAGTGGCTAGCGGGTGTCTGTCTCTCCTAATATGATCAATATCTAATTTGCAACGAGTTGTCAATAATTTGGTTATCCTCGTTGTGGTTCATGTTCGTAGGTAAGAACGGTTCTATCTCGAAAGCCCTAAGCCACGTAAAATTTGCAATGGATAAATTAGAGGCGTCTAGTTTAGATTGTTGCTGGGCTAGTGTTATGATATGGTGATGTTGTAAGTAGAAGTATGAGATGATACTCTTACAACATACATAACGTGTAAACTCCATAGACCTTGGATTTACACATAAAGGTATGATAGTGATCATACCACGATGCACATGATAGAGATCATATGCGGGAACCATATCAATCCACTAATAAACATGTGATGTTTGATAGCATCTTATATTGATTGTTTGGCGTTTTATTAGCATAATAAGATGATCCCTCATTTAGATATCAAGATAAAAATGTGTTCTCCCTTAAGTATGCACCGACAATGTTTCGTCGCTTCAAGACATCACGTGATGATCGGGTGTACTTGAATCCGCGAGCATATCTCGGGTGTAAGACAGTTACACACGCGAATACTAAGGTTCTTACTTGGCAAGCCTAGCATGTACAGACATGGCCTCGGAACACATACTGAAAGGTTAAGCATGAGTCATATGTTTTGATATGATGACCATATGGATGCTCGCCTTTGAAGCTATACCGACTCACGTGATGATCGGACTTGGTGTAGTGGATTTGGTTCATGTAATCACCAAAAAGACACGAGGGATGTCGTTTTTGAGTGGGAGTTCATTTCTAATTTGGATTAGTAGAACTCAATTTATCATAAATTAAATCAAAGTGAATTTACATAATTTGTTGTAGTCATTGGCATTCGTTCACCACCTTATGCATAGTTGTATTTGAGATAATAGAACTATAGAATTCTGGATATATACTTTACGAACTGGTATCGTATTGTGTTGAGTGTCAATCTAAAGTTTAAAGTCCTATTGCAAACTTTCAGCAAAACCCTGTTTGCTCTGTGAGATTTAATAATTGGTATTAAATCGAGAGTAACAATTCCAGTGTTAGTATCTTAAGTATCATGTTTGCCTCCATAATTCTTGATTGTTTTAATATCAAGTTTATATAGTAGCTGAAAGAATTGTTTCAGAAACCATCATGTGTGACAGATATAATGATATCTGAAACAATGTTTTGGTTGCAATATGATAGAGTATAATATATGTTCTCATATTGGATGAGAATTTACAAAGGTTGGAGATGCTAGACATCCTAATCATCCAAAAGGATTTTGGAAAGTAATATTATACTCATGATTCGCCTTTATAAGCTATAGTAGCTTGATCATGAAAGTCGTCATGATAAGGGTGAATAGAAAATGTATGTAAAGTGTTTACTACACTAAAAGATTACTAAAGAATGGATTTTGAAAGAATACCGATCATTTTGATGATGGTGATCTACTTCAAAGTGCAAGTCCAAAGGTATTATTATTTGAATATACACGCTTTGGACTATGTGTCATGTATATGGCGCCACTTTTGATGTTGATAGATTCTTTTAAAAAGGAAAAGGAAATGCTGAAAGAGAATCTATAAAATATATTTGGTAGAAAAGAAAAGATTGGAAATGTCCAGTTTAGGTATATATATGATATACATGTTATGGTTGTATTCTTTGCTTGTTAAACAATGTGGTTCTTGGGTATTGGATACCTAATTGGTTGGTATGAAATTTCATACGGAACGATGCAATTCACGAACCACAATGGCCTAAGTAACTAGCAAGAGAATATGTGATGATGTTCATCGAAAACAAACAAACCGTTGTTTGTATTTCTCGTTGACATCAAAGCTTGACTTCAAGATTTGTTTAATAATTGTTATTTAAATCAGGTATTATGAGAACAAAGGTTGTTCAAATAATTACCATATTCCATATTAGATGGATGATTTACAAATCTAGTTGGAGAAATCACATCCATAAAGCTAATGCTAAAATGTCGCAAGACAAATGATTGGAAGATCACTTACGAAGTGACGTCGCTGTTTAAATTATATTGGAAATAAAACATGAAGAAACTCCATTTTCATGGATTTTTGGAGTCTTTGATTTGATCAAGTGACGTTTGTGAGACTTTCCTCGGGATAATTAAAACTTCGTTCAAAGGCCAAAGAAGAGCGAACGACTAAAATATTGGAATTTATACATATCGATGTATGTAGTCCATTATGTGTAGTCGTAAGCGATGGGTTTCAACTTCATATACTTTCTCCAGAAATTTGAGTGAATATTCACTTAATGAGAAAGAAGTGTGAAATATTTGAAAATGTTCAAGGACTTTCAAGATGAAGTGAAAATCATTGTAACAAGAAAATAAATGGTTTATGATTTTATCATAAGGGATTTATTTGAGTTACAAGTGTAACAAGAAAATAAATGAATTATGATTTTATCATAAAGGGATTTATTTGAGTTGCAAGTTTAGCAAAACACCTAGATTTATATCCCCCGAAACACCATAGGAGTATGGAGTGTTTGAGATTTGTAATGAAACCTTGTTTGACATGGTTGGATCAAAGGTGTTATTCATAAAACTGCCATTATGTTTTAAAAGATTAAAGCTTTAGAGACTACCGCTTTTACACTGAAAAGAGCTCCATCTTGATCCGTTGAAATGACACCATGGAAGTTATGGTTTGGGGTAAAACCCAAGTTGTCATTTCTTAAATTTTGGTATGCTAAACATAAGTAAGATGTTTACAACCGAAGTCGGATGAGCATGTCTTTGTAGGTTATTTCGAATAACAATTGGTTATTCCTCCATAACACCGAGGACAAAAGGGTTTGTCGCTTGAAATATGAAGTTTCTTGAAGAAGGAATTTTTCGTAAAAGTTAATTGGGAGGACAATAGAACTTTGATAAGGTTAACGAACCTTCGCTATATGTGCTGAGTTGCGTAGCGCCGGAAATCGTTCCGAAGGCTGCCATAATGCTCATAGCTTATGTGCCTCAAAGGTTGTGGTCACGGAGATCTAAGTTCCTATTGAACCAAGTAGGTCGGTTAAACAATCAAATGCTAAGATTTGAGAGTAAATCATTATTGTTTGACAATGATGAACCGAATACATACAAAGAAGCGATGATGGGCCCTGACTCCGTCAAATGGCTTGAAGACATAAAATCCGTGATAAGTCCATACACGATAAATCAAGTTTTGAACTTGGAAGACCCTCCGGAAAGGTGTAAAAACCTATCGGTCGTATTTGGATCTATAAAGAAACAGACATGGATGTTTCACATCTATGAAATAGTCGACATGTCGTAAAGTATTTTATGACAATGTTCAATGAGTTGACTATGACAAGATTTGATCTTTCATAGCGATATTTAGTCTGGACGGATTAAAGTAGCAACCACTACATATAATTTGGTATATGGTAGATGAATAAACAAAACAAAGTTCTTTTAATAGAATGGTTACCTAGGACGTTTACATGACACGATCCAAAGGGTTTTGTTAATTCAAAGGATGCTAAAAAGGGGCATGCAAACTTCAATTGTTGAAGTAAGCATCGCGGAGTTGGAATCTTCACCGTGATGAAAAAGAGTTTTCATCAGGAGACAATGAAGATGCTTGCATTTGCAAGAAATTAAGTGGGAGCGCTAAGACATATTTCTAATACATTATGTGGAGGACATCTTGTTGATTAGAAATGATGTATATTTTATTGACAAAGGTTAAGAATTTCATTTTGATGAAATACTTAGGCAAAACCCGAATATTTAGCGTGAATGTCTATAGTGGATAGACTGTGACGCTAATATGGTTGTGTCAAACGTACATATATGATATATTGAAGGAGTTCAATATAGAAACAACAAGAAACGGTTCTTGTCGCATGGAAAAGAATTGAATCAAGATTCAAGTGTATCGACACTTGATAAGTGAAACAAGATTCAAGTGCTTTGACACTTGATGAGTGAAATCACGAGAATGTTTTGATCAATCATACCATGATATGTACACATCCAGATATGTCCTATGCTCTAAGTGTTATGAGCATATACCAGAATGAATCATAAAATGATCATTGGACGATAGTAAGGATATTCTTATGATCTTTTGGAAGAACTAAGAATATATTTATATAGAGGTGACAAACAATTACAAATAGTTCATTGTAAAGAGTTACATTGATACTAGTTTTGTCACAAGATACAAATTAAGTTTATCTCAGTTTAAACTATGGGTGGCAAAATGTAATGGAAAGGAGATTCCATGATGGAGTTGGAAGAGTTCCAAAGATAAGACATTGTGACGAATAATACAAAAAAAGGCTAAGTATATGACTTCTATAGTAGCGGCAAAGGAGGGAATTTGTGTCAAGTAGTTTGTTATCAAACTAAGGTGTGGTTCGCAACGGGCTAACAATAAAGATATATTGTGTGACAATAGTATCTACGTGTTTTAACCCCAAGGAACTAAAGGTCTCATCAAAATACCAAATTTATACAATGTCATCTCATTGGAGAATGAGTGATGCGTGAAGACGCAAAGACATGCAAATACACACGGACCTGAAAGTGTCAGATCCGTAGATTATGTTAACCACTTACAATTGCGTATTTGGAACACCAGAAAGCCATAGGTGTTCAATACACAAAGTTTTCAAACTAGATTATTGTCTCTAGTGCAAGTGGGAGACTGAAGGGAATATGTCCGAGAGGCAATAATAAAGTGGTTATTATCATATTCCTTATTTATGATAAATTTTTATTTTGCATGCAATAATTGTATTAATACGGAAACATTAATACATGTGTGTTTAATAAACAAAAAGGAAGTTCCTAGTTATGCCTCTCTTATAAACTAGCTCGTTGATTAACAAGATGATCAAAGTTTCCTGATCATGGACATTGGATGTTGTTAATAACGAGGTCACAACATTAGTGTAATGATGTGATGAACATTCATCCGAAGTATAGCATTACGATCAAAGTCATTGAGTTTATATTGCTATAACAACTTACGAAGTGATCCTAATCCTTAGACCATGAGATCATGTCAATCACTAACACCGGAAGAGTTTCTCGATGACATCAAACGTCACACCGTAACTGGGTGATTATAAAGATGGCTTCATAACTACTAAAGTGTTATGTTGAGACCCATGGATCGAGAGTGGAATTTGTTCATCCCGATGATGGGTAGATATGCTCTGGGCCCTCTCGGTGATATCACATTGATTAGCTTGCAAGCAAGTGATTTGATCACTAGAATGTTATATCACGGGAACGAGAAAAGAGTGCATGTAGGTAACGAGATCAAACTAGGTATAGAGATACCGATAATCGAATATCGGACATATAATATATCGTGAAACAAAGGGATTAAGATACTAGCGTAAAAGGTTCACACGATCACAGAAGTCATCGTTGAATGTGTGGGAGACAGTACGGATCTCCAGGTCCCGCTGCTGATTATTGATCGGAGAGGGGTCTCAATCATGTATGCATTATTCGCGAACCATAGGGTGACACACTTTAGGGATACCGACACCATTCGGAGCAAATGATATGCCAGAAAAATAAAAGGAAAGCGCAGGAATTTATTTCACTAGACACCGGAACTGTTTCGGTTGAAATTGCTGAAAATGGTTCTGCATGTGAAATTGAAATGTTGTAAGGGGTTTTATGTGAATGTTTGTTAATTAAAGTAATTAACAAAATTCTGAATAAATAAATAAAAGAGTTTTATTTAAATGAGAGTTTGCATTAAATTTGGTGGAAGTTTAATGCATGTGAGTGGATTTTTGAGTGGAGGCTTTTTAATGGGAGTGGAGGCTTTTCATTTTGAGTGGGAGCTCCACCCACATGAATGTGGAAGAGGTGGGGGCAGCCCCCATGGCTGGGCGCCATGCCCCTTGGGTGCCCCCCTCTCCTCCTCTCAAAACACACCTCCTCGTGAAGGATCTCTCTCCTCCTTTTAGAATTTCCCCATGGTCTCGGATCAGCGAGATACATGTTCCTGGTGGCTTTTTCTGGAAGGATTTGTTGCTTCCGCTGCTTCGCTGGAGCGAGGGCGCGGAGGTTGTCGGGGTACCCGTACATGTGTGCGATCACGGATGCACCACTGCTTTGAGGTGCTGGACTTGATCGTGCTGGACCGGCTGGACCAGATGGACTTCATCACGATCTTGAGATCGGCAAGTGTTCGTCTACATCATCCACGAGTACAACCTCGTTAACGCTATTCGGTCTTCGAGGATATGTATTCTATGGATGTATATCCACCCGTTGCTTGTATCTAGTAGATAGATCTTGGTACTTAGTTGTTCCCATCGTAGGAAATTTTTTGTTTTCTATGCTGCGAACCCTACAGCGGGGTCGAGGGCGGGCTCACGGAGCGGCGGGGGCCGGGGAGCGGCGGCAGCTAGCGGCGGGAACAGGGGGCGACGGCAGCTGGCGGCGGGGTTGGGCTGGGGCTGGGACGGGGTCGGGGTCGGGGTGGGTGTGAGATAGGAGAGATGAGTGGCCGAGGTGGATAAGGCTACGCCGACGGCAAGGCGTACGCCGAGGGCTGCCGTCGGCGTAGCAGGGGGATTTTTTTTCCTTATTAATAACAAAATTAGACAAGAATATTAATTTGGTGTCTACTAATATAAAAAATTATAATATATTATTTGGTGTATACTATTATAGAAGAAACAATAATATATTATTACTATATACTCTTTTATTTTGTCTTGTGCTCGTTTTCCAAGCAAACCCTAGACGTGGGCCCCGCGAATCTACCCTACAAGTGCTAGGGACACATGCAAGTTTTCCAAGCAACCTCTCACCACACTCACACACATATGCTAGGGACACATGCAAGTTTTCATCTGATTCCGATGGTCTCGTGGTCTTCCTCCGGCGAAACCCTGATCTGTGCACACTCAGATCGTCTACCCCCCTAGACGTTCCTCTCATAGGGTAGCCCGGCGTAGCTCTCTCTTGTTTTGTGTTTGTTTAGGTCATAGGGTGATGTAAAACCATGTTGGTTCACAAGTTGGGGCACTATCCTACCCGGTTTCACCTAAACGGGGAGATTCCCCCTTATACGGGTCCGGAACCTTCGCTTCTAGGTTAGAGCGCATGCATGCGAGGAGGGACACATGCAAGCACCTATACCAACCTCTCACCACACTCACACACATATGCTAGGGACACATGCAAGTTTTCATCTGATTCCGATGTTCTCGTGGTCTTCCTCCGGCGAAACCCTGATCTGTGCACACTCGGATCGTCTACCCCCCTAGACCTTCCTCTCACAGGGGTAGCTCGGCGTAGCTCTATCTTGTTTTGTGTTTGTTTAGGTCATAGGGTGATGTAAAACCATGTTGGTTCACAAGTTGGGGCACTATCCTACCCGGTTTCACCTAAACGGGGAGATTCCCCCTTATACGGGTCCGGAACCTTCGCTTCTAGGTTAGAGTGCATGCATGCGAGGGGGGACACATGCAAGCACCTATACCAACCTCTCACCACACTCACACACATATGCTAGGGACACATGCAAGTTTTCATCTGATTCCGATGTTCTCGTGGTCTTCCTCTGGTGAAACCCTAATCTGTGCACACTCGGATCGTCTACCCCCCTAGACGTTCCTCTCACAGGGGTAGCCCGGCGTAGCTCTCTCTTGTTTTGTGTTTGTTTAGGTCATAGGGTGATGTAAAACCATGTTGGTTCACAAGTTGGGGCACTATCCTACCCGGTTTCACCTAAACGGGGAGATTCCCCCTTATACGGGTCCGGAACCTTCGCTTCTAGGTTAGAGCGCATGCATGCGAGGAGGGACACATGCAAGCACCTATACCAACCTCTCACCACACTCACACACATATGCTAGGGACACATGCAAGTTTTCATCTGATTCTGATGCTCTCGTGGTCTTCCTCTGGCGAAACCCTGATCTGTGCACACTCGGATCGTCTACCCCCCTAGACGTTCCTCTCACAGGGGTAGCCCGGCGTAGCTCTCTCTTGTTTTGTGTTTGTTTAGGTCATAGGGTGATGTAAAACCATGTTGGTTCACAAGTTGGGGCACTATCCTACCCGGTTTCACCTAAACGGGGAGATTCCCCCTTATACGGGTCCGGAACCTTCGCTTCTAGGTTAGAGCGCATGCATGCGAGGAGGGACACATGCAAGCACCTATACGAACCTCTCACCACACTCACACACATATGCTAGGGACACATGCAAGTTTTCATCTGATTCCAATGTTCTCGTGGTCTTCCTCCGGCGAAACCCTGATCTGTGCACACTCGGATCGTCTACCCCCCTAGACGTTCCTCTCACAGGGGTAGCTCGGCGTAGCTCTCTCTTGTTTTGTGTTTGTTTAGGTCATAGGGTGATGTAAAACCATGTTGGTTCACAAGTTGGGGCACTATCCTACCCGGTTTCACCTAAACGGGGAGATTCCCCCTTATACGGGTCCGGAACATGCTATATCTACAAGAGAAACTATCGTCCGCTCCTCGTTAGGGTTGACAGAACCACTTGCGATAAAAGCATTCAATCTTTGAACAGCTTCTCCAAAATGTGTGATACATAAAATTCACACACACTTCATGTGGGCGTGGTGAGTGCTATTCAGAACCACATGCGATAATAACACTTACAAACATATAGAAATTTCTCGGGGTGTGAGAAGATTCGCAACGACATTTCATGTGGGCGTGGAGACTGCTATTCAGAGAGTATGAAATCATCCAATTAATAAAAAAAATATAAATAATTGATACAAATATAAAATAAGTGTGCAAGTAGAAAGAAAAAATGCAGAAGGCTACGCCGAGGGTGACCGTCGGCGTACGTGGCGGGTACGCCGAGGGTCGCCGTCGGCGTAGAGTATGCCGAGGGTCGCCGTCGGCCTAACGGACGGCACCGTTAGCGCGCCAACCATGTTGGCCGGTATGTGCCACGCGTCCCCTGGCTACGCCGAGGGCCTCCACTACGCCGAGGGTGACCGTCGGCGTAGAGTATACTACGCCGACGGCTTGGCTAGCCGAGGGCTGGCCACTTGGGCTGGGCTCTGACCATTCCTGTAGTGTTGTGTCCAGGCAGATGGGGCAAATAATGCACTCGGAGCAAAGTTGACGAGCTCATGATCAGTCTAGTAAACCAAGGACAAATTTCGACAGACGACGGGGAAATAATGAGTTGTGTCCAGGCAGATGGGGCAAAGTTGACGGACTCGTGCCCAGTCTAGTAAACCAAGGACAAATTTGGACAGACGACGGTGGAAATGCCGGCCAAAGACGCAATGATACCGGCCGGAAAGACCGAGACGACCCGATTCAAAAACAGCTAGCTTTGATTAGACACTCCCCAGGAAAAAATGACCTGGCATCCCATCATGGAACACGCAAAACAGAATAAAACAGGGTTTGAACGTACGTCCAGAAACCAGAAGAGTCCCTTAAACTCGATCGGCGGCGTCATGGGAAATGGGGCAGGCTTCATGGAAGCAGCGGCCAGCCACGAATGCAATGCATGTGAACCGATTGATTTCGTCTACTCCGTACCAATTCATAGGGCTTTGCATCATTGCATGGGCCGCGACAAGGCCACAGTTAGATTAATAACATCATCGCCCCAATAAAATCATCCTCGGTGCTTCTAATCAAATTTAAACGAATTATTGGAAGAGCATACGTTAATGAGTGGATAGTAAAGTAGTAGTAGTACTGCATTTGTTATTTATTTTTTATAAAGAACGCTTTATTACTTAAAGAGTTTTAGGCATTACACATGTACTCTTTGATAAACGATATGTTCCTTTCAGAGTACGTGTCGTATACGTGTTAGAGTTGTATTGTAGTCATATCCTTGTATAACTTGTAAAACCATCTATATATACATGATACAGGCCGAGCCCTAGAGGCATTGACCAATACCCTACCAATATTGTTATGTTGTCATGGTATCAGAGCCCGACAAAGCTTCCGCCTAAAAACGTCGCTACCCTACCTGAGATCGCGCCGCCGCCCGATCGTCCTCTTCACGGCGTCGCCCTAGCCGCGCCTCGCCGACCAGGATGACTACCTCCTCATCCGCTACCTCGTTCACCGCATCACCCATCCGCTCCAGCAGCTCTACGGGCGCGGGATCCTCCTCCTCCAGCCACGGCGCCGTGATGGCGCAACGCATCCGTACCTCGCCGATCGTCTTCAACAACCAGATCACGATTCGGCATACGTCAGACAACTACCTCTACTGGCGCACTCAGTTTGTGTCGATACTCCGAAGCAATCTCATCTATGGATTTGTTGATGGTTCTCTGCCCTGTCCGGATGCCGAGATCCCGAATCCTGATGCGAAGGACGCCGGTGCGCCGGCCACCCTCGCTAATCCCCTCTACGGCGCCTGGCACCAGCAGGACCAGGCCATCCTCTCCGCCATTGTCTCCTCTCTTACTGAGGGGGTCATCGGGATGGTAATGCTCGCTACTATCTCATATGAAGCCTGGGAAACTCTCGAGGCGAGCTACTCCACCCAGTCTACCCGGGTCATGCATATTCGCACGGCGCTCGGGAAGGTCAAGAAACATGAGCATCCTAACACCATCGCCTACTTCAACAAGGTCAAGTCATTGGCGGATACCTTGGCCTCCATTGGGCAGCCTCTCCGACCTCGAGGAGTTCAATGCCTTCCTCGTTGCCGGCCTGGACAGTGACTATGATGCACTTGCTGATCGTGTCGGTGTGCGATCCATTACTGATTCTATGCCGATACGTGACATCTAATTTCAGCTCCTTAGTGCTGAGCAGCATGTGGAGGATCGGTACGCAGAGCTCGCAGCCAGCCAGCAGCATGCCAACTATGTTGGGAGCAGCATTGGATCAAGAGGGTCCCGACCTGCCCAGTACTCACTAGCGCAGCAGCAGCGCCCTGGACAAGGGAAGCCGCCCCAGCCTAATCGCCCCTCCGGGTCGGGTACACGACCCATCTGTCAAATTTGTTCAAAGGTGGGCCACGTTGCTTTGTGCTGTTTCAAACAGTTCCAGAAGGATTACCTTGGCGCGGGCAACGACGGGCGCAACATGGAGTGCCAGATTGTTGCGTTCTTCATCACGACCACTACTTTCGGCTCTACCACTTCCTATCCAGTTGATCCCAACTGGTATGCTGATATAGGCGCGACGGATCACTTCACCAACAACCTCAACAAACTCACCATAAAGGAGCAATACACTGGCAAGGACAATGTCCAAACTGCTAATGGATCAGGTATGCGCATTACACATATTGGTCACTCCACAATTCCTACATCCTCACATCCTTTGCATCTTAAGAACAACCTCCACGTACCTTCTGTTACTCGTAATCTCCTTCGGTCAACAGATTAGCCTATGACAATAATGTCTTCTTTAAATTTCACCCATGGTATTTTCTTGTTAAGGACCGGGCTACACGGGCAGTTCTACATAGAGGGGAGTGTCGTGGAGGTCTCTATAATCTTGACATGTCTTCAATAAAGCAAGTCTTCAGTGTTATCAAGGTGTCTCATCCTCTTTGGCACTCGTGTCTAGGACATCCAGCTACTCCAGTCATCCAACATATTCTTCATCGCCATGAGCTTCCTTCAGTAGAGTCAGTCCATAAAAATTTAGTTTGTGATGCCTGTCCAACATATTATGCTTGTCAGTCCATAAAAATTTAGTTTGTGTTGTTACAGAACCTCTTGATATTATATATTTAGATGTTTGGGGTCCTGCCCAAGTTTCTATTAGTGGTCATACATATTGTGTTAGTATTGTTGATGGTTACAGTCGTTTTACATGGTTATATATTTTTAAACATAAGTCTGATGTGTTTGCCATGTTCCTTCAGTTTCAACAGCATGTTGAACGTCTCTTAAATAAAAAGATCAAACATGTTCAAAGTAACTGGGGTGGTGAATATCTTAGACTCAACAAATTCTTTTCCGACATTGATATTTCACACCATGTATCATATCCTCATACCCATCAACAAAACGGTATTGCTGAGCGTAAACATCGCCATATTATTGAGACTGGCCTTACCTTGTTAGCTCATGCTTCCATTCCTTATAGATTCTGGAGTGATGCCTTTACCACCGCTTGCTTTCTCATTAATCACCTTCCTACACGTGTCATTGGTATGCAAACATCCCTAGAGCGTCTCCTTGGCGAGACTCCTGACTATACTTTTTTTAAGGTGTTTGGTTGCGTATGTTGGCCTCACTTACGCCCTTACAATAATCGAAAACTAGAAATCCATTCTAAACAGTGCGTCTTTCTAGAATACAGTTCTCTACACAAAGGCTACAAGTGTCTACACATACCCACTAATTGTTTCTATATTTCCCGCGACGTTGTGTTTGATGAGACCGTCATTCCTTTCTCTCATCGTACGTCCGCCTCTCCGTCACCATCATCATCTACATCTCCACTTTCAACTGACCAATTTGTTGATGTCGCATATTCTCCATTGTTTTTGTTGGAGATATGCCCTAGAGGCAATAATAAATGTAGTTATTATTATATCTTTGTGTTTATGATAAATGTTTACATTCATGCTATAATAGTATTAACAAGGAAACATTAATACTTGTGTGATTTGTAAACTTAATTTGAAGTCCCTAGTAAAGCCTCTATATAATACTAGCTTGTTGGTTAATAAGATGATTGTGGTTTCCCTATCATGAACATTGAGATGTTATTAACAACAAGATCATATCGTTAGGAGAATGATATGGTGGAAATACTCCTATAGATAAGCGTAGCATAAAGATCAAAGTCATTTTAATAGTTCAATTGCTATATGATTTCTGATACATAGTAATCTAATTCCTTCGACCATGAGATCATGCATATCACCTTTACCGGATGGATGCTTTGATGACATCAAACACCACACCATAACTGGGTGGCTATAAAGATGGCATTGAGTGTTCGGAAAGTATTGGTTGAAACACATGGATCAAGAGTGGGATTTGTCCATCCATATGACGGATAGATATACTCTGGGCCCTCTCGGTGAAATGTCATCCAATTAGCTTGCAATCATGTGACTGGCTCACAAGGGATCACATATCACGGGAACGAGAAAAGAGTAATTATCGATAACGAGGTTGAACTAGGTATGCAGAGATACCGACGATCATAACCTCGGATAAGTAAACTATCGTGAGACAAAGGGAAATTGATATCGTATGTAAGTGGTTCATTCGATCGCAAAGTAATCGTAGAAATATGTGGGAGCCATATGAATTTCTAGATTTCTCTATTGGTTATTGTTCGGAGAAGTGTCTCGATCATGTCCGCATAATTCACGAACCGTAGGGAGACACACTTAAGGATTCGACGTTGTTTGAGTAGTTATGGAATGATGAGAAAGAGTCTGAATGTTGTTCGGAGTCTCGAATGGGATTTGGGATATCACGAGGAGATCCGGAATGGTCCGGAGAATAATTATATAAGGAAAGTCCCGTTTCGGAGTTGGGGAATGGTTCCGGTGTTTTCATCGCGAATGTTCTAGAAGGTTCCGGAATGTCCGGCACTCCGGGGGGGAAGGGTACATGAATGTGTTATATCAAGTTGGTATGATTGCATCATGTACTCGGTGTCATCGCTGAACAAAATAGAGGGTTTATTCAAATCCTAGTTTGAAAAGTCAAACGGCTAGTTTGAAAGTCAAACGGCAGTTTTTAGAAAGAGGAGGAGGAGTGGGAAACCGAGTTGGGGAGGAGTTCCCTCCTCCAACCGTCGGCCCACCTCCAAGCCGAGTTGGGGAGGGACTCCTCTCCCTCCCCTTGGCCGGCCGGCCCCTCCACCTATATAAGGAGGGGCAGGGCTCCCTCCTAGAGACACACAAGATCCTCTCCTCCAAACCCTAGTACCAAGCCGCCGCCTCCATAGCCACCGCCGCCTCCGCCTAGCTAAACCCTAGACGCCGGCTTGCCCCTCCTCGGTGTGTCTAAACTCTAGATCGTCGAGGGACTCTCTCATACTCCACCATACTCGCTCTGGCTTAAGGCGAAGCCCTGCGAGATCTCCCCTCTACTTCCGGTACCACGCCGTTGTGCTGCCGGAATCGTGAGGACAGTGTTGGAATTATGCCCTAGAGGCAATAATAAAGATGTTATTATTATAATTCTTGTTCATGATAAAGTTTATATTCCATGCTCGAATTGTATTAAGCGGAAACTTTAATACTTGTGTGGTTTGTGAACAACACCGTGTCCCTAGTATGCCTCTATGGACTAGCTCATTGATCAATGATGGTTAAGGTTTCCTAACCATAGACATGAGTTGTCAATTGATAATGAGATCATATCATTGGAGAATGATATGATGGACAGACCCAAACTAAGCAAAGCAATTAGATCGTATCATCGTGTTCATCTTTGCGAAGCTTTTCCTATGTCAAATATTGTATTCCTTAGACCATGAGATAATTAAACTCCCTGGTATCGGAAGAAAGCTTTGAGGTCATCAAACGTCATCCTATGAGAGGGTGATCATAAAGGTGTCTCTCAGGTGATCGGAAAGTATCTGTTGGGTTGTATGTATCGAGATGGAATTTGTCCCTCCCAAGTCGGAGAGATATACTTCGGGCCCACTCGGTAATCGATATCAACACCGCTTGCAAGCATGTGGTTAAGGATTTAATCACAAAGTGATATAGGATTGCGGAACGAGTAAAGTACTTGCTGTGAACAAGATTGAACAAGGTATGACGGTACCGACGATCGAATCTCGGGCAAGTAAAATATTGCGAGACGAAGGGAATATATATATGGGATTGTTTGAATCCTGACATCGTGGTTCATCCGATATGATCATCGATGAATGTGTGGGAGTCAATATGGGTGCCCAGACCCCGCTGTTGATTATTGATAGAAGATCATGTCTGCATATTCTCGAACCCGCAGGGTCACACACTTAACGTGTCTCGACGCTAGGATAGATTGGATAAATGGTTTATGAATTTTTGTTCGGAGTCTCGGATGGGATCCGGGATATCACGAGAGGTTCCGGAATGGTCCGGAGAATAAGATTCATATAAGGCAATGCAGTTTTTGGAGTTCGGAATTGTTCCGGGTTAATCGGTATTGTACCGGAAGCTTCTAGAACCTTCCAGAAGGGGACCAACGTGGCCCCACCTTCCGGGAGGGGGCATGGGCCTATGAGGGAGTGTCCTGGCTGCATTGGTCCAGGGGCACAAGGCCCCATAGGGCCCAGCCGATCCTAGAGAGTTTAAACTAGAGATAGGGTTTCTAGAAGGGGAAGAGTCCTTGCCCCCCACTTCTCCCTCCCTTGGCCGCCGGCCCAAGGCTTGGAGGAGGGGCAAGGGCTGGCCGCCCCCCCTCTATATATAGAGGGCTGGTGTGCCCCCTCCCCCCTACACCTTGCCTCCAAACCCTAGTTGCCCTGCTGCCCTTCCTCTCTCCCTCCCGACTGTTTGTAGGCGAAGCCCTGCTGCAGAAATTCTCCACCATATACACCACGCCGTCGTGTTGTAGATCCAATCTATCTCTCCACCATACTTGCTGGTCCGAGGAAGGAGGAGACGTCGAGGTGCTGCACGTGTGCATCTCACGGAGGCACCGCCACTTGTGGTGCTAGATCGGATCGGATCGCGAGGAGGAGAAGCAAGTACGACTACATCACCCACGTTCCGTCGAAAGTTCCGCTGTGCGAATCTTCAAGGGTATGAAGATCTAATCCAATCTCTCTCGTTGTTTGCATCTCCTAGATTAGATCTTGGCTTTCCCTCTGTTCGCATCCGTAGAAAATTTTGATTTACTATGCCGCGTAACCCTTCAGTGGTATCAGAGCTAGATCTATGCGTAGATGTGATTCACGAGTAGAACGCAACATGGTTGTTGCGGGCGTTGATGTTTTCTGTTGCAAGCCTCTTGTTTGTGTTCTTCTTATGACGCGGGATAGTGAGATTGAAGCGGTCCAGGCCAACCTTACGCGACGTCGTTCGCGAGACCGGCTCCGCACTTGACGTGTGGCTTGTTCCACACATGCGGCTGGTGGATGTCAGTTTCTCTCACTATAGTTGTCATGGGATTAACACCGGAGTTTGGCAACCATAATATCACCGTTGTGGCTTTCCGTAGGTAAGAATCGTTCTTAGCATCTACTCCCATAAGCCACGTAAAACATGCAACAACAAAGTAGAGGCGTCTAACTTGTTTTTGCAGGGAGTGTTTTCTGTGATATGGTATGGCCCAAGATGTGATGTGTATATTGTATGCGGTGATCATGTTTTGTAATGTTTCACGACTTGCATGTCGATGAGTACACAACCGACAGGAGCCATATGGTTGTCTTTATAATTGTGTATGACCTACGAGTCAACTTCTTATACGCCATGTAATAGCTTTACTTTATCGCTAAGTAGTTAGCAATAGTTGTAGTTGCTATTCGTGGTGGAGGCAATCATGGTGGAGTGATGGAGATCATGCCGGAACGCACAAGATGGAGATCATTGCGCGAAGATTGGCTATACCATGTCACATAAAGTTATATGCATGTGATGTTTATCCTTTTATGTATCTTATTATGCTTAGATCGCGACGGTAGCATTATAAGATGATTCCTCACTTAAAGATCAAGATAAAAACTGTGTTCTCCCCAAGTATGCACCGTTGCGAAAGTTCGTCGTGTCCAAGCATCACGTGATGATCGGGTGCTATAGACTCTACGCTCACATACAACGGGTGCAAGCCAGTTTTTGCACACGCGGAAATACTTGGGTCTAACTTGACGAGCCTAGCATGTACAGACATGGCCTCGGAACACAAGAACCGAAAGGTTAAGCATGAGTCATATGAATGATATGATCGACACTTTGTTGTCCACCATTGAAACCACATCTCTTCTCGTGATGATCGGATTAGGTGTGGTGAATTTGGATCGTGTTCACTAAACAACTTGAGGGATGTTGAATTTAGTGGGAGTTCATCTAGTAATTTGATTAAGTTGAACTATTTATCATGAACATAGTCTAAATTGTACTTGCAAATACTGTAGATCACATGGCCAAGTCCAACTTCAACTTTAACGTTTTTGCTGAGAAGGAAAAGCTTAGAAACAATGGGTCTAACTTCACCAATTGGTTCCGCAATCTAAGAATCATTCTGTCTGGCAGACAAAAGGACTATGTCCTTGGGAAAGCGTTAGGTGACCCCCCTGCTGCAACTGCGTCGGCTGATGAGAAAGCTGTCTATCAGTCGCGTAAAGATGATTATGGTGTGATTAAGAGCACCATGTTTTTTGCTATGGAACCGGAACTTCAAAATCGTTTTGAAGAGTATCTCGGGCCCTTTGAGATTCTCGAGGAGCTGAAAACCATGTTTCAGACTCAGGCCCGTTCTGAGAGATATGAGATCTCCGAGAAGTTCTTTAACTGCAAGATGGAGGAAGGGAGTTCCGTTAGTGAGCACGCCATTAAGATGACGGGCTACACTCAACGGCTTGAGCAACTGGAATGAACGATTCCAGAGGAGATCAAGATTGACAGGGTTCTGCAATCACTCCCTCCCAGCTACAAAAGTTTTGTAGTGACTCATAATCAGATTGGTTCCACTCATACGATCACCGAGCTCTTCGCAAAGCTGAAGGCTGCGGAGGTGGACATCAAGAAGGATAATCATGTGTTGATGGTCAACAAGCCCACCTTCAAGAAAGGTAAGGGTGCAAGGAAGCCCTTCAAGAAAGGCGGCGGCAAGCGCGTTGCCCCTGCTGAGAAGAAGCTCAAGTCTGGTCCTAAACCGGACACTGAGTGCTTCTATTGCAAGGACAAGGGTCACTGGAAGCGCAACTGTCCGAAGTACTTAGCGGACAAGAAGGCTGGCACCATCAAAGGTATATTTGATATACATGTTATTGATGTTTTCCTTACTAGCCCTCGTTGTAGTGCCTGGGTATTTGATACCGGTTCAGTTGCTAATATTTGTAACTCGAAACAGGAGCTACGGAATAGACGGCAGCTTGCGAGGGATGAGGTGACGATGCGCGTTGGCAACGGATCAAGAGTTGATGTGATGTCCGTCGGCACGCTCTCCTTAGTTTTACCTTCGGGATTAGTTTTAAACCTTAATAAGTGTTATTATGTGCCTGCGTTGAGCATGAACATTATTTCTGGATCGTGTTTATTGCAAGACGGTTATTCATTTAAATCGGAGAATAATGGTTGTTCTATTTATATGAGTAACATCTTTTATGGTCATGCACCTCTTGTGAATGGTTTATTTCTTCTAAATCTCGAAAGGGATGAAACACACATCCATAGCATTGAGGCTAAGAGATGCAAAGTAGATAGTGATAATACTACTTATTTGTGGCACTGTCGTCTAGGTCATATTGGTGTAAAGCGCATGAAGAAACTCCATTCTGATGGACTTTTGGAGTCTCTTGATTTTGAATCATTTGACACATGCGAACCATGCCTCGTGGGCAAGATGATCAAAACCCCGTTCTCCGGTATGATGGAGCGAGCAACGGACTTGTTGGAAATCATACATACCGATGTATGCGGACCGATGAGTATTTCGACGCGCGGTGGATATCGCTATTTCCTCACTTTTACCGATGACTTAAGTAGATATGGGTATATCTATTTAATGAAACATAAATCTGAAACATTTAAAAAGTTCAAGGAATTTCAGAATGAAGTGGAGAACCATCGTAACAGAAAGATTAAGTTTCTACGATCTGATCGTGGAGGAGAATATTTGAGTTATGATTTTCTCACGCATCTTAAAGCAAGTGGAATCGTTTCACAACTCACGCCACCCGAAACACCACAGTGCAATGGTGTGTCTGAACGCCGGAATCGAACCCTATTAGATATGGTCCGATCAATGATGTCTCTTACTGATTTGCCGTTATCATTTTGGGGTCACTTTAAATAGGGCTCCATCTAAATCCGTTGAGACGACACCGTATGAACTATGGTTTGGCGCTAAACCTAAGTTGTCGTTTCTTAAAGTTTGGGGATGCGAAGCTTACGTCAAGAAGTTGATGCCGGACAAGCTCGAACCCAAAGCGGAGAAATGCGTCTTCATAGGATACCCTAAGGAAACTATTGGGTATACCTTCTATCACAGAACCGAAGGAAAAGTGTTTGTCGCAAAGAACGGTTCCTTTCTTGAGAAGGAGTTTCTCTCGAAAGAAGTGAGTGGGAGGAAAGTAGAGCTAGACGAGGTTATTGAACCTTCTCTTGAATTGGAGAGTAGCGCAGCACCTGAAATTGTTCCAGTGCCGCCTGCACCAACGATAGAGGAAGCTAATGACAAGGATCATGAAACTTCGGACGATGCTGCTACTGAACGTCGCAGGTCGACAAGGTCGCGTGCCCCTCCTGAGTGGTACGGCAACCCTGTCTTGACTGTCTTGTTAGTAGAAGACAGTGAACCTACGAACTATGAGGAAGCAATGATGAGCCCAGACTCTGAAAAATGGCTAGAAGCCATGAAATCCGAATTGGGATCCATGAGCGAAAACCAAGTATGGACTTTGGTGGACCCTCCTAGCGACCGAAAGGCCGTTGAGTGCAAATGGATTTTCAAGAAGAAAACGGACGCGGATGGTAATGTTACCATCTATAAAGCACGGCTTGTCGCGAAAGGTTTTCGACAAGTTCAAGGTGTTGACTACGATGAGACTTTCTCTCCCGTAGCGATGCTTAAGTCCATTCGGATTTTATTAGCAATTGCTGCGTTTCATGATTATGAAATATGGCAGATGGATGTCAAGACTGCTTTCCTCAATGGCAACATTGATGAAGAGTTGTATATGATGCAACCCGAAGGTTTTGTCGATCCTAAGGATGCTAGTAAAGTATGCAAACTTTAGCGCTCCATTTATGGACTGAAGCAAGCATCTCGGAGTTGGAACCTTCGTTTTGATCAAGTGATCAAGAGCTTTGGATTTGTTCCAAATTGCTACGAAGCTTGCATCTACAAGAAAGTGAGTGGGAGCTCGGTGACGTTTCTGGTACTATATGTGGATGACATATTGATTATTGGAAATGACATCAACATGCTTAACGATGTGAAGAGTTATTTGAACAAGTGTTTTTCAATGAAAGACCTAGGTGAAGCTGCTTATATATTGGGCATCAAAATCTATCGAGATAGACAAAGGCGCCTGATAGCTTTAAGCCAGAGTACATACCTAGACAAAGTTCTGAAAAGGTTCAGAATGGATAAGGCAAAGAAAGATTCAGTGCCTATGTTGTCAGGTAAGATATTGAGCAAGGCTCAGTGTCTAGCTACGGTAAATGATAGGGAAGCTATGAGCAAAGTGCCTTATGCCTCAGCCATAGGTTCCATCATGTATGCCATGCTGTGTACTAGACCGGATGTGTCCAATGCTCTTAGTTTGACGAGCAGGTATCAAAGTGATCCAGGAGTGGAACACTGGACAGCCGTGAAGAACATCCTAAACTACCTAAATAGGACTAAAGAAATGTTCTTAGTCTATGGGGGTGATGAACAGTTCGTCGTAAAAGGTTACGTCGACGCTAGTTTTGACACCGACAAGGATGATTCCAAATCTCAGACAGGATACGTTTATATTTTGAATGGAGGAGCTGTGAGCTGGAGAAGCTGCAAGCAAAGCGTGATCGCGGGATCTACAGTAGAAGCGGAATACATGGCTGCTGCAGAAGCGTCAAGTGAAGGAGTTTGGATCAGAAACTTCATCACTGAGCTTGGCGTGGTTCCAAGTGCATTGGACCCACTGGAGATATTGTGTGACAACACTGGCACCATAGCACTCGCTAAGGAACCAAGATATCATCCAAAGACCAAGCATATCAACCGCAAGTTTCATATAATCCGAGATTATATTGCAGATGGAGATCTGAAGATTAGCAAAGTACATACAGATCTGAATGTGGCAGATCCATTGACTAAACCTCTTCCACGTGTAAAACATGATCAACACCTCAGTGCCATGGGTGTGAGATTGTTGCCAGATGTAAACTAGATTATTGACTCTAGTGCAAGTGGGAGACTGTTGGAATTATGCCCTAGAGGCAATAATAAAGATGTTATTATTATAATTCTTGTTCATGATAAAGTTTATATTCCATGCTCGAATTGTATTAAGCGGAAACTTTAATACTTGTGTGGTTTGTGAACAACACCGTGTCCCTAGTATGCCTCTATGGACTAGCTCATTTATCAATGATGGTTAAGGTTTCCTAACCATAGACATGAGTTGTCAATTGATAATGAGATCATATCATTGGAGAATGATATGATGGACAGACCCAAACTAAGCGAAGCAATTAGATCGTATCATCGTGTTCATCTTTGCGAAGCTTTTCCTATGTCAAATATTGTATTCCTTAGACCATGAGATAATACAACTCCCTGGTATCGGAAGAAAGCTTTGAGGTCATCAAACGTCATCCTATGAGAGGGTGATCATAAAGGTGTCTCTCAGGTGATCGGAAAGTATCTGTTGGGTTGTATGTATCGAGATGGAATTTGTCCCTCCCAAGTCGGAGAGATATACTTCGGGCCCACTAGGTAATCGATATCAATACCGCTTGCAAGCATGTGGTTAAGGATTTAATCACAAAGTGATATCGGATTGCGGAACGAGTAAAGTACTTGCTGTGAACGAGATTGAACTAGGTATGACGGTACCGACGATCGAATCTCGGGCAAGTAAAATATCGCGAGACGAAGGGAATATATATATGGGATTGTTTGAATCCTGACATCGTGGTTCATCCGATATGATCATCGATGAATGTGTGGGAGTCAATATGGGTTCCTAGACCCCGCTGTTGATTATTGATAGAAGATCATGTCTACATATTCTCGAACCCGCAGGGTCACACACTTAACGTGTCTCGACGCTAGGATAGATTGGATAAATGGTTTATGAATTTTTGTTCGGAGTCTCGGATGGGATCCGGGATATCACGAGAGGTTCCGGAATGGTCCGGAGAATAAGATTCATATAAGGCAATGCAGTTTTTGGAGTTCGGAATTGTTCCGGGTTAATCGGTATTGTACCGGAAGCTTCTAGAACCTTCCGGAAGGGGACCAACGTGGCCCCACCTTCCGGGAGGGGGCATGGGCCTATCAGGGAGTGTCCTGGCCGCATTGGGCCAGGGGCACAAGGCCCCATAGGGCCCAGCCGATCCTAGAGAGTTTAAACTCGTTTAAACTAGAGATAGGGTTTCTAGAAGGGGAAGAGTCCTTGCCCCCCACTTCTCCCTCCCTTGGCCGTCGGCCCAAGGCTTGGAGGAGGGGCAAGGGCTGGCTGCTCCCCCCTCTATATATAGAGGGCTGGTGCGCCCCCTCCCCCCTACACCTTGCCTCCAAACCCTAGTTGCCCTGCTGCCCTTCCTCTCTCCCTCCCGACTGTTTGTAGGCGAAGCCCTGCTGCAGAAATTCTCCACCATATACACCACGCCGTCGTGTTGTAGATCCAATCTATCTCTCCACCATACTTGCTGGTCCGAGGAAGTAGGAGACGTCGAGGTGCTGCACGTGTGCATCTCACGGAGGCACCGCCACTTGTGGTGCTAGATCGGATCGGATCGCGAGGAGGAGAAGCAAGTACGACTACATCACCCATGTTCCGACGAACGTTCCGCTGTGCGAATCTTCAAGGTTATGAAGATCTAATCCAATCTCTCTCGTTGTTTGCATCTCCTAGATTAGATCTTGGCTTTCCCTCTGTTCGCATCCGTAGAAAATTTTGATTTACTATGCCGCGAAACCCTTCAGAGAGTACTACAACCTCCGCTGCCTGCTGGAACAAGGGAGAGGAAGGTCTTCGTCGAGTACCGAACGTGTGACCGACTGCGGGAGCGCTGCCGGAACGCAGCGCCGGAAGGATCGTCTACGCGATCTTGAGATCGGGAAGAGTACGACTACATCACCCACGAGAATCCGCTCTCGTTAAACACTTTGGAATCTTCGAGGGTGAGTGATTCTATCGACTCGTTGTTACAATCTAGTAGATAGATCTTGGCTTGTTTGTTTGTATGCGGTAGAAAATTTTGTTGGGCCACGCAGAGATAAAACAAAACTTTTCCTCTAACGTGGTGATCCCAAGACCTAGCTGAGGTAGAAGGCCACGAGGTTTACCACTAGACGCGCAGTTGCGGATTACTGATGAAGCGAGTCAGTTGATGCAGTGCAGTCCTCACGATCCGATCGTCCTGGTGCTGATCGCACAGCACCTCTGCTGGTATCCACACGTACAAGGAGGAGCGCCGGCGGCGAACTGCTAGGTTCGTTACGGCGGCTGGACTGCTGTGGAGCTAGGGTTTCCAACACATGGAATAACCTAACCGAACAACGATTAACCTTTCTGGGTTACAGTGCTCCACTATATATAGGGAGTGAACGTGGGATCTGCTCGCGCGACCCATTCACTAAAGCCCATATAACACTAGTCACCGCGAGTCCAACTCACTAACTCAGTCCTAATCTGGTTTAGGTCCAACCCAACCAGATTACAGATTCGGATCCAATCCGAACTTGCTCCCTCTCTTAAGTGTGTGACCCCGCAGGCTCATGGTTACTTGGACACGATTAGAGTCCGACTCACAATCGATCAATCGGCATCGGCTCCTAGCAGAACGTGCCGATTCCCAAGTACCAAAGAGTCATGACGACTTGCCTTTCCAATGCGACTTACGTCCGAGTCCCTTTTGCCTCACGATATACCTTGTCAGACTATAGGCGAATATATGTCATCCCTTAAATAGTCCGACTCTCTTCTCGATCCGAGATAAGTGATTCACCCGACTAACTCTTAGCCGATCGCCTCGGTTAACACTTAACCGAGTCGTGCATGGCCATGCTTTCCGAATCATATCTCACGAGAGGGCCCAGAGAATATCTCTCCGAGTGGAGGGGCAAAATCCCATCTTGGTTATTCACATCACGCAGCTTGATTCTCAGTCGACCCGAACTCTGCCTTTATAACTGCCCAGTTACGGATCAACGTTTGACAGAACCTAAGTCGGTGATCCTCAACTCGGACTATGCAACAACCTCAGGTCTAAGGATTACATTGATTGAGATATACAAATGACAACTAGTTCGTTGTACCTCAATATGGGTCAATCCGACTCGCTAAACTCTTTAGCCGAATCTGTGTAAGTTGGAATAGCATCTCCATGCCCATGACAAGTGGAACCGAGTCATCAAGCCAACTTTCACATTGGTCTAAGTTGTGTGTCCAGCACAACCTCAATGACCAAGGATGTTTAGTACAAACAACATGAATGCATAGTTCCACAACTGAATCACATATTCAATGATACACATCAGATGTTTATACAAGGACTACTTAATAACTTTATGAATACAATGGGAAATATCATCATACATGATTGCCTCTAGGGCATATTCCCAACAGTCTCCCACTTGCACTAGAGTCAATCTTCCGACATCACATGTCTAGGCATCTAATGCCCATGGCTCTCAGGTGCGCCTCATGCTTCGGCTGGGGTAACGGCTTTGTCAACGGATCCGCAATATTTGCATCCGTGTGTACCTTGCATAACTTGATATCACCCTGATTCACGAACTGGCGAATTAGGTGGTACCGCATGAGTATGTGCTTGTTCTTCTGGTGTTGTCTAGGTTCCTTGGCTTGTGCAATAGCACCATTGTTGTCACAATACACGTCCAACGGATTGGACGAGCCCTGAACCACACCAAGATCCATGAGGAAATTCCTCATCCAAACAGCTTCCTTTGCTGCCTCCGAGGCGGCAATATACTCAGCCTCTGTTGTAGACGCAGACACAGTCTCTTGCTTGGAACTTTTCCAGCTCACAGCACCTCCGTTTATAATAAACACGTATCCGGATTGCGAGCAAGAATCATCAGAGTCGGTGAGATAACTCGCATCCGTGTAACCCTTTACACTGAGTTCATATTCACCACCATAAACCAAGAACATATCCTTAGTCCTTCTCAAGTACTTTAGGATATTTTTAGCCGCTGTCCAGTGGATCTCTCCAGGATCAGCCTGGTATCTGCTCACAACACTTAGAGCATAGGAAACATCCGGCCTAGTACAAATCATGGCGTACATGATGGATCCAACTGCAGAAGCATATGGAATCGCACTCATCCGACTTCGCTCATCAGTTGTCGAAGGACACTGAGTCTTGCTAAGTTTTACACCATGGGACATCGGTAAGAACCCCTTCTTAGACGATTCCATGTTGAACTTCTTCAACACTTTGTCCAAATAAGTACTCTGACTCAATCCAATGAGCCTCCTTGATCTATCTCTATAGATCCGGATTCCGAGGATGTATGTTGCCTCACCCAAGTCTTTCATTGAGAAACTCCTTTCCAATGATTCCTTGGTTTCTTGCAACATCTGGACATCATTTCCAATCAGTAATATATCATCCACATATAAGATTAGAAAATTTACTTTGTTCCCACTAAACTTCTTGTACAAACAAGAATCATGATCACTCTTGATGAAGCCAAACGATTTGACTACCTCATCAAAGCGAATATTCCAACTCCGAGATGCTTGCTTCAACCCATAAATGGATTTCTGAAGTTTGCATACCTTGTCAGCATTAGCTGGATCGACAAAACCCTCGGGCTGTATCATATACACGTCCTCGGTTAAATTTCCGTCAAGGAAAGCCGTTTTGACATCCATCTGCCATATCTCATAGTCGAAATAGGCCGCTATAGCTAACATGATCCGAACTGATTTAAGCATCGCTACGGGCGAGAAAGTCTCGTCGTAATCAACTCCTTGAACTTGTCGGAACCCCTTCGCGACAAGGCGTGCTTTATAGATTGAAACATTTCCATCCATATCAGTTTTCTTCTTAAAGACCCATTTGCACTCGACGGGTCTTGCACCGTCTGGCAGATCAACCAAGTTCCAAACTTGATTTTCATCCATGGACTTTATCTCGGATCTCATGGCTCCAAGCCATGACTCGGAATCAGATCCCACCATCGCTTCCGAATAATTTGCCGGCTCATCACTGTCTAACAGTAACACATCACGAACACTTCGTAATCTTGCCGATCTTCGTAGTACATGTGCGGCTGTCGGCTCAGCTGCCACGATCGGCTCATCCTCCAAGGTTTTTGCCGACTCGCTACTTGCCGATTCCTCTCGAATTTCTTCGAGTTGCACCGTGCTCCCACTTACTCTCCGACTGAGAAACTCTTTCTCAAGGAAGACACCGTTCCGAGCGACAAACACTTTGCCCTCTTCTCGGTTGTAGAAGTAGTAACCCAAGGTTTCCCTCGGATACCCCACGAAAATACACTTATCCGACTTGGCTGTAAGCTTGTCCGACTGAAGTCGCTTGACAAATGCTTCACAACCCCAAATCTTAAGAAAAGACAAACTCGGCTTTTTGCCTGTCCACATCTCATGCGGTGTCTTCTCTACCGACTTTGATGGTACTTTGTTTAGTGTGAACGCCGCTGTTTCTAGACAATAACCCCAAAATGATAAAGGCAGATCTGTCCGACTCATCATTGATCGTACCATGTCCAACAAGGTCCGATTCCGTCTTTCCGAAACACCATTCCTTTGTGGCGTTCCTGGCGGAGTAAGTTGAGGAACTATTCCACAACTTTTCAGATGGTCATCAAACTCATGGCTCATGTACTCGCCTCCTCGGTCCGACCGAAGAAACTTTATTTTCTTGCCGAGTTGATTCTGTGCTTCATTCTGGAATTCTTTGAACTTTTCAAAGGCTTCCGACTTATGTTTCATCAAGTAGATATATCCATACCTACTCAAATCATCAGTGAAGGTAATGAAGTACTCATAACCACCCCTGGCTGTCGTGCTCATTGGTCCACATACATCACTATGTACTAGTCTCAACAAGTCGGACGCTCTTTCGCAACTCTTTGCAAAAGGTGTCTTGGTCATTTTGCCGAGTAGGCAAGATTCGCATGTCTCGAACGACTCCAAGTCGAACGAAGTTAGGAGTCCATCATCATGGAGCTTCTTCATGCGTTTCCAACTTATATGACCAAGCCGACAGTGCCAAAAGTAAGTCATATTCAGATCATTTGGTTTCAACCTTTTAACATTTATGTTATAAACCGACTCACCATCAAGATTCAAAATAAATAACCCGTCCTAGACGGGTGCAAAGCCGTGAAACATATCATTCAAATACAAAGAACAACCATTATTCTTGATATTCGATTCATAGCCTTGCCTCATCAAAAATGAAGCAGAAATAATGTTTCGACTGAGCACTGGAACATAATAACAATTATTTAGTTCCATAATGAATCCAGAAGGTAAATGAAGTTGCATCGTGCCGACTTCCAACGCAGCAACTCTTGCTTTGTTGCCGACTCGAATATCAACCTCTCCTCTTGCTACGCTCCTAGTTCTTACCAGTCCCTACAACGAGTTGCAGATGTGAATAACTGATCCGGTATCATATACCCAAGAACTATTAGGTGCATCAGCAAGATATATGTTTATAACATTGCAAACAAGTGTACCTGAGTCGGAAGTCATACCTCCACTCTTGGCTTTGTCGGCCAAGTACTTGCTGCAGTTCCTCTTCCAGTGACCATCCGCCTTGCAGTAGAAGCAAGTGGATCCGGCTGAAGGAGATGGTTTAGTCCCTGAGGAAGCGCTTGGGACCGGGTCCTGAGCCTGCTTTCCTCCTGACTTAGCCTTCTTCTTAGTCCAAGAACTTTTCTTGAACTTAGCCTTATTCTGCACCATCAACACTTGACTGGTGCCCTTCTTGAGATCCGCCTCTGCCTGCTTGAGCATCCCATGCAATTCAGTGAGCTTCTTATCCATACCATGCATGTGGTAGTTCGAAATGAACTGCCCATATGCACTAGGAAGAGAGTTCAGAATTATATCCGTAGCGAACTCTTCGCTTATGGGGTAGCCAAGCCTCTCCAGAGACTGCACGTAACCAACCATTTTGATCACATGCGGACTCAGTGGATCACCATCCTTAAGCTTGCAACTCAGCAAAGCCTGAGAGACTTGATACCTCTCAGTCTTTGCCTGAGCCTGGAACATACTTTTGAGGCTTTCGATCATATCGTAGGCCTCAACATGCTCGAACTGCTTTTGCAAGTCCGGTTCCATGTGAGCAAGCATAAGACAGCTAATATCCGTGGACTCATCCTTAGCCCGACGGTAGGCATTGGTGGCTGCGACAGTCGCATTCTCATTCGGCTCATCTGGAAGTGGGTTGTCTAGGACATGGTCCTTCTTTTCTTGTTTGAGAACAATTCTCAGATTTCGATACCAGTTGGTAAAATTAGTGTCGTTCAGTTTATCTTTCTCAAGAATGGTTCTCAACGCAAAACCGGATATCTGAGAGTGACTGCTACTCGGTGCCATGATCTACAACAGAAAATATGCAAAACACTTAAGACATGTATTCATAAAAGAGCAAGCATATTAAACATTTTAATATTTTATGCTCCCACTAGAACCAACACCCCTCCGATGGTTACTTAGTGATTCAGGATCCTAAATAAGCAAGTCGGCTAGTGAGCTTTAGCATCACCGCTAGCCGCCAAGTGATCTAGGTAGACAACTCCTTGTCAATCGCATCTTATGCGACTCCTGTTGGACGGGTGGCATCACATGCCCCGGCTCCCATCCGACTTTTCCCCGAGTCCCACAACCGTTGTGATAGACCCGTCTAGCTTACCAAGTGTTTCTGCAGTAAGAGTCCGACTCGAACCCACCTAGTCGGAAAGAATTGGCAGCACCTCAATTTTATGAGCCCACTACCAAAAATGTCCAACTTGTGATGGTGCAAACACTGGCGGGAAAACCGACTAAACCTTCTTTGAGGGATTAAATTTTACCGACTATCTAATAGAGGTAAAACTGAGACATAACAATAACACAAAATAAAGCAATTATAATGTGAAATGGTATGGCTCTCTTCATGGCGATCTCCATCTCCACAAAGCCTGTAATCCGACTCGTGCCAACTCTTGTCACTTGCCGTCTTACTCCATGTCGCCGACATGTACAACGCCTTGCATGCCTTCCGGGTTCTCAAACAGCTACACTAGCTTAGTAAAGTAAATTACATAGAGAATCCGACACGCAGGTCGTTATACAATAAAATGACAGCACCTAGGCTCCAGCCGGCTGACAAAAACCGTGATTCGCAGATCACGTATGGATTACACACATACATCACATGCATATGAACCATACCATTCACAACTTCCTGCAAAAACAAGTTATGCATAGATACAATATCTACCGGCGTTGTGAAACTCGCAACGACATCTAAGGCGCTACGACAGGGCGAAGCCGGCGGTCCCGCTAGCCGGATAGCGGGCGGGGATCGAAGGGGTAGCGCCCCTCGCGGGAGCGGGCAGCGCCCGACGATTTTTCCGAAAACGTAGATCTCATCTACGATCCGGACATGGATTCCGACCATCGTTCCGATTCGATCAAACTCTTTGATCTTCGATCACCGCTTCTGGATTTACGTGTCACAATCTACCCCGATGGCGGAAGCCGACCGGTAGGGGTATGTCGTTCCACGACCTCAGCAGTATGATCACGGAAATCAGATCTACCGTTCGCCGAGTATAGTTGATCCAATCAACTTCATACAAAACCGATCTCTCATAGATCGACCACCAAAACAGCACATAGATCTCATCTATAGCCTACCGCATATCACATATGCAAGATCTCGAGCCTAAAACCAGAAGCTATCGCTCTGATACCACTGTTGGGCCACGCAGAGATAAAACAAAACTTTTCCTCTAACGTGGTGATCCCAAGACCTAGCTGAGGTAGAAGGCCACGAGGTTTACCACTAGACGCGCAGTTGCGGATTACTGATGAAGCGCGTCAGTTGATGCAGTGCAGTCCTCACGATCCGATCGTCCTGGTGCTGATCGCACAGCACCTCTGCTGGTATCCACACGTACAAGGAGGAGCGCCGGCGGCGAACTGAGCTAGGGTTTCCAACACATGGAATAACCTAACCGAACAACGATTAACCTTTCTGGGTTACAGTGCTCCACTATATATAGGGAGTGAACGTGGGATCTGCTCGCGCGACCCATTCACTAAAGCCCATATAACACTAGTCACCGCGAGTCCAACTCACTAACTCAGTCCTAATCTGGTTTAGGTCCAACCCAACCAGATTACAGATTCGGATCCAATCCGAACTTGCTCCCGCTCTTAAGTGTGTGACCCCGCAGGCTCATGGTTACTTGGACACGATTAGAGTCCGACTCACAATCGATCAATCGGCATCGGCTCCTAGCAGAACGTGCCGATTCCCAAGTACCAAAGAGTCATGACGACTTGCCTTTCCAATGCGACTTACGTCCGAGTCCCTTTTGCCTCACGATATACCTTGTCAGACTATAGGCGAATATATGTCATCCCTTAAATAGTCCGACTCTCTTCTCGATCCGAGATAAGTGATTCACCCGACTAACTCTTAGCCGATCGCCTCGGTTAACACTTAACCGAGTCGTGCATGGCCATGCTTTCCGAATCATATCTCACGAGAGGGCCCAGAGAATATCTCTCCGAGTGGAGGGGCAAAATCCCATCTTGGTTATTCACATCACGCAGCTTGATTCTCAGTCGACCCGAACTCTGCCTTTATAACTGCCCAGTTACGGATCAGCGTTTGACAGAACCTAAGTCGGTGATCCTCAACTCGGACTATGCAACAACCTCAGGTCTAAGGATTACATTGATTGAGATATACAAATGACAACTAGTTCGTTGTACCTCAATATGGGTCAATCCGACTCGCTAAACTCTTTAGCCGAATCTGTGTAAGTTGGAATAGCATCTCCATGCCCATGACAAGTGGAACCGAGTCATCAAGCCAACTTTCACATTGGTCTAAGTTGTGTGTCCAGCACAACCTCAATGACCAAGGATATTTAGTACAAACAACATGA